>CAKXYN010000170.1:0-1255970 GCA_935064755.1 Tragelaphus eurycerus | reverse complement strand
AGAGTCTTCTCCAACACCACAGTTCAAAAGCATCAATTCTTCAGTCCTTAGCTTTAGTCCAACTCTCACATCTAATCATGACTACTGGAAAAAACATATTGGGCTTCTCCAAATGGTCATTAGGAGTGAAGAACCTTACTGTGTGACTGGGTTCACAGCTGAGGTGAGAGGAGACAGAGTTGGTGTACTGCAGTTGAAGAAGGTAAATGTGAGACCCTGGGGGTGACTTCCCTGGAATGAAGAAAGGGGCCAGACAAGGTAGCAAGTTGTGCTACCTGAAAACCACGCAGTTCCCTGAAGCAGCTCCTTAAAGACAGCAGGCTCTCCAGAGAAATGGCAGGTAGCTGTGAGCGGTCCTGAGTTCCCCAGCCACAAGAACGTGGCCACCTTGCCTGCACTGGGCAGGGTAGAGTGTGGGAGTAGGCGTGGGGAATGGAGCCTCCAGCCTTACCAGGGACCATTCTGCCCAGATAATAAATGACCCTGATAAGCTGGAGGGGGAACATCTCTCTCTCTGAATTTTCTGGGCTGAGCCATCCTCCAGGGAGGCCTGACCATCCCTAAAGAGAAGGCGCTCTGTAATGACTCCTAACACCTCTCTTGAGGGGCAATTTGGAACTTGAATTTTTTTTTTTTTTTTAAGTGCAATATGACCATTCTTGCACCTGAGCATCATGGAGAAACTTCATCCCCAACACATCACTATTTTCTTGACAAAGCAGACAGAAAGTTTGCTCAAAATGAGGAGAACATGGAATACATGTTGAATGAAGGGTCTGAGTCACATAAAATCAGCTTTTAAATCTTTAGACTCATGGGATCAAAGAATGCTGATATTGGAAGAGATCTGCTGAGCTCAGTCTAGGTTCTGCTACGTCTCTTGCAGACATAATATTTTACCAATGAGAATAGAGTTCAGAAAGGCTAAGGATTCTATCTAAGGCCACCCAGCATCACAGCACTTCAGCCAGTTTAGTCTCATCCATTCTATCCTCAGAGCAGCCTCCCCTTCCAGCACCCACCTCTTGGCACCAACATGCTGCTTGCACCCCTTTGCCCACCATTGTCCCCCTGCACGAGGCTGCCCTGACCTCAAGGCTCACCATGCAAAGTGATACCAGCTTGGGCTTTCCGGTTGCCTTCCCAGAGCTGCCCTCCAGCCTCAGGACAAAGGCATCTCAGCTTTGGACCTGGTTTCTGGCCCCACCTGACAGCCCTGGCCAGCCTCTGCCAGTCTCAGCTGCATGCTGCACAGAAAGGGAGCAAGGCGACCACCACATTGCCAGGCTGAGTCCTCGGCCTCCTGTGACTTGCACTTCACACCAGAGGCATCGGAAGCCTCTGAGCAGTGCCAGGGCTTGCCCACACACCTAGCGAGCCTTAAATCAATAGGAAAAGCCCGCTCATTCTGGCTTTTCTCTTTCCAAGCTTCTTTTCCAAACACGCAGCTCTTCAATGGACTGTGCCGAGGACAACAGGAGCTGCCCCAGGTTAAACTCCCCACCGAGAACACACTGTCCAGGTCACCCTAACTCAGGCCCAAGCTGAGTCCTGGGAGAGCTCGCAGGGCCAGAGGAGCCTCCAGTTAACTGGGTCACACTCCACACTGAGAGAGGACCGGGGAAAGCGGCACTCTGTGCTCAGCTGCTGCGATATGAATGGAATCAAGGAAAGGCAAGGAAAGAAGCTAGAAAAAGACTAGGGCTTCCCCCAATAAAATTGGCACCCCAAGCCCCGGGTCCTTCAGGAGAGAAAGGCCAAACAACAAGAACCAAAGCAGAAATCTACACTGTGAGGGCTGGTGGCCGAAAGGAAGCCTGGCGGCTGAAGCTCAAGGCACAGATGGGGCCCAAGCCTGGAGACCGAGCTAGGTGGGAAGGGAGAAAGGCTGGGAAGGACTGGCATGGACCAAGTCAGTTTGCTGTGTGAGGCAAGACAGCTTGTTTCTATTACTATTATTACCCTCTCCCTGATTGGCAGCTAGAAATAAAACCACTCCAGTGCTGTCATTCCAAAGACTCCCCGCCATTGCTCCATCCTCAGGCGGGACCGATACCTCGGTGTCTAGGATCTCCACAACCAGGGTATCTCACGGGAGGGTGAGCATGCTCTGTATGCAAAATGATCTTAAGGGTACACAACGATTTTCATTTTAATAGTTACATGTCTATCAGTTCGGTTCAGTCGCTCAGTCGTGTCCGACTCTTTGCAACCCCTTGGACTACAGCACGCCAGGCCTCCCTGTTCATCACCAACTCCCGGAGTTTACTCAAATTCATGCCCATTGAGTCGGTGATGCCATCCAAACATCTCATCCTCTGTCAGCCCCTTCTGTTCCCACCTTCAATCTTTCCCAGCATCAAGGTCTTTCCCAAGGAGTCAGTTCTTTGCATCAGGTGGCCAAAGTATTGGAGTTTCAGCTTCAGCATCAGTCCTTCCAATGAATATTCAGGACTGATTTCCTTTAGGATGGACTGGTTGGCTCTCCTTTCAGTCCATTAATTTTAACAATCAATACTAAATTTTCAGTTTATGAGAGGAAAAGTTATTCAAAAGGAAAAAAGTCTGAGTCAACTCAGAGAGCATTATTCTGACACACACAAAAAAAATGAAGGTGATATACAACAGCCCTGAAACTTGGAAACACTGCCCAGGAGGGACCAACGTTAGCTACAGTCTGCTGTGTGCCAGAGAAATGCAAGTTTTGAAACAGCATAAAATAATACATGTTGTGAATTCGCCCACTCAGTGTGGACACCCTGGAGGTTTGTTTTTGTTGTGTGTGCTTGTAGGGGGCTCTTTATTGATCTCTTGTTTAACTTTCCAGATAGCAACATTTTATTTTCCCATATTACAGTTGGGGGACTCTGGGGCCTCCTTCATCCCAAATCACTTAACAGAACCAGTGACAGAAGAGCCGTGAAGGGCTTCTGGTTCCAAAGGCCTCCCTCCTTCAAGAGGAATAGCAAAGTATGAGAAGTAACTGTTCCATCTTTTTCCAGTGACAAGTTGAATGCCAAACAGGCAGGCCATGGTAATTCTCACTTGTGACATAAGACAAACATTGGCCCATGAATGATTATACCCCTGCCTTTTCTTGTCATCTTCTCATTATTTAAGGGTAGAAAACCAAAATCAGTTAGACAAGGATTAGTCTGTAGTAACCTCCGCATCATAAAGTCTTCCAAATCAGTGACATTTATGTCTATATACCCACCAGGCGGAGATAGTAACTCAGTTCAGTGCTGGGATAGTTGAAATGTAGTAAATGTTGAATGTTGTCAAGGAAATAATTTCCTTAAACTCTGACCTCTGTTTCAGCTGGTTTCTTTCAAGAGAAGATAAATAAAAGCAAGAAGAGCTAAAACTATATTAGTGGTGATGAATATGCAGAAATAAGGAAAATTGGCTACAATAGAGCACAAGTTGGTTGATTCAGCTGAGAAATAAAAACATGAATAATTTGATTTTTTGGCTAAAGGAACTGAATTTTTTCAACAAATTGACCAAGTTCTTTACTGCTTTTGGTGTAGACTCTGCCTGCATCTCCTAGTTTAGATGTGGAAGATCCCACAAAATTCCCCATCTGTCAATTTTTCCTCCCTCCTCCTCCAGTTTGGTTTTATGAGGCTCTGCCTGTAAAGAAGGGAAGCAGTTGTTGTTTTAGTCGCCAAGTCGTGTCTGACTCTGTGCGACCCCATGGACTGTACCCTGCTAGGCTCCTCTGTCCATGGGGATTCTCCAGGCAAGAATACTGGAGTGGGTTGCCATGCCCTCCTCCAGGGGATCTTCCTGACCCAGGGGTCAAACCCACACTTCCTGCATTGGCAGGTGGATTCTTTACCACTGAGCCACCGGGGAAGCCCAAGAGAAGAAGAATGAGACATATAACCTGACATTCAAATAAAGAGAAGAGAAATAGAAGTGGAGGAAATAGAACAGAACTTAAGCCTCTCTCCAACTTATGACTGAAAGTTTTCTATTCTATTCCTGCGTCTGCCTGGCACTCAGTTTTACCACATGTAAATAAAGTAGTAGGACTCCTTAGTCACGAATTCTTAATCTAGAATTCACAGATTCTGTAAGAGCGACATGTGATGTGTGTGAAGTCGCTCAGTCGTGTCCGACTCTTTGTGACCCCATGAACTATAGCCCACCAGGCTCCTCTGTCCATAGGGTTTTGCAGGCATGAATATAAACGTTCTTAAAACAAGTTCAAAATATAGTGAATATACAATTTGCTTTTTCTGGGTTGAGAAGAATCTATAGTTTTTATCTGAATAAAAACTGTTAACAACCACTGTCCTGGATGATTTATATGGTCACTTTCTGATCTTGTATCTTATTACTGCAATAGGCAGAGAATCAGAGGAAGCAGTAAACAGCCATGGGTCAGAATGACAGAAAACACAGAAGGCAGAGAAGTTATTGTTTTCCTTCTGCCACCAATCCTGAGCACCTAAGGGTGCTTGTTCACCTTTCCCCAAAGTCACTCCAGGGTCTACATATCCATAAGTCATGGGCTGTCTCCTCAAAAGAAAGGAATCTTGTGTGCAGAATACAAAAGTATACTAGTTTTATGTCAATAATTCATAAAAGAATTCTTGGACCTTTACAAACTAGATTTGCACAATTCCTAACACATATTACTTTCATTAGTTTTGACAGAGAAGAAAATCCTCATGACAGCTTCAAGTGAAACTCCAGAATGACGCAAGCCACCATGCTGATGGTTGGGGCTTCTTCCAAACAGTTTTGATAACCGTCTAAAACTACACGGGTCAGTAATCTGAATGGGAATCGAAGTGGACAGGGGTGGGAAGAAGCAATAATAAAATACCGTAATTAAAAAAAAAAAAAAAGATACCGTAATTAAAAACCTCAAACTGGCACAACTGTCTAAAAAAAAATGAAGCCCCTTGGAGACACCACCACAGTCACTCTGTCCTTAATAAGCTAATGGGAAAGCTAGCTGGCATCACCCCTCCCCAACTTCCTGTTGGCACAGAGACATAATTGGGAGGAAGCCAGCGAACGCGTCTCTTTTGTGTCCACCTCTGAGGGCCCAGCTAACACTCACCAGACACAGAGGGAAAAGATGTCCTAGGGTGAACCATATAAACTACTATTTTTGTAAACAGACACTGGTCAAACATTGGCAGTGTCATACGGCTCAACCTAGTATGCAGAATACCTCCAAAGAGGACATTCTAGCCAATTTGGCATTAGCAAGGTGCTCCTGACTCATCTTCATTGGCAAAAATAATTGAGACTTGGATAAAAAGACAAGAGATGGTTAACTCACTGTGAAATCAAGTCGGTCCATCCTCAATGATCATAACAATGTTTAAAAAGAAATGTTCAAACACCAAGACATCTCTGAAGCCAGCTCAGAAATAGTTATGTGTCTTATAGTATTCAATTGAACAAACCTCTGTGCAGAACCTATTGTACAAAGCACAGGCTGCTGCCTGTATAACCACTTGGGATTAATCTCAGAGGAAGGGAGAAAGAAACCCTTCCATGAATGGGGAAGAGCTAATACCTCAGGAATTATTTGCTAACAAAGAAAGGTTTCTGGATTATCACCATCATCTTCAAAATTATTAGATTTTTCAAGAGGTAATCTTTTGTGCATATAATCACAATAGTCATCAGTCTGGATGTATTAATATCATAATTTAACCAATTTCCAATTTAGGTTATTTCTAATATTTTTATATTATTAATTTTTCTGTAAATAATACTCTTGTATATTAAAAATAGTACGGTTTGGCAAAGGCTATTTTATGTCAAGGAAGTTTGACAACTGCTAGAGTTTAAATGTTATAGCTAAAATTTCCTATGAGTTTAGGAGTGGAAGGAAGAACCATTCGGGTCAGCTGCTCAGCCTCTCACAAGGACAGAGTCTAGGGTTCCTCTCAAATCAATTTCAATCAAGGCTGTGAGACTAAGGACGGTCCTTATCCCCACAAACCCAAGGGAAACTCTGATTTCACCAGCTTTATAACATTTTTATTTAAATTATTTTTCAATTCAAAGTTCCCAGGCTTTTCCTAGAGAATATATCAATTTAAAAGATCATTTCCCCTAATAAGAACCTACTGGATATCACAGGGAACCCTATTCAACACTCTGTGATAACCTGTATGGGAACAGAGTCCAGAAAAGAGTGGATAATGTGTATATATTACTGACTCACTTTGCTCTGCAGCAGAAGCAAACACAACATTGTAAATCAACTATCAGATCAGATCAGATCAGTCGCTCAGTCGTGTCCGACTCTTTGTGACCCCATGAACTGCAGCACGCCAGGCCTCCCTGTCCATCACCAGCTCCCGGAGGTCACCCAGACTCATACCCATCGAGTCAGTGATGCCATCCAGCCATCTCATCCTCTGTCGTCCCCTTCTCCTCCTGCCCTCAATCCCTCCCAGCATCAGAGTCTTCTCCAATGAGTCAACTCTTCGCATGAGGTGGCCAAAATACTGGAGTTTCAGCTTTAGCATCATTCCTTCTAAAGAAATTCCAGGATTGATCTCCTTCAGAATGGACTGGTTGGATCTTCTTGCAGTCCAAGGGACTCTCAAGAGTCTTCTCCAACACCACAGTTCAAAAGCATCAATTCTTCGGCGCTCAGCCTTCTTCACAGTCCAACTCTCACATCCATACATGACCACTGGAAAGACCATAGCCTTGACTAGGCGAACCTTTGTTGGCAAAGTAATGTCTCTGCTTTTGAATATGCTATCTAGGTTGGTCATAACTTTCCTTCCAAGGAGCAAGCGTCTTTTAATTTCATGACTGCAGTCACCATCTGCAGTGATTTTGGAGCCCAGAAAAACAAAGTCTGACTCTGTTTCCACTGTTTCCCCATCTATTTCCCATGCAGTGATGGGACCAGATGCCATGATCTTCGTTTTCTGAATGTTGAGCTTTAAGCCAACCTTTTCACTCTCCACTTTCACTTTCATCAAGAGGCTTTTTAGCCCCTCTTCACTTTCTGCCAGAAGAGTCGTGTCATCTGCATATCTGAGGTTATTGATATTTCTCCCAGCAATCTTGATTCCAACTTGTGTTTCTTCCAGTCCAGCATTTCTCATGATGTACTCTGCATATAAGTTAAATAAACATGGTGACAATATGCAGCCTTGACGTACTCCTTTTCCTATTTGGAACCAGTCTGTTGTTCCATGACCAGTTCTAACTGTTGCTTCCTGACCTGCATACAGATTTCTTAAGAGGCAGATCAGGTGGTCTGGTATTCCCATCTCTTTCAGAATTTTCCATAGTTTATTGTGATCTACACAGTCAAAGGCTTTGGCATAGTCAATAAAGCAGAAATAGATGCTTTTCTGGAACTCTCTTGCTTTTTCCATGATCCAGCGGATGTTGGCAATTTGATCTCTGGTTCCTCTGCCTTTTCTAAAACCAGCTTGAACATCAGGAAGTTCACGGTTCACATATTGCTGAAGCCTGGCTTGGAGAATTTTGAGCATTACTTTACTAGCGTGTGAGATGAGTGCAATTGTGCGGTAGTTTGAGCATTCTTTGGCATTGCCTTTCTTTGGGATTGGGATGAAAACTGACCTTTTCCAATCTTGTGGCCACTGCTGAGTTTTCCAAATTTGCTGGCATATTGAGTGCAGCACTTTCACAGCATCATCTTTCAGGACTTGGAATAGCTCCACTGGAATTCCATCACATCCACTAGCTTTGTTCGTAGTGATGCTTTCTAAGGCCCATTTGACTTCACATTCCAAGATGTCTGGCTCTAGGTCAGTGATCACATCATCATGATTATCTGGATCTTGAAACTCTTTTTTGTACAGTTCTTCTGTGTATTCTTGCCACCTCTTCTTAATATCTTCTGCTTCTGTTAGGTCCACACCATCTCTGTCCTTTATCGTGCCCATCTTTGCATGAAATGTTCCTTTGGTATCTCTGATTTTCTTGAAGAGATCCCTAGTCTTTCCCATTCTGTTGTTTTCCTCTATTTCTTTGCACTGGTTGCTGAAGAAGGCTTTCTTATCTCTTCTTGCTATTCTTTGGAACTCTGCGTTTAGATGTTTATATCTTTCCTTTTCTCTTTTGCTTTTCGCTTCTCTTCTTTTCACAGCTATTTGTAAGGCCTCCCCAGACAGCCATTTTGCTTTTTTGCATTTCTTTTCCATGGGGATTGTCTTGATCCCTGTCTCCTGTACAATGTCACGAACCTCATTCCATAGTTCATCAGGCACTCTATCTATCAGATCTAGGCCCTTAAATCTATTTCTCACTTCCACTGTATAATCATAAGGGATTATTTAGGTCATACCTGAATGGTCTAGTAGTTTTCTCTACTTTCTTCAATTTCAGTCTGAATTTGGCAATAAGGAGTTCATGGTCTGAGCCACAGTCAGCTCCTGGTCTTGTTTTTGCTGATAGTATAGAGCTTCTCCATCTTTGGCTGCAAAGAATATAATCGATCTGATTTCGGTGTTGACCATCTGATGATGTCCATGTATAGAGTCTTCTCTTGTGTTGTTGGAAGAGGGTATTTGCTATGACCAGTGCATTTTCTTGGCAAAACTCTATTAGTCTTTGCCCTGCTTCATTCCATGTTCCAAGGCCAAATTTGCCTGTTACTCCAGGTGTTTCTTGACTTCCTACTTTTGCATTCCAGTCCCCTATAATGAAAAGGACATCTTTTTTGGGTGTTAGTTCTAAAAGGTCTTGTAGGTCTTCATAGAACCATTCAACTTCAGCTTCTTCGGCATTACTGGTTGGGGCATAGATTTGGATTACTGTGACATTGAATGGTTTGCCTTGGAAACGAACAGAGACCATTCTGTCATTTTTGAGATTGCATCCAAGTACTGCATTTCGGACTCTTTTGTTGACCATAATGGCCACTCCATTTCTTCTGAGGGATTCCTGCCCACAGTAGTAGATATAATGGTCATCTGAGTTAAATTCACCCATTCCAGTCCATTTTAGTTCGTTAATTCCTAGAATGTCAACATTCACTCTTGCCATCTCTTGTTTGACCACTTCCAATTTGCCTTGATTCATGGACCTGACATTCCAGGTTCCTATGCAGTATTGCTCTTTACAGCATCGGACTTTGCTTCTATCACCAGACACATCCACAGCTGGGTATTCTTTTTGTTTTGGCTCCGTCCCTTCATTCTTTCTGGAGCTATTTCTCCACTGATCTCCAGTAGCATATTGGGCCCCTACTGACCTGGGGAGTTTCTCTTTCAGTATCCTATCGTTTTGTCTTTTCATACTGTTCATGGGGTTCTCAAGGCAAGAATACTGAATCAACTATACACCAAATCAACTATACACCAAAGAAAAAATTCATTAGAATAAAAAAGAAAAATTAAAACAAAATGTAAGCATATTGAAGCCACTGAAAACAATTGGTTATAACTGGAGAAGGAAATGGCAACCCACTCTAGTGTTCTTGCCTGGAGAATCCCATGGATGGAGGAGTCTGGTGGGCTGCCGTCTATGGGGTCACACAGTCAGACACGACTGAAGTGACTTAGCAGCAGCAGCTGCAGCAGAGTAACAGGTTGAGACAGGAATTTGGGTAAGGATGGTATTTAACATATTTTTTAGTATTAGATAATGGAGGTTCCAGTATGCCATACTTGTAATTTGAATTTACCTTGAATAAGCTAGCAACCTAATCAGCAATTTATGTTTTACCAATGGCCTGGTAGGCTACAGTCCATGGGATTGCAGAGAGTCAGACACAATTGAGCACACAGAATGTTTTGATATAATTATTTTCAACATTGTTGATAACAGGGTTAAGAATTAATACTAGGTACATTATAAAGATGAGGAAACAAACAATGTGAATAGAGTTTCTCAAAAAAAGCAAAACTTTTAGTGTGGCAGCTTTAAGTAATTTGTCTCTGACTTCAAATCTAATATTCTTTCAATGAAATATCTTGCATTTAACAGGTACTGAATTAATGTATTATGAGCTGATATTTTATGAACAGCAAGAACCAAATAATTCAAGAGACCCAAAAATAAATAAATAAAAAAGATCATTTTTCTAACAGCTAATTTAAAGCAACATTGTGTATCTTTTTTTCCAGTTTTACCAATATATATAATTGACTCATAGCATTGTATAAGTATATGGCATACAACATAATGATTTTACATATATATATTTAAAAATCCATAACCTCACATAGGTATAACTTTTTTCCTGTATGAGAACTTTTAAGATATACTCCCTTTCACATATACAATATATTACTGTTGGCTACAGTCACCATGCTGTATATTTCCAGAACTTCTCCATCTTACAACTAAAAGTTTGTACCTTTTGATCACCTTCATCCACGTCCCTCAACCACTACTCCCTGCCTCTGGCAACCAGCAATCTACTCTTTGTATTTATAAGTCTGATATTTTAGATTATACATATAAGTGAGATCATACAGTATTTGTCTTCCTCTGACTTATTCCAGTCAGCCTGCTAAGTCACTTCAGTCGTGTCCAACTCTGTGCGATCCCATAGACAGCAGCCCACTAGGCTCCTTTGTCCCTGGGATTCTCCAGGCAAGAATACTGGAGTGGGTTGCCATTTCCTTCTCCAATGCATGAAAGTGAAAAGTCAAAGTGAAGTTGCTCAGTCGTGTCCAACTCTTAGCGACCCCATGGACTGGAGCCTACCAGGCTCCTCCATCCATGGGATTTTCCAGGCAAGAGTACTGGGGTGGGGTGCCATTGCCTTCCAGTCAGCCTAATGTCCTCCAAGTGTGAGGTAATGCCTCACTGTGGTCTTGATTTGCATTTCCCTAACGATTAGTACCTTTTCATTTACCTGTAAGCCATCCATGTGTCTTCTTTTAAAAAACTGTCTATTCAGTTTTTCTGCCCACTTTTTAATTGGGGTGTTGGGGTTTTTTGTTGTTGTTACTGAGTTGGATGAGTTCCTTGTATATTCACATATCTTTTATATATATTTATATATTTTAGATGTTAACCCCTTGTCAGATATAAAAGTTGCAAATGTTTTCTCCCATGCTGTGGGTTGCCTTTTCATTTTGTTGATGGTTTTTATTGCTGCGCAGAAGCTTTTTAGTGTAGCGTAGCTGAAATGGTTAGATCATGACAATAACCATTAAAGCCATGTTAGGAGGAGAAAATTTTGGGAGCATGGAGAGTAGACCTGAACTTACTATGCTAGTGTTACTGGTTCTTGGGCATCCAAAGACGGGTATCAAAGACAGACTTCGACTTTATCATTTCTAAATATAGGCACATAGGGAAACTGGGCAGTGGAGCCTAGATTCTCGAGGGGTCACCAGTAAAATTTACAACTTCTGCCAGCAGGAGCAGGGCTCTTCTCCAAGGAAGGCCCATTTGTTTGTTCAGCATTATCCTGAGGGAGCCAGAAAGGGACAATTTATTAGAGAGTTTAACAGTTTCATAGGTTAAACTCTCTAATAAGAGCAAGCTTTGTGGTTGAGTCAAAATATTAAAACAGATAATATGCTGACATGCGTACAATTTTTTTTCTCTTTTTTATTTTATTTTATTTTTTTAACTTTACAACATTATATTGGTTTTGCCATATATCAACATGAATCCGCCACAGGTATACACGTGTTCCCCATCCTGAACCCTCCTGCCTCCTCCCTCCCCGTACCATCCCTCTGGGTCATTCCAGTGCACCAGCCCCAGGCATGCATACAATTTTTAAATTCACAGCTTATACTGATTTAAAAGTACACACATTGTCACATTGTTTTCTGAGCATTTCTTTCCCTAATGCAATAGTGAAGCCAACTGCAGCCCCATATATACATATGCATGTACATATACATATACACATGCATATGCATATACATATATCCATATCCATATCCATATCCATATATATAGTCCCCACTAGATCCTCAATTAGTAACAATGAATCCACAGGTATTAATAATAATGATAGTAATAGTATACAGTAAGTATTAATTATTTCATAATAAACTACTATAATAATACAAGACCAGTTAGAATTCTATCAGATCAGATCAGATCAGATCAGTCGCTCAGTCGTGTCCGACTCTTTGTGACCCCATGAACTGCAGCACGCCAGGCCTCCCTGTCCATCACCAGCTCCCGGAGGTCACCCAGACTCACACCCATCAAGTCAGTGATGCCATCCAGCCATCTCATCCTCTGTCGTCCCCTTCTCCTCCTGCCCTCAATCCCTCCCAGCATCAGAGTCTTCTCCAATGAGTCAACTCTTCGCATGAGGTGGCCAAAATACTGGAGTTTCAGTTTTAGCATCATTCCTTCTAAAGAAATTCCAGGATTGATCTCCTTCAGAATGGACTGGTTGGATCTTCTTGCAGTCCAAGGGACTCTCAAGAGTCTTCTCCAACACCACAGTTCAAAAGCATCAATTCTTCGGCGCTCAGCCTTCTTCACAGTCCAGCTCGCACATCCATACATGACCACAGGAAAGACCATAGCCTTGACTAGGCGAACCTTTGTTGGTAAAGTAATGTCTCTGCTTTTGAATATGCTATCTAGGTTGGTCATAACTTTCCTTCCAAGGAGTAAGCGTCTTTTAATTTCATGGCTGCAGTCACCATCTGCAGTGATTTTGGAGCCCAGAAAAACAAAGTCTGACACTGTTTCCACTGTTTCCCCATCTATTTCCCATGTAGTGATGGGACCAGATGCCATGATCTTCGTTTTCTGAATGTTGAGCTTTAAGCCAACCTTTTCACTCTCCACTTTCACTTTCATCAAGAGGCCTTTCAGTTCCTCTTCACTTTCTGCCATAAGGGTGGTATCATCTGCATATCTGAGGTTATTGATATTTCTCCCAGCAATCTTGATTCCAACTTGTGTTTCTTCCAGTCCAGCATTTCTCATGATGTACTCTGCATATAAGTTAAATAAACATGGTGACAATATGCAGCCTTGACATACTCCTTTTCGAATTCTATACTGAGAATTAAAATTTAAGATATAATTCTTGCCATGTGGTTTAGAGAAAAAGAACTCATAAAATTATTTTGAAAGTTACCAAATGAGCTATCGATGGGGCTTAAGCAATAATTCCTAAAATGTATAATAGGGCCAATGAACAGTATGGGAGGGAGAGAAATTCAAATGGGGGCTGGAGGAGTCAAGAAGCATTGATGAGGCAGAGTGTTAATTGACAGCTTCATGCTGAGTTTCATTTTTCCATGGCGAGAGAGGAAATGTAAGGGTTACCAAGTGGAAAGCCAAGACAAGCAAAAATGAAAAAGCAGGAAATGGCATCTTTGGAAATTAGTGAGTATAGATCAGTTTGGCTGGAATAAAGGGCCAGATTTTTTCTGAGAGTAGGTAAGACATAACTCTAGTCCTAAGTCAGAGTTAGAGGCAATGTAACTTTTGTCCCAGCAATGGGTTAGTACCAAATACACAGTTTTGTAAAGCAGTTCAGCTTACATCCTCAAAGGGAAATAATACTAAGTTCACTAATGTTTCTAGCCTGCAAAGACAAATGAAAAAGATAACTCCATTTAGCACATTTAAAAGACTCATCTGGGCCTCGTGGGGTATTCCCTTTGGTCTCATAGCTTGGTATTGGTCTGACAGAGCTGACAGATGCTTTGAGTTTTTAACATTTTTCAGAAAAGTAGTTAGAAATAGTAGCTGGGATCATATGAATAAATCTTCAGTAGTCAATGAAAAGACCTTGGGAAACCCCAAAGCACAAGAACAGAAGACAGAAAGAGAACAGACAAAAGTTGGGCAATTCTAAGCAAAGCCGCTCACTTCCTCATTTCTGAACCAGCTGTACTGCTGTTAGACATCTGGGCTGATTAGTGCCATCTGGTGAAGGAAGTAGGATGGCAGTAAAGCAGAAAAACCATCATCAAAGTAACTGGGATCTGTATGTCACTTATAAATCGTCAAGCACTTTCAAAACACATGATGTGATTTAAAACTCGCAAGAACTGGTGAGGTCAATGGGATGGTTCTTATCCCCATTCTAGAGATATGGATGTTCTCAGTGCCTGTGTACGTAACCATCCTAAGTTATTCCCAGAGTTATTCATTAGCCTGGTCTTCCAGCTTCTGGTCCAGTGGTTTCTTTGACTACAGAATTGTTTTCCTCTACCTTAGAGGCACAAAACAGCTAAAAGCATGAATATAAAGAGAACTTTGTCTTTTATTTTGGCTAATCAGATGGTCTTAAGTGTCTTGAAGACTTCATTACTGATTCTAAAAAATAACATTCCCAGCCTAGACTCATTAGAAAAGACCCTGATGCTGGGAAAGACTGAAGACAGAAGGCGAAGGGGGATGACAGAGGATGAGATGGTTGGATGGCATCACCGACTCAGGACATGAGTTTGAGGAAGCTCCGGGAGATGGTGATGGACAGGGAGGCCTGGTGTGCTGTAGTCCATGGGGTCACAAAGAGTCAGGCACAACTGAGTGACTGAACAACAACAGCAACAGCAAGCCTAATATCCTGCCAAACTTAGGCCAGTGTGTGTGTGGTGGGGGCGGCCGGGGGGGGGGGGGGGCCGTCACTGTGCCTTTTTTAAAAGGAGAGAAATTAACACCTAAAGGCACTCTTTATACATAATGGATTAACTAACATCTCCCCTATGTAAAGAATGACACTAGTCATCCTTAGGAGAGCTGACGAAACTGTTGCTCAACTATTTCTGTTGCTCTATGGTTTGGATGAGGATCCTGGCAGTACACTTATTTTTGAAGAGGAATCCCTTGGCAGCCAGAAGACGTATTGCACTTTGACCTGCCTATGTGCTACGGAGGATTTTACAATATGATGGTAATGATAATAACTGTCATTTATTGAGAATTTATTACATGCCAAGGACTAGCATACATGCTGTTCACATATCTCGTTTCATCTTCAGAAGAAAACTGGGAAGCGGGTGTTATTACCATCTTACGGATAACAAATTTGAAGCTCAGAGAAGTCAAGTAACCTTGTCCAAAGTTACACATGGAACAAGGGGCAGAAGTGAAATTTAAGCTGAGATCAATTTTACTCCAAAGCCATCCCCTGGCCCTTTACACTACGCTGCATCAGAAGGTACATTCTCCCGTTCTCATTGCACGACTTGACTGCTTCTCCTCCAGCCCACCCTCAACCACTGCAGAGAAAGAGCAGACTTTCAAGCAAGCTAGCAAAAACAAATGGCTGGGCAACAAGCTGGCCCCTGACATCTGAATCTATGTCAAAACCAAAAATAAGTACAAAGTCATGAATAATATAAGAGTGGAACCTGAAGGAATCTCAAGAGATTACAGACTCATTCATTCCAATAATCTCCACTGGGAACCTACCATGTGCCCTATAATGCACTGGAAGCAAAAGATGAAAGAAAGAAAAGTCATCCTTTCTGCCTCTGAGGACTTACATTCTAAAAGGAAATACAGGCACACAAATGGTTGCCATACAGCTAATTGCTGCTACTGCTAAGTCACTTCAGTCGTGTCCGACTCTATGTGACCCCATAGACGGCAGCCCACCAGGCTCCCCCATCCCTGGGATTCTCCAGGCAAGAACACTGGAGTGGGTTGCCATTTCCTTCTCCAATGCATAAAAGTGAAAAGTAAAAGTGAAGTTGCTCAGTCATGTCCAACTCTTAGCGACCCCATAGACTGCAGCCTACCAGGCTCCTCCGTCCATGGGATTCTCCAGGCAAGAGTACTGGAGTGGGGTGCCACTGCCCTCTCCATACAGCTAATAAATATGTACAAATTAAAGTGGGGCTTAAAGATGAAAATGATCCACTCTGTTTGGGGTCCCAGTCCCAGTCTGCACGCTTGAACTGGGTCTGGAAGTATGAGTATGAGTCTGACAGATAAAACTTTGTGGGAATGATACTCCAAGAAAAGAGAAAGAAACGATTCAAAGGGATGAGATATAAAATCACACAGGAGTTTTGGGGACACGTGAGTAGTTCAACCTGGCTAAAGTGTTTGCATAGATATAGAAGACTAGTGAGGCTTGTCATGGAAAGCTTTGTAAGCAAGCCAACCAATGGGAGACGAGATGCCGCAAGAGAGACTATTGCAATAGATGGGGAAAGAGAGGATGAGGATCTGGGCTGAGGCAGCAGTACCAGAAGAAACCAGTTAAGGAAGAAAGGTAATAAGGAAGCAAATCAAGAGAAATGAACTTGATGACTGATCAGAAGAAGGGGTTTGCCAGGTGATAGGGAGAGGGGAAGGGTCAGAAGGAGGACACTCAGGTTCTATGTTTGGGTTGGATGAGTGAATGGATAAGGCAGGAAAAAGGTGAGGAATTCAATGGGGAGTAATTTGAGATAGTGGTATCCATAGAATCTCTTTCAGTGTCCTATCTTTTTGCCTTTTCATACTGTTCATGGGGTCCTCAAGGCAAGAGTACTGACATGGTTTGCCATTCCCTTCTCCAATGGACCACATTTTGTAAGAACTCTCCACCACGACCATGTCCATCTTGGGTTGCCCTATAAGACATGGCTCACACTTTCATTGAATTAGAAAAGGCTGCCTCCTGAGAAATATGTATGCAGGTCAAGAAGCAGTTAGAACCCGACATGGAACAACAGACTGGTTCCAAATTGGGAAAGGTGTATGCCAAGACTGTATATTGTCACTCTGCTTATTTAACTTATATGCAGAGTACATCATGAGAAACTCTGGGCTGGAGGAAGCACAAGCTGGAATCAAGATTGCCAGGAGAAATATCAATAACCTCAGATATGTAGATGACACCACCCTTATGGCAGAAAGAGAAGAGTAACTAAAGAGTCTTTTGATGAACGTGAAAGAGGAGTGTAAAAAAAGGTGGCTTTAAACATTCAAAAAATGAAGATATGGAGCAGAAACTGGCAACCCACTCCAGTATTCTTGCCTGAAGAATTTCATGGACAGAGGAGCCTGGTGGGCTACAGTCCATGGGTCTCAAAGAGCCGGACGCGACCGACCCACTAACTATAGCCTAGTCTCTACCCTTGAGTAGCATGTGTCTTTATGAGAAATAGGAAGGCTTGGCTTACAATACACTTTCATATTTAAGGAGATAAAGATAAATGTATGAATGAACCCATTTTACTAAAATAATTGATATTTTTGAAACATCATGTGTCACGTGTCTTTAACCAGCCAACACTCACACTTAATCTACTTATTTTTAATTTGTCTGCTGGCTAAGGAGGACAGTGTAGCTGTGCAACCTTCCCAGATGAATCCCAGGTCTTCCCTCTGATTCCTCCTTAGAGAGGCTTCAGGAACACTTCAGTGATTTTCTCGAGGTTGAATTGCAGCCACAACAAAACAAAACACACAGCTAAATTAAGCTAAATGAAAACAATACCTTCAGAGAAGGAATCTCATTTTTAATCTTACAAAAGATTGTGTGAAGATTCCCTGTCAAGTAAAGCGACTAGAATTTTAACAGTTGAAAAAAGCGTGTGTCAGTACAGGTACAGCTAAGTTTCACAAGTGTTGCCAATGGCTTAGTCCCAGGATAAGGACTAATGACTAATATCGTTTGCCAGGGTATTTTGAGATTCCTTTCTTTTATTTTTTTAAGCAACATGTGATAATATTACCTCATGTTAAGAAATATACTGTACAGAAAGACATAAAAATAATCATGTATTCACTCTGAACCCTTCTTGGAGTCTTACAAATGATTACGTCTCCAGTTTTGTATGGCCATTGTAGGCCATGTCATTTCTGTTGTGTTAATCGATGGCATTATTGTGAAGGCCCCTCTTCATGGTTTTTCATGTCTTGTCTAAGAAGTCCTCATTACTGAGGACTGGGTTCTTAAATCTCTGATACATGTTGAGTTACTTTTTGTATTAACCATGTGCAGCTTACATAGTGGGTTTTTCCTTTTTTGCCCACGGATGTTCAGTTGTTCTGGCACCATTTGAATAGTTGAAGACTATCCTACCTCTATTAAACTGAACTTAGTTGAAATGAAATCTTTTGGACATATTAATTTTTGGTCTGTTTCTGAGTTCTTTATGTTATCCTACTGATCTTTGTATTTAAACCTGTGCTAATACCACATTATCTTGAATACTGTAGCTATCACTAAATCTTAAAATTGGATAAAGTACTTCTATTTTCTTAATAGTTTTTAAAATTGATTTAGCTTCCCATGTCAATTTTTCCTTTGGTTTTCTGTATAAGTTTTAACATGTGCTTGTCTATAAATTAAAAACATCTTGGGGGATTTTTATAGAAAAAAAAAAGATTATGGTATCTGGTCCCTTCACTTCATGGCAAATAGATCGGGAGACAATGGAAACAGTGACAGACTTTATTTTCTTGGGCTCCAAAATCACTGCAGGTTATTATTGTAACCATGAAATTAAAAGATGCTTGCTCCTTGGAAGAAAAGCTATGACAAACCTAGACAGCATATTAAAAAGCTGAGACATTACTTTGCTGACAAAGTCCATATATTCAAAGCTATGGTTTTTCCAGCTGTCATGTATGGATGTGAGATTTGGACCATAAAGAAAGCTGAGTGCTGAAGAATTGATGCTTTTGAACTGTGGTAGTATTGGAGAAGACTCTTGAGAGTCCCTTGGACTGCAAGGAGATCAAACCAGTCTATCCTAAAGGAAATTAGTCCTGAATATTTGTTGGAAGGACTGATGCTGAAGCTGAAGCTCCAATACTTTGGCTACCTGATGCGAAGAACTGACAGATTGGAAAAGATCCTGATGCTGGGAAAGATTGAAGGCAGAAGGAGAAGGGGCTGACAGAGGATGAGATGGTTGGATGGTATCACCGACTCTATGGACATGAGTTTGAGTAGGCTCTGGGAGATGGTGATGGACAGGGAGGCCTGGTGTGCTGTAGTCCATGGGGTCTCAAAGAGTCGGACACGACTGAACAACTGAACTGAGAGAATCTCTGGTGAATGTTCTGCAGTGCGTAGATACATGGAGAGACTCACTCATGTAGACCATTCAGTTAGATCCTTGAATCCTAAGCCAAAATAAAATCTGTCCATTTATGGCATCCAGGTGATCCATTTTTCTCATCATGAAAAATACTGGCATTTTGAATTTATATTATCCTTCCTTCTAAGATTTTGGAGCTGACTTATCCCACAACTGCAAATAAACATGCACAAGAATTCTCTAACTTCTTTCCATAGGTTTGTTTTTTTCATAGCGATTCTCATGTTCAATTCTAATTCCTGCCAATCAAGCATTTCTAATGCAAATACCCAAGGAATTGTATGGAATAATGACCAACTTTTACATAAGGACCTGTTTACTCTTGTCACTTCACAGAAGTTAAATGGCGCCAGGGCCAAAGGGTGGGGCTAACAGTAACGTACCTGATCATGAAGGAAAAAAATGAGTTCTCAAGTAGTACACATTAAGAGACTATCTTTATATATAAAAACTTGACTTAAAAATTGTTTTTAAATGTTTAATTGGCATCAGGCCCTCAGGGTGCAGTGTTACAGTAAAAACCCAAGAACACAGACATGTTTACTCTCCTATAATTGCCTTGAATTGCAAATAAAGGACTACTGCAAGGTAATATGAGGGAGGAAAGTCCTTCTTTGTTAAATATTTAAGAGTGCAGGTAGGGTGGAAATGAACTGATAAGTCTCATGTGTATCTGAATAAGCAAGAAAGGTGTGCAAGAGAGAATTGTTAAAGGACATTCTAATTATGATTAGGATAAAGGCCCGTTCAGCAAAGCAGTCTCATCTGGCTTCTAGTGATATCAGTCTGCATAATGGAAATAATAAGTTAAGGTCATGAGATTGTTGGAGTCTCTTGTGAATATTAGACTTATTTCCTCAGTGAGTCAGAGTTAGAATGTCAGAGAGATCAATTTATGTGAATACAATTAATAAGGTAATTAAGAAGTAGAGACAGCTCAAGAGGATATTGCCTGATAATTAATAACCAGCTGGAAAGGATGAGGATCCTAGGAAACAGTGAATTAAATAAAGATTGGCATGGAGAATTTCCATCAATAAGATATGGGCTATTGTTTAAGGCAGCTGGGATTAGTATCCGCTGCCATCTGCTTAAAAAAATAAAACTCAGATTAAACAGGGCTTCTTGGAATTTTATGGCTTATAATTTTATGTCCAATAATTTTACATTCTAGAGAGCCCAAAGAAAGGGGGCCAGAAATAAGGAGAAGGAAAGGGGAGCACAGTGTCCTACATGAAAATAGCACCTGGCCTAGAGTGAGGGTCTGGGTTCTACTCTCATCTCTGCTAGAGATTAGCTGAACAATCTGGAACAAAGTGCTTCACGTTCAGGCCTCCGCTTCATTAGCCAAACAGGGTGACTGAACTCTATGACCTCGACAATTTCTTGCAGCTCTGAAATTTGAATTATAAACACAGCTCCTTAACAACGACAGCCACAAAAAGCTGAAATATGAACACTCAGGCCAGAACCAGGGGTGGTAATTGTTGGCTGAGGGTGTTGAATAGGCACCAAGAGGTACTGAAGACCCAGATTTTAAAGAAAAAGGAAAAAATTTGAAAAGAAAAATATAAAAATAGTCCCATTTTCTTAAGTTATGTGTTTGAAAACAGCATGAGAAATAAAGTGTGGGACTGTGGTTTATTTCTCTTTGCAACTCCTGATACTCGTAAGCAGATAATTTACTGCTGTAAGGGGTCTAGCTATCAACAAAATGCCCCTTGTTATAAAAAATAACATAAAGCATTCACCTCAAAGTTCAATCCACTCCGTGACAAGGTTCTCTGGAAACCAAAGCTTAAAAATCCATGAACTTTTTCAACTACAGCGTCTTTTCTAACCAGATACTCCTTGGTTAGGTGAACCTTTGAAGATGGGTATAAAATATCTCTTGAATGCAGAGAAAGCAAGAAAACAGACAGCTGCTTGTCCGCCTGGACCACAGTATATCTCCTATGCATGCGTGCTAAGTCTCTTGTTATCCCCCAGGCTGGAGGCTGCTGCACATGTGGGGAGATGGGAAGAAATCAAACGTCTCAATACCAGACCCTTCCCCCAAGGTCTTCAATAGCTTGCTCTTGTCAGAAAGCTCAGTAGCTTCAGTGTTTGCTCTTCTCAGAAAGCACCAGGGTGCCAGTAGAACTTGGTAAGGATGAGTAGCAAGGTCAGTTTTTTTAGGGGAAATGAGTCACTTTGCAGGTGGCAACACACACCTTGCAAAGCACGTGTATGCAAAGAAGGGCCCAGGTTAGGGTTGAGAGGGATGAGGGACGGGCTGTGAGGTGGGGGAAGCTGACTGTTCACACCCATGCAAATGACCACGGGAGTTTTGGGTACCACCTGTCAAGGCTGCCTCCTCTCCCAGGCTGCCCACACAGCCTGCGTGCCTCTGTAGCACCCTCAAGGTCAACCAGGGGCCTCTCAAATACACCAATGAAGCATCCTAACCCAACTCCAAAGTCCTACTTGCATCTTTCTTTTCCAAGCAGAGCACTGGGACATGCTTTGCGTGGTGATGTACATTCCAAGAGCAGACACCCAAATAAACCAGGGCAGAAAAGTCCCCCTCTGACTTCCTTCTAAGGGGCCTGCACTCCAGAGGGGAGCCCATTCTTTCAGGTCCTCAAGCAACATAAAGGTCATTTTGGCAGTTTATTTGGAGAGGTGAGACATCATATCATCGCAACACACAGAAATAATTATAATCAACCTGAAGTCACTGAGAAAAGCAGCCAAGATAATGTAGCTAAATTCAGTCAGCAGGACATCTCTATCTCATGCGTAGATTTTTCTTTATGGCTCAAGTGTTTGATGTTGTAGAGAGAATAGTTAAGTTAGGGGTTTGGATCTAGGTTGTAGTTCAAGCCATTAGCCAGGTGCACAAGCTGGGCAATTCATCTTCTTGGGACTCACTTTTCTTAGCTGTAAAGTGAGGACACTGTGATCTTTAAAATTCCTTCTAGTGTCAATTAATGGCCCAAATAATCCTGGACTGAGATTTTAAGAGGGCTGGAGGGCTGGATGTCCCAGCCTGGTCAGGAATTTCAAAACAAGCACACAGTCTGGGCAGTCTCTGCAAATTACTCCCCAGTGTGACATTCTGAGCATAAGAAAGGAACAAGGCTAATGTGTAAGAACTTACTGTACTGTTTCATTAGCTTGCAGATGCTAACGTAGTCAGCTGTTATCTACTGAAGCCAAAGGCATTGGACAATGTCTGGGGATATTTTTGATTGTCTCTTCTGGGGTGAGGTGGGTGGTGAGGGATGAGGGATACTACTGACAGGACAGCCCCCACCCCAAAAAAGGATGATCTGGCCGCAAATGCATGAATTCTGAGGTGGGGCTCTGTGTATACACTTCGGGGCAGGTAGCTGAGCTGGGAGACTGGGAGGTAACCTGGAGAGGCAGGTTGTGACCTCTCACCTCAACCAGGTTGTGGCCATGTGGGGAATGAGGGCCTCCTGTTGCCAAGCCTTCCTTCCAGTTCCTCCAAACTTCATAAATCTAGACTTTTGCTGAACTCATCTGGTTTTCAATACCGACGATGACTAATTCAGTTCTTTCAAAATACCAGAACTCCATAATACCAGGGCTCCAAAGTCACTGCGGGTGGTGACTGCAGCCATGAAATTAAAAGACACTTGCTCCTTGAAAGGAAAGCTATGACCAATCTAGACAGCATGTTAAAAAACAGAGACATTACTTTGCCAACAACGGTCGGTCTAGTCAAAGCTGTGGTTTTTCCAGTGGTCATGTATGGATGTGAGTTGGACTATAAAGAAAGTTGAGCACTGAAGAACTGGTGCTTTTGAACTGTGGTATTGGAGAAGACTCTTGAGAGTCCCCTGGACTGCAAGGAGATCCAACCAGTCCATCCTAAAGGAAATCAGTCCTGAATATTCATTGGAAGGACTGATGCTAAAGCTGAAACTCCAATACTTTGGCCACCTGATGTGAAGAACTGACTCATTGGAAAAGACCCTGATGCTGGGAAAGATTGAAAGTGGGAGGAAAATGAGATGACAGAGGATGAGATGGTTGGATGGCATCACCGACTCGATGGACATGAGTTTGAGTAAACACCGGGAGTTGGTGATGGACAAGGAGGCCTGGCGTGCTGCAGTCCATGGGGTCGCAAAGAGTGGGACACGACTGAGCAACTGAACTGAACGGAACTGAAAATGCCAGACTTCCGTAGGCAGGGGAAAGGGGAGATCAGGTTCAGGCTGCGGGCTGCTAGTTTTGCCACCCCCTCATCTTACATGGCAAAAACTGACTTGCGGCATTCCCTTGCCTTAAAGAAAAAGTGTTCAAAAGAAATGCAGCCACCTGAGCCGTTGGACAACACTACGAGATGGGTTTTGATGGGAGGGCGGCAGGTGATGATCTAATTGCATAACTAGGAGAAACACACAGCAAATGACGGGGAGCTGCAACGGAATGCTATGCAACGGATGCTGCGGCTTGCTCGGGAGGAGAGGTACAGGCTAACCCTTCCTGCTTCACCAGGACTTGAAACCTGGAGACTCCAGAAGCTTTTGCAGCAGGATGAGCCCCAAAGGATCTCTGACACATCTAGTACAGAAGAAAGGTGTGGACACCGCTTCACACCTGAGAAGGCTCTTCATCTGCATCATAAATCAAAACCCAGCAGGCTGGCTACAGGTGTTTCCCTGCATGTGAGGGGAACTTCATCTGGCTTTCTCTGGCTTCAGTCATCTGACTTTGATACCAGATATTTGCACTTTGGAGCACCTAACATTTCCTTTCTTGAGTGACTTAACACTGATGCAGTGATTCACTTTTCTAGCACGTAACATCATCTGATAAGTTATGGAACCCAAAGGTGACAGCTGCTTGCTAACAGCACTGCATGGATGGTAACACTGCACTATTTTTTTTTTTTAAACACTTTAAGCAGCTCCTATGTTGTCACATCTACGGGGACTGTGATACACAGAATGTCCTGTGACGACAGTAGCTGTGGTCTTATTATACCCATTTCACAGATAGACTAGCCAAACTTTGATCCTTGTAACACCCTCTAGGGCGGGTAGTGGGGCATGGGCTCTGGAGCCACACGGCCTGGGTTTAAAGCCTGACATTGACTCACATTAGCTGTACAAGCCTGCACAAATCACTTTATTTCCCTGTGCCTCAAGTGTCCATATTTGAAAAATAAAAATAGCAGTATCATACCATATACCTCAGAGTTGTCATGAGAATTAAATGAGTTGATAGGGAATGGCCTAGGACAAAGTAGGCACTATGTTAGCTGTTACTACCATCATTTTCCAGATGAAGGGACCAAAGCAAAGAGTGACCCAGGTGATCTGAGTACAGGGTTTGCAGTCATTTCACTGTGGCTCAATGAAGACACCGGGAAATGAGGTGCTGAATGATACATCATTCATCACACAAGGATATGGAATCCAGGCATCTTGACTCCAGATCTGGCATCTTTCCATCTCACCCTATAGCCGTTGGGTATCACAGCATGTGGGAGAGAACAGGTGATAAAAGTGAAAAGATGTGGACCACACAGCAGCTGGTCCCGTCTCACCGTGAACAGAGCTGAGTGTCTTGATGGACTGACGTACCAGAAAGGCACAGCCCTCTGCAGCCAAGACCAGTAGGAGGAAGAGGAGAGTCCATCAGTCCAGCAGCGCAGCTCCCTGTAAACTCTTCAAGCTATTACTACTGTTAGCTTGGATATGTGTGTTCTGACATGAGTAAAGAAGGGCTCATCCCCGACAGGAAGTTCTTTCAGTTCAGCCCAACATACTAAGTACGTTTTAGGTCAGAATAATTGCCCACTCCTGCCCTGGGGAGTTTCAAAGACACAATGACTTGCTAGATGTCCTGAAATTGATCACTTCATCATCAAACAAGCCAGCTAGGGGAACAAACGCTTTGGCAGGAGGGCTAACAGGCAAAAAAAAAAAAATGAATCATCTTATGGTTACTAATGTTTTTGCTGCTATGACTAAAGATTGCTGTGATTTTTTTTTTTTTTTTTTTTTGAGTTCAGATGCCTGGATATTTTACTGCTGAAAATGTCAAGCCACTGAGCTATTGTGATGATAACTGACCATGCCATGAGAGCATTTCAGGACTGTTTTTCTGTTGTTATGCAGTCAGCATTATAGATTCAGAATAAATTTGAGCGACTGCTGATCTGCCTTCCAAAACGCAGCATGACTGGCTCTGAAGCAAGCATTAGCTCTGCAGGCTATAAATGTACATCATGAATGATGCCAGAGTACGGATATTACCAAACCTCTCTACGTGCTTTCTATGTGCTCTTTGTTCCCTGACAAAACTCTTTAAGGCGCTCCCCCTCAAGGGGCCCACCTCACCTTACCCAGGAATTCACTCCACCTATTAAGTTAATATAGCAACCTGCCCAGTCAAAGCTTCCTGAGTGCTGCTGCATGCAATGGAGCGATGGGATGTGATGGTTTTTAGAAGTGGCTTATTTAAAAGGCTTTGCATTTCCTTGGAAGAGGGTTTCATGTAATAGGACTAAATAATTATTATAATCATCGTCATACATATTCATTAAATAAGATTATTTTTTTCAAGTACATACAGAATAAAGTATCCTAGATTTTAATTGTAAAATAGGATGGCATTTTTCTAATGCAGTGCTCCTCAGTTTAAATAAACCAGTGGTTTTTCAGAACAGCTGAATGTGTGAAAAGTTTACCTGGCAATGCCCAACTGGGCAAATCTCTCCGTGTGTGTTTGCGTGACCATCCGTGTGTGTGTGTGTGTGTGTGTGTCTTCAGTTGCTTCAGTCGTGTCCTACTCTTTGTGACCCCATGAACTGTAGCACGCCAGGCTCTTCTGTCCATGAGATTCTCCAGGCAAAAATACTGGAGTGGGTTACCATGCTCTCCTCCAGGGGATCTTCCCAACCCAGGGATCGAACCCCCACCTCTTACATCTCCTGGATTGGCAGGCAGGTCCTTTACCACCAGCCCCACCTGGGAAACCCCAAGCTTTTCCTTAGGCATCTCGTATTCAGGGCCCTTAATGACTCAAACTTAGTCCCTCCCTTGGTACCAAGAACATAACTAGGTAATCTTTTGAGATCACCCAAGTTTGGGTACTTCCCATTCAATCATATGTAAAACAGAGACCTTATGTGTAATAGGAAAAAAAAAAAACACCTTACTTAAAAAGAGCTTAATTAAAACTAGAAACAGATTTACTTGACAATTCTATTAGACACATATCACATACATATTACAGCATCTATAACCGAGGTGTGGTCTTATTTCCTCTCTCCTCACTAAGGAATTACTAAAGTCTTCTGGCCCTGGGTGGCGTGGATGGGAGCGTCAGTTCCCTTCTTGCATCATTCGCCTTTGGGATTCCCATTACACCTCCCGTGGGGAATTCTCACACTCTCTCTGCATTTTCTCAGCCTTCCCATCTACCTGCAGAAAGTTTCCTGCAGACAGCAAGTAGGTGTCAGCTGTAGGTGATTTCAGCTGGAGTCCTGCTACCCCTGCACACTGATGCTCTCGGCTTTCTCTCATACTGCCGGTTCTGCTCCCCTGCTGTGCTCTTCTCTGCATCTCATCCCAGGTCTGTACATGTTCTTGTTGTTAACAAGAAAACTGTTAGCTTGGGTTAGCTCTCAGACATATTTTAGCTGGAGACACATTCTCAGCTGGACTGCAGAAGGTCTCTGGGCCTCGGGGGAGTTGGGGACAACAGAAAGACAGAAGATATCACTCTGGACTCCTAGCCGTGACTCAGTTTTGAGCTCGAGCACATGTAATGCTATAGGTTAAGATTCTACTGCAAGTATGATTTCCTTGGCAAACCAGCAAACAGAGAGGTTTGAATACACAGTGATCAAAGGCACTCCTTTCTTAACTACGTCACTCCCGGGTCAGGAAACTTACTATTTATGTTCACTGTTCTGATTATCTACTGCTGGGTGACAAAAGCTTCTAAGATGCAGCAACTTAAAAAGACACCCTATTGTCAAATCTCCAGATGTCATGGACCATAAATCCAGACAAGGTTCAACTGGGTGATTCTTTTGTTTCAGGTGCCATTGAAAGATTTGCTTGGTGACATTCAACTCTCAGGGTCTGGAGGGTCCACAACAGCTCACTCATGTTACTTGATAGGGATGGCAAGAAGGGTGAGCTTAGCGGGGTCTGTCAACAAAAGTTTCCACTCAAGGCCTTTCTAGGATGGCAGTGTCAGAGAAGATGGACTTCTTGTGTAAAGACTCTCAGCTCCCAGAAGAGGATTCTAAGAGACAGAAAGTAGAAACCAAGTAGAGACAAGTAGGGTCTAAGCTCAGGAACTGAAACGGTGTTATTTCTATTATTCTATTAGTTAAAGCTGCCTACCTTCAAAAGGAAGGCAATAGGCCTCTCCTCTCAATGAGAAAAGTAGCATGGAATATGTGGACTTCTCTAATCTACTGTAGATACAAACCTTTACATGACCCAAAAGGCCACAGGGTCAGTGACTTCACTGATTTCTGATCTCAGTTCTCTTTCTGGTCTTGCATTCTGAACTGGCTAAGATGATCAATCCAACTAAATTTTCTTTACTGGTAAACCTGGGTCAATAATAGCATTGTCTACTATGTATTTCAGAACTTCCAAGAGCACTATTTCCTACTATTCATTACACTGTGTAAAGAGATTTGTGTTGGCTAGGGTTGCCAGATAGTATATAGAACACCTAATTAGATTTAAATTTCAGATAAACAGGAAACTGCTTTTCAGTATAAGTATGTTCCAAATATTGCATGGGATAGACTCATACTAAACAATTGTTTGTTTAGTCCCAAGGCCTAACATTTTGCTGATGTGGCTAAAGCAATTACATACCTATCATAATCTGACAGTGGAGATAGGAATCAAAGAATTCTTTTAATGTTTTGATTTTTCTTTCCTATTAGAAGAGGTTTATAGCTACATTGATTAGATGAGAGTGAGAGGAATCTAGTTCTAACTGAAATCAATCGAATCTTAGAACTACCATTTTGCCAAAATATTGATATATATATGAATGGCTTTTACTCAGCAAAAATACCTGTTAAGCAGATGCTTCTATCATTCCTTTTCTCAGCTGAAGAAAATCTCTGCATTTAAAAAAGCTTCACTGCAAATTTAAAGAGTCAGTCAAAAATTATTTATTGAGTGTGTATTATGTGTTAAGCCCATGAAAATTAACACGTGGTTCTTGCCTGAAAGGAGTTCAGAGTCTAGGAGAGATACAGAAATGTAAACAAATAATCACAAGGCAATGTGATAAGTCTTCAAACAAAACAAGCTCAAAGTTCAGTGGATGTGGCTAACAGGACTCAAGGGATTTGGCATCATAGAGGAGGTGACATTTTATCTGATCTTGAAAGGCAAGTAGGATTTTGCAGGCAGTGAAGGAGAACAAAAGCATTTTAAACAGTGTTAGGTGTGTGGGGCCAAGGAGCAGAGGGGAAGCAAAGGACCCGCCATGCTTATGTAATAGAGAAGGTTCTGATCTAGTCAAATCTGGAGAGAAAGGACCAGAGTTCTATTCAGTCCATCTCACTCATATCACAATTGCATAGGAAGGGTGAGGGGGACCTCTATCCAAGTCAAAGCTTAGTATTAGTTGAAGAAGAGAAATAAGAGCAAGCGGACACAGGGCAGAGCAAATAACCAAAATAAAGATGAGAGGAAAGATGCGCAACTCCTACAAGAATGAATGGTACAGTGCTGTTGTAGCTCCAGCAACTTTTATTTCATTCCCCTCTCACTGTGGCAAGAGCCAATTTTCTATGTGAGGCTAGCTTGGAGAGCAGCAGAAAAGAATTGGCTGCTTTTCCGTTTTGGAGATGATGAGCAGAAATATTCCCCTGGTAGGCATTTCCCTGATACACTATGTGGAAAAAAAAAAAAAGGAGCAAAAAGCCTCTAGTGATTCTGTTATAAATCCTCTGATACAAGGATCTGAAACTGGCTAGAAAGTAAAGACACTGTGCCTGCTGAGTCTATTAATACGTATGCTTGGGTGCTGAATAGCTATAATTTATGATTAATGATGGTGCAGAGGTGCAGCACTGGTAGGAGAAGGTGGTGAACAGCCAGTGTCCAAGGCTAACAGAACTTGTCTTTCTGATGCCTGACATGCCTTCAATTACTTAGTGTGTAATTCAAAACCTATCTTATAAACTTAACTATGAAAACTTGAAAGACACAATGAGATACCATTGCACACCTATTATAATGGCTCAAATTAAAAAACACTGATAAGGATGAAAAGTAGCTAGAACATTTAAATTTTGCTGGTGGGAGTTCTACTTTGGAAAAAAAACTTGGCAGTTTCTTTAAAAGTTAAACTTACAGGTAGGTATTTTTCCTAAAGACATGAAAACCTATAGCCACACACAAATCTGCATATGAGTGTTTATAGTAGCTTGCTGCTGCTGCTGCTAAGTCACTTCAGTCATGTCCAACTCTGTGCGACCCCAGAGACGTCAGCCCACCAGGCTCCCCCGTCCCTGGGATTCTCCAGGCAAGAACACTGGAGTGGGTTGCCATTTCCTTCTCCAATGCATGAAAGTGAAAAGGGAAAGTGAAGTCTCTCAGTTGTGTCCAACTCCTAGTGACCCCACGGACTGCAGCCCACCAGGCTCCTCTGTCCATGGGATTTTCCAGGCAAGAGTACTGGAGTGGGGTGCCATTAAATACTAAAAGCTAAAATGAACCAGATGTCCATCAACTGATAAGTAGACAAATTATGTTATCAGTTGATATAAAGCAATTTAGAAAAAAGGTCTAAAGATATACAAAACAATATGGATGAGTCTCAAAAGCATTATGCTAATAGCAAAAAAAAAAAAAAAAGTCCGACTCAGGTAACTACATATGGGGCTTCCCTGGTGGTTCAGTGGATAAGAATCTGCCTGCAAAACTTGTGGACCTGGGTTCGATCCCTGGTCCAGGAAGATCCCACACATCGTGTAGCAACTAAAGCCCATGTGCCACAACTACTGGGCCTGTGTGCTGCAACTACTGAAGTTCACTTGCCTAGAGCCTGTGCGCTGCAATAAGTTCAGTTCAGTTCAGTCGCTCAGTCGTGTCTGACTCTTTGCGACCCCATGAATCGCAGCACGCCAGGCCTCCCTGTCCATCACCAACTCCCGGAGGTCACTCAGACTCACGTCCATCGAGTCAGTGATGCCATCCAGCCATCTCATCCTCTGTCATCCCCTTCTCCTCCTGCCCCCAATCCCTCCCAGCATCAGAGTCTTTTCCAATGAGTCAACTCTTCGCATGTGGCCAAAGTACTGAAGTTTCAGCTTCAGCATCATTCCTTCCAAAGAAATCCCAGGGCTGATCTCCTTCAGAATGGACTGGTTGGATCTCCTTGCAGAGAGCCGCTTAAATGAGAAGCCCATGCATCGGAATGAACAGAGGCCCTGTTCACTGCAACTAGAAAAAGTGAAAGTGAAGTTGCTCAGTCGTGTCCAACTTTTGCAACCCCATGGACTGTAGCCTACCAGGCTTCTCAGTCCATGGGATGTTCCAGGCAAGAGTACTGGAGTGGGTTGCCATTTCTTTCTCCAGAGGATCTTCCCAACCCAGGGATTGAACATGGGTCTCTCTCATTGCAGGCAGATGCTCTACCGTCTGAGCCACCAGGGAAGCCTCTAGAGAAAACCCACACAAAGTGACAAAGATCTACAAAACCAATTTAAATAATCTTAAAAAAGAAAGTACACAGTGAATGACTCAATTTATGTGACATTATAGAAGAGGAAAAGACTAGATAAAAAATCAGATCAGTTGTTGCTGATATATAGCTGGAGGTGAGGGAAGGGAATTTACTATAAAGGATCATGAGGAATTATCCTTTATCTTGATTTTGGTTGTAGTTACATGATTACATACCAGCTTTTCTGGTGGCTCAATGGTAAAGAATCTGCCTGCAATGCAGGAGAAATGGGTTCTATTTCTGGGTCGGGAAGATCCCCTGGAGAAGGAAATAGCAACCCACTCCAGTATTCTTGCCTGGAGAATTCCATGGACAGAGGAGATGGCGGGTTACAGTCCATGGGGTCGCAAACAGTCAAACACAGCTCAGCAACTAAGCACGCACATGATTGCATAAGTTTGTCAAAATCCCTCAAACTTTACACCTTAAAAAAATGTGAATTTTTACCATCTGTAATAAACAACAACCAAATTAATTTGTATATCTAAAAGAAACAAACAACAAAAAAACTTTGAGAGTTGACGGAGGCATTATCTTGAATTTTTGTTTGACTATTTCCAGCTCCGAAGGCTTTTGATCTTTAGTCTTTTATTGACCATAACTTGTATCCTATAGTTCTTATCCAACATTCAAGTAGACATGAATGTCTCTTAGTGATATTTAGAGAGAATTAAGAGAATTTTGAGAGAATTAAGCCCTACTGGCTATGGTACCCACTGTATGTAATGAACAAACTTCCCTCTAATGCATCTTTGAAGGGACAGAGGATATAGTCATTTACATCATTTTCTGTTTTATGGTTAAGAGGAGGAGCTCCAACTGAACCTATAGCTTAGAGGGATTAAAGCAGCAAAAAAGAGATTACTTGGGTATATTCATACAGTGGTAGCCCAAGTAAGTCATGTATTTTAAGCACGTCTTCATTTCATGAAGTAGTTCGGAGTACCATAGAGGGGAAACATGGAAAGAATTATTTTACTACTTTTTCTCTGCACCAGTCCTTTTGCTTACTTAGTAGGAACATTGACAAAAACAGGTCTCAAGCACAAAACCCAAACTAATTCACCAGGGCAGCCAACCTTTCCCTTCCAAAACAGGTTTCTTATCTCCTCTGTTTTGTTAGTCCTGGTGGTGGGATGTACAATTCCTGAGGTGTTCCTCCAGTACACTGGGCTGTGCTTCTTTTGTGACTAGCTAATCTAAATCCATAAAATGCTCATCAAAGGAGGAGAAAAAAACTAATCAGTCTTGACAAATACAACGAAGGAGTAACCTTTAGACTAATATCCTCTGGCAACATCTGAGGCTGGTCAGGAGGCATGTGGCACTAAGTTTACAACCACATACTCATCAAATGAGAGGCAGGGAGAAAATTAACCTTAAAATCCATGTAGCATGGAAGTTATAAAGCAGAATCTTATTGAGGCAAGAATTTGACTTGTAGTGCTGTGGATGTGTTTGTGAGCCACTGGTTATAAATATTACCTTACTCATTTATCATTTATATTATACTGGCTTTCCACCCGATGACTTCCCTGGTGGCTCAGACGGCAGAGCATCTGTCTGCAATGTGGGAGACCCTGGTTCAATCCCTGGGTCAGGAAGATCCTCTGGAGAAGGAAATGGCAACCCACTCCAGTATTCTTGCCTGGAAAATCCCATGGAAAGAGGAGCCTTGCGAGCTACAGTCCATGGGGTCGCAAAGAATCGGAAAGGAGTGAGCGACTTCCCTTTCACTTTCTTTTTCCACCCAGTGACTCCGGTAGTAGGGCTCTTCTGAGTTGTGCAAGCTCCAACAGAGCAGAAGGCAGTGTGTGGAGGAGCAGGCAAGAGGGTCACAGCCAACATGAGGCGTGGAACACAACTTTACCAAAGAGTAGAACATTTTAATGTCTCCTAGCACTGCAATTCGCTCTCCCAATCAGTTCAATTAGCTACTGGAAGCCACCACCTCAAAGTGAATTTGCTAGAATATTTCAGTCTTTTTACCCTGCCTTCTCTTTTGGTGCCCTGTTGATTTTGATCCCGGGTACTGAATCAATTCACAAATGAATGGGCCTTCCTATAAATAGAGAATTCCTCTGCTCTGTCTTTAATCTTTGACATACACACACACGCATGCACCTCACTTAAGGTCCTGAGAGCTTTGTAGTTTTCATCAATCTTCCCCCTTACTGAAACTGCTTAAAGAAGTTAACATCTGGACCCGTTATTTAAAACTTTGGCATTATAACTTTTGTATTAATTTTAATTTTTCAAGTCCTAAACATTAATTTACAGATTAAAGACCCTCATCATTCAATTCATAGCCAATAGTTTCCAGAAATCTGTTTGGATTTGTCCTCAGATACTGGAAAGTGACATTAATATTCATAAATTATAAAATTAGTTAATAATAATAGCTAACCACATGTCAGGCTCTGTCCTAAGCGCTGACTTATACTAACTTCTATGGTCTTCACAACAGTCCACCAAAGTTGGTACAATTACTTTGGGATGGGATGGGAATGGAAGTCACACATCCTTGTACGTAAACGTGTCTCTGCCATCTAGGTGACCAGTTACACTTATCCCATGTTAGACAGCGTGAAACAAAAGCTGCCAAATAGCGATTTGAAACAAAGGTGAATGGACTGAAGTGCCTGGCAAGAAGAGCCTGCATTACTTTGATGCAATCAGTTCTCACCAAGCAGCAATTAGATGGATTGGATTTAGAGCCAAAGAAGAGAAAGTCATCATTCTGAGGCTAGGCCCCAACACTGCGGATTGCTTCCATTCTTTCTTTGCAAATGTCACTTGTAGGTTTTATGTCCAGCATAATACATAGAATCCTGGCTTTCAAAAATATCTAAGGAAGAAGTATAAAAATATTTCAATGGGCCTAGGGTCAGCCAGCAAGCATAAGTTTAAAGTGTAGTCAGATTTCTATTGACTGTCCAGCAGATAGCATGGGGCAACAAGGCAGCTGTATGCTGTGCTCAGATAAGAGTCTGCTGGAGTAAGAGGTATGCGAGTCAGATGCCTCCATGTCTTTCTGTTCTCTGAGGGCACAAGCGCACTCGCTACAGACAGGACCATAGGCGATGAGCTCCAGTCATTTCTAACTTGCTCGTGAGCTTTATATTTGAAAACTGTTTCCAGTGCTGTCAATGACATGAGAGGTACAGTGAGCTGAGAAGAAACGTCTTCCTGTGGCTACTAGGATTTTGAGACCTTGGAAGACAGGCACAGCTGTATCACTACCCAAGAAAAAGACAAGACAGAATAAAATGAAACGGAAACAAGACAACTATTTCAGACCACCTGAGCCTGGTCCATCCTTGGCTCCTCTGTCACAAGCAAAGCACAGCTTTCCAATTTCCACTGCTCCGAATTATCTTCCTGCTTAGTCAAATGCAGGACGTGAAAAGAGGGTAAGAAATATGCTGCCAGCTGATGCGGCTCCTGCAAACTGCCACTCCAAGAACTGTGTTTCATGTCAAAAAACCTCTGCTGGGTCAGGGAAACGCAGGCATTATACAGGAGCTCCCTGACCACCAGAAGAATGCCATGGTGGCAGGAGACCCATGAGACACAAACGTGTACATCTGGCTTGACATGGAGAAGAACCTTCAGTTCAGTTCAGTCACTCAGTCATGTCCAACTCTTTGCGACCCCATGAATCACAGCACGCCAGGCCTCCCTGTCCATCACCAACTCCCGGAGTTTGCCCAAACTCATGTCCATCAAGTCGGTGATGCCAGCCAGCCATCTCATCCTCTGTTGTTCTCTTTTCCTCCTGCCCCGAATCCCTCTCAGCATCAGGGTCTTTTCCAATGAGTCAACTCTTCGCATGAGGTGGCCAAAGTACTGGAGTTCCAGCTTCAGCATCAGTCCTTCCAATAAGCACCCAGGACTGATCTCCTTTAGGATGGACTGGTTGGATCTCCTTGCAGTCCAAGGGACTCTCAAGAGTCTTCTCCAACACCACAGTTCAAAAGCATCAATTCTTCGGCACTCAGCTTTCTTCACAGTCCAACTCTCACATCCATATATGACCACTGGAAAAACCATAGCCTTGACTAGATGGATCTTTCTTGGCAAAGTAATGTCTCTACTTTTTAATATGCTATCTAGGTTGGTCATAACTTTCCTTCCAAGGAGTAAGCGTCTTTTAATTTCAATCAGGGTAGAAATAAGAAATTATCTATTAGGTAACTTCCCTCCCCAACCCCCAATTTTCCCCCTCAGATTATTCTTTTGTATAGAGCAACTGTTACCTGAATTTCTCTTTCAAAACTAACATTCCGGGAGAGAACAAGCAACCAGCACCATATTAACTCACTGCTGAAAACTTTCTGGCTGACACTGACCCTTTGTCAAATGCCAAATTTCAGTGAGTAAAGGATCTATTAAAAAAGAGAGAGGTTCTTAAAAGCAAAAAAAAAAAAAAAAAAGAACTAACTTCCAACCTATGCATTACAAGACTTTCTAAGAGACCATAAGTCATTGTTCACAGTGAAAATATCCTCTAACCCTATGACTCTGAGTCTACAGCTGACATGGGAAGACATAAAAATAATTCAAAAAAACACAATATCCAATTACCAAACACTATCTAATATAGAGGAGCAATAGAAAATTATTAATTAGAGTGTAAGAACCCTCAGAGGTGGTCAGCAAGCCATTATCTAATCTGAAGTTGGGCCAACGCTCTAGGTTCCTGTCTCTGCAAACCAGTCAGTCTATGATAAAAAATGAGAAGCAGATAGCCAATATATCATGTCCTCCAAACCCACAGTATTGCAATAGTTTGGATGTAATCAACACAACTGAGCAGACATTCACAGGAGAGACTTGATTCAACCAACAGCCAAGAGTTTAGAAGCTGACCAAAATACCTTTGCTCACTTTTTCCTCACAGGATTTTCAGTTCATCTGTTACTACATATTTTCAGCCACTTAATCAGTATAGATTCACTCTTTCAGTTGTTTAATAGGAAACAAAAATCACAAAGCTCTGGCCTCTGTACTCTGAGAATTTATCCTATAGATACAGAATGATGCTTCAGTAGAAAATCATATGAAAAGATGATAAAGCAATAAACAAACAGGATAAAGAATTATAAAACAACATAACAACAACCATGAAGTTAACTTAAAAATTAAACACACAAGAGCCAAAGAGTTTCAAAAAAAAAAAAACAATCAAAGTGAGATAGGTAGAATCAGAAAAGAACTCCTGAAGGGAGATAGCTTTTGGACACATTTTAAAGGTACTTGAAGACAGCAATTTTCAGAGAGAAGAGTGAAAAGTACCAGCAAAAGCAAAGATATTGTATTTTTTCTAGTGGAAAACTTGGGTGTGGAGCAATAAAAGAGGATTTACCCAAACCAGAAAATGTAGCAAACCCTATAGAAGGAAATAGTGTAATGAAGAATTTGTAATCCAACTTGAATTTTGTATGTTGGGTGATTTTACCCTTTAAACAATATAGTTCTTATGTAAAAAGTACTATTTTAAAAAGTCGTATAAAACTTTAGCTATTTTATAGCATTTACTTTCCCTCTAGTTGAAAAAGTAACAACTGCTCATGGCAGAAAATTTGTATACAAAAAAGAGGTTTAAAATCCTCCATAATATCATTATTTAGATATAACCACTGTTAGGGCTTCCCAGGTGGTCCCATGGTAAAGAGCTTGCCTGCGAATGCAGGAGACACAGGAGACATGGGTTTGATCCCTGGGTCGGGAAGATCCCCTGGAGGAGGAAATGGCAACCTACTACAGTATTCTTGCCTGGAAGCAATTTCATGGACAGAGAGCTTGGCGGGCTACAGTTCATGGAGTCACAAAGCGTCAGACACGACTGAATGTGTGCACACTGTTAATACTTACCGCCTTTCCATAATTTTACTGTGAATGTGTATCAATAATATGTCTTACTATAACATAAAATTGGGTATCTCATTGCACACATTTTTGTATATTTTTCATTTTCAATATTTTAAAACTAACATCTGCTTTATAGGACTTCTTCTGTTGCTCTGATTTCATGGTTTTGTTTTGTTTTTTTTTTTCCAATTCCCATTATGTTTGGCAAGTAAGAGCAATTACAAAATAAAATCCCTAGTTTTATAGTCTGAAAGTAATAACCCTTAGCTGAATTAATCTCTTATCTTCATATTGGCACATTTTGGTTTCCAAGACTAAGATATTCAGAGATAAATTTTTACAGATGGTTGGATGGCATCACCAACTCAATGGACATGAGTTTGAGTAAACTCCGGGAGTTGGTGATGGACAGGGAGGCCTAGCATGCTGCAGTCCATGGGGTCGCAAAGAGTCAGACACGACTGAGTGACTGAACTGAACTGAAATAGTTGAAGCTTCCTGACAAAGGACTAACCCTTTATTACTTGTTCCAAACTTCTTCTGGGCTTCTATAGTGTTCCTGTTTCACTTTGGAAACTAGAGGTCTTGTCTTTAAATTAATGAGAAGATAATTTTCTTTCCTATTGTCAATGTCATTATCAAAACTCATATGAATGAACTGAATCACACCAAGGGCATAAAGTCCCCAGGGAGCCCACTGATTCAAAATGCTGCACTGGGCCACTTTTCCATTGCTCCCTAAGTATTGTGACATGGACCGAAGTCCAGCATGCCCCTTCCAAAATCAGCTTATCCTGCTCACACACAAAAGCAGTAGTTCAGTTTTACTACAGTACCATGGGTGGCGGGGGCATACAATTCAAAAGAGAGATTTAAAATCACCACTATGTTCAATCTGACTATTCAAGATGATAGTTCTTTTTCTTCCTGAAAAGGAAGTTCTATTCATTTGTGCAGTTGAATCTCTTATTCAAAAGTTCTATCTATAGCTTGCTTACTTCAGTACTCACCATAGAAACAGACTTAGAGAACTACTTAATCATTTTGTAGTGAGTGTTTCACACATGAAAAAAGGTAGCATTGATGAACATTTCCCTATTAACTGATGAAGCTTTCCTCTGGAGATGCTCATGCATCCAGCAGCCTTTGGCAAAATGTCATAAGTAGACAAATATTTTATGCCTGGCTCTCCTGTTTCTGGAAACTTGGGGCAATGTTAAGGAGATGGGGCATTTCAATGAAGACCAAGTCCAGGAAAGATGGTATCTATGCTGGCCATGAGGCAGAAGTGGGTACCTTCTTCTACCATGTAGAGTAGAATGACCCTTCCAAAGCTTGGTGACTAGAAGTGTTTAATGAAAAGCTAACAATCTTGGCAGATGACTTCAATTTTTCATTGTAAAATGTACAGAACATATTACTTATACAGGCCACTTGCAAAAGTATTACAAGATGAAGCATTTTCAGACCCACAAAAATTGCCTGGATTACTCCATTAGACACCACAAAGAGAAATTTTCAGACTGGCAATTTCCTCTTGTGCATAGCAATATGTGCTCATTCTCTGTAAATAGGGAAAAAGAAATCATATTTTTCAACTTCCTGGGGACTGTGACGAGAACTGGTTCAACTGGATCAATACTAGTCAAACAAAAGCATTCACTTTAAAACCAAAAGTAATAGGGTTTGCAGAATTCCAGGATAAAACTTCTGAAGTGAGTTATGTTGAGGAAAAATACTGCTAAACTTTAAACTGTAATAAGAGGCCAGTTTTATTCTCCCAGATTTCTTCCCTGTGTTTCTTCAAACCACTCAGTAAGTACACAAAGGAGCAAGATACAGAAATGAAACAAAACAGAACAAGCCCTCCAAAGAGAAAAGACTTAACCCAAGTCAAGCATGCATACAAAGCAAGAATTCCCCAATTTTTTTAAGTTGTAGCCAATTGAACATTTCAGGGAACAGTACAGTATGAATCCTGAGTCACTATGAATTGGTTCAATAAAAAGAGTTATTTTAATAGAATGAAACTTAAAATAAAAATAATCTGACATTTACTTAAATTATGCATCAAGTAGGTGGTAATGATGCCTAAGCTTCAGAAATACACATATTCTAAATACTATTTCAGTTCAGTTCAGTCGCTCAGTTGTGTCCAACTCTTTCAACCCCATGGACTACAGCATGCCAGGCTTCCCTGTCCATCACCAACTCCCGGAGTTTGCCCAAACTCATGTCCATTGAGTCGGTAATACCACCCAACCATCTCATCCTCTATTGTTCCCTTCTCCTCCCACCTTCAATCTTTCCCAGCATCAGGGCCTTTTCCAAGGAGTCAGTTCTTTGCATCAGGTGGCCAAAGTATTGGACTTTCAGCTTCAGCATCAGTCCTTCCAATGAATATTCAGGACTGATTTCCTTTAGGATGGACTGGTTGGATCTCCTTGCAGTCCAAGGGACTCCCAGGTGTCTTCTCCAACACCACAGTTCAAAAGTATCACTTCTTTGGCACTCAGCTTTCTTTATAGTCCAACTCTCACATGCATACATGACTACTGGAAAAACCATAGCCTTGACTAGACGGACCCTTGTTGGCAAAGTAATGTCTCTGCTTTTTCATATGCTGTCTAGGTTGGTCATAACAGCATAGCCAAATTATATGCTTCTGGAGTTTTCTGGAAGAAGAAGAAACAACTGAATGGAATTAGTGAAGAGTACTGAATCCATTACACATGGGAATCTACAGAACTGGGCCTGCTCGCTTTGGGAAAATGGGACTCCAGGGACTACATGTTCAAGAACTAAGAACCCACAGATGCTGTCTCCTATACCACAGTCACCTTCCCTCAAGGCTACATTTCTGCGCACCTCTGGGGAGCAACATTCACGTGACAGGAATACCTTAGAGAGGTTCAGTACCAGACCACTGCAGTAAAATGAATATTGCTATGTCATATGAATTTTGGGGGGTATCCTCATGCCTACAATAGTTATGTTTATGCTATACTGTAGTCTTTTAAGTGTGCAACAGCATTAGATCTTTTAAAAAAATGTACATCTTAATTTTAAAAATGTGTGTGTGTGCTCAGTTGTGTCTGACTCTTGGCAACCTCAAGGACTATAGCCCACCAGGTTCTTCTGTGAGATTTTCCAAGCAAGAATACTGGAATAGATGGCCATTTCCTCCTCCAGAGGATCTTCCCAACCTAGGGATTGAACCCACATCTCTTGTGTCTCCTGCACTCACCACTACACCTTTATTGCTTAAAAAAAAAAAAAAAAAAAAAAATTGCCAACAATCATCTGACAATGCAGGCTCACCACAAACCTTGAGTTTGTACGAAACATAGTATCGGTGAAGTGCATGCAATAAAGGGAGGAACAATAAATTGAGATGGTGTGCCTATACATTCCAGGTGACCAGTGGCCACTGGAACTGGGCAGCATTGCAGAGATGTCTCCCAGACAAAGGAAAAAAGTCATGAGGAGTTGGCTACTGTTAGCTCTCCTCCCTCCACGCACACTTGAATCTTTCACTAAAGCATTAATTCAACAGCCATTTGTAAAGAATTGCACCCATCAAGTCACAGTAAGAGATGTTAGACCACCTGACTCAAACTGGTTTAGTCAAAAAAAGAAACTTTCTTTTTCCTGTAACTGAACAGTCCAGGAGTATACGGGCTTTGGGTGAACTGCTCGGATCATCAGAACCCTGTGTGTTTCTCACCCCTTGACCTCGCTTCCTCTGTGTTGACTTATGACAGTACTTTGTGAATTGTTTAGTGCTGCTGCTAAGTCACTTTAGTCTTGTCCGACACTGTGCAACCCCAGAGACGGCAGCCCACCAGGCTCCCCTGTCCCTGAGATTCTCCAGGCAAGAACACTGGAGTGAGTTGCCATTTCCTTCTCCAATGCATGAAAGTGAAAAGTGAAAATGAAGTCGCTCAGTCGTGTCCAACTCCTAGCAACCCCAAGGACTGCAGCCTAACAGGCTCCTCTGTCCATGGGATTTTCCAGGCAAGAGTACTGGAGTGGGGTGCCATTGCCTTCTCCATTGTTTAGTGCTAGACAAACTACTAAAAGGTAAAATTCTCCCAGTTAATAGGCATCATTTTCTCCTACCTTTATTATTAATTCTAAATTCAACACAATCATCTTGCAAGAACATTAACCTATTAGTCAATAGGTAAATAAGTATCTTGAGGAATAAAAACGACCACACACTTAAATGAAATGGAGGCAATTTAGTCTGAATCAGAGTCACTGGGGTGGAGCTTGAGCATTTTTAGCAGCTCTCTAGATGATACTTCTGAGTAAGATCACTAGCCTGCTTAGTTAACAAACAGCACCTAGAACTAACTTGCCTGAAGTTGTGGGATGTTTAAAAGAATTCAATAGTTATTGTGATATTAAAAATGTATCTAAATTAGAATATTGTAAAACTTTTTATTTGAAGAGTCGTAAGAATAGACTGCAAGGAGGTCCAACCAGTCCATTCTGAAGGAGATCAGCCCTGGGATTTCTTTGGAAGGAATGATGCTAAAGCTGAAACTCCAGTACTTTGGCCACCTCATGCGAAGAGTTGACTCACTGGAGAAGACTCTGATGCTGGGAGGGATTGGGGGCAAGAGGAGAAGGGGACAACAAAGGATGAGATGGCTGGATGGCATCACTGACTCAATGGATGTGAGTCTCAGTGACCTCCGGGAGTTGGTGATGGACAGGGAGGCCTGGCGTGCTGGGATTCATGGGGTTGCAAAGAGTCGGACACGACTGAGCGATTGATCTGATCTGATCTGAAGAATAGATATTTCAAGTTCTCAAAAACACCTAGGACCCACAGAACTCTCTAACCTTTCTTTAAATTTCATTCTTAATGTCTATTCCCACCTTCAGATAACTTTTATTCACATATAATTTTAGGGTAATATCCGGAGGAAACTTGAAACTCCTGCTTTATTTTAAATATGTTGGGATATTTTTGAAATATTAATATGTTTATTTTTTTCTCCCAGTGTTCCCTTCTTTCCTTCACTTCATTCAAAGAAAGAAGATGCCTAAGAGGTGTAGTGAAATAAAGACAAGAAGCAGAAAAAAACCTAAGAGTCTTTCTGACTTTTGTTTTCAATTGTTTAAAATTTAAATAGAAAATATCTGGGATAGAGAAAAATATTTGAAAGAAACAGGAAGATGTAAAACTTATCACTTCCATTCACCCCCACCACACACACACACACACACACACACATTTACACACACAGATAACAGAAATGAGTCCCCTAGTTGATGATAATAGTAGAGATTTTAGAAGGTTCTATAAGGATGACACTATCACATGACTCTTGGCAATAAAGGCTGAGCACTGAAGAATTGATGCTTTTGAACTGTGGTGTTGGAGAAGACTCTTGAGAGTCCCTTGGATTGCAAGGAGATCCAACCAGTCCATTCTGAGGGAGATCAGCCCTGGGATTTCTTTGGAAGGAATGATGTTAAAGCTGAAACTCCAGTATTTTGGCCACCTCATGCGAAGAGTTGACTCATTGGAAAAGACTCTGATGCTGGGAGGGATTGGGGGCAGGAGGAGAAGGGGACGACAGAGGATGAGATGGCTGGATGGCATCACTGACTCGATGGACGTGAGTCTCAGTGAACTCTGGGAGTTGGTGATGGACAGGGAGGCCTGGCGTGCTGTGGTTCATGGGGTTGCAAAAAGTTGGACACGACTGAGCGACTGATCTGATCTGATCTGATGGTGGACCTAAGAAGATGAGAATACAGAAAGTTCAGAATCCCCCATACTCATTCCCACCCCCACACAGAAACAGTTAAAATTCTCCTGAGTCCCACTTACCCACTTCCACCAAAAGTGGTACTTGGAGGAATTGAGACATGTGGATACAAACAGGATAATTTTGAACTATCTTGCCTCAGCTGCCTAAAACTTTTAGTCATTTGATACGTGCTCTCTTCTGGGGGGAAATAATGGACTTGACAAATATGGACTACTGTTTGGAGAGTGCAGGACCACAAAACTTGAGCCATTCATTTGCAAAAGATAATGTATATATTTTACAAAGGGACAGGAAAGAATTCAGGGACTATCAACAAAGTCTTCATATCCATTCAGATACTAAATATGTTAGTATACTAACACACTGTGTGTATTAGTTATCTATTGCTGAGTAACAAATTACTCCAAAATTTAATGGCTTAAATTACGATGACTCTGTATTATCTCATATAGCTTCTATTGGTCATAAATTTGAGAGTGACTCAACTGTGTCATTTTTGGCTCAGGCTCTCTCATGAATCAAAATGTCAGTTGCAACTATACTCATCTGGCAGCTGAACCGAGTCTGAAAGATCTCCTTCCAAACAGCTCACTCACAAGACTAGCAAGTTCACCTTGGCTCTTGGCAGGAGGGCCTAACTAGTCCCCACAGAGCTGCTTGAGGATTCTTCCAAAGTGAGGAAGCTGGCTTCCCTCAAGACAGAGACCTGAGAGCTGACAAGGCAGAAACCGCAATGTGGCTTTTCTGATCAGGCTTCAGAAGCTGCACAATTGTCATTTACTCTAGGATCCCATCGGTTACACAGGTCAAGCCTACTGATTGTGGCAGAGGATTATCCAAGTTGAAAAATATGACATGACATGGCTCATTAGGAACCATCTTGGAGGCTGGCTTCTATAGCTTGCTGCTTTGTAATATTTCCACTAGGGAATAAAAGGCTTGCCTCAAATGAAAAAGAAAACATTCTAATTAAATGTCATCCCTGTCAGTCATCTCAGATATAAAAAAGGCAGGCAGTTCACCTCATTTTCAAAAGGAAACAATGGGTTAGGTTGCACTCTTTGAACTTGACTCTATATAAACTTCTTTGGTCTATCTTCCGAATAGAAGGCATCAGGTGCATATGGGAAGCTTCAGGTTTTTGGCTTAGATGAAAGAAATAAAAGTGAAACCTCTTAAGTAAAGCATTGAGAAATCAGCATGGGTAATATCTGATTTTTATTTAATATTATTTTGAATGGAAAATAAAAGGGGAATTGCTATAAAATCCCTTCAGATTAATGTCTGTTTCTTAAAACCCTGAAACTTTCACTTACTGCTCTATGAAAACATCCAACTAACTTAGGACTTGGCAAGGAGAAGGGCGTTTTTCCCGATCTTTGTCCAAGAATTTCCAGCAGTGACTGGTGTGTACCAAAAACTAAGGGAGAATCTGTCTACCCCCATCCCTGTGCCCTGGTATTGTATATGCCCCCCAAACCTGTATGTAACCCTGGAAAGGTGGGCAGAAGCTCAAACAGCACAATGAAGGCATGAGCTAAAATTAAGATGCAGAAAAAAATGTAGGTTATATTTCTTTCACACATGTCTAAAATACCAAGTATTCTGATAAAAATGAAACCAGTGCTTGAGAGATGAAAAAAATCCCTAATGCTGTCTACATTAAAAAAAAAAAAAAAATGGGTAACAACCCATTTTGATCACACCATTTAGTCAACTGAATTTTTCAAAAAATCTTCAAAGAAAGTTTTAAATGAAAGTAGATAGCAGAGTTTTGCCTCTATTAAAAACAGAAATTATAAAATAAATCATTTCTATGCCAAGAACCACACTAGGCATCTTTTTTCATCTCATTTGTCTCCCAACAAAACTGAGAATTGTGCATTATTATTTCCAATTTTCAGATGAGAAATCTGAGAGTCAGAAAGTTTAAATAACTTATCCAAGGATATTTATTAAAGCCAGGTTGGAATTCCTGACTCCAAAACCTATTTTCATTCCACTAAGCACACAGTCTCCAGTACAGTGGTTTCCTTCTTTGAACAGAAGCAAATTTCAAATACATTGAGGAAAATATTTACAATAGAAACATCATAAATATATCATATATACAACACAGAAGGGGAAGAAAATCATGATCAGTCCTAACTAGTACCCACTATGCCCAACTATACTCTAAGATATTATTTATTTATTTATATTCATTTGTATATAAATATATCATGGCATCTGGTCCCATCACTACATGGGAAATAGATGGAGAAACAGTGGAAACAGTGTCAGACTTTATTTTTCTGGGCTCCAAAATCACTGCAGATGGTGACTGCAACCATGAAATTAAAAGACGCTTACTCCTTGGAGGGAAAGTTATGACCAACCTAGATAGCATATTCAAAAGCAGAGATATCACTTTGCCAACAAAGGTTCACCTAATCAAGGCTATGGTCTTTCCTGTGGTCATGTACGGATGTGAGAGCTGGACTGTGAAGAAGGCTGAGTGCCGAAGAATTGATGCTTTTGAACTGTGGTGTTGGAGAAGACTCTTGAGAGTCCCTTGGATTGCAAGGAGATCCAACCAGTCCATTCTGAAGGAGATCAGCCCTGGGATTTCTTTGGAAGGAATAATGCTAAAGCTGAAACTCCAGTATTTTGGTCACCTCATGCAAAGAGTTGACTCATTGGAGAAGACTCTGATGCTGGGAGGGATTGAGGGCAGGAGGAGAAGGGGACGACAGAGGATGAGATGGCTGGATGGCATCACTGACTCGATGGATGTGAGTCTGAGTGACCTCCGAGAGCTGGTGATGGACAGGGAGGCCTGGCGTGCTGCAGTTCATGGGGTCGCAAAGAGTCAGACATGACTGAGCGACTGATCTGATCTGATATATATATATATGAAATACATATATATCTCCAAAATTAAGCAATGTGTCATAGCAGCAGCAAAAATAGAATGTGACACTTGACCACATGCTGCAATTCAGGCCACCACTAGAGAGAAGCCCTCAGGCTGCAGCGAAGATCCTGCTTGCTGCCACAACTAAGATCTGACCTGACATAGGCAAGTAAATACAAATAAATAAATAAGAATGTGACATTTGAAAAATTCCTTACCACACATGGGCTTTGCGGTCCCAGGTACTGACTGCAAAACAGCTCAAATCACACGTAAGGGAAATGGTCTGCTTATTAACCAGTTCACCTCAAATGAAACCTCAGTGGCCTTCATTCTACACTGTATTCCTTATCTCCCATATTTCCGCATTCTCATTTAGTTGCAGATTCAGAAGGAAAGCTCAACTCTGAGAACTTTAAATGTTTGTCCTTAATAGCCAATCACCTCTTTATCCGTGTTTTTAATAGAGAAACCAAGGCAAGGAAATTCAACTCTTCCTAAGCCACACAAATGGAATTTGCCAAAGAACTTTGCTTCATGACTCCATGTACATATAGTACTTTACTTGTCCTTGTAACTTAGTCATATGCCCAAAGTTTCCCAGGTTTTTGGAAAATGAGGCAGCTCTCTCTCTCTCTCTCTCTCTCACACACACACACACATATATTTTAAGGGTCTAAAACAATGGAGAAGTTTATTATTTTATTACATTGACTTTGGAGTTATAAATATATAATTACTATTTTATCAGATCATTCTGTGCAGCTCTGTCACTGCTCAGAAAATTTTGAAATAGCTTTTTGCAAAGCAGAGAGAAGGCTGCAGGAAATATTTTTTAAGTGGTTAGAATTCAGCTCTCAAATGAATTCTTTTAAGTACTGTTGTACTTTACCAGTAGCATGCTGGCATTGGTAAGAAAACAAAAATAATTATGCAGTTATTATGAAACTCTGTGTTCAACAGTACTTTTTACTTCCCAAAAGGGGAAGAGGAAAAACAAAAAAAAAAAACAGTCCTTTGCTTCCTGTAAATTTCTCCAAAATATTTGAAGATATATAAGAAAATTTATAGCATTAGGACAACATGCTTCCAAGATTTGCTTGCCCTTGACAGATGTGCTGTGCAATTTAAAAGCCAAAATCTTTCCCACAAAATAGGAAAGACTGAAATCCCATCTGAAACTCAAAACAGCTTTTTAAAAAGAGAAAAAATTTTAAGCTTAATTTATTTCTCATTTTATTATCTTCAGTATTTTTTAAAGTATTAAAGGCAGAATTACTACTCAAAAACCTCAACATAAAAAAGGTTTTCTGCTTCTAGCATTATAGAAAATATTTTTTAAATATTTTAAGGTTATAAAACAATGCAGAAATAGAATGACCTTTAAAGAGACAACAGAAATGACTGCTCTTTAAATACTAATCTAGCGAATTCCCTAGTCATTTGAATTTTTTAAAATTTCTTAGAAAAGTGCCACTGTCTATACAAATGTGTTTTTATTTTATTAGATGTGTCTGAGCTTTCATTAGAATCTAGAATAGAAGTATATAGTTTCAATTTCCTATCTACAGTGCTTTCTATAATTCCTATATTCAACAGAGGACTAATGCAAATATAGCTGAGGTTACATGCAATCCCTTAACACCCCAGGAAAGAATTTCAGGGCATGCTTTTTGGTTCTTCCCAACCACTTTCTTTATGAGTTCATTTCACATCGATTTCACACCTTGGAAAAATATAGGTCTAAAGGGTCACTCAAAGGAGAGATTTTCCTCTGTATAATAAGGAATGGAAATTGAGGACTTTGATACTGTCATAGAAATGACTCTTTGTAAATACTGGGCCTGTTCCAAGCCAGAATGAACTGGAACAACGTTCTCTTTTTTCTTTTCAAATTATGAGATTGGAATGTGGACAGAAAAAAGATCTGGTCAAGATGGTGGGAAATAGAAAAAGAGTGTGTCTGAGAGAATTCCCCCCACTTTTGCCAGCAAGGCCTCACTTCTGGGGCTTCCCTAGTGGCTCAGAGGGTAAAGTGTCTGCCTGCAATGTGGGAGAGCTGATTTCAGTCCCTGGGTTGGGAAGATCCCGTGGAGAAGACAACGGCAACCCACTCCAGTGTTCTTACCCGAAAATCCCATGGACGGAGGAGCCTGGTGGGCTGCTCTCTATGGGGTTGCACAGAGTTGGACACAACTGAGTAACTTCACTTTCACTTTCCACTTTCATGCATTGGAGAAGGAAATGGCAACCCACTACAGTACTGTTGCCTGGAAAATCCCATGGATGGAGGAGCCTGGTAGGCTGCAGTCCATGGGGTCACACAGAGTTGGACACGACTGAAGCGACTTAGCAGCAGCAGCAGCAATGTGGGAGACCTGGGTTTAATCCCTGGGTTGGGAAGATCCCCTGGAGAAGGCAATGGCAACCCACTCCAGTACCCTTGCCTGAAAATCCCACGGACAGAGGAGCCTGGTGGGCTGCTGTCTATGGGGTCGCACAGAGTCGGATACGACTGACACGACTTAGCAGCAGTGGCAGCAGGGAACTAGAGCCCACATACTGCAACTAAGAGCTTACACACAACAACTCAAATATCCCACATAGCGACCAAAAGGCACCACACGCCATAACAAAGACCAGGCGCGTCCAAATAAATAAATATTGTTTAAAAATGCAAGAGTCTTTCCCACTTTAGACAAATCAGAAATTTTCAGAGAAACAAACCTAGGAAAAATCGGTGGATTTACGCTCGGACGACAGTTTAAAGCTAATGATATTGGTTACCAGGGCGAAACGTGGCGTTTTCAAAGTCACAACATAGTCCATATCCTGCCTGTAACTTTAGGGGCTCATTCTTTTATAAAATACTCTATTGATTCTTTTAATATTTGTTCTTTGAGTCCAGAGGGGAAGTGAAGGAAGATTTCTCTATAGGAGTTATCCACAACATCCATCCATTGACCCTCCATGACCTTTGGGACAAAGGTACTATCTTGGCATTGCTTAAAAGGCCTAGAAAATATTTCTGTAGGCCAACTTCCCGTGGTAACTAAAAACTGACTAGACAGTATTTAAAGCATCTCAGAACAAGAAAGAATGAGCTGTTACTACCGAATGTTAACACAGAGAGCTCCATTTTAAAGTAGCCCAGTTTAATGCAGTGAGTATTAAATTAATTTTAATTCTACTACTTTGTCCACTCATAACCAGGAAGCTGCAGATCTATCAGGCTCCCAAGCCTGGCTTCTTTCCACTCCACCACATTGCCTCCCTTGAAAGGCTTGGCTTCTTGGAAGCAGTGGGAGCCCTAAGACAGAGCCACCTGCCCCATCGACAGGGGAAATCAGCAAAAGATTAACTCAGGTGGTGCCATGGTAAAGAACATGCTGGCCAAATGCAGGAGACAGAGAAGATGTGAGTTTGATCCCTGGGTTAGGAAGATCCCCTGGATGAGTGCATGGCAACCCACTCCAGTATTCTTGCCTGGAGAATCCCACAGACAGAGGAGACTGGCAGGCTATAGTCCACAGCGTTGCAAAGAGTCAGATATGATGGAAACAACTTAGAATGCATGCATAGATACATGTAGGAGTGTGGTGTAGTAGGAGTGCTATGCAGGCAACTAGAGACTCCAATGGGCTTCCCAGGTGGTGCTAGTGGTAAAGAACCCACCTGCCAATGCAGGCAGAGAAGGCAGTGGCATCCCACTCCAGTACTCTTGCCTGGAGAATCCCATGGACGGAGGAGCCTGGTAGGCTGTAGTCCATAGGGTCGCTAGGAGTCAGACACAACTGAGCGACTTCACTTTCACTTTTCACTTTCATGCATTGGAGAAGGAAATGGCAACCCACTGCAGTGTTCTTGCCTGGAGAATCCCAGGGACGGGGGAACCTGGTGGGCTCCCGTCTATGGGGTCACACAGAGTCGGACATGACTGAAGCAACTTAGCAGCAGCCAATGCAAGAGATGTAAGAGATGAGTTTTTGATCCCTGGGTTGGGAAGTTCCCCTGAAGCAGGGAGGGCATGGCAACCCACTCCAGTATTCTTGCCTGGAGACTTCCATGGGTAGAGGAGCCTGGTGGGCTACAATCCAAGGGGTCTCATAGAGTCGGACACGACTGAAGCAACTAAGCATGCATGCATCCAGAGACCAGACTATTAGCACCCTAGAGTCTGTAAAAGGTTTGGGGTGTTTGAATATCCCTCAGGATTCAATTATAGGATTAGAATGAGAAGGAAGGCAATGATCCAGGCAATAGTCATTCTGGGAGGACACAGTCCCTGCTGGTAATGAGTGGATTAAGTTTATCTTTCCTCCCTTTATCCACTACACCAAAACAATTCTATAAGGATACTGTTCTTTCTTTTATTTCCACCCCGTGCTATTTCTCACCTTTTCTTCTTAGTGAAACACTAAGTTCATGCCCTTTAGAACTAGTAGTGAGCAGCTGCAGAAAGTGACCCTTCTCGACTCACATCCCTCCTCACAGTCAGTGCAAATTCTACCTCTAAACTGATGCATCACATCTCATTAGAGGAAAAAATGGTACCTCCTAAACAATGGCTGAAGAGAAGGGGTGGGGGACACAGATATTTTGGCAATCAGGTTTCTGTCACTGAAAATGCTGATCTGACCGTGAAAATAAATTCTGCAACTGACCATTTGTGAAGTCATTTGAGACAGGAACTGAGTTAAATTGACACAGGTTCACTGGTGGGTTTATAACACTGGACAAGCAAGATGCACTTGCTTGGGAGAAGGCTAATTCTGCACATTTAAGACTGGCAGCTTCAGTGGAGTGTCCTAGGACAGGGCTGAGCTCAGGATATTTTATTCAATTGTTATACAGTGTAAGTTGAAGCCTGGACAAGATGAACATGACACTAAGACTGTTCACCAGCAAAGATGAACTTCAGGGTTCAAACAGCAGCCTAAGTCCTGCCAGTTAAAATATCAGGGAGGTGGGAAGGACAAGGAGCTTGGGCTCCTCTTGGGAGTGTGTCCAAGTATCCATGACGGAGATGCAGAGTTTTGCATTTTCAGACAACCAAGATAACTGAGAAAACCTGTCTTATATGTACCTGTACATAAGGCAAAAAAAAAAACCACTTCATATTTGAGTCTTTATGAAATTTCTCACACTCTGTGTTTGCCTATTTTTTAAATAGAAGATCAATTAGCCAACATAGAGCTTAATCAATGCTAATTTTAATTGCTTGCAGAGGTCAATCTGATGAAACTTACATTTTAAAAATAGGACAGCGAGTAAGCCCCACTTATTAGATAGTCTGATAAATCAATAGACAATGAGACCTTGGAATCCTTTTTATTCTTTAAGATCCTTCAGGTAATTCTAAGGGGCAACAGCCAAGGTTGGAAAGCACTAATCTGGTAAAATCAGCAATTTTTAAAAGAACAGATTTGGTAAATATTCCTAAGGTTATGATAACCTCACAGTGACAAGTGTTGGGTTTCACTTAAGCATTGATGGGTGGGTATGTAAAAAGAATTTTAAAAAATACAATGTATGGTTAGGTTGCAGTGATTGTGAATATTTACCTACAAGAGTCATAGAAAATTAAAACTCTTCCTAGTATTACACCAATGAGTGATTGACACTTGGGGTAAATTTTCCATTGATAGCATCTAGGGATGCCTGGTAAGGTTTTTAATGTCATGCACTGCACAACTCCAAGGTGTTACATTCATACAACATTTGCATCTCACTGGGGAAATAGGAGTGTAGCTTAATATTCAGGCTTTTGTCTTATTTAGACATACATCATAAAATGTTACCCTATTTTGTACAGAAATTATACTATAGGAGATTCTTTTCTCTCAGTGTAGAAAATGTGTTTTGCTTCTCAGCTGACAAAGAATAAAATAAAATATTCTGGTGCTGAAGCTAGAGACAGAGAAGCTAAGGTGAACATCTGTTCTTCATACCCACCCAGCACCCCTTTCTCTTTTCTATGATATTAGACATCCTCCTTGTATTAGGCAATATTCTCCAGAGAAACAGAGCCAATAGGACGTATACATGGAGATTTAGTACAGGAATTGTCTCATATGATTATGAAGGCTGAACAGGTCCACAGCCGGCCATCTGCAAAATGGGGAACTCAGAATGCTGGTGGTGTAATTCAGTTGGAGTCCAAAGGCCTACAGACCCGAAATGTTTCTTCAAAAGCGGAAAACGCAGATGTCTTAGCTCAAGCCAAAAGGGGTTCGTATTCATGCCCTCTTCTGAACAGTGACATGGGCTAAAAGACAGAACTTCATCCTGAGATGCACCATCTTTACTCTGCAGTATTGGAACCAAGGAGTGTGTGTGTGTGGATCACGGATGACAGAGGAGCCACCAGTAACAAAAAAATGTCAAATTTGAGTCTCTTATAAGGGATTACTTTTTCAAATTTTCTCTGTGCTCAGTACCTCCTCCAATGTGAGATCACCTCTCATTCATTATCATACGAGCAGCCTGATCATTTTAATAATTTACTGTTTCAAGGAGCCATGGAAAGAGAAAGGAAATTGCTTTTAGACACTGTCTTATTCAAGCAAAAGGAAATGGTTTCTGAACCACAGAAAACAAATAAACATGCCTGTACCTGGAACTTCACTAGTATTTGCCTGTTGTCTGGCACTAAAAGATGTGCTTTAACATAATGGTGCAGTGTGTGGCTGGAGATTCTGAATGCTAGCAGGGATATCTAACTCTGTAAGACGATGTTAACAGTCTAGGACCACTGAACTTGGATGAACTCCCAAATGCTGGGTGTCAAACCACGTGCTAAATATCTTTCCATATAGCAAAACGAAATGCCAAATCCTTAATGGCAGTGTAGCTTTCACAGATTCCAAAGAAGTATATTCTATCACTGCTCAAAACGTAATGCAAACACACTTACATACATATATGTATACGGCCAGGGTGCACGACAACAGTCATAATACGGATGCTTGGCACTATGGTGACATTGTTAAGCCTTCTAAAGAATTATACATTTTCTATTCTCATGTCATTGATACGTCATTCATCCTTTGCCTGTGAATTGAGAAAATGCATACTTTGGAACTCTGTGGGATCCTGCCGAATTCCTCAGGACCATGGTCCAACATAGTTAAATGGTTATCCTTTTCCATAATGTTATTCTTGGGCATGGAAAGGAATATCTTTTTAATAAAGGAAAATTGGCAGGGAGATCTCTTGCAGTGCAGTCCTGGTTTGGCACAAAATGGGAGGCGCCAGGGATGCAAACATCTCATCTTCAGATCCTTACCTGGCAAAGACACCAGAGGACACAGTGCCCTGGAGACGTGCAGCAGCCGGCCGCGCCACGGTGGGTCTTGGGCCTTTGGACTGACCCTCGTTTAGATGGTAGAAATCCAAAGTAAAGCAATGTGACCTGGCAAACACAGGATCCTGGAGCAGAGCGTGTGATTTCTTCCATTCCTATGGAGATCCTCATTTGGCTGGAAGTCCACTCCAGGGACAAAGTGTTTCCAGATCTTTGGCAGAAAAAGAAATGCCCTCTTTTCAACTTTCTCTGTTTCAAAGAAGTAGAATGCTGACAAGAAAATATGAGTATCATCTGTACTATTGCTATAGAAATAATATCCACATAGATTTTAGTGTTGTACAATAGTGATGTTAACAGTGGCTACTTTCAAGATCATTGAAAGAATGTAATATTCTTCTCTGAGCCATAAAACAAGAGATAGTAGATGAAATATATAGATATGTATATGTGTTGTATGTATCAGATCAGATCAGATCAGATCAGTCGCTCAGTCGTGTCCGACTCTTCGCGACCCCATGAACCGCAGCACACCAGGCCTCCCTGTCCATCACCAGCTCCCGGAGGTCACTCAGACTCACATTCATCGAGTCAGTGATGCCATCCAGCCATCTCATCCTCTGTCGTCCCCTTCTCCTCCTGCCCTCAATCCCTCCCAGCATCAGAGTCTTCTCCAATGAGTCAACTCTTCGCATGAGGTGGCCAAAATACTGGAGTATGGTATGAAATAAGATAAAATATGTAAATGTATGCATATATGCATGATATATGTGTGTATACACACATATGGCCTATTGAGCATGTGGAAGTCATGAGGTATATTCATAAAAAGCCATTTTGTTCCAAATTCTCTCAAAGTCCTCTCATAATCCTCTCTTAAGTTCTCCATCTTACAGGATTCTTGCTCCTTCTCATACTGGATCATCTTCCTGAAAAAAATCAACTGAAAATGGATGGTTTTCCTGTAAGCTTTTAAACACATCTCTGGCTTTTTTGTAACTACCACTTCGATAAGCCCAACCCAGATACATTTCCTTCACAGGGACTGAGCCAGCTCCTGGGAGACCAAAGATAGCTCTCTTATAGATCACTTCAGTGTCTTCTTGCTTTCAGGCATCTTCACTCCACTGGGCCCAAGTGAGCCACAGTGGAAGGCAAATCTGAGGTTTCAGGTACTCAAAGGCTTGGTCAAAAACCCTGGCCATCTCCTGGCTCTCTGACGAAATTAGGGCCTCCAGCTTCACCTGCCACATCTCCACTGATTTTCTGAACAATTTCACCCCAGTGTCTGCCACCTCCACGGACTGTATATCCTTCAAGGTAACATGATGTTACTGGGAGAAGCATTCAGTACAGTTTTACTTACAATGTTTCACTTAATATTATATTGTTTTCCATGTTATTAAATAGCCTTGAAAACATGAAATAAATCCATAGCATTCCACTGGGAAAAAAAAAAAAAAGCCATTTTGTTTCCGTATTCTGTACTCTTCTGTGCTTTTGAGTCTGGGGACACCTTCCTCTGCTCCAGATGGAAACACAGACAATCTCATGCCTTTTCTGAGCACACTTAGGATACAGAAAAATCTTACAATCACTTGAAGCTGTAAAAATAGGATCGTGGTTCAGAAACTAGAATTGCTAGTCTGAGATATAAATCAGTGTGGCACAAACTAGGTGCTGCCCCCAATCTATTCCATCTCATTTACTGGGCTCGCACACCCGTCTCTCAGCTGTTGTGCAGGTGGTCGATAAATGGCTCCCAGAATATTCTCAGGAGCCCCTGAGAGAGGACACAGGTTACACAGCAGACCTCTCCCTCATATATCACATGAAGGCTAGACTTTTACCTGAAATCACATCCTTGTTCTGCTTCTCCACCTTCCTTATCTTTAAACTTACTGACTTCTTCTGAAGAGCATTCCTCAAAAGGTTGTTTGCCCCTGAACTCTACACTCAGTTTCTGCTTCCAGAGAACTTGATCTAAGACAAAACAAAACATCTCTACTTTCATTTACAGTGGTGATTCTCTACCGTTCACTCAAGAGTTGTCTATAGGAAGGTCATCAACCATCAGAGAAGCGGGTACTTTCTTACTGCATTTCCAGCTTCCCACTATACTCACTCCACTCACTGACTGCTATTATCAAATATTTTTCCTACATCTCTTGATGTAAATATATGGTTTTTATTTTTAATACTACAACTAATTCACTTAAATTTGCTGATATTGAAATATACTTCTGGTGGTTAAACAAAAAAGCCTTACTTAGTCATGATGCTCTGCAGATTTTGAGGCTATATTAAGACATATTCACATCCCTTTCATCTTTATTTCTCTTCTCTATCCTAATAATATATAGAATTTTAGTTGTCGAAGGTTAGGAAGCTTTCTTGTTTTGCTTTTTTGTTTTCTTCCCTTTCACCCCCTGATAAATTTTTGGACAAATAAACTTTTGTATATCTATTTACTCATACTTATTTCTTATATCTTTGGCTGTATCTCCTAGAGTTTTTTTTTTCTTCTTATTTGAGTATTTCCTCCAGGAGTATTTACAAAGTGGTTCTTTGTGTGGCAAACTTGTTATGACTGTGAACATTTCCACTGGACCCTCCATGGCGTTGTCGAAATCTGATCATGGATTGTGGGTGGTGGGCACTCATAAGTAAATATCAGAGTCATCTGAGGGGCAGCCAGCTATCTTGGAGCCTCCATATGGCAAAAATTCAGTTTACAATTGCTCTCCTGTGTACCTCCCAGATCTTGACCCCAAACTACATTCATACTCTCCTACCACTAGGGTCTCCTTGCCTAAGAGGAAGCTCCTGAGAGAGTTTGCCTGAAGACAAGGCAAGCCCCGCTACCTTGACCCCGTTCACAGGAAATGCATGTATCCTTGGTCTTCCAAAGTATCAGCTCCTCCCACTTACTGACTTCTCTCCTCACTAACACCTTCTGAGTGCCTCCAGCCCAGTTCTCCCAGGCAAGAAAAAGACACCAAACACACATCAGATCAGACCAGATCAGATCAGTCGCTCAGTCGTGTCCGACTCTCTGCGACCCCATGAACTGCAGCACGCCAGGCCTCCCTATCCATCACCAGCTCCCGGAGGTCACTCAGACTCACATCCATCGAGTCAGTGATGCCATCCAGCCATCTCATCCTCTGTCATCCCCTTCTCCTCCTGCCCCCAATCCCTCCCAGCATCAGAGTCTTCTCCAATGAGTCAACTCTTCGCATGAGGTGGCCAAAATACTGGAGTTTCAGCTTTAGCATCATTCCTTCCAAAGAAATCCCAGGGCTGATCTCCTTCACAATGGACTGGTTGGATCTCCTTGCAGTCCAAGGGACTCTCAAGAGTCTTCTCCAACACCACAGTTCAAAAGCATCAATTCTTCGGCGCTCAGCCTTCTTCACAGTCCAACTCTCACATCCATACATGACCACAGGAAAGACCATAGCCTTGACTAGGCGAACCTTTGTTGGCAAAGTAATGTCTCTGCTTTTGAATATGCTATCTAGGTTGGTCATAACTTTCCTTCCAAGGAGTAAGCGTCTTTTAATTTCATAGCTGCAGTCACCATCTGCAGTGATTTTGGAGCCCAGAAAAAGAAAGTCTGACACTATTTCCACTGTCTCTATCACTCTCTATAAACTTAAAAGAGATGGGAATACCAGACCACCTGAGCTGCCTCTTGAGAAATCTGTATGCAGGTCAGGAAGCAACAGTTAGAACTGGACATGGAACAACAGACTGGTTCCAAATAGGAAAAGGAGTATATCAAGGCTGTATATTGTCACCCTGTTTATTTAACTTATATGCAGAGTACATCATGAGAAACGCTGGATTGGAAGAAGCACAAACTGGAATCAAGATTTCTGGGAGAAATATCAATCATCTCAGATACACAGATGACACCTCATGGCAGACAATGAAGACAAACTAAAGAGCCTCTTGATGAAAGTGAAAGTGGAGAGTGAAAAGGTTGGCTTAAAGCTCAACATTCAGAAAACGAAGATCATGGCATCTGGTCCCATCACTGCATGGGAAATAGATGGGGAAACAGTGGAAACAGTGTCAGACTTTGTTTTTCTGGGCTCCAAGATCACTGCAGATGGTGACTGCAGCCATGAAATTAAAAGACGCTTACTCCTTGGAAGGAAAGTTATGACCAACCTAGATAGCATATTCAAAAGCAGAGACATTACTTTGCCAACAAAGGTTCGCCTACTCAAGGCTATGGTCTTTCCTGTGGTCATGTATGGATGTGCGAGCTGGACTGTGAAGAAGGCTGAGCGCCGAAGAATTGATGCTTTTGAACTGTGGTGTTGGAGAAGACTCTTGAGAGTCCCTTGGACTGCAAGAAGATCCAACCAGTCCATTCTGAAGGAGATCAATCCTGGAATTCCTTTAGAAGGAATGATGCTAAAGCTGAAACTCCAGTATTTTGGCCACCTCATGTGAAGAGTTGACTCATTGGAGAAAACTCTGATGCTGGGAGGGATTGAGGGCAGGAGGAGAAGGGGACGACAGAGGATGAGATGGCTGGATGGCATCACTGACTCGATGGATGCGAGTCTGAGTGACCTCCGGGAGCTGGTGATGGACAGGGAGGCCTGGCGTGCTGCGGTTCATGGGGTCGCAAAGAGTCGGACACGACTGAGCGACTGATCTGATCTGATCTGAAGATGCTTGTGTTCAGGCATCATTCTTTAACTTCAAACTTTGGAAGATGAGGGTGCTTTTCTGTTTCTATTCTCCTAAAATAGTATTATTATAACTTTGGTTTAATAAATACTCCATCACCAAATAAGAAAAAAAAAATGCAGCTATGTGTTACAACAGATGTTAACTGGGCTTTATTGTGACCTTTTAGTAATATATACAAATATCAAATTATTATGTCATATTTGAAACTAATAAAATGCAATGTGAATTATATCTAAGTAGAAAAATTTAAGATGATACCATCAGAAAATGGAAGTGTTTAAATATGAGAGGAGATTTATATAAATTATAGAAAAATTGAGTATAATTATGACCAGAACATAGGAAAAAAATATGAATAAGACACTAATTCTAGGAAAAAGATACCAAAAATATTCAGAAAAGGAAAAGTAATTCTTACAGTACATCGTTCATTTATAAACAGAGTTTACAGGGTAAAATAATTTAAATTTGGAACAGAACAATAATCCAACTACAATTACACTACTTTATAAGAATGGAAATAGTGGAGAACCCTAACCTTCCAAAATCTAAAAAATAATTCCCAAAATGAAAAATTAAGAATTGAAAACACAAGCATATTATTAAAAGATAAAAGGTATTTGTTAATTTTATAAAGAGTAAAATAATGTTTGTATCTAAGGGCGGGGAAATGGTAAGAAGTGTAGTAGCAAGGAACTTTCATTTTTCACTTTTAAAAAAGACTATAGATTTATTGAATACCTATATTTTGTACATATACAAATTTGATAGAAAATTAAAAGCAAATTCTTTAAAATCAAAGGGTTAAATGTGGATTATTTTGTAGATGGCACTGGGACAACTGGTTATCCATAAGGAAAAGATAAAAATAAAACTCTATATTTCTCATCATCTACAAAAGTAAATTCAAAATGAATGTAAGACCTGTCTCTGAAATGCAAAGCTTTAAGTTTTTAGAAAAATATATGAGTGTGTATACTTATGATATCAGTCTAGGGGAGAATTCTTAAAAGACAGAACACTAAAAATATAAGAGAAAATACTGATAAATCACCTTGCACATTGCAATCAAAATCTGAATCAAAAAAAAGTCAACATAAGCAAAGTTGAGGCAAGAGACAAAGTTGAGAGGGAGAAGATATTTGCAAAGTATACAATTGCTAAAGTATCTATAATATATATGGAATTCCTAAAAACAATAAGAAAAATGCAAAAAAGTTTAATAGAAAAAACAAATCAAGCAAACAATATAATCAGTTAATTTGTGGGAGAAGATATCTCAATGATCAATAAATATCAGAAAAGATAAGCAAACTTACCAGGATTAAACTAAAACAAGGAGAAATCATTACACACCAATGGTATAGGATGGGGGGAAGAACAATATGAAAGTTGATAATACCAATAGTTGGAGAGTTTGTGGGAAAAGAGAATTTATGTATTGTTTATGAGAGAACAAATTGGTACAATTACCTTGAAGAAAAACTATGATAATACCTAGAAAAGCTTAAAATGTACACAGGACATTAATTAAACCTCCAGGTATAACCTTCAGACCTAGAGAAATTACTATAGTTGTGGCCAAGGAGAACTACACAAAGATGTTTTTTCTTGCATTGTTTGAAACAGGAAGAAATGGACAATAACCTAAATGTCCATAAATAAGAACTAGATGAATTAGACAGTGGCTTATTCATAGAATGGAATACTATGCAACTGCTGAAAAGAATGAACGAGAGGTACATGGGAAAATTTCAGAAACGTTACCAAAGAGACAGGACCAATGTGCAACTGGAAATGGTACATATAATTCTACATATGTGAAATATATATTTTTTTGTGGTCTCTACAGTTTTTATTGAAATCTCATCAACAAATCACTTGTAGTATGTATTTCTGCATATTCATTTTGAATTTACAAGTATATATGCTGCTAAGTCACTTCAGTCGTGTCCGACTCTGTGCGACCCCATAGACGGCAGCCCACCAGGCTCCCCCATCCCTGGGATTCTCCAGGCAAGAACACTGGAGTGGGCTGCCATTTCCTTCTCCAATGCATGAAAGTGAAAAGTGAAAGCGAAGTCGCTCAGTCGTGTCCGACTCTTCATGAACCCATGGACTGCAGCCTACCAGGCTCCTCCATCCATGGGATTTTCCAGGCAAGAGTACTGGAGTGGGGTGCCATCACCTTCTCTGACAAGTATATATATTCATTTATAAATTATATATACTTATGATTATTATATATATTAAGAACATACCTGAGACAGAAATTTTAAAGGACAAGATAAAAAATGACTAGAAATAAAAGTTTTCCCACTCCTCAGTATTATTTCTCTCAAACACAACAATTCTATGTATGTTCATAGACACAGATATATAGAGTAATACTCTCAAAATACTTATGGGAATACTTCCCAACTTGGAGCAACAGGCAAGTTTGACCTTGGAGTACAAAATGAAGCAGAGAAAGGCTAAGAGAGTTTTGCCAAGAGAACGCACTGGTCATAGCAAACAACCTCGTCTAACAACACAAAAGATGATTCTACACATGGACATAGCCAGATGGTCAATACCAAAATCAGACTGATTGCATTATTTGCAGGCAAAGATGGAGAAGCTCAATACAGTCAGTGAAAACAAGACCGGGATCTGACAGTGGCTTAGATTATGAACTGCTTATTGCAAAACTCAGACTCAAATTGAAGAAAGTAGGGAACACCACTAGACCATTGAGGTATGACCTAAATCAAACCCCTTATGACTGTATAGTAGAAATGACAAATAGATTCAAGGGATTAGACCCGATAGACAGAGTGCCTGAAAGAACTATGGATGCAAGTTTTTAATATTGCACAGGAGAGGGTGATCAAAACCATTCCCAAGAAAAAGAAATGTGAAAAGCAAAAATGGTTGTTTGAGGAAGAGTAAGAAATAGCTGAGAAAAGAAGAGAATCTAAAGGCAAAGGAGAAAAGGAAAGATGGAGCTATCTGAATGCAGAGTTCCAAAGAATAGCAAGGAGAGAATAGAAAGCCTTCCTCAGTGATCAATGCAAAGAAATATAGGAAAACAATAGAATGGGAAAGACTAGAGATCTCTTCAAGAAAGTCAGAGATACCCAGGGAACATTCCATGGAAAGATAGGCCCAATAAAGGGCAGAAACAGCAACAACCCAACAGAAGCAGAAGAGATTAAGAAGAGGTGGCAAGAATACGCAGAAGTATACAAAAAAGGTCATAATGACCAAGATAACCACAAAGGTGTGGTCACTCATCTAAAGCCAGACATCCTGGAGTCTGAAGTCAAGTGGGTTTTAGAAAGCATTACTACAAACAAAACGAGTAGAGGTGATGGAATTCCAGCTGAGCTATTTCAAATCCTAAGAAACGATGCTGTGAAAGTGCTGCACTCAACGTGCCAAAAAATTTGGAAAACTGAACAGTTGCCAAAGGACTGGAAAAGGTAAGTTTTCATTCCAAACCCAAAAGAGGGCAATGACAAAGGATGTTCAAAATACCACACAATTGCACTCATCTCACATGCTAGCAAGGTAGTGTGCAAAATCCTTCAAACTAAGCATCAATAGTACACGAACTGAGAACTTCCAGATGTACAAGCTGGATTTAGAAAAGGCACAGGAACCAGAGATCAAATTGCCAACATCTTCTGCATCATAGAAAAAACAAAGGAATTTCAGAAAAACATCTACTTCTGCTTCATTGACTGTGCTGAAACCTTTGACTGTGTGGATCACAACAAACTATGGAAGATTCTTCAAGAGGTGGGAATACCAGACCACCTTACCTGCCTCCTGAGAAACCTGTATGCAGGACAAGAAGCAACAGTTAGAACTGGACATGGAATAACAAACTGGTACAAAATTGAGAAAGGAGTACATCAAGGCTGTATACTGTCACCCTGCTGTTTTAACTTACATGCAGAGTACATCATGCAAAATGCTGATTTGGATGAATCACAAGCTGGAATCAAGATTGCTGGGAGAAATATCAATAATTTCAGATACGCAGGGAATTTCAGAAAAGCATCTAAAGACATCATCTTTATAACAGAAAGTAAAGAGGAACTAAAGAGCCTCTTGATGAAGGTGAGAGAGGAGAGTGAAAATACTGGCTTAAGACTCAACATTCAAAAAACTAAGATTATAGCACCCAGTCCCATCACTTCATAGCAAATACATGGGGAAAAGAAGGAAACAAAGACAGACTTTATTTTCTTAGGCCTGTGGATGGTGACTGCAGCTATGAAATTAAAAGATGCTTTCTCCATGGAAGAAAAGCTATGATAAACTTAGACAATGAATGAAAAAGCAGAGACATCACTTTGCCAACAAAACTCTGTAGAGTCAAAGCTATGGTTTTTCCAGTAGTCATGTACAGATGTGAGAGTTGGACCATAAAAAGGCTGAGTGATGAAAAACTGACGCTTTCAAACTGTGGTGCTGGAGAAGACTCTTGAGAGTCCCTTGGACCTCAAGAAGATCAAACTAGTCAATCCTAAAGGAAATATCAGCCCTTAATATTCATTGGAAAAACTGATGCTGAAGCTGAAGCTCCAATACTTTGGCCACCTGATGTGAAGAGCCTACTCATTGGAAAAGATTGAAGGCAGGAGGAGAAGGGGATGACCGAGGATGAGATGGTTGGATGGCATCATTGATTCAATGGATATGAGTTTGAGCAAATTCCAAGAGATACTGAAGGATGGGGAAGCTTGGCATGCTGCAGGCCATGCGGTCACAAAGAGTTGACCATGACTGACAACTGAACAACAATAAGGGAGGGTAAGAGGGATGGAAAAAAGATGGAGAAAGGATAATATTAGATGCATTGGTAAAGCTTGGTTACAAACCCCCAAACAAAAATGATCTGGAGCAAACAAACAGAAGGCTAACATTTGTTGAACCTATGGAAGTAGAAATACAGGTATCTGAAACAATAGTTTTCTGTATGTTTAAAATTTTGGGCAACAGTTATGTAGAAGAGTATGCACCAGCTGACCATCAGATATCCAGTCCTATTTCTGGTTTCCTCAGAAGGCAGTTTTATGCTTTTAGCCAAATCCCTTAGCATATTTTCATCTCAGTTCCTCTATTTGTAAATGGAAGGTAATAGCATTTTGCCTAGTCTGTTTCAGTGTTTGAGAGATGACTAAATGAAAAAAAAATAGCCCCTTTGAAAACTATTAAGAGCTAAATAATTAAATAATTGTTACTGTTTGTGTGTTGACATGTAAAAAAAAAACAGATATCCATAAAAAATACTAATGTAGACTGGGAAACTAATATCAACATACTGTGTATATTTTAACTATGGGTTTTGTACTGCTATTTTGACTGCAAAATTATACTAGTCATCTAATGTTACTCTGGAGGCTTGACAAGGAGAGGAAGAAAATTGAGTCCCATCCTTCTTCCATCTCTGTCCCCTAAACACTCTAAGGATTTGAAAGATTTAAAAGCATAAAAGTCAGCCAGGAACCACTGGGAGGAAAAAAAAAAAAAGAGGCATGTAAAGATGGTGATTTAGGATATGTCAGTTTAGTCAAAAAGACTACTGGCAGAGGAACACGATGCTTGCTTCTATTTGGAACTTTAAAAAATATTTTTTAAAATAATCAGTTCAGTTCAGTCACTCAGTTGTGTCTGACTCTTTGCAACCTCATGGACTGCAGCACGCCAGGCCTCCCTGTCCATCACCAACTCCTGGAGTTCACTCAAACTCATGTCCATCAAGTCAGTGATGCGATCCAGCCATCTCATACTCTGTCAGCCCCTTCTCCTCCTGCCTTCAATCTTGGCCAGCATCAGGGTCTTTTCAAATGAGTCAGTTCTTTGCATCAAGCAACCAAAGTATTGGAACTTCAGCTTCAGAATCAGTCCTTCCAATGACTATTCAGAACTGATTTCCTTTAGGATTGACTGGTTGGATCTCCTTGCAGTCCAAGGGACTCTCAAGAGTCTTCTCCAACACCACAGTACAAAAGCATCAATTCTTCTGCACTCAGCTTTCTTTATAGTCCAACTCTCACATCCATACATGACTACTGGAAAAACCATAGCTTTGACTAGATGGATATTTGTCAGCAAAGTAATGTCTCTGCTTTTTAATATGCTCTCTGGGTTGGTCATAGCCTTTCTTCCAAGGAGCAAGCACCTTTTAATTTCATGGCTGCCATCACCATCTGCAGTGATTTTGGAGCCCCCCAAAATAAAGACTCTCACTGTTTCTATTGTTTCTGTATCTATTTCCCATGAAGTGATGGGACTGGATGCTATGATCTTAGTTTTCTGAATGTTGAGTTTTAGGCCAACTACTTCACTCTCTTCTTTCACTTTCATCAAGAGGCTCTTCAGTTCCTCTTCATTTTCTGCCATAAGGGTGGTGTCATCTGCATATCTGAGGTTATTGATATTTCTCCCAGCAATTGTGATTCCAGCTTCTGCTTCATCCAGCCTGGCATTTTGCATCATGTACTCTGAATAGAAGTTAAATAAGCAGGGTGACAATATACAACCTTTACATACTCCTTTCCCAATTTGGAACTAGTCCATTGTTCCATGTCCGGTTCTAACTGTTGTTTCTTGACCTACATACAGATTTCTCAAGAAGCAGGTCAGGTGGTCTGGTATTCTCATCTCTTGAAGAATTCTCCAGTTTGTTGTGATCCACATAGTCAAAGGCTTTGACATAGTCAATATAGCAGAAGTCGATGTTTTCCTGTAACTCTCTTTTTCTATGATCCAGTGGGTGTTGGTAATTTGATCTCTGGTTCCTATGCCTTTCCTAATCCAGCTTGAACATCTGGACGATCTCAAATCACTTACTGTTGAAGCCTCGCTTAGAGAATTTTGAGCATTACTTTGCTAACGTGTGAGATGAGTGCAATTGTGTGGTAGTTTGAACATTCTTTGGCATTGCCCTTCTTTGGGATTGGAATAAAAACCGACCTTTTCCAGTCCTGTGGCCACTACTAAGTTTTCCAAATTTGCTGGCATATTGAAGGCAGTACTTTACCAGCATCATCTTTTAAGACTTGAAATAGCTCAGCTGGAATTCTATCACCTCTACTAGCTTTGTTCATAGTGATGCGTCCTAAGGCCCACTTGACTTCAGACTCCAGGATGCCTGACTCTAGGTGAGTGATCACACCATCGTGGTTATCTGGGTCATTAAGATGTGTTTTGTATAGTTATTTTGTGTATTCTTGCCACCTTTTCTTAATATCTTCTGTTTCTGTTAGTTCCATACCATTTCTGTCCTTTACTGTGTCCATCTTTGCATGAAATATTCCTTGGTATCTCTAATTTTCTTGAAGAGATCTCTAGTCTTTCACATTTTATTGTTTTCCTCTATTTCTTTGCATTGATCACTGAGGAAGGCTTTCTATTCTCTCCTTGCTATTCTTTGGAACTCTGCATTCAGATAGCTCTATCTTTCTTTTTCTCCTTTGCCTTTAGCTTCTCTTCTTTTCTCAGCTACTTGTAAGGCCTCCTCAGACAATCATTTTGCCTTTTTGCACTTCTTTTTTTTGGGGATGGTCTTGATTACTGCCTCCTATACAATATCATAAACCTCCATCCATAGTTCTTCAGGCACTCTATCAGATCTAATTCCTTGAATCTATTTCTCACTTCCACTCTATAATTGTAAGAGATTTGATTTAGGTCATACCTGAATGGTCTAGTAGTTTTCCCCACTTTCTTTAAGTCTGAATTTGGCAACAAGGAGTTCATGATCTGAGCCACAGTCAGCTCCCCATCTTGTTTTTGCTGACCGTATAGAGCTTCTCCACTTTCGGCTGCAAAGAATATACTCAGTCTGATTTCGGTGTTCACCATCTGGTGATGTCCATGTGTAGAGTTGTCTCTTGTGTTGTTGGAAGAGGTATTATGCTATGACCAGTGCGTTCTGTTGGCAAAACTCTGTTAGCCTTTTCCCTGCTTCATTTTATACTCCAAGGCCGAACTTGCCTGTTACTCCAGTTATCTCTTGATTTCCTACTTTCACATTCCAGTCCCCTGTGACAAAAAGGACATCTTATCTTTGGTGTTAGTTCTAGATAACATTGGAAAAGAATGCAAAGTGAAGGGGGAACATAAGGAGCATCTTGCATACGTACTCTTTCCAGTTGAGCTCTTCTTTATAAATGAACTCTCTTCGAAAATATTTGTTAGATAAAAGCAATTAATGCTGAGGCTCTATCCTTGCTCCACTAATTAATTACAGCAAATGAGCCTGTAATGTGCATCATAACAACTTAATAAGCTGGTCCAAACTACTTTAGATTCTGCTATGCTAGTATTTCATCATGGCTGGACTATTTAAAATAGTTAAGTAATCTCTGAACATTAATAGCTTTTGAATGAGCTGTGTCCTTCAAAAAGAAACTCTGGCTGAAACAGATGTGCTGTTTACCTGGAAGGAATGACAGCAAAGAATGTTGTAGTAGAAGTGAAGACAAGGAAAGGAGGCTGAAATGGCCAACACGAGAGTTTACACAAATTATCATCTTCAGTAATGTAACATCCCGCCCCCCTGCAGCCATCACCCCGGCCAACCACATGCCATTCCAACAGGTCCTTCACATTTTCCATGCTTGTTGGACATGTAGAGTTGAAAATTCAATAGCTGCACTAGCCTTTCTTTTTTGACACTGGTTACATTGTCCATATCTCCCTCAAATGTCTAAGTGAACCTGGATCAAACTGTGACTAATACAAGCTCTTTAGTGATGTCTTTGCTTTTAATGAAACCTTAGAGGCAATTAGTGACTCACTGAGTCAAATAGACTTTGTACATCTGGAGATGACTTAAAATATGGCTTACTGTCAATGAAAGAGCCAAAGGCCCTGGATCAGCTGTGAATTATCTAAGACAAGATTATCTGAAACAAAAGCCCTGATTCCTTTCAAACCAAATGTCAATATATCTTCCAGGTAATAACATCTGCTATCAGCCTTCAGCAAAAGTCAAGCATATCCTAGTCTCTCCCTCCTTGAAACACAAAGAATTCACCATCCATAAAGGTATAATTCAGGCATTTACAGAGAGGAAGGAGAAAAAGGGATGTCAGAGAGCCAATCTGGAGCTCAAGGCAAGCTCTATAAGGTGGTCTTTTTGACGGCCTCTTTTTTCCTGTTTACTATTTGTATCAAATTTCTCTAGAACATATAGCCAGGGCTCTTCAAGACAGAATGGAAAAAGCCTTGAAACAATTCTCTCAAAATATTTTTTTTAACATGAGGTGTTTAGAGGCACAGGGAATGTGCCAATTTGACGAGCCAGAAGAAATTTTAGAAGCAAAGGCCAGTAACAAAGAAAAATAATTAATTGCCTCCCTTCCAATTTGTTGTGAAACCCATTGTCTCTAGGAGGGAAATGGGAAAAAAATGGAGACACACACACAGAACAGTCTATGTTTGACCTAAGAGCCAACTCAATAATGGCAGAAACTATATTTGATCACAGTTCTTGATGTCTGTCCCAAAATACATTCTACCCTCAAATCTGTGATGCTTCTGGGATGAGAACTGTATGTACGTATACTTTTAGAAGTGTTATTTTTTGGTAAATTTTGTGGACATAGTCACGACTGGACTGTAAAACTGGCTTTCTCGTCCATTTACTCTCTCATACCTTCCCTCTCATCTCCTCCTTTTTCCTCTGCAGGATTTATTTTAGCAAAACCTTACTAAGATGTCAAATGAGAACTATTTTAAGTGGGTCCTCTCTCAAGTTTACATGTATTTTTAAAAGTTCATTCCAAAACTCCAAAGCCTCCAAAATTCAAAGGAGTACAGCACTTCTAGAATGACAGGAACAAGGATGAGAGGGTAGGTGGATGGTCAGGCCTCAGGGCCCTCTCAGTACAGCACTGATTCATTTCCTACTCAGTCCAACCCTGAACACACAGGAGCAAGAACCAATAGGTGAAGAGAGACATCTGCACTGTGTGTACTCTTGACCCAGGGAGTAGAGGTCAAAGGAATTAAAGTCTGGAGAAAGCTGTCCTTGATTTAGACATTTTCTTAAGAATGTTCCCTGTCTAGAAAAATTTCCCAACAAGCCATTTGGAAAGATATAGGATCATTTTAAATTCCACTGATGCTTCAAAGGATAAAGAGGTTCAGTCGGCAATATATGACTAACTAAAATGTTTTTCTCCAACAAGTAAAGCCAGTCCTTTCTATATACTGGTGTCACTAACTGGCAGGCAATAAATCCGTCTGGCATTTTCTTAGAACAGAAAAGTGAAGATAGGGCCAGATAATCTTGCTTGTCAGATTTCTGTGACTCTTGCTATTCTCCGGCTTTTCTATTCTTGACTGTCACACTTCCCAGGTGGTCTCGAGCAAAGCCCCAAATGATCGAATCTGTTGGCTTAATGAGTTTATCCAACTCACCTAACTGTGGAAGCCTTCTCTGAAGTTCCATCACTGCACTTCACAAAATAGCTTGGCAGCCTTGATTTCCAATAACAGAAAAGGCCTCTAAAACAATAGCTCATTTGATTTGAACCAAATTTTATCAAGGACATATCAACTCTAGAACAGTAATTTCACTCAGAAAGTAAACTTCGTCAGGATAAGGTCTCTCTAGCTTCCTCTTTCTCTCAGCACTAAGGCTGAGGAAGATATAAATGATGCAAAATATCTAAAGACATATCAATCATACATTCCAAAATAACTGTATAATTTTCCTTCTATCTGTTCACATTTATTATATATTAAGTCATTTAATTTCCTCCTCTTTGAGTTGTTCCTTTTATGACAAGGTAAATTGAACAATTTAAGAAAACAATTGTATTAAGCAGCAAAAATGTTATGAAAACTGCTAGTGAAAAAGTAGGATACAAAATTTGTCTCTATGCTATTAAAATAACCATAATAAAACAAGCAACAGAAATTATTTATAGATGGCTAATACAGATGTGTGTGCATGCTCAGTCACTTAGGTGTATCTGACTCTTGGTGACCCCCTGGCCTGTAGCCCACCAGGCTCCTCTAACCATGGAATTTTCTGGGCTGGAATATTATAGTGAGTTGCCATCTCCTACTCCAGCTCTTTCCAACCTAGAGATCAAATCCATGTCTCTTGCATCTCCTGCATTGCAGATTTTTTTTTACCACTGGGATACATGGGAAGCCCCCAATAAACACAACAGATGCTCAACTTCAATAGTCACCAAGAAATTGCAAAGTGAAATCACAGTGTGATCCTACACATCTACCAGGATGCCTAAAATGAAAAGACAGAAAAGGCCAAGTGGAAGTACCAGAGTTCTCATACACTGTTGGTGGACAGGAAAATTAGTACAGCCATTTTGGAAATTTGTCTGGCAGTACCTATTTAAACTGAATATACATATTCCCTATTGACTGACAACTCCAATTTTAGGTATACTCCCAACTGAAATTTGTATATACATTCACTGGACTACTTTTACCAGACTGCTCATAGCAGGAATTGCAATAACCTCAAACTGAAAACAATCCCAAATACACATCAATGGTTGAGTGGATAAATATTCACACAGTGGAAAACTCTACCACAATGATGGTAAATGATCTACAACCACACACAACAACATCAATGAATCTCACAAGCAGAGTGTTAAAGAAGCCAGACACAAAAGGGTACACAATACATGATTCCACTTACATAAAATACAAAGACAGATGAAACTAACTGATGCCTTGTTTGTGTTTATGAAGGTGCAAAGAGGGAGACAAGTGCCCAGAGGATGGGAGGACTCATTCTCCAAGATTCCGCCTTCTCCTGTGCAGGGCCTCCACCCCAAGCACTACACTCACGATAAAATGAAGACAGTCTTTCAAGTGAATACTGATGCTGAAGCACACGAAGCGGGCACAGAGCCGCAGAGACATGCTTGATGTACCCTCCAGGGCAGACAAGGACCTTGTGCTGCTCCTCCAAACACAGACCCCTGAGACCAACAGGAAACTTTGTCTTTAGTTCTCCAATTTACAGCCCCATTAAAGCACAGAAAATACTTTGATTTAGGCTATGGTTAGAAATGGAAACTTGTTAGTTGTGATGTGGCAGAGGGAATGAGTTGGCAAGGGGGTGTCAAAGAAGAGGAGTGGACTTATTTAATGCATTTCCAAAAACCATTACAGACTTTTACTTCACACATAATCCTTTTAAGAGCAGTTGCAGGTGGACAAGGCACTGAGGTTCCTTTCAGTTTGGTTAAGCTGTGCACAAACAGACCACATGAAGGCTAAGAAGATATAAACAAGAGGATACTGCTGCAACTGAACACAACCACAGCAGAGAGAATCCGACACATGATGTGTCTGGGAGCTTGTTGTGTTGGGAATACATGGAAAATGTACACAAATGGAGTTAAACAAAGGTTATTCTTACTTGGTCAAAGGAGGGTTTTTTCCCCCTAATTTTTCTCTTCTTTTTGTTGATTCCAGACCTGACAACCTTCTCCATGAAAGGGACCCTTCTGCTCTATCTTTGTGCCCCTACACCAGGGGCTGGTACAAAATATTCTCAACAAGTGATGTCAAATGGAAGAAATGTCACTATTGATAATTCACTCTGAAGCTCTCTCTCTCCTCAGGGATTCCTGTTTTCCACCCATCTAATGGTTTGCGACAGAAGCCCTCCTGAAGGGTCCCTCCACATCTCTTTTTCTGTCTTCCTCACCTGCAGGGTCCTTCAGTGCCACTTTTAAACGGCTTGTTTCCTACCCACTGCAACACTCACCCTTTCTGCCCATAGCCCTCAACTACCAAGTACTCTAGGTTCAAAACATCTCATAGCAGTGCAACTCTCGGAGACGCGCAGATGGCTCATAGGCAAGGACTGTGCTTCTCAGCCCTGCCTGCACACCGGAGTCACTCATGAAACTAGCAGAACGTACTGATGATGGGACTCCACTCCTAGAAATTCAAACTTGGTTTGTTTGGGCAGATCCCTGGCAGCTGGACTTTTTAAAGTGCAACAGTTATTTCTGATATAGCCGGGTCTTGAGAACCACGGCCTTGAGGATAAATGCATATTCCCTAGATGTAGGGAACAGCTGTGAATGAAGCAGAACACACAGGGCAGTAAATAATGGACTCTGGACATCTTAAGAAATATAGGAAGGAAGTGGGAGTGAGTAAAGAACTGAGGTCCTGCCCTTGGCAGGGTTTGGGCTCCAGTGAAATGAAGCTGGCAACTCCCAGATGCACCTCTACTCAGTCCTAAGCAGCTGCCAACCAGTCAGCCTCTGATGGTTCTATTTGGAGCAATACAGCCCAATTTTAATCTGATGGAGAAAGGAAAGAGTAGGGATAGAGTATGTGATTCTGCATATGACAAGTTGAGGAGGCCATGCTGAGGAGAACTTCCAGCAGCACAGCGCCTTTGGCCTCTTCTCTTCCTGCCATTGCCCACCTGCAACACCGCCCTCCTGTCCACTGCACATGTTGAGTCTGTGCAGCGCCAGCACACATTCCCTTCTCACTCTCTCTGGACAATTCTTTTTATCATACATTGACATCTGAAGGGAGTGTTTTGGTGGTTGCCATTACTGCTTTAATTTTAAATTTAGATTCTATAATAACTCTTCACAGGGAAGACCCGCCTCCCCAAGTAAACTGCAAGCACAGGCTTTAGAACCAAAGAGACCAAAGCTTGAATGCTGATTTGATCATTTATCAGTCTTAAAATATAGGCCATTGCTTCCCTGAGCTTCAGTTATTTTCAATCTATGAGACAGAGACAATACTTACCTTGCAAGGTTTCCTGAGGATTAAAGAAGATCATAAAAAACATTGCTGACAATGGAAAGGTGCATAGTAAGTATGAGTTTTCTCACTGTCTAGAGAAGATGTCTCTCTGACCTTCACTGTCCAGTATGGTCGCCACTAGCCACCTGTAGCTATTTAAATTTTAAATGAAATTAATTAAAAGTATTTAAAATTAGAAGTTCAAGTCCTAGTTTCTCTAGCCATGTTTCAAGTGCTCTATAGCCACACACAGTTAGTGATGTGCACACACACACACATACACATCCATATTTTGATAGCACAGATTATAGATCATCTCTGTCACTGCAAAATGTTCTAATGGACAGCATAATTATACCATCAGGCCTGGCTAACTGCAACTACAGTGAAGGCAGGAACCATCCATGTAACCCACTGGCCAGCAGTGAGGTTCAGGGCTAAATCCTTCTGTCAGAATAGTCTATTCATTGTGTGTTATGAAAGTTGCTCAGTTGTGTCCAACTCTTTGCAACCCCATGGACTATACAGTCCATGGAATTCTCCAGACCAGAATATTGGAGTGGGTAGTTTTTCCCTTCTCCAGGGGATCTTCCCAATCCAGGGATCGAACCCAGGTCTCCCACACTGCAGGTGGATTCTTTACCGGCTGAGCCACAATGGAAGCCCAAGGATACTGGAATGGGTAGCCTACCCTTCTCCAGCAGATCTTCCTGACCCAGGAATCGAACTGGGGTCTCTTGCATTGCAGGTGGATTCTTTACCAACTGAGCTATGAGAGGAGCCATTCCATTCATAGCATAGCTGATACAGAGACTAGATTGGTAGTTGCCAGAGGTGGGGTGGTGGGGAGTGGGAGAAATGGGTGAACTGTTTTTGTTTTTGTTTTTTCAATTTAAATAAATTGAATAAAAATTAATTAATTAAACTAAAAGTATCATGCTAAAAAAATTAAGTAAAAAAGAAGATGCTGAGGAACCTGAAAAGAAATATGACTTACTCAGCAATTTTGCCAAGGCTGGACAGGTTATGTTAGTGTTCGGCTCTGGGTAAGCAAATAAATCCATCCAAGGTTTTCAAGCAAAGGGTATATTTACCATGAATTTTACTTATTATTCATACACAGCTTTTAGACACTGCCTTGGTCAATTTTGAATTCATTTCCCTAGCAACCTGGGCTAAATTAAGCAATACGACAGAGCCATGAGGCAGGGAGCCTTTCAAGAACATCTTAACCCATTATCTCAGACTTTAAATTTGCCTTTTATCTTAGTTGCTGTGCCAACAATTGTCTGCATCCACAAGTCACTAGTTCAGGTCATGACTTGTTTAACAAAAACACAAGAATGCGATGGGTCACAGGGTGTGGTTGTACAGGCTGTGCACTGCACAATTCCATGGGGTACCATTTACAAAGTCTTCATAAATTTGTATACTTAGTCCAACAGCTTCCCAGAAAACAGCAAAGTGCCTTGAATAAGGAGTAGCTTTTTCTGTCTTTTTAAAAGTACTGTATATGTTAGCTGCAAGGGCAACTGCATGGGCCACTCTGTAGCTAGTAGCCAGAAACAAAGAATTCAGAATCCTTAATTTGGGGATAATTCAGCATTGGGGCCCAAGAATGTTCTGGACATCCACAGCAATTCTTTGTTTAAATAGCTGCGGGGGAAATTCTGCCTCATGACCAGCCTTGACCTCTAAGCTGGACCAGGCTTGACCTCAGATCTAGACACTGGTTCTGACCAAGTTTCAAGACTAACACAGTGTTTCTCAAATCTGGTTCTACAATTCCTTGAGGAGTTTAAAAAAAACCCTTTAGATAAAAAAAGATTGGTAGCTTCCAGTGGCAGATGGTGAGGAGTAGGCAAAAAGGATAAGGTGGTCAAAAGATACAAACTTCCAGTTGTAAAATAAATAGATCATGGAAGTGTAATGCATAGCATGGTTTATAATGCCATATTGTATATTTAAAAGATGCTAAGGGTAAATCTTGGGCTTCCCAGGTAGCTCAGCTGGTAAAGAATCTGCCTACAATGCAGGAGACCGCAGTTCCATTTCTGGGTCGGGAAGTTCCCCTGGAGGAGGGCATGGCAACCCACTCCAGTATTCTGGCCTGGAGAATTCCATGGACAGAGGAGCCTGGCGGGCTACAGTCCATCGGGGTCGCAAAGAGTTGGATACGACTGAGCGACTAAGAACAGCACAGCACCAAGGGTATATCTTAAAAGATCTCATCACACACACAAAATTTGTAACTATGTGTGATGACAGATGTTAACTAGACTTATTGTGGTGAACACTTCACAATGTATATAAATATCAGATCATTATGTTATCCATCTGAAACTACCATAATGTTATATATCATGTATACCTCAATTTAAAGAATTCTGATTTTGAACCACATCTTGGACCAATAAATTAAAATCACTCTGGATAGGGCCTGGAGACCAGTATTTTATAAAAGTATCTAGAGTCCAGCATAGTGGATAACTGCTCCTCCAGCAGATAGAAAGAACAGGATGGACAGATGGATAAAAGAAGAACCTGATGCACCAAGTCTGGGGAAAAATTGTCAAAATGGAAGCGGACTTTTAAAATGTGTTGTGTGACCCTTTTAACCACTAGAATCAAAGGTAAACAAAAACGTTAAGCAACATAATCTGGTATTCATGAGAGCAGAGTGGGTCTTCATCATTTGTTTTTAAAGTTTAGAATTATACTAAAAATATAAATATGTAACATCAAACTTTACTGATAAAACTGTTCTGGAGTGCTCAAACTGATCTTTAAAGTGTTAAAAAAAAAAAAAAAGCAAGGAAGGAAGGAAATGACTGAAAAGGGAAGGGGGAAGTCGGGCCCATTTAATAATAGAAATGAGCCCTCAGCTAAGCCCAGCAGGTAGCATGGCATTTCACAGTTTGAGGGCAGGAAGAAGGGGCTCACTGTGATGATATGAAAGATAAGTGCCATAACCACAAGGGAAGCCGACACTATCTTCCCAAACGGCGGCTTGTTTATTGAGAAGACCTTGTGATTTCCTGCTAAATAATCCAAGTGCGGCCTAGTCCAGCTCGTTTCAGATGAGAATGGCTTAGTCATTTTACCCATTTCAAGAGTTTTCTGTGAGTCACGGGTTATACTCATTTCACATTCAGGTCTAAGACAGCCAGGCCCCCTTGAAACCTCTCTGGAATTAAGTCTGCCCAGCTAGTCCTTTCTGCACTATCTCAGAGGTGAGTCAGTGCTTTGCTGTCTTCCTCTGCCACCCGGAGTTAGTGAAAAATATTCAAAATTCCCAGAAAAGCAGAAGTATTCTAATTGGTTCTTAGTAAAACAGTCAATTTCCTAAATGTATGATGTATTTTCAAGTGCATGTTCAGAGCCTAAAAATACACATTTACTTTGAATTCCTCTACCGGAGATACATGTGTAAAAAAATTTAGGGAAAAGAACATATTTTCCCTCACCCCCATTTCTTCTCATCCAAATCCTTTACTGCTTTCAAAAGCCAGTTTACTTCTAATATCTTCCATTAACTGTTCTCAACCCCAAAATAGCCTCTTCCTGCTCAGGATTCATATTGATTAACTGATCCCTCATTTGGTTTTATCCATATACTGTATTACTACACCTCTCCATAGTCATTTAGCTTATCATATGGAAGTGCCTTTTCCACCTGTTATATTCTTCAAATATGCCTGTGTGTATAGTAGAAAAACACATACTCTGCAGCATTCACTGAATGTTAGACGCAGTCTCTATGTTGTTTGCTGTTTTTGTTAATAGTCGCTAAGTTGTGCCCAACTCTTTGTGACACCATGGACTGTAGGCTATAGTCAGGCTCTTCTGTCCATGGGATTTCCCAGGCAAGAATACTGGAGTGGTTTGCCATTTCCTTTTCCAGGGTATCTTCCCGACCCAGGAATTGAACTCGCACTGGCGGTGGGTTCCTTACCACTGAGCTACCAGGGAAGCCCAGGAGATAGTCTAAATTCATGAATCAACTTTATCCCATATTAACTATGCCATTGTTCCCTCTCTCAAAAGGGAGACACAATAATATGTCAGGATATAAGATAAGGTGCCCTGATTTTCTTACAACTGTTGGACCCAAGCAGCATGGATCCCTGAATTTCTTTAGTGTGTCAGGTAACAGAAACATCGGCAGGGTGAAGGGCCTCCAGTGCTCCCCCAGTTGAGGCATGTGTCTTGAAAGAGGTGTTTTTAAAGAATAGGGAGGCATATTGGTAACTAGATGATGGCATGCCATTGACGGTAAAATACATCCTGTTAAAAACTGTTAACATATGAAAAAATATTTTTTAAAATCAATGATATATGGTAATTAAATATGATCTTTTAAATGAGGCAACATGTAATAAAAGTTAGAAAGTACCTTCATTAAAATATTAAAATATTATCATAAATCAGAGAATAATCTATCTTAAAGAAAGATGTATCATAGATTGCTCCTGAAACACTGAGTGCCAGACAAGACAATCAGCCACGCTGGAGGCTGGTGATGGCCTAAATATACCAAGTATGCACTTATCTTCCCAGAAGGTGAACGTGTCCAAAAGGAACAAGAGCTATGGTGTCCTGTTGCTTCAAGAGTGCACAGACATCGCAAAGTGTAGTTCTGAAAGAACATAAGAACATGAGTTCCACATTTATACAAAAGGAGGTTGCTGTTTTGTCCCTTGGAGTCCTTAAGCAGCATCAGTTCAGTTCAGTTCAGCCGCTCAGTCATGTCTGACTCTTTGCGACCCCATAAACGGCAGCACGCCAGACCTCCCTGTCCATCACCAACTCCCAGAGCCAACCCAAACTCATGTCCATTGAGTCAGTGATGCCATCCAGCCATCTCATCCTCTGTTGTTCCCTTCTCCCCCTGCCCTCAATCTTTCCCAGCATCAGGGTCTTTCCCAATGAGTCAGCTCTTAGCATCAGGTGGCCAAAGTATTAGAGTTTCAGCTTCAGCATCAGTCCTTACAATGAACACTCAAGACTGATCTCTTTTAGGATGAACTGGTTGGATCTCCTTGCAGTCCAAGGGACTCTCAAGAGTCTTTTCCAATACCACAGTTCAAAAGCATCAATTCTTTGGTGCTCAGCTTTCTTTATAATCCAACTCTCACAGCCATACATGACCACTGGAAAAACCATAGCCTTGACTAGATGGACCTTTGTTGGCCAAGTAATGTCTCTGCTTTTTAATATGCTGTCTAGATTGGTCATAATTTTCCTTCCAAGGAGTAAGTCTTTTATTTCATGGCTGCAATCACCATCTGCAGTGATTTTGGAGCCCAAAAAATAAAGTCTGACACTGTTTCTACTGTTTCCCCACCTATTTGCCATGAAGTGATGGGACTGGATGCCATGATCTTCGTTTTCTGAATGTTGAGCTTTAAGCCAACTTTCTCACTCTCCTCTTTCACTTTCATCAAGAGGTTCTTTAGTTCCTCTTCACTTTCTGCCATAAGGGTGGTGTCATCTGCATATCTGAGTTAATTGATATTTCTCCTGACAATCTTGACTCCATCTTGTACTTCTTCCAGCCCAGCATTTCTCATAATGTACTCTGCATATAAGTTAAATAAGCAGGGTGACAATATATAGCCTTGACATACTCCTTTTCCTATTTGGAACCAGTCTGTTGTTCCATGTCCAGTTCTAACTCTTGCTTCCTGACCTGCATACAGGTTTCTCAAGAGGCAGGTCAGGTGGTCTGGTATTTTCATCTCTTTAAGAATTTTCCAGTTTATTGTGATCCACACAGGCAAAGGCTTTGGCATAGTCAATAAAGCAGAAATAGATGTTTTTCTGGAACTCTCTTGCTTTTTTGATTATCCAGTGGATGTTGACAATTTGATCTCTGGTTCCTCTATCTTTTCTAAAACCAGCTTGAACAACTGGAAGTTCACGATTCATGTATTGCTGAAGCCTGGCTTGGAGAATTTTGAGCATTACTTTACTAGCGTGTGAGATGAGTGCAATTGTGTGGAAGTCTGAGCCACATAGTCACACACTAGTCCACACCACTCCATCAGTGGCTAGAATCTGCCTGCACATGTGTTTCAATAGGGAGTGTGTCTTGCGCACTGCTGTATTTCTCCAAGGGCCTTGCACAAGTGTCTGCCACATGGTGAGTAAGTCCTCAGAGGACTGTGAAAAACATATGTGCAAAGAACTATTGAAGGAAAAACTTAGTTCTGGGGTCAGTAGCTACCTAAGCGAGAAAGTGAAAATCAAAGTCACTCAGTCATGTCTGACTCTTTGCAACCCCACGGACTATATAGCCCATGGGATTCTCCAGGCCAGAATACTGAAGTGGGTAGCCTTTCCCTTTTCCAGGGGATCAAACCCAGGTCTCCCACATCACGGTTGTATTCTTTACCAGCTGAGCCACAGGGGAAGCCCTAATGAACCCATAAAGAATAAAGCATGAGTTTGCTGCTTTGCAGAATATTTAAAAAGAAGGGTGAGAGATGCGGTTCTGAGGAGAAGACCCAGGAAGAGTACCTTTCCCCACACATGATCTCTCAGGCTATGAATGAAAAGTAATCAAAAACAATCTTTTTAGCAACTGGTGTCAATATCAATAGTAAATTCAGTCATTTTTGCCTTGTATCCTTTCTATCCCAAGATAGCCCAACTTTTTCTTTAACTATGAAGTATATTCATATAGATTTATCTAATGTATGTAATGTAATATAATATATTCATATAGATGTATCTAATGTATCTAAAGATTTTCAGGTGGAAATCTTTCCTTTTTTAAATCCAAATAGACCTGTTACCTGCTGATGTTACAGCATGTAATTTACAACATATTTAATCAGAACCCAATGGTGCAGGGATCCCTCTACATTGCAGTGTTTGAATCTAAAGCCCAGGAAGCCTTGAGCACAGGATCCTTCTAAACTCAGATAAGAGAACAAATTAATTTTTCTCTTGCCCTGGACTTCTGTTCTTCATCAAGGCCTGAACTGAAGCACAGGGATGAAGAGCCCCCAGGCAGCAAAGATCCACACAATTGCTGCTGAAATGTTCCTTCTGGCCTTGCTCTGGGTGCTACTGCCGTGTTCCTTTCCAGTCCTACAGTCAGTCACGAGCCATCTGGGCTGCCTGGCCTGAGAATGCACAAGGGAAAAAAGATGGCATCATACAGATTTCACCACGTCTCCTGCAGAGGGAAGAGCACATAATCCACCTTCATTACCAATTAAACACCCAACAAGTAGTGCATTCCTGGTCGCCCATGCCTGGGCTGGCACTGTCTGGTGCTGGTTTCTGTGGGGGGATACTGCAGAAAATTTATACTCAGCATCAGTCTGCCCCCTTCTAATGTCTATGTCAGAAGCTTCCTCTATCTCTTTTATACTTTAATAAAACTTTATTACACAAAAGCTCTGAGGAATCAAGCCTTGTCTCTGGCCCTGGATTGAATTCTTCTCCTCCAGAGGCCAGGAATCCTGGCATCTTTTGTGGCTCAACAGCAACCTTTCATCTTGGGGGCTCATCCAGGATTCTTCAGGACAAAGAAAGGATGCTTGGAGCTCTAGTTCTTTGTTCTTCTAGTGAGCATGTTTTCCACTGTACTTTACTAACTCTATAGTGTGCTTGTATGAATGAATGACATGCTCTGCACAAAGCAAGTGAAAGCCCTGCTCTGCAGTTCAGCGGTGACCTCATACGGCTTATGGCGGAAATCCTGTGGGGGGGCGGGGGTTTATACCGACCTGCCAATGGACTTCCCTGGTGGCTCAGACGGTAAAACATCTGCCTACAATGTGGGAGACACGGGTTCAATCCCTGGGTTGGGAAGATCTCCTGGAGAAGGAAATGGCAACACACTCTAGTATTCTTGCCTGAAAAATCCCATGGATGAAGGAGCCTGGTGGGCTGCAGTCCATGGGGTTGCAAAGAGTCGGACACGACTGAGTGGTTTCACTTTCACTTTTCACTCACTTTCATGCATTGGAGAAGGAAATGGCAACCCACTCCAGGGTTCTTGCTTGGAGAATCCCAGAGACGGCAGAGCCTGGTGGGCTGCCGTCTATGGGGTCGCACAGAGTCGGCCACGACTGAAGCTACAGCAGCAGCAGCATGTATATACATTTCAATCATTTATACTGACTTTCAAAAATGAAGTGGCCAATTGTATATCCAAATAAGATCCTAAGAAGCAAGCAAGAACAACCATTATATAAGTGGTTTAAATGACCTGTACATTGCTTGAGAACCAGGAAGATGCCTTATTCATATTTGTATCCCCATAGCCTGACGTGGTGTTCAATATATAATAGGTATCTTATACTGCTGAAAGAATGATTGAACGAATATCTTACATGAACATGGATGCCACCCAAACAGAACAGTCCTTAATGCTTAATTACCTGTCCTCAGTTCAGTTCAGTTGCTCAGTCGTGTCTAACTCTTTGCAACCCCCTGGACTGCAGCACGCCAGGCCTCCCTGTCCATCACCAACTGGTCCACAAATTCATGCTAAGGCCAAAAGATTATGTATAAAGGCCAAAGTACTCTGTGGCACCATGGTTAAAGACAGATCAAAAGGAATGGACCATATAGGATGGTGATTTCCCAGGTGATGCCAGTGGTAAAGAATCTGCCTGTTGATACAGGAGATATAAGAGATGTGAGTTTGATCCCTGGGTTGGGAAGATCCCCTGGAGGAGGGAATGGCAACCCACTCCAGTATTCTTGCCTGGAGAATCCCATGGACAGAGTAGCCTGGCTGGCTGCAGTCTATAGGGCTGCACAGAATCGGACAGGACTGAAGCAACTTAGCACGTACATATTGGATAGTGGCCAGTAGACTCCTTTGGATGTGCTCTCTCAGAAAGTACAAATACAAGTAGCACAGAGAAGAGGCTCCCAAGCCCTGCTCTTGAATCAGGCGCACCAATGACCATCTGGAAGACAACGACCCAGAGTGGCTCCTTGCCAGCTGTGTACTTACGAGGAACCCTATCGCTCCTGGTAGATTTCCCCTATGTTCTGAGTGTTCTGAGAAACAGGGTTCTAAGAGATGACAATAGATACTGCTTGATAATAGTCTGGGAAATGTCGAATGCCATGTCCTTTCCTGATTATTCGCAATGTCCACTTGCATGTTAAAGTCTCTCAGAAATCTTGCTCCAAAAAAAAAAAAAAAGAGAGAGAGAGAGAATTTAAGCCTTTTTGGCAGAGGGACCCACACTGTATTTTGAGGCACACATAACTTCCAAAGTGTAGCACAGGACACCTGATTTGAGAAATAGTGACTTTTATGTATCTCTTTTCTCATAACTTAAATAACTCAAAGTAAAAATTTGCCTTAATTATGGGACTTATAATCATCATTCTCAGCAAATGAGCCTCCAACTTGAGATAATGAAGCCACGGGCTCAAAATTAGACCAGGCCCTTTTCTATAAAGCAGTTACTCAAACTGTAACATGAGTCAAAATTTTGGGTTCCAAAATTCTTAAGACTTCATGACTTCATTCAGGAATCCTAAAAACAACTGTGGTCATCATCCATTAAAAATGCAATTTTCACAGTGTTCCACAGACAGGGAGATAAAAGTCCTTTGGGCTGATTTATTTCATTAGTGCCTTGCCAGTAAATATGTAAACAATTTTAAACTAGGGCAATGCACATGCTGAGCATAATAAAACCCATCTTAATTGCTGCTCTACCAAGGAAAAGAACTCTGAGTACCTTGTCAAATAAATAAATGATCTATGTCTTGTCACTTTTCTTTTCATCAGTAAGTTTAATAAATAAAATTGATGATTTTGGAAAGAGCTTTAGGTCAGTTCTTCCAATTGTAACATTCCTTGACTTAAATATCAGTTACCACAGCATTCCAAACTTTGAAGCAAAAGTTGTTTCCTGCATTTATTTTGACACATATCATAAAGCAGCATCAATAGCGCTCAGCCCCTCAGCCCTGGCTGGAGTTTTTCCTGAAACATGCCTGCTTTTACTTTTTGCTTTTCTTCACCTCACTCCTTTCTTCTGCCAATCCCCACTTTGCCCCAGAGCATGACTCATTAAGCTCATGGTAGAATAATTACTTTGTTGTGTTTTCTTATTTTTTTTTTAATCATTTGATGTCTGCAATATAATCTAAAAGGAAATGCATTTTATTTCACCTAAAAATTTGAATTAGGATCATGAATAACTGAAAAGGTTTAGCAATGAGCAAATATATCTAATATATACATTTTTAAAAATCTTTTTGGCCTCACCACACTAGAGGCATGTGGAACTCCGCGGCCAGGGATCAAACATTCACCAGAGTATTAACCCCTGGACCACGAGGGAAGTCCCAAACCAAACATGCCCAATATAGAAGAGGAAAGGTGAGAATAAATTCCAATAGTTACAGGAATAGAAAAAGCATAGTCTGTAAAGGTATGTGTATGTATGTGCTAAGACAATTCAGTCGTGTCTGATTCTTTATAACCCTATGAACTATAGAGTGCCAGGCTCCTCTGTCCATGGGATTCTCCAGGCAAGAATACTGGAGTGGGTAGCCATGCCATCCTCCAGGGGATCTTCCTGACCCAGGGATTGAACCCACATCGCCTGTGGCTCCTGCACTGAAGGCAGATTCTATACTACTGAGCCACCAGGGAAGCCCCATAAAAAATATACTAGTGATTTAATGGTGAATTCATCGAGATGTAAAACAAAAGCAAAAAGTAAAACAAAAACCTTAATTCTCACCTGCTCCCCAAATAAAATATTTCTGAAATTAGACACTTTTCTCCTATCACACATCAATCAATCCCTACTTTTGTAACTATCAGAATAACTGAGTAAGATTCCAACCACAGATCTATACATAGAAACATGGTTGGCTTTTACCCTCAAGAGTTAAGGAAGTAATGATCCTCGAATTTGGAAACTGCTATTCGGAAACTGCTAAGAGAGGAACTTCCAGATGTTCAAGCTGGTTTTAGAAAAGGCAGAGGAACCAGAGATCAAATTGCCAACATCCGCTGGATCATCAAAAAAGCAAGAGAGTTCCAGAAAAACATCTATTTCTGCTTTATTGACTATGCCAAAGCCTTTGACTGTGTGGATCACAACAAACTGTGGAAAATTCTTAAAGAGATGAAAATACCAGACCACCTGACCTGCCTCTTGAGAAATCTGTATGCAGGTCAGGAAGCAAGAGTTAGAACTGGACATGGAACAACAGACTGGCTCCAAATAGGAAAAGGAGTACTTCAAGGCTGTATATTGTCACCCTGCTTATTTAACTTATATGCAGAGTACATCATGAGAAACACTGGGCTGGAAGAAGTACAAGATGGAATAAGGATTGCTGGGAGAAATATCAATAACCTCAGATATGCAGATGACACCACCCTTATGGCAGAAAGTGAAGAGGAACTAAAAAGCCTCTTGATGAAAGTGAAAGAGGAGAGTGAAAAAGTTGGCTTAAAGCTCAACATTCAGAAAATGAAGATCATGGCATCTGGTCCCATCACTCCATGGGAAATAGATGGGGAAACAGTGTCAGACTTTATTTTTGGGCTCCAAAATCACTGCAGATGGTGATTGCAGCCATGAAATTAAAAGACGCTTACTCCTTGGAAGGAAAGTTATGACCAACCTAGATAGCATATTCAAAAGCAGAGACATTACTTGGCCAACAAAGGCCCGTCTAGTCAAGGCTATGGTTTTTCCAATAGTCATGTATGGATGAGAGTTGGACTGTGAAGAAAGCAGAGTGCTGAAGAATTGATGCTTTTGAACTGTGGTGTTGGAGAAGACTCTTGAGAGTCCCTTGGACTGCAAGGAGATCCAACCAGTCCATTGTGAAGATCAGCCCTGGGATTTCTTTGGAAGGAATGATGCTAAAGCTGAATTTCCAGTACTTTGGCCACCTCATGCGAAGAGCTGACTCATTGGAAAAGACTCTGATGCTGGGAGGGATTGGGGGCAGGAGGAGAAAGGGATGACAGAGGATGAGATGGCTGGATGGCATCACTGGACTTGATGGACATGAATCTGAGTGAACTCTGGGAGTTGATGATGGACAGGGAGGCCTGGTGTGCTGTGATTCATGGGGTCGCAAAGAGTTGGACACGACTGAGCGACTGAACTGAACTGAATAGAGAAACACAGTAAAGATAGGCACAAGTTGCAATAACCTATTAGTATCAGTGACAAGAGAGAAAGAAAAGCTACCCCAAGGGAAAGAAAATCCAAAGAGAACGGAAAAAATGTGGGGAATTTAGTTTCCATCTGGCTCTTTGTGAATTGCTTTCATCTTTAGATTAAGCCCCTTGTTGTGTCTGTTTGTATTTTGTTTCTGAAATGATTGATAACACAAAGTCACTTAAATAATATCACTTAAAACATACTGAAGGAGGAGAAAAATATATAGTTTTGTGCTCTGGAGAAGGTGACCAGAAGGGTCAGTGAACACATCTGTGTAAAGCAACTGGAAGACCAGTGACTAATTTTACATTCTGTTCCCAAAGTTTGTCTCTCACCCTGAATTAGTTCAGAGATAAATCAATCTATTAACATTCAAATAAGACTGGAAGCTGTATTTTAAAAAAAGAATTAGAATTTATAGCAGCACTTTCCTGACTTGATCACATCCCACCCCACCCCACCCCATCCCAATTCCAAGGAATTCCTGTGACTTGACAGAAGGAAAGTGCATTTCTTTCCTTCTTTGTAAAGGGTGCATATTTCCTAGCCACTCACATAAAATGTTAGAGGTAGGCAAAATGACTTTGATAAAGCTTATACCAAAACAGATGAACTTTTACAGCATTCCTTTGAAATACATTGTCAAAGCTTGATTTTAGACATTCAAATTATTACAATTCAAATACTTGCAAGGGGATAAATGCACTTGTTTCCATTGAAAAATCCTTAATCCAAAGCAGTTATTCATTTTCCCTCAAACTTTTTCCCCAAAGAATTGAATTACACTAGAAGCAATAATGATAATTTTTAGCTCTTATGTATTAGGTATAGTGCTATGTTCTTTACATTCATTATCTTTTTTAAACTCCATGAGAAGTTCAAGAGACAGGAACTTTTATCATTCCCATTTTACAGATAAGGAAACTGAGGCTTGGAGAGATCACTGATTTGCCTAAATTCACACAGCTTTGTGCATAAGAAAGCTAGACCAGGATATAAATTCTGCTCTCTCATACTCCACTGCCCATACCCTTATACTGAAGAATTTTACAAAAGTAATAGGTATTACCACATGCCCATAACGTACATCATGAGAAATTCTGGGATGGAAGAAGCACAAGATGGAATCAAGATTTCCGGGAGAAATATCAATAATCTCAGATATGTAGATGACACCACCCTTATGGCAGAAAGTGAAGAGGAACTAAAAAGTCTCTTGATGAAAGTGAAAGAGGAGAGTGAAAAAGTTGGCTTAAAGCTCAACATTCAGAAAACGAAGATCATGGCATCTGGTACCATCACTTCATGGCAAATAGATGGGGAAACAGTGGAAACAGTGTCAGACTTAATTTTTTGGGCTCCAAAATCACTGCAGATGGTGACTGAAGCCATGAAATTAAAAGATGCTTACTCCTTGGAAGGAAAGTTATGACCAACCTAAATAGCATATTCAAAAGCAGAGACATTACTTGGCCAACAAAGGTCCGTCTAGTCAAGGCTATGGTTTTTCTAGTAGTCATGTATGGATGTGAGAGTTGGACTGTGAAGAAAGCTGAGTGCCAAAGAATTAACGCTTTTGAACTGTGGTGTTGGAAAAGACTCTTGAGAGTCCCTTGGACTGCAAAGAGATCCAACCAGTCCATTCTGAAGGAGATCAGCCCTGGGTGTTCTTTGGAAGGAATGATACTAAAGCTGAAACTCCAGTACTTTGGCCACCTCATGCAAAGAGTTGACTCATTGGAAAAGACTCTGATGCTGGGAGGGATTGGGGGTAGGGGAAAAAGGGGACAACAGAGGATGAGTTGGCTGGATGGCATCACCGACTCGATGGACGTGAGTTTGAGTGACCTCCGGGAGTTGGTGATGGACAGGGAGGCCTACCGTGCTGCAGTTCATGGGGTTGCAAAGAGTTGGACATGACTGAGCAACTGAACTGAACTAAACTGAACTGACAGGCATTCTAATCTGAATGTATAAATGCTAAGCTAAGGTTAACACACAGGAAAATGTAATAAATAGGTGAATACACTTTAGGTGACTAGAAGATCTGAGAAATACTTTGATAACTTGATACCCACACTCTTCCTTATTAACTAAAATACCATTGTTAAAAAAAAAAAAATAAAAGCAAATTAGGTTTCAAAAATGTTGCTATCCCACTGACTATTTCAGGGTGTCCATTTTACTTTCCCTGTACAGATAGAGCTGTAATGATAAAGGGATAAAGCAGGTGGGCAACAGGGCTCTGGGCATTCAACGTATTTGTGTGCGTGTGTGCTAAGTCGCTTCAATCGTGTTCAACAGTTAGCAACCCTATGAACTGTAGTCTGACAGGCTCCCCTGTCCATGGGGTTCTTCCTATAATTCCAGTCTTAAGAAAAATCTACTCAAATCTGGGCATCAGACAAGTGTTTTAACACATTTGATTTTAGGAAGCTAAGGCTAAATTCAAAGCCAGGGCCACACAAGGAAAGCAATTGTCTAAGCTAAGATGGGATAGCCATCACACTGGGGAAATTCAAAACGTACAAAAGGGTCTCCTGCTCGAAACATTTTCTGCCCCTGCCTGGATATTGTCATTACAGTTCACCACACTGACCAAAATATCCACTAGATACTGATTTCAGAAATTCAAATGACACTAAAAGCTGTTTGCTCTTTAGTATAAATTAGCTTGATTTGATTTCTTTCCTTTTCAACAGAAATGGGAGCTTCTAGCTATTCTCAACCCTGGCCTGTACACTTAGAATCATCTAGGAATATCTGAAAATGATGCAAATGCCTGGGCCCCACCCCCAGAGATGGTGTGGTTCTGGGTAAACTAGGACCTAGGCAGCAGCACATTTTATAAGCACCCCAGCTAGCCCTGGTATGTGCCAGGCTTGAGAATCAATAGTTCAGACACTCTGCCTTCTGTAAAAAGAAGTAATAACATTTGCTGACCATGTCCATATTTTCTGTGGTTTCCATCCTGGAAAGATTAAACTTTCTCACAGTAGGCTATAATAAGAGAGAGAGAAACCATCACAAAATCTACTCTGAAATAAGAAACAAAAGTTGTGTGGAAAGAAGGTTAAAGGGAGGAAAGTCTGTTTTGGGTGATTTAAAAAGAAAAAAAAAACACATGTTATCTGACTTCTTTGGGATATAGGAGACATGATCCCATTTTCTTAAGTAATCCTTTAAATATGATCCACTTTGAACTACATACTTCTTAACTGCCTGTGAGTCTTTATCAAGTTTACCACAGCTGCCATATGATAAGAGTCAAACCTTAACTGGCAGACTCCAGTCATTCTGAGACCACTAGTATTTTGACTACAAAGTAGGTTCAACAACCAACAAATTCAATTGCTATTTCTTTTCATGACATTTTATCAATAGTACAGATCTGCAATATGTAAGTCAACCTGGATGAAATACCTATATTTCAGGAATCTAGGTCAGAACATTATTATTACTGTAAGAGGTTAAAAACAGACATCCAACTTCACCTAAGGTTCTTACAGGAAAATTTCACATATAAAATAACTCTTTCCATTAAAATGTGAAACTTAGAAGAATTAACAATTAACACTGTCTGCTACTAACTTTCTGTGCAATCAGATAGGTTGCTTAATATTCTGTGAGCCTCAATTTCTTCATTTTTAAAATGAGACTGTTATTATCTACCCTACTTCCCTTGAGATTTTCTTAAAGATTTTGTTACAATGCTTGTGCACATGAAAAACTTCAAAACACAATACAAAGGTAAGCTGTCAGTAGCCACTTAATCATAAGTTTTATGAGGGCAGAAACAGTTTCTCACAGATTTCTGCATTCTCCAAACTTAGCACAATACCAAGCATATGGTAGGTACAAAGTAAATGAGCAATATTCATTAAATAAATGAATGTGTGTGTTCTAACTAGCTTCAGTGGCATCTGACTCTTTGTGACCCTACGGGCTGTAGCTTACCCGGCTCCTCTCTCCATGGGATTCTCCAGGCAAGAATACTGCAGTGGGTTGCCATGCTCTCTTCTGGGTGATATTCCTAAATCAGGGATTGAACTCGCATCTCTTACATCTCCTGCATTGGCAAGTGGGTTCTTTACCACTAGTACCTGCTGGGAGCCCTGCAAAATATATGATCATATTGGAACTCACAGAAAACACAGGCTTATGATTAGAAGTAAAATGCATTTTGGGGCTTTTTTCCCCCTACCACAAAAGCTACCACTGCCTTTATGAAATCAGTAACCATATATTTGACTTTTTTTTTTTTTTTTGGCCACTTTTTCCTATGAGCTAATAGGAAAACCTCCTGAAGAGAAGCTTTCAGTGAATGTCAGATAAAATTCTCCAAGAATCAAGTAAGAGTATGTGGAGACCAGATACAATCTGCATTCATCCACCTATTCTTGGACTGTGAGCTTACATTCCACTCCTATCTCTAACACAGAAATGAAGTAGAAAACAACATGAAAAAGAGTTTACTCTTCAACTTGGCCCCATAAGTGATGTTAAATGCCAGTGTTCCTGGTGCTGAAAACAATCTTTGTCTAATGGGCCAGAGAACAAACCAATTGAGGCATTTTTCAGGTTTTTTGGAATGAAGTTACTCATCACATGCTTGTATTCATTAGACTTAGGCAAGAAGAAGGCCCTTGACTATTATACCACAGCCACTTGCCTCTGAACCATAGTTGAGCTAGCGAGGTCTGGGTTTCTCTCTAGAGAGAATGGTGACTGGTTGATGTCAGTGATACACCAATTCATCTTATCTCATCTTTTACTTTCAGAGACCAGGAATAAGTTTCCAAGACTCCTGTATAGTAAGCATGCCTTTTCTTTGGTTTTATTTAGAGTGTTTCTGAAAGATTACTACTATGCTTCCTCCTTCCCATTCCCCTTCCAGCAAATCTGGGATACTTGGACAGAGAAAAAGCTATCAAAATGTGGTTGGATGAATTTTCTAGGTGCCATCCATCCCAACAGGACTGTACTTTGGAGTAATTTATTAAAATATCATTGGTACTAACACATATGCCATACAGAACTTTATTAAGTAACTTTTTACACACCTTTTTAAAATGACTTTACAATTATGCCATTTATTGATAAGCTTTTAATAAGTTATGCCTTTATGAAGAAATTAGCACAACTGGAAACTGGTTGATGGTCCTGCTATATTTGTGCACTGATGATAGTGTAGAGCAGAAAACAGTCCAGCAAAGAGCAGGTGTTCAACTTTCAACAGGTAAGAAGCCTTAGTAAACAGTTAGATTATTGGCTCTGAGCTCAGATCAGTTGGATAAACAAAGATCTGCCCAAGTAAGGAAGGACTGCTCTGTGTTTTTTCTCTGATCTTCCATTAATCAGTACCACATTCTAGAAGTTGGGTTTCCAAAGACAGATAGTCTCATTCTTCTCCTCAGGGTCATCCCATATCTAGACTGTGGTTGAAGCAGGGGAGCCACAATTCAGAAGAGGATATATTAAGAGGATATCCTGAGGCAGACTATCCACTACATATCTTATATTTAACCTACTTTTTTTTTTTTTTTTTAACCAAAAGAACCCTGCTTTTATCTAAAGTGAAGTAGCTCAGACGTGTCCAACTCTTTGCAATCCTGTGGACTGTAGCCCACCAGGCTCCTCTGTCCATGGGATTCTCCAGGCAAGAATACTGGAGTGGGTTGCCATTTCCTTCTCCAGGGGATCTTCCCAACCCAGGGTTCAAACCCAGGTCTCCCTCATTGCCTACAGACGCTTTAACCTCTGAGCCAGGAGGGAAGGTAGCAATAAAATGTTGCTTAAAAATTACATTTCCTTGCCTCTCTTGCATTAGAATTGAGCATGTGATACAATGTGGCCAGTAAGAAATAGAAGTTGCAGTTAATGTGTCCTAAAAAGCTCCTTGAATGGGGAAGCAGACTCAGGAGGCTTGCACTCTGTTGCTTTTGGCTCTTCCCATTTTTTCCTGCCTGCAATGGAAACACTGGTGGCTGTAGCCACAGTGGCTACCTCCAGAGCCTGAGAACAAGAATCACACCTTCAGGCAGAGGAGAAACCTAGAAGGTCCTGGGTCCCTGATGAATCCGCTGAGTCACCACGGAGCTATCTACTGCAGGATCTCTTCTATGTGAGAGAAAAATAAACTCCCTTTTGTTTTAAGCCTCTAGTTTGGTGGTTCCTATTGATTCATAGCAAAATATAATTTCTGACTGAAATAAGTCCAGTCCCAAAGTTATCAATCATAACATAAGAGGACTTGAAATCATGTCATTTGAGAAAGGTTGAAGGAACCAGGGATTTACATCTGGAAAGAAGGAAATGGAAAATATAGAAAATAAATGTATTCAAAGTTGTGAGTCACTGATGTATGAAGAGCCACAGAAGCCAAGTTAGAAAGGATGAGTGAGAACAAGAGGACTTCAGCCCAAACTAAAAGATTTTTCACATAATAAGATCTAGCTGCTCGTGGATGGGGTTCAATCAGGTGAAGGGTTTAAGTATTAGGATGAATGTCTATTCCACAGGAATATATCAAGAACAAGAAAACACTAAATAGGGTAGTCGGGAAGGATGATATTTACTTACATTTCCACACTCAATCCAGAGAGTCTATCAATCTATGAGTTCCTAATACCTAATCATCAATTCTCTCTAATATAACAAATATTTTCTGAATGCCTGTGAAATGGATTTTATTGCTTTCCTCTGTTTATTGTGTTTAATTCACTTAACTTATGCCATCTGTAGGCCTCTTTCAAGGACAACTGCCTTTTCACTTAATTTTGAAAGTGTCTTTAGCTTGTCAGAATTTGAAAAGAAATTCATTTGCAGCTAGAACAGAAGTTATAGACATTCGCTGCATCTAATTGCATGCCAAGCACTGAGCCATGTGCTTTAAATTCATGATCTATAATTTCACAACAATCCTATGAGGAAAACAGTTTCATTGCTTCCATTTTTAAGGAGAAAAATAAGGCCCAGGGAGCTTAAATAATTTTTCAAGATCACATAACTAAGGGTGATGCCAGAATGCAACTTGTCAATCAGACTCTAGAATCCCATACTCCTGATACCTATTCTATATCTGGCTTCAAAAAGACATATACATCTAAGGATCATAGTAAAACCAAGAGTGAATTACAGGGACCATAAAATCAAAGTATGAAGTCAAATACCCTGTGGTTTTTGAATATGTCTTTTTGTAAATTTATTTATTCTTAATTGAAGGATAACTGCTTTACAGTACTGTGTCGCTGCCGCTGCTGCTGCTAAGTCACTTCAGTCGTGTCCTACTCTGTGCGACCCCATGGACTGCAGCCTACCAGGCTAGTCCGTCCATGGGATTTTCCAGGCAAAAGTACTGGCTGCTGCTGCTAAGTCGCTTCAGTCGTGTCCAACTCTGTGCGACCCCATAGACGGAAGCCCACCAGGTTCCCCCGTCCCTGGGATTCTCCAGGCAAGAACACTGGAGTGGGTTGCCATTTCCTTCCCCAATGCATGAAAGTGAAAAGTGAAAGTGAAGTTGCTCAGTCGTGTCCGACTCTTAGCGACCCCATGGACTGGAGCCTACCAGGATCCTCCGTCCATGGGATTTTCCAGGCAAAAGTACTGGGGTGGGGGTGCTATTGTGTTACTTTCTACCAAACATCGGCATGAATCAACCACAGCTTTATTCTTGTCCCCTTCCACTTGAACACACCTCCTTGAATATTTCTTTACCAACACTTTCTTCTTTTACATTCAATGTCGCTTTATCCTTGTCTCTAAATATCACCTGGTAAAAAACAAATCTGAAATAATGCACATTAAAAAGGCATATGGCAGCTATATGACAAAGGACAGTACTTAGTCTCTGGATAAATTGGTGAGGTGTTATAAGGTCAGCCTTTCTCCATAAACAGCTACAATTTCCTTTGTAAGCCAAAGCACCTCCAACCGAAATCTTCTCCCATCGATGATTGAGTGGAAGCCCACAGATTAAAAAACCTTGAAAGTATAAAAACACAGTAATTTTTCACAACAAATCTGACAACAAAATTTAAAAGTCAATATTTGAAATTAACTTAATATTTGAAAAACAAGACACTTTTTCCAAAGGTCCTAAACTTTTCTCTTACAGCATCATTAACACAAGAATATGAATGTATACGAGCTGGCACAGTGTTTCATCATGAATCCCTGTCAGGACTTAAAAATCTGTCCCTTAAAAGCTGAAATAACTGCTTAATTGGTTTTTTTAAAAAAATAGCCACTGACATTACAGCTGAACAAATTAAATATTAATTTATTAACTTTATTCTAACCTCTTTTTTTCTGGCTTCATTTTTAAGTCATTTTGAAGCTCTATCGCATTTTGCCACTTGTTCTGATACACTCTGATTCTGCCTTGCATGCTGATCAGTCAAGATAAACTCAGGATCAGAACTCTGAAACCGCGGACTTCAAGTATGCCCAGACGTATGCCATGCGTTTCATCTCACAAAAGCCTGGCACATTCTGACCCCCCTCACCATGGAGACCATCCTATTTAGTGCACCCTGTATCATCCTGACTACAGACATGGAGACCCCGATGGTCATGAATATGATTTTCCCTCTCTTTACACTCAGTCAATGTGCATCAATAGTTAAATAAAATACACTTTGGAACTAGGTCCAAAAGGAATGAGGAGCAAAGAAGAGAGAGGCAGGAAGAATGAGAGAGAAAGAGAGGAAGTAAGATTTGTAGAGATAAATAAATAAAGGTGAAGCCAAGAAAGCTTGGTGAAGGCTCATATTTTTTAGCAGGTGGATTTATGGTGTTAATGGCAAAGAGCAGAAAGCCAGGAGGAGGTGCTTCTCACTGACCTCAAAAATACATGCATCAATTAGAGGCTTTGGTAAACATGTCTCCTATAAGCAGTGGCCCTACCTGTCACCACCAAGGGGTCTACTCTGACTGAGCCTGTAAGTTAGGAACGTCCTTCCTCCTGTCCCCCAGCCGTGTGTCTCACATGGCCGCTCTGGGGCACCAATCGCCTTGCTCAGAACAACCAGGGCAGTGGCAATTTTTCTCTGCACATTGTGCCTTGGCCCTTTGCTCCCATAAGATAACCCTGCAGGTGCTTTTCTTTGCTTAGACTATCAGCATATTTAAAGGAGCTGCATTTTCCAAAACTACCAAGCATGCAAGGGGCTGTGAAGCTATGACAGTTACCAAGCAGGTTTTCTGGGGGCAAAATAACAGGAAGGAGAGAAGCCAGGTCTCCTTCCTGCTGCAGCCCAGGACCCAGCATGGCTGCCATCCCGAGAGGGAAAGAAAAAATCACTGATCAGACTGTGTCTGCTCCGCATTCCAGCTGGACATTGCAACCTTTCTCTCCATCCTGAGCGTGCGAGACAGGAACATGCTGACACACGTGGACACATGCTTGTTCCAAGTTTTACATTCTAAACAATAACTCCTTGGCGATTCAGAACTAACCACTGCAACAACACTGGGTCTTCTGAGACACAATCATGCAATCAAAGAAAACAAGTAAACAAAACCTTCTGGGCAGCCAGAATACAAGTCACAATATTCCTCTCCCAGAGCTGGACAGTGACTCTCAGCAAAGATTGCCAGAGCTTTGCCCCAAATCCAGCTCATTCTAAACAAGACCTAGTTCTCAGCAGTTTGGCTATGTGGTAGTACAGCCCACAGAGATCAGAAACAGAAACAAAAGCATGTGTATGTACTGACAGTGGTACAGAAACAACTAGCTTTCAAGGAAAAGGCAGAGCTAACAGCAGCACACAAGCAAACCCAAACCAGTAACAACATAAGATTAAAATGCCGGAGAAAATCATCTGCTTCAATGACTTCCATAATATACTGCATAGCACAGTAAAATAAGTCATATTTTAATGATAATTCTGAATCATCCAGAAACATACAAAGCTTCAAGACTTGGTGAAAGCTGAGGAATTTTAACATTTTTTTAAAAAAAGTTATGGCACTTCAATAGGTAAAGTTCCATTTTCTGGAACTCCCAAGTAATTTTACTGAAATGACTATACACCAATATGTATCTTTAAGGTACATGGTTATTAGCCAGCTAATAACCGGTCAGGGCAAAGCCAAGCCACAAAATGGGGAAACTGGATGAAAATGTCAAATTCAGATTACCACGCAGCAAAACTGTGGATTTGAGAGACGTGGGTGGAGGCTTAAAAGAGGTGGATGGACTCAGAAGCTTGTCCCGAAGACAAGTCTCACTCTTCCAGAACACGGTGGTGGTTATTCATGTGCCCTACATAGCTGCAACCACACAGGTGGAGCAAAGAGGGAGGGTCACTCCTTCTACATAAAGAGCTTAGAATAGTAGCATGGAATTCTAGCTGATCTCCAGGTTAAGAAGGAAGATTTGCAGGATCCACTCTTGGATATGCTAGCTTGGAATGTCTGTCTGGATCCCTGGAGTCCACATCTTTTAAACCTTCGCCAAGCTTGGTACCACTGAGCTGGGATGCTGCTCTGGGGAGGGGCTCTGTGTGCCAGGACTTCTCAGTTCTGTACCTCCCACCTGAGGGACTGCTGCTCCAAAAGGCATGTGGTGCTGCCTCTGGGACACACTCTGTTCAGCCTGCCTCCCATGTGAACACACAGAGCCCACCTTCTCCCAGGGGAGCCCGGTGAGACTCCGAGCCAGCACCCTCAAGCTAGGTGCAACTAGCACCTAGCTAGCTGCAAGAGATTAAGGCAGAATAAGAAACATAAAACTAGCTACAACTTGTTTTTTTTATTATTATTATTATAAGGTAATTGATCTCCACCCTCCACCACCAATGAAAAATATCTGAAAAAAATTAAAAGGAGATTGAATATTTTACTACATCAAAAGCCATTATAAGAAAAATACAGTTTGGGGTTTTTTTTTTTAAGTTTCTTCAGGAAACTGACCCTGGTGATCAGAATGTTCCAATTCTAACCGCTTTCTAGCCTTCTGGCAGTCTGTTTAATAAAAATAAAAGCTCGCACTTACATACTGCTTAGCCTATTTATCCCTCAATCATTTATTCAGGTATTTGAACTCTCTATTTGGCTTCATTCTTTAATGAATCTCTTTTATTTTCTTTTATTAATTTGATTTCTCCACAGAAATGTTACAGTCTCCCCAACTGCACAGATTTTCCAAATACAATCACACATAGACCAAGTCTTTAAAATAAAATGAATCACTAGTAATGAATTTGAATATACATACAAAACCTTCCAGAATGGGTAGAAACAAAGCCTGGCTATGCTTCTTTGGCATTTTAGCCATACTCATTACCATTATGGTCTTTTTCCATTACATAGAGAGCAAATATTGATATCTCTGAGCACACAGAAAATTTCTTCTGCTCAAACTAGGTAAACTCTACTGTCAATGAGGGCAGCTTGTTTAACCTCTTCCCTTCTATTGCTAAACAGGTATACTACATAGTGTGAGACTGAAGAGAAGGAAAAGATTAAAGTTTACAGTATTCTGTACCTTTCTGAAAGATCCCCATTATGAGTGCTAGCAAAGGCAAGAATAAAGTCCTTGCCTGATTTGTCCAGAGATGCTATGAAAGTTTGCACACAATCATTAGATTCTAGTTCTTTGGAGGGTGGGTTGGTGGCTTTTCATCTCCGATGTGTTTAAAACTGTAACAGCAGGATTGGTAAATTTGGGACTCTATCCAGTTTCTAGAAGTTTCCAGCTGTCTTCATCAAATAACACCCTTTACATTATTCTTGCATAGAAATACCCTGAAATTAAGTGAACTAAAATTCTCTAGAACATGGTATGGCTTCTAAACACACCACTATATGTATGCATGTTCGATGAGTAGGATAGATTGGGCTCAGGGGAACAATAAGAAATATTTCTCTGGAGTCAACGGAAACAAATTTCGAGTGGATTATCTGAACAAAAATGAAAATCAGCTATTATTCTTTCCTTGATTAGTAGATATATTTTACATTTATTCTAAATAATCTGCAAAGTTCCTTCTTCTACATATTGCCATCCCCACTTCCTAAAACATATTCTCTGAGGTTATATTTACTACATTCATAGAGGCCTTACCCACACAGTCACTCAGTACATATTTAATCAAGGAATGAATACACACCATTTAAAAAACTCAACCAAATATCTCAAGTATCAAAACAGAAAGATTTTTACAATTTAAGAATGCTACCTTGAGTCACTGTAGGAGCGAGTACAGGTTTTGCAGTGATTAGAACTGGGTTACAAGTCTCGTTAGAGGCTAACTAATGTACAAGCCTCAAACATTCAGCTTTCCCATCCATCAAATGAGGTTAATACCATTTGCAGAGTTTCTAGAAAGATTAGAAATAATATCTGGAAATCTCTAAGCACAGTGTCTGCATATATCATTTTAATGATGATGACGATGAGTTTTCTTTAAAAAATAATACTAAGAGCACGTTATTTCCATCATTTTGAATGTCCCAACTTTTCCTATGCCAGGTAATCCTACTAATATTTTATTTTGCTTAACATAACTTCCCAGAACAGTAAAGCAGCATATTCAGAAGAAATAAGAAAACACACTCCAAAGTAAATATAAATAATTTTTAAATCTTAGAATATTACTGAATTCCAGTGTTTGGAACTGTACTGAGAGTTTTTCTTTATCCATCAGGATTCTTGGATTGCAAGAAGAGCAAGTTGAATCAAAATTAATTTATCAGAAGGATACAGGGTAGTTCACAGAATTGGAGGAAATGCTTTATAATCTTGCCTTGGAGGAACTGACAGAACTAGGTCACTCTGGAGACCAGGGTAGAGGAACTAGGAGTGTGCCTTAGGGCAGCCAGGAGGAATGTTCCAAGTCTAACCACTTTCTAATGTTCTGTCACTCTGCTTAATAAGAAAGTTCACACTTGGACACTGCTTGCCCTGTGCCAATACTGCTTCTAAGTACTATGCATGCATTAAGTCAATCCTAACTTAATGAGGATTTATGAGACAGGGTAATTCTCAGGAAAAAAGCAAAGCCTCAACAGTGTACCTTGAGTCATGTTCCTATGCATTGGGTAAGGACGTATCTCATCTGATAGTCCCACCAAGTGAGATGGAATAGCCAACACCATGGTAATTTTAGCAAAAGAAGGGTTAAGCGTGGCTGGGCAGGTAAAATCCACAAATATCTACTACATTTGATAGAACCCATATGCCTGGTTCTGAAAGATTCTATATCTCTATTTCTAGTTGGCAAAATATTTTCTATTAGTGATATGCACTGACAAGCATTTAGAAAGTTCAAAAATAAAATGCCTATCTCCCAGAAGTGGAAGTTATACTTTGTCTTCTATTATATATGTGGATAGAAATACAGAAATACTCAAAATGAATATATGATTGCACACTGATTCCAGTGATTAATAAATTTTTTTAAAAAAATAGGTATTTAATTTTATTAATTTGATTTTTCTCCCTTTGTTTATTGATGAGTCTGGCTAATGGTTTGTCAATTTTATTTATCCTTTCAAAGAACCAGCTTTTGCTATAGTCTCTTTTGTTTCTTTTGCATATATTTCTGCCCTAATTTTTAAGATTTATTTCCTTCTAATGACCCTGGGGTTCTTCATTTCTTCCTTTTCTAGTTGTTTTAGGTGTAGAGTTAGGTTATTTTTTGACTTTTTTCTTGTTTCTTGAGGTATGGTCACAACAGACAACACAGAAATACAAAGGATCATAAGAGACTACTATCAGCAATTATATGGCAATAAAATGGACAACTTGGAAGAAATGGACAAATTCTTAGAAAAGTACAACTTTCCAAAACTGGATCAGGAAGAAATAGAAAATCTTAACAGACCCATCACAAGCACAGAAATTGAAACTGTAATCAGAAATCTTCCAGCAAACAAAAGCCCAGGTCCAGATGGCTTCACAGCTGAATTCTACCAAAAATTTAGAGAAAAGCTAACACCTATCCTACTCAAACTCTTCCAGAAAATTGCAGAGGAAGGTAAACTTCCAAACTCATTCTATGAGGCCACCATCACCCTAATACCAAAATCTGATGAAGATGCCACAAAAAAAGAAAACTATAGGCCAATATCACTGATGAGCATAGATGCAAAAATCCTTAACAAAATTCTAGCAATCAGAATCCAACAACACATTAAAAAGGTCATACACCATGACTAAATGGGTTTTATCCCAGGGATGCAAGGATTCTTTAATATCCACAAATCAATCAACGTAATACACCACATTAACAAATTGAAAAATAAAAACCATATGATTATATCAATAGATGCAGAGAAAGCCTTTGACAAAATTCAATGTCCATTTATGATAAAAAAAACTCTCCAGGAAGCAGGAATAGAAGGAACATACCTCAACATAATAAAAGCTATATATGACAAACCCACAGCAAACATTATCCTCAATGGTGAAAAATTGAAAGCATTTCCTCTAAAGTCAGGAACAAGACAAGGGTGCCCACTTTCACCATTACTATTCAACATAGTTTTGGAAGTTTTGGCCAGAGCAATTAGAGCAGAAAAAGAAATAAAAGGAATCCAAATTGGAAAAGAAGTAAAACTCTCACTGTTTGCAGATGACATGATCCTCTACATAGAAAACCCTAAAGACTTCACCAGAAAATTACTAGAACTAATCAATGAATATATTAAGGTTGCAGGATATAAAATCAACACACACAAATCCCTTGCATTCCTATACACTAATAATGAGAAAATATAAAGAGAAATTAAGGAAACAATTCCATTCACCATTGCAACGAAAAGAATAAAATACTTAGGAATATATCTACCTAAAGAAACTAAAGACCTATATATAGAAAACTATAAAACACTGGTGAAAGAAATCAAAGAGGACACTAATAGATGGAGAAATATACCATGTTCATGGATTGGCAGAATCAATATAGTGAAAATGAGTATACTACCCAAAGCAATTTATAGATTCAATGCAATCCCTATCAAGCTACCAATGGTATTCTTCACAGAGCTAGAACAAATAATTTCACAATTTGTATGGAAATACAAAAAACCTCGAATAGCCAAAGCAATCTTGAGAAAGAAGAATGGAACTGGAGGAATCAACCTGCCTGATTTCAGGCTCTACTTCAAAGCCACAGTCATCAAGACAGTATGGTTCTGGCACAAAGACAGAAATATAGACCAATGGAACAAAATAGAAAGCCCAGAGATAAATCCAAGCATATATGGACACCTTATCTTTGACAAAGGAGGCAAGAATATACAATGGATTAAAGACAATCTCTTTAACAAGTGGTGCTGGGAAAACTGGTCAACCACTTGTAAAAGAATGAAACTAGAACACTTTCTAACACCATACACAAAAATAAACTCAAAATGGATTAAAGATCTAAATTTAAGATCAGAAACTATAAAACTCCTAGAGGAGAACATAGGAAAAACACTCTCCGACATACATCACAGCAGGATCCTCTATGACCCACCTCCCATAATATTGGAAATAAAAGCAAAAATAAACAAATGGGACCTAATTAAACTTAAAAGCTTCTGCACAACAAAGGAAACTATAAGCACGGTGAAAAGACAGCCTTCAGAATGGGAGAAAATAATAGCAAATGAAGCAACAGACAAACAACTAATCTCAAAAATATACAAGCAACTCCTACAGCTCAATTCCAGAAAAATAAATGACCCAATCAAAAAATGGGCCAAAGAACTAAATAGACATTTCTCCAAAGAAGATATACAGATGGCTAACAAACACATGAAAAGATGCTCAACATCACTCATTATCAGAGAAATGCAAATCAAAACCACTATGAGGTACCATTTCATGCCAGTCAGAATGGCTGCAATCCAAAAGTCTACAAGCAATAAATGCTGGAGAGGGTGTGGAGAAAAGGGAACCCTCTTACACTGTTGGTGGAAATGCAAACTAGTACAGCGACTACGAACAGTGTTGAGTTTCCTTAAAAAAACTGGAAATAGAACTGTCTTATAATCCAGCAATCCCACTGCTGCGCATACACACTGAGGAAACCAGAATTGAAAGAGACACATGTACCTCAATGTTCATCGCAGCACTGTTTATAATAGCCAGGACATGGAAGCAACCTAGATGTCCATCAGCGGAAGAATGGATAAGAAAGCTGTGGTACATATACACGATGGAGTATTACTCAGCCATTAAAAAGAATACATTTGAATCAGTTCTAATAAGGTGGATGAAACTGGAGCCTATTATACAGAGTGAAGTAAGCCAGAAAGAAAAACATCAATACAGTATATACTAACGCATATATGTGCAATTTAGAAAGATGGTAACAATAACCCTGTATACGAGACAGCAAAAGAGACACTGATGTATAGAACAGTCTTTGGGACTCTGTGAGAGAGGGAGAGGGTGGGATGATTTAAGAGAATGGCATTGAAACATGTATAATACCATATATGAAATGAGTCGCCAGTCCAGGTTTGATGCATGATACTGGATGCTTGGGGCTGGTGCACTGCGACGACCCGGGGGGATGGTATGGGGAGGGAAGAGGGAGGAGGGGTTAGGATGGGGAACACATGTATACCTGTAGCGGATTCATTTTGATGTATGGCAAAACCAATACAATATTGTAAAGTTAAAAAATAAAATTAAAAAAATAGGTATTTAACAACAACAAAAAGAAACTGTAAATTCAGTCAAGTTTAGCATTACACTTCACTGGGTCTAAGAACCATAGAAGAGAGAAGGAAATTCTCCCTCCATTACCCCAGGATCAGCAAGATAAACATTCTCCCAATCTCTCGTAAGCCCCTGGTAAAACAATTCCTTCACTGAGTTACTCAAACAAATAAGACTCCCGTTGCCAGAGAAAAAAAGACATTCTGTTATCCCATGAACTTTCATCTTCAAAAATTAGTTCTGATGTTTAACCTGAAAAGGGGGGAAAAAGCAGTTGCTGCCAATAAACTATATGTGAGGTACCTGCAGGAGAGTAGGAACAAAGTCAAAAGTCATAAGTGAAAAGAATAAACAGTCGAATTTATTTCAAGAGTAGGCCCCATTTTTTTCTAATCAGAACCTGATTGTCATTACTACCATTTGAAGTATCTTAGAAACATGAAGAAACCTTAAAGTTTTCAACATATGAAGAATAATACAAAGTTATACAATGATAATTAGTATCCTTTAAGTTCAAGGTGATACTCATCCTTTGTTTCGTCATTACACGTTCTTTAAAAGCCTGTGACATTCAAGTCAATAGGATAATGTTAAAAGAACTCGATATGTGAATCAAAGCATAAGTGCCTCATACCCACTATTCTTAGATTTCCACTGATGTTCAAAGGGTTATCAAAGATGAGAAAGTCACTTTCAAATTAGAAACCATGGTAATAATCGTCCATAAAGCAAAAACTTAGAGGAGTTTCAGCTATATATAAAGTATATAAGATATAAAGCAAACAAGAATAGTCAAAGAATAACTCTCAAATTCTCCAGCACCTAGTCACTTATTTGTAAGGACAAGATCTAATACCTGGGTGTTCTAAGACAGCAGAGAGCAAAAAACACATCCCTTCAATTGGTATCCCAAAGATTTGAATAAGAACCATTTGAAGCCCTTAAATTATTTCAGAGGCCGTATCAAGTTGTAAGATTGCAGTTGGGTATAGATGCAGCTTACATAAAGCATGAGGCAAGCTGGCTAACAAACAGGCAGTCAAGAAGCCTGGACCCAGAAATCTGACACCTTCACAAAATATGGAGAGAAAACACTGCCCAATCAACCTTCCTCTAATGGACTACACAGGTGTTCCCTCTCCCTTCCTTCTCTCTACAGTCTACAGGAGAGGAATCTGCTAATCAACAAAATAACTAATACCAAGCTTAAGAAAGCTGGAATCTAACCTACCAGCATGTGGGGAGACAACAAACATGAATAGCCCACTACTCAAAGAAAAATGAAAAACAAGGAGAAAAAAATACTATGATTGGTTTATAAAGACATTCTATGGCATAACAAATTGAAGACAGCATTCAAGATTTTTTTAAATCAAACTTACATACCTATTACACAGGGAAATACAAGTAAATGTTAGAAAACATGACCTTCATGTCTCCAATAAGATTAAGAATATATGAACTATAAAAGGTGAAATGGGGTTAGATTATAAATTCAATGGAAGTTTACTTGGTTAAAAAGGGGAGGTAATACCATACAGAGACCGAAACATGTAGTATCATAACTTTAACCTATATGGACACTGCAGAAAATAAAATTAGAAATACCAAGGTAGCTGCACAAAGAGATATGTATGATCAGTTTTAAGGCAGTATTTTTATTACTTTCCTAGCCCTTATTAAATAGTGAACCTATTAATATAGGAAACAGGAAGCATATTTAATATTCATTAATATTTATATTCATGAATATTCATCAGTGTGAATATTCATCAGTGGTGGATAGTTGAAATAAATTATACTATATCCAAACTGTGGAAAACTATGCAACTATCAAAAATGATGAATAGGTTTTAATTTTATGATGTTAAAATTTATCTAAAAATTGAAGAAATGCAAAATTGTATATAATATGATGTCATTGAAAAATATGTACAGAGAGAAAACGAAAGCAGAGGAAAGAGAACAATCCAAAATGATATGCCCGCAAAAGCTTAACATTTGTTAAACCAGGTTATACAGATTACACATTTTTCTTGTTTTCACTTTTCTCAAAATGATTTGAAAAAAGTAGCATTGTATTAAATTTTTTCTTAGTTAAGGGAGATGGTTTAAACTTTTGGGTTACACTTACATGATCTTGCATTATTAAATCAAGAAATAATGAAAATGAAAGAATTAAGTATACAATTTCAATAAATTAGAAGGTAAAGCAAACCTAAAGAACAAAAAGGACTTCCCTGGTGGTCCAGTGGGTAAGACTCCACACTCCTAAGGCAGGCAGCACCGTTGCATCCCCAGTGGGGAAACTAGATCCCTTCTGCATGCATGCTGCAACTGAGAGGCTACATGCTGCAACTAAGAAGCCTGAATGCTGCAACTAACCATCCTGCATGCCTCATTAAGACCCAATGCAGCCAAAATCAATAGAATATTTTTTGAAAAGAACAAAAAGAAGTATAAAGGTAAAAATATATCTTAATAAATTCAAAAATAGAAAAATAAAATAAAAAATAAATCCATGAACAAATCCTTTGGATAAAAATAAGCTTTAGGAAAAGTTAATGAGTAAGGAAACAAATCAACAGATACAGAGAGATTTTTTTTCCCATTGCTAAAATACGCACATTCAATTTTATGAACAATAAACTTGAAGTGTGAATAAAAATGATACGCTTAAAGAAAAACATACCAACTTTCAAAATTCGATCAAGAAGATAGAGGCAACCTCAACGGATCAATGATTATGAAAAAAATTTAAGACTTTGTCAAAGATCATTTCCAGAATATGGTTCCAGGTCCCTTTTATTTTTATGTACAAATGATAGAAAATGTCCAAGGAATTGATTTTTCAAACTACCAGTGATTGCTTCCACAAACTTCTGGACAACACTTTAAGAAACCAATTTATCCCTAACTCCCACATTAGGCAAAATTATAAAACAGATATACCTAAAAAAAATTTTAACACATATTTGAAACAGATTCATATACATAAAATTCCAGCAGAGACAAACCAAGGATACTCACCCCTGTAGGAAGATTCTGAGGTGGCTCATTATGCCGGCCCTCTTCTCAGGGCTGTTTTTTCTCTCCCTACAAAACAAGCCTCTTGACAGTCACCACAGCTCCTGGTGCAGATTCAGTGTGGACAGACCTCACACACTTTTAGTTCCTATTGAACATCAATGGATTTGAATTGCTATAAGGCCAGAGGGCTGAATTCAATGACCAGAAGCACATGGGTCTCAGCTTCTCTCTGAGAAACGCTTCCATCACTGTATGATAAACACACAAAGAAAACTAGAGGTGAGCTAAAGGATTCAGTGGAAGAAGATTTACTTCTGATTGGAAGGATGAGGAATCAGGAAAGAGATGGTGCCATCTGAGTTGGTATTTCAAAGATAGATTTCAGACATGTTTGCATTATCACACCTGGGGAGGAACGTAACAGTCAAGGAAGAATAAGAATCCAGGTCCTGTCAATCACAAGATATTGTCCAACGTAGGACCGCCAGATGAGATGCATGCCACTCAGTTAACTTTGAATTTTAGACAAGCAAATAATTTTTAGTATGTGCATGGTAAGTCATTTCAGTTGTGTCCAACTCTTTGAGACCCTATGGACTGTAGTCTGCCAGGCTCTTCCATCCATGGTATTCTCTAGGCAAGAATACTGGAGTGGGATACCATGCCCTCCTCCAGGGGGTCTTTCCCACCCAGGGATGGAACCCATGTCTATTGCTGCTCTGGCATTACAGGCAGCTTCTTTACTGCTGAGCCACTGGGGAAGGGCCCAGTTTTTAGAATGAGTATGCCCAAAACGTGCAACCTTGGGTAGAAACCACCACAGAGCTAGGAATGGAATACCAGAAAGTTCAGCAGGAATGCCTTTGACTTGCTCTTTGGACATTCAGAGCATGATTTTGTTTTGCCTTTCCTCCATTCCTTAGCCCTCAACTCACAACAATTCAGAAAGATACACTGGAAGTGCCATCCAAGCATATAACTTTGGGCTAAGAGAAGGAAAGGCCTCCAGAGTACCTTCAGAAGGCAGTCCTAGAGAAGCACGTGTGTAGTGAGTCCAGCTTCGGTCACCACAAGGACACAGAGTGCACCAAGCTCACAGAACTGGTGACTACTCACTGGGCCAGGCCAGCAAGCAGAGAGCCAGGCTGAAGGCAGAGAACCCAGGAGCTTGGCAACGACAGTCGCTTTTCCTGGACATATCACTGAATTGTGAGTTTTAAAAGGAAAGAGAGCTAACCATTATGGTATTTGGGATTTCCACAAAACTGTGTCCAAAGACGGCTGTGATAAATATTTCACAAGAATAGGTAATTCCAAAAACAACCACAGTCGAGCACAGTGGTTTAAAAATGGAGTCTGAAGTCAGAGTTGGGTGTTAGTCCCAACCCCACCCACTGTGAGTCAAATGACCTTGGACAGAGTGTAAGTCATCTCTGCAGACTCAGTTTCCTTTCTGTAAAATGGGAGAAATTGCAAGGTTATCAAATGAGATAATATAAAAAAAGTACCTAGCTCATGGGCTTCCCAGGTGGCTCAGTGGGTGAAGAACCCACCGGCGACACAGAAGTTTGTGGGTTCCCTGGGCCAGGAAGATCCCTTGGAGAAGGGACTGGCTACCCACTCCAGCACTCATGCCTGGAGAAACCCATGGACAGAGGAGCCTGGTGGGCTACAGTCCATGGGGTCGCAAAGAGTCACACAACTGAAGTGACTGAGCACACACGCACGGACACCTAGCCCATAGAAGTTACTTAGTAAGAGGTAATCTCTATAATATTCCAGTATGTTCTAAGTAACCAAAGGCAAAAGAAATGACAAGAAAAGTTAGAACTGTTGCTCTTCTCAGTATTTCCTTAGGCCCCTGAGAGAGCTCAGGAATCATGTGGTCCAGAATCAAAGGGCCATCATCTAGCACCCATTCCAGAATCCCTAGGCATCCGATGTCTCTAGAGTGCTCAGAGTGTTCTCAGGTTCTCGCTGTTAGGAGAGGAAACCAGAGTTACCCACAGAGCAGGGAGGGGTGGGGAAATACACTCCAGTCCCTGAGCGACTTCAAAATAGAAGAATTTTCAGAAGCAGGGAATTTCTGAGATTCCAAGAAGATATTTGAGAACGTTCTTCCCCTAGAGGGAAGAAACTAGGTCATGTGCTCTTAACCCAATGAGGTTTAGGGTCACAGTGGAGAGGGAGAGAGAAGATAGTTGGCCTTAATTAGCTCCCAAAAAAGCCCAGGACTCCTGGGATTAATCCAAAAGCAAGCAGAACTTCTAGTGGAGAGATCCAAGCTCCCAAATTGTAAGTACTAGTTTCAGTAGGATGAAACCAAATCTAGGGCAGCTTCTGAACAATTACCATTTTAACTAGCATTTCCATGCTATAAGGACTAAATTTACCCTTACCACAACTCCTGTTTATAGAAAGGCTCAGTCACCACCAGAAAGTACGCTCTGTGAAGGGATGGACTGTGTCTACCCTTTTCTCTGCATATGCCCAAGGAATGGCAGCGTGCCTGGCACATAGTTGGTACTTAATACATATTCATTGGACTGAATCATTCAAAGCCACACAGTGAGTTAGTGGAAGGAGCTGGGATTTGAACCCTAGTCTAATGCTCAGAACCACACTTGCCCCTGTGTCATACTGCCAGGCAAAACACAGGCCAGAAGCTACTGCAATGCAAGTTTTTGCCCCGGCTGTCTCCCTCAAACCTGTCCTGGGGTCCACCAAGTTTTTCTACCAACTGGGAAAACCACTTGGAAGGACACCCTGTGGAGAATCTATGAAGCAAAACATTGTGGCAGATACTGCTTGTGACCTCTCAAGTATCTTATTTTTCCCTTGCTAAAAGAACTTTGATCTATTCATTCACCTATGAGAAATGTTTGGCAGCTTAACTTTTGTGAAGATTTTGTAAGTGTACATAAGTCTACTAGATGGGGTTTCCATTAAAGCTATTGTGATACTGTTCAATTTAAATATTAATAACACGAAATTCCACTCAATCATTTTAATAACAGGGCCTTCCTCTGCTCTACAGTGAGGTCCTCAGTCTGGATTAGAAAATATGTCTGTAAAACTACACGGAATCATGAATTGACCACAGCCCCTGACAATAGCAGAGGTTTTGCTATCTACATATTGCTTCCCTGATGGCTCAGATGGATGAACTCTTGCCTTTGAGTTTCCCTTTTCTTTCTGTCTAGAGGTGAAACAGCTGTCCTGAGAGAATAAGGACAGAAGCCTCAAGCTAAGGCCAGGGAAACAGCAAGCTACAAGGAACCTGATCACTAGTCCCTGGTAACTATCTGGAGAGGCTGCACCTGCCTTGGCCAGTCCACCTCCTGATTTCTTGCTTTATGAGAAAAATAAATCTCTATTTGGTTGACCTGACATTGCATGGTTTCTTCAGATGCTGCTTGCAATTGCTGAGTGACAGTATTCCCAAGCAAAGCATAAAGAAGAGAACACTGCACCGTTCCTCAAAAAATCTTCAGTTTTAAGACCCAAGCCTCCCTAGTCTTATCGCCTACTATGGCCTTTCATAAACACGTCCTTCTAACCCTAGAAGGCTCTTTCCCTTATTCCAAATAAGCAGTGCATTTTAAGATTAATGCTATTTTCCTAACCTGATATGTCTTTCTTCCATAATCTTTTACAGGCCTTGGAAGATTCAAAGAATTTATGTCGATCACAGTGGCCAGTGGAAGACTTGAGAAGAAAATTTGTCTTCTAAATATAAGCCAGATGCTTTTGTCTTAAATATCCATTTCTGGAGTAGGAAAATTAAATGCTCTGGTAAGAGACCTGATTTACTCTTGGCTTTTTTTTTTTAATATGAAAGACTATCACCTTTAAAAAAATGATTAATAAGTTATGTATTTGGAATGTTAGGATGGAAAAGCTCATTTACAACAGTGGTTATGAGAAAAATCAAACTTTTAAGAATATTTTTCCTATTCTATCATATCTGATTATATATGAAGATATAAAGTTTTATCTATGTAACAGAACATATAAGTAAATATGTTATGATAAAGACTTATCACCGTGATCTAACATTCGGTGTGGTGGCCAAACCCACAAATTATTGACCAAAATATTTTGTTTCCAGAGCTACTTGTTATGTAACTAGGAGAAACTAATTAAACCTCCCAGTTCACCCATCTGTCAAAGAGAAATAATATTATATTTGCCATCTGTGCAACCTTCAGGTATGGCAAATACTGATGAGAGGATTTTAACTAAGTATAGGGCTTTGTGTCAGCTCATTTCAAAACTTTATCAGTACTGTAAACTCCAGAAATCAATTTTTGTATATTGATTTTATTTATTTACTCTTTAAAGTATTCTAGACACAGCTAAAGCACTAATCCCACCCCAGGCTTTCTCTCTCTTCTTTCTCCAGAGGTATTCTAAATTTGGGGGGAATCAATTCCATGCAAGACTGTATAATTTTACCACATGCATATGTAGGAATTAATATATATTATTATTTTTGTTTTTAAATTTAACTTGCATGTATTTTGTTTTATAAGTTTATTCATACTGATATAGGAAGATTGACACAAGTACTTTAACTGTTAGCTAGTAATAATCTACAGTTAACTTATCCATTCCCTGATTAGTGGATAGTTAGGCTGTTCCTCATTTTTTACTATACCCAGCAATGCTTTAAAAAAGAATATTTGTGTACATATACACAAGTGTTTCACTAAAATACGTGACTGTATTTTAAAGTAGAATTGCTGTGCATTTCTGTGCATTTTTACCAAAGGCTCTATAGGAATTTTTATTGGAATGGCATTCAATTTTTAGATAAATTTAAGGAGACTTAATACTTTTAGGAATCAACTTACCTGTGAATATGGTATGTCTCTGAAAATTCTAAGATCATCTACTTTATGTCTGTAAATAAAGTTTCATAATTTCATGCATGAAAAAAGGAAGTTTCTGTGAGATTTTTTTCCCCTAGATATTGTATATTTTCTCTCTCCACACTGTTCCCCATGCTTTTTTAACTCATTGCATTTTTGAGTTACACTTTCCCATTTTTCATACTGCATTCTTACAAGATTGTGCTGTTATACACATACTCTACTGAGTTGCTTTTTTTTTTTTACATTGAATTTCTGTTGTTAATTTTGTATTCAGCAAACTTGGTGAACACTATAAATTCTAAAGGTTCTTTTATTTACCTCGGGATGTTTCTGGATTTTCCAAAAGCTTTTGTCTGCAGATTCCCATTGGTTTTCTTTCAGAAACATATTATTTGTGGATAAGAACATTGTCACTTCTTTTCAATCATCACACATTATCTTTCCTATCTTAATTTGTTAGCTAGAACTTACATTATCATATAGAATAAAAGTTTGAGGGAAAAAAAAGCATCTTTGTCTTCTTTTTGCCTTTAAAAAATACAGCTAATGGTTCTAGGTCTAATGATCCTAGTTTGTTATCAATTACTATCATTAATCAGTGGGTTATTTTATAAGTTTCCAAGTTTCAATATCAATGTCCAGAAATAGGGTGTTTAGATAACAGATGACCATAATGAAAAATTTCTTTAAATCTGATTGTTCTAAATAAACATAGGTAATAATTTTTCTATACATCAGGTCATATCTTGAAGCCCCAGTCCAAAATTCCTTCAAAAAGTCTGGGGAACTTTGAGAACTAAATAGTTTAAAAATGAATTTCAAATATTAACAGGAATTTTTAAAGTCATCTCACTTGATGAAACAGCACATAATTAATACCTTCCATCTACTAATATAATTAACTCTTTTGATAGGATGTAGGCAAATAATAAAAATTAACTCTAAACACTTAAAGCAACTTTTTAAAAGTTCAGGTTGGTAGGAAGATTAAGTTGGTGAAGCCACTATGGAAAACAGTATGAAGGTTCCTCAAAAAACAAAAATTAGAACTACCATAGGATCCAGCAATCCCACTCCTAGGCATACCAGGACAAAAACATAATTCAAAAAGATACATGCACCCTTATGTTCATAGCTGCGCTGGTCACAATAGCCAAGGCATGGAAACAACCAAAACATCTATCAGATGAGTGGATAATGAAGATGTAGTGCATATATATGATGGGATACTACTCAGCCACAAAAAAGAATGAAATACTGCCATTTGCAGCAACATGGATGCAACTGGAGATTATCACATTAAAAGTGAAGAAAGACAGAAAGAGATAGGCAAATCCCATATGATATCACTTATACGTGGACTGTAAAATATGTCACAAATGAAAACAGGAACAGACTCACAGACATGGGGAAAAGACTTGTGGTTGTCAAGGGGGTGATAGGGTGGTGGGGGCAGAAGGGAGGAAGAGGGACGGACTGGGCGTTTGGGGTTACTAGCTGCAAACTATTACATCTAGAATGAATAAACAACCAGGTCCTACTCTATATCACCAGGAACTACATTCAATCTCCTGCAATAAACCACAATGGAAAAGAGTATAAATTTGTGTGTAATTTCTGTATCGCACAATACTGTAAATCAACTATACTTCAATTAAAAAACATAGAGAATAAAAAGACAAAACATGGTAATATCCCACTTTACTGTTATTACTGTCTTGTCTAATCTGTTTGGGGTCATTTTTCCTAAAGATGAGGCAACTTCTTGACTGCTCTTTGCTCAAAAGATAATCTACTTGTGAGGAGCAAATGATCTTAAAATTCATTTGTTAAGCAGATTATCATGCACATGCAAAATATTTTCTAATGGAAGCATTAAAAATAGTTGAATTCTCACACTAACTCATAAAAATCTATTTATTCCATGATATACCAGAAACAAGTACAAAATATGTTCTTTCAACTATACCAAGCCATCACTTAAACTTCTATAATGGTAATTTATAAGAAGGTCTCTTTTAAGACCTTCATGATGGGGGTAAGGAGTTATGCATTTGTTGGGAAGGAAAAGTGAATGACCTTGAGTGACAACGGTTTGTCTTCTTTAAATCAGATCGTTTAACTTAAACTGTTAAACTATCTATTTTCATTTAGAATTACAATAAAAACCTTGATTCAAGATTCTTAGACTCTCAGGCTTACCTAGCCCAGTGTTAGTCACTCAGTCGTATCCAACTCTTGGCAACCTCATGGACTGTACATTTGTCCATGGGATTTTCCAGGCAAGAATACTGGAGTGGGTTGCCATTCCCTTCTCCAGGGGATCTTTGTGATCCAGGGATCGAACCTAGGTCTCCTGCATTGCAGCTGGATTCTGAGCCGCCAGAAGTGATTCAAATTAAGCTTTGTTACATTCTGGGACTTCATAGAACAGAAATCATAAATCCAATCAACAGGGCCTTCCTGCTTAGTGTCAGTGTTCAGAATTACCTAGTTAACTATGTGAGGTGATGGATATGTTAATTAGCTTAATGTGTTAATTAGCTTGTTATTTCACAATGTATAGGTATACTGAAATATCAAGTCCAGGTCATTCTTTTTAAATACCTACAATGCTTATTTGTCCACTATAACTCAATAAAGATGGAAATAAAAAAGAATCATCTAGCAACATTAAAATTCCTTCAGTTTTTTTATCACCCTACCCTGCAAAGATATTGATTCATAGGTCTAGGGTGAGATTGATAAATTTTTATTTTTGATAAGTATTCTCCCCTCAAAATACTGATGGGAATTGACCCCGATTCATAGAAACACTTCTGTAGATAAAGTGTACACCCACATTTGTGGTCTATACAAAATCTCTGATTTTTAGTCCTTTTACCATCAACATATAACATATTCTTTAAAGCACAGTGACCCTATTGGCATCTCAACTCTCTCCATTCAATCCTGATTAGTAAAAAAAAAAAAAAAAAAAAAGTTAAGCATCTGCTTAATTGAGATTGGCACCCTGCACCAAGTTCTTGGGGCTTCCCTGGTAGCTCAGTCAGTAAAGAATCTGCCAAAAGTGCAGGAGACCCAGCTTTAATCCCTGGGTCAAGAAGACCCCCTGGAGAAGGAAAAGGCAGACCACTCCAGTATTCCTGCCTGGAAAATCCCATGGACAGAGGAGCATGGAGGACTACAGACTATGGGATCACAAGAGTCGGACATGACTTAGCGACAAAACCACCACCAAGTTCTTATTTTACATAACCTTCTGGCTATCTCTTCTGCTCTGACATGCAGTGCTTTACTGAATAGCATCTAAATACCTAGGTCACTGCGAAAATTCAATACGCATGTTTTTGCCTTTCTTTTTTAATATTTTTATTTATAATCTAATCATTTTGGCCTACAAAGAAAATAATAAATCATAAAGTATTAATGTCATTGTTTTCAGTTTACTTGCCATAACTATTTTTAACAACTTTATTAGGATATAATTTATACCATAAATTTCACCTGTTTAAGTACACGTACGTATATAATTCAATAGTATTTAAAATATTTACAGGATTGTGAAACTTACTATATTCTAATTTTAAAATACTGTCATTCCAAAAAGAAACCCCATGCCAATTAGCAGTCACTTCTCATCCTTGTCCCTCTCTTTCCCACAAACTCTGGTCAACCATTAATCTACTTTCTGTTGTTACAGATTTGCTTCTTGTGCGTTCTTCATACAAATGGAATCACACAATATGTGGTCTTTTATGACTGGTTTCTTTCACTTGGAGTAGTGCTTTTGCAGTTCATCCATGTTGTAGCACATATCACTATTTATTTTTATGGCCAAATAATATTTCATTGTATGACAATATAACATTTGTCTATCCATTCATCTATTGATGGACGGTTAGAATATTTCCACTTCTTGGCTATTATGAGTAATACTGTTATGCATGTTCATATACAAGTTATCATTTAGACTGTTTTCAATTCTCATAGGTATATACCTAGTAGTAGAATTCCTGTATCACAGTAACTCTGTGTTTAATATTTTGATGAGCTGCCAAACTGTTTTGCAGAGTGACTGTATCATTTTACATTCCCACCAGCAAAGCATGAGAGTTCCAATTTCTCCACATCCTTGATAGTACTTGCTATTATATATTGTCTGTCTTTTTTTATTAAAACCATGCTAGTGAATGTGAAATAGTATTTCATTGTGACTGTGATTTGCATTTCCCTAATGGCTAATGATGTTGAGAATCTTTTCATATGCTTGTTGGTAATTTGTGTATATATTTTTTGGACAAATGTCTATTCTTATCCTTAACATATTTAAAAAATCTACTGTCATTTTCTTATGGAGTTGTAAGAGTTCTTTATATAGTATGGATATATGTTTAAATATATAATTTGCAAATATTTTCCCTCAGCCAATAGACTATTTTCTTCCTAATGATGTCCTTTAAAGCACAAAAGGTTTTAATTTAATGAAGTCTGAGTTAACAGTCTTCTCTTCTATTGCTTATGCTTTTGTGTTTAAGAAATCATTGCCTAATCCAAGATGAAGAGTTACTTCTGTGTTTTCTTCCACAATTTTTATTACCATGACTACTTTTATAGATGTGAATGGATGGGAAATGAAATTTAAAGTGGTATAATCAAAGAACTATCCAGGGAAAATATTTCAATTATTTAATTTTACAGATAATAATTACTAGGATTATGGGATAGTTCCTGGACATTAACTCCAACTACAGATAAGTTGATAGAAGAAGCATCAATAAAGAGAGAACTGTAAAGTCATGGTGAACCTAAAAACACTTAAGGAATAGGTAGGAACCTGGATTGGTGAGAAATCAGAGGACTTTGTCTCTCTGCCCAGGGCACCTCTGGGGGACATTCCAAAGCAGTTCTGATGGCTGCCAATCATAAAGGAGAAGTCAGGAACCCTAACTCCTGACCTCATACTATAGGATATCAGCTAGAGGGAATGGGGTCACTTCCAGGCTATACAACCAAGTTCAGGCTTGATCCCATACAGGCTTGATCAGTCATTTGTCACCATGAGAATGAGAGGTTTCTTTCTTCAACTGGTTAAGAGGTATATCTGAGCACAAGGAAGTATCAGCTTTGTCACCATCCCTGGATGGTGACACCAAGGATGTCATCGTGGATCACGCCAGGGTCACCATCCGTCCGTAGATGCTACGTTTTAGGTCCAACAGCCAACTACCAAGAGTCATTGGTCAACTGTTCTCCTTGGTCCGGATGGGAAGAAGAACCAGGAAGATACTATAATTTTATAACCGAAGGAACATGGGTGAGGATAAGAGAAGAATTTACTGATGGCCTGTCAAAATAACTTCATCAAAGAAATGAGTATCATGGGCATTTTGAATCTAGTTTCCCCTTCACATTTCCGGTACTATGTGAAGAGTAAATGTCTCCTAATTCAATGAATGGATCACAGGAGTGAAAAACAGCACACACTGTGTTGAAACCTTATTCCTTCCCTTCAAAACACAAAAGGAACATAAGGGTCATTGTGAACTATTGATACAACTAAGTCACTATACCCTGAAGGCATTCTAGAAGGCATCATTTATGAAAAACAAACCCAATCACAACACAGTGGTGAAATGTGAAAGGTCATTTGCCAGCCTAGTGGAAAACAATATGTCTTCTAAGGACCTTATGGAGAAAAGAGCAAAGTGTTGTCTGTCTGGCATCCTTCATGTAATAATCTAGAAGTACTCAACACATGATGTGATACATCTTCATAACACAGGATCACTCTCTATTCTGTAGAGAAACAGAGAGCATTTAGAAGAGAATCTATCCTCACCTAAGTGGAATGGTTTGATGGGTTCTCTTTTAAAGTTGCATAGTGGATAACCTGAATTTTTCAGTCTTTCCAACCCTAGGATTCTGTGGAGTCACAAAATGGTTGTTTTAAAGAGAGAGCAAACCAACCAGAAAAGGTTTTTTTTTTGTTTTTACACAAAAAGGATAAATATAGGAACAGAACTGAATATTCAGGTAATTTTCATCTAAAATTCCCTATATTTTGAGATATTGTCTCCTACATATTTTATTCTTACTTTCAAATTTTTCATAAAATATTTGCTCATAGTTTTCTATTTTGGCATAATGTCATCTACTTGTTCCTTAAAACAGTCTCCAGGATAGAAATTCAAGGTTTTGAAATACAATCAACTTTGCAAGCATGCTGACACATTAAATTCTCTCTGAGTATTACTGTGACTCAGAATAGTTATATCTTCTTTTCAAATCAAGGTTTTCAATATGTAAATGAATCATGCAATAATCCAGAGCTTACTTTGTCAAGGCTTTCTGTGCAGAGATGGATTATAAACTTTACATAAGTTTCTTTGGATAAATGGATTGCAAATGCAGACACTAATCTACAGGACAAATAAAATTTACTGGAGTCCCACACTTAAAAACAGGTTTAATCAAGACAATAATCCATTCATTCATTCAAAGAATAATGTAGTGATGGAACAGGGTAGAAGAAGTGAGGAAAACATATGAAACAAGAAATTAGAAGGCTAATCAAGTAGTTGAATCAAGACTATGTTACCATGTTCTCTTATGAACTTGAGCAGATTAATTTCTTGAGATGTATTCATTAGAAATATGCAGAGATATGAGTAATAGAAAAACTGACGAAAAGTGGCTTAAGAAGGAAAGACATTTAATTGTCTCACAAAGGAGAAGAACTAGAGACAAGATGTTCCAGATGTGGTGCAGTGGCTTGCTGCAGGAACCAAAGACCCAAGCTCTTTCCATCCTTCTGCTCTGTGGTCACCCCATCCCTAGTCTTGCCACCTCACAGTCCCCAGATGGCTGCCGACCTCTGAGTATTACACTCCTATTCAAAAACATAAAGCCAGGGAGGCTGAGAAAGATTTTTATCTTCCATCTAGCTACTTCCCCTTAACAATGAAAAGATTGTTTTTCTCCTGAAACAATCCAGCAGATTGTTCCTTTTATACTGTTGGCCAAAAATTGGTCACACGGCCACCTCTATATACAAGAGAGTCTGGCAAAGTGAGGATCTGGTTTATCCAGTCTCTTAAAGAAGATGACAGATGAGGAAGAAGGGAGCCTCATAGCTCTGTCTAAAAATTGTGGGAATTGAATCAACTCATCTCTCAGGCATAGCTCTAGACTAATGAATGAAAAACAAGTCATCTGACTTTTACTTTATATGTTTTTAAGAGGCTTCAGTTTTTATTTCAAGCTTCCTGTGATGGAACTTTTCCTCCATCTAAAAACAAAACCAAACAAACTTCCTCCATCCATGAATCTGAAGTTCTAAAGTGAAAGGTGTTTCCCCTTTCCTAACTAGGGGGAAAAAAAAATGCTTCTGAGTGGTCCAGACACTGAGTCATTCAATTTAACTTTGATGGGGCTACATCTATTTTTGAGGTCTTGCCATCGTGGTTTAAGAGCACTGACTGTCTACAGACACTTCAGATGATTTTCCCACCACCTCTCTGAGTTTACCCTGCACTAAATTTGAAATGGAAAATTGATGATGTAAAAGGTTGAGTAAATAATTCTATTGGAAAGACACGAGTAATCTTTTTCTTTAAAAAAAAATCCAAAGAATTCAAAATGTATTGAATTTGTCCAACTGACATTCCATTTATGATGTCTCATATGCCCATGAAATATTACAATGTACCTCTACTTTATTATTTTTTTTTACAGAAAATTACACAACAGCCTTTTCATATTAAAAGCATCCCAACACCAAATATACGTTCACACTAAAATTAAAACAAGGAACTAAATGGGAAAAACTTGGATGCTAGAATATTGCCAGCTGTATACATGAGGTATGATTTAGAATGACAGCAAGCAATGCTCCAATCAGCCTGTTGGTTAGTTAGAAACTGTGGACACCCAGATGAGATTCTGCCTGAATACACACCCAATGGTGTACTCAAAACTACTGTGCAAAAATGCTTGTTTTACCCAGGTATCCTATGAGAATATTTAGCTGTTACATTGTAAATGCTGTTATTTTGGTTTCCAAAAATGTCATGACAGGAAATGATTCCATGGCATAGTTGCCAAGATGGCTGTTGAGCAAAATCAAGAGCAGGGGGGTGGGGGGAGTTAAACTTAGACAACAAGAAACTGGAAAAGGTGAAAATATTACTTACTTTCTGCAATAAAATAATGCTTATAATCCAAAATAATTTGATTGTTTCCCTCTAACTGTCATCACCCAGAAGGCTGTTTATGCTTAAAGAGCCCCTACTGCTCTTTGTCCCAATGGTTATAAAATATGCCGTCACCTTCGGGTCAATTACCTGGTTGATAAATGACTAAAGAAAGCCATCCAGTTTGTATAGAGACAAGAGATGAGTCCTTCTCGACCTTATTTCCCAGCTGCTACAGCCAACAGGCAATTGAGGTCTTTTGGTAAGAATTTCTGCAGGTTCAGAAAGACTCATGCTTGTACTGATTCTTATTTTCGCCCTATCTGAGAAGTACAAGGTGAAAACAGGTAAAAATAGAGGCTGTTCAGGAAATAACTATAGTTATTGTATAACTATAACTATAGTTATGCTGCTGCTGCTGCTAAGTCGCTTCAGTCATGTCCGACTGTGTGCGACCCCATAGACGGCAGCCCACCAGGCTCCCCTGTCCCTGGGATTCTCCAAGCAAGAACACTTGAGTGGATTGCCATTTCCTTCTCCTATGCATGAAAGTGAAAAGTGAAAGTGAATTCACTCAGTCGTGTCTGACTCTTCGTGACCCCATGGACTGCAGCCCACCAGGCTCCTCCATCCATGGGGTTTTCCAGGCAAGAACACTGGAGCGGGGTGCCATCTAGTTAGTGCCATATTAGGAGTTTGACCTTCCTCAGAGGGATGCTAAGTTAGGTAGTTTAGTAATTGAAGAGCTGTAGACATTCAAAAACATAGAAAGGGGAAGAAATGGGAGGATGAAAGAGAATTATTAATAACTAAATTGGTTTTTCTTCCTCAATAGATTCATATTATAGAATAGCTCTAAGTATAAACTTCCTGATATACCCAACTTACTTCCCATTAATAATATTTATCAGTCATAGTGGCTCAGTTGGTGAAGAATTTGCCTGCAATGCAGGAGACCCAGGTTTGATCCTTGGGTTGGGAAGATCCCCTGGAGAAGGAAGTGGCAACCCCCTCCAGTACTCTTGCCTGGAGAATCCCATGGAGGGAGGAACAGAGGAGCCAGGAAGGCTACAGTCCACGGGATCACAAGTCGGACATGACTGCAACTAACTTTCACTTCACTTATCTTTAAGCAATAATTTGTCTTCATTACTCTTTCTGTTAGATCTACAAATATTCAAAAATCACAACAAAAAAACCACCCAAGAGAGATAACCAGCTATCTACATTCTTAAGGGGGTAGTCATAGTTCATAAGTAACACCTTTTCAGAAAACTTCCAACATATTTATAGTTTTCCTTTCACTGCTTTCAAGTAAACTCAATACTCTCCCCTCTTCTACAGCAACATGAATGAGCTTCTTCCACCCTTTATTTTTGGACTCCCATTAACTCTTTACTATATAGTAGGTTCCTCGTGTGTTTTACAGTATATGTTGCATGTACTTTTATTACTTGTATTGTTACATCCCTTTATCCTTTCAATTTTCTTTTAAATAATTATTTTTTAAAAATAAGACTATTACTGGTGTTGATTACTTGAATGTGTGAAAGAAAATTTACCTTTTACATTCTATATTACAATGGTGAGAGAATATAATTCAAATAGATCTGAAACTTGATTTTTCATTTCTTCACTGGGTGACTATTGACTTTTTTATTCTTTCTCAAGTCATTTGGATTCATCTGGTGTTGGTCTACTTCACAGATCTGAGGCATCCCTTATAAAAATGCATGTCCTGATTATTGGCCAACAGTGCAGATAAATGTCAAGTTCATACACCTAAGGAGAAGAAGAGGGTTTATAACAACCTTTCCTTCTGTCTTCACTGAGGACAGAATATGTTGTCTTTAAATGTTAAGTGGCACATATATTATTGCCTCAGAAACGCAGAAACATAAATTTCTGTTTTCTTGAGGCACCTATAATACAAACATTAAAGGCCAAAAACAAAGCATTAAGGACCATGAAGATACATGTCTGCTTGCCACTATTGTTTAAAAACAGTAAGTTTCATGGCACAAAGAACAGAAGCTACTGATGCACTGGCTGAATAAAATCTGACAAGAGCAAGCAAATCACACACCTTTTTAAAAAAGGAGGTATATCTTCTCCTTCAGTCTTCAAAGTTGCTCTTACAACACTTGATCTAGTGATTGCCTCAAAGCCCTACCTGCTGATCAATATGAATTTCTTGACAAACAAAACTTCCATATATATGAAATATATTTTAATGAAATGATTATATATTGGACATTGTAGGCTTTGCTATAATGATGAAATAAAACATTGATTATGTTTACCTCATTAAAAAGTGAGGTGTGGTGCATAAATTAAAAGGTAATTTGATGAAGAAAGTAAAAGAAAGGACATGTATACTGAGTTGGTACATAACAGATAAGATAGAATTGAAGTCATACTGTACCAAATTAATCTGAATGTATTCTAGAGGTATTCCTGGCTAATTTTGCTATTACAGTAAGACATTTAGCACTATAACACTAAATTTACTGTTAAGTACCCCTTTAATTTTAAATTCAACAACACCAACAAGAAAATATAATGTACAATTTGGGCCACCAACTAAAAATAAACATTTCACTAACCTCCAGGAATTTACAGGAATTTTTCTCCTTAAAAAGAAGAGAAGCTAGATAAATACAAAACAAACCATTGCGTAGTACTTTAAATGATCTAATAAATCCAAAGCAAACTAATAAGGACTGAGAAGAGGATAGCATCAAGACAGGAAGGAATTCTGGTAGGGGTCATATGGTAGATACTTGTTGGCTCGGAGCTAATTGGTAAACTTCCTTTGGGAAATCAGTGCATGTGGATGGGCGGGCCTTCACCCCTGAGTACGTGACTCAGATGCAGCCGATCAGAACAGCTAATTACCTAGATGGTACCAGTTGATTCAGGGGTGGGCAGGTGACCCAAGCCGGCCATGTCAAAGTGAATTCTACCACTTGTGTGCAAGCCATAACAACAAATGCTGTCTTTTTCAACCGACTTGAACCCTGAGGCGAGCTCTGACAAGCAACTTGCTACTGTGTGTCATCTGAGAAGATGAATTAGTAGTCTGTGGCTGTCGTAACAAATTACCACAAATTTGGTATATTAAAACAACAAAAATGTATTTTCTCACAGTTCTGGAGGGTAGAAGTATGAAGTTCAAAACTGAAGTATCCTCCTGGCCATGTTCCTTCTGAAGACTCCAGAAAAGACCCTTCTCTGCCTCTTCCTAGCTTCTGGTAGTTTCCAGCAATCCTTGGTGTTCTTTGCCATGTAGACACGTCACTACCATCTCAGCCTCCATCTTCACATGGGACGCTTCTAGCGTTTCCTCTGTGTCTCGGTGTCCAAATCCCTGCTTTCTCATAAGAACATCAGTCACTGGATGTGGGGCACACCCTAATCAAGTAGAACCTCAGTTCACTTCATCATATCCACGAAGATCCTATTTCCAAATAAGGTTATATTCACGGGCATCAGATGTTAGCACGTCAGCGTATCTTCTTAGGGGACACAAATCAACCCAGAATAGGCTACAGAGGACAAAGTGACCTTCAGGCCATTCATAATGACCTGACACTGCTTAATTTAGCGCTGAAAATATATCCTGTGAATGAAATTAACTATAATCTCCTTCAGTAAAGCATATATATCATGGTACCAGAAAGTGATACAGCTCTTCTTTCTCTGATAAATGACACTGGCCAAGGGCATCAGAGAAAATATATTAGGTCTATTTTCTGCAGAATAAGTGAAATCATGGTACTTTAATTTCAAATAACTTATTAAACTCAAGGAAAACTGTCATAAGAAAAGAATGTCGGATAATATCACTAAATAGCCAACTAAGTTCAGAACTATTTAGAAACAAAAATGAACCAAACAAGCTGAATCATTTTAGATAGTCAACTAGTCACAAATATTTTCAATGGCATAGCTACATATGAGTGATGTCTTACTCATCAAGGAATGTCTTCTGGAACTAACACTGAATATAGTCAAAAGACCCATGTTTTAGTACAGGATCTAGCCAGCTCTGTAACTTTGGGAATGACTGTTAATTGCTCTGGGTTTCTTTTCTCAGTAAAACGAAGAGTTGATAATCAAGATAATCTCAAAAGTCTCTTTCTCCTAAAAAATATTTGCATAAAATTATATTTTTTACTATAGTCATTTTATTTACATAGCCTGTGCTTCACAGATCAATAAAAGAGATTAATTATAGTTAAGTTCCAGTGTGCCTGATGGTATATTTTACCATGTGAAAGTAAAAAGCATGAGGAAGAAATTCCCTGGCAGTCCAGCGGTTAGAATTCTGGGTTTTCACAGTCAAATGTCTGGTTTTAGTCCCTGGTCATGGAACTAAGATCCCACAAACCATACAGCATGGCAGGAAAAAAAAGTATAAGGCAATTTTATGGTCACAAAATGGCTGCTACAGCTCCAAACATCACATCTTCACAAATCAATGTCCAAATCAGGAAGGATAGGAAAGGTAGAGACTCTTCTTATGTGTCTTTGTAATAAGAGGTGAACCTTTCTCAGAAGTCTCCAAGGAAACTTCTCCTCTGGTTCCATTAGCCAGGACTGATTCACAGGCCCACCCCATAACAACAAAGGAGGAAGGGAAAACTAGTATTTAGTATTTTCTGTCTCTGCCATGACAGATAGCAAGGTAGAAAGGGGAGAGAAAATTGTTTATCAGGCAACAAATAGGGCCAGTCAGAGGCCCCCAAAGAGACTTCAGAACCTTTGTGACAGATTCTGATGGCCTCCTAGCAAGAGACAGAGCAGGGTCTTCAGTGGATTCAGGGCAAGAGAAGAATTTCAAAGATATCAGTTTTGTCAGTCACGCCAACAACTTCAGCATGGCCTATATAATATCACTTATTAGCTTTATGACCTTGGATTAATTACTTAGTATCCTTACAGGGCTCAGTTTCCTCATCTATAAAATAGGCATAATACTTACTTCAGAGGTATATTCTGAGGATTAAGTGAGAGAATACATGTAAAGTGCCTAAATAGTGCCTGAAATACAGAAGATCCACAACAAATGTGTTTCCTCTCTACTCCTCTTAGAAAGCCCTTAACATAATTAATTTATATTAATTACATATACTCTGCTGTCTCACTTTCTCTTCATTTCCTACCTACATACTGAATGGCAAGGAGCTGTGGGCAAACAACACTTTAAAGTAGGTTATTAATGGCCTGGCAGAGTATATACCATGATTCCTCACTTCACTCTCTCAGGAATAAACTGAAAAGACCTTTTCCTGATGAGATTCCTGAAGAAAGGCATCTAATGACATGGTCACTTTCAACCCATGAGTACTTATTTTAATATTCTATGTGATATAAAGTATGCATAAAGGACCTCAACTGCATCCCAGTGTTCAGTTCAGTTCAGTCACTCAGTCGTGTCCGACTCTCTGCGACCCCATGAATCGCAGCATGCTGGGCCTCCCTGTCCATCACCAACTCCCAGAGTTCACTCAAACTCACGTCCATTGAGTCGGTGATGCCATCTAACCATCTCATCCTCTGTCGTCCCCTTCTCCTCTAGCCTTCAATCTTTCCCAGCATCAGAGTTTTTTCAAATGAGTCAGCTCTTTGCATCAGGTGGCCAAAGTATTGGAGTTTCAGCTTCAACATCAGTCCCTCCAATGAACATTCAGGACTGATCTCCTTTAGGATGGACTGGTTGGATCTCTTGGCAGTCCAACGGACTGCCAAGAGTCTTCTCCAACACCACAGTTTAGAGGCATCAATTCTTTGGCGCTCAGCTTTCTTTATAGTCCAACTCTTACATCCATACATGTCTACTGGAAATACCATAGCCTTGACTAGACGGACCTTTGTTAGCAAAGTAATGTCTCTGCTTTTTCATATTGGTCATAACTTTTCTTCCAAGGAGCAAGTGTCTCTTAATTTCATGGCTGCAATCACCATCTGCAGTGATTTTGGAGCCCCAAAAAATAAAGTCAGTCACGGTTTCCACTGTTTCCCCATCTATTTCCCATGAAGTGATGGGACCGAATGCCATGATCTTAGTTTTCTGAATGTTGAGCATTAAGCCAACTTTTTCACTCTCCTCTTTCACTTTCATCAAGAGGCTCTTTAGTTCTTCTTCACTTTCTACCATAAGGGTGATGTCATCTGCATATCTGAGGTTACTGATATTTCTCCCAGCAATCTTGATTCCAGCTTGTGCTTGAACCAACCCAGCATTTCTCATGATTTACTCTGCATATACTGGTTTCTCAAGAGGCAGGTCAGGTGGTCTGGTATTCCCATGTCTTTCAGAATTTTCCACAGTTTATTGTGATCCACTCTGTCAAAGGCTTTGGCATAGTCAATAAAGCAGAAATAGATGTTTTTCTGGAACTCTCTTGCTTTTTCGATGATCCAAAGGATGTTGGCAACTTGATCTCTGGTTCCTCTGCCTTTTCTAAAACCAGCTTGGACATCTGGAAGTTCATGGTTCACATATTGCTGAAGCCTGGTTTGGACAATTTTAAGCATTACTTTAAGAGTGTGTAAGAGTGCAGTTGCGCAGTAGTTTGAACATTCTTTGGCATTGCCTTTCTTTGGGATTAGAATGAAAAGTGACCTTTCCAGTCCTGTGGCCACTGCTGAGTTTTCCAAATTTGCTGACATATTGAGTGATGCACTTTCACAGCATCATCTTTCAGGATTTGAAATATCTCAACCGGAATTCTATTACTTCCACTAGCTTTGTTTGTAGTGATGCTTCCTAAGTCCCACTTGACTTCACATTCTAAGATGTCTGGCTCTAGGTGAGTGATCACACCATCGTGATTATCTGGGTCATGAAGATCTTTTTCATACAGTTCTTCTGTGTATTCTTGCTACCTCTTTTTAATATCTACCATTTCTGTCCTTTATTGAGCCATCTTTGCATGAAATGTTCCCCTGGTATCTCTAATGTTCTTGAAGAGATTTCTAGTCTTTCCCATTCTATTGTTATCCTCTACTTCTTTGCATTGATCACTGAGGAAGGCTTTCTAATCTCTCCTTGCTACTCTTTGGAATTCTAAATTCAGATGCTTATATCTTTCCTTTTCTCCTTTGCTTTTTGACCACTTGTCAAGTTTCAATGTAGTATCAAAAAATATCCACATTTATCTAAAAAAGAAACAATGAATTTACCTATATGAGGCTGGGATTTCTTCACATGCTTTAAATAAAACATATATCCATAGATCACTGGAGAAGCAGGGGTGATACGCCAGCTACTTTCTCAAAATCAACTGTCAAAGAGATTGCAAAATGTAAAACAGGGCCCCTATTCTCACTAATTTTTTGTTTGGGGAAAATAGATTTTTTAACAAAAATATGCTATTTGCACTAGCATGCAATGAGTTTAGCATTATTTTTTAATGTTTAAATATTTTTAAAATTTATCAGTTTTGTATAAGAATACAGTAAACATGGATAGCTATAATCTACATACTCAAAAGCTCTTTAGAGTCCTCAGTAATATTTAAGGGCACAGAAGTCCTCAGACCAAACAGTTTGAGAATGTTTGCTGTACAGTATTTCATTGTGAGCAAGGATTTAATTTTAACAGTAACTTCTGGGAATATCCTTGAGATAGTATATATTTAGCTTAATTTCCTCATCTGGCGTTTCTGCTTGTGGTTTCTTCTGCTCTCCAACCCTTCCTGCACCGGGCCAATCAGATCATCCTCCAATTCAGTCCTTACAGTGGCTGTTACATCAGGTGCGCTTTCTTCCTCCTGGCAGGAATATCCCAGAAAGCTTTACCAAGAATGTGGGACTGTGCTGTGGCTGAAGGATCTGGCCAGAAAGAGGTCAGAGGAGGACAGAGCAAACTAGAGCAATGCAAGCACAAGACTTTTTCTTGGATTGTGGATATGATTTCCTGGGCTTCTCCGTTTAACAGCATCTCCTAACACCAACTCTAAAACATTCTCCCTGTGTCTCTGTAACACATAACTCTTGTTTTGTCTCACTGAAATGCTGAACACTACCTGTTTTTTTTTTTTTCTTCTTGATTTTTATTCCTTTGTTTTCATTCTTCCTCACTACCTTCCCCAGAATATGAGCTCTAAAATTGCAGGAACCTTGTATGCTTTGTTTATTGACTGGAACGGTGTCAGGGATGCAATAGGTACCTAATATATTTTTGTTTAATAGATTAAACATCTCCTCTTCATAAATCTGCTTATTCTGCAATTCATAAAAGGCAAATGAAAATTCCAAGATTTAAAACTGTCTTTTAGTTCACGGGATATTAGGCTTTTCCTATCTGGCAATGTAAGAAATAAGAGCATAAAGTAGTCTACAAAGTTTCCAGGAGCTGTATTTTAACTTACAATATAGCCTTTCCTTTTCTTGGTTTCATTCCATTATTCTTAGCCATGTATATATTGATGCTCAATAACTTCACAACTCCCTGGAAATTTATGACTTTATAAATAGATTCCCATCATGTTTCTTATAAATTATTTCTTATTCAAGCTATATACATTTAGCAATTTACATATTCCATGATAAATTATATTCTCCATTCTTTTCCTTAAATGTCTTCAATTCATGTGAATTTTCAGATCTAATCTTCTTGTGCAGAATAGCACACTTACCAAGATTGGCTTTTTTTTTCTGTGTGTGTGTAGCACAGTTTTGTTAAAGTAAGAAAAGGGACATAGAAAGCTTCGGACAAGACATCATAAGAGGGATGGAGAGTGCTCCCTGAGACTGGCTTTTAAGACTTTTGAAGCTAGAAGAAAATACTTTTGTTTATGTGTTACCAGCATGCTCTATATATACCAGCATAGAAAGGTTTCTAAGATATGGTATTAAGTATATGCAAAGAAGGCTTCCCCAGTGACTCAGCAGTAAAGGATCCATCTGTAGTGCAGGAGGACTGAGTTTGATCCCTGGGTTGGGAAGATCCCCTGGAGGGGGGCATAGCAACCCACTCCAGTATTCTTGTTTGGAGAACCCCATGGACAGAGGAGCCTGGCTGGCTACAGTCCATAGCATCGCAAAGAGTTAGACACAACTGAAGTGACTTAGCACTCCCCAACATACATAAAGCAAGACACAGGACAGTATATATACTTTGCTCTTGTTTGTATTTTCTTTTTAAAGAAAAGATATACAGTCCTATAAGTATTTATATGTACATAGAATGGCTCTGACTTGGAGAAAGAAATGGCAACCCACTTCAGTATTCTTGCCTGGAGAATCCCAGGGACAGGGGAGCCTGGTGGGCTGCCATCTATGGGGTCGCACAGAGTCGGACACGACTGAAGCAACTTAGCTGCAGCAGCGGCAGCAGAATGGCTCTGAAAGATGATAGAAGGCTGAAGAAGATAGTTGTTTAGATGGGAAGACTGGGGGAAAGAGTAGAAGGAGCTTGATTTTTAATATGTTCTCTTTGATATCTTTTGAATTTTATACATTGTATTACTTATTTAAGGTTTAGAAAAAAATGTCATACATAAAAGTATGTTTATATGCACTAATTAAAGATAGAGATTAGCAGTGGGATTTAAAAAACATGACCCAACTATATGCTGCCTATAAGAACCTCACTTCAAATATAATATACATAAGATGAAAGTAGAAAGATAGAAAAAATTAATCATACAAACATTATTCAAAGCAAAGGAGGAGCAAGGCTTCCCTGGAGGCTCAGTGGTAAAGAATCTGCCTGCCAAGGCAGAAGACACAGGTTCAGTTCCTGGTCTGGGAAGATCTCACATGCCACAGAGCAACTAAGCCCCTGCAACACAAGTACTGAGCATCTGCCCTCAGATCAGATCAGATCAGTCGCTCAGTCGTGTCCGACTCTTTGTGACCCCATGAATTGCAGCACGCCAGGCCTCCCTGTCCATCACCAACTCCCGGAGGTCACTCAGACTCGCATTCATCGAGTCAGTGATGCCATCCAGCCATCTCATCCTCTGTCGTCCCCTTCTCCTCCTGCCCCTGATCCCTCCCAGCATCAGAGTCTTCTCCAATGAGTCAACTCTTCGCATGAGGTGGCCAAAATACTGGAGTTTCAGCTTTAGCATCATTCCTTCCAAAGAAATTCCAGGGCTGATCTCCTTCACAATGGACTGGTTGGATCTCCTTGCAGTCCAAGAGACTCTCAAGAGTCTTCTCCAACGCCACAGTTCAAAAGCATCAATTCTTCGGCACTCAGCCTTCTTCACAGTCCAGCTCTCACATCCATATGTGACCACAGGAAAGACCATAGTCTTGACTAGGCGAACCTTTGTTGGCAAAGTGATGTCTCTGCTTTTGAATATGCTATCTAGGTTGGTCATAACTTTCCTTCCAAGGAGTAAGCGTCTTTTAATTTCATGGCTGCAGTCACCATCTGCAGTGATTTTGGAGCCCAGAAAAACAAAGTCTGACACTGTTTCCACTGTTTCCCCATCTATTTCCCATGTAGTGATGGGACCAGATGCCATGATCTTCGTTTTCTGAATGTTGAGCTTTAAGCCAACCTTTTTACTCTCCACTTTCACTTTCATCAAGAGGCCTTTCAGTTCCTCTTCACTTTCTGCCATAAGGGTGGTGTCATCTGCATATCTGAGTTAATTGATATTTCTCCCAGCAATCTTGATTCCAACTTGTGTTTCTTCCAGTGCAGCATTTCTCATGATGTACTCTGCATAGAAGTTAAATAAACATGGTGACAATATACAGCCTTGACATACTCCTTTTCCTATTTGGAACCAGTCTGTTGTTCCATGTCCAGTTCTAACTGTTGCTTCCTGACCTGCATACAGATTTCTCAAGAGGCAGATCAGGTGGTCTGGTATTCCCATCTCTTTCAGAATTTTCCACAGTTTATTGTGATCTACACAGTCAAAGCCTTTGGTATAGTCAATAAAGCAGAAATAGATGTTTTTCTGGAACTCTCTTGCTTTTTCCATGATCCAGCGGATGTTGGCAATTTGATCTCTGGTTCCTCTGCCTTTTCTAAAACCAGCTTGAACATCAGGAAGTTCACGGTTCACATATTGCTGAAGCCTGGCTTGGAGAATTTTGAGCATTACTTTACTAGCGTGTGAGATGAGTGCAATTGTGCAGTAGTTTGAGCACTCTTTGGCATTGCCTTTCTTTGGGATTGGGATGAAAACTGACCTTTTCCAATCTTGTGGCCACTGCTGAGTTTTCCAAATTTGCTGGCATATTGAGTGCAGCACTTTCACAGCATCATCTTTCAGGATTTGGAATAGCTCCACTGGAATTCCATCACCTCCACTAGCTTTGTTTGTAATGATACTTTCTAAGGCCCACTTGACTTCACATTCCAGGATGTCTGGCTCTAGGTCAATGATGACACCATCATGATTATCTGGGACGTGAAGCTCTTTTTTGTACAGTTCTTCTGTGTATTCTTGCCACCTCTTCTTAATATCTTCTGCTTCTGTTAGGTCCATACCATTTCTGTCCTTTATCGAGCCCATTTTTGCATGAAATGTTCCTTTAGTATCTCTGATTTTCTTGAAGAGATCCCTAGTCTTTCCCATTCTGTTGTTTTCCTCTATTTCTTTGCACTGGTTGCTGAAGAAGGCTTTCTTATCTCTTCTTGCTATTCTTTGGAACTCTGCATTCAGATGTATATGTCTTTCCTTTTCTCCTTTGCTTTTCCCTTCTCTTCTTTTCACAGCTATTTGCAAGGCCTCCCCCAGACAGCCATTTTGCTTTTTTGCATTTCTTTTCTATGGGGATGGTCTTGATCCCTGTCTCTTGTACAATGTCATGAACCTCATTCCATAGTTCATCAGGCATTCTATCTATCAGATCTAGGCCCTTAAATCTATTTCTCACTTCCACTGTATAATCATAAGGGATTTGATTTAGGTCATATCTGAATGGTCTAGTGGTTTTCCCTACTTTCTTCAATTTCAGTCTGAATTTGGCACTAAGGAGTTCATGGTCCGAGCCACAGTCAGCTCCTGGTCTTGTTTTTGCTGATTGTATAGAGCGTCTCCATCTTTGGCTGCAAAGAATATAATTGATATGATTTTGGTGTTGACCATCTGGCGATGTCCATGTATAGAGTCTTCTCTTGTGTTGTTGGAAGAGGGTATTTGCTATGACCAGTGCATTTACTTGGCAAAACTCTGTTAGTCTTTGCCCTGCTTCATTCCATGTTCCAAGGCCAAATTTGCCTGTTACTCCAGGTGTTTCTTGACTTCCTACTTTTGCATTCCAGTCCCCTATAATGAAAAGGACATCTTTTTGGGGTGTTAGTTCTAAAAGGTCTTGTAGGTCTTCATAGAACTGTTCAACTTCAGCTTCTTCAGTGTTACTGGTTGGGGCATAGACTTGGATTACTGTGACATTGAATGGTTTGCCTTGGAAACGAACAGAGACCATTCTGTCGTTTTTGAGATTGCATCCAAGTACTGCATTTCGGACTCTTTTGTTGACCATGATGGCCACTCCATTGCTTCTGAGGGATTCCTGCCCACAGTAGTAGATATAATAGTCCTCTGAGTTAAATTCACCCATTCCAGTCCATTTTAGTTCGCTAATTCCTAGATTGTCGACATTCACTCTTGCCATCTCTTGTTTGACCACTTCCAATTTGCCTTGATTGATGGACCTGACATTCCAGGTTCCTATGCAATATTGCTCTTTACAGCATCGGACTTTGCTTCTATCACCAGACACATCCACAACTGGGTATTCTTTTTGCTTTGGCTCCATCCGTTCATTCTTTCTGGAGTTATTTCTCCACTGATCTCCAGTAGCATATTGGGCCCCTACTGACCTGGGGAGTTTCTCTTTCAGTATCCTATCATTTTGCCTTTTCATACTGTTCATGGGGTTCTCAAGGCAAGAATACTGAAGTGGTTTGCCATTCCCTTCTCCAGCAGACCACACCCTGTCAGATCTCTCCACCATGACCCGCCCATCCTGGGTTGCCCCACGAGCATGGCTTAATTTCATTGAGTTAGACAAGGCTGTGGTCCTGGTGTGATTAGATTGACTAGTTTTCTGTGAGTATGGTTTCAGTGTATTTGCCCTCTGATGCCCTCTTGCAAGACCTACCATCTTACTTGGGTTTCTCTTACCTTGGGCGTGGGGTATCTCTTCCCAGCTGCTCCAGCAAAGCACAGCCACCGCACCTTACCTTGGACGAGGGGTCTCTCCTCATCACCGCCCTTCCTGACCTTGGAGGAGGGGTATGTCCTCACCACCGCCCTTCCTGACCTCGGTCATGGGGTCGCTCCTCTCGGCAGCGCTCTTAGTGCGCCGCAGGAATTGCAACTACTGGGCCCTAGAGAGCCTGTGCTCTGCAATCAATGAGAAGCACATACACTGCAGTGAACAGTCGCCCCCTCTCCCACAGGAAAAGCCTGGTCAGCAACGAAGACCCAGCACAGCCAAAAATAAATAAGCAAAGTCTTTAAAAAAAGAAGAAGAAGAAAGCGAGTGTTAATATCAGATAAATTAAGGAGCAAAGATGTACCAGAGACAGAGAGTGACATGACAAAATTGTAAAAGAGCCAAACCATCAGATCAGTTCAGTTCAGTTCAGTCGCTCAGTCATGTCTAACTCTTTGCAACCCCATGAATCGCAGCACACCAGGCCTCCCTGTCCATCACCAACTTCCGGAGTTCACCCAGACTCACATCCATCGAGTCAGTGGTGCCATCTAGCCATCTCATCCTCTGTCGTCCCCTTCTCCTCCTGCCCCCCCAATCCCCACCCCCCCCACCCCCGCCCAGCATCAGAGTCTTTACCAATGAGTGAAGCCTTCGCGTGAGGTAGCCAAAGTACTTGAGTTTCATCTTTAGCATCATTCCTTCCAAAGAAATCCCAGGGCTGATCTCCTTCAGAATGGACTGGTTGGATCTCCTTGCAGTCCAAGGGACTCTCAAGAGTCTTCTCCAACACCACAGTTCAAAAGCATCAGTTCTTTGGCGCTCAGCCTTCTTCACAGTCCAACTCTCACATCCATACATGACCACTGGAAAAACCATAGCCTTGACTAGATGGACCTTTGTTGGCAAAGTAATGTCTCTGCTTTTGAATGTGCTATCTAGGTTGCCTCTTGAGAAATTTGTATGAAGGTCAGGAAGCAACAGTTAGAACTGGACATGGAACATCAGACTGGTTCCAAATAGGAAAAGGAGTACGTCAAGGCTGTATATTGTCACCCTGTTTATTTAACTTATATGCAGAGTACATCATGAGAAACGCTGGACTGGAAGAAACACAAGATGGAATCAAGATTGCTGGGAGAAATATCAATAACCTCAGATATGCAGATGACACCACCCTTATGGCAGAAAGTGAAGAGGAACTAAAAAGCCTCTTGATGAAAGTGAAAGTGGAGAGTGAAAAAGTTGGCTTAAAGCTCAACATTCAGAAAATGAAGATCATAACATCCGGTCCCATCACTTCATGGGAAATAGATGGGGAAACAGTGGAAACAGTGTCAGATTTTATTTTGAGGGGGCTCCAAAATCACTACAGATGGTGAGTGCAGGCATGAAATTAAAGGATGCTTACTCCTTGGAAGGAAATTATGACCAACCCTGATAGCATATTCAAAAGCAGAGACATTACTTTGCCAACAAAGGTCCGTCTAGTCAAGGCTATGGTTTTTCCTGTGGTCATATATGGATGTGAGAGTTGGACTGTGAAGAAGGCTGAGCGCCAAAGAATTGATGCTTTTGAACTGTGGTGTTGGAGAAGACTCTTGAGAGTCCCTTGGACTGCAAGGAGATCCAACCAGTCCATTCTGAAGGAGATCAGCCCTGGGATTTCTTTGGAAGGAATGATGCTAAAGCTGAAACTCCAGTATTTTGGCCACCTCATGCGAAGAGTTGACTCATTGGAAAAGACTCTGATGCTGGGAGGGATTGAGGGCAAGAAGAGAAGGGGACGACAGAGGATGAGATGGCTGGATGGCATCACTGACTCGATGGACGTGAGTCTGAGTGAACTCAGGAGTTGGTGATGGACAGGGAGGCATGGTGTGCTGCGATTCATGGGGTCGCAAAGAGTTGGACACAACTGAGTGACTGATCTGATCTGATCTAGGTTGGTCATAATTTTCCTTCCAAAGAGAAAGCGTCTTTTAATTTCAGTAAGACATGGCAATCCTGGGTAGGTAAACAACAAAGTTACAAAATATCTGAAGCAAAAACCAGTGAAATTGAAAGACAAAACAGAAAAATCTACAACTATAATTGAGACTTCAACATCCCTCTTTCGACAACTGGTAGAACAACTACATGGAAAATCAGCAAGAACATAAAAATAATTCAAAACACCATCAACCAACAGAATTGAATCAACATTTATGGAACAGTCTCCTCAACAACAGCAGAACTCACATTCTTTTACAAAACTATGGAACATATACCCAGATAAACCACATCACAGGCTATAAAACAAACTTCAACAAATTTAAAAAATTTAAATCATACAATTTGTTTTCTGACAACAATGGAAGTAAAATAGAAATCAATAACAGAAAGAAGAATAATACATTTCCAAATAATCCATGAGTCAAAGGGGAAGTCTCAAGAGAAACTAAAAATAACACTGAATCTAATGAAAATGCAAGTAGAATATATGAAAACTTGGGAGTCACAAATAAAGCAATGCTGACAGGGAAATTTATAAAACTAAATGTTCACATTAGAAAAGAAGAAAAGTCTCAAATCAATAATCTAAGCTCCTACCAGACAAACCTAGAAAAAAATAAAAAAGCATATCCAAAATAAATAATCAGATCAGATCAGTTGCTCAGTCATGTCCGACTCCTTGCGACCCCATGAACCGCAGCACGCCAGGCCTCCCTGTCCATCACCAGCTCCCGGAGGTCACCCAGACCCACACCCATCAAGTCAGTGATGCCATCCAGCCATCTCATCCTCTGTTGTCCCCTTCTCCTCCTGCCCTCAATCCCTCCCAGCATCAGAGTCTTCTCCAGTGAGTCAACTCTTCGCATGAGGTGGCCAAAATACTGGAGTTTCAGCTTTAGCATCATTCCTTCTAAAGAAATTCCAGGATTGATTTCCTTCAGAATGGACTGGTTGGATCTTCTTGCAGTCCAAGGGACTCTCAAGAGTCTTCTCCAACACCACAGTTCAAAAGCATCAATTCTTCGGTGCTCAGCCTTCTTCACAGTCCAGCTCTCACATCCATACATGACCACAGGAAAGACCATAGCCTTGACTAGGCGAACCTTTGTTGGTAAAGTAATGTCAAAAAAAAGACAATCCACAAATTAGCAAAATTAGGAATTAAACAAGGGATATCAACAATAGGCCATGGATAATACAGAAGTACTGTGAAAAATTTTATACATGTAAGTCAACTTAAATGAAATGACCAACTCTAAAAAGCACAAACTACCACAAGCAATACAGTATTAAATAAATAATGTGTATAGCCCAATAACTATAAAGGAAATTTAATTCATAATTTAAAATCTCCAAAAAAGAAATCTCCAGGTCCAGATGATTTCGCTGGAGAATTCTTCCAAATATTTACAGAAAAATTAGCATCAATTGTACACAATCTCTTCCTGAAATAAAAGAGGAAAGAACACATCCTGTTCATTTTATGAAGCTAGTATTACCCTGATACCAGACAAAGTGAGTACAAGAAAAGAAAACTACAGGCCAACATCACTCTTATAAAAAGTCATAAAGGAAACACTAAATAAAATCTATCAATAAATAAAAGAAATTATATACCACAAACAAGTACAGTTTATTCCAGAGACACAAAGAGAGTTCAATATTTGAAAATCAGTCAATGTAATCTAGAAGGGGAAAAAGCAGAAGCAGTAACAGGTTTTATTTTCTTGGGTTCCAAAATCACTGTGGAAGGTGACTGCAGCCATGAAATTAAAAGATGCTTGCTCCTTGGAAGGAAAGCTATGATAAACCTAGACAGCATATTAAAAAACAAAGACATCCCTTTTTGGACAAAAGTCTGTATAGGCAAAACTATGGTTTTTCCAGTAGTCGTGTACAGATGTGAGAGTTGGACCATAAAGAAGGCTGAGTACTAAAGAACTGATGCCTTTGAACTGCGGTGCTGGATAAGACTCTTGAGAGTCCCTTGGACTGCAAGGAGATCAAACCAGTCAATCCTAAAGGAAATCAACCCTAAATATTCAGTGGAAGGACTGATGTTAAAGCTCTAATACTTTGGCCACCTGATGCAAAGAGCTGACTCATTGGAAAAAGCTCTGATGCTAAGAAAGATTGAGGGCAGGAAGAGAAGGGGGCAGCAGAGGAGGAGATGGTTGGATGGCATCACTGACTCAATGGACATGAATCTGAGCAAACTTTAGGAGATAGTGAAGGACAGGGAAGCCTGGCGTGCTGCAGTCCATGGGGTCACAAATCTTCAGACATGACTTAGTGACTGAAAAACAACAAATGTAATATACCAACAATTCAGTTCAGTTCAGTCGCTCAGTTGAGTCCAACTCTTTGCAACCTCTTTGCAGCACACCAGGCCTCCCTGTCTATCAGCAACTCCTGGAGTTTGCTCAATCTCATATCTGTAGAGTCAAGGATGCCATCCAACCATCTCATCCTCTGTCGTCCCCTTCTCCTCCTGCCTTCAGTCTTTCCCAGTATCAGGGTCTTTTCTAATGAGTCAGTTCTTCACATCAGGTGGCCAAAGTATTGGAGATTCAGAATCAGTCCTTCAGTGAATATTCAGGACTGATTTCTTACAGGCTAATAAAATATCATGATAATATCACTTAATAAGAAAACACATTTGACAAAATCCCATACTCATTCATAATAAAAACTCTCAGAAAACTAAAAATAGAGGGGAACTTCCTCAACTTGATAAGGCTTGTTGCTGCTGCTGCTGCTAAGTCACTTCAGTCGTGTCCGACTCTGCGTGACCCCATAGACGTCAGCCCACCAGGCTCTCCTGCCCCTGGGATTCTCCAGGCAACAAAACTGGAGTGGGTTGCCATTTCCTTCTCCAATGCATGAAAGCGAAAAAGTGAAAGTGAAGTCGCTCAGTCATGTCCGACTCTTAGCGACCACATGGACTGCAGCCCACCAGGCTCCTCCATCCATGGGATTTTCCAGGCAAGAGTACTGGAGTGGGGTGCCATTGCCTTCTCTGTGATAAGGCTTATATTACAGTTAATAATGAAAGATAAAATGTTTTTCTCCAAGATCAGAAACAAGGCAAAGATACCCATATTCTTATTCAACATACTACTGGAAGTTCTAAATAATACACTAAAGCAAGGGAAGGTAATAAAAGGCATCAGATCAGATCAGATGAGATCAATTGCTCAGTCGTGTCTGACTCTTTGTGACCCCATGAATCGCAGCACGCCAGGCCTCCCTGTCCATCACCAACTCCCGGAGGTCACTCAGACTCAGGTCCATTGAGTCAGTGATGCCATCCTGCCATCTCATCCTCTGTCGTCCCCTTCTCCTCTTGCCCTCAATCCCACTCAGCATCAGAGTCTTCGCCTATGAGTCAACTCTTCGCATGAGGCGGCCAAAGTACTGGAGTTTCAGCTTTTGCATCATTCCTTCCAAAGAAATCCCAGGGCTGATCTCCTTCACAATGGACTGGTTGGATCTCCTTGCAGTCCAAGGGACTCTCAAGAGTCTTCTCCAACACCACAGTTTAAAAGCATCAATTCTTCAGTGTTCAGCCTTCTTCACAGTCCAACTCTCACATCCATACATGACCACAGGAAAAACAATAGCCTTGACTAGACCAACCTTTGTTGGCAAAGTAATGTCTCTGCTTTTGAATATGCTATCTAGGTTGGTCATAACTTTCCTTCCAAGGAGTAAGTGTCTTTTAGTTTCATGGCTGCAGTCACCATCTGCAGTGATTTTGGAGCCCAGAAAAATAAAGTCTGACACTGTTTCCACTGTTTGCCCATCTATTTCCCATGAAGTGATGGGACTGGATGCCATGATCTTCGTTTTCTGAATGTTGAGCTTTAAGCCAACTTTTTCACTGTCCACTTTCACCTTCATCAAGAGCGGAAAGAAAGAAATAGGACTACCTAACTTACACGACTGTCTACATAGAAAATCCGAAGGAATCTATAAGAAAGCTTCTAGTAATACTATGTCAGTTAGCAAGGGCATAGGATACAAAATAAACTGATTATACAAAAATCAACTCCACTCCTATATACTAGAAGTAAATATCAAAGTTAAAAATATAATACTAATTACAATCATTATGCTATGCTAAGTCACTTCAGTCGTGTCCGACTCTGTGTGACCCCATAGACAGCAGCCCACCAGGCTTCCCCATCCCTGGGATTCTCCAGGCAAGAACACTGGAGTGGGTTGCCATTTCCTTCTCCAATGCGTGAAAGTGAAAAGAGAAAGTGAAGTTGCTCAGTCATGTCCGACTCCTAGCGTCCCCATGGACTGCAGCCTACCAGGCTCCTCCATCCGTGGGATTTTCCAGGCAAGAGTACTGGAGTGGGGTGCCATTGCCTTCTCCATACAATCATTAAAGAAAACCCAAATACTTAGGTGTAAACCTAACAAGATTTGTATATGCTGACTACTACAAAATGCTAATGAAAGAAATAAAAATGGCGCCCCACTCCAGCACTCTTGCCTGGAAAATCCCATGGACGGAGGAGCCTGGTGGGCTGCAGTCCATGGGGTCACTAAGAGTCAGACACGACTGAGCAGCTTCACTTTCACTTTTCACTTTCACGCATTGGAGAAGGCAATGACAACCCACTCCAGTGTTCTTGCCTGGAGAATCCCAGGGAGGGGGAGCCTGGTGGGCTGCCATCTGTGGGATTGCACAGAGTCGGACATGACTGCAGCAACTTAGCAGTAGCAGCAGAGACATACTGTGTCTTGCCAAGGCTGTGTTTTGTCACCCTGCTTACTTAACTTCTATGCAGAGGACAACATGCAAGACGCTGGGCTCGATGAAGCACAAGCTGGAATCGAGACTGCCAGGAAAAATATCAATAACCTCAGATATGCAGATGACACCACCCTTATGGCAGAAAGCAAAAAGGAACTTATGGGCCTCTTGATGAGGGTGAAAGAGGAGAGTGAAAAAGCTGACTTAAAACTCAGTGTTCAAAAAACTAAGATTATGGTATCTGGCCCCATAACTTCATGGCTAATAGATGGGGAAAAAATGAACCTCAATGGACATGAGTTTGAGCAAACTCCGGTACAGTGGAAGACAGGGAAGCCTGGCATGCTGCAGTCCATGGGGTTGCATAGTTGGATACATCTGAGCAACTGAACCGAACTGAACTCACCATGTCTCTGGACTGGAAGAGTCAACATAGTAAAGAGGTTAATTCTCCTTAAATGAATATATAGATTTAATTCAGTTCTCATCAAAACCCTAGCCAGAATTTTTGTAGATATGTTGTTGTTGTTCAGTTGCCAAGTCGTGTCCGACTCTTCATGACCCCATGAACTGCAGCACACCAGGCTTCCCTGTCCATCACCATCCCCTGGAATTTGCCCAAGTTCATGTCTATTCAATCGGTGATGCCATCCAACCATCTCATCCTCTGTCACCCCCTTCTCCTTCTGCCCTCAATCTTTCCCAGCATCAGAGTCTTTTCTAATGAGTCACCTCTTTGCATCAGGTGGCCAAAGTATTGGAGCTTCAGCATCAGTCCTTCCAAAGATATACGCAAGATTACTGTTTCTAAAATTTATGTGGAAGGGCAAAAGAATTAGAATAGCTTTTAAAAAAATTTTAAGTAGAATAATAGATCTAGCCAATTATTGTATATCTACAGTAATCAAAATTGTGGGGTGATGGAAGGACAGACATACAAATCAGTGGAACAGAATAGAAAACCTAGAAATACACCCACACCTGACTGACTTTTGACAAAGGTGCAAAAGAAATATAATGTAGGAAGAATAGACTTTTCAACCAGTGGTTCTGGAACAATTGATTAAGGAAAGAAGGAAGGGCAGAAAGGAGGGGAGAGGGAGAAAGAAAATAAATAGGTAGAAACCTCAACCTAAATGTCTTACACAAAAATTAATACAAAATGGATCATGACCTTAAATGTAAAATGTTAAACTATATTACCTTCTAACTAGTAGGAAAAAAAACAGGAGAAAATCTTTGGGTTTGAGATCCAAGCAAAGAGTTCTTAGACTTGACACAACCCATAAAAAGGAAAATCAATAAACTGTCCTTTCATCAAAAGGAAAACTCTGTAAAAGACCAAAAAAAAAAAAAAGAAAAACAGACTGGAAGAAAATATTTGCAAACCACATATTCGACAAAAGCCTATTGCGTAGGAACTTTCAAGGCCGAACCTTAAAAAAACAAATCATCCAATTAGAAAATGGGCAAAAGACATGAAGATGTGTTTGTCACAGTAGTTGTTGCCAGAAGACTTAAAGACAGAAAAAATATATGCAGGTATGAACTTCGCTGAATGTTAGAAGATAAATTGGGGAAAAAAAAAAAAAAGCTAGACATTGGCATTTCTACTCAAGATGTTATTTTGTACTAAATAATCCAGAATATACAGATGATGAACTAATAAATTACAGGCTGATCTCTGTGGGTATAGCTCGGGTCTTCTCTATACAGTATTTTCACGGTCGATCCCAGGAAGGGTTGGAAATGTAGACTATGAGGAGCAGGACTTTCACTTAGAGAAGAGAAATTCTCTTCTGTCTGGGGGCTTTTTGGGAATATTTAAAACACTCCCAAACTGATCCAGAGAGTGAGAAATCACTTTAGTCGCCCTGAGGGAAGGCTGGTCCTAGATATAAGTTGTTATACTCTGGGTGGTACTTCCCAACATTACCTGGCCCACATCCCACAGTGGGTGAAGTTTTGTGGGAACTTGCAGCCTGGTCTCTGCTGTGTGGAATTAGGAGAACTGGTCTGTGCTTGAGGCACAAAGAAGACTCCTGCACACCTGCCCCCATACCCAGTCAGAGAGGTAGAACAAACATCTTCGCATAAGCCTCACGAGGGTGACTGACAACAGAGGCAATGTGTGGTGGCTCTGCAGAAAGCCCAGGTGGAAAAATGCGAGGATCTGCTCTATCCTGTGCATCCCCAGGACAGCATCCTTGGGGAAGGGAAGGAAACTTAGAGGAAACCTTGTGGGAGGGGCCAATTTCAGGCAGGCAGGCCTGTGAGACCAGAGCTCCTATCGTTTGAGTATTTAAAGGAAATAAGATAATATTTCATAGGGTTTCCCTTATAGCTCAGTTGGTAAAGAATCCACCTGTAACACAGGAGACCCCGGTTCGATTCCTGGGTCGGGAAGATTCGATGGAGAAGGAACAGGCTACCCACTCCAGTATTCTTGGGCTTCCCTTGTGGCTCAGCTGGTAAAGAATCTGCCTGCAATGCAGGAGACCTGGGTTCAATCCCTGGGTTGGGAAGATCCCTTGGAGAAGGGAAAGGCTACCCACTCCAGTAGTCTGGCCTGGAGAAATCCATGGACTGTCCATGGGGTTGCAAAGAGTCAGACACAACTGGGTGACTTTCACTTGACTTAAGATAATATTTTGTGACTAGGAAATATTGGTTGTTGAAGCAGGGACATTTGGTTTCACTAAGCTAAGAGAAAAGTTCACTCTCCCCTTTTCAATAACCCGTTGTCTTTTCATTAGAAGCCTTAAATAGCAGGGTTTTTCTCTGCTCTTCCATTCCTTTGAAACTCTACTCATAATTAGCTTCCCACAACTCTCCTTGGTTTCTTCCACCATTACTCATCATCCTGGTCTATTTGTGTTACAGATTATGATTCTCAGCCTCCATTGGTTTCACCAAGTTTAGTACCATTTTGTTATTTTAAGTCCCTAGGGCTAATCTTTGGGGAACATAAAATACTTCTCCCTGATTACTAGTTTCAGTGCTCTCAATAATCTGATAAATAATCTTTTTAATCTGATACATTTAGTAAGGTTCTTAATCTGAGGTCTGTAGCAATGAAGGTTCACATATAAAATTCAAGCTATCTGTGAGTCCGGAAGGGACGCATTTCACATCTTTGTTTTTATTAACCTCTCACTGAAATTGAGTGTTTCCTTCTATCACTAAGATAAGCAACAGATTACAATGAAGTAAATGGAACACAGCAGCTACTATTACTCTAATTGCTTTAGGTATCTCAAAATTCATTTATGTTTATTACTAGTTAAAATTATTGTTGTTATTAGATGTGCCGTTACATCTTGTTATTTAACAAGAGGCACATATATCACAAATTTAAAAAAATACATTTTGATAATCCTTTCAATATAATTGGTTTCTTCTGTTAGCCTATATTTGTATGCAAAAAATTATTCTGAGAAGGGATTCACAGGTTCAACTAAACTGTCCAAGGCAATAATGGCACAAAAATGATTTTAAATTCTTGTAATGGCCAAAAGTGCCTACAACATAATAGTTAAAAGATTAAAAGCAACCTAAATGCTAATAACAGAAGATTAGTGAAATGAATTATGATATATACATACAGCAGAATATTATGCAGTCACTAAACAAAATTCTGTAGAACACTAATGGCTTACATGGATAGATATCACAATATATTGTCTAAAAGAAAAAGTACATATGATCATTTTTTTGTAAATCACACATACATACACATATATACATACGTATCGTATACATGGACAGAAAATGTGTATCAAGACACACAAAAACGCTCATGGTGGTTGCTTACAGTTGGTAGGAACTGTAGATAACATTGTTATCTCATTTGTAAAAAGTTTCTACACATTTGTAATTATTTTTGCAAGAAAATTTTTAAAAATTATTATTTTTAAATATAGCCCTAAGGAACTATCCATAAAGATATGCTATTCTTACTTCTGATCAGTTCTGTGTAAAGTCATTCAACAAATAAACCTCAGTTCAATGGTCAATGTTATAAAATTAACTAATGCTATCTATAAAATCTACCATCATTATGGGAAAAAAAATCTACTGATTTTCATACAATGATTTAGCAGCTGAACTAGTAGAAGGGTTAATTAGGCACCATTTATCAACTTTATAGGCTATGAAACCTCAAGTAAATTGCCATTGGCACAAATATCATATACTCATCACTTTCAAAATTGTGTCCCACCAATCATTAAATAATTTTATCTTCATAAAGTCCTTTTTGTTTTATTTTGTTTTGTTGATTGGCATTTTTGTTTTTTGAGTGTCATTTAACAAAATAAATATAAATTTAGATCCCTTCATATCAATTCTCCTCTTAAAATCAGCATATTTTATAACAATACATGTTTCTGAATTCACATTCCGGGAAACACAAGCTTTTCCTTTCTCTATGATTGTGCCACATCATACAATTTTGATTGATTCTGGATCACATTGTCATTGGCACTGGAAAAAATATTCACTGTTATTTTATTTTTATATCTGGGTATTAGGAATTCCAAGATGCATATCATATCCCTTTATGCTAACATTTTGTTAGCTGGACAAAATATGCTAGGTTTTAATAATGCTCCTAAATGAGGTTTATGACTTTTAAATACAACTTTTCTAAAAGCAGACATTCATCTAATATGTAAGATGTGACTTTAAGGAATTATCCTGATATAATTCTCTTTGATCAAAAAAGCACCAGACTTTACATAGGAAATGCATGTCATCTTCTCTGAGCAGTCACCTTGGGACACCTCAGACAAACCTTGATGAGGTTTGTCTTTGTTCAGAACAATCTTAGGACCTCTCTTTTAGACTTGATTGTGCTCTGTTCCTTTTTAAAAAAATGAATGTTTTTGAAGATGGCAAAGCATTGCCCTTTAAAGTCAGGTAAAGGTAATGTAGAGTAGGAGATGGGATCCTAGGTGTACCAGGTTAAAAAAACAAAAAACAGTGAATGTGACAGGATTGCATGTGTGCTCAGTTGCTTCAGTCATTTATGACTCTTTGCAACCCTATGGACTGTAGCCCACCAGGCTCCTCCCTCCATGGGATTCTCCAGCCAGGAAAAATGGAATGAGTTGCCATGTCCTACTCCAACAGATCTTCCCAATCCAGGGATCAAACTGGTGTCTCATGTGGCCCCTGCATTGCAGGCAGATTCTTTACCCACTGAGCACCTGGATTAGGGGAAATGCAACGTGACACTAAACGTAATGTGACACTATGGGCTTCCCGGGTAGCTCAAATGGTAAAGAATCTGCCTGCAATGCGGGAGATCTGGGTTCAGTCCCTGGGTCAGAAGGATCCCCTGGGGAAAGGAATGACTACCCACTCCAGTAGTCTTGCCCAGGGGAATTCCATGGAAGAGTCAGACACAGCTGAGTGAGTACCACTTTCACTTTCAATGTGACACTAAATTAGGGGTGATATATTAGATACTCGGCAATAGGTATGGCAGGGCACAGATCAATCAAAACAGATGTCATTGAGCCAGGGGACTTTGACCAAGATCCAAATACTGACTCTTTAGTGGCAGGACTGTGAGTCCTTCTTGAGGGTCCAATAGGGGAAACTGTAGTGGTGGGGATGAGTGGGCACCTGGGGATTTCTGAACTATGGCAATAACTAACCGATAAAGGAGATTTGGGGTATGTTAATGTCAGTTGAATATTGGTCCTTCCAAAAGTAGAGACCACTGCTGTTTTTGTGGGGTTTGGGCCTTGCCCAAAGTTGTTTGAAGGTGTTGAGAGCAACAGCAGCAATATTGGAACAAATGTATAGGATCTCAGGATAATGTCTTTGAAGGGCATTGCTTATATGAATATTTCTCTAAACGTATTAATAAGCACCATACTTTTTTTTTTTTTTTTACTTTTTTCTCACTAGCACCTAATACAATGCTTGAGATACAGTAGTTGTTTAGTATTTGCTGAATGAATGCCATATTTGTTAACAAAAAGTAACTTCTAAACAAAATCTTATCTTTAAGGTTTTTAAAAGTTATTTTTTTAGACCCATAAACTCTATTTTATTGGAAATAATTCTAAAAATCTCTTTGAAGAAAGAAATCCATGAATATTTATTCCTGACTCAAAACCTTTTGATAGTAGCCTACTTCTTTCTCAAATGCAATCCTTTACAGTGACCTTTTAATTATTACCTTCCTTGAAAAGTCATGGCAGCTGTCAATCTGTCTTTAAACCCCTGGGAGCTCCTATTAGTTCTAGCCAAAAAGAGTCTTCCTTTTAGCCCATAGGACTTGAGCTCTCCTGGGCCTAGGGCTACTATACCGTAGCCTGCTGGCCAATATTTTTCAGGCAGTGGGAGTCAGGGTTCCCTGGTGGCTCAGTCAGTAAAGAATCTGCCTGCAATGTGGGATACCTGGGTTCGATCCCTGGGTTGGAAAGATCCCCTGGAGGAACACATGGCAACCCACTCCAGTATTCTTGCCTGGAGAATCCCCATGGACAGAGGAGCCTGGCAGGCTTCAGTCCATGGGGTCACAAAGAGTCGAACATGACCGAGCAACTAAGCACAGTGGGTGTCTAGTGCTGTGCACTTAATACATCCATTCCCTCTCCTAACCACCCTTTTTGTAGCTGAGGAAATTCAGTTCTAGAGTAGCTCTGCAAGTTCCCCATATTTACACAGCTAGACAATGGTGAAGGTACCAGTTGAATCCAAGTAACTTGATTTCAGATCTGAGCACCCTTGACCAACACAGTATAAGGAGTCAAGGCTGGCTCATCTTCAGTCAATCAACAGGGTAGGAATTGAAGGATTTCTCATACCTGGAAAGTACCTCAGAGCTGCTATTACATTGACATTTAGAAACAAGGTTTCAGAAGGAAGATTTCATTACACATTCACAAGTATTTACTGAACATATATATATGCAGGCACTGTTCTAGGTTCCAGGAAGACCGGCAAGGGAATCACCAACTCCTTCAGCTTGTTACATGCAGCACTTTTAACTCGAGTTTCCTAGGGCTCTGTTTTCCTCTTCTTTTAAAAAGGGGAAAAAAACATAAACTCCTGTATTGAGTTTGAATTCTGGATCCTAAGCCATCATCCTCCTCAATGAACTGCAAAATAGACATACCTCTAGAAAGGAGGAGATCTACCACTTTCTTCTTTCTGGATCGCTCTAGGGGAGTATTTGATCTCCTTTAACATCCTGTCCTTGTAAGGAGAGCAACAGGGGCAGGAGGAAGTGATGGAAGTTAGGATTGAAGCACACAGACAGTATGGAACACAGACGATTTATCTATATAAACATTTCATTGACATGGCAGCATTTTCCTGTTAGTGCAGGATTACCCTGCATAATGCTGATATATCCAGAGTCAGCTAATTGTCTGACATATGAATTTTTTGTTTTAGGAGGCATTTTTAGTTATACAGTGGTCTTATATGCTATCATAATTGGGAACAATAGAAACGTGAACTGAACTTTGTACCTTCCTTGGAAGATTAAGTTGTTTAAAGGGAAGTTAAACAATAACCAACAAGAAGACTATCAAAGAACTGACCTTAGAATAGTAAACCATACTAAATGCCCCAAGCAAGCTGAGAGTTTAAGAAACACTAACTTTTCACCAAAAATTATCCTAACGTGCTGAAAACCTAATCTGCTAATTAGGGAGTTAATAAATTCACCCCACTCCTCGCCCCAGTAAGATTTCAAGATAAAATAAGAATTTCTAATAATAATTCTTGGAGAACGAAATGACAACCCGCTCCAGTATTCTTGCCTGGAGAATTCCATGGACCAAGGAGCCTGGCCGGCTATAGTCCATGGGGTCACAAAGAGTCGGACACAACTGAGCAACAAACACACAACAACAACTCTAACAAAACAGAGTCCTTTCCATGTCTCCCTAAAGCACCAAGTTCTCAATATTAGAGTCATCCTAATATTCTCAATTTCAGTCTGAATTTGGCAAAAAAGGAGTACGTCAAGGCTGTATATTGTCACCCTGTTTTTTTAACTTATATGCAGAGAAATGCTGGACTGGAAGAAACACAAGTTGGAATCAAGATTGCTGGGAGAAATATCAATAACCTCAGATATGCAGATGACACCACCCTTTGGCAGAAAGTGAAGAGGAACTAAAAAGCCTCTTAATAAGAGTGAAAGTGGAGAGTGAAAAGGTTGGCTTAAAGCTCAACATTCAGAAAACGAAGATCATGGCATCTGGTCCCATCACTACATGGGAACTAGATGGAGAAACAGTGGAAACAGTGTCAGACTTCATTTTTCTGGGCTCCAAAATCACTGCAGATGGTGACTGCAGCCATGAAATTAAAAGACGCTTACTCCTTGGAAGGAAAGTTATGACCAACCTAGATAGCATATTCAAAAGCAGAGACATCACTTTGCCAACAAAGGTTCGCCTAATCAAGGCTATGGTCTTTTCTGTGGTCATGTATGGATGTGAGAGCTGGACTGTGAAGAAGGCTGAGCGCTGAAGAATTGATGCTTTTGAACTGTGGTGTTGGAGAAGACTCTTGAGAGTCCCTTGGACTGCAAGGAGATCCAACCAGTCCATTGTGAAGGAGATCAGCCCTGGGATTTCTTTGGAAGGAATGATGCTAAAGCTGAAACTCCAGTATTTTGGCCACCTCATGCAAAGAGTTGACTCATTGGAGAAGACTCTGATGCTAGGAGGGATTGAGGGCAGGAGGAGAAGGGGACGACAGAGGATGAGATGGCTGGATGGCATCACTGACTCGATGGATGCGAGTCTGAGTGACCTCCAGGAGTTGGTGACGGACAGGGAGGCCTGGCGTGCTGCAGTTCATGGGGTCGCAGAGAGTCAGTCGGACACGACTGAGCGACTGATCTGATCTGAATATTCTCAATTATTTATTTTTACTGTTTTTAATCATATGAGGCATGGCCTTAAATCTCCCATTCAGAACAAAGTACAAAATAAATTTTTAGAAAGAAGTAAACAGACAAACAAATACGTAAATCAATAATTGGGAGGATTTTCCACTCTTTCACCTAAAGATTTGATCCTTGTGAAACTATATCATTCTTTGGGAGAGAGAGATGGTGTTTTAAGCAGTGTTCATCATTTTCGCTTTAGTATAAACATGTACTTGAGGCTTTCTTAAGAACAGATTTTGCTAGAAGATAAAAAGTGAGACTTTCTTCCTCTTTTCCTAGAGGCAGAGAAGCCAGAACATTCCTTGTTCTGATTTTGGCCCAAGAACAGGGATGATCTGCCTTTAAGACTGAAATGCCAAAATCTCTCTCTGAAAAGTAAAATATTGATGTACACTCATCTTCTATTTCATGGAATAGAAATTATATTTGTATCTCAAATTTAAAAGAAACTTCTGCCTCACAGTCCTTTCTTATATTCAAAAGCAAATAATCAAGTTAACTTGTCCTGTAGTCACATCACCTATAGGAATAAACTGTTAAAGCATTTTTGTCAAAGAGATTACAGAAAATCAGTCCCTTTATCTCATGAAGTGTTTCTGAATTTTCTGGTCCTTTAAGCTTTCCCCTCTCCTGTGTTAAAGTCAAAACATCGGATCAATAATACATGGTGCTCAAGCCTTAGAATTTCAGGCTCACGACTGATATAGAGGATGCAAAATGGACATTACAGCACACAATTGTGCTCTGTGGAAACTATGGCGTAATACCCTGAAAAATAGCTGCAAGTCATAAAAATGCAGTGCTCCGACCCCCGGAAAGAATTGTGTGCACGGTCCCAGAACGATGTCTGTCGTCCAACACCCTCACTCCACGTCTGAGCCCTTTTGCTCCATGTGGTTTTTCCCTCAGGGATCATTATTGGGTTTCATAATGATTAGTTTGTGTATGAAAAAGGAAAGCTCAAGACTATAATTTTATATATACTTAAAAAAAACATATAAAGAAAATTCAGTAGCAAGACAAGCAATCTCCTGGAGCCTGCTGTGAGCAGGAGTGTACCTGTGAGAGTGACAAGCTGATAAATGAATGTCCCAGCACCCAAGGGGACAAACCACAGAGAGGAAAGCGTTGTGTCTCTGTGGCTTAGGGAGCTCTGCTCTCCTGCTCCCCGCTTTAGACACAACGAGAGTACCCACAGAGAAGCAGATGGCGGCTGGTGAAGCAAATGAGTATTGGACCATCTAAGTCGGGAATTCAGGCATAAGGAGAGAGGGAATGTTTCTTGTCATTTTGGCAGCCAGATGATGAAAGAGATACTTATCAATAAAGATCCAAGGGAAGGATAGGTAGAGGCAAAGTGGAGCCAAAACAAGACCCAAGGGTAACCTCAGAGAGAGACCGAAGGAGGAGACAGGGCCACACTGGAAGTCAGGAAGACAGGACACCTACCTGGTAAATGGGTCTTCAGCACCACACCTGCAAAGGCTCCCTTCTCTGCAGATCCCCAAGTCCTCCTGCCTGGAGAGGCAGCGTAGCCTAAAGAAGAGAAAATCCTGGGTGACCCCTCTCAGTCTGTGGCCGGGTTCCCAATCTGCAGGATCTAATGCCTGATGATCTGAGGTGGAGCTGATGGAATACCAGAAATAAAGAAATGCAATGTACTTGAATCATCCCCAAACCATTCCCCTACCCCAGTCAGTGGAAAAATTGTCTTCCACAAAACTGGTCCCTGGTGCCAAAAAGGTTCGTGACCGCTGCTCTATGGGGTCTTGAACCAATCACTTAATAGTTCTGAACCTCAGTTTCCTCATCTGTGAAGAGGGCTAACAATAAGAGAATCAAACCAAGAAAACCCTGGGCAACAATGGTTGCCACATAACAATAACTCAATAAACATTAGATTTTATTATATTCTTATCAACTGTCACGTCAACATATTACCTTCTTTTAAAAAAAAAAAAAAGTGTTAAAAATGTGACCCCACCCCCTTCAGCTCTACCTATGATTTAATGAAAAAGGAAAGGTAACTTGTTCATCCTCCCTTCCTCTCGTGGAATAAACTAAGGTGTTTCCTACATTTTTATTTATATTCATCTCTGTGTTCCTTCACAAACAAAAAGTAAATCCCTCAAAATGACAGGATAAAAATTAAGATCCATGTGTATTTTAGAGTAGACGGATGAGAAGGGGAGCAGTTGGGTGGCTATGTTCCTCTGAGGACAGAAATTCAGAGGTAGAAACTAAGAGGAAGAAGCCTGTTGGGGAAAAAAGGGAAATGGCAGAAAAAACTGAGTATTGTTCTCTGGATTTTAACTGGGATACACGTTTGGCCTATAAAGACCAAGTTTTCTTGTTCAGTCATCTAACCGAGTGATTCTCAACTGAAGGCAGTAGTAAGCTAAGAGCAGGGAGAAAGGAAACCGATGATATTTGCTAGACATTTAACATCAAGGCTGAAAAAAGCCAACTCAAGAATCAAGTTGTACGAGTCACACACATGACTTTATTGGTTGTGAATGTCTATTGAAAGGGGCATATACGTAATTGTCACACACATTCTCTCAGTTAAAAGCTTTATTCTAACAAGCAGGCATCATCTATAAACTGAACTAATGCAATAGCCTTTGAGCTGGTCTTCATTCCACTCTTAACTGACTGGGGTCCCTTCTCTATACAGAGCTGGAGTTATCTCTGTAAAATACAAAAGTAAAAAGACCCTGACACCGGGAAAGATTGAAGGCAGGAGGAGAAGAGGATGACAGAGGATGAGATGGTTAGATGGTATCGCTGACTCAATGGACATGAGTTTGAGCAAGCTCAGGGAGATGGTGAAGGACAGGCATGCTGTAGTCATACACAGGATTGCAATGAGTCGGACACAACTGAGCAACTGAACAACATCAAAACAACAACATCACTGCCTAATTAGAACCTATCACATTTAGAATACATTCAAACTCCTATCATGGCCTGTGAGATTCTGCATTATCTAGCCCTTGTCTTCTTCTTTTTTTTTTAAACTTTCTTTTGTCCCCTCCCCGCAAAGTTTTCATTACAATGGTACTATATTAACCTCTCAATTCCTCAGCTTATTCTGACCTCAGGGCCTTTGAACTGGATACTGTCTCTCCCGGAAGCTTTTCTCTCACAACTGCTCAGGTCTTGGCTCAAATATCACCTCCTTTTCCAAACCACCTCATCTAAAGAAAAGTTCCCCAACAGTTCTCTGATCCAATTGATTTCCCTTATAACATTTGTCACTAGCTGAAATTCTTATATATTTACCCACAAGCTTATTATCTCTTTCCTTTTATCAGAACATAGCTTTCTGAGAGCAGGGGTCTTATTTACCCAATACCTAGCCTTGTGCCTGGCATAAAGTTAGCTCCCATTAGGTTTCTGCTGAATATGTAAATGAATAATATTCAAATAGAGTCTAGATGCTAAGAGAAGGAAAATATGTTTATGAGAAACATTTCTAAGGCATTGAACAGCTCAAAAGATATTAGAAAAATTTTTCTCAAGAGTTAGACTTTCAAAAAAATTTAAGCAATATGTATATATTCAATTGATTGATGGCATCTGTCTAGTTTCTTATACCTATAATTTAAGGCCCTGCCTCTTGTCAACAGTTGAAAGCCTTTTAGAATCATCTATACAGAGAAGACTGGAACAGAAACTCAATAGGAAAAAAAAAAACCTTCAAGAGATAATAGTCCAGATAAGACTAGATTCTAAAAACTACTCAGTGGACCTTTGGGCTACTCTTCTAGTCTGCCTTCATAATGGTATTACTGAGACAGTCACTCAAGCTATAATAAAATGAAATACTCAAAAAGGAAAAATTATTTCAAAAATTATTTCAAAATAACAAAAGTCCCAATTAAAGTCCTCTTCTGCAAAAATAAACATGTATTTACTACAATTTTAAACTAATAGGTTATTTGAAATTGGAAAGAATGAATCACTAATCCCTATAAATTAAAAATTTTGGCACAAACATGTTGTCTGTTTGACATTTTTATATATCCATATTTCATAATCAGGTCTATAAATCTTTTTCCTCATGTGAAACTAATTCCTCTTTCATGCTCAAATCAAACCATATTTTAAAAACAATTCAGTGCTTTTATTTTGTGTTGATGGTCAGATAACCAGTTGTTTCAGATGTAACTTTTAAATAACTAATAATAAAATGTGATATTAAGTGGATATTCAAATATTAATCTCATTAAAAAATGCTCTTTTTATAAATTTTATAGAATCTTTCATCACAGATGCTTCAAGATGTTGGGAGTTCACTTCATATAATTGTTTTCCACAGCAGCAGGCAATTTAACTTACAGTCTCCTGGACTTCCCTGGTGGCTCAGATGGTAAAGCGTCTGTCCACAATGCAGGAGACCTGGGTTCAATCCTTGGGTTGGGAAGATCTCCTGGAGAAGGAAATGGCAACCCACTCCAGTACTCTTACCTGGAAAATCCCAAGGATGGAGGAGCCTGGTAGGCTACAGTCCATGGGATCGCAGAGTGAGACATGACTGAGCGACTTCACTTGACTTTACTCCACTCCTGGGGTACCTATTAAACATACAGTTTCCTTAGTCCTATTCAAAGGGTTTCTGTTTTTATGTATCTAAGCAGAGATCCAGGAATCTCTACTTGTTTAAAAGGCTTTCCAAGTTGTTATTAACGCCTTCCAGGCTTCACAAACAGTGATTTTCATCCAGCTTCCAACTTAGACGAGAACACTTTTATTCACATTTCGGGTTTTTTTTTTAATTTGAAGTATAGTTAATTTATAAGTGTTAGTTTCAAGTATATAGCAAAATTATTCAGTTATATGCATATATATGTATGTGTGTATATATATATATATATATATATATATATATATACTCTTTCAGATTGTTCTCCATTGTACTGACTATCTTATAATACTACTGTGCTACAGAGTAGGTCCTTGTTGTTTACCTATTTTATACATAGTAATGGCTATATGTTAATCCCAAACTCCTAATTTATCACGTTTCTAAACAATTGCCACTCAGATGTGTTCTGAGCTCTTCCAGAGGAGATAATTCCCTCTCCATGTAGTTTGTTAACATCTAATGGAAAGGTCTGATTGTCAGAAAACTTTTATTTACTTTAAACTGAAATGAGTCTGCTGGTGGCTTCATCCCACAGGTCTGCCCTCTGGCACAACAAAAGTTATTATATATGACAGCTGTTCATGCATTTCAATGCAGTATTCGGGGGCCCACAAGTTTTTCTTCTATAGCTGGATACCTGGTTTCCCAAACAACTGCTCTCAGATCCTGTATCACCTGAGGTATCTCTGCACCCTACCGCACCACCCACATTCTCTTTTCAGAGCCTCATCTCCTCCAGTCAGAAGGAGAGCCCCTAACCCAGCTATGAGCCTTTTGGCCCTGTCCAGCAGTGGAGCAGCATGTTGGGATATCATATGGAACCGTACACACCCTACACTGTTGCCTCTCAAAGGCTGACATGCCAAGTGATGCCACAGGCTGAGGGAAAATGGTGAAAGGAGAAAAACAGCTAAGTTCATTCCATCTAAAAGATTCTAGTACTTTCCTCCTATATCGTGATCTGCTCAGGTCCTTCTGAAATTTTTGTTTTAAATGTAACTAGAAGGATACTAGTTTGCTTGGTTGGTTGGTTGGTTTTACTAGAAAGTTAGCCATCCGATGCTGATGAATTCTATTTCTTGAAGAGCTGTAATGGTCCATAAAGATGAAACTCTAGGAACCACTGCCCTGGACTTGCCTCTTGTGTTACCACTGTTCTCTAATCCAGCTCTTGCCTCTGCAACACCTATCACCTAACAAGACACCGTGGCTCACAAATCATTACATAATTAGAATCAATGGAGTTTTATGAAAATACAGATTCCCCCCAGGGCCCCCTACCAGAAATTATGGTTCAGTAGGTCTGACGTGAGGCTTGGTATCTGCATTTTTAAAAGCTCCCCAGAGATCCTGATGCTCATCCAGAATTAGAAAGCACTGGAAAAACCATACATTTGCTTTTTTATCATAAATGATATGCATTTATTCAGTGACTCTCTCCTATATATTTATAGCTTAGTATCACAGGGAGCGGAATTGATTAGGAAAGCAGGAGTCTGATCAAGTGTTAATACAGCCAAGCAGGTCTTGATACATGAATGTGTAGTCAGCTTCCTCCCTTAGATATGGACACATCTGCAGTTGGTATCCTTTCCTCCTCGTCTAGCCTTCTCTTAACAGACCAAGTGTTCTCCCTTCAGCTTTAGACAAACTTGTTCTATCTGTCCAATTCTACCCAATAAACTGACCTCAACACTCTTGGGTTTTATCAATATTCCTATGAAAGGATAATACTTGAACAGGACATAATATTAGTGCATTCAGTTCAGTCGCTCAGTCGTGTCTGACTCTTTGCAACCCCATGAATCGCAGCACACCAGGCCTCCCTGTCCATCACCAACTCCCGGAGGTCACTCAGACTCGCATCCATCGAGTCAGTGATGCCATCCAGCCATCTCATCCTCTGTCGTCCCCTTCTCCTCCTGCCCCCAATCCCTCCCAGCATCAGAGTCTTTTTCAATGAGTCAACTCTTCGCATGAGGTGGCCAAAGTACTGGAGTTTCAGCTTTAGCATCATTCCTTCCAAAGAAATCCCAGGGCTGATCTCCTTCACAATGGACTGGTTGGATCTCCTTGCAGTCCAAAGGACTCTCAAGAGTCTTCTCCAACACCACACTTCAAAAGCATCAATTCTTTGGCTCTCAGCCTTCTTCACGGTCCAGCTCTCACATCCATACATGACCACAGGAAAGACCATAGCCTTGACTACACGGACCTTTGTTGGCAAAGTAATGTCTCTGCTTTTGAATATGCTATCTAGGTTGGTCATAACTTTCCTTCCAAGGAGTAAGCGTCTTTTAATTTCATGGCTGCAGTCACCATCTGCAGTGATTTTGGAGCCCAGAAAAATAAAGTCTGACACTGTTTCCACTGTTTCTCCATCTATTTCCCATGTAGTGATGGGACCAGATACCATGATCTTCGTTTTCTGAATGTTGAGCTTTAAGCCAACCTTTTCACTCTCCACTTTCACTCTCATCAAGAGGCTTTTTAGCCCCTCTTCACTTTCTGCCATAAGAGTGGTGTCATCTGCATATCTGAGGTTATTGATATTTCTCCCAGCAATCTTGATTCCAACTTGTGTTTTTTCCAGTCCAGCATTTCTCATGACGTACTCTGCATATAAGTTAAATAAACAGGGTGACAATATACAGGCTTGACATACTCCTTTTCCTATTTGGAACCAGTCTGTTGTTCCATGACCAGTTCTAACTGTTGCTTCCTGACCTGCATACAGATTTCTCAAGAGGCAGATCAGGTGGTCTGGTATTCCCATCTCTTTCAGAATTTTCCACAGTTTATTGTGATCTACACAGTCAAAGGCTTTGGCATAGTCAATAAAGCAGAAATAGATGTTTTTCTGGAACTCTCTTGCTTTTTCCATGATCCAGCGGATGTTGGCAATTTGATCTCTGGTTCCTCTGCCTTTTCTAAAACCAGCTTGAACGTCAGGAAGTTCACGGTTCACATATTGCTGAAGCCTGGCTTGGAGAATTTTGAGCATTACTTTACTAGCGTGTGAGATGAGTGCAATTGTGCGGTAGTTTGAGCACTCTTTGATATTGCCTTTCTTTGGGATTGGGATGAAAACAGACCTTTTCCAATCTTGTGGCCACTGCTGAGTTTCCCAAATTTGCTGGCATATTGAGTGCAGCACTTTCACAGCATCATCTTTCAGGATTTGGAATAGCTCCACTGGAATTCCATCACCTCCACTAGCTTTGTTCCTAGTCATGCTAAGGCCCACTTGACTTCACATTCCAGGATGTCTGGCTCTAGGTCAGTGATCACACCATCATGATTATCTGGGTCGTGAAGCTCTTTTTTGTACAGTTCTTCTGTGTATTCTTGCCACCTCTTCTTAATATCTTCTGCTTCTGTTAGGTCCATACCATTTCTGACCTTTATCGATCCCATCTTTGCATGAAATGTTCCTTTGGTATCTCTGATTTTCTTGAAGAGATCCCTAGTCTTTCCCATTCTGTTGTTTTCCTCTATTTCTTTGCATTGATCACTGAAGAAGGCTTTCTTATCTCTTCTTGCTATTCTTTGGAACTCTGCATTCAGATGTTTATATCTTTCCTTTTCTCCTTTGCTTTTTGCTTCTCTTCTTTTCACAGCTATTTGTAAGGCCTCCCCAGACAGCCATTTTGCTTTTGTGCATTTCAGAATGAAGGGATGGAGCCAAAGCAAAAAGAATACCCAGCTGTGGATGTTTCTGGTGATAGAAGCAAAGTCTGATGCTGTAAAGAGCAATATTGCATAGGAACCTGGAATGTCAGGTCCATGAATAAGGGCAAATTGGAAGTGGTCAAACAAGAGATGGCAAGAGTGAATGTCGACATTCTAGGAATTAGCGAACTAAAATGGACTGGAATCGGTGAATTTAACTCAGATGACCATTTTATCTAGGGGAAGGCAATTCCACCCCACCCCAGTACTCTTGCCTGGAAAATCCCGTGGATTGAGGACCCTGGTGGGCCGCAGTCCATGGGGTCGCTAAGAGTCGGACACGACTGAGCAACTTCACTTTCACTTTTCACTTTTATGCATTGGAGAAGGAAATGGCAACCCACTCCAGTGTTCTTGCCTGGAGAATCCCAGAGACGGGGAAGCCTGGTGGTCTGCTGTCTCTGGGGTCGCACAGAGTCGGACACGACTGAAGCGACCAAGCAGCGGCAGCAGCAGCAGCAGACCATTATATCTACTACTGTGGGCAGGAATCCCTCAGAAGAAATGGAGTGGCCATCATGGTCAACAAAAGAGTCCGAAATGCAGTACTTGGATGCAATCTCAAAAACGACAGAATGATCTCTGTTCGTTTCCAAGACAAACCATTCAATGTCACAGTAATCCAAGTCTATGCCCCAACCAGTAACGCTGAAGAAGCTGAAGTTGAACGGTTCTATGAAGACCTACAAGACCTTTTAGAACTAACACCCAAAAAAGATGTCCTTTTCATTATAGGGGACTGGAATGCAAAAGTAGGAAGTCAAGAAACACCTGGAGTAACAGGCAAATTTGGCCTTGGAACATGGAATGAAGCAGGGCAAAGACTAACAGAGTTTTGCCAAGAAAATGCCAAGAAACTGGTCATAGCAAATACCCTCTTCCAACAACACAAGAGAAGACTCTATACATGGACATCATCAGATGGTCAACACCGAAATCAGATCGATTATATTCTTTGCAGCCAAAGATGGAGAAGCTCTATACAATCAGCAAAAACAAGACCAGGAGCTGACTGTGGCTCGGATCATGAACTCCTTATTGCCAAATTCAGACTGAAATTGAAGAAAGTAGGGAAAATCACTAGACCATTCAGGTATGACCTAAATCAAATCCCTTATGATTATACAGTGGAAGTGAGAAATAGATTTAAGGGCCTAGATCTGATAGATAGAGTGCCTGATGAACTATGGACTGAGGTTCGTGACATTGTACAGGAGACAGGGATCAAGACCATCCCCATGGAAAAGAAATGCAAAAAAGCAAAATGGCTGTCTGGGGAGGCCTTACAAATATTAATGCATAATCACCCCTTAATAAACTGGATATTAAATATCTACTATTATTATAGTTTCAAATTACCTTTACCTTCATTTTTATAGAGGCACCAGCAAACTGATGCTATCTGAGGTCTGGACCAATCCATACTATTTGCCTTTACTTGAATTTCAATAAGCAGTTCTTCATCCAATATAACTGATGCTTACAAATACAACTTCAAGTAATATATTTATTCAAGTTATACATGAACTTTTTCAGAACTTCAGGTTTTAAAATCTATCACATATTTTCAGTACCTTTTCAACATATTATAGCATTTTCAATGCTAACTTTTCCATCCAACACATTGAAACTCTTTTCCAGAGAATTATCTTATGTAACGGTCTAATGTTAAATAAACTTGAGAAATGCAATTTCTATACAGTCGTTCAAATAATTGATAACATATATTTTAACAGGGATAGCAGAAAACACAGAGCTTCTTAAAGATTTTGTTTGAAAGTGGCTAATGTTACTTTTCACATTCCACTGGCCATAGCAAGATACATGGTGAAGTCGGACATTGATGGGGTGAGAAGTAGACTCTTTCTACACAAAAGGGCCTACATGAAAGGTTCATGCATGCACAATATAACTGATCATCTTTCCTTATTTGCAATTGGGGCCTTACACACCTTTCTCCAATCTTTTGAATTTTTTTCTGTCTTTTCCAAAATTTTTCAAACAATATGATAGTACTATGATCATATCAATAAGATTGTTTATTGCCTAAAATGTAATTTGTCTGGGCCTGGAATTTGAGTTCATCTAAAATATTTAAGTTATCAAAAGTTTCTCTTACCCTGGATGTCAATGACCTCTAAACACAATGATTCCTCAGTGTTGCCAGCTTAAAGGTCATCTTTCTCGGTATAGACAGAAAAAAAAAAAAAAAAAAAAACGGAAGTACTGTGTTTTCTTTTAACATGATACCCTCATTCTCAAGCAATGGACCTATAATTTTGATCTATCTATTGTTCTGAAAATAGCTCTAAAAATTGCTGCTGCTGTCTTTAGTGGTTTTTGTGAGCCTCAGCTAATCCTTGACTTTAACTCTCTTGAAATTCTTGTCCTATTCTTTTGTATTCTTCTTAGTTATGTATTCTCCTATCCACAAGTTACACAGATATTTTCCAGCCTTACCAGTTTCAGTGCAAATATGCCAACTTCTCTTCAGGCCTCCCATTTTCTTTCCAATGAGAGTACGTTTAATTGTGTAGCCAGAATTCCATAATTCAAATATTCCTTGGGGACTTCCCTGGTGGCTCAGATAGTAAAGAATCTGCCTGCAATGTGGGAGACCTGGGTTCAATCCCTGGGTTGGGAAGATCCCTTGGAAAAGAAATGGCAACCCAGTCGAGTATTCTTTATCACCACAGAATTGTATTCATCTTTTCTCTCTTTTGGAAAGTGTCTTTGTTTTTTAAAGAAAATATTTTATCAGCTATTATTCAAAACTCCATCCATATTCTGTCCTTATGGCTTATTTTTTTTAAATGATGTGATTATGAGACACAATATGGCATAAAGTTTAAGAGTTCAGTCTCAGGAGATGAAATCTGAATCTTGGCTTTTTTTACTCACGAGTTCTGTGACCTTGAACAAGTGAGTCAACCTTTCTGTGCCTCAATTTCCTCATCTATAAAATAGGGACAATTACAGTATTTCCCTACATTGTTATTGTAAGAACTAAATAATGTACATAAAGTACCTGGAACAGTGCCTGTCACATAAGTGCCTCTCAGTCAGTTCAGTTCAGTCGCTCAGTCATGTCCAACTCTTTGCAACCCCATGAACTGCAGCACAACAGGCCTCCCTGTCCATCACTAACTCCCGGGGTCTACTCAAACTCATGTCCATTGAGTTGGTGATGCCATCCAGCCATCTCATCCTCTGTTGTCCCCTTATTCTCCTGCCCCCAATCCCTCCCAGCATCAGGGCTTTTCCAATGAGTCAACTCTTCACATGAGGTGGCCAAAGTATTGGAGTTTCAGCTTTAGCATCAGTTCTTCCAATGAACACCCAGGACTGATCTCCTTTAGGAGACACTGGTTGGAGCTCCTTGCAGTCCAAGGGACTCCCAAGAGTCTTCTCCAACACCACAGTTCAAAAGCATCAATTCTTCAGTGCTCAGCTTTCTTCACAGTCCAACTTTCACATCCATACGTGACCACAGGAAAAACCATAGCCTTGACTAGACAGACCTTTGTTGGCAAAGTAATATCTCTGCTTTTGAATATGCCATCTAGGTTGGTCGTAACTTTCCTTCCAAGGAGTAAGCGTCTTTTAATTTCATGGCTGCAGTCACCATCTACAGTGATTTTGGAGCCCAAAAAAATAAAGTCTGACACTGTTTCCATTGTTTCCCCTTCTATTTCCCATGAAGTGATGGGACCGGATGCCATGGTCTTCATTTTCTGAATGCTGAGCTTTAAGCCAACTTTTTCACTCTCCACTTTCACTTTCATCAAGAGGCTTTTGAGTTCCTCTTCACTTTCTGCCAAAGGGTGGTGTCATCTGCATATCTGAGGTTATTGATATTTCTCCCGGCAATCTTGATTCCAGCTTGTGCTTCTTCCAGCCCAGCATTTCTCATGATGTACTCTGCATAGAAGTTAAATAAGCAGGGTGACAATATACAGCCTTGACCGACTCCTTTTCCTATTTGGAACCAGTCTGTTGTTCCATGTCCAGTTCTAACTGTTGCTTCCTGACCTGCATATAGGTTTATCAAGAGGCAGGTCAGGTGGTCTAGTATTCTCATCTCTTTCAGAATTTTCCAGAGTTTATTGTGATCCACACAGTCAAAGGCTTTGGCATAGTCAATACAGCAGAAATAAATGTCTATAGGAGCTCATCAAATGTCCTTCAATAAAACAGGTGCACTGGTTCACTCATACACACATAGACACACACATACATACATCTAACACACTCAGGACCTCTGCATGTAAAAGGCAGTTCACTGTTCACTTCTATAAGAGAAAAATAGTGCAGGCACCTAAAGGAATTGAGCAAGCTGCAGGGCAAAATACAGGTTGCTAGTATGAGCCCTGGTTTATCAGTCTCTCGTGCACTCACTGTTGTGAAAATTCTGCAGACAATAAGCCCTACGTACATAGAAAGAGCCTTCACTTCAGGGGAAGAGGCATCCTGGAAAAAGAAAGGACCTACAGAGTAGTCAAGGAAACCTGCACCCCAACTTGGAATAATCAACCTAAACATTTAGTCTAAAATAGGAACTGATGATCAAAGACTACCAGCATATGAGGAAGATTAACAGCATAAAAAAAGAGAGATCAAGATCAAATCAGAGCCATAGTTACAGGATAACATAACAGAAATGCAAGGAACAGAAGAAATCTTTACCTTAAGTTCCAATTAGACTCCTAATGAGTTTTTAAATGATATTATAACCTTAAAAACAAGATCTACAAAAAAAATGGGGTAGATCACAGTAAGAACTAATTCCTTAATTTTTTAAATGCAAAGTTCAAAAATTCATAAAAGGGCAGTAAGATATCAATAAAAATACATCAGAACATAGAATGGAAAAATTAAAATATGAAACAAATCAAGAGCTGATAAAACTCATAAAATATCAACATACAAATTTCAGTGTTCAACCAACTGGGGTTCCAGAAAAAGAACAGAGGGAACAGAGAAAAGTAAAGTTTTCCAAAAAATTAAAAAATATAAAGATACAGCATCATAATGAAAAGCTTATGAATATTATCACCATCTAACTTAGTACTGATTCAAGAAGTACATCTAAAGTAGAGGGAACAACAACAAAAAAAACATACTATTGATATTATTGCAGGCATTGGCAAGTAACAATAGAAAATCAAAAATTAATAATATAATACCAAACACTAAAAGAAAGAAAATTTGAGTAGTGCTTCAAGAAGTTAAATCCACAGGATACAGAGCAGGAAAACATCACTAATTAAAGTTTATTTGATCAAGAAATAGCTATAAATATAGTACCATATTTATGGAAGAAACTATTGAAAAAGTTAGGAGTGATTTTAACTGAGAAGAATGCGTTCTCCAAAAAGGACAGAGAGTAGTATCAGTTCAGCTCAGTTCAGTTCAGTCACTCAGTCATGTCTGACTCTTTGTGACCCCGTGGACTGCAGCACTCCAGGCCTCCCTGTCCACCACCAACTCCTAGACTCCACCCAAACCCACATCCATGGAGTAGTATATTTTATTACTAAATCTTTCTACACTAGATGATTTTTTTACTTGTCATCTCAGTCTCTGTTCAGGCTAGTACTCTTTTGGTGCAACATAAAGGTTTAGGCCTATAGAGTCAGCATGTAATGAACATGTAAGGAAATAGTGGTATGTTCTACAGCCAGGCTCTATGGGAGAATGCAGATAGCCCCAGATGGGAGAGTGGACCAGTGACTGGCTAACCAAAGTGAACCAGTCATTCCGTGGGTGAATACATCATTCCATGGGTGACTACAAAGGCATCTGAGTCTCCTTCCAAAACCCCAGGCCAGACAAGAATCTGTTTGTATCTTGACTGAGCTGCCAAGATTCCCATACCTTAGTAAGATGACACTCATTACTGGACATCATTCTGTCACTATCAAGCCCAAGTCTCAGTACTTAGAGTAAGCTCTAACTTTGTTCTGGAATTTAAAAGAGATAAAACATAAGACTTTTGTAGTTGGTTTTAACTTCAGTAATCTCAGCAGCTGAGTTGAGCTATTCAACAAAATTGACTGAGTGCCTACTTTGCACAAGGCACCATGGGAAACACACAGATAAACAAAACAGATATGTCCTCTCAGGGAGCTTAGGAACCACTGAGCAAGAGAGAATTGAATGCAGCTAATTTTAATACAAGATTGAATGCAAGTGGATTGAAGCATAAAGAAGGAAGAAAGTGTGCCTAGCTTAGAAAAGGATCAGGAAAGACTAAGTCAAAGTGAGGTGGAACCCTGGGCCTTGTGTCAACAGGATGCCTGCAGGCTAGTGCCGTGGTGCTGCTGTGACTTGGAATATAATCTGAGAGCATTATTATCTGATTTGTACCTGCCCTGGCCAAGGATAATGTTGGGATCTCCAGTTTGGGGTGCTCTGAATTTCTGGTTAAATGATTTCTGATTAAATTAAGTGGTTAAATTTAATTTAAATTAAATTAAGTGATTAAATGCTACATTCATTTCAAATGCCTCACTTACCCACATACAGGCATTTTCCTTGAAAAGTACGAATTGGTAAAGTATAAATCTAGCACAGAGAAGTCTGTGCTGTGGTATAAGCAAACCAGAAGTCACTCGTAACTCCAACTAAATCCAAAATTCTGGGTAGTTTCTATTTTGAATATTGTATCTCAACATGTGTTTGTGGCCATGTGTCTACATTGTCCTCTCAAGTCCCAAAGATAGAAGAACCAGAGAACATTAAAATTGGAAAGGACCTCGACTATTATTCAACACAATCCTATCATTTTACAAATGATGAAACTAGGCCAACATACAGTAAATGTGACTTCCCAAGGTTATACAACCACAAGGAGCAAAGCCTGGACTTAAAGCAACTTTTCAAGTGCAGGTCCAGAAGCTCTTTTTTCTGGATACTATACTGAAAGAAAAATGAAAGGATAGGAAAACAAATCAAAGATAATAAAGAAATTAAATGTAATGCTTAATTAAGTCATTGCCAAGAGATATAGAAACATCAGTGTTTCTGAAATAAATTTCAAAAAGCTTTTAAGGGATCCATATTTTTTAATATGTTTTCTACTGGGACGAAATAAATACATACTGGTTACCAAAATACAAAATATTTCTTTTCAAACTATTTTAACTCATTTTCAAGTAATTATTAAAAGCATAAAATTTTATTCTGTTAGAGTAGCCAGGGAAATGGTAATTAGCTAATCATCCACATACATAAAATTTTTGCTTTCTAAAAACAAAAACAGGAAATATTTAAAAATAGGTACTCTCAATATTTAAAATAAGTACTCTCAATAATAATAGATACTCTCAATATCTCAGAGCCAACTCATTGGAAAAGACCCTGATGCTGGGAAAGATTGAGAGCAGGAGGAGACGGGGGTGACAGGATGAGATGGTTGGATGGCATCACCGAATCAAGGGATATGAGTTTGAGCAAATTCCAGGAGATAGTTGGATGGCATCACAGACTCAATGGATATGAATTTGAGCAAATTCCAGAAGACAGTGAAGGACAGGGAAGCCTGAGGTGCTGCAGTCTGTGGGCTACAAGGAGTCAGACACGACTTAGCAACTCAACAGCAACAACAACTCAATATTTATTTAATATTTATATCTAAGGACACTGTATTTTAAAAATAGACATGAAAAATTAGAACAGAGTCTGTTCTGTGTCTGCTTATGACTATCATCTACCAGCATCTATCATAGCAACTCCATAAGAACCTCTAATGTTAGGTCCATGAATCAAGGCAAATTGCTGCTGCTGCTGCTAAGTCGCTTCAGTCGTGTCCGACTCTGTGCGACCCCATAGACGGAAGCCCACCAGGCTCCCCCATCCCTGGGATTCTCCAGGCAAGAACACTGGAGTGGGTTGCCATTTCCTTCCCCAATGCATGAAAGTGAAAAGTGAAAGTGAAGTCGCTCAGTCGTGTCCAACTCTTAGCGACCCCATGGACTGGAGCCTACCAGGATCCTCCGTCCATGGGATTTTCCAGGCAAAAGTACTGGGGTGGGGTGCCATTGCCTTCCCCATCAAGGCAAATTGGAAGTGGTCAAACAGGAGATGGCAAGAATGAATGTCAACATTCTAGGAATCAGCAAACTAAAATGGACTGGAATGGGTAAGTTTAACTCAGATGACCATTATATCTACACAGTGGGCAAGAATCCCATAGAAGAAATGGAGTAGCTGTCATAGTCAACAAAACAGTCCAAAATGCCGTACTTGAATGCAATCTCAAAAATGACAGAATGATCTCTGTTTGTTTCCAAGGCAAACCATTCAACATCACCAGTAATCCAAGTCTATGCACAGACCAGCAATACTGAAGAAGCTGAAGTTGAATGGTTCTATGAAGACCTACAAGATTTTCTAGAACTAACACCCAAAAAGATGCCCTTTTCTTCATAGGGGACTGGAATGCAAAAATAGGAAGTCAAGAAATACCTGGAGTAACAGGCAAATTTGGCCATGGAGTACAAAATGAGGCAGGCCAAAGGCTAATCGAGTTCTGCCAAGAGAATGCACTGGACATAGCAAACACCCTCTTCCAAAAGCACAAGAGAAGACTCTACACATGGACATCACCAGATGGTCAACACTGAAATCAGACTGATTTTGTAGTCTGATTTCAGTCTTTGTAGTCTTTGTAGTCTTCATCTTTGTAGTCAAAGATGGAGAAGCTCTATACAGTCAGCAAAAACAGGACCAGGAGCTGACTGTGGCTCAGATCATAAACTCCTTATTGCCAAATTCAGACTGAAATTGAAGAAAGTAGGGAAAACCACTAGATCATTCAGGTATGACCTAAATCAAGTCCCTTACAATTATACAATGGAAGTGACAAATAGATTCAAGGGATTAGATCTGATAGACAGAGTGCCTGAAGAACTATGGATGGAGGTTCGTGACATTGTACAGGAGGCAGCAATCAAGATCATCCCCAAGAAAATAAATGAAAAAGGCAAAATGGTTGTCTGAGAAGGACTTATAAATAGCTGAGAAAAAAAGAAGAGAAGCAAAAAGCAATGGAGAAAAGGAAAGATATACCCATCAGAATATAGAGTTCCAAAGTATAGCAAGGAGAGATAAGAAAGCCTTCCTCAGTGATCAATGCAAAGAAATAGAGGAAAACAACAGAATGGGGAAGACTAGAGATCTCTTCAACAAATTTAGAGATACCAAGGGAACATTTCATCCAAAGATGTGCTCGATAAATGACAGAAATGGTATGGACCTAACAGAAGCAGAAGATATTAAGAAGAGGTGGCAAGAATTCACAGAAGAATTATACAAAAAAGATCGTCATGACCCAGATAACCATGATGGTGTAATCATTCACCTAGAGCCAGACATCCTGGAATATGAAGTCAAGTGGGCCTTAAGAAGCATCACTATGAACAAAGCTAGTGGAGGTGATAGAATTCCAGTTGAGCTATTTCAAATCCTAAAAGATGATGCTGTGAAAGTGCTGCACTCAATATGTCAGCAAATTTGGAAAACTCAGCATTGGCCACGGGACTGGAAAAGGTCAGTTTTCATTCCAATCACAAAGGAAGGCAATGCCAAAGAATGTTCAAACTACTAAAAAATTGCACTCATCTCACATGCTTGCAAAGTAATGCTCAAAATTCTCCAAGCCAGGCTTCAACAGTACGTGAACCGTGAACTTCCAAATGTTCAAGCTGGATTTAGAAAAGGCAGAGGAACCAGAGATCAAATTACCAACATCCCAGGGATCATCAAAAAAGTAAGAGAGTTCCAGAAAAAAAAAAATCTATTTCTGCTTTATTGACTATGCCAAAGCCTTTGACTGTGTGGTCACAACAAATTGTGGAAAATTCTTCAAGAGATGGGAATACCAGACCACCTGACCTGCCTCCTGAGAAATCTGTATGCTGGTCAACAAGCAACAGTTAGAACTGGACATGGAACAATACATTGGTTCCAAATCAGGAAAGGAGTATGTCAAGGCTGTATATTGTCACCCTGCTTACTTAACTTATATGCGGAGTACATCATGCAAAATGCCAGGTTGGATGAAGCACAGGCTGGAATCAAGATTGCTGGAAGAAATATCAATAACCTCAGATATGCACATGACACCACCCTTATGGCAGACAGTGAAGAAGAATTAAAGAGCCTCTTGATAAAAGTGAAAGAGGAGAGTGAAAAAGTTGGCTTAAAGCTCAACATTCAGAAAATGAAGATCATAGCATCTGATCCCATCACTTCGTGGCAAATAGATGGGGAAACAATGGAAACAGTGACAGATTTATCTTTTAGGGCTTCAAAATCACTTTGGAAGGTGACTGCAGCCCTGAAATTAAAAGATGCTTGATCCTTGGAAGAAAAATTATGGCCAACCTAGATAGCATATTAAAAATCAGAGACATTACTTTGCCAACAAAGGTCCATCTACTGAAAGCTATGGTTTTTCCAGTGGTCATGTATGGATGTGAGAGTTGGACTATAAAGAACGCTGAGTGCTGAAGAATTGATGCTTTTGAGCTGTGGTGTTGAGAAGACTCTTGAGAGTTCCTTTGACAGCAAGGAGATCCACCCAGTCAATCATAAAGGAAATCAGTCCTGAATATTCATTGGAAGGACTGATGCTGAAGCTGAAACTCCAATACTTTGGCCACCTGATGCGAAGAACTGACTCATTGGAAAAGACCCTGATGCTGGGAAAGATTGAAGGTGGGAGGAGAAGGGGATGACAGAGGATGAGATGGTTGGATGGTATCACCGACGCAATGGACATGAGTTTGAATAAACTCTGGGAGTTGGTGATGGACAGGGAAGCCTGGCGTACTGCAGTCCCTAGGGTTGCAGAAAGTCGGACATGACTGAGTGACTTAACTGAATCATAGCACCTGGCTTATGGAATATACTCAGTATATCTTAGTCGAATAAATAAATTAGTTAATACTCCCATGCTCTTCTCCAGGATTAAAATTCTCCAGCAACCTTTGTATATTACATATTACATCGAATATTTAGATGGTAAAAATCTGATATGTAACACTAAAATTTGGAAGAGTTCAAAACTTCAGCTACCCTTGATTTAAAAGCAATCCATCCTTTTCCAAAGAAGATTCCATGATTAAGTCTTTCTCTAGACCCACCTGTAATTAAGTCCCAGGTGATAGCCAGAACCTGAATCTGAAGCAGTAGTAGAATCCTGCTTTCCTCTTTCCTCACCCTAACCCAGAGGAGGGCTCTAGAGGTGAAACCCATGCTTGACTTCAGACCCTACTCCCAAGCACAAGTGAGGACTTCTTGACTGGCTGAGAATGTCTGGTCCATATCACCAGATGTCTTCCCATTGGTGCCTTATAGGCCACTAACAGGCCAAGTAGGAAACACCCTAAGAAACATGAAGGGACTTCTGATCCAGAGGGCTATTTGCCTGCGCATACAAATGGAAGAGAGAAACTCAAAGTTTTTTCAAGGATATTAAGAACCTCACTGAGGAAGTTAAAGATGGAAACTAAATATGAAATGCTTTTTTATAGTCACAAGGACCTTATTTAAGTGTTATGCATATATATATATATATATATATATATATATATAGTTAACACACCTTTGTTATCTTCCTCACTTATTTTATAGAAATGAGAAAAATGTAGTATTTTGAAAACTGGTGTCACTGAGGTTTTCCAATTGCTTAAAACAACAACAACAGGGGCAGGGGAAGGGATAAATTTGGAGATTGGGATTGACATACACACACCAATATATATAAAATAACTAACAAGGACCTGCTGTATAGTACAAGGAACTCTACTCAATACTCTGTAATGACTTCTTTAGGAAAAGAATCTAAAAACAGACTGGGTATATGTAAAACTGACTCACTTTGCTGTACATCTATACTAACACAACATTGTAAATCAACAATAATCCAATAAAAAATTTTAAAACAAAAACAGATAAAGCTGCCATTTCTAATCTTCCTTTGAATGTTTTATATAGCAAAAATGAATGTTATAACTTTTGACTTTCCTATTTTAGTGTCTGTGTACTTATGCAACTAACTGTAAATGAAATATTGCAGGTCTGACTCTTTTTCCACTTACCTGTATATAAAGTCATTTAAGTATTAAACCATATTTCCCCTATTTCACTAGTAAAGAAAAAATCACAAAATACTGAGAAAAATAAAAACACAGGGGCATGAGTTAAGGAAAGTGAAACTGTGAAAGTGTTAGTCACTCAGTTGTGTCTGACTCTTTGTGACCCCATGGACTGTAGCCCACCAGGCTCCTCTGACTATGGAATTCTCCAGGCAAGAATACTGGAGTGGGTAGCCATTCCCTTCTCCAGGGGATCCTCTTCTCCAGGGGATCTTCCCAACTGAGCGATCAAACCTGGGTCTCCTGCATTGCAGGCAGATTCTTTACCACTTAGCCACAAGATGCTTTTGAACAAGATGCTTTTGAACTGTGGTGTTGGAGAAGACTCTTGAGAGTCCCTTGGACTGCAAGGAGATTCAACCAGTCTATCCTAAAGGAAATCAGTCCTGAATATTCATTGGAAGGACTGATGTTAAAGCTTAAACTTCAATACTTTGGCCACCTGATGCGAAGAACTGACTCATTTGAAAAGACCTTGATGTTGGGAAAGATTAAAGGCAGGAGGAGAAGGAGACAACAGAGGATGAGATGGTTGGATGGCATCACTGATTCAATGGACATGAATTTGAGTAAACTCTGGGAGTTGGTGAAGGACAGGAAGGCCTGGCGTGCAACAGTCCATGGGGTCGCAAAGAGTCGGACACGACTGAGCGACTGAACTGAACTGAACTGAATTATGCCAGAGTTAGGGAAGCTGTTGGCTAAGCAGTAAAGAATTTTCCTGCAACGCAGGAGACATGGTAGGAGCCATGATTTTGACACTGGGTCGAGAAGATCCCCTGGAGAAAGAAATGGCAACCCCCTCCAGTATTCTTGCCTGGAGAATCCCATAGACAGAGGAGCTTAGTAGGCTACCATCTTTGGGTTTGCAAAGAGTTGGATACAACTGAGTGACTAAATAACAATGATTCTTCCTAAACTAGCTTCTACTACTGAGTCACCAGTGATACTCCAGCTGCCCACACCTCACTTTTTTCCGTCTGAGAAACAAAGACCAGAGTCACAGTTACATCATAGAGAGAAATGAGAAAAAATAGCAAATGGTGGCTTGCAAGTCTTACCAACCTTCTTGGGAGGTTAACTGTGGATCCTCAAGACCATTTGATGCCTGGTGTCCCAAGTCCATCTCAGAAGGTAACAGCAGCCCCAGGAAGGAGGCAAAGGACAAAAACAGACCCTGATACACAGAATCTGGAAACTCATCAGGATTTGCCCACATTTTCATTTGAAGAATAATTTTGCACTGACTCCAGAGGGAGAAAAATCTTGATGTATAAATTTTGAATTTTTCTAATGAAGCTGCATCAGGTACTAAAAGTAATCTGGAAAATTTCACCCCAGATGAAGAATTTAAGAAATTCTGTCAAAAGAATGAAGACATAACAGCTTGATCATTTTAAAAATGTAAGTATGTTTCCTGTTGTGAATATTCTCAGAGATGCCCATGCATTCTTTATCTGATGGCAAGAAGAGAAAATAGGTACATTAACAATGTAAAAAAGAAAAGAAAAAATAGGGTTCCATATGCTATTGTGTGTTTCTATGAAAAAAACTTTGCTTGTGAGCGCTAAGTCACTTCATTTCAGTTCAGTTCAGTCACTCAGTTGTGTCTGACTCTTTATGACCCCATGAATCGCAGCACGCCAGGCCTCCCTGTCCATCACAAACTATGGGAGTTTGCCCAAACTCACGTCCATCAAGTCAGTGATGCCATCCAGCCATCTCATCCTCTGTTGTCCCCTTCTCCTCCTGCCCCCAATCCCTCCCAGCATCAGAGTCTTTTCCAATGAATCAACTCTTCGAATGAGGTGGCCATAGTATTGTAGTTTCAGCTTTAGCATCAGTCCTTCCAAAGAATGCCCAGGACAGATCTCCTTTAGAATGGACTGATTGGACCTCCTTTCAGTCCAAGGGGCTCTCAAGAGTCTCCTCCAACACCACAGTTCAAAAGCATCAATTCATCAGCACTCAGCTTTCTTCATGCTCCAACTCTCACATCCATACATGACCACTGGAAAAACCATAGCCTTGACTAGACGGACCTTTGTTGGCAAAGTAATGTCTCTGCTTTTGAATATGCTATCTAGGTTAGTCATAACTTTCCTTCCAAGGAGTAAGCGTCTTTTAATTTCATGGCTGCAATCACCATCTGCAGTGATTTTGGAGCCCCCAAAAATAAAGTCTGACACTTCAGTCATGTCCAGCTCTCTGCGACCCCATGGACCTGCCAGGCTCCTCTGTCCATGGGATTCTCCAGGCAAGAATACTGGAGTGGGTTGCCTTGCCCTCCTCCAGGGGATCTTCCCAACCCAGGGATTTGAACCCAAGTCTCCTGTGGCTCCTGCATTGCAGGCAGGTTCTTTCTCACTGAACCACACACAACTGCATATAGAACAATTATCTTTAATAAACAGATTTGTTTGGCAGCTTGGTTCTAGATGCAGTTCACACTCTCCGGGACTCTGGAGGATGGACAGCTGAACCTGCTGGCCAGGTCAGGGAGGTCTGTCTGCTCACTAGCTTGATCCAAGCTGGATTTACTTGTTCCTGCATCGACTGTTTGCATGAAGAAATTACACTTTGCCCATTTTTTTCGATGATGGTAATTAAATATTTCTACTGAGTTGGCAACCTATTTTACTTGAAATTGTGAATTTGTTTTATTTTTCTAAGTAAATATGGGTTTTTTTTCTATTTTTTTATTATTTATTTACCTCAAATTTTAATCATTTTTTCCTAAACATTTTCTTTAATGTGTCTTTTCTTTTCTATTCTCATTTTTCAAATGTTCCCCTTTCTCATTGTAACTTTTTTTTTTGCCCCTTTTGTCACTTTCTAAGTAGTCAAAAGCGGGAAAAAAATGGAAATAAGCTGAGAAAGCTCCCAGGAGTAAATGCATTCAACCTGACTTTTCCATGAAGCATTTCATAGACAGGATCCACAGGAAGGGGATAAGGGACCGAGAGTTATGAAGGACTCTTTGACTCCCAGATCAACTTTTCAAAATTAGACATTTGACATAACCTCGCTCTGCTACTGCTAAGTCACTTCAGTCGTGTCCAACTCTGTGTGACCCCATAGACGTGAGCCTACCAGGCTCCCCTGCCCCTGGGATTCTCCAGGCAAGAACACTGGAGTGGGTTGCCATTTCCTTCACCAATGCATGAAAATGAAAAGTGAAAGTGAAGTCGCTCAGTTGTGTCTGACTCTTAGTGACCCCATGGACCGCAGCCTACCAGACTCCTCCATCCATGGGATTTTCCAGGCAAGAGTATTGGAGTGAGGTGCCATTGCCTTCTCCAACATATAGCCCTAGAGACATGCAACAATAGTAACAAGAGACATTTATCTCACAAATTTTAATCTGTAGTCCAAGTCCATTACCTGATTGCACCTCTTACAGTCTACAAAAAAAAAAAAAAGTTATTCACATATATAGTGTGTGTGCTATATATATATTTATGTACCATATTTCTCGTATGTGTGTCCAATTACTTCTCATTAATAATAACATTAAACTGCATTGTAATTTTTTACATCAAAAGGGCTTATTTGTTAAATGTAAGTATATAAGAATATTACCTTGTGTAATTCTGTTCAGACGCTGCTTCAGTTTTAACTGTACCTAGAGTCTCAAGAAAAGCAACAGGAAGCATTTCTAACCCTTGAGAGAAGCTAGTCACAGATGATAACAAATGTGTCATAACTATGAGTATGGTTCACGCCACAGAATTCTGTATGTCACCTTTGAATCTTTAGCAGCTCTAAACCATTTGTAGTTTCTCTGAACATGGCAAGTTGTCTCAAGCACCTGTACATGTTATCCTGTCTGCCTCAAATACATTGTCTTATTTCTCCCTCAAGAGTGAGTCAGTTCGTGACTTTAATAAACAAACCTTGATGAGTCTTATGAATATATTATGTGGAACTTTGGAGAAATTAATTTTGAATAGGAATTAGTCATTGAAATGATATAAAACATCCCCACTGTTCTTATTACTTTAATTTTAAAAGTTTTCATTAAAAACAGCACTACTTTTCAAATGCATGTACCCTGTTTATGGTAAACCAAATCCTAATACTATATATTGCCTACAATAAACAAAAGGAAAATTTTTTAAAAATGAGTCAGTTCAGCTCCACCTTCTCTGTGACTTTCTCTGATTACTCCTTGTGCTCATTCGCCTGCAGCTTGCCAGGCACTGTGCTAGATGCTGAGTAAGTACCATGAAAACAGTACTCCTGCCCTCACAACGTGTGATGCACGGTGGTCAGAAGAGGTAAGGTGGGAACATTTCATGATGGGGCCGGAGAAAGGTTTCCTGGAAGAGGTAACAGCTGGATCAAAATCTGAAAGCTGGGCAAGAGAAGAAAGGACGAGGGGGAAGGCATTCAAGAAAGAAACTAGGAAGAAGCAAGGGTGGAGAGAAAGAATGCTGGCTGAGAGGTCAGGATGTCCTTCAAGGGAGTTTCAATTCTATTTTTTTTTTCCTAGAAGGCAATGAGGATCCTTTGAAGCAGAAGAATGAGATGATTAGATGTATTTTTTTAGAAAGTGTGGAGATTAGAGAGAATGAGACTGGGGCAGTTAGGAGACCTATTGGTAAAGAAAATAACGTGTACTTTGTATTGGAATTAACATGGGAGAGAATTTGAGAGAGATGAATGAGTGAGAAGGGAAAGGACTTAGTCATGGATGGGCCGTGGTGCATGAGGCACAGAAAGACAAGAGGGAAACCCAGGCTTCTCTGCCTTCTTGCCAAAGTGGACATGAGACTCTGAGATCAGAAACTCAGGAGGAGGAGGAAGAGGTGACGGGTTGAGTTCTGAATATGTGTAAATAGGAGAGACCTGTGGGACATACACATGGAGAGGTCAGTGATCCTTCTACTGTGTGCTTGCCACCCTGTTGCATTACCTCATGTTTCCACTGTTGAGCTTGTCTGTCTTCTATCTCTGACTTTCTCCAGACAGGAAGGACCAATCCCCAAGCCTCCCCTTCAAGGTGCCCTCAACTAGCTCAAGAAAAACAAGGCTCTCTCATTTTTCCTATCTCCCATTCAGTTGAGTTCCGTCACTCAGTTGTGTCTGACTCTTTGCGACCCCATGGACTGCAGCATGCCAGGCCTCCCTGTCCATCGCCAACTCCCAGAGTTGATTCAAACTCATTGAGTCGGTGATGCCATCTCATCCTCTGTCTCTCATCAGAGTACTGCTAACTTAGAAGAAATATCCTACAAGGGCTGAAGTTCATCACCCCTCCTAGAGAGAGCAGAAACATGGACTGAGAAAAGAGAAATGCTGGTTTGCCTTTATTTTAATATCACCCATTTTCAAAGAAACCATTGTTTCAGGAGAACTGAATACTTTCTAAGGTAAATAGAATGAATGTGAATAACAATCTTGTTTAAGATTCCAACTTGTTAACAGAAAACATGTGTAGACTTGAGAATTAAAAATAAACATGCCTTTAAAGATGACCTGGAAGGCTTCTTACCTGCCAAGAATAGAGTTCAAGACCTCAGAAGGCCTACGTTTTCCCAGAAATGGTAGATTATATTGCTAATGATGGGTGAAGGCATTAAACCATAAGGGGTTCCCCACTATAATTTTGGTACTATTTAGGTGAGTTTTGTAATGAACTGAAATAAGAGAAGAAATCTGAAGACTGATCTTGGGTTGTGGATATTGGATCTATGATTTTATCCTTTGGAAGAATGTTTCTATTACAGTTCATGATGATAGTTCTTGCTTTTTATCCAGTTTTATATATATATATAATATACGGGATGAGCCCCTCTCATAATTTGAATTACATTTTAGTGTAATTGGTTGTCCTGGTATATACAAATATAAATTCATTTTTAGTTTCTCATCATATATCTTTTAGTTCAATTGAACATTACTAATGAAGAGCATTACTTCTTATTTCAATATTCTTATTCATTCCAAATTAGAGAAGGATTTCTGAGGGTTGTTATGAATCAACACAGCAAATGCCAGCAGCAAAATGTCTCCTAATGGACCATAGCAAGGGGCAGACCCAGAGGCAATTCCTCTCGCGCAAGAGAAATTGATGTTGTCCTCTGCATTCACTGACTTGTCTGCTTTTCTTATGACAAACAGATGAGTCAGTTTCTCCTTTTTCTAAGGGACTCTACGTGATTCGGGGCAAAGACTCAGCAAAGGAAAAAAATCTTCTGCAGTTTTGTAAGAGTGGAGCTGATGAGATGCCAAGGTGATTCACTTCAAAGGTGCTGGCTATTTTTAAAAGACAGCTGAGAAACCCCGCTGTTCTCTGAACTTGGGAGGCTGGTTCCAGCACATGCACAAATTCGGCTCGCCATATGAGCAAAAGTGAGATCATACGGTTGATGCTGGCAGAGTCTCTGAGAGTGCAGTAATTCATGCTGTCAGTTACTATCAGCAGCAATTTGCTTCTGGATTGGTTCCTGTGAGCACTCATGTGAGCATTCTGCACAAAGGACCAGAGTGCAATATTCCCTTGGATTTCAGGGATTTAGTGCAGTTTCAACATATAATCAAAAGTGCCACGTAGTTCACCACTTCGCATTTTGTGTTAAAGAGACAGAGCTTAAAGTTGGTTTCCTTTCTGCTCTCCAAAAATAGGAAGTTGATGGCAATTGGAAACTTATCTTTAGAGCAATCGGTCAGTGCTTCAGTGGAATCTACTCTGTTGGTTAAGTGTAGTTTTTTGTTCTTTTTTTTTTTTTAACTAAATGTTATTTCACTGTCTCCATAATAATAATAATAATCAAAAATTTGCTTTAACCACCAAACTTCACTTCTTAAATTTAACTTACATATGTGACCAACTCTTAATTACGATAGAGCAAATGCACTGGAAAATGAGAAGTTCCTCTGAATTGGTATGTATTATAATAGCATATTCCTCCAAATTTAGCACAGTTTTTGAAAAGTTCTATAGCAGAGAAGCTTGAACACTGCAGCCATAAGCTTAAAGGCACATTACTACAGAATCTCTGTGAAATAATACAATTTCAGTGAGTTCCAAATAACTTTAAGACATCAATAGTACCCTTGCTACCAGTCTATCCACCATCACCAATCTCTTTCTATTTCATTAAAACCTACTATTGAGGATTCAAGAGATTCAGGCTTTTGGAGCAGTACTGATCAGAAGGGGTCTTTGTGTCTGTGAAATGGTAGTTTAGTTTCACTCAGAAAAGTGAAAAGTATTGTGAAAAGTCACAATCTCAAGTGCCATTGTCAACAATATATGTATTCTGTGGTGTTGACTTATCTCTTGAGTGTTCTCAAATGAAAAATTGTTTTCATAGTGCATCAAGCTCAAAAATCCTCCAAACCTTGGCATCCTACTTGATTAAAATATGTTCTATATTTGCTATCAATCTTTATCCACCACTTGAATATAGGCTGAATGAGGGCGGGGGCTTCTGTCTGTTCAATGATAGCTCTCGGTGTTAGAACAGTGTATGATGCACAGGAAGCACTTAATAAAAATGTGTTGAATGAGCATTGTCCTTTTCTTCATCTAAAGTCTTACTTTCTTAACAAGACTCACCAGTCTCTCTTAATTCAGTCCTGCTGGTGCCATCTCTCTTCCCACTTTTCCTCTTGTGCTGTATCCTGTAGTCAAATTCAGGTTATTATCTTTCCCTACATGCATCGTGTTCTCTCTCCCTGGAGACCTTTGCACCTGTTCCTCTGTATGCAAGACTTTTCTCTCCTGTCCCCTTGCTGCTTGGCCTGGGAAACTCCTCTTGCTCCTTCAGGTATCAGTTTAGAGGTCTCTTATTTCAAAAAAGTTTTACTCGGTCTCCAAAATGGAGCCAGACAGGTTTATAACCCCCTGTGATTTCCACTGTGGTAACACTACTTGGACTATCATTGCTGCAAAGCAGCAACATAACTAGAAGCATAATGGTATTTGTAAAATTACCACTCAGTAGTTAGGCATCAGTTGGGAGCTCAAAAGGAAATTAACTATGTATTCTTGGTAGTGGCATAAAAGTTTTTAAATTAGTAAGGATATATCAGAAGAAAATCACAAAGGTGTGAGAGAACTAACACATCTCCGGACTTATTGCTCCCACTCAAGACATGCATCCCCCCAGTCTAACCTTTAAAGTGTAAACAAGAATGGCAGATGCATGGAATGCTAACAGACAGCTCCATGGTCTCAGCAACAATGTCACCTCCTCAGAGAGGACATCACTGACCACCCTGGGTAAAGTTACCCCAATCCCTTTCTATCCCACTGCCCCACTTGCTACCTTCATTAAATGTCTATCTCTTTGAGACTGGCTCAATCATTTCTATGTTAACTGGCTTATTTTCACTTCTCCCCCTCTAGATGATACTCTCCACAAGAGCTGAGACCTTGTATGTCTAGTTCAGCGCTTTATGTTCCCAGAACCTAGATAATTGCTTGGCATTTAGCAGATGTGCAATGATTTTTTTTTTTTTTTAATAAATGTGCAACAAGAAATCTCAGAATTAAAATAATTTCCATCTTGGCCAGTAGGATGGCTTCATTGGCACTGGTTGCCCAGAAAAAAAGAACTGGACACCCATTGCGCATTACCAAACAGTAATGCCAATGGACTATTCTCATCAACTAATGAGTCCTAACCAATGAAAACCCACTGTTGTGTACTGTACCGCCCTCACTCACTCAAGTGTAATATTTCATAGTTAGGTTATGCTACATGTTCTGAGTATTACTGTTGGATATAAAAGTAAGAAACATTTATGTCTTAGAAAGTTAAGAAGTTTATGTTGACCTTCTTCTGTTTTGATACATAAAAAGATATATATGAGGCTAAGTATTTTTTCACACACATTGAAATAGCCAGTCAAAATGTGTTATCTTCTTATTGACTTGATTGCAAACTATTAATCTCAGTTTGCCTAGATAAATCTAAAATTAATAGAGAAAAAATTGATTGAGGAGAAAAGTTTTTAACTTGTTAAAAGCCAAAAAAAATTAAATATATACTTCGATGAAATGTTAGGATACCATATATCCAAACCAGGGGAAGAATTACAGGGATTGTATACGGTCAGATCCCATTGGCAACAATATGGAATCAATAGTCTATTCATTTTTATTGGTTAGAAAAGAGAAGATTAACAAGAGTACAAATCACAAGTTAGAAGCTACACAAAAGGAGAGAGAGGAAGGGAGGGAGGGAGAGAAGGAAGAAGAACAAGAGGGAAGGATGGAGGAAAAAGAGAAATTGTATTTCCTCTAAAAATTTGTTAACAAATTAGATGCACCCAAAAAAGTGTTCCTATATTAATCTACTGACTCTGACGAGAGAGAGAAACTTCTTTAGTTTATAATTTTATAAACTGAAATTATAATCTGTGTCCAAACATTAAACCTTTATAATCCAATGAGCAGTAGACTTGCCACATGATGAGTCTGACACGGCTCTTCTTCCCCTCATAATGGAGAAGGGAATGGCAACCCATTCTAGTAGTCTTGCCTGGGAAACCCCATGGACAGAGGAGCCTGGTGGGCTACTGTCCATGGGGTTGCAAAGAGTGGGACACGACCGAGCGATGAACACTTTCATTTTTTCACTTCCCCCTCATAAGCGAGAGGAAGAGTGACCTGGCAGAAGTGTAGCAGTGGTGAATGACTTGTTCACAGCTACTCAACAAACACTTGTGAATTGATTGTTTAACAAACTATGCAAATTGGAGGATATCCTTCAGAGCAATAACTTGACCTAGTGGTGTATGGTCCAGAAAGAAGCAGAACTGAAATTTCTTTGGTGGAATAGAACCAAATGCCCAGAGCAGAGCAAACTGCTAAGTTTATGTAACCCAAAGAGGTCCCTGGGTATCTCAAAATCTCTCCACATGACTTTCTCCGTGTCATATTTGATAGGGAGCGCTTTATCCAGATTCTCTGGAGTGACTGTCTTCATGAGATTTGAAGTACAAAGAAGTCTGCTTTAAAAATGAACCACCTAGTAGGTATAGGACTTAAATTTTATTTTTTTACTTCTCTAAGACTTAGGTTCCTAAACTAACAATGAAATGGTAGGTCATTCTGGCCCAAGGGAGCTGACTATTATAGTTTTAGGAACTTTTCAGTTATTTGTTAAATACCAACATCATTAACAATTAAATTATAGAAACTTACAACTAAATTTATTATATTAAAATTAAGTTAATAAATTATCTGCTGCCGCTAAGTCACTTCAGTCATGTCTGACTCTGTGCGACCCCATAGACAGCAGCCCACCAGGCTCCCCCGTCCCTGGGATTCTCAAGGCAAGAACACTGGAGTGGGTTGCCATTAAATGTATTAAAAGAAAGGCCATAAATACACAAAATTAATCATTTTGCTACATTTACTGCGGTCTATTCTCTTGTGATAATTTATATCTTTTGTATCTGAACTGGAGGAAATGGGCCATATGTTGTGGTATGTCGCTGCCCTTTGCTTGCCAACTGCATGTTCAGTTGACACCACTTTATTTACACTATGGAAACTGCCAACAGCTACCAATCAGGGATTGATTTATTGTTTTGTTAATTGTTTAGATTTAAGAAAGTGATGAAAATGTTCATAATAAATAATGAAAGTGAGAAAATGTTAATAATGCAGATAAAATTCAAAAGTTGGTCCTAGTTGTAGCTATCAACTTATGAATAAAACAAAGACAAAAGCCAACAAACAAAAGCTCTTCAGGAATTATTCTTCTGATATTAGCAAATTCAGAAATAATCATAACATTGACAAACCAGTGAAGCTCTGACAGTTGTCATTATTGATCTACTTTTGTTCTACTTGTTAACTTAAATGAAAATGAAACCGACATTCATGTCAGAGTTGTAAACTCTTTCATCAGTTGCAACCACAGGCTGGCTAAGGATATAGGAATTCAGCAAAAGATCAGTAAAAGCAGTCAGTGAGAATCCATTGGTTATATGAAATTTACAACAAGGAGTATTGTGCATTTCATTATGTGAAAATTGGGTGACATATATCCTTCATATCAAAAAAGTGCATAAAAAATGTGTGTACATAAATATACTTTTTTTTTTTAACCAGCATACCACTAGGTATATGGGAAGTTACTCACCAGGAAAAAAAGAAGAAATTATGAATTATATGTCCTAATACATTGGTCACCTGATGTGAACTGCCAACTCACTGGAAAAGACCCTGATGCTGGAAAAGATTGAACACAGAAGAAGAGGGCGATGGAGGATGAGACAGTTGAATGGCATCACTGATGCAATGGACATGAACTTGGGCAGACTTTGGGAAATGGTGTAGGACAGGGAAGCCTTGTGCACAGCAGTCCATGGGGTTGCAAAGAGTCAGACACTACTTGATGACTAAACAACAATAACAACAATTAGTACTTAAAAAGGAGGAGGGGACGAAAGGAAGGGGGGAAACAGGAAGAGAAGGCAGACTTACAACATAAATGAAAACGGTGAATACAATTAATTCTTACAGTATGCAACTCTTTAAAGTTTTTAATACATTTTCACATAAACTTTCTTCATTTAAAATCTGTCCTCAGTCGACTTCTACCCTTCTCCATACAAATATCATCCCCAGCGGAGGGCACTCAGCCCCACTGTGGCTCAGGTTTCTGCTCTATCTTCTCTATTCGTCTTCTCTTATCACCAACTCAAACACTATCTCTTGAGCTAATGAGGAAAAAAGAGGGAGGAATTTGCTGAGTTGTCAGCTTCCACTGCTGCTTTCTCCTCTCCTATCAGTCATTTGCCTGATACCTCTCAGAGTTCTCACTTTCTCCTCTGCCACTTCTGATCTTCTCAAAATCAAAATATTTAGAAATATAACCATAAATGGCAGCATCTTCAGTCTAGAATAACGCATACATCTTTTTCCAGAATTCCTATTCTTCATGTACCACCACACTACCAAGGCTGCCCACCAATTTTCTTCCCCTTCCCTCAGCTTACCTCATGCCAGGTTCTGGACCATTCCAGAATCTATTTGCCACTACAGGTCCTAGTTCAGTTCAGTTCAGTTCAGTCGCTCAGTTGTGTCTGACTCTTGGCAACCCATGAATCGCAGCACGCCAGGCCTCCCTGTGCATCACCAACTCCCGGAGTTCACTCAAACTCATGTCCATTGAGTCAGTGATGCCATCCAGCCATCTCATCCTCTGTCGTCCCCTTCTCCTCCTGCCCCCAATCCCTCCCAGCATCAGGGTCTTTTCCAATGAGTCAACTCTTTGCATGAGGTGGCCAAAGTATTGCAGTTTCAGCTTCAGCATCAGTCCTTCCAATGAACACCCAGGACTGATCTCCTTTAGGATGGACTGGTTGGATCTCCTTGCAGTCCAAGGGACTCTCAAGAGTCTTCAACACCATAGTTCAAAAGCATCAGTTCTTCGGTGCTCAGCTTTCTTCACAGTCCAACTCTCACATCCATACATGACCACTGGAAAAACCATAGCCTTGACTAGACGGACCTTTGTTGGCAAAGTAATATCTCTGCTTTTCAATATGCTATCTAGGTTGGTCAGAAAAAACAGAGGAACCAGAGATCAAATTGCCAACATCCACTGGATCATCAAAAAAGCAAGAGAGTTCCAGAAAAACATCTATTTCTGCTTTATTGACTATGCCAAAGCCTTTGACTGTGTGGATCACAAGAAACTGTGGAAAATTCTTCAAGAGATACCAGACCACCTGACCTCTCTCTTGAGAAACCTATATGCAGGTCAGGAAGCAACAGTTAGTACTGGACATGGAACAACAGACTGGTTCCAAATAGGAAAAGGAGTACGTCAAGGCTGTATATTGTCACCCTGCTTATTTAACTTCTGCGCAGAGTGCATCATGAGAAACACTGGGCTGGAAGAAGCACAAGCTGGAATCAAGATTGCTGGGAGAAATATCAATAACCTCAGATATGCAGATGACACCACCCTTATGGCAGAAAGTGAAGAGGAACTCAAAAGCCTCTTGATGAAAGAGAAAGAGGAGAGTGAAAAAGTTGGCTTAAAGCTCAACATTCAGAAAATGAAGATCACGGCAACTGGGCCCATCACTTCATGGGAAATAGATGGGGAAACAGTGGAAATAGTGTCAGACTTTATTTTGGGGGGCTCCCAAAATCACTGCAGATGGTGACTGCAGCCATGAAATTAAAAGACGCTTACTCCTTGGAAGGAAAGTTATGAGCAACCTAGATAGCATATTCAAAAGCAGAGACATTACTTTACCAACAAAGGTTCGCCTAGTCAAGGCTATGGTCTTTCCTGTGGTCATGTATGGATGTGAGAGCTGGACTGTGAGGAAGGCTGAGCGCCGAAGAATTGATGCTTTTGAACTGTGGTGTTGGAGAAGACTCTTGAGAGTCCCTTGGACTGCAAGAAGATCCAACCAGTCCATTCTGAAGGAGATCAATCCTGGAATTTCTTTGGAAGGAATGATGCTCAAGCTGAAACTCCAGTATTTTGGCCACCTCATGCGAAGAGTTGACTCATTGGAGAAGACTCTGATGCTGGGAGGGATTGAGGGCAGGAGGAGAAGGGGACGACAGAGGATGAGATGGCTGGATGGCATCACTGACTCGATGGATGCGAGTCTGAGTGACCTCCGGGAGCTGGTGATGGACAGGGAGGCCTGGCGTGCTGCGGTTCATGGGGTCGCGAAGAGTCGGACACGACTGAGCGACTGATCTGATCTGAGACAGCTCCTAGTACTTCTGCCTAATTCACAGACAGATTCAACATAAAGAGAAAATAACAGGAGAATATTAGATCTAGACTTATGTATTCACATTCTGTGCCAATCCAAATCATAACAGTGACCAGGTAAAGTTACTTTTTTTTTCAGTTTATTCTCTCTGCACTGTCTCCTGCTTTCTGGTTGACCATGTTCTTCACAAAAACAACTTCTAGGCTGTTGGAAGGCAGAGATCACATCTGTCTTGTTCTCTTCCTTCCCCTCATTATTCAGTACAAAGCGGAAAGTCAGTCAAGATTTACAGATAGATGGTTAACAATCAGCCAACCATTTTCCTGATCTGATTTTGTGAAGCCTCCTTCATCAAATCTTACTCCTCATGGCTTCTATTGTTTCAGATTCTACGAGATGAGAGATTAGCCAGACAAGTCATCTAGACTAAAGCCATAATTAGACTGTGCCCAGAATATACCTTCATTTAACCCAAAGGAAACAACACTTCAGTTCCTGCCTTTTAATGGTACCTGACACTTTATATTTATAGGTGACTATGTCTCATTTTCCACACATCTCTGGAAGCAAAGGTTTTCACTGATAATTGTTTTCTTATCTTCTATATTCCACTTATCTTGTACTTAGTGCATTTTATCAAGTGAGTAAATTACATATATTCATATGCTATGCTATACTATGCTAAGTCACTTCAGTCGTGTCCAACTCTGTGTGACCCCATAGATGGCAGCCCACCAGGCTTCCCCGTCCCTGGGATTCTCCAGGCAACAACACTGGAGTGGGTTGCCATTTCCTTCTCCAATGCATGAAAGTGAAAAGAGAAAGTGAAGTTGCTCAGTCATGTCCGACTCTTAGCAACCCCATGGACTGCAGCCTACCAGGCTCCTCCGTCCATGGGATTTCCCAGGCAAGAGTACTGGAGTGGGGTGCCATTGCCTTCTCCTATATTCATATATGTCTATACATATATGACTGCAGCCATGAAATTAAAAGACACTTACTCCTTGGAAGGAAAGTTATGACCAACCTAGATAGCATATTCAAAAGCAGAGACATTACTTTGCCAACAAAGGTTCACCTAGTCAAGGCTATGGTCTTTCCTGTGGTCATGTATGGATGTGAGAGCTGGACTGTGAAGAAGGCTGAGCGCCGAAGAATTGATGCTTTTGAACTGTGGTGTTGGAGAAGACTCTTGAGAGTCCCTTGGACTGCAAGGAGATCCAACCAGTCCATTCTGAAGGAGATCAGCCCTGGGATTTCTTTGGAAGAAATGATGCTAAAGCTGAAACTCCAGTATTTTGGCCACCTCATGCGAAGAGTTGACTCATTGGAGAAGACTCTGATGCTGGGAGGGATTGGGGGCAGGAGGAGAAGGGGACGACAGAGGATGAGATGGCTGGATGGTATCACTGACTCTATGGATGTGAGTCTGAGTGACCTCCGGGAGTTGGTGATGGACAGGGAGGCCTGGTGTGCTGTGGTTCATGGGGTCGCAAAGAGTCGGACACGACTGAGCAACTGATCTGATCTGATCTGATATATATGATATCATATATATATATCACACACACACATATATATATATATCATAGAAAGATTAAAAGGAGAAATTAATAGGGGAGAAAACAGCATTTTTAAGAAAGCTACCTACTGACTATCCTCACAGTTAAGACTAGCCCTACCCACACTGGCCCTCCCAGGCAGGGAGGGCAGAAGGCGCAAAGAAAGGGTGCTGACTCAAAGAATCTCCCAAATATCCAGACTGTAAAATATAAGCATGATTTGCATCCTCTCTGTTTATTTAACCCTGAACATGCTGTAGGGATTTCATTCGTATCTGAAAAAAAAAAAAAAAAAATACTGCACTAGAGTATATTTCCCACAATGGAATATCATGATTTAAATTTTTTCTTTTTAAATCTAAAGGAAAGTTTATATCAGACTTCAGCTGACTAATAGACTTTGTCTTTCTCCCCACACTTGGTAAGCAAAACACTTGGCTTGAGCGACTGAGGTCACAAAATTCAAAGTTATTAATGCTACTGAATCAATCCAAGTATTTAAGTAATATACGCAGAGAACTAACTGGACTTTTAAGACACAAAACCTAAGCATGAAATAAAAACAACTAGCATTTCCTTTACACTCTTCTCACTGAAAGCCAGAGTATCTCCTTAAAGTGCTGACAATCACTTTCATGTAAAGCATATGTGTCCACTTTCATAGGAAATCTCCTCCTGTGTTTAACCACAGCATCTACATCTGTTTACAATTAGATGCTCATGCTGACTGCACATTCATATTTTCTATATGACAAAAATAAAGGCATCTTTTACAGAAAATGTCAAATAATGTGTTATCATCAGTGTTATAACAATAATCCCATGGAAGAGAACTGCTGTGACACTATAATTTATGGTCCTTGCCTGGGACAGAAATATAAGATTCTTGATTTTTCATTTCCTCCATAATTACTGCCAACCCTCCTTAATCATATTATAACAGATCCTTAAATATAATGTGAGTAAAGACCTCTGGTCCTGAAAACAAATGAAATGATGGTGAGGGTGGCATAGAGATGCAGTTATTAAAAACTGGTTAAACCAGGATCCTCCTAGTGTTTCAGATTGGCTAAAGAAGCAATCAAAGGCTGCTGCTGACAGACACAGATTGTATGATAAAACACAGTAAGAGGCATTGGAATAAAATTTGCTGTAAGTGTTCCTGGATCAGTCTGTGCTTACAAATTAAAAATCCATGACTGATTCTTTTCATGGCCTCTCCTCTCTTTGCTTAGTCATAAGTCTTTCCAGGATACAGACTGCATATGGGTGGCTGCCTAGGTGTGGCAGGATCTTATTTAAGTTTTAGCTTGCATTGTTAGGCCAGTTTTTCTCTTGGGGTTCTGTTTGCTTTGAGAGGGTTTTTGTTTGCTTTCATGACTGCTTTTTCTTTTGTTTCGTTTTACTGGTATTACATAGCAGGAGATGTTGTCTGTTTCTTTTGTGTAATTTTTGCCCTAGGAAAACCAACAGAATAAAGATTATATATATAAACCAATGGGAGACTTCCTTGATCAAAATCTGTTCTTTAGATGAATGTTTATTATTACTATCATGTCCTAAATCCACCTGCTTGAGTAAAGAAAACATTTAAAATAATCAGCTTGAGATATGTTTACAGGATGTGACGTTTGTATTTTTTATGCGTCTATTTCTCTAAACATCACAGCTCACACACAAAGGATTAGAAAATAAAATAAGGATTTTTCAACACAATGCAACCAATAAAAGTGAAGAGGCAAACTGCTGGCATATTCAGTTAAAAATTATTGAACTCACTCTCAACTGAGGTTCCCTTCATGAATATTGCTGACAGTCTTCATGAATCACATGTGCAGCCAGCCTCCTGCTGCCGTGATGCTTTAGGTGTGGCATCCCACAGTAGCACCCCACAAACTACTATCTGAGCCACGCAGCAGAAAGATAGTTTAGGACACCAAGCCTCTAGAGCATTTGTCTTTGGGGAGTTTTCCCAAAAGTTTTTCTAAATTCATAACATCCATGGTCAAATTAGGACACCCTTTTCAAACTTAGAGAATATCTGGGAGATTTGCCAAATCAAATCCTATTATCATCCAAATTATAAAGTTGGAGGGATGTTAGAAATCATCTAGTCCAAGCCCTTCCTTTACAGATGAGATAAGCAGGGCTTGTGCAAGTAAAGTGTCTTGCTGCTTATCACATGAATGGGGCAAAAGCAGACAAGACTCCAGTTGAGCAAAGGTTCCGTTGTAAAGAATAACTTAAAAAAAAAAAAAAATTCTTGACCTTAGCTCAAATCTAATGAGAGAAAAAAGAAAACATAAACCAATGAAGATGTAAATCATGACTGACTATTTAAAAAATACTTCAGGATACAACAGATTTTCACAAAACAGTACACAAGAAATTTCCAAGTGAACTATATAAAGAGTTTTATGAAATACATAATGTATTATTTTGGTAGTAAATATATAAAGTATAAGACTTAAAATGTCAAATAATTTTTATGGATAAAGAAAGGATAGTTGCTCAATTGTGTCTGATTCTTTGCAACCCTATGGACTGTAGCCCACCAGGCTCTTCTGTCCATGGGATTCTCCAGGCCATAGTGCTAGAGTGGGGTGCCATTTCCTTCTCCAGGGGGTTGAACCTGGGTCTTCTGCATCATAGGCAGATGCTTTACCCTATGAGCCACCAGGGATAAAGGTTTGACAAAAAAGTTGACAGACTTTTGCTAAAGGCAATTAAACCCAATGACTTGTGTTTTAAAGACACCACAGAAACCAGGCCTGAGGGGATTGTGCCCCCAGGCAAGCCTTTGAAAAGAAGGTCTCTGAGAAACTCCAGCAAGTGGCATAATAATATGGTGAATTATAAACTTATGGTGAATGATAAACTTATTTATCTAGTCCTTCATTATGTTTAATTTTTGGACTTTGAAAAAGAGACACGACCAAGATCAGAGAGTGGTTTGAAATATTTTATTTCTTCAATGCCAACATGCTTAATTATTTCTCCCTAATTGGAACTCGAATTCAGGCAGTTATTTGAAGATTATTCATCATCTAAATTATCTATACTTTTTTTTCCTCAGAAGTTCAGACCATTTTCAAGACATCTGCATTATTTCTCTAAATTAGGTGGAAGAGATAGGATCACCCATAGTATACTAAAGAGATGTGGGCAATGAAGTCCTAGGCTGCAGATGGGTTAAGTGAAATTAAGAGAAGAGAAATTTCCTGACCTGTGCTCCTTTGAAGACTGAAATAGGAAACACTTCACTAAAGATATATTCCTGTCATCCCATCTAAAACAATTCTGGTGCTCATACCAACTAGGGAATTAGCCCTAAGACCATTATGATATTGGCTATTAGGCTTTAGAGGCAAGTTTGAACAGTAACATGTCAATATTAGGTCACACTGCGGCCCCGATTACAATGAATGCCTTCTTGGGCATCAGTGAACAACTCCAAAAGCTAGAAAGACAACCTTGAGACTGTGTAAGCATTATGTTAGTGATCAGTAAGTGGAGGCTAGAGCTTAATTCTGGAAGGCTCCTATGACCAATACGATACAAAATATATTTAATAACATTTACTTTCCCTGCACATTAAATATCAAGACTCCTCTTCAGGTTGGTAAGTTGCAGCTGCTTTCAGCCATTTCCATGTCCCTTTGCACATCCTTCAGTGAGTCCCCTCCCATTGGCCCCAAAGACACAGTGTCGGGCACACAAAGACACAGCTGCAGCTCCAGGACACAGGTTGTCACACATTTCGAATACTATCCCTGAGGGGAAGCAAGTTTCAGAAGCCATATAGAGACCAAAGGGGAGCTAGGACTGGAAGATAAAAATCTTAAGAGGGTCTCATCTAGCTGGGAGGCAAGGTAAGTGAGAAGAGTCGAGGAGAAAAGAAGCATTAGAGACCAAAGGGGAGCTAGGACTAAAGAGGGTCTCATCTAGCTGGGAGGCAAAAAAGAAGAAAAGCGAGGAGAAAAGACTTAGCCTGGGACTGTGTGGCACATATGGGGCATCTAAGAAGGAAGTGGGAACGTAGGAGGGTGGAACGGCTCTCTGGTGACTATGGGAGGTGACTCTGCAGGCACAGAGCAAGAACCACTTACACTTCTTTCTATACACACCTCTCCCAGTAAGTAAAAGGAAAAAAATAATTCCAACTTAAGAGTTTCTATGAAAATGCATATTTAAAGAGGTCTAATAAATACACAAAGAGGAAAATCTGTCTTATTATTAAAAACTTACACTTTTAACTAGGTCAATCATCATATCTCCCAGTATTTCCTTTCAGGATAAATTTGTTAAAAAGGTATGGCAACAACCAAATGTACTTCTTATTTAGAAATGGAAAGCCAAGCCAGGCGTGATGGGAGGGGGCCATCCAAGGCTCTTGGAAACAGGCCACCAATCCTTTCCTACTAGTCCCTTTCATTCTTTCTTCCTATAATGGACCACAAATCAGTGTCTTCTGTCACCAGAGGGTACAGTGAGCAAGCATGTTGTAAGACTTTTTAAATTTAGATACAATGCTGGTTCTGGCCCATAATCCTTTATCCACAATACCAAAGACTTTAAAGAAAGAAAAAAAAAAGATTTCTTAACCCATGTGGCAGCAAAATCTGATTTATGGAAAGAGGAGACCAATCTCCCATGCAGATGAATTCCAAACAATTTACAGATACTCCCCACTCTGCTGCTGCTGCTGCTAAGACACTTCAGTCGTGTCCGACTCTTTGTGACCCCACAGACAACAGCCCACCAAGCTTCCCCGTCCCTGAGATTCTCCAGGCAAGAACACTGGAGTGGACTGCCATTTCCTTCTCCAATGCATGAAAGTGAAAAAAGAAAGTGAAGTCGCTCAGTCGTGTCTGACTCTTAGCGACTCCCCGCTCTAGAAGGGCCTTAATTCCCTGAAGTATAGGTCATGCAGAGTGAGTTCCAACAAGTACAGAATGAAAAGGCAAGAAAAAACAGGAGAGCAACTTTTCAGTGGGAAAACTTGACCAAACACTGCCACAACCAGGTGAGAAGGTTGTGACTTCTCAACATCAACAGTGATCATTCATGCTGAGAGTATGTACCCTCCAAATGTGACAAGAATGGCATTTTTGTGGTCTTCCTGCCCAAAACCCATAAGTGAAAGTGAAGTCGCTTAGTTGCGTCCGACTCTTTGTGACCCCATGGACTGTAGCCTACCAGGCTCCTCGGTCCATGGGATTCTCCAGGCAAGAATACTGGAGTGGGGTGCCGTTTCCTTCTCCAGGGGATCTTTCTGACCCAGGGATCGAACCCGGGTCTCCCGCATTGTAGGCAGACGCTTTACCCTCTGAGCTACCAGGGAAGCCCATCGCCCCAGTCTAATCATGAGAAAACTGTCAGACAAATCTCAGTTGAAGGACATTCTAGAAAATATCTGACCAGTACTCCTCAAACTGCCAAGGTGATGAAAAACAAGAAGAGTTTAAGAAACCGTCATCACCAATAGGAGTTAATGGAATCATAACAACTAGAAAAGTAATGGAGTGTCTTGGATGGAATCCAGGAAGAGTAAAGGAAACCAGATAAAGGTAAAGGACATTTGAATAAAGTATGGACTTTAGCTCATAATAATATATCAGTACTGGTTCATTAGTTGTGACAAATATACCATAGAAAAGTAAGATGCTAACCATATGGAAAACTGGACACCAGAATATGGGAACTCTCTGTATCATCTTCACAATCTTTCTATAAATATGAAACTGTTCTAAATTTTTTTAAGTTATTTTTCAAACAAACCAGGCTGAATTGACAGGAGGTCATGTGTAGTCTTTATTTACCACACATATTCACTCAATATGTTTCATAAAAATACTAATGTATTTGATAACATGGCCCTGCCTCAAATACTCTAAGCATGATGCAATATATAATTTATGTACATAGTTCTAAAATCCAAAAATTTCTGAATTCTGAAAATATCTGGCCCCAAAGGTTTTAGATAAGAGACCACATGTACCTGAAATACTGTTGGTGCTAATAATACAATTAGCAGTGCGTATCAGTTGTAATATGCACTGTAATATGCAAAATGTCTGTGATTTAGCAGACAGTTTGAGTTCAGCCTGAAACTCTCGCCATGATTGGTAGCAGTGATAAGAATTTATCGTTTACAATGTTCCATACAATTATGTTTATATAATAACCTGACTGGATCCCTAATATCTGTAAGATAGGAATTCTTATGCACATTTTCAAAGGAGAAAAATGAGTTTCAGGAGGGTCAAGTTGCTTGCAAGCAATATGACCCAGACTCAGATGCGAAGGCCCCACCCCTGACACTCTCAGGACTCAATACAGAGGACACGTGGAAGTCCGCAGCCCACCGCCCCATCTTCCTCTTCCTCACCCCACACCTGCCCTGGTCAGGCCCCACCCTCCAAAGGATGGATAGCCCAGCCAGCCTGTCCTAGGCCCCTACAGTCCTTGGAAGTGTGTTCCCAGTTGCCTGGCCAGGGAATTCAAGTCCTGAAAGCAGGCCGACAGAGGGTTCAGGTGGGCATGTGTACTCAGCCCTTTGGACTTCTCTGTCTGTGAGAAGGACTGCAACTGTCACAGGGTCAGAGCGGACACTCCAAAGAGGGAAGCTAGAGCAGGGTCCCAGACTCCAGACCTACAGGTTGGAAAGCTGATGCTGAATCGCATGTTCATTTGACTCAAATGCTCATGCACTTTCTCTTTTTTTTTTTTTTTTTTTTTTTTCAGAATCTCTTTTATTGATTATCAGAAACATTACAAACATCTAGTATGAACAAATTGTAACATGATAGTGTTTAGTTTGAACAATTAATACATTTCAGATATAATATTATACATATTTCAATGCTATTCTCCCCAATCATCTCACCCTCTCCTGGTCCCAGAGTCCAAAAGTCTGGTCTATACATCAGTGTCTCTTTTGTTGTCTCGTAAATAGGGTTATTTTTTACCATCTTTCTAAATTCCATATATATGCGTTAGTATACTGTATTTGTGTTTTTGTTTCTGGCTTACTTCACTCTGTATAATAGGCTCCAGTTCCATCCACCTCCTTAGAACTGATTCAAATGTAATCTTTTTAATGGCTGAGTAATATTCCATTGTGTATATGTACCACAGCTTGCTTATCCATTCATCTGTGGATGGACATCTAGGTTGCTTCCACGTTCTGGCTATTGCAAACAGTGCTGCTATGAACATTGGGGTACAGGTGTCTCTTTCAATTCTGGTTTTCTCAGTGTATATGCCCAGCAGTGGGATTGCTGGATCATAAGGCAGTTCAATTTGCAGTTTTTTGAGGAATCTCCATACTGTTCTCCAAAGTGGCTGTACTAGTTTGCATTCCCACCAACAGTGCAAGAGGGTTCCCTTCTCTTCGCACCCTCTCCAGCATTTATTGCTTGTGGACTTTTGGATAGCAGCCATTCTGATTGGCGTGAAATGGTATCTCATAGTGGTTTTGATTTGCATTTCTCTGGTAATGAGTGATGTTGAGCATCTTTTCATGTGTTTGTTAGCCATCTGTATGTCTTCTTTGGAGAAATGTCTATTGAGTTCTTTGGCCCATTTTTTGATTGGGTCATTTATTTTTCTGGAATTGAGCTGTAGAAGTTGCTTGTATATTTTTGAGATTAGTTGTTTGTCAGTTGCTTCATTTGCTATTATTTTCTCCCATTCTGAAGGCTGTCTTTTCACCTTGCTTATAGTTTCCTTTGTTGTGCAAAAGCTTTTAAGTTTGATTAGGTCACATTTGTTCATTTTTGATTTTATTTCCAATATTCTGGGAGGTGGGTCACAGAGGATCCTGCTGTGATGTAAGTCAGAGAGTGTTTTGCCTATGTTTTCCTCTAGGAGTTTTTATGGTTTCTGGTCTTACATTTAGCTCTTTAATCCATTTTGAGTTTATTTTTGTGTATGGTGTTAGAAAGTGTTCTAGTTTCATTCATATGGAGGGGTCTTGTTTTTGTATCCATTCAGCCAGTCTCTGTCTTTTGGTTGGGGCATTCAACCCATTTACATTTAAGGTAATTAATGATAAATATGATCCCATTGCCATTTACTTTGTTGTTTTGGGTTTGAATTTATATATCCTTTTTGTGTTTCCTGTCTAGAGAATGTCCTTTAGTATTTGTTGGAGAGCTGGTTTGGTGGTGCTGAATTCTCTCAGCTTTTGCTTGTCTGTAAAGGTTTTGATTTCTCCTTCATATTTGAATGAGATCCTTGCTGGGTACAATAATCTGGGCTGTAGGTTCTTTTCTTTCATCACTTTAAGTATGTCTTGCCATTCCCTCCTGGCTTGGAGAGTTTCTATTGAAAGATCAGCTGTTATCCTTATGGGAATTCCCTTGTGTGTTATTTGTTGTTTTTCCCTTGCTGCTTTTAATATTTGTTCTTTGTGTTTGATCTTTGTTAATTTGATTAATATGTGTCTTGGGGTGTTTCGTCTTGGGTTTATCCTATTTGGGACTCTCTGGGTTTCTTGGACGTGAGTGATTATTTCCTTCCCCATTTTAGGGAAGTTTTCAACTATTATCTCCTCTAGTATCTTCTCATGGTCTTTCTTTTTGTCTTCTTCTTCTGGGACTCCTATGATTCGAATATTGTAACGTTTAATATTGTCCTGGAGGTCTCTGAGATTGTCCTCATTTCTTTTAATTCGTTTTCTTTTTCTCCTCTGATTCCTTTAATTCTGCCATTCTATCTTCTAATTCGCTAATTCTATCTTCTGCCTCTGTTATTCTACTATTTGTTGCCTCCAGAGTGTTTTGGATCTCATTTATTGCATTATTCATTATATGTTGATTCTTTTTTATTTCTTCTAGGTCCTTGTTAAATCTTTCTTGCATCTTCTCATCTTTTCTCCAGACTATTTATCCATGATTCCATTTTCTTTCAGATTTTGGATAAAACTATCATTATTCGAACTTATCAGGTAGGTTCGCTCTTCCTCTTTTGTTTGGTTTGGTGGGCTTTATCCTGTTCCTTTACCTGTTGGGAATTCTTCTGTCTTTTCATCTTGTTTAAATTGCTAAGTTTGGGGTGTCTATTTACTGTAGGGAGGGGGTGTGAGCTTTTTTTTGTGGGGTTTCCGCAATATGTGGGGGTGTACGAGGGGGGGGTGGAGGTTTTTTTTTTTTGGAAGCTTGTTATGGGGGTCTGGTGGGGGGAGCTGGATTTCTTTTCTCTGGGGTGCAGTGGAGTGTCTAGTAGTGAGTTATGAGATGTCTATGCTTTTGGGGTCGCTTTGTGTAGCCTGTGTATTGGAGCTCAGCACTTTCTCTTATTGTGTGTTGCCAAGAGAAAAGTACACCCAAGGACTGCAATATCAACTTGAAAACTGGTGTTTGAAATACATTGTGTTGTAAATTAAAGAGTATCAACACATCCTAGGGTCTGATATCCTTGTATAGTACCGACAAGACAGACTAGTCACGAAGCACTCTATTTCAAAAAGAATTTTAATTGAAATTCTTAGATCTGTAAATCCATTGACTTTGATTTTTAAATATTATCTGTCGAGAACTTTCTGAGAACCAGGCTGCCTGTTTGGAGAGGGACTCTTCTCTAAGGCATAGGTTCTCATGGGACAGATTCCTTCTCCCCACCACGAGGAAAAGAGGACAGACATAGCACAAACTCTCGCTTCCAAACTCCAGAAGTGTTTTCTCTATTTACAAAATATTCTTGTAAAATGAACATAACTGGTTTTGCACTCTGAATGCACTTGCAAGTTTCTCTGTTGAGAATGTGTTATTAGGAAAGTGGACAGACAAAAGCTAGTGACATGAAAGGCTCTGGTCGTGAGATTGCACTGTCTTTTCTTGTATTCACAGGAAGCACATTTCACCTCTTTCTTCACCTCCTTGAGTTGGCTCTGCACCTGTGTCCGCCACATGCGTTGAGAATGGCCATTCTATCTCCTAACCAGGGTGTTCCTTGGAAGCCGTGGCTGTCCGTCCTTATCTCCCAGCCTCCACAGGCCTTGGTGCTCTGCTCCCTGCCCTGAGATGCTCTGTCTCCGGGTGGAGACTGAGGGCCAACTGGAACCCCAGCAAGGCTGGGAAAGTGCCCCCTACACCCGCACTGTCTGACGTCTGCCCGGGATCTGAGCTGTAAGTGGATGAGTCCACGTTCCAACAGAAACTCTCCCCAGGCCTTGGTCAGGCCACCAATTCAGCTTTCTGCTCTTTTTATTCCCTAAGTGAACAAACTTACGCCAGAGAAGGCGAGCCACTTTTCCAAGCATTGTGTCAATGAGAGGAGTTGTATCTGACCCAATCGACAGAGATGCTGACATCTCACCTCTGTTATTTTGGATGGCATGCTTACAACAAGTAGTCTTTTCTGAATCTCACACATAAACAGAGCCAAAGAACATGTTCAGAGGTTTTCCCTCCCTCCTGGGACTGCCAAGGAGTTCTGTGTCTCTTTACCCTGTGCCCCTACACGCCATAAAAGGTCACCAGTGCACAAGGAGAGGCTGTTTACGATGGCAGTTCTCCGAAAAGGGGAGAACCTTATCTGGGGCCATCAGGAGCTGGAGGGCAGAGGGCAAGAGCTTCTCTGCTCTTCACAGCCTTTAGATCTCAATCTTTTATCGTAATTCGTTTTTCGTTTTTTCAGTGTTGAGCAGTTAAGCTTTAAACCTTCGAGAAGGAGCTATTTATCCTGTTTGTAGTCATAGCATTCAGCTCAGTGCCCTGTGTAAAGAATGAACGGAACCTGGGTTGACGCTACTCGAATGTTTGCTGGATGCCGATCATACGAGTCCACATGAACATTAACCAATGTTGTTCCTCAGTCTGGACCCTACAGGTACCTCCTTCCCCTGGCTCACACCAAACACAGCACAGCTGACTCCTGCTCATTCACTACCATTTCCTGAGAGGTCACCCGTGTCGAGCTCTCTACCTGGGCACCAGACCACCTCTCTATCCCCCTCCCCACTATCTTTTAAGAACAGTTTTGTAACTCTATGTCTTATTCACTCACAGCATTACCCAGTTGTTAAAGGAACCAGGATCAGTATGGTGCGAGCTGAAAGCCGTTTACCCTCTCCTCCTTCTGCTACTTCACGTCTGCCCCCTCCACGTGTCCTTCCCTGTGGTTTAGACGGACATTTCTCACCGGTCCCATAGCCATTCTAGTCACTTTCTGATCGTAAACAAGCAGTCCTTTTCCCGGAGTCATTTTAATGGCAAAACCCCAAACCTAAGTTAACCTGCTGTTTCTCCTCTCTGCCAGCTCAGACCGCTTCAGGCTTGGAGGACTGTTCAGTGGGGCAAACTTCTCACACTCCCTCCTCTCACCTCACTGTGTGGATTCAGGCCCTTCAGGTTGGGACAAGGGGTAGAATAGAGTAGGGGAAATAGATCACACTTGTCAGCTATGGCTGTAATCTGGGGTTGGTGCCTCTGAACTTGGTGGGCAACCAAGCTTCTCAAGCCCTTTCTTCGTGGGGTTTCAGCCACTCCCATCAGGCCAAATGTCTCATCTGCAGCAGCTTTGCTGGGCAAAGCCCTTTGTGGTTGGTCCATTAGAAATTTCCCCTTCATTACCACTCAGCTGCCCCAGTCAAGTTGGTTGGTTTAGTCACTAAGTCATGTTCACCTCTTGCGACCCCATGGACAGTAGCCCACCAGGCTCCTCTGTCCATGGGATTTTCCAGGCAAGAATACTAGAATGGATTGCCATTTCCTTCTCCAGGCAATCTTCCCAACCCAGGAATCAAACCCAGGTCTCCTGCATTGCAGGCAGATTCTTTACAAACTGAGCTATGAGGGAAGCCCCAGTCTAGAGACCCATCTCTTTTTTTTTTTTTTTCTAATGTCACCTAGCCCCTCCCTATGGTCCTCTTTGTCGAGTTACTTTCAAGGTGACTCAATCTGTTCCTCCTTCAGAGTCTATTCTTGCCCAGTCAACTGCCAAAGTGCTGGCATTCCCAACGCAGCCACCTCTTCTCTGCTGTGACCCTCATCACCAGGTCCCATCCTCCTCCACTTTGGCCTCTGCCTTGAGATGCCATAGATGTTAGATATCAAGTTCCCAAAGTCCAGGGAACACAGGACAGTACTCTCTCTCAGTGATCCCTAGACTCTTTCTTCTAAAGAGGTCTGAATGAGGGGATACGCAGCCCCTCCCCGAGGTGAGGAAAGCCACCACCGTGCACAGGGACAGCTCTCCTCAAAGGCACTCTCCCTACCAGCACTGGAACCTCCAAGAACACTAAGCCTTCTCATCAGTGCCCTGGAGGTAATGGGTCAGGCTGGCAGAACCAGTTCTGAGGTACCCTTTCTGCAAATCCTGCAGAGGTAGTCTGCCACCTCAGATGAGAAAGCCAAGGAACTCGACACCTATCACTTTGTTCTTTGGTGCCTCAGTCGAAACTGAGATGGAAACATCCTGCCCTTCTTGTTTATGCTCAGTCTCTGCATTAAGCTGCAAACTCCAGAGGGGCAGGGACATCAAGCTGATCTAGTCACCACCGTGTGCGCAGAACCTAGCAGAATGTCCTGCATCAGTTTCAAGAGGTTGTTTAATACATATTTTTTAAAGATAATGAACATATAATACAGTGAAGATGGTGATGGCACAGGCACCATTTTACTGAAGAAGGAAAACAACGGAGAGGGGATTTCTATATTACTCAATAAAATATCTGATTGAAGTAAGGTACTTTGTGATTCCTTCCCTTGAAAGAACCTCTGAAAAGATCTAAGTCTAAATATTAGAACCACGGTTTTCATTTTAAGCCAAAAAAAATGCCTGGGGCACAGACAGCAAATGCTTACACAAGAGTTAACAGATTGGATGCTGGCTGATGATGCTAATATCAATTCTTTGTCTAGACATGCAATGGCAGTTCTGCTGACACATCCTCTCAGAAGCTTTTTTGCAGGATATGAAACTGGCCTCTGGGTGAATTGATATTCAGAAATAAGCCTGGACCTCTGCAGAGAATACTCTTCAAAGGGTCTCCAACCCCCATGTTCCACCCCTGATGAGGGTCACCAAGCTCCCTTCCACAGGGGCAGACAGAGAAGCAGGGAGGTACCACTGTATTGCAATGAGGTTGACACCACATTCTTCTTCTCACTTGGCACAAGCATGGAAGAAGAGGAAAAAGCTGAAAAAGCAAATTCCCTGAGGCTCTTTCCACGGCAAACCAACCAAGCATATGGGGGTGAGGGTGAATACCAGAGCTGCTACCAAAATAACCTGGCAAACACTCTCCCCATGCCAAGATTTCTTCTGTCCATCAGTTAGATAGGTAGCAGGAGGTGGTTTAGAGTTTAGCCTCCAACTCTGGGAAAAATGGAAAGCAGGGCTGTGAAGAGAGCCTGGCCTTACAAGTCTGTGCTTGCTCTGTACACTCAGCCTCTGTAGACCCAAGCTTCACTCCCCAATTCCCTTCTGTGCTCTTCAGCAGAGTTGATGACAGAGAGAAGATTCCAGATGCCACGCCAGAGCCAAGGAAACTCTCTCTCATAGCAATTGCCCTTTAAAATAAATCTTAAAAAGAAGGGAATTTTTGCCTGGATTAAGATTCACCTAAGGAGGATACTTCCTAACACAAACATAACAGCTTTGAACATCTGCAATAGAAATTTAGACTTTAGGGAACATCTACCCTGATGCCTCACATTTTACAAGTGAAGACACTGAGGCTCTTGGGAAGTCACGTGACATGACCAAGGTCGCACAGCTCTCACTGGAATATGCTTCTTTCAGCTGTAGCACCTCACTCTTTCCACCACATTAAGCAGTCTTCTGTCTGTGCTCCAGTCTTTCTCTGCCCATTGGGGTAGACAAATATAGCCACGCTTCTGAGATGAATCACATAACTTGATTTAAATAGTCTCCAATTTTTCTAATTGCATATCATCTTATTGTTCTAGAAAACATTAAAATGAGAGTGTCCTTGCCTCCAGATATTTAACATCAGAGTTACACAACATGCTTCCCCCTGAGCACATGAACTAAAGTTTAATACTAAATCTGCCCCTGACTCACCAGGATACTTTGGGCTAGTCATGAAATTGTCTCAGTTTCTTCATCTGTTCAGTGAGAAGAGTTATGCTGATCTGTCACTTATTAATTTAAAGAGGCTCTCCATCTGGTAGCTACTAAACAATTGTGGGAGGAGGTGGAATTCTATAAAGATTCTAAGTATCAACTATATATAGAGACCATATAACTAAAGCATCAAAGGACGTAACTCAGATGCTTTCTAACAATTGTGACATACATTATTTTAGTTTACCAAACAAAGACAGGTGACTACCAGTCAAGCATGTTCCTACAGATCTCATCTCATCATCATACTCTTTGAACATACCAGAGGTGTTCATTAAGCCTGCAGAATTCAAGAGGCAAAACTGAAATGGAAATTTGCGTCAAAGCTACTGAGACTGGTTGTATAGCACATTACTAAACAAGCTTATCTGCCAATTAAAATCTTCCCACCAGCAGAGGAAAATAGGAACTGCTTTCCCGTGACCAAATAATCTCTGTTGTGGCTGGAGTCCTGATCACCAATATCACTTTTTGCGGAGGCGCTTTAAAAAAAAAAGAAAAGGTAGACAACAGCAGTAAAAGGGAAACTGACGAAGAAACTAAACCCGATCTGTGCTTTGTTTCTCGCTGACAACACTGGGTACCAAATTATCTTATACTTGGCTAACAGTGGGATTTGTATGGATAGGACAAAAGTAGATTGCATTTCTTTGTTTTCAAAAATGCCCACAAGATGGTTTTAAAGTCCCGCTAATGCCCTGTTGCCAATCAGCACAAGCTGTCCAGGCTTCAGCAGCATAAAGTAATCACCTGATAATTAACCTCAAGAATCATGTGCTTGGGGAAATCAGTGAAGAAAAAGAGATAGCATTCACTACTCTTTAACAGAACAACTAAAATGGCCTGGAACAAAGGCTTACCAAGTTACTGGTAATACTAGAGTTGTTACAACAGAGTTTTCTTTTGAGATAAGGATGTCATTAGGCTTCCTGTTTATTTCCACACAGAAAATTAGAAATAAAACCAGAAATTACTCACAGATGAGAACAAGTATCTTAAAGTCCTGATAATTTTTAAATGATTGTAAGCAGAGGTGTACGTATGGTTCTGAAGGCCTGTAGGAGTCTTTCCACTTCCAGACCTGCCTAATCACAGGATACGGGTGCTTTAGCAGAGATGGTCAGGGTTTGCTGATTACCCATGTGCTCCCAACATCTCTCAGCTTCTTTTGCATTTAGGTGGAGGTCATGTGACTAGCTCTGGCCAATCACCTCTGGGAGAAGGTAACTTGCGTCACTTCCAGACTGAGGCATTTCAGAGCCAATGTGCCTTGTTCATCTCTCTCTCCTCTTCCCCTCCTGAGCAATACTGAGGGCTGCCTGGCACAGATGCTGTAGGGACATACAGAGGAAAGTTACTGACTCACACTGGACTTAACAAGAGTAAGAATACACCTTTGTTGTGTTAAGCTAATGAGATTTCAGGGGTTGATGGTGCAGCCCCGGGACCAATGACCAAGACAAACATAAAGGCCCCATGTTAATGTGTTCATGGTGGCCTGCAACTTACATTTATACTACTGGCTTTTAAAGATACTGCTAGAGGAAAAGAATATATTTCCTTCTTTTCTCTTTTTAAATTTTCTTTTTCTGGCCCTCCAGGTGTCTAAGGTAGTGGTTCTCAAAGCATGGTTCCTAAGACCAGTAGCATCAGCATTCATTTGATGGTTAGTTAAAAATGCAAATTCCCAGACTCCACCCCAGGCTGCTTAATCAGAAACTCTAGGGGTGGAGTCCAGCAGTATGTGTTTTCACATGCCCTTCTAGAAATTCTGAACACTCAAGTTTGAGAATGAATGATCTAAAGTAAACTTTTTAAAATCCAACCGAATGTGATCATGAGCAGCTAATTTCCCCTTTTTTATCACATGCATTCAGGAGATACCTAGTCCTTTTTATACTCCTCTCTTTTTCAAACACTAGCCTTTATATTGGTTAGTTACACATAGATTTACTATAGTTGATTAAAGTTAACTGCTATTTCTTTGTCATTTCCCCGCCCTCATCATGAGAAGTGAAGTCTATTTCTTCAACCCTTTGAATATCAGTTGGGCCTGTGATTGCTTTGACCTGTAGCATACAGCAGAAGGGAAGCTGTTTCATTTCAGGGCTAGCGTTTAAGAGGACTGGCAGCCTCCATTTTCTGCCTCTTGAACTCCAACCACCATGCTACAGAGAAGCCTAAATAGTCATAAGGAGATGCTCAGGAAGTCTTGAGGAAAATCAAGACCCTCAACTGACGGTCCTAGCTGAGCTACCAGCTGATGGACAGCATCTCTATTACCTAAGTATGACATCTTGGCTGCTCTGATCCAGTCGAGATCCAAAGTAGCTGCAGCCCCAGATGACTTCATATGAAGCAGAAGAACCATGCAACTGAACCCTGTCAGTCCACAGAATTAGGAGATTAATGGCCATTGTTTTAAGCCACCAGGTTTTAGGGAAGCAGACAGTTATAAAGCAATAAAGAATTAAAGCATTCTTTGACTCAAAGAAACTGACTCCTATGGTTTCTTATAATGACATTTTCCTATTATTTCCCTCTTTTTCAGCTTCTACAATAATAACCTTAAGTAGTTTCTCCATCCTCAAATTTGGAAGCTTGTAATAATCTCTCTACTAACTACCTCACAAATTTCAAACAGAAATCTAAGCATTTTGCCTCCTATATCCATAACTGTTAGGAGAAAGAACTAAAAAACTGGAAGCAGAAAGTTTATAGCTTCGATAGAGGCTTTCAATAAAGTATAATGGAGGATTCAGATTTTGTAACTTACATAAAATTTTTCTTTCAACATCTAAATACATCAAATTTAGTAACCAATAAGATCAGAACCTAGGAGAAGGAAATGGCAATCCACTCCAGTATTCTTGCCTGGAGAATCCCAGGGACAGAGGAGCCTGGTGGGCTGCCGTCTATGGTGTCCTACAGAGTCGGACACAACTGAAGCCACTTAGCAGCAGCAGCAGCAGCAAGATTAGAACCTAGTTATCAGAAAGCTTAAAGCTATATTTAAAAAAAAAAAAAAAAAGCATTATCCTGGTTTTGAAATTCTCATTGAAAAAGAGACATGTGCAAAATGAAAGAAAACTAATATTCAGTTCAGTTCAGTCGCTCAGTCATGTCCGACTCTTTGCGACCCCATGAATCACAGCACACCAGGCCTCCCTGTCCATCATCAACTCCCAGAGTTCACTCAGATTCATGTCCATCAAGCCAGTGATGCCATCCAGCCATCTCATCCTCTGTCATCCCTTTCTCCTCCTGCCCCCAATCCCTCCCAGCATCAGAGTCTTTTCCAATGAGTCAGCTCTTCGCATGAGGTGGCCAAAGTACTGGAGTTTCAGCCTTAGCATCATTCCTTCCAAAGAAATCCCAGGGCTCATCTCCTTCAGAATGGACTGGTTGGATCTCCTTGCAGTCCAAGGGACTCTCAAGAGTCTTCTCCAACACCACAGTTCAAAAGCATCAATTCTTTGGCACTCAGCCTTCTTCACAGTCCAACTCTCACATGCATACATGACCACTGGAAAAACCATAGCCTTGACTAGACAGACCTTTGTTGGCAAAGTAATGTCTCTGCTTTTCAATATGCTATCCAGGTTAGTCATACCTTTTCTTCCAAGGAGTAAGCGTCTTTTAATTTCATGGCCGCAGTCACCATCTGCAGTGATTTTGGAGCCCAAAGGCGGCTGACTGACTTTCACAGATACTTAACAGAATTTAGGAATCAATTATTTAAAACGAAGAATCAAAAGCTAAGCATTCAAAGTTTAAGTACATGTCCAATGGTTATAAATAACAAAGGACCAATCTTGCAAAGAACTTGCACCCCAAAAAACAATAATGTGCAATAAGCTCTTAGATGGTGGGAAGCATATCTGCATATCTTTAGCTCTCTGTTCTCATGACCCAACAATGTGTTTGGTATATGAAGTTGTCCAGTATATGTTTATGAGTGAAAAAATAGACAGTCATGACAAAGAAAGAAAAAGAGACCAAAATGAAGAGGAATGAGTAGTAAGCAAGAATTTCAACTAAAAATCCCTCCTGGAACAGGCATCACTGACTTTTTCAAAGCTGCTTTCTCAACATAAGCAATCAGAATATAAACCTTGGTCAGCACAGGGAAATAGCAGCAGCTAAACAGGCCTTGCAGCTTTGAGGTGCCCCCAGGCAAGTCAGGTCTAGACAGAGGAGAAACAAAACTTTTAGCACCTTAAAAGGATCTAAAGAAAGGAAAGGTCTCACACTCCTTCCTGGCCAGTCCCTCACATCTTTAAGAAAAGGTAATCTGTAGTCATATCATTTTGCTTTTTTGCATTTCTTTTCCATGGGGATGGTCTTGATCCCTGTCTCCTGTACAATGTCACGAACCTCAGTCCATAGTTCATCAGGCACTCTATCTGTCAGATCTAGTCCCTTAAATCTATTTCTCACTTCCACTGTATAATCAAAAGGGTTTGATTTAGGTCATAACTGAGTGGTCTAGTGGTTTTCCCTACTTTCTTCAATTTAAGTCTGAATTTGGCAATAAGGAGCTCATGATCTGAGCCACAGTCAGCTCCTGGTCTTGTTTTTGCTGACTGTATAGAGCTTCTCCATTCTCCATCTTTGGCTGCAAAGAATATAATCAATCTGATTTTGGTGTTGACCATCTGGTGATGTCCATGTGTAGAGTCTTCTCTTGTGTTTCATTCCAATCCCAAAGAAACACAATGCCAAAGAATGCTCAAACTACCGCACAATTGCACTCATCTCACACACTAGTAAAGTAATGCTCAAAATTCTCCAAGCCAGGCTTCAGCAGTACATGAACCATGAACTTCCAGATGTTCAAGCTGATTTTAGAAAAGGCAGAGGAACCAGAGATCAAATTGCCAACATCCCCTGGATCATGGAAAAGGCAAGAAAGTTCCAGAAAACATCTATTTCTGCTTTATTGACTATGCCAAAGCCTTTGACTGTGTGGATCACAAGAAACTGTGGAAAATTCTGAAAGACATGGGAATACCAGACCACTTGACCTGCCTCTTGAGAAACCTGGATGGAGGTCAGGAAGCAACAGTTAGAACTGGACATGGAACAACATACTGGGTCCAAATAGGAAAAGGAGTACGTCAAGGCTGTATATTCATTCTGCTTATTTAACTGATATGTAGAGTACATCATGAGAAACACTGGGCTGGAAGAAGCACAAGCTGGAATCAAGATTGCCAGGAGAAATATCAATAACCTCAGATATGCAGATAACACCACCCTTTGGCAGAAAGTGAAGAGGAACTAAAAAGCCTCTTGATGAAGGTCAAAGAGGAGAGTGAAAAAGTTGGCTTAAAGCTCAACATTCAGAAAACGAAGATCATGGCATCTGGTCCCATCACTTCATGGGAAATAGATGGGGAAATAGTGGAAACAGTGTCAGACTTTATTTTGGGGGGCTCCAAAATCACTGCAGATGGTGACTGCAGCCATGAAATTAAAAGACGCTTACTCCTTGGAAGGAAAGTTATGACCAACCTATATAGCAGATTCAAAAGCAGAGACATTACTTTGCCAATAAAGGTCTGTCTAGTCAAGGCTATGGTTTTTCCAGTGGTCATGTATGCATGTGAGAGTTGGACTGTGAAGAAAGCTGAGGGCCAAAGAATTGATGCTTCTGAACTGTGATGTTGGAGAAGACTCTTGAGAGTCCCTTGGACTGCAAGGAGATACAACCAGTCCATTCTGAAGGAGATGAGCCCTGGGATTTCTTTGGAAGGAATGATGCTAAAGCTGAAACTCCATTTCTTTGGCAACCTCATGCAAAGAGTTGACTCATTGGAAAAGACTCTGATGCTGGGAGGGATTGGGGGCAGGAGGAAAAGGAGATGACAGAAGATGAGATGGCTGGATGGCATCACTGACTTTTTGGACATGAGTTTGAGTGAACTCCCGGAGATGGTGATAGAGAGGGAGGCCTGGTGTGCTGCGATTCATGGGGTTGCAAAGAGTCGGACACGACTGAGCGACTGAACTGAGTCATGTCATAAGAGGTGTCACCTGGATTTACTACTACAACTACTACTACTACTAAGTCACTTCAGTCGTGTCCGACTCTGTGTGACCCCATAGACGGCAGCCCACCAGGCTCCCCCGTCCCTGGGATTCTCTAGGCAAGAACACTGGAGTGGGTTGCCATTTCCTTCTCCAATGCATGAAAGTGAAAAGTGCAAGTGAAGTCGCTCAGTCGTGTCTGACCCTCAGCAACCCCATGGACTGCAGCCTTCCAGGCTCCTCCACCCATGGGATTTTCCAGGCAGAAGTACTGGAGTGGGGTGCCATTGACTTCTCCTGGATTTAAGTGAAAGTCAATTCCTTATATATAGAAGCCTCCCTCTATGGGGAACTTTTAATATACCTAAACTCTTGATGAAAAAACTTTCAAACATTAAGATATCCACTAAACAGGACAAATTTTCACTTAGAAAAAGTACTTGAACTGAATAATACAAAACTGTCTTCATTTAATTTTTAAATAGTCATATGCTAACAGTCATGGATGCTTGCTGGCCATTAAGATACTAAATTATGTCTTATTGTTTTAATTTATTTTCACTATTTAACTGTCTATAAGTATATTATTTGAGTCATTGTTCATTTTTTACAACAATTTTTAATGCCTAATCCATTAAGTAAATGTATATAAACAAAGTTCCGCAAACATTTGGTCACCTAATTATTTTGTAATGCTTTTGGAAATACAAATGAACATAAATAAACCAATTAATTAAAATTAAACAATAATACTTCAATAAATCAAACTCAAAATATTTCTGTTTTCCTGCATCATTCGTACCAGGGCCTCAGAAACACTTTAGATTATGCATATTTGCCATGAAATACAATACATAAAATCACAGAGTCAAATTTTGGAGCTGTAAGGAAACTTCTTTTTACTAGCTAGTCCAAATCTTCATTTCACACAAAAGTCTGAGGTCTACTGAGCTGCAGTAAGTTAACCTTGTTAGAGTAAATGGTTATCGTAGCACTACTGTTAATGGATAGATTCATCTGTTTAATAATCATACATTGAGCAGACAGCTAGAGACCAGACACTCTACCTGTCCTAGGGGATACAAAGGTGGAGAAGCTGGGTCCCACCCTCAAGACACTCTCTTTAGGAACAGACCTCAGCAAAACTGGAAGATGCAATTCTGGGTCACAACTTCTGCAAGAAAAGTGGTATTACCTACAAGAGAGCAAATCCAACTAGGTCAGGAGATAAGATTGAGGAGATGACTTGGAGAAGACTTCTCATAGAAGGAGATTTTAGCCAGATATCAAAAGTGCATATCTGAGGGACACTATCACCATCGCAGTAGAGTTTAAGTTAACCTATGAAGCCCATTCGGGGAAGGCAATGGCACCCCACCCCAGTACTCTTGCCTGGAAAATCCCATGGACAGGAGGAGCCTGGTAGGCTCCAGTCCATGGGGTCGCTAAGAGTCGGACACGACTGAGCGACTTCACTTTCACTTTTCACTTTCATGCATTGGAGAAGGAAATGGCAACCCACTCCAGTGTTCTTGCCTGGAGAATCCCAGGGACAGGGGAGCCTGGTGAGCTTCCGTCTACGGGGTCGCACAGAGTCGGACACGACTGAAGCGACTTAGCAGCAGCAGCAGCAGCATGAAGCCCATTTCACAGATCAGACAAGAAGTAAAGAGTGTTTGTGTAGAACTACTGCTTATATAAGAAAGATCATGCATGTGGTTGAGTCATGTGGGGATGAAAATTAAGTTACTCTGTTATCATATCCCCTATCATACATATAGTCTATATACACATAATTATTTCTTATCACATTCATCAAATTGCATTATTTTCTTTTACGGCAATTTACCTTGAAGTCGTTATAATATCTTTATGCGGGAGGTGGGGAAAGAAAACCATTATGCTCCTTATGGAAACTCAGATATTGTAATGTGGACCCATATTCCTAAGAGTCTGGCAAGTAAGTCAGCAGCACCAGAGTATTAAGCTTCAAGGTTTGTACTAATCCACTGAATCATACTGTCTCTTGTAAATGGGCCTCCTTTTGGACATCTGAATGGATAAGATTAGGTAATAACACAATAACCAGCAAGCAGCAAGGGCCAATTAGTACGTGCCTCATGAAGGTGTTCTGGATGTGCTTCATTCTGAAAGAGGAATGAGAGGTTGCCAGATCTTACACAAGTCATGTTTGTTCCTGTACATGAGCTGAATAATACAAAATTTTCTTGATTAAATTTTTAAATATTTTCCCAGCTGCAACTCTACCTCATCTCTTCCCACACCACTGCACCGAAGGATATACAGTTGAAAGTTTGCTTTGGGCTTCAGAGGAAGAAAATAAATTCAATGACAAGTAAAAGCAGGAAGTGCCAACTGAGGATCATTTAACATTCACAGGTTTCAAAGTCTGATAAGAACCTCAAATTCCCACACTCTGCTCAGAGAAAAATACTATCTCTTTGTTTAATCTGGGCCTTTAGGCTGTATCTGTAAAATATGGAGTAAAGTGATCTGGTAATTTTATGCTCAATTTAGTCAGTGTAAAAAAAAATTGCACAATTCAAGTTTCAAAACAGAATATGATATAGTCAACTGGGGTGCCTAGATTAAATTAACTAGATTATTGCTAAATCATTTTCCTTTGTTCTTTGTGGGTATTTTACTAACCATGGGAATTTATGGGATGTACTTATAGTCATGAGAGATGATATTTAATTACTCAAGTGATCAAAATTTGAAGGTATACCCCCCAAAATCTCAACTTGTAAACTGGCCTAATGCCCAGGTCAAATGTTTCTACACAGCCTCCTAACAGGAGTGCATGGGACCTCTGGAGCCTATCACAACCTGACATTATCATAGAGCTGCAGGAGAACTGGGCTCACCAAAAACAAGCCATCTCTATAAATAACTCAAACTCATCCTTACACACTGTAGGACTTCTCGGAAGAAACAACAATAGCAATTTCAATGGATTTTCAGCAGCAAAATTATACACGTATAAAAATATGGGCTTTACCAAGATCAAACATTTGAAAGAATATTTAGTTAGGTAAACTGGAATGTCCATCCCTAAGGAAATCAGTCCTGAATATTCACTGGAAGGACTGATGCTGAAGCTGAAACTCCAATACTTGGCCACCTGATGCAAAGAACTGACTCATTTGAAAAGACCCTAATGCTGGGAAAGATTGAAGGTGGGAGGAGAAGGGGACGACAGAGGATGAGATGGTTGGATGGCATCACCGACTCAGTGAACATGAGTTTGTGATGGACAGGGAGTTGGTGATGGACAGGGAGGCCTGGCGTGCTGCAGTCCATGGGGTCACAAAAAGTCAGACGCAACTGAACTGAACTGAACTGAAACTGGGATGTGGGGTGGGGTGGCTGCTGTTGCTTCTTCAAGTAGATCAGTTATGCCCTACTTATCTGGGAATGAAAAAGGAGCAGTATTCTTCCCTATTTTGCATCAATCAAAGTATCTTTTCTGGAGGAGAATATGAACTCTCTACTAATAATCAAACAAAGAGTGTCTATTGCGAAGTGTCTATACTGCTTATCACCTGAGTGAAGAGTGAGTCTAACAGGAGAACCCCAACCATTTCTATGCAGCAATGGCAAGTTCAATTTCTATATCTCCAATCTTTTCAAGAGAAGCCTGAAATTCAAACTCTTGTTGTCAATTCCTCTGATTTATTTTAACATCACAAGAAACCAAACAAAACAACTCCATATACCAAGTTTGGCCCTTTGATCACAGTTTAAGATGTCTCATATACACACGGATTTTTATTCACTTTATTGTTAATGCACTGAATATATACTTATCTGACCAATTCTTATATATTTATGATTATCCCTGTACTAGCTTAATTCTGCACAGTTTTCTTAAGTAAACCGGCTACCATCTCATGTTAACTAATGAGTATTCAACTATGACAAGGTTAACATTTCTGACATCAAAGAGATACTGTCTAATGATAGAGAAAAGTCAGGAGATAAGTTGGGTGTGCTGTAACAGAAAAATGGGCTCAGCATAAACATGAGGTAAATTTAGGGAGTCAGTGATGGAAGACGAGGTTTGAAAATGGGTTTCAAGCCGGCAAAATTTCATATGACACAGTGATGCGAAAACCAGCAGCCACCATTACTGAATACATAAAATGTACCAAACACTGTGCTTGCCTCACACACATAATAGCCAATCTAATTCTCACACCAACCCTTATGAGGGGAAAAATAATTACTATCTCTATTTTATAGATGAGGAAGCTGAAGCTTAGAAAGGTCAAGTAAAGTGTCCAAGAACATGACTGTGTGTGGCAGCCAGAATCTGGGCTCACGATATCTGTCTGACTCCAAAACCTGTGTTTTCAGCCACTATGATATTGCTAAGGAATTTGGATTACAGCCTATAAGAAATGGAAAACAAATGAAGAATCTTATTTCTGTTCTGTTCTTATAACACTCTGTGAGCTAAATAATGGAAAGTATGATTACTATTTTATATCTGGAGAAATCAAGAAAGGTTAAGTAATTTAAGTGAGGCAAATAATGGGCTCCTAGCACCCAAATGGCTTAATTTCTAGCCCAGGATTCATGCTGGTTTTACATGGTTGGCAAGTATTACTTTCCAAACACTTGGTGAGCTTTCAACAGTCATACTTCTTCAAATCCAGAAATTCCAAAAGCACATTCCTAATTAAAGCCTTTTCCCAGGAGAACCTTAGCTATTTCTAGTCAAGTTGTTCCTAATTAGTGATGTCAATCTGAGAAATACAAAATCAGCACTGTGATGAAGAAATACAGCCGTCACCAACTTCATCCCTGCTCCCAACTGTGGGCACAGGTTCCACAAATCCCATCTGAGTGGCCATAATGAAGTAATAGTCTACCAAGGATTCTCTTTTGTGTTTTAGCAACTTGTTAATAATGTTCTTTGCATTGATTTATAATTTCTATAAAGCATTTAAACAATTTTCCAAGTTATAGCCACCACATTTTATACACATCCATGAAAGACTGTCCCCATCAAGTTTCCCCACAACAAAAATTTAATACCACTTCTATTATCCAGGTTAAGGCTAGTAATTAGAAGAAGATTACTTATAATAATTATACATAGCATGGATGGATCTAGAATTTGACCAAGATATTTCTCTGTTCACAGAAGAAGAAAGTTGCATAAATGAAACTCTAATCTGGTCACTTTCATTGCCTAGAAATGTCATACAACTGGATATCTTAATGTTTTCCAGAACGAAAAAAACACATTTACTTTCTCCATACAAGCAGCCACTTATTGAGTACTTATGCTACAAAGATGCTTTGAGAAAGGTGTAATATACCAAATTTTTCAGCGGAAAACATTAAGGCTCAGAGAGGTAAAATAATTTTTCCCAAGGTCAGACAACTAGTACAGGGAAATCTAGGAACTGAACCTAGGAAAATCTGACCCCTATGTCCACATGCTTGACCACTAAGAAGTCTTAGGCACTGGAGAGAGACATAAAGGAAGAATGAAAATGATCCAAAGAAGCTCAAATTTTATCTGAGAGCTAGATTTCCTTGGTGGCTCAGACAATAAAGAATCCACCTGCAGTGCAGGGGACCTGGCGTTGGTCCCTGGGTTGGGAAGATCCCCTGAAGGAGGCAATGGCAACCCACTCCAGTACTCTTGCCTGGAAAATCCCATGGACAGAGGAGCCTGGGGGGCTACAGTCCATGGAGTCGCAAAAGAGTCAGACATGACTGAGTGACTTTCACTTTCACTGTATATAATAATCTTGGGAAACAATTGTAAGATGTGTATATGACAACAAAAGATACAACAAAATATAAATACAAATTATAGATTAGGGATAATATTTGTAAAATCTTTGACAAACAGCAAACTAAGAACTTAAAGAGAACATTATCAAATTGATAAAGAACATCTACAAAAGACCTACAACTATTAGTTGGTGGAAATGTAATTGTGGTTTTTGCATTGTTGAAATTTGCCATTTGATACTGGAATACATTCTGAATAAATGTGGTTATGTTATATATCACTTTAATGTGCATTTCTTGCTTTATGCTTTTTGCAAATTATTTATTACTTGCTGTGTATTTTATATTTACTTATATTTAATTTATATTTATTTAGTCTAATTTAGGGCTTCCCTGGTAGCTTAGAGGTTAAAGCATCTGCCTGCAATACAGGAGACCTGGGTTCGATCCCTGGGTCGGGAAGATCCCCTGGAGAAGGAAATGGCAACCCACTCCAGTATTCTTGCCTGGAGAATCCCATGGACAGAGGAGTCTGGTGGGTTAGTCTAATTAATGATATTTCATTTAGACTAGGGAAATAATGTTAGACAAAAAGCAAATTACAGCAATTTTCTTATTCGGTTCAAAAAGCAGCAGAAAGAACTCACAAACATCACCAACACATTTGGCTCAGGAACTGCTAATGAGCATATAGTGAGCAGTGGTGGTTCAAGCAGTTTTGCAAAAGACACGAGAGCCATGAAGATGAAGGGTACAGTGGCTGGCCTTTGGAAGTTGACAACGACCAACTGAGAGCCATCATTGAAACTGATCCTATTACAGCTACACAAGAAGTTGCTGTAGAACTCAACGTCAACCATTCCATGGTTGGTCACTTGGCATTTGAAACAAATTGGAAGGGTGAAAAAGCTTGATAAGTGGGTGCCTCATGAGCTGACTGCAAATCCAAAAAAAACCCATCGTTTTAAAGTGTTATCTTCTTTTATTCTATGCGACAACAATGAACCATTTCTCAATTGGATTGACATGCGCCAAAAAGTGGATTTTAAATGACAACTGACGACAACCAGTTTAGCAGCTGGAACAAGAAGCAGCTCCAGAGCATTTCCCAAAGGCACACTTCCACCAAAAAAAAAGGTCCTGGTCACTGTTTGGTGGTCTGCTGCCAGTCTGATCCACTATAGCTTTCTGAATCCCAGTGAAACCACTACATCTGAGAAGCATGCTCAGCAAATCGATCAGATGAACCAAAGAAAACTACAACACTGCAGCCAGCATTGTTAACAGAAAAGGCTCAATTCTTCCCCACGACAATTCCTGATCACATGTCATATAAAAATGAACAGGGCTATGAAGTTTTGCCTTGTTTGCCATATTCACCTGCTCTCTCACCAACCGACTACCCCTTATTGAAGCATCTTCACAACTTTTTGCAGAGAAAATGCTTCCACAACCAGCAGGATGCGGAAAATGCTTTCCAAGAGTTTGTAGAATCCTGAAGCACAGATTTTTATGCCACGGAAATATGCTAACTTACTTCTTGCTGGCAAAAATATGTTGATTGTAATGATTTCTATTTCGACTAATTAATAAAGCTTGTTAGAATGATTTAAAATTCATGGTCTAAAACCACAATTATTTTGCACCGACCTAATAACACCATGCTTACTGAAAAGAAACTGGCTGTTTTTTCCCTTAGATCCAGAACAAGGATAACCCCCCTCAGTCTACCCAATGTCATGTCTTACTATAAGGCCACAGTAATCAAGATAGCGTGGTATTAGAAAAATAATAGACAATGGACAGAACAGAGAGTGCACCATAGGTCCCCACAAATATAATCATCTAATATTTGATGAAGGAGAAAAAACAAGTTAATTTAAAAAGGATATTGTTTTCAACAAATGATGATGGAACAAGTAGATGTTCATATGTGGAAAAATAAACTATTAAACACCCTTGGCATAGACTTTACACTTTTCACAATAGTAAGCTCAAAATGGATCACAGACCAAACTGTAAAATTCAAAATTATAAAAGTTAGAAGAAAGGATAAGCAAATACTGTGTCCTTGGATTTAGTAGTGAATTTTATTCACAACACCAAAAGCACAACTCATGAAAGGAGCAATGGATAAGTTGCTTCATTAAAGTGAAAAACTCTGCTCTGCAAAGACATTGTGAAGAGCACAAAAAGACACACTACAGGCTAGGAGAAAATAATTGCAAAATACACATCTGATAAAGGACTTACATCCAAAATACACAAACATTTAAAAATCAACACAAGGAAAACAAACAGCCCAAATAAAATACTGACAAAAGATGTGGTAGATTACCAAAGATGGCAAATAAATATGAAAAGACGCTCAACATCATTTGTCACTCAGTTCAGTTCAGTCGCTCAGTCATGTCCGACTCCTTGCCACCCCATGAATCGCAGCACGCCAGGCCTCCCTGTCCATCATCAACTTCCGGAGTTCACTCAGACTCATGTCCATCGAGTTGGTGATGCCATCCAGCCATCTCATCCTCTGTTGTCCCCTTCTCCTTCTGCCCCCAATCCCTCCCAGCATCAGAGTCGTTTCCAATGAGTCAACTCTTCGCATGAGGTGGCCGAAGTACTGGAGTTTCAGCTTTAGCATCATTCCTTCCAAAGAAATCCCAGGGCTGATCTCCTTCAGAATGGACTGGTTGGATCTCCTTGCAGTCCAAGGGACTCTCAAGAGTCTTCTCCAACATCACAGTTCAAAAGCATCAATTCATTTGTCACTAGGGAACTACAAATAAAACATAAACGAGATACACCTACATACCTATTAAAATGGCTATCATGTGGAAAAAAAAAAACCTTGCAGGAAGCAATCACAGGTGGCTTGAAAAATGGTGGAACCATGACTCGAGGCACTGGACTTCTCTTCTCGGAGGAAGCCAGATTTCACAGGATCTCAGTTCTACCAAGACTCCAGGAGTCCTGGGATGAGAAACATCTACCTGGGTTCTTCCTTCTCACCACCTTAACCCCTGGCAACCCACTGATCTTTCTACTATTTCCATAGTTCTGTCTTTTTCAGAACGTCCTCTGTAGTTGGAATCATATAGTGTGTAACCTTTTTAGATGCTCCTTTCATTTAGTACCAATAAGCATTTACGGTTCCCTGCAAGTCTCCTTTGGAGAAGGCGATTGCACCCCACTCCAGTACTCTTGCCTGGAAAATCCCATGGATGGAGGAGCCTGGAAGGCTGCAGTCCATGGGGTTGCTGAGGGTCGGACACAACTGAGCGACTTCACTTTCACTTTCACTTTTCCCTTTCATGCATTGGAGAAGGAAATGGCAACCCACTCCAGTGTTCTTGCCTGGAGAATCCCAGGGACGGGGGAGCCTGGTGGGCTGCCGTCTATGGGGTCGCACAGAGTCGGACACGACTGAAGTGACTTGGCAGCAGCAGCAAGTCTCCTTATAGTTCCACAGTTGATTTCTTTTTTTTCACTGAATAACATCCCCTTGCCTGAATGTACCCAAATAGATCTTCTCCTCTACTGACATCTCAGGTGCTTCTATGTTTGGGCAATTATGAATAAAATCCTATGAGTATTTGTTTAAATCCCTAAACCTGACACAGTACCAACTGGGAACCAGAGTGCAAATCAACAGAAACTCTCACTCTTGCTGGTACTCACAGCTACTTTGGAAGGCTCTTTGGCAACTCTTCCAAGATTAAACCTCATTTTATAATATGACCCAGTAAGTGCTCTCCTAGGTATTTACCTAACTAAAAACTTATGCCCACACTGAAACCTGCACATGAATGTTTACAGCAGCTGTTTTCACAATAGGGACTTCCCCGGTTGCTCAGAGGTTAAAGCGTCTGCCACCAAAGTGGGAGACCTGGGTTCGATCCTTGGGTCAGGAAGATCCCCTGGACAAGGAAATGGCAACCCACTTCAGTATTCTTGCCTGGAGAATCCCATGGACGGAGGAGCCTGGTGGGCTACAGTCCACAGGGTCGCAAAGAGTTGGACACGACTGAGTTACTTAACTTCACAATAACCCAAAACTGGAAGCCACCAAGAAATTCCCGCTAAAGTGAATGGATAGGTAAAATATGATACAATGGAGTTTTTCAGTGATTTTAAAAAGGTATAATCTAGAAAAATATGAAAAGACATGTTAATCTTAAATATATACTGCTAAGTGGAAGAAATCAGTGTGAGAGGGCACCTTATTCAGTGACTCCAATTGTATCACATTTGAGAAAATGCAAACCTACTGAAATGGTAAAAAGATCAATGCTATGGAAGGAGAAAGAAGTGAATAAGTGAGTCACCAGGAATAGTTTGGGCACTGAATCTATTCTGTATGTTATAGTAATGATGGATAAATGACACTATGAATTTGCCAAAATCCATAGCCTTTTATAGCATAAAGAGTGAACCTTAATGTATACAAATTTTAAAAACACAATTTAGTAGGTGAGGCAGCCTCAGGAAGGAATGTAGAATGTGAAAAAACATTCTAAGAGCATTACAAATGCCTGAAACAGCCCCACAGAAGGGAACCAAGGCAAAAGGTGCTGAACTAAACAAATGGAAACAAGTAGAATCTGCAAGACTAAAGCTGATTCATGCTGACAAAGCCTTCTCCCCTAGAAATAAGTGTAGGTTAACAATTTATACACAATGGTACAAATAAGGAAATGAATAGTCAGAGGGGGGAGCTAGGTTTCTTGTTGTTCAGTCAGTCAGTTCAGTGGCTCAGTCGTGTACGACTCTTTGCGACCCCATGGACTGCAGCACGCCAGGCCTCGCTGTCCATCGCCAACTCCCGGAGTTTACTCAAACTCATGTCCATTGAGTCGGTGATGCCATCCAGCCATCTCATCCTCTGTCATCCCCTTCTCCTCCCACTTTCAATCTTTCCCAGCATCAGCGTCTTTTCCAAGGAGTCAGTTCTTCGCATCAGGTGGCCAAAGTATTGGAGTTTCAGCTTCAGCATCAGTGCTTCCAATGATATTCAGGACTGATTTCCTTTAGGATGAACTGGTTGGATCTCCTTGAAGTCCAAGGGACTCTCAAGAGTCTTCTCCAACACCACAGTTCAAAAGCATCAATTCTTTGACACTCTAGCTTTCTTTATAGTCCAACTCTCACATCCATACATGACTACTGGAAAAATCATAGCTTTGACTAGACAGACCTTTGTTGGCAAAGTAATGTCTCTGCTTTCTAAAGCTATCTAGGTTGGTCATAATTTTTCTTCCAAGGAGCAAGCGTCTTTTAATTTCATGGCCGCAGTCACCATCTGCAGTGATTTTGGAGCCCAAAAAAATAAAGTCTCTCACTGTTTTCATTGTCTCTCTATGTATTTGCTATGAAGTGATGGGACCAGATGCCATGATCTTAGTTTTCTGAATGTTGAGCCTCAAGCCAACTTTCACTCTCCTCTTTCACTTTCATCAAGAGGCTCTTTAGTTCTTCTTTGCTTTATGCCATAAGGGTGGTGTCATCTGCATATCTGAGGTTATTGATATTTCTCCCAGCAATCTTGATTCCAGCTGTGCATCATCCATTCCAGCGTTTCTCGTGATGTATTCTGCATATAAGTTAAATAATCAGGGTGACAAAATACAGCCTTGACGGACTCCTTTTCCTATTTAGAACCACTCTGTTGTTCCATGTCCAGTTCTAACTGTTGCTTCCTGACCTGCATACAGGTCAAGTGGTCTGGTATTCCCATTTCTTTTGGAGGTTACAAATAAACGAGAGGAGGAGACTAGAATGATCCAGTGGTAATGGATAAGAGTTGGAGATATCAGTATGAACTTATTAGTGTAGTATAGATACAGAGAGTTACATATAGAAGGATATAGTCATTTGTATAGAAATGTATACACATTCATTTCCTTAACTTGTCTGCTGAATTCGTCATCTTAGGTAGAGGCAGATTATTTTCTAATATTGTATAGTAAAGGAATCATGGTCCCTTGGAGAAATGGCTGATTCTAGGACCACAGCAGGAAATACAGTAGATGAGCCTGGAGGATCTTGTAGAAACTGTAAGGAAGTACTCTTGCTAAAACAAACAATGATAGGAGTATTAACAAATAAAAAAAGTAGGGAGAAAGATTCAAATCTCCCTTGCAGAATTACAAATAATTTACATAAATACTGCACCCTCAAAGGAGGTTGACATAACTCACCATTCCTTACATGTTTGGACTGCACATAGTTACTTCTTTCCAGAGTGCAGTTAGTACGGAAAGTGGGGAGGCCAGGGAAGAATAACTGGACAATGAGGAAACACAACAAACACTACATCAGCCAAGCAATCAAGGTGATCACCAACAAAGATAACTCATGTTGATGGAATGTACGCTTGATGTGATTCAATGTCAATGGCATTTTACTTCTGCCATCGTGCTTCCAAACACCCATAAACTCAGTCCAATCATGAGAAAAACAGACACAAATCTCAACTGTGGAGGCATTTGACAAACAGCTGCATGGTACTCCTTAAAACTGAAAAGGTTATCAAAAAGTAGGAAATTGAGAAACTTTCACAGCACAGAGAAACCTAAAGAAATATGACAATTTAAAACAATGTGGTCCCCTGGATGGTATCCCAGAACAGAAAAAAATATTAGGGAAAATAACTAAAGCTATTTGGACAGCAAGGAGATCAAACCAGTCAATCCTAAAGGAAATCAACCCTGAATATTCTTTGGAAGGACTGATGCTGAAGCCGAGCTCCAATACTTTGGCCACTTTAATCAAAGAACCAATTCCTTGGAAAAGACCCTGATACTGCTAAAAATTAAGGGCAGGAGGAGAAGGGGGCAAAAGAGGATGAGATGGTTGGATGGTATTCAGCAGGAACTTTATGGACATGAGTCTGAGCAAACTCTGGGAGATGGTAAAGGACAAGGAAGTCTGGTGTGCTGTAGTTCATGGAGCCACAAAGAGTCAGATGTGAGTTAGCAACTGAACAACAACAACAACTTGAATAAAGTATGATATTTATTTAATAATGATGTATTTTATGGGTTCGTAGACTGTGATAAGCATTAAGATGTTACTAATATGTATTTCGTAGGCTCATTAATTGTGGGAAATGTTAAGATGTTACTAATACAGGAACTAGGGGCAGGGAGGATGAGGGAAACACAGAGACTCTCTAGATTATCTTCACAATTGTTCTACAAATCTAACACTGTCCTAAAATTAAAAGTTTATTTTTAAAAACTTACAAATACAAGATTACTAGTTCTAAAATATAAAGAACTACAAATTGACAAGAAGAAAATAAACAACTCAAAATAAGACTGAGCAAAGGTTATGTACAGGATACTCACAGGAAAGCCAAATGGCCATAAAACTTAAACAAACAAACAAAGAACAAAACACAAAAACATTGACCTTATCAGTGGACAATGGGAAACAGAAAATAAAACATATTATTTCTAAACCATCAGTTTTGGGCCTATGTTTAAGAGAGTAAAAATATCCAGTGTTCAGAAAAATGGACACTCCTACATCACTGATGGAAGCATGAACTGCTACAGACTTTTGCAACGTAATGTGGCAATATTTATTGCAGTAAGAAACATATATACCTTGACTTACCAACTATACTTTGCGGAATCTATCCTATAGCAGTAAAAGCACCATAATAAAAACACATGTATGCATAAGGCTTATCACTGTAACATTTTAATGTTGTTACGTAATATTTTTAGTGAGTGGAAAAAAAATTAGAAATAATCTTAATGTATATCAATAGGGTAATGGCTATAAATTATAGTATATCTGTATTATAGAACATTCTTCAGCTATAGAGAAAGCATAATGCATATCTGTTAATCCGGAGAAATACAATAATGTTTTTTAAGTGGTAAAAGAAAACCACAGTATAGTATGCATGGTGTGAAACTATTTTTAAAAACCCTCTGAATGTGCCTTTATGTTGAAATAGTTTTGGCAAACTGCACACCTAGCTGATAACATGCTACCAACAAAAGAGTCAGATGGAGCTTTAGATTTAATCTCGTTTCTCTTACACACATATTCTAAAATAAAATAAAACAAAACTTCGAGCATGATTGTCTTACGTTACTTGTACCTGAAGAATATAAAGAAGTAAATGAATGCCAGAACAACTCGCATGATCACAAGCAACATTGTAACACAGTAAAATAAGATGTTTTTTATGGGCCCACAGTAACCTACTTTATACATCAAGAGAAAAGCACCAAATTATTAATTTTTATCAGTGACCTACATGAGAGAAAGGAGCACAGTCAGTCGGTATTTGTCTTCACTGGGATACAATTGTTAAGCTTCTAGGAGTTGAAAAAGGGTTCAGATTGGCTGGGATTCAGAGAAACAGCATTTTCAAAAATAAAATGAAGTCCAGTGTATGTAAGTAGGAAACCATAGAGCAGAAAACCAAAAACAATAAATTCAATCCAGGAGACATCAACAAACATGGGTAATCTTTGAAATCAAGTGCAGTCAGCAAGAGTCACAGGGTATAATGAATAAACACAAGCACAACTGGGTAAATCTAGAGTGGGGGAAACCAGAAAAGAGAAAAGCCAGCAGAATACTTGAGAACCAACGGCTCCATTTGCTCTGTACTCAGCACAGTCAAAACTTTATTCAGTGACACAGATGAAAGACGGCATCTGGAGCTACTCAATCTAATCATTCAACTTCTGGCTACAGTTATAATCGTACAGTCTTTGACACAGAGCAGTGTCAATAATTGTGTTTTAAGGAGGGAGTTGAGGGAAGAAGAGAGGGAAAGAGGAAGGAAATTATTTAGAAATAAAGTAAAAAGAATAATGAAAATGTTCAATAGAAAAAAAGGCTATGCTTAGTCGTTCAGTCATGTCTAACTCTTTGCAACCAGATAGACTGTAGCCTGCCAAGCTCCTCTGTCCCTGAGAATTCTCCAGGCAAGAATACTGGAGTGTGTTGTCATGCCCTCTTCCCAACTCAGGGATCAAACCCAGGTCTCTCACATTGCAGGCAGATTCTTTATGGTCTGAGCCACCAGGGAAGCCCAAGAACACTGGAGTGGGTAGCCTATCCCTTCTCCAGGGGAACTTCCTGCCCCAGGAATCGAACCAGGGTCTCCGGCATTGCAGGTGGATTCTTTACCAGCTGAGCTACCTGATAAAGTAAGGAGAATAATGCAAATGTTAATACAAAAATAGCTAATCTGAAATTTGAAGATATGAACATTAAAAGGAGGAACTTCTAGAGTTTCTGTAGACTAAAAGAATAAATAGAAGTAACACTACAGTTTTATAGCCAACTTGGTTAGCACCGATCTTGCAAATAGAAGAAAAACACATGTCCCAGTCATAGTAAACCTCCAGAATGTGAATTTTATGAGTAAGCTTTAAGCCTACCCATTGGACTTCAGTTTTCTAGACAAGTGGACCAAAGATGATATGCTCTAAGGGGCAGGGTAAAGAGCAGTCTACATACCAAATAAGAATATCAGTGTATTTCAGATTAGAGCATCCAAGATACTAAGAAGCTGACAGGCAAGAATCAGGCCCCGGGGCAGTAAAATTAGAGTGCTTTCTTTTTCAACCATGCCTATACATCTTAACTCCAAAAGATCTCGCAAATGAACAGAAAACGTTTAAAAACCCTTACTTACACCTAAATGGGCTTCCTGGTGGCTTAGATGGTAAAGAATCTGCCTGAAATTTTAGAGACTTGGATTCAGTCCCTGGGTTGGGAAGATCCCCTGGAGAAGGGAATGGCCACCCACTCCAGTATCCTTGCCTGGAGAATCCCATGGACAGAGGAGCCTGGCGGGCTACACTCCAAAGCCTTATATGCACTAAGGCATTTGCTGCAGCAAAGAGAAGGGAGGCTAGAAAAGAACAAGCTGTCAGCAGACAAAAAGAAACTTAAGAGATTTGCAAATGTATTCACTCTTGTTCAAAGGACACTTTCAGTCCTTATGCCTCAAAACCCTCATGAGAAAAGTTTAATTTTCCCTAGAACTTTTAAGTTAAGTAGTTTTGAGAGATAAGCGTGTGAGAAAGAGGCAGAATAATGGGAAAAGTGCTAGAGCAGGACTAGTCTGTTCTAGTCTTGGCTCTGCCTCTGATTCACTGAGGGGTCCTGAAGGTGTCTATGAAATTCTCTTTAACATGAGAGACATGAAGTATCCCACTCCAATGCATCATGTTACTGAAATGTGTTCTGTTTTGTTTTAAATGGAAAATTACTTGCATTTATACTTCTGAGTTTCCCATATTTTGCTTCTGAAAATAAGGTTATAGTCAAATTTTAGCCAATTGTTTTTTATTACAAATTCCTACAATATTTTAAATTCTCTCCCGAAGCTGCAATGGTCTAGGCCAGTGGTTTACTATATCCTTCTACTTGTTTGTATATTCATTCTATTAAATTTTGAGAGTTTGATACTGAAACTTCAACTAAAAATCTTAATTCATCTACTTAAAATTGTATTATGTAGTGGAATTATATGTAACTTTGTTCTGGATTTTGCAAGTCTCTGTGTGTTATCATACTTTCATAATTTAAAAAATAAAAAAAGAAATATGTTTTTACATTGTAAAAAATTAAAAAAAAAAACTTGTTTTGAGAGCATGAAACCATTGGTCAACAGATTTGTCATAAACAAGACTGATATACAAAATAGAAACAGAAAGTCACTTTGCTGAGGGGGATATAGGAGGGAGCAGGAGGGCTTCCCAGGTGACTCAGTGGTGAAGAATCCACCTGCCAGTGCAGGAGACACAGGTTTGATCCCTGGGTTGGGAAGATCCCTTGAAGGAGGAAATGGCAACCCACTTCAGTATTCTTGTCTGGGAAATTCCATGGACAGAGGAGCCTGGCAGGCTACAGCCCGTGGGGTCGCAAAGACTAAAGTGACTGAGCAGGCATGCAAGCATGAGGGGATAAGAGGGGTGGAAACAGGGGAGAAAGAGTAGAGTTCTGCTCACCCCACCTCCCCACTGTGCTTTTCCAGGGGTCCCTGAGGACTGCCACTGCAACCTTGAGAAAATCAACATTCTGTGACAGCTTATCACACAGGAGTAATACAGGCATATGTATTTGGAAACAACGGTCAAGGAACACAAGTCTATTTAAACTATTGCAAAACTTCTCTTTTTCAGTGGAACTAATGTCAGTTGGCCTTCACTTGGTATAGATTAATCACAAACAGAAATGCAAATGAGCATACTGCAAGGCTGCTACAGTCCACTGTTACAGAGTAGGTTTCCAGGTCATCCAAAATACGCTCAAGTAAAATTTCTTTTAGAATGCCAACAAAATGAAAATATAAATAAAGATAAAACCAAAGCTGTATTAGAAAGATGCTAACTAGTAACAGGAAAACCTATGAAAGCATAAAACTCATTGGTAAAGATATATATAGTTAAATTCAGAATAGTCTAATATTGTGATGGTTGTGGTAATACAGTTCTATTATAAAGTTAAAATACAAAAGTATTGAAAATATTTACAACTGCAGTATTTGTTAGTGAAAATCATTAAATGAGGGGAGGATAAAAATTTAGAGTTATTAAGTGCATTTGAAACTAGGTTGTTGTTAGCTTCAAATAGACTGTTATTAATATCTTTTTAATATAAGTCCCATGGTAAGCACAAAGTAAAAACCTATAGCAGATACATAAAAGAAAAAAGGAATCAAAGTACACCACTACAAAAATAATCAAATCACAAAGGAAGAGAATAAAAGAGGAAGAGACAGAGAATTATAAAACAGGCAGAAAATAATGAACAAAATTGAAAGAGTAAGTTCATGCTTATAAATAACTATTTTAAATGTAAATCAACTAAATTTTCCAATCAAAAAGAATGACTGAATGGCTAAAAATACAAGATTCAGTAATTTGCTGTCTACCAGAGACCTATCTCAGCTTTCAGGTTTAAAGTGTATAATTGAAAAATTAGACTTTAAGTCAAAGTCTAGACACACAAAAAAATCATTATGTAATGATAAAAGAATTTATTCATCAAAAGAATAAAGCATTCATATATATTTATGCATCTAACATTGGCGCACCTAAATATACAAAAGTGTTCATCACCCAGTCGTGTCCAACTCTTTGCAACCCCGAGGACTGTCACCTGCCAGGCTCCCCCGTCCATGGAATTTCCCAGGCGAGAATACTGGAGTGGATTGCTATTGCTTCCTCCAGGGAATCTTCCTGGCCCAGGGATTGAATCTGGGTCTCCCGCATCGCAGACAAATTTTTTACCATTTGAGCCACCACGGGAGTGATCTAAATATACAAAGCAAATATTAACAGACTGAAAGGAGGAACGGACAGTGAGATAACAATAGTAGGAGACTCGCTTTAACATTAGAAAGACATTCTGGATAGACAGAAGTATAAACCAGCAAACACGGTATTTAGTCTGTGTTAGACTAGACGGACCTAACACTCATCTATAGAACATACCATCCAACAACAGCAGAAAACATATTATTCTCAAGTACACATGAAATGTTCTCCAGGAGACATCATATGTTAGGCCTTAATAAATTAATTTATTAATAAATTTAGTTAAGCTTTAATAAACAAGTTTTAATAAATTTAAGTGACTCTTTCCAATCACACTTGTATGAAACTAGAAATCAATCATTAAAAAAGAAAACTAGAAAATTCACAAATACGTGAAGATTAAACAACATGCTATTGAATAACCAGTGGGTAAAGAAATCAAAAGAGAGATTTTTTTTTTTAAATCTTGGGAAAAATGAAAATGTAAACACAATATATCAAGACTTATGGGATGCTTAACTTCTTAAAAGATAAACAAAATAGATAAATCTTTAGCTAGACTTGCCAAGAAAAAAGAAAAAGAAAACTCAATAAATAAAATTTTTTAAAAATTGAAAGAGGAACTATTAAAACTGATACCACAGAAATATAAAGGTTTATAGGGATTTTGGGATTAGCAGATGCAAACTATTACACGTAGAATGAATAAATAACAAGGTCCTACTTTACAGCACAGGGAACTATGTTCAATATCTTGTGATAAACCATAATGGAAAATAATATGAAAAAGAACATAAATATTCATATACATATATATAGCAAACATTTTGCAGTACAGTAGAAATTAACACAAGATTGTAAATTAACTATACTTCAATAAAATAAATTTTTTAAAAAGTGAGGCCCAGTTTCAGCCCAATCTGTGCCCCTACTGGGTGGGACTCAGCCATGGCTGGGTCCTTTTCATGACTAGAGGGGTTGCTGCCCACCCCGCACTGGAGTGGGCAATGAATCGATTGGTAGGAGGTTCGCTTGATGAGGGGAACAGAAAAGAGGGCTGTGAAAGTCAAAATACAAGATATCAAGTCTCAAGGACTCTCTTAGCCATAAGGAAAGAGAACATCTGAATAAAGAATTCTTTCCCTCAACCAGTATTTATGTAGCGCTTACTAAACGATGGCAATGGGACTACAGCAGTTGTGAAAAAGCCACAGGTTCAGAAATAAGAACATAAATTCTAGATCTTAATAAGTGCTGTGAAAGAAATAAAGCAATGTAGTAAATGGGGACAATTTTCCGTAGAATGGAACAGGATGATATCCCCAAAGAGGGATATTTTAATCAATATGGAAGGATGAGAAACCAGGGACAGGATGAGAAGGGAAAAGATGTGTGCAGGAGGCAAGAATAAAAGCCCTAAGGCAGGAGGAAGCTTGGGACCCAAAACACAGACAAGGAGTGTGGCTGGAGCCAGTGGAGAGTGGGTGGCATAGGGTGAGGGATCAGCATCCCCCAGCACTGCAGAGGTTTGAATCATCCTCAGTGTTAAGAGGACCCACTGGTGCATTTTTAACAAAAGGGAACCTTGATTTTCTTTCAGTTCAGTTCAGTTCAGTCACTCAGTTGTGTCCAAAACTTTGCGACCACTTGAACAGCAGCACACCACGCCTCCCTATCCATCACCAACTTCCAGAGTTTACTCTAACTCATGTCCATTGAGTAGGTGATGCCATCCAACCATCTCATCCTCTGTCATCTGCTTCTCCTCCCACCTTCAATCTTTTCCAGCATCAGGGTCTTTTCAAATGAGTCAGCTCTTCTCATCAGATGGCCAAAGTATTGGAGTTTCAGCTTCAACATCAGTCCTTCCAATGAATATTCAGGACTGATCTCCTTTAGGATGGACCAGTTGGATCTCCTTCGGAGAAGGCAATGGCACCCCACTCCAGTACTCTTGCCTGGAAAATCCCATGGACAGAGGAGCCTGGTGCGCTGAAGTCCATGGAGTCGCTAGGAGTCGGACACGACTGAGCAACTTTACTTTGACTTTTCACTTTCATGCATTGGAGAAGGAAATGGCAACCCACTCCAGTGTTCTTGCCTGGAGAATCCCAGGGACAGGGGAGCCTGGTGGGCTGCCGTCTATGGGGTCGCACAGAGTCGGACATGACTGAAGCGACTTAGCAGCAGCAGCAGCAGCAGCAGTTGGATCTCCTTGCAGTTCAAGGGACTCTCAAGAGTCTTCTCCAACACCACATTTCAAAAGCATCAATTCTTCGGCGCTCAGCTTTCTTCACAGTCCAACTCTCACATCCATACATGACTACTGGAAAAACCATAGTCTTACTGTCCTAAATTGCGTTCTGCAAGGGAATTAAGTCCTCATGCCCAAAGGCATCCATTGGATGAAATGAATGAATTCCTTCCCAATGCATTCAGTCTCTTGGGAGACTTGAAAAAACGAGCACTCAAATCAATTTCAGTAGAGCTTAGTTCTCTCACATAAAGTTAGCTCAAGTTAAGAAAGACTGGAGGACAGCATCACTTTCAACTTCTATTTTAAAAAGCAAGGTCAAGTCGGGGGAAAGATCAAATTTGTAAAGGCAGAGACCCTAAAACAACAATAACAAATAAGCCAGAAGCCAGAAAGTCTCTAGAGGACTAAGGATTCAGAGAAAAGTTAGACTCACTGAAGGTGAGTGCTCTAAGGAAAACAGAACTCTGCAGAGGCCAGGGTGGAGGAAACATCAGCTAGACTAAAATCAGATACGGGTGCAGCTGAAACCAAAACACATGCTCTCATTCAAAAAAAGAGACACACCAGAAAAAGCTTAGAAAACATTATGCTTTTCTGTCCTCCTCAAGGGGCCCCAAAACATTTGAAATAAACTGCTACACACTCACATATCCTATAAACAACGTTCTAATCTCACAAAGACAATAAGGCATGCCACAAAAACTCTCAAGGCCTAGAAGTCACCCAGATGAGAAAGGTTTGTGTCAGAAGTTAATTTAAAATTCTAAAAAGGGCTTAAAATCATTTATTCTAATTGCTCAGTGTCTCTTTCCCAGAACGGAAATGACCTAACTCAAGGACATAAAAACTGATCATAGCCTTTTGCAAAGCTGACAGAGACATGACAAAAATTAAGCTGTAGAAATGCATTAATACTTCTGAAATAAATGTGTAATTGCTTACCCCCATGTAGTTTAAGTGCATGGACTAAACACGCAATAATTCATCATACATATCTATCATTACCAGTAAAGGTGTATCACAAATCAACTTTAAGCAAGTGATATAAAAATGAGATTTATATTTAATGCACTATTGTAAATTGTACCAGCTGCCAGTGTTAACACTGGCAGCATAAGATGCCAAAAAAGCTTTTAAATGCCTGGAAGAAGGATGCTTTCCAAAACTGTTAGGAAAAAAATAAAAAATAAATAAAAGGAATTGAGAAGAGGTGGGGGCAGGGAACCTTCTTCTTGTCATTTAATATTCTGGAGTAAGACCATAAAGGGTACTCAGAAATAAAGAAAACAGAGCTTTGAGCTTCTCAATCAAGGGCCAAAGAAAACAGTCCTTCCTTTCTCTTCTTTGCAATTCATCAGTACAACACAGAGGTGTGGCTGAGATAAATCACTCCAGCTTTCAGGCTCTGCAAGTGGCAACCTCAAGTACATTAGCTCATTTTCAGATGATATTACAGTGTACTTTAAAACAACAACAATGAAAATTGATCCCTAAGAGTACCTGTCTTCATGTGAGCAATTATTGAATTTCACAGTCTCATAAGAAAACATAATCTGTAGTAATGTATCTAATGATCTCTAGTGACCTACCACCGTCTACAAATTTTAAAGAAGCTCAATAAAATAATCTTGAATGTGACTACAAATAAAAATGTCTATTGTGTGAGTGTTAAGTATCTTTACCGACTTCCCTGGTGGCTCAGATGGTAAAGCGTCTGCCTACAATGTGGGAGACCTGGGTTTGATTCCTGGGTCAGGAAGATCTCCTGGAGAAGGAAATGGCAACCCACTCCAGTATTCTTGCTTGGAAAATCCCATGGATGGAGGAACCTGGTAGTCTACAGTCCATGGGGTCGCAAAGAGTCGGACACGACTGAGCAACATTTACTTTTACTTTTAAGTCTCTTCAGTCATGTCTGACTCTTTGTGACCCCATGGACCGTAGCCCACCAGGCTCCTCTGTCCATGGGATTTCCCAGGTAAGAATACTGGAGTGAATTGCCATTTACTTCTCCAGGGGATCTTCCTGACACTGAGATCGAACTCATGTCCCCTAAGTCTCCTACACTGGTAGGCGGGTTCTTTACCACTAGCACCATCTGGGAAGTCCAGAAATGTCTATTATGCCCTCTTTAACTTGTTATTTGACATTTTATAACATTGCTAAATTATTTCAATATATTTTAAAGGCCCAGGACATTGAATTGTTCAAATGTCATTGCCAATGAAAACATGGAAGATCAACTCATCTTTTTCAAGTAATTAAAAATAGTAAAAACTAGGGTTCAAGTTTCAGTCTGGCTGAGTTCAAAATCTGGCTTCTTAATTTACTAATTTTATGACCCTAACCTCTCTACACTTTAGTTTTCTCACCTATAAAAAGGAAAAAAAAATCCTCTGTGTAATGCTGTCTTGGGGATTCAGAGAGATAATTTACAACATGTTTTGCATGATTTGCGACACAAAGAAATGAACAAATGATTACTGTAATTCTGAGGAGATGAAAGATGTTTAGAATACCATAATTTGACTACCTATAAACATGACAGCTTTTATATACTACCTTGGTCTCAGGAAATATTTAAGGTAGCTTACAAAGATATTTGAAATACAAAGTCACTAAATCAAAATGTGAACACAAAAAGAGAGTAAAAACGATGAGATTAATTTTAAAGGGGCAAAATGTCAGAAAAGATGAGCTTCATCAGTTTTATACAGTATGATTCCTAAGATACAATAATTACTTAAGAAAATAAATCAATAATTAGCTGACACTAAAACAAAACAGGAATTTTTTTTCAAGAGTCTTCCAAAAGAAAGAAAACTATCTTCAACAATATCCTTACAAAAGCTAAATTTCACAGACTTTTTCAGTACAGACTCCCCACCAAACTGCAGTGACACATTTTTTAAATAAAATCAGAAATCCCATACTAAGCAACCAGAAGTACTTTTTGAATTTGATAAATTAATTACATAATAGACTTTGTGCTGGGTTTGCAAAGAATTTCCCCACGGTACTATTCCTACGTAAAACAGAGTAATGAATCTCACCTCACACAAAGCCCACCACCCTCTGTACTCATCTTTCTGGAAGAGGAGGCACTCATGGAGAAAGGAGAAAGCAGGTGCTTTTGCCATTAAATAGTTTAAATGAGAGGAGATATCTCTGTGAGGGAGGCAAATATGCCAGGGATCAAGGTTGTAAGAACTCTGTTGAATTTAAGCTTTGTCACTTCACCATGGTTGTTAACTCTGCTTTCTCTTAGGAAGTAATATCACAACTCTGAAAAAGAAAGGGGCAACAAATTAGGAAGACTGCCTTCCCCAGCACTGCCAGTCTGGAAAGGAGGAAAGAAGAGAAGGGGAAGAAAGGGGGAATCCTGAGGAGTAGATACTGAAATAGTTAGTCCTCAGGGTCCCTCCCGTAAATTCCTGGCCAATGGCATGCCGATGCCAAAGAAAAAGAAAAGAAAAGTAGAGCTACTTCATAGACAGAGAATAATATCTGACCTTTACTGAGTGCTAATTGAGCACTTTAAGCTAAGTATACCATTTCAAGCTCATAACAACCTTATGAAAGTGTGAAAGTGAAAGTGTTAGTCACTCAGTCATATCTGACTCTTTGCGACTCCCATGCACTATAGCCCACAAGGCTCCTCTGTCCATGGAATTCTCCAGGCAAGAATACTGGAACAGTTTGCCATTCCCTTCTCCAGGGGATCTTCCCAATCCATGGATAGAACCTGGGTCTCCTGCATTGCGGGCAGATTCTTTACCATCTGAGCCACCAGGGAAACCCAACAACCTTATGGGGGAAGTACTATTATTATTATTATTACCTTTCTGCTTTTGACACAAAAGTCAAATCTTTTGCTAGCACTTCCACACAGCTTGCAAATGGCAAAACCAAGAGTCAACACCAGACTAGTCAGTCTAACCCCAAAGCTCTCTCATAAAGCTTCCCATCAGATGAAAACTCCACTCACACACGTGACCCAGTATCTCACCATCTAAGTTAGCTCTGAACTTTAAAGAGCTAATTGCCCCACCATTGAGGGAAATCATTGAGGTCACTGTAAATAAGAAACTGCAATTATTCATATCTATCCATAAAATATGACATTTTATAAAGCACTTAATCACTGGGCTAGTGACTCAAAATTTCATTCTCTAAATTTAAGGGCACTTTAGGTACCATGTAAAATGTTAAGCAAAAGCCAAACATCATCTTAAAGGCTGAAAAATCCTCCTAGTTAACCTACAGTCTCAGAACAATCCACATAGAATCAGAGCATGATTTGGTAAGATATGGACAGTTGCGAAGCCCAGAAACTGTCACATCTTTGTGACATTTTGTTTTAAGAATGGGGATAGTCCTTTAAAATTAAACAAGGGAGAAAAGAACATAACCATGTAAGACTAGTCATTAAAGTCAGTTGATGTCCTATTCAAACATCAAAGCACAGGGTAAGCAAGGAGATAGGATATAAAAGAAAATGCGTTTGAGATAACTTTGCCGATATCTTCAGTACACATAATCATGTATTAATAGCTGCCGTAACTGTCAGTGTGAAACAATTTGCATTGTTTTGTTACCACTCTTATAACTTGTCTAACATTTATATGAGATCAACATTCAAAGGGCTTATTGTTGACATGAAGAAATACAAATATGAACTACTATCCATTTGCTCATTAAGCAAATAACCATGCATGATGCTCCTTGTCTAAAGTACCCGGCACTTTCTATAGGAAAAGAATGTAAAGTGGAATATGGGACAAGTATGGGACAAGTAAGGGGAGAAGGCAGTGGCACCCCACTCCAGGACTCTTGCCTGGAAAATCCCATGGACGGAGGAGCCTGGTGGGCTGCAGTCCATGGGGTCGTTAAGAGTCAGACACGACTGAGCGACTTCACTTTCACTTTTCATGTTCATGCATTGGAGGAGGAAATGGCAACCCACTCCAATGTTCTTGCCTGGAGAATCCCAGGGATGGCGGGGCCTGATGGGCTGCCGTCTATAGGGTCGCACAGAGTCGGACATGACTGAAGCAACTTAGCAGCATTAGCAGTAGCAGCAAGGTCTCTATGGTCTCCACCCTTAAAGGGTTTACACCTTTAGATGAAAAAAATTTGAAGGTTATAATGAATTCTGGTTAAATTTGGGTCAGCCCTATAGTTGTGTATATACTTGAAAACATTTAAAATTAAAGAGTATAAAAAAGGAAAAGGAATAAAAAATGTTTAAAGATTTGAGATTAGGTCATTTAGAGCAAAACAAAAGACTATGGTCTCCTTTAAGTTAATAATAAGCTTTTTAAAAAAGATAATAAGTTCTTATGGTAATAATAAGCTTTATATTAATAAAAGTTTTTAAGAAATGGGAAGAGTTTGGTCTGAACACACATAAGGACAACCTTGTTAATCAGGATGAGTACGTTGTGGGGGGAGACATAATACTTTCCAAATATAAGATTCTGAGAAATCAATCAACCAATCAAATAAATATTTCTTGTATTATTGAAAGTACCAACTAGGAAAATTACTCACCAAAAGAGGAGGCAGCTGAATAGAACCAGAGGCCTTCATACTCTGTGACGAGAGGAGAATAAAAGAGACCTTGAAACAGGCAAAGCGGTGTTGGGGTGGGGAAATTAAGCAAACAATTTTAAGAAAGAAACGGCGCATTTTTTTAATGTTTACAAAACTTAAATAAGATTTTTAATGTACAAGGATTCACAAAAACATCTCTCAATTCTCCTCATTCGGGAGTTAAATGGGTACATCAGAAGACATTCCATTATGTTGAATTTGCTATTTAAACTACTTTGTAATCTGGGAGCACATATCAACCTTCAGGGACCCCCATTGTGAATACAAACTTGGAATAAGCCAACAACTGTGTAATCCACCAAGTAAACAATTCTCAAGGTAGCCCACAGTTGATTTTTCCATCATGCTGAACTTCAATTTTGGAAAATAGCTACTTAAAAAAAAAAAAAAAAAAACTTAAATTCATGCCAAAAAAGTAAAGGTGTCAGAAGCTTGATATCTGAATTTCCCATCAGTATTTTTTTAAGAGCTTTTGCTTTTTTAAAATTAACTAGTTAATTTGGCTACCTGGGGTCTTAGTTGCAGCATGGGGGACCTCTGTTGTGGCAAGTGAACTCTCCAGCTGTGACGCGGGCTCAGTAGTTGTGGCTTGGTTACTCCGGGCATGTGGGAGCTTAGTTTCCTGACCGAGGATCAACCCACATCCCCTGCGTGGCAAGGCAGATTCTTAACCACCAGAGCACCAGGGAAGTCCCCTTGCATCAGGATTTTAACAGTATAGACTAACAAGCTTTTAGAAAGGAAGTCTTTCATCAGAAATTAATAATGTGTTCATTATGCCCACCACATGGCTAGTAAAACAGGAAAACTGGCCTAAGAGTCAGAATAAAGAATGATGAATAGTCTCTTAATCTCCAGGCTTTTCTGCTTCCAGACTTCATAGAGATGTGGTAAGAACATGCTAAAATAATCAATATGATTATTGTTTCTTATAAAGTTCTTCAAATTCAAGGATCTATTACTATAAGCATAATATATGTATCCTAAGAACTTCTAAATGGCATAATGAGAACAGAGTATCAGTAGTAATAGATGCCATTTATATAGGTCAAAAAGATAAGATTATAGTAACAAACCACTCCATTAGTTCAGTTAATTCATATTAAGCAGGTATAGAGCACCTACTATGTGCTGGGCACTGTGCAAGGCTCTGAGGATGGAAAAATGAATAAGAATGGGCCCTGCAATCTGGAACTTACAACTGCACCACTACTACAAATGTACATTATCATAAATAATGAAAAATAACACCATCTGGATAGTTACTTTATTTGACCTCACACGTATAAGAACATTTATTGAAGCCAACACAAAATAAAAGTGGAAAATTGATGCTGCACCTGAATATCTGTTAAAAACCCGCAGAACAAATTCCACTTTCATAAATGTGTAAACTTGACTAAAACAAAAAAGTAAACAATGCTCCCCTTTCTCTGCCTCCCCCACCCAAAAAAAAAACCCAATAAAGTCTTGCTTCAAGGTTCGTATAGTGGCCTTATCTCTTCAGCTGATACGTGGAGATGAAGGCTGAGAGTCAACTGTCTGCTAACTGCTAAGTCACTTCAGTCGTGTCCAACTCTGTGCGACCCCATAGATGGCAGCCCACCAGGCTCCCCCGTCCCTGGGATTCTCCAGGCAAGAACACTGGAGTGGGTTGCCATTTCCTTCTCCAATGCATGAAAGTGAAAAGTGAAAGGGAAGTCACTCAGTCGTGTCTGACTCTTAGCGACCCCATAGACTGCAGCCTACTAGGCTCCTCCGTCCATGGGATTTTCCAGGCAAGAGTACTGGAGTGGGGTGCCATTGCCTTCTCCAGTCAACTGTCTACCGCCCATTAATGGGGTTCCATACTCATTTGCTTGGATATGCAGGCACAACAGAGCCATCCCTGGCCCCAGCTGGTTTTGATTTGAATAGCAGGTTTCAAACAAGATGGACTTGACTTTAACTGAAATATTGCCAGTACCATTTTATTATTTTATTAAAAAGAAATTTAGAAATTCAAAATGCTCTTGAGCTCTGGGAATTCACAATCCAAGGAAGAACTCTGAACTCCAGAGTTGAGTTATAAAGGAAAAATGAAAGTATCTCAGCGTTTCAAAATTGCTAAAACTCAGAAAGGAAAAGTTCTCATCATGTTATAAGGAAGTTATTAGGCAGTATTCTCCCAAGTTTGCAGCAAAACCTTTCCTCTACTTCTGACAAGAAAAACACAACCTAGCGGTTCTCCAAAACTAAAAAAGGGTAGCTTCTCAAAATTTATACTTCTGCTTTTGTGATTATTTTTCCTAACTAAATTAAAACTGACTGAGGAGATTTTGAAAGAACCCATTATTCAACAGTGTCGTATAATCATAGGAGTTCTCTTCAATCACTGAAATAACTTAAATACTTAGAAATTATGATCAAAACCATTTGAAGCCCTGCCAACCTAAAGAGACACAATTCTGCAGTAGGAAAAGAAAATTAGAATGCTTAATTGCAAAGGGAAGAAAAGAAATAGTCTGACTGAAAGAATAGACTAATTTTAGATTAGAATTATATTTATCTTTTGTCACAATACTAAAACCATTTGGTCTAATTGGTGTGTGCTGGGAAGGGGGGCGTGTGAAGATGATGGAGGGATCAAACATCTTACTAAGAATAGTCCCTTCTTATGTCCTTGCTGCCACTCCAAGGAGTGATCCTGGGAACACTGTGTTGACAGTCCATGTCTGCCTCACCAGGCAAGCACACACACATATTTCCCTATCCTGGAATCTGTGCCTCTAAGAGAACTAATAACATGATCCCATTCCACTTACACTTCAATTGAACTTGCAAATGAAATTTGCAGACTAGGAGGATCAATTGTATTTCTTGGCTTGATTCAATCTCAGAGCTTCACCTCCACAATGCTGACTATGTCAACTTGCTGAAACTAATCTGAGCCTTTCTTTAAGCAAGTTCCATCCTGATTAGGTTGCCATTAATGTTTGTTTTGTTTTTCATCAAAATGAATATAAGCTCAATACTAGGTGGAGTTAGTCCCCATGATTGTCACAAACCAATAGTTTCAACAAGGTGAAATCATGAAAGGATTAGATTCTGATGACTCTGTCCTTTCTAATAGTTAAAGCAGCTAGGCTCAACAACAAAAACAAATATTTACTATGTGCCTATTCTGTGCCATGTACCATGCTACATACTAAGTATTCAAGTTAAATAAAACATAACTGCTTTCCCAAGGAGCACATCATTTATTCAACAAATTAATATGCCAAGGATTATTCTATATGGTGAGGATACTGAAGCTATGTGCCCTTGCGAAGCCTATAGTCCATCAAGCATTTTGGTCTTAACCTGGAGTGAAGTGGGCAACCATTGGAAGGTTCTGAGCAGAGAAATGACCTGATTTGACTTAGAAATGTTTTAGCAGACGTATATAAAACAGATACATACATCTGCCTTAATTGGTGAAGAGGCTACTTGAGCATTTTAGGCAAGAGATGGTATGGAATGTGGAACAGACTAGGGCAGTAGCGGGGAAGTGGTGAGACAGGGTCCATCAGTTAGAGCTCTCTGATTATATGCAAGAGAAAAACACACAACCAAAAACAGAGAGAAAGAAAAGAAAAGAAAATGAAACAGAATATTGGGGAATTTCCTGAAACTGACAGGGAGCCTTGGAGAATCAGACTTAGGAACTGGACAGGAATACGGTTAGAAACTATGACCATCAGAGCAATACTTCTGGAGTACATGAGCTTTAACTGTTGCTTCTGACTTTGTACCACTCTGCTCAAGATTCAAATAACCAGGCAACTTCAGCTTTCTAATTTTCAGTCACATGCTCATTTATTGGCACATACCCAGCAATATGCCTCTTGAGAAGCCTGTATGCAGGTCAGGATGCAACAGTTAGAACTGGACATGGAACAACAGACTGGTTCCAAATAGGAAAAGGAGTATGTCAAGGCTATTCATTGTCACCGTGCTTATTTAACTTATATGCAGAGTACATCATGAGAAACACTGGGCTGGATGAAGCATAAGCTGGAATCAAGACTACTGGGAAAAATATCAATAGCCTCAGATATGCAGATAATACCACCCTTATTGCAGAAAGTGAAGAGGAACTAAAGAGCCTCTTGATGACAGTGAAGGAGGAGAGTAAAAATGTTGGCCTAAAGCTCAACATTTTAAGATCATGGCATCCAGTCCCATCACTTCATGGCAAATAGATGGGGAAACAGTGGAAACAGTGGCTGACTTTATTTTTCTGGGCTCCAAAATCACTGCAGATAGTGATTGCAGCCATGAAATTAAAAGACGTTTACCACTTGGAAAGAAAGTTATGACCAACCTAGACAACACATTAAAAAGCAGAGACATTGCTTTGCCAACAAAGGTCCATCTAGCCAAGGCTATGGTTTTCCAGTGGTCATGTATAGATGTGAGAGTTGGACTATAAAGAAAGCTGAGCACCAAAGAATTGATGCTTTTGAACTATGGTGTTGGAGAAGACTCTTGAGAGTCCCTTGAACAGCAAGGAGATCCAACCAGTCCATCCTAGGGGAGATCAGTCCTGGGTGTTCATTGGAAGGACTGATGTTGAAGCTGAAACTCCAATACTTTGGCCACCTGATGCAAAGAGCTGACTCATTAGAAAAGACCCTGATGCTGGAAAGATTGAGGGCAGGAGGAGAAGGGGACGACAGAGGATGAGATGGTTGGATGGCATCACTGACTCAATGGACATGAGTTTGGGTAAACTGAGGGAGTTGGTGATGGACAGGGAGGCCTGGTGTTCTGCGGTTCATGGGGTCGCAGAGTCGGACACGACTGAGCGACCATACTGAACTCAGCAATAGAGACTAAGAACCAAGCTTTATTTACCACCATCAGACCCAGACTCCCAAGGTTGCATTACATGGGAGAGAGACAACAGGCCAAAAGGAAATCAGGATGCTATTAGGAAGGACAAATGAACACCAGGAAACCTAGCCTACAAGGCAATTTATGTCTGATGGATAAACGCAGAATTACAGGCAAAAGATAGCTCAGAATAAAAGTGGTCTCATAAATTGACACATACTTTTCAGCAAAACGGTATTTTCAGTAAAATTGTCATTTTACTCTTTCTAGATATAAAGATAACCCTGGTACTCAACAGACTACAGTGGAGATTATTTAGCTGCCAAGCGGCCACATGAAGGTTTTTGCTTAAAAGGTCTTAAATGTCTAGATAAAACATTTTGAAAGAAATTTAACTTTTTTAAACCAAACAATGCATAACACATGTATAGCTTTCTCTCAGAAGAATGAAAGGATGCATATTTAAATTAGTATATTTGAATTTGAATTATGGGGTAACTTTGTGAATTGCTGACTGTAAATAGCTGAATAAAGGTCCAAATATATACTTTTAAATCATTCTTTTCACTCTTTCTAGGTAACTCCTACTCTTAGAACAGGAAACAGACATGGGAAAACATGCTAACGGCATTCATTCTCTTATCTTACTTTCTCATGTCTATTTCCTGTTCAAAAGAAAAGAACTTATCTAGAGAGTGAAAAGAACGATTTTAAAATAATATGTTTGGATCTGAATATGTAAAACCTTACAGATCATGTCTCCAGAGGACAGGCTGGTGATATGAGACTTTAGACATCCCAAGGGGGCAGATGATGCTCCAATCTAGTCAACCTTGCCATGTCAGAATGCAGATCCAGAGATGCCAGACTTTACAATTTTTCAAAAGAAGCTGAGATTCTAGATTTTTCCATGAAACATCTAGATTTTTAAATGCTAGAAATTTTAGTTTGGATTTTGTTGTTTTTGTTAGTGTGGTTTTTTGTTTGTGTTTCAGTTTTTAAATTGTCTATAGGTAAAATAAAAATCTAAATGTGACCTCTGTTCTTCACTGCATCAAGGTGTGGTCAAACCTTAACAGAGATAAGCAGATGCCTGCATTTCTTTTCTTTCTGTTTCCAAAATTAACAACCACAATTCTTTCTTCCCTTATGGGAACCAGATGTGGACTTGGCAAAGACATGGATTCCCCAAGAACTCCTTTCATACTCCAGCTGCAACCAAAATGATCAATGCTTTCAGAACAATTTCAGGATGACATGTTCAATGAAGATTTGGAAGCACCAACTCACTGCTCCCTGGATAATGTCCAGAACCACAAAGGGAGTGTTGTTGAACAGCTTCAGGGTGAGACAGCCATGTTGACTGGGACACGTGCAGAGGAACACAGGTCATCTAAACGAGGAACTCGAGAAATGAAGCAACTGAACCTAAGGAACAAAATATGCTGAAATAGGACCTGGGGGAGGGGGTGGGGGTGGGGGTGGGGAAGGCCACAGTAGAAAGGAGGCCCTTCCTAATTTCTCAACCCCCACTTTCTTCCTTAGCCCATCTCCCTGGGTTTTTTAGCTGCGTGCATTGGCTTCCTTAGTCAATTGAGCACCGTAAACAGTCTCATGCAAGACACAAGGGACAAAATATATATGTGTGTGTGAATTTCTAAGAGAAATTGCTTGAGAAGAAATTTTTATGGAATGTGCTCAGAGAATTGGTTAGTCAGTAGAGATTCATGTAAATATTTTTAAAAGTATTCATAAGTGACTTAATCCACACAAGCAGACTTCCTTTTGCATTTTTCTCTCAGAACAGTGGAAGCTTTATTCACCAACTCCACGTGAAAGAAACATATTTTTTTTCCTCTCGTGGTTAAGGATCTGTAGAATCATTTCCTTTCTACAATACAAACTTGGTACATGACTTACCCACTTACTTCAGGTGGATGACAAACCACAATCATGAGAGGGAACGATAGGGCACTGCTCTGAGAAAGTGCTTTTCATCCTCTCAAAACATGCACAAGCATTAACCAATTAATGGGTAAGTGAAGTCAGCCTTTTTTTAAAAAACAAATGAGAAAACTGAAGATATTTAAAAGTTTTCCCTACAAAGAGATTCAGTGTCTGAGTCTGAATTAGAACTTGGACCTTCCTAACATTAGCAGTTCAGAGATTCAACTCATGTAAACATTTGAAAGGTCAGCTGTTCATCAAATACTTTTCCAACTACAGCAAATGTATCCTTATTAAGTTTCTTTTGTAAAAGTTCCAGGGTGCTGAACACTCATCCATTGCCACCAATAATTAACAATCCAAAACAACCTAAACACAGAGAATTTTTGTTGGCATTTTGAAACTTCAGACTATCTTAGGAACAGAGTGTGTGGGAGTGGTTTTGGGCAAAAGGCAGGCTAGGAAAAAAGACATCAGCTGAAAAGTTTTCCTGAGACTGGTCCTTCCCTGTTTCAAATAGGTTTGCAGCAAGAAGAAAAGTGTTTGTTCTCTTTAAATAAAAACTTTGTGCTTCCTGGAAATGGGCAGAATAGGAAAAACCAAGCAAAACAATATCACTTGGCCTAATATTTAGAAAATTCAACAACTTGGAGTCCTAAGTACAGTCATCCTTATCCTAGTTAGTTAACTTTGATTCAAACATATCTCTCCACCCAAAGCTTAAAGATTTTTTTAAATTTCTTAACTACCATGTCTACTGTGAGCAATTTTCTTCTCATTTTTTCTACACTATTCAGTGGTAAAGAAACTGCCTGCCAATGCAGGAGACACAAGTTAAATCCCTAGTCTGGGAAAATCCTACATGCTGAGGAGCAACTTAACCTGTTCACGAAAACTATCGAGATTGTGCTCGTGAGCCCACAAGCTGCGACAACGAAAGCCTGTGCACCCTGGAGCCTGTGCTCAGCATCGAGAGAAGCCACCGCGGTGAGAAGCCTGCACAGCGCAACTGGAGAGAGGCCTGTGCAGCAGCGGAGACCCAGGACAGCCAAATAAACACATACAGTTTTTTAATTAAAAAATAATGAAAAGAGGACCCAAGTGAAAGCAATTCTATTGAGAGGGTTTCAATCTCTACGTCAGATTCAAGATTAACATGAAATGACAGCAGACCTAAGTGCAAAAAAAAAAAAAAATTGGCCTTCTAGGAGAAAATACTTGTGTCACTGAGTTAGAAAAATACTTTTTTAAACAAGACATAAAAGTGCAAAATAGAAAAAAAAATGAATAAAATGAAATGAATCAAAATGTGAGAGGTTTGCTCTTCAAAGGGCACAATTAGGAAAATGAAAATGCAAGCCACAGATTATGAGAAAACATTTGCAAACCATGCATTTAACAAAAGGTTATATTAACAGTATTTTTCTTTTGAAAAGATATATATATATAATCAATAAGAAAAGGATACTCTAAATTTTTTAAGTGAACAATCACAGAAAATATCAAATGGCCAACAGACCGAGAAAAGATGTTCAACATCACTAGTCATCAAGAAAATGCAAATTAAAGCCACAATGAGCTACTAGAATAGCTAACGTTAAGAAGACTGACAATATCAAATAATGTCAAGACAGAATCAACCAGAACTCTACCAACTCTAGTACATTGCTGCCGGGGATACAGAGGAGTATTCCAAGTACAGCCACTTGGAAAACAGTGTGGTGGGATAGTATAAAGTTAAACATAGATTTACCATGTAGACCAGCACCCCTGTTCTTACATATTTAACCAAGAGAAATGAAAGCAGATTTCCACAAAGACTTGTACATGAATATTCATAGCAGCACTATTCATAATAATCAAAACTGGAAACAACACAAATGTTCACCAACTACTGAATGGGTAAATAAGCATGGTATAGCTATAATGTGAAGCACTCCATATCAATAAGAAAGGAAAATTGCTGATAAAAATAACAACACTGATAAATCTCAAAGGCTTTAGGCCAAGCAAAGCTATCCAGATACAACAGACTACCATATCATATGATCCCATTTATATGACATTCTGGAAGAAGTAAAACTATAGTGACAGAAAATAGATCAATGGTTGCCTGGACCCAGGGGTCAGAGAAGAAGATCAACCACAAAGAGGCACAAGGGTCCTTTCTAGGATGATGGAATTTTTCCATATCTTGACAGTGTGAGCATTTTGCAACTATATATAATTACCAAAATTCATCCAACTGTACACTCAAATGATAAAGTTTATTATATGTCAGTTATATTTCAATAAAGCTAAAAAAGGAAACCTCAGAGAAGGCAATGGCAACCCACTTCAATACTCTTGCCTGGAAAATCCCATGGACAGAGGAGCTTAGTGGGCTGCAGTCCATGGGGGCGCTAAGGGTTGGACATGACTGAGCAACTTCTCTTTCACTTTTCACTTTCATGCATTGGAGAAGGAAATGGCAACCCACTCCAGTGTTCTTGCCTGGAGAATCCCAGAGACGGGGGAGCCTGGTGGGCTGCCGTCTATGGGGTTGCACAGAGTCAGACACGACTGAAGCGACTTAGCAGCAGCAGCAGCAAAAAAGGAAACCTCAGTGTTAGGAAATCTTTATTTATTTCTCCTGTTTGACAAAATCTTGCTCTTAGAAATAATCTGAATACTGATCATCACATTCAGTACTTAGTACTGAAGTTTCCTTTCAGAAGGCACTCACTAGCCATTTCATGTCTGATTTGTTTTGATATTGTTTCGAGATAACAAGATACCTCAGAAACTGAGCAATGATTTGACTTGCTTATTTTTCATCTTCAGAACATTATTTTCTAAAGAAGACCTTACCTAAAGTCAATGTATTCACAGTATAATGAAATTTAGCAAGCATTTGTTTGGGGTCTGCTAAGTTTTAAATTCTGGAACCATACTGCCTAAATTCAAATTACAGGTCTACGGCTTAGCAGCATGACCTTGGATGTTACTCAATCCTCTGTGTTTCAGTTCCTCATCTATAAAATGGAGATTATAGCAGCATCTACCTCATAGGCTTGTTCTGAGGATTAAATGAGTTAATCCATTAAAAGTGCTTAGAACAGTGTGTAGCACGTAAACAAACACCCTGCCTTCACAATTATTACATGCAAGGTGCTAAAACTACGAGGGTAAGAAAGACTTTGTTTTCATGGTTGCTGTTTGCTTGTCTTGATGAGCTCACAGTTCAGTGAAAAGACAGAGAACAAATTAATAATACATAATAAAAAGGAGCACAGAGAGACATCTTTAAGTCCTATGAGAATATGGATATGTGAGCAATCCATGAAGGAATTAAGGGAAGCTCTTGAAGGACCGCTACAAGCAGCAAGCTTTGGGAAAAAAAAGGGGGTTCTCCAGACATCCCCCCTCAAAGTAGTACAAACAGTAGTTGTGGTCAAGCACTGAGGTCTGCTAAATGCTGTGCGCTATGCTGTAAATCTGACACAGGCCATTTCTCTTGTAATTGTTACAATAACTCCATAAGCCAGATACTACAGTACCCATTTTACACTTGAGGAAACAGATTATGATCACATCTCCAAAGGTTACCAAACTAGTGCATGCCTTAAGCTAAAATCCAAACACAGCCTTTCAGACTCTGAAACCTGCTCAGAGAGAGAAAAAAAAAAAACTGCAGCAAAGACTCCAGTGTCAAAGCTCACAAAATCTCAGGAAAGAGCAAAGAGCTCAGTGTGACACAGATGGAGAACACAGATCAAACAAGGAAGCTGAGCACTTTGAGGTACCGCAACTGGTTATCATGTCTCAGACAAGGAAATCCATTACTACTCCCAGACAGGATGTTTTCAAGGCCTACTTGCCAGTGGCTCAGATGGTAAAGAATCTGCCTGTAACATGGGCGATCGGGATTCAATCCCTGGGTCGGAAAGATCCCCTGGAGAAGGAACTGGCAACCCACTTCAGTATTCTGGCCTGGAGAATCCCAGGGACAGAGGAGCCTGGTGGGCTAGAGTCCAAGGGGTCACAAAGAGTCGGACACGACAGAGCAAATAACACGCACACTGCTTCAATAGACTTAGTAAGCATTTACTTTGCCAGATCTTGATATCAGCGGCAAAGATTTCTTAAAGTGTGTTCCAGTGACGATTTGTGCCAAACCCCCCTGTAAAATGTATTAAAAATACAGGTTTGCTAAGTACCACAGAAGCCTAAGGAATCAGAACCTGTTTGGTCTGGGCCCTGAACTTCCCTGTTTAACAATTTCCCCAGGTGTTTCTCATGCATAACAAAGTTTGAGAAGCCCTAAGAACTGTAGATTTACTGCTTAGAACCCAGCCTCTCAGTTCTCCCAGAGCCAAGCTCTCAAACTTCAGCGTGTGCATCCAAGTCACCTGGGAATCCTTCTAACATTCAGTCGACTGAAGGGGCGACAAGGGGCCCCAAGACTCCGCCAGTTGTTGCAGATGTCACTGGTTCCCAGAGCACGGTGGAGTCATAGGATTGCAGAACTACCATCGGGATTTCTCTTCCCTTTCTACCCTCCCTCCCGCTCTTGCATTTATCTCCAGACTACTTTTCTTGCCTAGGTTTGCTGCTGCTGCTAAGTCACTTCAGTCGTGTCCGACTCTGTGTGACCCCATAGACAGCAACCCACCAGGCTCCCCCCGTCCCTGGGATTCTCCAGGCAAGAACACTGGAGTGGGTTGCCCTTTCTTTCTCCAATGCATGAAAGTGAAAAGTGAAGGTGAAGTCGCTCAGTCGTGTCTGACCCTCAGCGACCCCATGGACTGCAGCCTACCAGGCTCCTCCAACTGTGGGATTTTCCAGGCAGAAGTACTGGAGTGGGGTGCCATTACCTTCTCCGTTGCCTAGGTTTACTGCATCTTAAAACAACGTTCTGTTTATTGACCGTCTAAAAATGTTGTACCTTTGCCGAGAGGTCATGGTCAAACTGTTTTTATTTTCGTATGGTAGTTATTGAAAAACAGTACTTTTAATTAAAAAAAAAAAGTTTCTTCGATATCTGGAATTGTTCACTGACATTCTAGGAAGACCTATGGAGTCTGGCTTGCAGTACATCAAATAGATTTCATGATGACAAAGGGTATGTAAAACTGACCTTATCTTGTGTTACAATGCAGGTACAATAGTTAGTCACAGGGTCCTATTAACATTTTTCATATGTTCTTTTAAATAAAATAATGAAACATGAAGGACTGCCGTCTCCGCAGTCATTAAGGATTGACTCAGGAAGAATCTTAGTCAGAATGAATCTCCTTATTCAGACCTTCAGGAACCTGAGCCCTCTGGTCGCCTGTGCAGACATGCTCTGGAAGCCTCTCCTTGCTGGCACTCCTGCGGGGAAGGAGCCGTGTGAAGCTGCCTGCCAATGCTGCAGCTCCCTGGCACCAGCAATGGCAAAAGCCGCTCTGGCTGAAAGGCGTCTTTTGCACTCGGGGTGAGGACGGCTGTTTTAGAAAATGGGTTTTTTCAGTTCCTAATGCTATTTTTCTACGTGTTATCGGATTTTCAGAGCACTAATCCTTAATCCTTATGGAGAAGATCCTTTGTAAGACCTCACTTTGTATTTTTGCAGTGCCTCCTCTAATGGGCTCTCCTAAGTCTTTCCTAATGTGTGTCCATTAACTTGGACTCCTTCTTGGCTTTGTAACTCAGATGGTTACTTTATCTCTGTGGTTAAATCTCTACCGTTTGTTGTTTCCACTTAATTTGGATGAATTAAATAGGCACTTTCATAAAGGTGCTACATTACCAGCTCTCTATAAAATAGGCCTGCATGCTGAGAATTCTCTGGAGACAGTCATCTTATTCAATTTGGTGTACGAAAAATAAGTTTTGGTCTGAAATCTCATATCTTTGCCCTGAATTCTTAGTTCTAAGACTACAAAGAAATTAGAAATCAAATTACTAACACAGTTATTAAAGAACATGCTGTCAATAGAGACAAATCAATACTTTGAAAACTAAAATAAAGACTCTTTTTAGTACTAGACAAGCCCTTTTAGATGGAGTTAAACATCTAGGCTCATGGGAAAAGACAAAGGGGACTCTAGGCAAATTTGGGAAATAAATATAGTTCAGCATTGAGGCCCTCCATTCTCCTTTTTCTCCTTCTCTCCTTACCCTTCACCCTGCTGCTGCTGCTGCTAAGTCGCTTCAGTCGTGTCCGACTCTGTGCGACCCCAGAGACGGCAGTCCACCAGGCTCCCCCGTCCCTGCGATTCTCCAGGCAAGAACACTGGAGTGGGTTGCCATTTCCTTCTCCAATGCATGAAAGTGAAAAGTGAAAGTGAAGTCGCTCAGTCGCGTCCGACTCCTAGTGACCCCATGGACTGCAGCCCACCAGGCTCCTCCATCCATGAGACTTTCCAAGCAAGAGTACTGGAGTGGGGTGCCATCGCCTTCTCCACCCTTCACCCTAGTGTCTCATTTATTTAATAACTTTTCTCAAATACAAACTATGCATCATATACTGTTAGGCTCTATAGATGTAACTTTAAATAAATCAAATACAGTTCCTGCTCTCACAAAACTTATCACCCAACGGGAAATACAGGAAAAAGTAATGCAATATGGGCTTCTCAGTTGGCTCCGTGGTAAAAAATCCGCCTGCCTGTGCAGGAGACACAGGTTTGATCTCTGCTTAAGGAAGATCCCCTGGAATAGGAAATGGCAACCCACTCCAGTATTCTTGCTGGGAAAATCCCATGGACAGAGGAGCCTGGCAGGCTACAGTCCGTGGGGTTGCAAAGAGTGAGACACAACTGGGCAACTGAGCACACATACACAGAATGACAATGTAGCATGCTCCATTCTTGATTTAAAGTGGTCGTCAAGCAATCCCTGCCATGGTTTGCCGTCTCCTGTCACTAATAGGCTTGGATCTGCAAGGCTAGTATTAATACTTCTTCCCGGGCAGGATTCCTATGCCTTCAATTTGTGTTGATGACAGTAGGGGACACAATAGAGTCTGGATCATGTCACGTATTCCAGCTGGCTTTCCCTCAGACAAGTTTCTCAGAATATTTAGCACACAATTGAGTCCATTTTTATATAAAAGAAAGCTTTTACTAAACTAAAAACATAAATAAGAAGCTACTCATTAGCATTGCTAATTATACACAATGTAAAATATTCTTAAAACTACATAAAATAAGGTCACACAAATAAGTTGGTACGTTCCATCACATGACTCTCTGATTGCTGTTACTACTTATTTAATTTAATTCAGTGCTGCCTCTCACACCCAAAATTTCTCCCTGTCTTAATTTTTAGAATTGGAAACACTTAGGCTATACTCATCTGATTGGGCTTCCCTGGCAGCTCAGATGGTAGAGAAAACACCTGCAGTGCAGAAGACCTGGGTTCAATCCCTGGGCTGGGAAAATCCCCTGGAGGAGGGCATGGCAACATACTCCAGTATTCTTCCCTGGAGAATCCCCATGGACAGGCTACAGCCCATGGGGTCGCAAAGAGTCAGACACGACTGAGCAACTAAGCACATCTGTGTGCTTTGGGGATATTCAGTGAAATCTTAACTTCTCAACCTGTTTTCTGAGATCAGACATAGGTAAGTTCCGACTTTTTAAACATCTTCTTGCTAATTACCTAGGTAGAAACCCCATTTTCTCTTTCCTACCATCCCCCAAAACTATCTTTTTTTTCTTCAGCTTTCCCACCTGAAGAATCCTCCTTCTTCACAGTTGTCCTCTCTTCCCGATTGTGGCCAGATTCATTGTGCCTCAGCTACAGTAAAAAGAACAGGAGATGTTATATGAATGCAAGGAAATTACCTAGGGAGAATCTCTTTAAATCAGGAAAAACCATGACCTTGGATAAATCCTCCAGATAATTCATTCTGCAATTCTTTCTGAACAGCCTATTTGTTTGAAGGGTGTTTTTGTATTATGGCTTAAGATTAATATAATTTGCGTATTCACATTTAAGATAATCCACTTTATCAGAGGATTATCTTTATTGATTGACTGTTAAAGGACATTTCCTACTTAAAAGAACTTGAGATGAATTACACAAAAAGCCACATATATAATCAAATCATAAAGATTAAAAAAAAAAAAAGTAAAAGAGAGAGAAAACCTGATACTTTGACTTCCAAAACCAGCCCTTTTCCACCCCACTGTAATCTGAGGCAATCTAGACCATCTATAACATTGGATAGTATTTATTTGGTGTTGTCTCACCCTCCCCCTTTACCATACTGTGAGTTCTTTGAGAATTAGAGATGTGTCTTAGCCAACTTTTGTATTCGCAGAGCCTTGGCAAAATGCTGGATACAGGCTGGATTTTCAATAACAGTTTGTTGAATTTGTTCTGAATTTCTAAATTTCCACTCTACTTCTTTTAAGAGCTGTGCTTTTTTTTTCTATTTAATATTTTAATATGTAAATGTAAATATACAAAAATATCAGAACCATTCCAAAACACAGTTTTATGTGGTTTTGCTTCCTATAACATTAAGATGTTAGTTTGAAAAGAATTAAGATATGATTCTTCCCCCAAGCAATTTGTATTTTTAAAGGCTGGAAGGGACTACTCTCTCTTTTCCGTATCCTCCGTCAGTTTTGCTGCCCCCTGAGTGTCCTGAAATAACCCCTACATCCACCAGACAACCTAAAAACATAGATGTGAGAAGAAAATGATTAAACCACTCTCACACCTGCCCTCCCCCCACTCTTGCCGCTGTCATCCGTAATTCTTCTTAGATAGGAACGCTGCCACCTCTACTACTCAGAAAATCATAATAAAGAAGATCTGATTTTTAAGTCCCCAAAATTTCCAGTCCTTCATAGAGGATGGCTGACCACTGTCAAATTTGTAAATTTTACCACATACAATTTACCTTAGAGCCTTATCAACATTTCCTAGAAGATTCCAGATTGCCAGAATAAAATTATGTGCTTTTAATTATACAGTTTCACTTTTGAAAATGTAAAAAAAAAACTCAAGGTAATTACATAATTACTATTTATTATATTTATTGTTTACTAATTCAAACATCACTAGCATCTGTATTTTGCCAAGTATATTATAAAATGTCATAATTGCCAATTCCTGATGATCTGTTTAAACTTTAAAACATCTTAAAATATTTCTATCCTCCAAATCTTTATATTTTCTATTAAAACACAATTATTTATTTTGTGTCCATTTTTGAGAGTGGATTTCGCTCCTATTTTGTGTCCATTTTTGAGAGTGGATTTCGCTCCTAGACCCATGCCTGGCACAAAATGGTACTAATTAAATATTTCCTAAGAGAGGGCAACTGTGAAGAACAAGGATTCTTCAGGCGGGAAGGCTGGTGGGAAAAAAAAGGAAGTTTTGAGGGATTACAGGAGAGAGAAATGGGTTTTCTATCTAGGTAATTAGGAAGGAAATATTTTAAAAGCTGGATCCTATGTCTTCTGTACCCTCAGTTCAGTTCAGTTCAGTCGCTCAGTCGTGTCCAACTCTTTGCAACCCCATGGACTGCAGCACACCAGGCCTCCCTGTCCATCAGCAACTCCCAGAGCTTGCTCAAACTCATGTCCTTTGAGTCAGTGATGCCATCCAACCATCTCATCCTCTGTCATCCCCTTCTCCTCCCGCCTTCAATCTTTTCCAGCATCAGGGTATTTTACAATGAGTCAGCTCTTCACATCAGGTGGCCAAAGTATTGGAGTTTCAGCTTCAGCATCAGTCCTTCCAATGAATATTCAGGACTGATTTCCTTTAGGATGGACTGGTTGGACCTCCTTGCAGACCAAGGGACTCTCAAGAGTCTTCTCCAACACCACAGTTCAAAAGCATCAATTCTTCGGCACTCAGCTTTCTTGATTTTATTTATTTATTTATTTATTGAGACCTGACTTGAAAACAAGGGAATATCTGTTACTTGGGCAATTTTTTATTTTTTTTTAATTTATTTATTTTAATTGGAGGTTAATTACAATATTGTATCGGCTTTGCCACATATCAACATGAATCCGCCACTGATGTACACGTTTTCCCATCCCAAACCCCCCTCCCTCCTCCCTCCCCGTACCATCCCTCTGGGTCATCCCAGTGCACCCGCCCAAAGCATCCATTATCATGCATCGAACCTGGACTGGCAATTCATTTCATATATGATATTATACATGTTTCAATGCCATTCTCCCAAATCATCCCACCCTCTCCCTTTCCCACAGAGTCCAAAAGGCTGCTCTATACATCTGTGTCTCTTTTGCTGTCTCATGTACAGGGTAATCATTAATTACCATCTTTCTAAATTCCATATATATGCATTAGTATACTGTATTGGTGTTTTTCTTTCTGGCTTACTTCACTCTGTATAATAGGCTCCAGTTTAATCCACCTCATTAGAACTGATTCAAATGTATTCTTTTTAATAGCTGAGTAATAATCCATTGTGTATATGTACCACAGCTTTCTTATCCATTCATCTGCTGATGAACATCTAGGTTGCTTCCATGTCCTGGCTATTATAAACAGTTTAGCTTTCTTTATAGTCCAACTCTCACATCCATACATAACTACTGGAAAAACCATAGCTTTGACTAGACAGACCTTTGTTGGCAAAGTAATGTCTCTGCTTTTTAATATTCTGTCTAGATTGGTCATAGCTTTTCTTCCAAGGGGCAAGCATCTTTTAATTTCATGGCTGCAGTCACCATCTGCAGTGATTTTGGAGCCCAAAAAATAAAGTCACTGTTTCCACTGTTTCCCCATCTATTTACCATGAAGTGATGGGACCAGATGCCATGATCTTCATTTTTTGAAAGTTGATTTTTAAAGCCAGCTTTTTCAGTCTCCTCTTTTACTCTCATCAAGAGGCTCTTTGGTTCTTCTTCGCCTTCTGCCATAAGAGAGGTATCATCTGCATATCTAAGATTATTGATATTTCTCCCAGCAATCTTGATTCCAGCTTGTGCTTCATCCATCCTGGCATTTCGCATGATATACTCTGAATATAAGTTAAATAAGCAGGGTGACAATATAAAGCCTTGACATACTCCCTTCCCAATCTGGAACCAGTCTGTTGTTCCACGTTCTGTTCTAATTGTTGCTTCTTGACATACACACAGATTTCTCAGGAGGCAGGTCAGGTGGTCTGGTGTCCCCATCTCTTGAAGAATGTTCAGTGTCTTATGTCCTACTCTTTCTCCTCTTATCACTATTTCCATATCCTCAAAACTGGCTGAGGGAAAAAAAGGCAGCAGCCTACTACTAAGCCTCCCATAATAGATGGGTAGTTTCTTGAGGAGATATTATTTATTTTTGTAAAATAATGAAACAAAATACAGAAAATTTTTGGTTATGAGTGAGAACACATAAGCAGCTGCATTCTGAGATTCATCGTGTTAGCATGTTCCTGAAGGGAGAATCATGGGAAGCAAGTAGAAACTCCAAGATAGACTTTCCGTTGCCCTCCGTCTAGTGTGTAGCCTTTTAAAAATAGCATTTGGTGGAAGCAACTAAATGAGAAAAGAATTTGGAAAAGGTTGAAGTAGAGGCAGAAGGATGGTTGAGTGACCGGAAATGAAAACCTATGAAGTTGGAGGAAGTTGGTCAGTTCAGTCTGGAAAAAGAGAACAACTGACGAGAACAAATTGTGATCAATGAGGCTGGTTGGGTGAGATATTTGCAGGGTCCCCTGAAATCCAGTTCACACTGCTGGGGTACAGGGGAGGATAAGCAGCTGGGAACTCATGTGCTGGGCAGAGCAATGGCCAAAGGGTGTGGTGAACTCAACTTCATAGAGCAGACAAAATCTGTGATTGAGCAGGCAACAGTTTCATGATTCAAAGTAAGCCAATAACAATAAGATGAGAGCAGCTTACACTTAAGCACTTTTAAAGTATTTTACGTGTGTTGTCTTATTTAATTCTTACAACTCTGTGAGGTAGATACTATAATTTCTCCACTTTTATAAATAAAGAGACCAAGATAAAGAAACTAAATGGTTAGTTGACTTGCCCAAGTTCTTGCAGCCAGAAGGTGCTCAAGCCAAGCTTCCAATGCAACATGGTTTAAGTCTGGGGATGTACTGGCAGCCTCACAGGACAGTCCAGTCCATGCACGGTAGGATCAGTCAGTAGGGAATCCAGAGAACAGGCCACAGGAGGGAAGAGGCAAGAGCTAGGCAGTAAGGTAGGGGGCTGGGCCAGTGGATAAGGCTCAAGGTAGGCTGAAGGCCCACAGAAGAACTGGAGAGTTAGGCTGGTAAACCAAGGCAGAAGCCAGCATGTTAGAGGAACGACAGGCTCCAACAGAGAAGTCACACAGCACTCACATTTGGCACATGAGATACAATGTGCATGTGGCAGAACTCATGCCAGGCCCAGGAAATTAAGGCTAAGGCTACTTCCAGGCCTGGGCAAGACTGTGACAATGAAGAGGTTAATCCTGCAGCAGGGGGCCTGGGAAGGTGGGCTGACCAGACACTGCTACCCCTCATGCAGTCTACCTGCCCATGCCTCAGAAACCGAAGGTGACTTAAAAAGGGCCTGTCCTACCTTGAAATCCCAGTGAAGACCTTGGTGATGCCATGAACTTTGTAGAAGGCACAACGAATTCAGTAAGGGCTAATCACAGAATTAAAGCAAAGCCCTGCACAGCCACCCCCACCAACCCCCCATAGAAAACATTACATTTGTAGACAGGTGAACGAATTGTTAAAGCTCAAAGAGCTTTCCCATTCATTCAAGATGAATCATCCCTTTGGAAAAACTTAATTACTTAGATCAAAGGCCCCTAGGATCATTTATAAAGCTTCTAGAATTTTTCCCTGGGTCCTGTCCCAAACTTAAAGGATCAGAACATCAGGTGGTAGGGCACAGGAAATTGTGGTTTCCTTAAGTGTCCTGGATAATTTTAGTGATCTGTGTGACTCATCTACATGAACCCATGCAAAACACTGCCAACAGGAGTCCACTGATGGGAATATTCCCCAAGAGCTACGTCCTTCTGCCATCTCTGATGGAGGTACATGACACTGGCCTGCTCAGAGCACGGGTGTGAGGTTCTCATCCGATGTTACCCGATCAGGCACTTTAGGGATCTGTTGGACCAAAGCAGGAACAGCCCTGCTCGGTGACAGAGGCCATCTTGCTTCAGACACTTCTGCTGCAGATGATAATGGAATAGGGTCTTAAAGCCAGAGTCTTCAAACAAAATGACCCGAGAATGACAAGATCAGCCATGGATCAATAGGAAACAGATTACTAAGTGGTTAGAGGAAATGGAAGCAACGCCACAGTACTGCACAGAGGCATGTTTGGGCAGGGAGTGAGAGTGCCTCTTCCCTAAAGTTATGACCGTTGCTCAGAGGGAATTGTTAGGCCCATGGCTTGGTTCTGTTCCTAACACCTTCAACTTGTTCTATCACCTTCCTTTGTACTCGTTTGTGTGGAGGGCTCATTTTAAGCTCCGGTTTCTTTAAAGAATAAAAGCTAATTTTTGCCAAATCTATTCACTGTTGGACTTTGTGCTAAATTGTTTATAAGCAATTTTATTTAATGAGCAACTTTAGGTCCCTAGGATGACTTGAGCTACCAAGAGGTCTCTGATGATTTACTCTATGAATCCAAAAGCTTCTTTATTTTATCTTCCAGTACCTACGGAAGTTTCCTATACAGTAGTTGGCAGGAAGGTATTCCCATCTCCATTTAGGGCAGCTTCACGGGAGATGTATTTAAATAACATCCCCCCAGAGATGAATTTACTGACACTAAGGTTAGGTCTTTCTTTGTGACCTGAGTGTCACGTACTCCAGTCTTCTTCTATGTGAATAGCTGCTGTTTACATAATCAACTCGACTGGCTGTCTAGAGGCCAAAACAAACAGGAAGACGGCCACAAAGTTGGTCGGCTTTGTCATCATCTGCTTTTTTCTATTGTTTAAACACAGTCTAAATGCTAAACAATAGAATGAATAATAAAAAGAAGTTGGACTGTCTTTAGGGGTTTAACACAATGTGATTCTTTCCCCAAGGATGTTTTTAATGGATCCATGTCAAGAAGATAGGGGCAAGGTAGAAAGTATGAGCATAAGCTGGCCTTCTCAAGGTCTCCTCCAGTCAAGGAATGCCATGATTATATCACATGCAGAAAAAAATCCAAGCTAATTTTTCCTTGGTGCCTAGGATATCTTCTTGGAATTTAAAAGGAGTGATGTTGATGATTTGCACATATTCAAGGAAAGGACGTCACTTTTCGTGGAACTCTATTTTAGAGTAACACATGGCCAAAAGACAAGCTGATCAAGAAAGCCTAATGAGGTGAGAGGGAAAAAAAAAAATGAGTAAACTCATAGAAAACCACATCAAGTATATTTCCAAACCAGCATTTCCTTCAGCCATGTGGTGACATTTTTCTCAGAATGCTGCCCTTGTAAAAATGGCTGACCCAAGATGTAGCCTAAACTAGCCGCTTCAGCCTTCCCATGCCCAAACACCTTGGCTTTGAGCCAGACCCCCAAAGAGCAGGTAGAAGTTACCATGCCAGACAGCTAAATATAGTGAGAGAAATGGAATATCCAGTTTTTCCCAAGTCAAGCAGGATCTCAAAAAAAGGCAAAACAAGACTTTGGATTTGTTGGATAATTTAGACAGCTGTAAGGATGACTCTTGTAGCATAATTAGTTCCCAGGAGCTAATAGCTGATGGAAAGAAATATACAACTCTCTGAATTACTTGTTGTAATAGACAAGTCCAAACAATCCATAAAGAACCAGTGTCACATAATTGAAAAATAAAACATGTAAACAAGCTGGCAGCTTCTGCGAGCCTGACTTCCTGCCCGTGCTCTCCACAGCAGAGTGAAGCATCTAGGATTTAAAGTCAGAGAGCCAGTTTCACACCCATCTCATTTTAGTTCTCTCAGTGTCATTTCTCAGCCTTTTTCGGTATCGTTATCTGTAAAATGAGAATGATAACTGCAGGGAGGATTAAGTAACAGCAAGAATAAATATGTATACTATGTAAATGTTTGCTGGCATTAGGAAAACCTGCAGCACCGTCCTCTTCTATTGCGCCTACATTTCAGTCTCTCTAGGATAAAGGGGATATGGCAGTGTAGAAAGAGATGTCTCCCCAACCAGAAAAAAAGTATCACTCTGTTATGTAAGATCTTCAGGCCTCTGTGCACTACATATTTTTTTAACTTCATCCGTCTCCTAGTGAGTAATATCCAAGATCCCTCAACTGACTCCTTAGTTATATATGGAAATTAAACTGTGTCTTATGCCCCCTCCAGTACCAAATCCTTTGGGAACTCATTGGGCATAGAGGGTAGATCAATGTGACTAAATTATTAGTCAGAGAACAAACATTCCAGGTAAGTAATGTTGTTTTCTCCCATAGATTAAATACATTCTCACCTGCAGTGAACTAATGGGCTCCAGGGATCTTTCTGTATATATTTAACCATGAGATACCTAAGTGGCAAAGTCAACAATAATCAGAGGGCAAGTGCAAGGAACCAAGAACCTTTTTACAAATATTATTTTTCCTTAAGGGAAATAAGACACACCTTTAACATAACAGTTCTGTAACCTGAAACAAGAAGCAAAGAGATGTAGGGAGAGAAAGACTGGCCAAGAGGAATAGGATCTGTTAGAGCAAATCAGCTCAAACTCTAATCTTGGCAAGAAAAGCAATTCAGGAACATAGACAAACTTTTCTGAGCTTGGTGACCCAGGATAAAACCCTTGGACCCAACTTTGAACAATTTCTTCTCTCGACCTACCAAATCTATACCCCAGTGGTTATCCCTTTGAGAGCCTATATATTTTCTTCTTATTTTCCACTTCTACCTGTCTCTGCCATCTTACCATCACTGCCTTTATACTCAAGTGCCTGGTAACTAGGGTTTCAGAGTCTCCAACCCAAACTGCCCAAGTGACCGTTTCAAACAGGTCTATATAGTCACACTTTGGAATAAAATGCAAGGTGCACTTTCTGTGGTCTACAGGTCTGAGCTCTTCTGCATGATAAGCAGTCCTTTATAATCTGACTCCACCCTACTAACCTGTCCTTACTTTCCAGTCAGACTGGCTTCCTCACTAATCTCCCATGAACACACAGGCCACACACCCACACTGCTTCATTGTGCCTTCCACTGTTGCACACACGCAGCTTGCTCTTGTATAAAATGCCCTGCTTCACCAACTACGTAATCCTAACCCTTCTCATTCTTCAGGACTGGGATTTAGTTTCCATCCTCCACGAGGCCTTCTTTCACTCCTACAATACTCATTTAACATCTTCTCTGTATCATATAATCTATCATTTCACAAACCATTTGCTTATTGTTCACCACTTATTACATGAGCACTAGATTCATCTCGATAATTAGATAATAAATTAGGTCACAGATTGCTGGTCTTCATATCCAATATAACCCCAAGCACATTTTGTTCAATCCCTCATCTTTGCTTTTTCCCATTTTAATATTTTGGCACACCCTCATCACTGTGGAATTTCCTCAGTGAAATCAATCTTCTGCCATATCCTCAAATTATCAAACTTAAGAATAACAATATGAGATTGTGAATCATTAGAGCTTCTAAATCTTGAGTGTAAGAGAGCAGGCATTGCATGAATTAGGAAAAAAATCACTGAACAATGGTTTAAGAGATCCGGCTTCTAGGCACCACCCTGTCACCAGCTCTGTGATCCTGGTTAAGCCACAGCGTTTCTGTAAAATGAAGGGGTTGGACTGGGTGACCTCTATGATCTCTTCCAGCTTTTTCTTTCTATGATTATAAAGCTGCCAACAAGGTATCAGAGCCCTATTTGGCCATGTCTGAAAGGCAGAAGTAAAGAGGTTTCTCTCCAGGAAATAGAAAAACTCCAGTGCCTTCTCTTTGTAACCAAAATATTAACATTTTGGGGAAAGTTCATATCAAATCACTTCTATTTATGGGGTCACACAGAGTTGGACATGACTGAAGCAACTCAGCAGCAGCAGCAGGAGGTAGTATAGGGCTTCCCTGATGACTCAATGGTAAAGAATCCGCCTGCAGCGTAGGAAAGTGCCTGCAATACAGGACACATAGGTTCCATCCCTGGGTTGGGAAGATTCCCTGGAAAAGGAAATGGCAAACCACTGCAGTATTCTTGCCTGGGAAATCCCATGGACAGAGGAGCCTGGTGTGCTACAGTCCATGGGGTCATAAGAGTCAGACATGACTTAGTGACTAAACCACCACCACCATTAGGTAGTATAAAAATTTTCAGGTCAAATACAAAACAGGCGACTGGTTGGTTTCCACTATTCGGAAGTTATAATGTATAGTTTGAATCAACTCAGTAATGGTGACTCTTGAATTTGGGTATGATGAGGCTACTTCAGGAAGTTACATGAAAATTTAACAGATACCCAGTTCAAGTTTGGAGAGGAAAGACTCTAAGGATACATGTTGAATGCCACAAAGTACACCTACATAAAATCCCAAAAAACAAATATTTCTCCTATATTCTAGGCAGTATTTTAAGAAATACTAACAAAATCTGCTATAAATCTTTGCGATCTTTTTTCTTTCCTTTTCATCTTGAAAATGAGAGGGGTTTTTTTAAGACAAAATAAAGAGAAAACAAACTATCATAAGGTACCTGTGAAAAATAATTTATAGAAAAATACATAGAAGCAGGAGAGTTTTCCAAGGGGAGAGGAGTAGTCAAGAAGGAAATGAAGTTAAAAGGAGTTCTTCCATGGATGCTAGTTAAGTAAGACTGGCAAATGTGTCACAGAATCAGTCATAGTATGATTCCGCTTTGGAGATCGAGTGCATGGATTCATTTTTCATTCATTCACTCATCGAGGGCTTAGGTAATATGCTGGGCACTTGGATTATAATAAAGGGAAAGACACAGTGTCTGCCCCGCGAAACTCATCATGGAGTGGAAAGACAACCAGTGTCTGCACTAGCACTGTATCTGACTGAGGACTCAACTGTGTTTGGGCACTGTGCTGAGCTCACCAGTCCCAAGAGGCAGCTACCATTATTATCCCTGTACCACGGATGAAGAGACTAAGTTGGGGAGTTTCCATAACTTACCCCAGTGCTACGATCTGAACCTTTCTGTCCCCCCACAAATTGATATGTTGAAATGGTAACCTCCATTACAGTGGTATTAGGAGGCAGGACCTGTGATTAGAATCCAATTAGTCCCCTTACAAAAGATCACAGAGAAACTCCTCATTTCTTCCTCTGCCATATGAGGTTACATGCAAGAAGGAACAATCTAGGAGGAAGTGGACCCTCACAACAAATCTGCCAATGCCTGGATCTTGGACTTCTCAGCCTTCAGAATTGTAAGAAAAATTCCTGTTGTATATAAGCCACACAGTTTATGGTATTCTATTAGAACAGCTGAAACAAACTAAGACAGCAAAAGCTACCCAGCTAGGAAGTAGCAAGTTGGGCTTTCAAACCCAGGTCAGTCTACCTCCAAAGCCAGCACTCTACCCACCAGCCCCACACGACACACTGACATGATGTGTGGGAACAGAGACAGGTGCAAACACTCTGGTCTCTGCTACTCACAAACATATCCGTCCTCACCAAGACGTACCTGTCCTGTGAACCTGAAACCAACACAAATTCCAAAAGCTGGAAATAAATGGTTGGATCTCGGGTCTCTCACCAGAGCTCAAAAGAACTAGGTCTTTTTCTGAGGATTCACGGCCTCTGGCTTCAGCAGCATATGAAGTTGGTGTGTGTAAAACTACCCAGGATGTGGTAATCTACAACTAGACCAAAGCCACAGAGGGACCAACACAAAACACTTCCCCTGCTTCAGATTCTCTGCTGATCTCTGAAAGACACACACACACACACATACACACTCCATTGCCACAGCAGTTCCCCCAGAGAGTAGGTTATTGAAGAAGTACCTTTTTCCTACCAAAACAGAAGCAATATTTTAAACATGTTTGAAAACTAAAAATAAATAGAATGCAAAAAAAAAAAAAAAAAAAAAACAAACACAAAACCTCTTCCTGAAAGTTAAGACCCCAGGAGACTAGGGAAAAAAAGACTCTGAATAGCTCAGTGGCTGTTGGGTACTCCTAGGCTGACAGAGCAGCTGCCAAACTAAGAGGACCCAAGAGGAGCCTCTAAGGGTCACGGCCGCAAAGAACCGTAAAGCTCTGGGGAGGGTGCTTCAGGCTTAGTGGGACCATGGCCCCACCTGCTCTAACGCCAGCCTAAGGCCCTCATGGGAGACCTGTTTTGAATCATAACACCAGTGGAGAAGGGGTTTTGCTTATTGACCTTATGGTATCCTCATTTTTTGTTGTTGTTGGTGGTGGTTTTAATCTAGTACGCCATAAAATGTTCAGTGTCCTGTGAAGAGAAGACTTGCTTCACACAAAGGCAAAGGAAAGATTTTTGCCTGCAGTAAGGTGCTAGAAATACCTGAACCACCAGCATTGCCTTCTTTACTCAAGGCCCCATCAAGGATGGAGTCCTAGGTATGATGCAAGAGAACTTAAGTAAGCCTCACAAGTCTTGAGATATGATTCATCCTTTTTTGGAGGAGAAAAAAAAGTGGTGAGGCTCTGGACAATACCAAATAATTTGCTGAGTATCACACAACTAGTCAGTGGGGGCCAGAGCTAAAGATGTCTCTGATCTCAATGACCAGCAAGAGGATCCTTTCTGTGGAAAGCAAGCAGTGAGAAGAAATCATAAAGAGAAGATTTTTAAAATGGACATCTTTATTGTTTGTTTAATTACCTATTTATTGGAATAGCAATTACATGTACAAAGAAAACACTTAAAGCTTTATAAAAAGGCTCTCAGCTCCCCAGTTCCTTCAACAAAGTCAACTGCTGATAATCCAAATAGGTTGCACATATACAAATATACACATGTGTATATACGGCTTTTTTTTTTTTTTTTTAATAAATGGCATCATGGTCTGTCCCTTCTTAGATACTCAGTATATCTTGGAAATTTTCCACAATGGTACATATAGACTTGCCTCACTTTTTTTAAAAATTGGTAAAAGAATCTGCTATATGAATGTGCGATCATTTAACTAGTTCCCCATTAAGTGGACATGTAGATAGCTTCAAATCTTTTGCTATTGTAAACAATACTGTATAAATATATATTTGCCCTTAAACACACACTAGTATACTTTGGGGAAACACAGTAAGAAGTAAAATTCCTCAATCAAGAGTATCTGCGTTTTAAATCTTCATAGATATAGAATCAAATTATAGCCTCCAAAAAAAGTGTGCACCAATTTACAGTCTTTAAAGTGTATACTTATACCTGCTTCCCCACTGTCTCCAAAACACTGTTCCATCCTGTGTTGAAAAGAAAAGCACCCATATGCTCACCTGCTCCCTTTAAAAATCACATACTTCCTTCAGACAGAAGAGGAGAAACCTATTTGTTCAGACCTGGGCATTAGATTTCCAGAGTAACGGGAGATTTTTTGAAGATTCTTAAACTGTAGAAGATGCTGACTAAAAGCATCTGGTCCTCAACTAGATGATGTTGGCAAAGTAGGAAAATCCCTGAAAATAAGTAATTGGCTATGTCTAGTCAGCTCGATGGGGGAAGGCAATGGCACCCCACCCCAGTACTTTTGCCTGGAAAATCCCATGGACGGAAGATCCTGGTAGGCTCCAGTCCATGGGGTCGCTAAGAGTCGGACACGACTGAGCGACTTCACTTTCACTTTTCACTTTCATGCATTGGAGAAGGAAATGGCAACCCACTCTAGTGTTCTTGCCTGGAGAATCCCAGGGACAGGGGAGCCTGGTGAGCTTCCGTCTATGGGGTCGCACAGAGTCGGACACGACTGAAGCGACTTAGCAGCAGCAGCAGCAGCAGCAGCAGTCAGCTCGATCCACCAGGGGACCATCAGAGCCACACAAGTGACCCCTGGGTATTCAGGTAACCCCACCAGCCTGCTGTCTAAAATGGTCAGGTGAATTGGGAGCCAGGAAGAGAATGCCCGCCATAAGCAGGAGCACTCAAAACCTACTTTCAGTCCCTGTTTCTTGGGGGAAAAAAGCATGAGGGAGGGACAATACACCAGAAACTTTAAACTAAAGAGACACTGCCAAGTACTGAACAACTTCCTAACTATTGAAATGTGGGGAAATGGATATAGTAGAAAATAAAACAGCCTATAGTTTATTTTCCAATATAAAAATCTTCTAGAGTGAATAAACCCCTAATGGATTTGCAACACTAATATCTCCATCCAGTGGGGCAATCCAGTCAAAACTATAGGATCTGGGCCAGATCCCTGGGCTTCAAAGGCTAAGAGGATATGAGCCCACAGTTTGTCTTCGTTTTACTTATTTGAACCTGCTAAAAGCCTGGGTGTGACATCTTTTCAGGATGCATTACAAAACGTTCCTCCGCTACTTGGCAATCACCTTGCTTAAGTGTTGATTATCAATACCTGGGGAAAATATCCTGATAGCACCACGGCCTGCAGAGGACAGAGAGGAAGGGCAGCGGCTTAGAAGATCTTTGAGGGTGAACTGACATGGAAGGAACTTTATCTCTAGAGGAACTGATGAGGTCCCAAGAGTGGTCATATTAATGACTGTTCGAAGCTGGTCTTGATTTTTGAGCTTTTGCACAGATATGACGTGAACAAGTAAATATGCATTGCTAACACCACCTGTCGAAGATTTTTAAACCAGGTGGTTGCCCAATAGAGCTGAATATGTTAATCATTGAGGGAAGGAGCTGCCCCCGACCACCACCCGCCTCCCCCAGCAAGCAATAGAATGCCTTTTGATTATTATTTGTGCTTTTTCCTAATTAGCAACTAACAGCACATTGTCATGGAGGCATTGTTGGGAGTTGTTTGCCCCCTGTGGATGTATTCAGATACTTAAATGTAGGTTTCTAGGCTAGATACATATTATTATAAAAATTACAAGGCTGAAAAAAAACTATTTCAGATGGACCTGTTTCAATTCATCGGATGTGGAGTAGTCTCCAGGTCAGCTTCACAGGCAATTGGAGGCTGCTGGATAGAATTTTCTGTTGCCCAGACCACATCCTGCCAGCAATACATATGAGTTAACCTGATTTGCCACTGTTAGCTGTACTCCTCTGAAATCTCTCCAAATCAGTCACTAATTCACTTTCAAGTATCATCCATCACTATTCAGATGAGCTTCACTCCAGTTCTCATTGATTGAGCCTGATTGACTGATTGATGGATTTCTTTATTAGTCTGTCAACTAGACAGAGAAAAAATAATTTGGAACATTCATCTTCAAATTGCATTCCAGGGATCATTTAGCTCAATGTGGGTTTCTATGAGTATCTCTCTCCCTCCATTCTGCTGAGCCTTTTCTCTATTTGGTATCTCTGCTATAGAGAAAGTTTCCATGAGCAAGAATGAGCAAGAATCTAAGAAAAAATAGAAAGATGAAGAAAATATAGAATCCTGACAGAAAGAAATAACTAAGTTGAAGATCAAATTTCACCTAAGAAGACTGGTCTTCAAAGTTTTAGGTGGAATACATCTTTTTTAAAAAAGCACATATACTCTTAGTTCTCTTATGTGATATACCTTGAGATGACTCTGGGAAAATGTAAGTACAACCTCTGATAATAAAGCAATTCAATACCTAAATTGAATCCATCAACATGTAATGCCTAAGGATTTCTACCCACTAAATTCAGAGAAAACTATCAATTACAGTAGTTATATGAGAGGGAAGCATGTAACTGCTGAGCAAGTTGTTCTACGTTCCTACAAATGGGAAATCCACAGGTCCCCTAGAAGCTTTCCCTGCCCACCAACAGCCTTTAGAGATGCTATTTTTGCCTGCATGTCCTTTAAATTAAATTTTATTTCAGAGAGGTTTTAACCAAAACGGATGGTAGGAATGTTTACTAAAATGAAAGCAGACCTCAATCAAATATGTCCAGACTAAACCACACAAATTATGTGAATTCAGTTGATTTAAGTACTGGTGAGACTTGAGGTAAATTGATGTAACTTAAAAAGATTACAAAAGGGTAGGGCTAACCATCTCATGTAGAAACTTCCTCACAGGTCAATTCATCCATCAGGGTTCTCCTAGTATTTCACCTAAACTCACACAGGTAGGTAGGTGTACAGCCAAGACAAAACTCAGGTATTCTAACTTCTTGTAAACCTGTTGCAAATGAATGAGACTAAAGAAACCATTTTATAGGACTCTGAACAGTTTTCATTTTATAGGACTCAGAACAGTTTCATTAACTCAAATTAGGTAATTATTTTTGGAGCTTATTTATTCCTGCTGCTGCTGCTAAGTCTCTTCAGTCGTGTCCAACTGTGTACGACCCCATAGACGGCAGCCAATCAGGCTCCCCTGTCCCCAGGATTCTCCAGGCAAGAACCATGGAGTGGGTTGCCATTTCCTTATCCAATGCATGAAAGTGAAAAGTGAAAGTGAAGTCGCTCAGTCGCATCCAACTCTTAGCGACCCCATGGACTTCAGCCCACCAGGCTCCTCCATCCATGGGATTTTCCAGGCAAGAGGACTGGAGTGGGGTGCCATTGCCTATTTATTCCTACATTCATTTATTTCCTCTTTATTCTCCCACCTTGGTCTGAAAAGTGATCTGAGGTGGAGACACATGTGATGCAACAAGGTAAAGCATGCACATCAATAGAAGAGAAAAAAAATTTTCCAGCACTTTAGGAATATTCATTTGGCACAGGAAAACACACTTCCATTATAAGAAATTCTGACAATAGTTTCACTAATTAAGAATAATCTGCTAGTGCTGTTCACAATAGCCAAGACATAGAGACAACCTAAATGTCCATCTACAGACAAATGTATAAAGATGTGTTACATATAAACAATGGAATGCTACTTAATCATGGAAAAGAACTAAATAATGCCATTTGCAGGAACATGAATGGATCTGAAGAGCATATTAAGTGAAGTAAGTCAGAAAGAGAAAGACAAATACCATATGATATCACTTATACGTGGAATCTAAAATATGACACAAATGAATCTACCTGTGAAACAGAAACAGCCACACAGACATGAAGAACAGACTTGTAACTGTTCTGGGGTTGGGAGAGGGATGGAGTGGGAGGTCGGCGTTAGCAGATGTCAACTTTTATAAACAGAATGGATAAACAACACGGTCCTACTGTAGAGCACAGAGAACTATATTCAGTGTCCTGTGACAAACCATAATAGAAGGGAACATAAAAGCAGAAAATAATAATAATAAACTGCTAGTTTGTGAGGCTTTAGAACTCTATTTTGTGATGAGATTCTTCTTATCTATGTACATTTTCAGTTTTTTTTTAACCATTATATCCTGAATCTCATTTCAGTCTCCACAGAAGCTTGAAATACAGACACATCGCTAACCCAAAAGCATACTGTAGATGAGTTCCAGCCAAGATATGAATGTTAAATGCGTAAGTAGCGTCTCTACTAAAAAGTCAGTAGCTGACCCAAGGCTCCTGCGTCATCCAGGATGGGCTCTGACCTTCAAGCTGCGCAGTCAATGAGTGACAGCTGCTGAGGGCTTCCAGAAGCCCTGGAGGGACCTGGCACGTTTCATATCTAGTTAAGTTCATGAAACTATGGTGATTAGGAGTAGGGCTTTGTTTAAAAATTGTTATAATTTAAGAATGCAACAGCGTATTTTTCCCTCAGTTTTTGACTTTCTTTTGATGAGCTCACTTAACCTTAGAAGACCAGAGAACAATACTTTTGCTGCCAGTAGATGAAATTGGTGCCACTGACAGCAATGTAAATAATGTTTATAATTTGGGGTCACAATTTTGTCTTTATACCAAATGCTTCAATTTAAAATTGTAAATGCTCATTCAGTTTTCTAATACCACCTCCAAGCAGATTAGGCTGTGCGGTTTTTGTTTCTCTGTTATGCTATTCTCTACACCACATTGTAATCATATAATTTGTCTGTCTTGTTTCCCTGACTATAAATTTCTAAAATGCAGGAGACAGGGCTCTTTGCCTTTTTTGATATATAGTAGACACCCAATAAGTGCTTAATGGAAAAACAACTATCACCATTTTGATAAAAATCCATATGATGTTTTAAGCTGTTTTCTTTCAATCAGACTGCAGTAGGATCAGGAGATAATTCCATCAGAATCAGAGGCTATCTTCTGGTGTAAGTCCAGGCTTTGGAGACAAGCTTCAGGGTCAGAGAAGAAGGCAGCTGGAATAGGTGAGAAAGACTAAAAATCAGTGCCTCTTTATTTCCTTATGACTTTTGTCTTCCTTATCAGTTGCTTGAAGCAATACAGAGTAACGTGGTAGACATCTGCTGTTTTTCTCCACTCTGCTGCCTTTTTCCTTCTTCTGGCAAGGCAAGTGTGACTGCCAGTTTAGACGCCCTGCCCTCTAGCCAAGGGTGGGTGCCTGGCTGGAACAAAGCTGATCAGATTCTCATCTCTGGAATATGAACAAGGGACAAGAGCATCAGCTCCTGCTTTCCAGACCCCCAGTGGCCACAATTTCTGGCCCTTCTAAGCCTCTTGCCTTGACTTTCCTCTTGCTTGTTTGAGCTTCCCTGCTTGCAGTAAGCTACTTCTCTACTTCAATTCTGCTTATGTGATCAGATCAGATCAGATCAGTCGCTCAGTCGTGTCCGACCCTTTGCGACCCCATGAACCGCGGCACACCAGGCCTCCCTATCCATCACCAGCTCTCGGAGGTCACTCAGACTCACATTCATCGAGTCAGTGATGCCATCCAGCCATCTCATCCTCTGTCGTCCCCTTCTCCTCCTGCCCCCAATCCCTCCCAGCATCAGAGTCTTCTCCAATGAGTCAACTCTTCGCATGAGGTGGCCAAAGTACTGGAGCTTCAGCTTTAGCATCATTCCTTCCAAAGAAATCCCAGGGCTCATCTCCTTCAGAATGGACTGGTTGGATCTCCTTGCAGTCCAAGGGACTCTCAAGAGTCTTCTCCAACACCGCAGTTCAAAAGCATCAATTCTTCGGCGCTCAGCCTTCTTCACAGTCCAGCTCTCACATCCATACATGACCACAGGAAAGACCATAGCCTTGACTAGGCGAACCTTTGTTGGCAAAGTGATGTCTCTGCTTTTGAATATGCTTATGTGATAGCAGCCAACAAATGGTAACTGACAGAAACAGTGAGTTGAAGATTAATATTCTATCTGATTTATCTGAAAATCTAGCAAGAAAGAATAAGCCTGGATATCTCCAATCTATGCCCAGATTCAATTTACCTCACCCAGTCCAGGTAAATAATCTGAGAGAAAAAAAAAATAATAATAATCTGAGAGATGCAAATCCTCCTTTCAAATATGTATCCTGTTCCTAAAGTAACCCAGCTGTCCCACCTACTCCCCAGGGCAGCCCCAACACCATGTTTAGTGAAGCAACCCAGTTGACTTGAAGACCCCTGCAGTAGTCAAGCTGAAACTGCCAGTTTCTTGCTTAAATATCCACCTACTTTGCCACAAAAACATGGGCACCTTTTCATTATTATGAGATTCCCGAGTCAGCCATATGTCATTAGCACACTCCCAGTTTGTTGGTTCACAAATAGGGAACCTAATTATATTACTTCTTATTTAACAAGTTTAGAGTTCTTACTCTGTTCCAGGCATTATTCAAAGTGCTTTAACTCATTTAATCCTTATAAACCACCCCCGTGAGATAAGGACAAACAGTATGAGGCATAAAGGTCTTTATCAGATTGCCCCAAGTGTCAAAGCCCATAAAAAGCAAAATTAGGATTCGAATCCTGTTCTAAGTCTGTACTCTGAACCACCAAGCTATGCTTTGGGGATGATGAGGGATGATGAGTTTATTACATGGCCAATTAAAGGGAAGGGCTAATCATATTTTAATTTGCAGCAGCTGACAGGGTCCATTGACAAGGAAATAAGATTAGTCCCCACCTGTCAAAAATCTAAAAACATCAAGTCAATTTAGCTTGCCCTCCAGGCCTCCTTCTTTCTTAAACTCCATGGACACAAGCCAAAACAATCCTATAGCAGTTTCCATTCATATTGAGAAAATTCTGATGCCTTAAGTAGAAGGTACCTTGCTTCTTTAACTGGCCTGAAACAGACACTTTAATTTTTTAGAAAGCTTGAAATGTAAATCTAGTCCTAAACTTTTATTCCCTATTGTAATCCAGTGTTTCACCACCTCTGGAGTGGAAGATGTTACTGCACTTGTTCAATCACTCTTGTGTCCTCAGGTAATAATTAAACTCTTCAGTTCAGTTCAGTCATGTCCGACTCTTTGCAACCCCACGGACTGCAGCAATTCAGGCCTCCCTAGTCCATCACCAGCTCCTGGAGTTTACTCAAACTCATGTCAATTGAGTTGGTGATGCCTTCCAATCATCTTATCCTCTGTCATCCCTTTCTCCTCCTGCCCTCAATGTTTCCCAGCATCAGGGTCTTTTCAAATGAGTCAGCTCTCTGCATCACATGGCCAAAGTATTGGAGTTTCAGCTTCAGCATCAGTCCTTCCAATGAATATTCAGGACTGATTTCCTTTAGGATGGACTGGTTGGATCTCCTTACCCCACCACATAATGCAGAGGCCAAGATAGTTCAAAGGGAGAGACAGCCTAACTGAGCTGGGGCACCCAGGGAGGGCTTCACAGTGAAAACTCAGCTGGAGCTAAGTCTACGAGGATGAGTCAGGGCTCAGCTACACAATCAGATGGGGGAAGGTCATTCCACAAAGAGGGAACAACATGTGCAAAGTGACACTGTTTATGAGTCAGGTTTTAAACTTCTCTCTCAGAATTGCCTAAGTCATACATCATTTTGAGACTGAAATAAGCACAGACAAAACAGTTTGGGCTGGAAGTTACTTTAAGAATCATCTATCTAATCCCTGCATATAACTGGTAAGGACACTGAGGCCCAAAATGATGACTTTCAACCCAATGTTCAAAAACAAATGAGACTAAATTCAACCTCCTGCTTCTACCTGAGAGTAAGCAGGAACTCTTACTCTCAATTTACCTTCCCAACCATCTTCTCTGAGCCAAAATTAAGCATCACTTATGTCAATACGTGAACCGTGAACTTCCTGATGTTCAAGCTGGTTTTAGAAAAGGCAGAGGAACCAGAGATCAAATTGCCAACATCCGCTGGATCATCGAAAAAGCAAGAGAGTTCCAGAAAAACATCTATTTCTGCTTTATTGACTATGCCAAAGCCTTTGACTGTGTGGATCACAATCAACTGTGGGAAATTCTGAAAGAGATGGGAATACCAGACCACCTGATCTGCCTCTTGAGAAATCTGTATGCAGGTCAGGAAGCAACAGTTAGAACTGGACATGGAACAACAGACTGGTTCCAAATAGGAAAAGGAGTACGTCAAGGCTGTATATTGTCACCCTGCTTATTTAACTTATATGCAGAGTAGATCATGAGAAACGCTGGACTGGAAGAAACACAAGCTGGAATCAAGATTGCCAGGAGAAATATCAAAAACCTCAGATATGCAGATGACACCACCCTTATGGCAGAAAGTGAAGAGGAACTCAAAAGCCTCTTGATGAAAGTGAAAATGGAGATTAAAAAAGTTGGCTTAAAGCTCAACATTCAGAAAACGAAGATCATGGCATCTGGTCCCATCAATTCATGGGAAATAGATGGGTAAACAGTGGAAACAGTATCAGACTTTATTTTTCTGGGCTCCAAAATCACTGCAGATGGTGACTGCAGCCACGAAATTAAAAGACGCTTACTCCTTGGAAGGAAAGTTATGACCAACCTAGATAGCATATTCAAAAGCAGAGACATTACTTTGCCAACAAAGGTTCGCCTAGTCAAGGCTATGGTTTTTCCTGTGGTCATGTATGGATGTGAGAGTTGGACTGTGAAGAAGGCTGAGCACTGAAGAATTAATGCTTTTGAACTGTGGTATTGGAGAAGACTCTTGAGAGTCCCTTGGACTGCAAGGAGATCCAACCAGTCCATTCTGAAGGAGATGAGCCCTGGGATTTCTTTGGAAGGAATGATGCTAAAGCTGAAGCTCCAGTACTTTGGCCACCTCATGTGAAGAGTTGACTCATTGGAGAAGACTCTGATGCTGGGAGGGATTGGGGGCAAGAGGAGAAGGGGACGACAGAGGATGAGATGGCTGGATGGCATCACTGACTCGATGGACGTGAGTCTGAGTGACCTCCGGAAGTTGGTGATGGACAAGGAGGCCTGGCGTGCTGCGGTTCATGGGGTCTCAAAGAGTCGGACACGACTGAGCGACTGATCTGATCTGATCTGATCTGATGTCAATACTTATGACAAACTTAGAAGTGAGTTCTTTATCAAAGTTGAGGGGAATAAAGGTATTCTCCAGTAATAGCATTGATACTCTAAAAGATAAGGTTCTGGCTTCGAAGAAATGATCCCAACAAGAAAATTTATAGAGACCATTTTTTATGCTGATGTCAGAATACTGCACTTGTATTAGCACCCTTAATATGTATATCTCCAATATCTCTTTATTTATACTTGTATTTATACCAATTTTACAGATGAGGAAACTAAGGTACAGTTAAGTAACTTGTCCCTAGGTTAGTAAGTGGTAGGCAGGTAGTAGTGGATAGTAAAACTCTAGTATTCATGCTTTAATCACTACAATACCACATTTATCTTCATGCAATTATTCAGCATGCAAATATATTTACAAACGTACTTGCACAAACACACAAGTCTTTACAATGCATTAGGGTTTGTTTTTTAAAAGACTAGAAATAACCTAAGTACCTATTAGTAGGGGGCTAATTTAATAAATTACAACACATCCTCATCATACAGCCACTAAAAAGATTGGGATAAAACTATGTGTGCAGATATAGACCAGTTTCCAAGAAGCAAAACATAGTTAAGTTAAAAGTGAAAAAACAAGAATAAACACAAGGTGTATACAGTATTTCCTATTTGGGTTTTTAAGAGGGACTATATAAATAATATTTAAGTTTGATTATATAGAGAGTGTTTCCACAGGGCACAAGCAAGAAATTAGTAATGGTTGCTTCTGAGAAAAAGAGAGACAAAGGCACTGGTGTTGTAGAATGGGAAGGAAATTTATTTTTGACTGTACATCTTTTTCTAGTGCTTGCATTTTTACCATGTACAAATAAGATTTATTCAGATCCTACAAGCTAATTGACTTTTTTTAATGATCAGTAATAGGATTCCTTAAATCCTAAAATAACTATTCAAGCTTAAGTTTTTAAACACTCAAATTATCGTGTTTGTATTTACCCACAAAACAGCACTTCGTAAAGACTAGCCTTTTTAACTCCTTGCCAGGGTATTGATTCATTTCTGACTCACAAAAGAAAATAAAGAAATAGCCAGATGTGTAATGCCAGTTGGTTTGTGGGAGCTTAGGGCAAGGGACATGGGTAGGGAATGAAGGGAAGGGAAGGGAGAGAAGGGGAGGGGAAGAGTGGAGGCACCCAAGGGGTAATTCCTAGTGCTGTTGAGATCCCTGTATTGTGAAGCTCCATTCCTATCATTCATGACTGAGACTCAAACTTCAGAATGCATGAGTTACAAGACATGAAAATATTCTTCTAAATGGACTCTTAAAACCACATGCTGCCATCGATACCCACAAGGCAAATCATGCTTCGAGACTGGCCCTGATATAAAATGCCCCATCTCCTCCCACACTGTTCTTTTGCTTGTTTATTTCATTTTGTTCTACATCTACTGATTAAGTTTTTATAAGCTCAATCAAGTGTTCCTGAAATTTTATTAATACTTCTGTCTTTGACACACATCAAGTTCCCCTTAGTTAAGAAGATGTGTATTTGGGTAGAGGTTGGAGTGACCTGAGGGAGAAAGAGGAGTGTAGGGACTGAATGTTTGCGTCCCCTCAAAATTCGTGTGTTGAAGCCGTAACCTTCATATGTGGTAATATGTGAACATGGAGCCTATGGGAGGTAATTAGGGTGGGATGAGGTCATAAGGGTGGAGCTCTATGATGGGGTTAATGCCTGTATAAGAAGAGTCTCCAGAGGTGTCTCTCTCTCTCTCAGAGGACACAGTGAGGAAGTGGAATAGTTTCCTCATGGCACAAAGAGTTACTGCAGTTAAAATGTAGTGTGATGCTTTCAGATAAATCTCACCTAAGAAAAAAGTGTTCTAGTGTTCCTGGCCTGAAGATCACTTCAGAATAGACAGTCAAGTGTCCAGAGATCAAAGTGTACTGTTCCTCAGAGAAGCTATTAAACAGGAAAAAATAAGTTGTTGAACTGTCATAGACAGTGCACATTCAAATAAATACAACTGGCAAAAACAATAAAAGGAAATCCCCACAAAGGAAAATGTTCATTTCAGTAATAATCAAAGAAATGCAAATTAAAACAAAGAAATGATAACAATATCTAACATACGTAACACTGTCGAGGATGTCATATAGTCATGTTACATAAACAATTCAGAAAACATGTCATGTTATACAGCAAGAACCATAAAGATATTTATAATCACAATCATTTGTGGGAATTTAATTATGAGAAAAAAATTGAACACTAATAAAATAAATACCTACAAACAAGAAGATGCTCAATGCAATGTTAACTATAACACACATCTAATTGCCAAAATAAAGCTATTTAAAGGTTGAACAGTAGAAGTTAGCAAATTAAGATAGATAATATGAAATATTATGCAATCATTTAAAATAGTAACTGTTAATATGATTTTAAAAAACTGAAAATTTTAATAGAGACAGAATATTATATTTAAAAAGCATAATATAAAATAGTGTGGTTGAAAATATAAAACACATAGGCTTATGAAAAGAACTATAGAAACTATTATGCAAAAATATGTATCATTAAATGGGGAAATGTGATTATGAATTGTCTTTAAATGTGTGTTTATATTGTTGGTGACCTTTATTAAAAATCACAGGGATTTATGATTCAAAAGTTTCTAAGTGTAATCTAAATACAAAGGAAAAAATAACCTACTTTCCAAAACACAACAAGCTTCAATTACTGAACTTGATATTTATCTCTTTCTTTTTCCTTTGTCTTAAAGAATTCATTGAATATTTTTATGGTACAGTAAATTCTCATGACATGGCATATGCTTTCAACCACAGAAACTGACTTCCTAAAACCCTGCTCTAAATTCTGTAGCTACTAATTACTCAACTTCAGCAACCCATTATGGTAAGGATGGCTCCAAAGTTGTTTTCCTCACCAAAATGTTGGCTTTGATCACTGTCTTTTAATAACACAACGGACTTGAGAGTCCAACCCCAGAGCCCAAACCCTTCATGTTATCAAGAAACGCCTCTTTATTCAGAAGGAAGAGTATAAATTCCAACTATTCTATTCCTTCTTAATATTTGCTTTTGTTGCCTAGAGGAAAGGAGAGGGACGTGTGTTTTCCCTTTATACTTAGGACTTTTCATCATACGTTCCTTAGAGCAATATGTTTACAGCAGGGATACTGAATAACACTAAAGACAGACTCAGTTCTGAACAGAAAGGTGACGGTCTGACAAAAAGTTCTTTGACATTTTTCTTTACATTTTTATTCTCAGCCTTTTGCCTCAGGGTTCAAATTTGTGGTTTCCAACTCTGAAAAAGTAATCCTGGAACAGCTGGCCCTATAGTGAAAACAAACCATCCTGACCTAGGGCGTGGTTCCCCAGAAAGAGACGAGCTACCCAGCGGACAGTGGACGTTCAGTCTCGAGCTGGGGAAGGAACAGGGCGCCCAGACAGCGTCACTTCTTGCAAGACAGGAAGGCAAGAAGCCAATGAGAGAAATAAGATGAAGTTCTCTTAGTCTGTTTTCAACATAGATGTTCAAACCAAGCAGATTTAATGTGACAAACTCCCAAGAGGAAAAACATTCTTTTTAAAAGTTTTGTTCACATAGAAATGAGACAGTGCTTCATTCACTCACCTTGAAGGGATCCTTTAACCCATGAAATAAACATTCAGGCACTTACCCAGAGGATAAAGCAATCTGGTAGTGGGCTTAAAAGCAATCCTTCCAAAAGCCAATAGCTCTCTGCCTGTTTCTTCCGCATGACTCAAAATCTTCCCCTTTGCCTAGTAAAACTCAATACTTTGAAAATTTTATTTCTTCATCTTTTCCATATTTTTTTCTTTAGTTTAGGTTGAATGGTAATTGCTTTTATTCTCTTGGCTTGGTCAATTAGTTGGCTGGTCGTGGAAGTAGAATGCATGCAGAACTGGAAATCTGAAAAAACTGTGTTCAAGTCCCTATTCAGTCACTAAGTATATAATTATTGACAAGCCAAATACTTTTTTAGGCCTTTATTTCCTCTTCTGTAAGATAAGAAAGGTGGACTGCATGATTGCTAGGATACCATCGAACTTAAAATGTTCTGTAACTAAGCGGAAAAAAATATAGATGATGCCAAGAAATCCTGGAGGAAATTTAAAACTTTAAATTTTGTCAACCTTAAAAGCAGACAAAAAGTATAGCAGAGGTGAGGCAAACCTTAACATTTCATCTCCTGACTTGATTTCTCAGAATTGAATTATTTCATGGAAGGTACTACTCAGACCTAAAAGACCTAAAAGATCCAAACAAAGCTCTAAAAATAAAAGATGAACCTATGTTAGGAAGAGGTGACTAGGAGCCAGTGAAGAAATTCCTGCAGTAAGAATTTCTTACATTCTTTAAGACCAAAGCAAACAAGTAGAAAGGAAAAATTCAGGTGCCCGTTTCAGTGCAGCTTTTCCTCCTGGCAGATCACTTTTTAGGGATTAGTTTTCATTTCCCCGACTCTGCAGCCTAAAGGAAAAGCTAACCTGAGCCAATTTTTTTTTTTTTTTTATGTTCCCTTGATATCTCCAATTTTCTTGAAGAGCTCTCCAGTATTTCCCATTCTATTATTTTCCTCTACTTCTTTGCATTGTTCATTGAAGAAGGACTTATCTCTCTTTCCTATTCTCTGAACTCTGCATTCAGTTGGGTACATCTTTCCCTTTCTCTCTTGCTTTTCACGTCTCGTCTTTTTTTTTTTTTTGATTTATTAAGATTTGATGAAGTTCTACCAATTATATTGATGGAAATCTGCTAGTTTTTTTTTTTTTTTTTGCAGGGGAAAATGGACAAAGGAAAGGATCAATGAGGGTGGGAGGGAAATGGGAAGAAAGAAGGGGAGTGATGATGGGGAGGAGTATATGTAATTTCTTAACCAATGGCTTTCTGTTTTTAATCACAAAGAACACTTAAAAAAAAATCATGTTGAATTCATCCTATATTAGGAGGTTTGTTCTTGAAATGAAAAGTTCAGGAAACAAAAAGTCCAGTTTGGGTGTCCTCATCTTTAGGCACATCTTGGTATTTTGTATTGGTAGGTCTATCTTTACCACAATATATTATTTAGGACAGGATCACATTTGTCACCTCTTCCTCCCTACTACCCAAAGTGGTACCAAACCCATAAAATAGTCAATAAACCTTTACAGAGTGAACAAATAAGTCTTTTTTTTTTTTTAAACTCTCCTGAGTGAACTGAGTTTTTTGAGGCTCATAAGTAAATATGTTTTGCTCTTTACTTTGTCTATTACAGCCAGATTATATGAGTGGGGTATTAAAGTCTCCCACTATTATTGTATTGCTGCATATTTCTTCTATCATATTAATTAATGTTTGTCTTAGATATATCAATGCTCCAATGTTGGGTGCATATATATTTATAATTGTTATAACTTCTTTTTGGATTGTTCCTTTAAGTTGTTATGTGTAACCTTCATTGTCTCCTTTTCAGGATCTTTAAAGTCAATTTTATCTGATATAAGTATTGCTACTCCTGTTTTCTTATGGTCCATATTTGCATAGAAAATCTTTTTCCAGGCCTTCATTTTCAGTCAGTATATATCCCGTATTTTAAGGTGGTTCTCTTGTAGACAACATATATAGGGGTCTAGTTTTTGTATCCATTTGACCCATTTTAGTCTTTTGGTTGTCTCTTGTAGACAAGGTATATAGGGGTCTTGTTGTCGGCCAGTCTTTGTCTGTTGATTAGGGCATTCAGCCCATAAACGTTTAAAGCAATTATTGATAAATAAGATTTACTTTATTGTTTTGGGTTCGAATTTATACACCCTTTTAGTGATTCCTGTCTAGAGAATGTCCTTTAGTTTTTGTTGGAGAAATGGTTTAGTGGTGCAAAATTCTCTCAACTTTTGCTTATCTGTGAAGCTTTTGATTTCTCCTTCATATTTGAATGAGATCCTTGCTGGATACAATAATCTAGGCTGTAAGTTATTTTCTTTCATCACTTTAATTACGTCTTGCCATTCCCTCCTGGCTTGGAGAGTTTCTATTGAAAGATCAGCTGTTATCCTTATGGGAATTCCCTTGTGAGTTATTTGATGTTTTTCCCTAGCTGCTTTTAATATTTGTTCTTTATATTTAATCTTTGTTAATTTGATTAATATGTGTCTTGGGGTGTTTTGCCTTGGGTTTATCCTGTTAGGGACTCTCTGGATTTCTTGAACTTGAGTGGTAATTTCCTTCTCCATTTTAGGGAAGTTTTCAACTATTATCTCCTCAAGTATGTCCTCATGATCTTTCTTTTTATCTTCTTCTTCTGGAACTCCTATGATTCGAATGTTGTAGCGTTTGATGTTATCCTGGAGGTTTCTGAAATTGTCCTCATTTCTTTTGATGCGTTTTTCTTTTTTCTTGTCTGATTCATTTATTTCTAGGATTCTATCTTCTAATTCACTAATCCTATCTTCTGCCTCTGTTATTCTACTATTTGTTGCCTCCAGGGTGTTTTGGATCCCATTTATTGCATTATTCATTATGTGTTGACTCTTTTTTATTTCTTCTAGGTCCTTGTTAAACCTTTCTTGCATCTTCTCAATCCTTGTCTCCTGACTCTTTAACTGTGATTCCATTTTGATTTCAAGATTTTGAATTAATTTCGCTATGTGAACCATGAACTTCCTGATGTTCAAGCTGGTTTTAGAAAAGGCAGAGGAACCAGAGATCAAATTGCCAACATCCGCTGGATCATCGAAAAAGCAAGAGAGTTCCAGAAAAACATCTATTTCTGCTTTATTGACTATGCCAAAGCCTTTGACTGTGTAGATAACAATAAACTGTGGAAAATTCTGAAAGAGATGGGAATACCAGACCACCTGATCTGCCTCTTAAGAAATCTGTATGCAGGTCAGGAAGCAACAGTTAGAACTGGACATGGAACAACAGACTGGTTCCAAATAGGAAAAGGAGTACATCAAGGCTGCATATTGTCACCATGTTTATTTAACTTATATGCAGAGTACATCATGAGAAATGCTGGACTGGAAGAAACACAAGTTGGAATCAAGATTGCCGGGAGAAATATCAATAACCTCAGATACGCAGATGACACCACTCTTATGGCAGAAAGTGAAGAGGGGCTAAAAAGCCTCTTGATGAAAGTGAAAGTGGAGAGTGAAAAGGTTGGCTTAAAGCTCAACATTCAGAAAACGAAGATCATGGCATCTGGTCCCATCACTGCATGGGAAATAGATGGGGAAACAGTGGGAACAGTGTCAGACTTTGTTTTTCTGGGCTCCAAAATCACTGCAGATGGTGACTGCAGCCATGAAATTAAAAGACGCTTACTCCTTGGAAGGAAAGTTATGACCAACCTAGATAGCATATTCAAAAGCAGAAACATTACTTTACCAACAAAGGTTCGCCTAGTCAAGGCTATGGTCTTTCCTGTGGTCATGTATGGATGTGAGAGCTGGACTGTGAAGAAGGCTGAGCGCCGAAGAATTGATGCTTTTGAACTGTGGTGTTGGAGAAGACTCTTGAGAGTCCCTTGGACTGCAAGGAGATCCAACCAGTCCATTCTGAAGGAGATCAATCCTGGAATTTCTTTAGAAGGAATGATGCTAAAGCTGAAACTCCAGTATTTTGGCCACCTCATGCGAAGAGTTGACTCATTGGAGAAGACTCTGATGCTGGGAGGGATTGAGGGCAGGAGGAGAAGGGGACGACAGAGGATGAGATGGCTGGATGGCATCACTGACTCGATGGATGCGAATCTGAGTGACCTCCGGGAGCTGGTGATGGACAGGGAGGCCTGGCGTGCTGCGGTTCATGGGGTCTCAAAGAGTCGGACACGACTGAGCGACTGATCTGATCTGATCATTATTTGGAATTCTTTATCAGGTAGATTCCCTATCTCTTCCTCTTTGGTTTGGTTTGGTGGGCATCTATCCTGTTCCTTTAGCTGCTGGGTATTCTTTTGTCTCTTCATTTTGTTAAAATTGCCAAGTTTAGAGTGTCCTTTACTATATTCTGGTAGTTTGTTGAATTCTCTTTATTGAGGCGGTTTACAGGTCTTTTCAATATCTGATCTCTGCCCTGTTACAGACGGGGCAGAGATGAACACCCAAATCTAAACCGGCCAGGTTCAGGCACTCGGATAATCCTCAGAAGCACAGACTTGGTTGAGTCTGCGTTTTATGCCCTTCCCAGATCCGAGTAGCGCAGGTGATGAAATGTTCACCGAGCTCAGCTGCTGCAACTTATCACCTCTCTTCCGCTCAGTTTTCTGGGTATACAAACAGCGCACTTTCTCAGGCAGATGTTGACCATCCAGAGCCCCAAGAAGCGTGAGTCAGCACAGAAACCTACTCACAGTTCTGTTAGACAGTGTCTCTCTAGGGCTGTAATTGCCCGCCTCCGGCCCTGGCTGCCTGTCACCGGAGTGGGACGGCCTGCAGCCGGCCAACTCTGTGCAGCCCTTTGTTCCGTAGGTAGTCCTGGTGGTGTCTTAAGTTAGGGCTGACTTTTGATGTAGTAGATAACCGACAGTCTGATTATTTCGTTCAGATAGCGCCCAAGATAGCCAGGCCAAATTCTTTCTCAAAGCAACGCAGGCCTCGCCGCTCCTCCTAGCCCAGCCCCCACTTGCCAATAGCAAATGCTGGTGTCCGCACCGCTTCTCCGCAAAAGGAGTTACCGCAGGGCTCGTTTTCTCGTTTTGAAGACAATGAGTTGTCTTTCTAAGTGCCTGATGTCCTCTGCCGGCATTCAGAAGTTGTTTTATAGAATTTATTCAGCATTCAAATGTTCTTTTAATGGATTTGTGGAGGAGAAAGTATTCTCCCCGTCTTACTTATCCGCCATCTTAGCTCCTCCCTGAATTCCTAACCTGAGCCAATTTATTTTCTAACTCTGCACTCCATGGAGGGCTGAATCACAGTCAAGCTGGAATCACGGAACATGCAACCGAGACAGAGAGTAAGCATAGCATAATCCAGAAATAACTTCCAAATCCTACACTATTAAACAGTTTCAACTCCCGTCTTATTCACAAAACTTTTCCTTCTAGAAATGATAGTAAGTCATTAAATTTGCTGGTATGACCTCTGTCCTTTTTTCTCTTTCATCTCAGAACCACGGTACTGAGAGTTAAACCTATGTCTTCTCACTAGCCATTTTATATAGTAGTCAATTCGTTGGTAGCAAGCAACAGAAAATATCCATATAGAACCCCATGGATTATAGCCTGCCACTATCCTCTGTCCATGGGATTCCCCAGGCAAGAATACTGGAGTAGATTGCCATTTCCTTCTCCTGGGGATCTTCCCAACTCAGGGATCGAACCCAAGTCTCCTGCACAAAGACCAGGTGACTTAAACAATAGGAATTTACTTTTCAGAGTCTGAGAAGTCCAAGATCAAAGTGCTGACCAATTCATTTCCTAAGTGAGGGCTCTCTTCCTGGCTTGCAGACAGTCACCATCTCACTATGTCCTCACATGGCAGGGAGAGAAGAAAGCAAGCTCTTTGGTGTTTCTTCTTATGAAGACACTAATCTCCTCATGAAAGTCTCACCTGTATGACGTGTGCTTTCCTAGAGTGTGCCAGGAGTGGTTTGAGATGTTTTCATGCATGATCTTGCATATGTGTGTGCGTGCTCAGTCCTGTCTGACTCTCGGCAACCCCACAGCTGTAGCCCACCCAGCTCCTCTGTCCATAGGATTGTCCCAGCAAGAATACCAGAGTGGCTTTATCAGAGAAATGCAAATCAAAACCACAATGAGGTACCATCTCATGCCAGTCAGAATGGCTGCCATCGAAGTCTACAAACAAATGCTGGAGAGGGTGTGGAGAAAAGGGAACCCTCTTATACTGTTGGTGGAAATGCGAACTAGTACAGCCACTATGGAGAACAGTGTGGAGTTTCCTTAAAAAACTGGAAACAGAACTGCCATATGACCCAGCAATCCCACTGCTGGGCATACACACCGAGGAAACCAGAATTGAAAGAGACACGTGTACCCCAATGTTCATCGCAGCACTGTTTATAATAGCCAGGACATGGAAGCAACCTAGAGATCCATTGGCAGACGAATGGATAAGGAAGTTGTGGTACATATACGTATACAATGGAATATTACTCAGCTATAAAAAAGAATGCATTTGAGTCAGTTCTAATGAAGAGGATGAAACTGAAGCCTATTATACAGAGTTAAGTAAATCAGAAAGAAAAACAACAATACAGTACATTAACCCACATATATGGAATTTAGAAAGACGGTAATGACGACCCTATATGCAAGGCAGCAAAAGAGACACAGATGTAAAGAACAGACTTTTGGACTCTGTGGGAGAAGGTGAGGGTGGGATGATTTGGGAGAAAAGCACTGAAACATGCATATTGCCATAGGTGAAATAGATGACCAGTGCAACTTTGATGCATGAAACAGGCACTCAAAGCTGGTACACTGGGACAACCTAGAGGGATGGGGTGGGGAAGGAGATGGGAAGGGGCTTCAGGATGGGGGGACACATGTGCACTCATGGCTGATTCACGTTGATGTATGGGGAAAATCACCACAATATTGTAAAGTAATTAGCCTCCAATTAAAATAAATAAATTAACTCAAAAAAAAAAAAAAGAATACTAGAGTGAGTTGCCATTTCCTCCTCCAGGGGATCTTCCTGACCCAGGGATTGAACACATGCTTCCTGCATTGCAGGCGGATTCTTTACCACTGAGCTGTCAAGGAAGCCTTTTATGACTTGATTGAAACTTAATTACCTCCCAAAGGCCCCATCTCCCAACACAATCACACCAGAGGTCAGGGCATCAATATATGAATTTGGGGAGCACAATTCAGCCCAGAGAACTACACAACCTACAGAAGAAATAAGTTTATTAAAAAATACTGAATAGTTCACAGAAACAAAAAGAATTCTAAAGAGCCAACAGGATAGCTCAGGGTGGGTAGGCAACAGGAGTCAACAGTTAGGTCATTCATGATGTTAATACTAGAAAGAATTAGTTCTAACAAAGTTTTCAGTCTTCGAGTCTCTCCATGCAAGATACAAAAAAATCAAAGAGGATGTGATTATCCTAGCTTTAGTCCTGAGGCAGGGTAACTTGGTTAATACTTATAAGGACACATCATAGAATAGACTGGGGCAGCAGATCGGAACAGGAAAACTAATTCTCCAGAAAAGAGAGAGATGAATACAAGTAGCCGAAGAGCAACAAATATCCAGTGTTCTCTGTTAAGTAGACTTACAAGAAACCTGGGTTTCAATGCTGGCTCATTAACTGGTCATTTTAGGCAAATTTATTAGACTTACCAAACCTCAGGTTTTGCATCATGCAAAGGGAAAAAGTAATATCTGTCTAATGGCAACACTGTGTTGACTAAGTTATTCACAGAGCAACTAATGTGTCTTAAATCCTCAGTGAATGTTAGATCCTTTCCTTCTCATTCTTAAATATGGCAGGAGAGTTACTGATTCACTGTTTTTGTCTGTGCACACATGCTGCTGCTGCTTAGTCACTCAGTTGTGTCTGACTCTTTGTGACCCCATGGACTGCAGCCCTCCAGGCTCCTCTGTCCATGGGATTTTTCAGGCAAGGACACTGGAATGGGTTGCCATTTCCTTCTCCAGAGGATCTTCCCAACCCAGGGATCAAATGTGTCTCCTGCTTGGCGGGTGGATTCTTCACCACTGAGCCACCTCAGAAGCCAGGGTATTTTTTAAATTACAAAATAAAATACAACTTGTATTATGTGGACATATTATACTGTTACAGGTGTTTTGCATATTAGCCTATTATGTGACATCAAAGGGATAACAGGCTGAATCAGACTTAAATGAATAAATCTCGGGTTTACCATGAATAAATGGTAAATCTCAGGTTAAGGTAAGAAGGTCAAGCTCTGACCTCTGAGGCATGGAGAATAAACAGTCTCAGTGACAATATTGCTCATCATTTCTGAGTCAAAAATGAGCCTTCTGTTTGTTAAACACAACGGACATGTTCCCTATTAAAGCTTCTAGCCAAGCGGCTCAGATCCAGGAATTTAACTGGGATTTCTGCTCTTTGAACTCTTGAAATTATATGCAAAATTGATTGTGTGTTTGTGTGTGTTTATGCATACATGTAGGTCGAAAACCACTGCTTTAACCAAAGAGAGAGCAAATAAACCCCTATGGAGAAGCAAATGGCAACCCACTCCAGTGTTCTTGCCTGGAGAATCCCATGGACGGAGAAGCCTGGTGGGCTGCCATCCATGGGGTCGCACAGAGTCGGACACGACTGAAGCGACTTAGCAGCAGCAGCAGCAGAACCACTCCAAAGAGCAACAGCCACTTTCAAATTCTCTTCCCTTAAAAGACTGGATATATGTAAACGTATGACTGATTCATTTTGCGGTATAGCAAGAAATGAACACAACATTGTAAAGCAACTATACTCTAATAAAAATTCATTTAAAATTGGAAATTTAAATTTTCAGAGAAGGCAATGGCACCCCACTCCAGTACTCTTGCCTGGAAAATCCCATGGACAGGGGAGCCTGGTAGGCTGCAGTCCACGGGGTCGCTAAGAGTCGGACACAACTGAGCGACTTCCCTTTCATGTTTCACTTTCATGCATTGGAGAAGGAAATGGCAACCCACTCCAATGTTCTTGCCTGGAGAATCCCAGGGAAGGGGAGCCTGGTGGGATGCTGTCTATGGGGTCGCACAGAGTCAGACACGACTTCATTTAAAATTGGAAATTTAAATTTTAAACCCCCAAAATAAATTAATTAATTAAAAATTGTAAAAAATAATGTTTCTTCCCTTTCAAGTGGACTCAAATATTCATGATCCTACAGTGTATCCCACTAACATCTACAAGAAAAGAAGCAACAAGTGCCTAATACACCAGAAAGTACAGTTATGCCAGAGACAATGCTTATTAACTTCATTTTAGCTGTGGAACTTGTTGCAATAAATGTCTTCCCTGAAACTCAGTATGTAAAACAGATTTTCTAGACAAATAGGTTCTACAGGCAGTTTACGTCTTCACAGAAAAGACTTTTCTTGTTTTGCGGAAAACCTGAAGCATCCATTGTTGTTGTTCAGTCGCTAAGTCACGTCTGACTCTTTGTGACCCCATGGACTGCAGCACACCAGGCTTCCTTGTCCTTCACTATCTCCTGGAGTTTGCTCAAACTTGTGTCCATTGAGTCAGCAATACCATCCAACCATCTCATCCTCTGTCGTCCCCTTCTCCTCCTGCCCTCAGTCTTTCCCAGCATCAGGGTCTTTTTCAATGAGTCGGCTCTTCACATAAGATGGCCAAAGTATTAGAGCTTCAGCTTCAGCATCAGTCCTTCCAGTAAAGTCTTATCCAGCACCACAATTTGAAAGCATCTATTCTTCAGCACTCAGCCTTCTTCATAGTCCAACTCTCACATTCATACATGACTACTGGAAAAACCATAGCTTTGACTATATAGACCTTTGTTTGCAAAGTAATGTCTCTGCTTTTTAATATGCTATCTAGGTTTGCCATAGCTTTTCTTCCAAGAAGCAAAAGTCTTAATTTCATGGCTGCAGTCACCTTCCACAGTGATTTTGGAGCCCAAAAAAATAAAATCTGTTACTCTTTCCACTTTTTCCCTTTCTATTTGCCATGAAGTGATGGGACCAGATGCCATGATCTTAGTTTTTTAAATGTTGAGTTAAGTCACCTTTTTTGCTCTCCTCTTCACCCTCATCAAGAAGCTCTTCAGTTCCTCTTCATGAAGCACCCGTGAGGATCCCTAGAGTCACTAAGAAGACTATTTAGATTGCTAAGATACTGGTGAGTGGCCCTTTGCAGAAGCACATTCTCTAAACTCAGCTACAGTGTATGTCTAGCTGACTCCTTCCACTTCCCCACAAAAGCTGTCTGAGAATTTCTCACTCAAGTCTTACAGACACCCCTGCATTCCCTGGAGAGCATATGGACCCCTTCACCAAGAGGGTCAAGCCCCAATGATGCAATTGCTGAGATTTCTTTCCTCAAGTTCTCTATATCCCCACTCATTCTAAACTCATTGTCTATTATCTTAGTGTCTTCCCCACTTTAGGCAATCAACTATCACCTTCATAATTTTTGCCAAATCATATTTGTCATATTTATACTAGTATTACTTAATAGTGTTTTTTATATCGATTCATTTTATTTACTTACATACATTTACTTATAAACATTTAAGCTTTTTTCATTAAGGCGTCATAGAAAATTTTAAACATATACAAAAATAGTACATGGAGTAGGAAGCCCATAAGGAGCCCCTAGGTACTCTTCAGCTTCAACAATTATCAATTCATAACCAGTCATTTCTCCATTTATACCAAACCCCATCCTGAACATTTTAAATCAAATCCCAGTCATCATATCACTGCACCAATAAATGTATCAGTGTTGGCCTCTGAAAGGTAAGGAACTTCTTTAGGTATACTTCTTTCTAAAATTAGCAGATCAAGGAAAAGGACAGGTACAAAGTACAAAAGTACATAGTCTGGAGAGGGAAAAAAATAGCATCCAAAGTGAGAGAAGGGACTAGAAATGAGAGAGAGAGAGGCAGAGAAAAGTAGGGCAATGGCTGGCCAGGAAAGTCTCCAAGGAATGAGACCAGCTCCAGTGCCAAGAAAATGGTGGGTGTGGGTGAAGGCTCTAGTACGTGAAGTACTGGCAGAATCTGAGGCAAATGGGAGTCCCACCGGTGGGTGGGAAGTACACTCAGAATGAGTTAGGGAACCAGCTCGGGCCTAGGGACCAACGTGGGGTGCTAAATGAGTGATGCTGCAATTGAAGAAACACCAAAGGGAAACAGAGACGGACTGGAGACACAGATGAAGAAAGTGGACGCTGACAGAACAGTGAGGCTGGGAAAGGCATAGCTGGGGACTGCAATTAAAATGGGATCCTGGTTGAGGAGAGGTTTTGTTAGTAGGAAAAGTACGGTAAGCTGGTCTTGAAAGGGGACACCCGAAGGATTAAGAGAAGGAAATTTGAGGACCAGATGGGGACAAAGGGAGGAAACCTGTCTATAAAATAGCTGCTGCTGCTACTGCTGCTAAGTCGCTTCAGTCGTGTCTGACTCTGTGCGACCATAGGGTATATGAGTGCCTTTAAACTCGTTATGCTTTTGGCCCCAAGTAAAAGAACTTCTACATACCACCAATGAATTCCTAACTGAGAGACCCAGTGACTCTTAACCCTCACTATATTCATTTCTCTGATCAAGCATTTCACTCACTTGAGCACCGTCTTCTTCCTGTGCACCTTTGAGCTCTTTGACCCTCTAATTTTCGGTCTTTAGATTCTCATTCTACCTCTCAAAATCTTTGAGTGGGTCTTCCTTCTCTCCTATCTGCCCTACAGAGGCAACATTCACCAGGGTTATGTACCTCCCAATCAACCTTGTCCATTCCCACATCTATCTGCTCACATGCGTGCTGAGTTGTGTATGAATTTGTGACCCCATGGGCTATAGCCCCCCTGGTTTCCCTGTCCATGGAATTTTCCAAGCAAGAATGCCGGAGTGGGTCGCTATTTCTTACTCCAGGGGATATTCCCGACCCAGGGACTGAACCCTATCTCTTGAATCTCCTACACTGGCAGATGTGTCACCGGGGAAGCCCCCACATCTGTATACTGGTTTTCAGAAATACATCTCTAGCCATACTGATGATTTTGAGCCTGGGACCCAAATTTCTAACTCCTTTTTGTATAACCGTCACCACACTGATATGCTCAGGTTTCTTAAATTCAATCTATTTGAAGTCAAACTAAAAGTTTTAGCTCCACAAACATATTCCTCCTTCCAGTCCCCTGATCTTAGTCACAGTATCTCTAATCACTAAGTGGGAAACCTTGGGGTCAGTTCTGAGCCCTCCCTCTCCTTCTCTACCTGGAATAGGCATGTTGTTGACCACCAGCATCTTTTTATCATCCATTCCAAATTTGAGAAATTCATCAAATCCTCAAAAGCAGAAAAGGCTGAATGCCCTGGCAGCCCCTTTCCCTGTCTCCCTTGTAACCAGTATGCAAGCTTCTGACCCAGTGAGGAAGGAAGCCAGAGCTGCACAGGATCTACTTTCATGAGGTTGAAAGTAGAGGTATGCAGTTTGGAGCAGGCAGTGGTGGAGGTTCTGGAATCCCATGCCCAGCATCAGTGATCATCTGTCATGTGGCACATAGTGCCCAGTGGTACCAACAGTGGACTCTTCACTGTAGTAACCCCACGGTGTGGTACGAGCATGGTTCCTGGCCGCATGGCTCCCAATCTTGACTCTCTGGACCTCTTGGAAATCCCACAACCTAGGAAACATATTTTCATAATCTTCTACTTCAATTAGCTGAGGGTATACTTTTGCATGCAACAGACTGGTTCCAAATAGGAAAAGGAGTACGTCAAAGCTGTATATTGTCACCCTGCTTATTTAACTTATATGCAGAGTACATCATGAGAAACGCTGGGCTGGAAGAACCACAAGCTGGAATCAAGATTGCCAGGAGAAATATCAAAAACCTCACATATGCAGATGACACCACCCCTATGGCAGAAAGTGAAGAGGAACTAAAAAGCCTCTTGATGAAAGTGAAAGAGGAGAGTGAAAAAGTTGGTTTAAAGCTCAACATTCAGAAAACTAAGATCATGACATCTGGTCCCATCACTTCATGGGAAATAGATGGGGAAACAGTGGAAACAGTGGCTGACTTTATTTTTGGGGGCTCCAAAATCACTACATATGGTGATTGTGGCTATGAAATTAAAAGACGCTTACTACTTGGAAGGAAAGTTATGACCAACCTAGATAGCATATTAAAAAGCAGAGACATTACTTTGCCAACAATGGTCCATCTTGTCAAGGCTATGGTTTTTCCAGTGGTCATGTATGGATGTGAGAGTTGGACTGTGAAGAAAGCTGAGCACCGAAGAATTTATGCTTTTGAACTGTGGTGTTGGAGAAGACTTTGAAAGTCCCTTAGACTGCAAAGAGATCCAACCAGTCCATCCTAAAGGAGATCAGTCCTAGGTGTTCATTGGAAGGACTGATGCTGAGGCTGAAACTTCAATACTTTGGTCACCTCATGCGAAGAGTTGACTCATTGGAAAATACTCTGATGCTGGGAGGGATTGGGGGCAGGAGGAGAAGGGAATGACAGAGAATGAGATGGCTGGATGGCATCACCAACTTGATGGACATGAGTTTGGGTAAACTCCAGGAGTTGGTGATGGACAGGGTGGCCTGGAGTGCTACAATTCATGGGTGGCAAAGAGTTGGACACGACTGAACAATTGAACTGAACTGAATACCTAAGTTGCTCCACTTTCCCAAAATCAGTTACTAAGCTTTGTCTCCTAGACTTACTGAATGCTGATCTGTCAAATCCCTCCTCCTTCCTCTTCCCAATGCCTCTACCTTGGTTCTGGCTTTATCAGCTGCATAGACTCCTGGCCCCCTCGATTTAGCACACTTTGCAATGTATACACCTTTGTTCACATCTCCATCATCTGAACCTTAAAGATATCTCCATGATAGCACTGACCCCACTCCTTTGAAGCCATTTGTTTGAATTATTTCTCCTAGTCTGTCAGGCTTCTATTAAAAAACATACCACAGATTAGACAGCTTACAAACAACAGACATTTATTTCTCCTAGTTCTGGAGATTTCTAGTCTGAGATCAAGGTGCCAGCACAGTTGGATGAGGCTCCTTTTCTGAGCTGCAGGCTTTTCATGATCTATGGATCTCTTTTATAAAAGCACTAACCCCATTTAGAGGTTCAACTGTCATAACCTAATCACCCCCCACAGGCCCCACCTCCTAATACTATCACATTGGGCATTGGAACGTCATCATGTGAATTTAGATGTGGGGAAATCCAAAAATTCAGACTATAACAATTACTGTTTTTTCCCATTAGCCTGGGTGTTAAGGCATTATGGCTTAGTGGAAACAGCACAAGTTTTGATGTTAGGCAGTCAGTGGCTGAACCTCAACTTACTCACTGTGGAATTCTGAGAAATTCATTTAATCTCTCTAATGTTCAGTTTCCTTGCATAATAAGACTGATCACTTTTGTTGTTGTTGCTATTCAGTCACTAAAACATGTGTGACTCTTTGCAACCCCATGGACTGCAGCACCAGGCTCTTCTGTCCTCCACTATCTCCCAGAGTTTGCTCAAATTCATGTCCATTGAGTCAGTGATGCCATCCAACCATCTTATCCTCTCTCATCCCCTTTTCCTCCTGTCCTCAATCTTTCCCAGCATCAGGATCTTTTCCAATGAGTTGGCTCTTCTCATCAGGTGGCCAAAGTATTGGAGCTTCAGCATCAGTCCAATGAATACAGGATTGATTTACTTTATGATTCAGTGATTTGATGTCCTTGCTGTCCTAGGAAGTCTCAAGCGTCTTCTCCAGCACCACAGTTTGGAAGGCATCAATTCTTCCATGCTTAGCCTTTTCTGTCATCCAGCTCTCACATCTGTACACGACTACTGGAAAAATCATAGCTTTGACTATATGAACCTCTGATGGCAAGGTGATGTCTCAGCTTTTTAATCCACTGCCTACATTTGTCATAGCTTTCCTTCCTAGGAACAAGTGTCTTAATTTTGTGGCTCCAGCTACTGTCCCCAGTGATTTTGGAGCCCAAGGAAGGAAAATGTGCCACTGTTTCCACTTTTTCCCCTTCTATTTGCCATGAAGTGATAGGACCAGTTGCCATGATCTTAGTTCTTTTAATGTTGAGTTTTAAGCCAGCTTTTTCACTCTCCTCTTTCATACTCTTCAAGAAGCTCTTTAGTTCCTCTTCACTTTCTGCAATTAGACTGGTATCCCCTGCATATCTGAGGTTGATGGTATTTCTCCTGGAAATCTTGACTCCAACTTGTGATTCATCCAGCCTGGCATTTCATATGATGCACTCTACGTATAAGTTAAATAAGCAGGGTGACAATATACAGTCTGTTGTACTCCTTCCCCAATTTGGAATCAGTTCATTATTCCATATGTCCAGTTCTAACTGCTGCTTCTTGACCTGCATACAAGTTTTGCAGGAAACAGGTAAGGTGGTATGATATTCCCATCTCTAAGAATTTTCCACAGTTTGCTGTGATCCACATAGTCAAAGGCTTTAGTGTAGTCAAGGAAGAAGATGTAGATATTTTTCTGTAATTATCTTGCTTTCTCTATGATCCAATGAATGTTGGCAATTTGATCTCTGGTTCTTCTGCCTTTTCTAAACCCAGCTTGTATATCTTGGAAGTTCTCGGTTCACATACTGCTGAAGCCTAGTTTGAAGTTTTTTTGAGCATAACCTTACTAGCATGTGAAATGAGCGCAATTATACAGTAGTTTAAACATTCTTTGGCATTGCCCTTCTTTGGAGTTGGAGTGAAAACTAACCTTGCTGCTGCTGCTGCTAAGTCGCTTCAGTCGTGTCCGACTCTGTGCGACCCCAGAGACGGCAGCCCACCAGGCTCCCCCATCCTTGGGATTCTCCAGGCAAGAATACTGGAGTGGGTTGCCATTTCCTTCTCCAATGCATGAAAGTGAAAAGTGAAAGTGAAGTCGCTCAGTCGTGTCTGACTCTTAGCGACCCCATGGACTGGAGCCTAGAGGAAGTAAAATTCACAGACAACCAAAGACAAGATTATTATAGGTTCCATTCCCCTGGATACTGTCACACAAGCTTCCAGCTATTCTCAAACACCTGTAGAGTCACCCAGGGTATGAGGAAAAGCTGGGATTAAGATTGCCTGTTTCAGGATCTGCCTGCCAATGGAAAGACTATGCCTTTCAGCCCAAGCCTCCTAGGCCAGCAACTTCCTGTCCTCCTAGTCCCAGGAGTGTGCCCAGTAGACCCTCCCCAGTCCACAGATACCATACTCTACTGTTGAGCTTCACCATGAGAACCATTCCCACAGATGGTGGGACAGTAATTGAGATAATACATATAAACAAAGCATTCAACAAATAGTGACCACTATCATTATTCATTCTGAGCAGAGATGCTTCTCTGCTGTATACCATAAGTATCTAAATAAGAGGCATGGATATTGCGCTTCATGAATTTTTAGAGAATATAAGAATTTATGAACAAATTATGGTTTTACTGGACTTAGACTGCTTTCCCCTCATTTGTCCTTACCTTTTTTCATTTAGCAAACTCCTACCTAGCTTTCAACATCCACTGCAAATCACACTCCTTTTATAAAGCCTTTCTGATGACCCCCAGTCAGAATCGGTTATCCTTTATTCTAGATTCCCAAAGTTCTTTGTTGAGAGCCAATAGAGAACTCATCACAAAGATCATGGCTTGATTTATAGTTATTTACTTACTTATGTGACTTCCCTGGTGGCTCAGATGGTAAAGTGTCTGCCTACAATGCGCGAGACCCAGGTTCAATCCCTGGGTCGGGAAGATCTCCTAGAAAAGGAAATGGCAACCCACTCCAGTATTCTTGCCTAGAAAATCTCATGGACGGAGGAGCCTGGTGGGCTATAGTCCAGGGGGTCACAAAGAGTCAGACACGACTGAACGACTTCACCTCACTTCACTTCACTTCACTTACTTATGTGAGCATCTCTCATTAAACATATTTTCATTGCAGACAAGGGCCTATATTACTTTCCTTTGTAAGATACATAGGACTCATGATGGTTAATTTTATGTGTCAACTTGTCTGGGCTGTGGTACACACATATTTGGTCAAACACTAATCTAGATGTTGCTGTGAAAGTATATTTTTTAAATGAGCAAATTTTGAGAAAAGCAAATTACTTTCCATAATTTAGATGGATCTCATCTAATCAGTTGAAAATGTTGATAAAAACAAAAAAAAAGACTGACTTCCCCCAGTGAAAAGGAAAGGCAGTCTCTGGACTGTTTTCAGACTTGAGCTATAACATCAGCTCTTCTCTGGGTCTCCAGCCTGTCAGCTTACCCTGAAAACTTTGATCCTGTCATTCTCCATAGTCCAGTTTCTTAAAATAAATCTAAATAGATGATGTTCAGATAGACAGACAGATGGAAAAACAGATTGATCAATCCTATTAGTGTGTATGAGAGAGAGAGATCTTGAACAGCAGTGTGAACTGTGCAGGTCCATTTATACATGGAGTTTTTTTCAATAAATCCAGACTGCATTACTACACTATCTGCAGTTGGTTGAGTGTGGAACCCTGGATATGAAGAGCCAAGTGCAAAGTTATACATGGATTTTCAACTGTGCAGGGGTCTGTGCTCCTAACGTTCCTCCTGTCATGTTGTTCAAGAGTCAACTACAGAGACAGATGGACAGATAGATAGCTTCACACACACACACACACACACACACACACACACGTATGTATCTACCTATCAGATCAGATCAGTCGCTCAGTCGTGTCCGACTCTTTGCGACCCCATGAATCGCAGCACGCCAGGCCTCCCTGTCCAACACCAACTCTCGGAGTTCACTCAGACTCACATCCATCGAGTCAGTGATGCCATCCAGCCATCTCATCCTCTGTCATCCCCTTCTCCTCCTGCCCTCAATCCCTCCCAGCATCAGAGTCTTTTCCAATGAGTCAACTCTTCGCATGAGGTGGCCAAAGTACTGGAGTTTCAGCTTTAGCATCATTCCTTCCAAAGAAATCCCAGGGCTGATCTCCTTCAGAATGGACTGGTTGCATCTCCTTGCAGTCCAAGGGACTCTCAAGAGTCTTCTCCAACACCACAGTTCAAAAGCATTAATTCTTCAGCACTCAGCCTTCTTCACAGTCCAACTCTCACATCCCTACATGACCACAGTGAAAACTATATCTATATCTAAATGCTATATCATACATAGGATATCCTATTAATTCTGTTTCTCTGAGAACCCTGGTGAATACAATATTTCTCCAGTGTTTGTCTTCTCATGGTATGTACTCAGTAATTGCTTCATGAAGAGGTGAGCTGGAAGTGAACAGATGAGTGAACAGGAGAAGATGAAAACTGCTGAAGAACGTGAGGCAACGTAGCCTGGGGACAAGGACAGTGGGAAAAGTCTGGGTGGGTAGAACACCATCTTGCTGGTGAGGCCTCACGAATCCCACCTCTTCTCCAGTTTTCCTAGACAAGGCCTAGGGCAGACACCGCCTGCTCAATAACAAAAGCATCATGAGGCCAGAGATTCTTTTGGCTGAATCTCTAAGAGACCAGGGTTCAGATAGGGTAACGGAGAACAAACTCCCCAGCATTGAGTCAGTGCCCAGTAAATGCTGCTGCCTGACTAAAACAATGACATGACTCTTATCTCGGTGTGCACTTCAGTTCAGCAGTGGAGCCCAGCCATGACCCACTGTCCTTCCCGAACACTGCTTCCCCTTTCAGCTCATCAACCAAATGATGCCTACATCTTCCCTCATACTTCCCCTGACTTTATTACCAGAGCCCCTTATCTCTCAGCACCTTGCACCAGCTAGGGTGGCCCTTCAGCTGCTTTGAGTTTCCCAGCACTACCCAGCCAGGGCTGCATTTAAAAGCCATCTAACTCTCTAGTTTCTGCAAATACAGGAACTGTGTAAGCAGGTTTTTTAAAGGGAAAACTATAAAATGTGGACAGTAAATTATATCGCTCTTTTCCCCTCCCATTGAAAAATGGCAGGCTGCTAAGTGGTGTGGAGCTCAGTCAGTGTTTCAGATTAAAGGGAGTCAAATCTAAACCTTACATTACTTCTAGAGCATGAAAAAGAAAGAACCTTAAATAGTCCCCATAACTGACAGGCGAAAAGGGGTGTCTCTGTCAGTCATTATTGCTATTTTTGTATTTGTAAATGGATGGAAGGTCTCTGGAGCTTTTTTAAGCTTAAGCATGCCCATTTTAAAGCAAGCCAATTTAAGAAAGCCCAGCCTAGCAAAACAGATGAATGAGAAAGTATTTCTTCATTTTATAAAAGAATTCTTCACTCCAAAAGCAATTAAGACAATCTCTATGATTATTAATGCCTTAAAAGTCTACCACAAATGTGCTTCTAATGATCTGTCTGAAAAGTTATTTCCCTACTGAAGGGTCCAGGTAATTACTTAGAGACTAAAATGAGCCATATCCATGTTGCATTATTTAAAACTTGGGTTTACTGGAAGACTAAATTGGGCAAAGGATTTCCTACACACACAAATAGTCTCTCTTGCCAGATTGATTTGCAAAAGGAAAATAAAGAATGCAACCTTAAGAATGAGATTATTTGAGATTCAAAATAATATCCTTATGGACTCATTTTTACAGGGCATTAACTTTAAACAAAAGATTGAGTACCTAATATTACAGAAACCATGAATACATTATTTGCTCATTCCATATATATAAATTGGACATGGTCAAGCAGAAGATGGCAAGAATGAACATTGACATTTTAGGAATCATGAAACTAAAATGAACAGAAATAGGCGAATTTAATTCAAATGACCACTAATATCTACTACTGTGGGCAAGAATCCCTTAGAAGAAATGGAGTAGCCCTCATAGTCAACAAAAGAGTCCAAAATACAGCACTTGGATGCAATCTCAAAAACAACAGCATGATCTCAGTGTGTTTTCAAGGCAAACCGTTCAACATCACAGTAATCCAACCACTAATGCCAAAGAAGTTGAAATCAAACGGTTCCATGAAGACCTACAAGACCTTCTAGAACTAACACCAAAAAGAGATATTCTTTTCATCATAGGGGATTGAAATGCAAAAGTAGGAAGTCAAGAGATACCTGGAGTAATGTTTGGCCTTGGAGTACAAAATGAAGCAGGGCAAAGGCTAACAGAGTTTTGCAAAGAGAACACACTGGTCATAGCAAACACCTTCTTCCAACAACACAAGAGAAGACTCTACACATGGACATCACCAGATGGTCAATACAGAAATGAGATAGATTATATTCTTTGCAGCCAAAGAGAGAGAAGCTCGTCTCCATCTTCAGCAAAAATAAGACCTGGAGCTGACTGTGGCTCAGATCATTAATTCCTTATTGCAAAATTCAGGCTTAACTTGAAGAAAGTAGGGGAAAGCACTAGACCATTCGACTATGACCTAAATCAAACCCCCTATGATTATACAGCAGAAGTGACAAATAGATTCAAGGGATTAGATCTGGTAGATAGAATGCTTAAATAACTATGGACGGAGAGAGGTTTATGACATTGTACAGGACGCAGTGACCAAAATCATCCCTTAGAAAAAGAAATGCAAGAAGGTAACATGGTTGTCTGAGAAGGTCTTCTTTTCTGAGAAAAGAAGAGACATGAAAGGCATGGGAGAAAGGGAAAGATATACCCAACTGAATGCAGAGTTCCAGGGTATAGTAAGGAGGGATAAAAAAGTGAATAATGCAAAGAAATAGAGGAATACAATAGCATGGGAAAGACTAGAGATCTCTTCAAGAAAATTACATACCAAGGGAACATTTCATCCAAAGATGAGCATAATAAAGTATACACAAATAGCAAGGATTTAACAGAAGCAGAAGAGATTAAGAAGAAATGACAAGAATACACAGAAGAACTATAAAAAAAAAAGGTCTTAATGACCCAGATAACCATGATGGTGTGCTCACTCATCTAGAGCCGGACATCCTGGAGTGTGAAGTCAAGTGGGCCTTAGGAAGCGTTACTACAAACCAAAGTAGTGGAGGTGATGGAATTCTAGATGAGCTATTTGACATTCTAAAAGATGATGCTATTAAACTGCTGTACTCTATAGGCCAGAAAATTTGGAAAACTCAGCAGTGGCCACAGGACTGGAAGAGATCAGTTTTCATTCCAATCCCAAAGAAGGACAACACCAAAGAATGTTCAAACTACCATACAATTGCATTCATTTCACATGCTAGGAAGGTAATGCTCAAAATTCTCCAAGCTAGACTTCAACAGCATGTGAACTGAGAACTTCCAGATGTAGAAACTGGATTGAGAAAAAGCAGAGGAACCAGAGATCAAATTGCCAACATCTGCCCGAATATAGAAAAAGGAAAGAAATTTCAGAAAAACATCAACTTTTGCTTTATTGACTATACTAAATCCTGTGACTGTGTGGATCACAAGAAACTGGGAAATAAAGAGATGGGAATATCAGACCACCTTACCTGTCTCCTGAGAAACCTATATGCAGGTCAAGAAGCAACAGTTAGAAGTAGACATGGAACAACAGACTGCTTCACAATTAGGAAAGGAGTACATCGAAAGTATATACTGTGATCCTGCTTATTTCACTTTTGTGTAGAGTACATCATGTGAAACGTTGATCTGGGTAGATCACAAGCTAGAATCCAGATTTCTGGGAGAAATATCAATAACCTCAGATATGCAGATGACACCACTCTAACAGTAGAAAACAAAGAGGAAATAAAAGCCTCTTGATAAGGGTGAAAGAGAAAAGTGAAAAGGCTGGCTTAAAATTCAACTCTAAAAATACAAAGGTCATGGCATATGGTTCCATCATTTCAAGGTAAACAGATGGGGTAGATGGGAAAACAATGGAAACAGTGGGCTCCAAAATCACTGCAGATGGTGACTACAGCCATGAAATCAAAAGACACTTGCTCCTTGGAAGAAAAGCTATGAACAACCTAGACAGCATATTAAAAAGCAGAGACATTACTCTGCTGACAAATGTCTGTCTAGTCAAAACTATGGTTTTTCCAGTTGTCATGTATGGATGTGAGAGTTGGACTATAAAGAAAGCTGAGTGTTTAAGAATTGATGCTTTTGAACTGTGGTGTTGGAGAAGACTTTTGAGAGTCCCTTGGACTGCAAGGAGATCCAACCAGTCCATCCTAAAGGAAATAAGTCCTGAATATTCATTGGAAGGACTGATGCTAAAGCTGAAGCTCCAATACTTGGGCCATCTGATGCGAAGAACTGACTCATTGGAAAAGACCTTGATGCTGGGAAATATTGAAGGCAGGAGAAGGGGACGACAGGGGAAGAGATGGTTGGATGGCATCACCGACTCGATGTACATGAGTTTGAGTAAGCTCCAGCAGTTGCTGATGGACAGGGAAGCCTGGTGTGCTGCAGTCCATGGGGTCACAAAGAGTCAGACACGACTGAGTGACTGAACTGAACTGAAACAGATGGGTAAAAAGTAGAAGCATTGACAGATCTTATTTTCTTGAGCTCCAAAATCACTGCAGACAATGACTGCAACCATGAGATTAAAAGATGCTTGCTTCTTGGAAGAAAAGCCATGACAAACCTAGACAGCATATTTAAAAGCAGAGACATCACTTTGCCAACAAAGGTCTGTATAGTCAAAGCTATGGTTTTTCCAATAGTCATGTAAGGGTGTGAGAGTTGGACCATAAAGAAGGCTGAGTTCAAAAGAATTGGTACTTGCAAACTGTGATGCTGGATAAGACCCCTGAGAGTCCCTTGGACTGAAAGGATATCAAACCAGTCAATCCTAAAAGTAATCAACCCTGAATATTCATTGGAAGGACTGACACTGAAGCTGAAGCTCCAATACTCTGGCCACCTGATGCAAAGAGCCACCTCATTGGACAATACCCTGATGCTGGGAAACATTGAGTGCAGGAGGAGAAGGGGGTGACAGAGGATTAGATGTTTGGATGGCATCACCGATTCAATGGACATGAGTTTTAGCAAACTCCAGTAGATAGTAAAGGACAAGGAAGCCTGGTGTGCTGCAGTCCATGGGGTTGCAAAGACTCAGACATGACTTAGCAACTGAACAACAACAGATAAATCTTGATTACTTAATACTTCTAAAGTAATGTGCTATCCCCTGAAGTGGATATAAAATAAAGGTTATGTTTTTCCCTCCAAGGAAGTTGAAGAAGTAAATCATTCTTCTTCATAAGTCATATGAACCACTTGTGAAATAAGGTCAGAAATTATAGTGTGCCATGTGGAAAAAAAAAAAAAAAAAGAACAGATAGCAAGCAAAACAAGAAAAGGGAAACCAGTAACAGCTAAAGTGGCGAGAGAAATGAAACTTGAGCTGGCTGCTGAACCAAGAATTTGTACCCAAGCTACTTTAAAAAATGTCCAGGATGGGACTCAAAAATAGAAGGGAAAAGGTAAAAAGTGAAGTTTAAAAAGAGAAACAGATGTCAGGAGAGAAACTATGATCACATAGTAAGCTATGGGGAGGAATAGAACCTATAGAGTCAGAGGGGAAAACAGAGTCCCAAATCCTAAGAGAAGGTCCAGAACAGCCAAACACAACCGGGCTGGCTCTCGGGCCCTGCTGCTGAAGTTCCTTCTCTCCGCAGGATTCACGCTCAGAGGGTACGCAAACTCCACAGTGTCCCAGTGACATTCAAACCTCTATTAATGATGAACTCACAAAACCGTGTTCCTCCTTCTCTCTTCCTGATTCTGCTGGCACTAGCAGTTTTCTGCCGCAAATGCTTAATAAAGTCTTAACAGGAATGGAATTGTTCCAGCCTGTTCTCATCCTCATTACACTCATGACGCTTCCTGTCTCTATAACAGATACTCTTAATGCCACCCCTGACTTCACTGAATTCCCCTCCGACTGTTGGAAACTTTGTGCGTGACCATCCCAGGGACAATATCTGCTCTTGCGTTACATTGTAGTAAGATCACAGACATGGAGAAAGAGCTGCAGGTTAACTGCCCTAGAATTAACATTTTAAATCCCACAGCAGGGGCAGACGTAAGAACCATCTGGCACAAAGAGCACTTCCTCTCTGGCACCAGGCCAAGGGGCTGAAACAGAGTCTAAAAGCTTCAGGGCAAGGGTATGTATGTGTATACCTAAATGCATATTTGTTGTTGCTGTTTAGTCACTGGGTCATATCCAACTCTTTTGCGACCCCATGAACTGTAGCCCACCAGGCTCCTCTAGTCATGGGATTCAGTCCACCAGGCTCCTCTGGTAATGGGATTCTCCAGGCAACAACACTGAGGTGGGTTGCTTCCTTCTACAGGGATCTTCCTGACCCAGGGATTAAACCCGTGTCTCCTGCTTTGGCAGGAGGATTCTTTACCACTGAGATATCAGGGTAGCACATATGTATGTGTATCACTTTGTTGTACACCTGAAACTACACAACACTGTAAATCAGTTCAACAACAAAAAAAATACAAAGATCTAGGGCTGGAAGGTAGAGGGCTACCCACTCTGCATAACAAATACTGCTAGTTATATTTATAGAACATGGTATTTTTTAGTTCCACAGTGCTTTAAACTTTAAAATCTTCTTTCCCTTACTTTATTTCATGTCTTAAATACTTTCAAATAAAAGACTCTTCAAAAATAGGAAATATCAGTTTCCTTTATTTAAGAATAATATATATACAAGGTAGAGCTCAGCTCTTATGCACACGGCTCAGTGAATGTAACCACCACTCAGGGTCAGGATATATAGCATTTCAAGCCCAAAAGACTCTCCTGTGCTCCTCCTCTCAATAATTTTTTTCTTCATTCCACTGACTTTTTTAATAAAAATTAAAGTTAGAAACAATAACACCCAGCTATGCTCAATCCACTGACATTTGGGAAAGCTGATTCACTGATGTGCTTTCGAAGTTCCAAGAAACAGTGATAGAAAAGAGCAAAAATATTATTGTGTTCCTGGTTTACACCAGGAAAAATTGTCCTATCCCTCACATCAAACCCCAGCTTTTTGAACGCACTCATTAGGGATTTAAAAACATATTTTTAGAAAAATATCATATCTAAGAAATATTGACAATGGGAATAACAAGTACCAGGAGACAATTATTAGCCTTTAAAAAATTTAAGTCAGAAACATACCCCAATATACAGCCATTACCAACATGTGCAGTAAGTGCAAAGAGGACAAAGGGGGTTGAACAAAGGGGTCATCTGGTCTGGCTATATATATGTGTGTATATATATATATAATTTTTTTTTTTTGACCAGCATGAGGGATCTTAGTTCTCTGACCAGGGATCGAATCCGCACCCCCTGCAGTGGAAGCACACAAAGTCATCCACTGGACCTCCAGGGAAGTCCCCTGGCTATATTTTTGTGGAATCTTTTGCTAATTGTTATGCTTTAACTTTACCTTACTTAGCATGGAAATAAAATACCAGCATAGATGTCACTGAGGGCAAGAATCAGAAGCAAAAAACAATTCCCAGAAAAGGGAATTTCACACCTTTCTAAGAAAGTTAGACTGGGTTATTTCAGAAAACTATAGACTTATGACTATTTAAATAGTTAAGCAGGTGTCTTTTTTTCCCCTAGGCCACATAACACAAACCACAGTCGAGAATTATCACTGGTGAAAATCAGGCAAAATGAAGAGAAGTTTCACAAACACAATAAGCTATAAGCAGACAGCACAGAGAGACTTCACCATAATGTTTACCCTCAAGGTTAGTGTTTGAAGCACATTCTGCAATTAGCAAAGGTTCAGTTCAGTTCAGTTACTCAGTCGTGTTTGACTCTATGCGACCCCATGGACAGCAGTATGCCAGGCCTCCCTGTCCATCACCAACTCCCAGAACTTACCCAAACTCATGTCCATTGAGACGGTGATGCCATCCAATCATCTCATCCTCTGTTGTCCCCTTCTCCTCCCACCTTCAATCTTTCCCAGCATCAGAGTCTTCTCCAATGAGTCAGTTCTTTGCATCAAGCGGCCAAAGTATTGGACTTTCAGCTTCAACATCAGTCCTTCCAAAGAACACCCAGGACTGATTTCCTTTAAAATGGACTGGTTGGATCTCCTTGCAGTCCAAGGGTCTCTCAAGAGTCTTCTCCAACACCACAGTTCAAAAGCATCAATTCTTCGGCACTTAGCTTTCTTTATAGTCCAGCTCTCACATCCATATGTGACTGCTGGAAAAACCATAGCTTTGACTAGATGGACCTTTGTTGGCAAAGTAATGTCTCTGCTTTTTAATATGCTGTCTAGGTTAGTCATAGCTTTTCTTCCAAGGAGCAGTTTTTCAATTTAATCATCATCAACTTACTGAAAGTACAAGACTGAAATCTTTATAAGAGCTGCAATTACATTCGTCGGCCCACCACTCAACAGGTGTCTGCAGTACTCTAACGCCAAATTTATTTGCTACGTAATAGAACCAAAATTGGCTTTGAATAAGAACAAAACTTAGATACAAGCTTGAGATCTTCCCTAGGTTTATGAGGGTCTGTAACTTTCTGCACTCTCTGACCTAATCTCTATTTAACATTCACTATTGTTCATGGCAACAAAACACCAAGCCTGGCTTCCAATTACTACCTGGTCGACAGCATCAAGAAACACTGGGGTCAAAGCAGAAAAACTATTGTTCCTTGGCTGCCATTTTCTTTTTTATTCTCATGGCCTATAGGAGACACAAATCTAGGTATCCACCCTGAAGAAGTTACCAAGTAAAATTACTCCCTTTTCTCTACCAGAGAACAAACCACAATGACCACTAGACTAGCTTTCCTATAGGTAAATTTATGGATGGATCATGTACTGTTTGAGAGACCTTATCAACAGTCTCACATAATCGGTTCAAACTAAGGGTAGGTTAGAAGCCTCTAGCAAAACATGCACAGGTTGTGTTCTGAAAGCCTCTGAAAGAATAGTAGAGTAAGAGGCAGAATGATGGACCTCCGATCCCAATGTCAGTGCTAACACTTGTACGCATTCAACAACACACCTCACTTTCTCTTGCGTCAGTTTGTCCTGTGTAACTTGGGAATGACATGTAGCTACCTTTCGGGGTTAAATTAAATAAAGGATTAAATAAAATAAGGCATACAAGTGCCTGCTACAGCACACAGCTAAGTAAGACCACACAACAGGGCTGTCTATTGCAGTATATTTGGGATCCACACCTTTGAGGGAGTCAAAGAAGCAGGTGTGAACAGAGAGAAGGTTGAACTTCAGTGCCTTCACAATAAAGGAAGCTGTCACCCTGGGATCTCTGGAGCTGGGAGGGCTCTTCCTCAAAGCAAAGAAACTGAGTCTTTATTTTCCTGCCTATTAGCCATGAAATTAAAAGACGCTTACTCCTTGGAAGGAAAGTTATGACCAACCTAGATAGCATATTCAAAAGCAGAGACATTACTTTACCAACAAAGGTTCACCTAGTCAAGGCTATGGTCTTCCCTGTGGTCATGTATGGATGTGAGAGCTGGACTGTGAAGAAGGCTGAGCGCCGAAGAATTGATGCTTTTGAACTGTGGTGTTGGAGAAGACTCTTGAGAGTCCCTTGGACTGCAAGAAGATCCAACCAGTCCATTCTGAAGGAGATCAATCCTGGAATTTCTTTGGAAGGAATGATGCTAAAGCTGAAACTCCAGTATTTTGGCCACCTCATGCGAAGAGTTGACTCATTGGAGAAGACTCTGATGCTGGGAGGGATTGGGGGCAGGAGGAGAAGGGGACGACAGAGGATGAGATGGCTGGATGGCATCACTGACTTGATGGGTGTGAGTCTGAGTGACCTCTGGGAGCTGGTGATGGACAGGGAGGCCTGGCGTGCTGCAGTTCATGGGGTCGCAAAGAGTCGGACACGACTGAGCGACTGATCTGATCTGATTAGTTACTGTATGTAGGCGGCCCCTGAGAAGGTGGCATGACTTATGTGAGATAAACCTTTGCCTGAGGGCAATGTCCAGAGAGGACCCTTTCCCAGTTACTAGTGACTTGGATCTGAAGGAGAAGTCTGGGTAATACACCATACTATTCACTATGTAGTATAAACCCTATACTATACAAACATACACCTTTTTTTTAATGTTAAGGTCAAGTAACAGTGCTTATTTTGCTAGGTATTTGTAAGAAAAATAAGCACCCTTCCCATCAAAATGCTGAAAACTATTTTTTTACTACAAAGAAAGTACACAAATAATTTAAATCAAGGACAAGGTCAAGAATTGAGATGCTCTTGCTCCAATGAAACCATAATATAACCTCTAACATAGATAAATGTCAGTTCAAAATATTTAACTGCACAAACATCGACTGGAAGAGAACTGATATGATAACATTTTTTCATGCAGAAAATATCCCGGGGAGTTAGTTGTTTTCAAGCTTAAAAAGTGTCAAGAGTACAAAGGCAACTACCAAGAGAGCAAATGCATTTAGTCTCTATTAATAGAAATGTAGTTGCTAGCAGATGTTATGGTTCTGCCATACATTCCATAATGGAGAGACAACCACATCTGGAGAGATACTCAGTTCTCAACCTCACATTTTAAAAGACACAATTCAAAACTAGACTGAGCCCTAAGAATAGCAATCAGAGGTCTGAAAATAATGCCCTATGGAGAAAAGCTGAAGGGTGTGGGAGTGGTTACTCCAGAGACAAGAGGCCTCCATGAGGAGGAAGGAAGTCAACTGAATATATTGGGTCTGAGTTTTTCCAGAAAGAACTAGGATTTGTGGGTAGAAATTACAGGGACTATTTCAACACAATATAATGAAAAATTTTCAAACAATTAGAGCTGTTCGACAACAGAGCCAGAACAGCCCTGCCCTGAAAGTGCCTCAACCAAGGCTCCTTTCAGGGATGCTGGGGTCCTCCTCCCCAGACATACCCTTTAAAATCTCATTTTTCTAAGGTTGAGAATTAACAAAGACCGTACAAGGCCGGAAGTAAATTTCAAAAAGAGAGGCTAACTTTGCTTCACTCCTCCTTGAACATCTATCTAACCAGCTATTTATCTACCTACCTACCTACCTATAACTTCCAAGCTCAGCCATAGGGCAGGAACCCTGCCTCTGTTATTCCCCTTACCAAGAGAACAGAAGAATGGTTAAATAACATCTGAAAGATGAAATGGCCAACAGCTCATGAGTAAACCAATACAACTCAGATGTTTTTTATCTCATATAGATATGCCTATCCATACTCTTTCTTAAGAACTCCCCAATAAAGTGAGTCATCATGTGAACTCAATTAAACTGTCACCTCCTTAGAGCCCAGTTTCCCTTCTGGTAATAAATACAAGAGTCGGGGCTAAATAATCGCTTGATCTCTTTCAGCCCAAGCAGTCTCACAGCCCAAAGGAAGGAGGCGTTGTTTTTATCAAGAACAACTTAAAATTTATTAGTTATCTAGAAGCAAATTTGTGTGTGTGTGTTTATATGGCTATACAAAGTAGTTGAAGAAGATTTGTTTGTTGTTAAAATTTATGACTTAGTAAAACACCCAGAAGAAAGCAAAAGATAAAGAACTCCCAAGAAGAAAAATCTCTAGAGTAATCATCAGAGTGTCTGGCTTGGTTTTTACTCATTTTTACCTTTTCCTGTGAGTTCACAGAAAAGTTTCAAAAATCAATTGCTCTGCGTTAGGTATACATGACTAGGGGAAGTCAGCTGACTTTAGGAACTGTGCTAAAAAAAAAAAAAATCTACCTAAAAATAATGAATTTTTTTAAAAAAGGAGACATTAGGAAACTGCAGAGAAGATAATGGCAACCCAGTCCAGTACTCTTGCCTGGCAAATCCCATGGACGGAGGAGCCTGGGAGTCGAACACAACTGAAGTGACTTAGCAGCAGCAGCAGCGGGAAATTCTGGGGGTGGTGGAAACATCGTACACTACAAATACTATTATGACAGGAACAGAACTGACTGGAACTTTTTTTAAGGACAGGTATGTTATGTTACACATGTGTTTCAGGGGATTTGTATAATATTTTAAAAGTTTATCATCCATTTGAATCAAAGTTCAACAAAAGAATTAAAATATATATTATTATATGATGTGTTAAAATTATTTAAAATATAATCAAGGTATTATTAAATAACTTTTCATCCGAATCCAGAAAAGGCAATTCCCTGGAGATCCAGTGTTAGGACTCTGCGCTTTCACTGCCTAAGGCCTGGGTTTGATCCCTAGTTGGGGAATTAAGATTCCACAAGCAGCTCAGTGAGGCCAAAAAAAGTGGGAGGAGTGCTGGGGGATGGATTATTTTTCCATCTCAGAGCAGCACTCCAGTTAGAGTGCTGACTACAAGGAGTACCTTGGATGGTAACAAAAGGCACATTCCTAAACATGTAGTCAGATCTAACACAGATCTGAAATATTTATATTTGTCATTACTGTGGGTTCTGGTACTCTGGTCACTGCTAACATACAGTATATGCTCTGAAAGAACAACACAATTTAGTAACGCTTATTTTGGGATAATCAACAGATTAGTCATCTAAAACACAGCCACAAGCAGCAGTAAATCAGCTGTCAAAAAGTAAGTGTAATCCTAATCTGTATTAATAGAAGTGTAATTTTATAATGAAGAAAGTGAAATCTAGGGAAAGAAAATGCCAATATAATGTGGGAGAGAGATGGGAGTAATGAAGGTGAAAGAAGAAATGGTCAAAAGTTGGAGGTGCCCTGATGGAAGGACCTAGTGAAGCAGCAGTAAGGTGGGAGAGAGATGGGAATTCTAGAGGTAGCACTGAGATTCTGGGCCGTAGTGCAGAGAAAAAAGATACATGACTCAAAGGATGGGTCATGCACCCAAATTTAAATGAGGATTTAGCTGATGCTTGTGAAGTGCTTGCCCTTGACAAAGTACTTTCATCCTGATGATAGTATTTAATCCATCTACCACCTGAGACAGCATCTATCTACTGTTCTCATCTTAAAGATAGAAAGTAAGGCTGAGACTAAATGACTTGCCTTGATTCACACCAGGTCTTTTAACTCCAATTTTACACACTCATCACACACAAGAGAGCAAATTCAAGATCAGCTTATTTTACAGATATTAGAAGGAAAATGGACTACTTAAAAATAAATAGTACTGAACTATCTCATAAAGTGCTTTCACATGTAGTCTATTATTTACTTTTCGGGAACTGTTATTTCCATTTTATAGATTTAGGAAATTATGACATAGCATAACTTAAAGTTCTGCAGGAAATCACTGATGTGGAATTAAAAGCAAGGTCAACCAAGTCTGGCTTGGCCTATGCGATCATGCACAGGACATGCAGAGATCAAATAGGATTCCATAGTCAGAATTACATGAAAAAACCTTCAAGTTAATATATTAACAGCAACAATCATAATAAGTGCTTTGGAAAGGAAAAAAACAAGGTCTCTGCTAAAGTCTCCACATAGTCCTCCTATAACTGTAGCCCACACCAAGAAAATCAGTATCAAAGATCAACATATATTAAGGATAAACCACAACAACTGAATAGGTAAGAAGCATGATTATTCCCATTTAAGTTGCCAAAATAATTATGTCTAGCTTTTCTAAAGATGTCCTTACAGGTGGGGGGGAGCATCTTTTTATCACAGATGGGAGAAATGATTTTACTTCAAGCTCATCATATATGGGGTAGACAATCAGTAGGTATTTTACTTTCACATGGAGAAGGAAATCACAACCCACTCCTGTATTCTTGCCTAGAGAATCCCACGGACAGGGGAGTCTGGTGGGCTGCTGTCCATGAGGTCGCATAGAGTCAGACACGATTGAAGCGACTTAGCATGCATGCATGCATTAGAGAAGGAAATGGCAACCCACTCCGGTATTCTTGCCTGGAGAATCCCAGGGACAGAGGAGCCTGGTGGGTTGCTGTCTATGGGGTCACACAGAGTCAGACACGACTGAAGCGACTTAGCAGCAGCAGCAGCCATTACTTTCATAGGGCAGTGGGTAAGTATTCCCAGAAAAACTGAATAATATTTGAATGAGATTTCATTTATTGTAGTTGACATATTTCCTTTCTTGAGCTCTGTTCCATGCTATTTTATCTTCAGTAACAGATGAAAATGTATTCATGAAAAAGTTGTGATACTAATATTTTGCTGATACTCTTCTTCAAGATGAGACTGCTTATGTCATGCTGCAGTTGGTTTGCTGATTTTTAAAAACTGCAAAATAAAGACCTGAGAAATAATTTGTTCAGCAATTCCCAATCCCAATTTAGTAATGCAGTCTTTCTACCCATCTCACAACAGGATATCTGCAGTTATTCCAAAGCCTATTATGGAATTTTTCCAACAGTCTCAAGCCAAAAAAAAAAAAAAAAAAAAACTTGAAAAACTTTTAGGAGATAAGATAGCAAAAGAGTATCACAAAACTGCATTATAGGTAATGAATACAAGTCTAAAAAGAGATCATAGAATTAGACCAGTGGCTTTCAACTGTGGCTGAACAGTAATTTTTTTTTAAATTGTAATGTCCAGGGTACACCTCAGATGAATTACATCAGAATCTTTGGGAGTAGAACACAGGTGTGAGTATTTTTTCAGGTTCCCCAGGAGATTTCAATATATAGCCAAGGTTGGAAACAACTGGAATAGAACCATTAAAGGACTAAATCCTTAAAATAATGCTATCTTCTGTAAGGTTTAAGGGGGGTGGGTGGAGTGGGGAGTATGTGCAATGAAGTGAGAGCTAGCTGAAACACTTCCTAACTCCATGACTAAGGCAAATCTTCAATTCTGAGTCTCCCAACTTCCTCAAAGGGCTGCCATGAAGCAGAAACTAAAAGAACATGTGAAAGCACCTAAAAGCATTAATGCCACATAAAAGCATTGAATAAATCTCCCTTCTCCCCTCTTCCATCCCTCCAAGTGTTTTAGGGAAACACTGCTGCTGCTGCTAAGTTGCTTCAGTTGTGTCCGACTCTGTGCGACTCCATGGACTGCAGCCTACCAGGCTTCTCTGTCCGTGGGATTCTCCAGGCAAGAATACTGGAGTGGGCTGCCATTTCCTTCTCCCTAGGGAAACACTACTTCTGACCAAATGGATTAGACAGTAATAGCTCTAAACACAGAGCACAATTGTTTCCCCCCAAATTTTAGGCAAATACAACTACAGCCCTTGGACAGCAAGAAGGTCCAACCAGTCCATCCTAAAGGAAATCAGTCCTGAATATTTATGGAAGAACTGATGCTGAAGCTGAAACTCCAATACTTTGGCCACCTGATGCAAAGAGCTGACCCATTTCAAAAGACCCCGATGCTGGGAAAGATGAGATGGTTGGCTGGCATCACCAACTCAATGGACATGAGTTTGAGTAGGCTTTGGGAATGATGGACAAGGAAACCTGGCATGCTGCAGTCCATGCGGTCGCAGAGTCGGACACAACTGAGTGACTGAACTGAACTGACTGACAACTACAGCCATTCTTTCACCAATAATGGAAAAGAAATATGCAGAGTCTGCAATTCACCAATGACTCTCCTGCCAAAAGCTCATCTAAAAATTGGTTGTTTGAAGCAAAAATAAGATGCCATATTTTGCCAGTTGGCTAAACTAAAAGACTGATAATCATCGATAATCACCAGTGTTGGCAAGAATGTGGGAAAAGAAGGTTGTAGAAATATAAATTAGTACAACCTCTTTTGGAGAGCAATTTGGCAGTATTTATCAAAAATTTAAATGTACATACTCTTCCATCCAACTAATCCATTTCCGGGCACCTAGCCTAGAGACATACCCGCACATACCTACACACAGAGATATCATTATGTTTTTGGTTTTATTTTTCTCTCAAAGAACTTATTACTTTCTCAAATTCTTTGTTTGCAGACCATCTTCATACTAGAAGGTAAAGCCCTGTGGCAAGAGGCTCTTCAGTCTTGTTCGCCAGTGAGAAGGGCTGGGCTTGTCAATAGGGCCCAAGTTATGGTCATACTTATTGCCCACAGTGTCATTCTGCTGGATACATACAATTCTTTGGTTTCTGATGCACTTTCTCCATCAATCCATTCATGTTTCTCTTTCCTTTATTTATTTCAGATAACATATAAATACGCATGCACCATCTAACGCAGCGATACTAACAACAGCTAATATTTGTGTGCTCTCCCCACGCCATTCCCTGTGTGTCCTCCAGCCTCACCACTTCACGGGTAAACACTACCCTGAGCTTTGTGTTTATTTATTCCTTTGCTTGTTTTTAAATGTTACAAAAGTAGCACTGTACTATAAATAGTTTTCTGGGATTTTCTTTTTTCACCAACATTTTGTGATAGATTCATCTGAGTGCCGTGTCTATCTGCACTTTCTTTGATGGCAGATAAATATTCCATTGTGAGGATTAATCATAATGTATTTATCTATTCTCCTATAGTCAGTGGTACTGTGCACACTCTTCCTCATATTTTATAGCACCAAGTCGACTTCTGGCAGGAAATCTGACTGCCGTCACACTAACCCCATCACCCAAAAGAATCACGGATGGGCTCCCCTAAAAGGTCTAATTTCTCTCCCCACTCCCTCCTGCAACCAGACCAGTTCAAGGGAGGGAACTCATGAAAGGGGAAAGCACTCCTTTTAAAAGACAGCTCTTGGCAGCAAACATTTATTGCTATAACTGGCCCCTTCCAGAACTATTCTGTTACCTCCAACCTCAGGCTGGCTGCTTACTTTGCCCACCTGCCAGAATTTTAAAGATATTTTTATTTGAAAGACAAATTTCTGAACAGTTTGATTTCAATACTTTATTCTTATTATTTTAAAAAGTCAACTCCAAAGAGAGTTTTAGCTACTGATATTAACTCCAATACATAATCTTATTTAGCACTAATTTTTGACATTGAGTGCTCCAAAAATGCACAGATGAACTCCTTGATGGGTAAACACACACATATACACACAGTAGCCTGAGTAAAAAATCCAGTTTCAGTAGCTACATGTAGCCCGTTCTGTTTCCTCTCACTAAGATATGACATAAAAGATTTAAAGCAATTTAGGAAAAGAAGAAAGAATAACCTATGCATTGTCTTGTAATGATTTTTTAAAATTTAATTTAGAATATGGGCCAAGATGTTTGTAATGCCTGTATAAATACTGCTTTGGTCTCATCAGTATTTTACGATCCTTCTGGTGTTAACATTGTCCAAAGACCTCAAATTACAGAAATCACTTCTTTTTAATTTGGTTTTTTAAAGCTGCTGCCTCCACTCAGGAAAGAGAAAAATGAGACCACCAGCTAGGGACCATCTAACTAAAACCAGCCATGTCAATAACCACAGCACCCTCACCCCATCCTATACCCTTCTGTTCAGTTTACAGGTGTTAACTGGTTAGGGTTTGCATTTTGCTAAAACCACGGCCTCAAATTCCTAAACACACAGTCCCCGGTCCTCAGCACACTCTACCATGGTCCACATTCTCTGGATCCAGGCGCATCTGTCCACCTTGCCTCCCAGTCAGCTCTCACATGCACTCAGCCTTGCCTCCCATCCCCGCTCAGCCCCTTTGTTTCTGAAACCCCTTTCCTCAAGGCTGCAATGAGGACCTTTGGCAGAGGACAGCCAGCCAGCAGGAACTGCTGTGCTACTCAACGGTGCCTTCTGAAGCCCTACAGAGCCAGAGCCGGACAGGAGCAGTGTTCAGCAGTGTTCAGGGATCTTTCCAACCCAGGGATCAAACCAAATCTCCTGCATCTCCTGTATTGCAGGCAAATTCTTTACCACTGAGCAACCAACTGCTCACGGCCCCACAAACAGCTCAGTAGAACCAAGATCCTACCCTTTTTAGCCCTGTGGCCAATGCCATTCTCTTCACAGAGACTACTGAGATCATCAGCATGAACTTCCTCAACATCTCACACCTCTCCATCCCACGCTTTTATTTATTTTTATCTGCATCCGGCCATGCCAGCTCTCCTCTCATTCCAGAGGAAGTGATCTCCCTTTTCTGGTTTCTGGCTAATTCCTTCACCTGTGCTGGCAAAGTCCACGCCTCCCCCGTAGTGCATAATCAGCCCTTTTCTTTCTCTCCCTGGTTTGGCTACTTCCCCGCACACCCCAGTGTTCATTCTTAAAACCAACAAACAAAGCTCTACCATCCCTCTGTTTCTCTTTCCCCTCACAAAAAGAACAGAGGACAATTCCAGCCCATATCCACTTCTTACCTCCTGTCTACTCTTCCACAGACTGCAGTCTGGATTCCAACCCTAACACTCTACTCAAGGGGCTCTGGCAAAACTGGAACACCACCCTCACACTCCACCCCCAAGTTGCTAAATCAAATGCTTTTTTTTTTTTTTCCTTTCCATGAAAACCTTAGCTGACCTATTTGTGTCAGTTGGCAGTATTAACCACTGCCTTCCTCCTGAAATTCTCTTCTCTCTTGACTCATAATTCTTGCTCCTCCTCTTCATCTCTCTGGCATTTTGCCTTTTCCCATCCCCCTATTTCCTGTCTCCTGTTCTGCTGCTGTACTCTCAAAATGCTCATGCTCCCCATGACCCTAACTCTGGCCTTCTACTCATCACTCTCAGCATATTTTCCTTAGCAAGTTCCACCTCCCTAATATCCATTCCGAAGCCCCACCTCCTCATAGAGAAATAGACCCACATAGCTGTCTTCAGGGCATCTCAAGTGTGAACCAAGGCTCACACTGAGCTCATCATGCCCCTCATTCCCAACCTACCCCCACCAAAACCAATAACCTGGCCCTCCTGATTTCTCTTTCGAAGAGACTGGAATCACCATTTGTCTAATTCTACCCAAGTGGGATCCCTGGGAAGTATGATGGCAGTTCCCCATCATCCATTCAATCAGTCCCTGAGGCTTATACAATCAACCTACCTAACACCACTGTCATCTCTCCTCCCCCTTTTCCATTCCCATTGCTTCCGCCTTAATTCAGACTCTTGTCATCATTAAAATAAGAACTATGTTTACAGAGAACACTAGATAGTGAGAACTTAATATACATAATATGCAAAAAGGAAAATAAGACAGATGTACTGTTGCCGATATTTTTACAGATGAAAAAAACTGAGACCCAGAGAAGAGAACCAGCTGCCCAGGCTCACACAGTGGAGAAGTGGCAGAGTCAGGGTCTATCTAAATGCAAGTCTTCCTGGCTCCAGAGTCCACAGCCTCTGCTCTACTTTAGCAACCTCCTGTTGCAATAGCTTTCTAACAGGCTTCCTTCTATCTTTTCTCACATTGCAAGTCTAATCCAGTCTATATAGCACACAAAAATCAGCTCTCCTTTTTTAAAAATCATTTTTATTGTGAAAACAACTAATCAGAAAAAGTTCATAAAATAAGGACAGCTTAAATTATTATAAAGTCATCTTTCTAAATGAAAATCTAATCTTACTCCTGACATTTTCCTAACCTTTTCAAAGTCTCCCCACTGCCCTTCGGGTAAAGTCAAACCTCAGTAAAGTGCAGAGGGTCTTCTAGGATGCCAACTCAAGCCTGCACTTCTGGCTCATCCCCTGCCACATGCCCCGCCCTAGGCTCCCGCTGTACAGACCGTATCTCCATGCTCTGGGCTTTGAGCTGACTTGGCTCCCAACTGAGAATCCGGGGTGGGTTCTTCTCCACTCCTTGCTTTACCTCTCCATTGGATACTTTCTTTGCTTTTGGGAAATCATGTCTTACTGCTCTTTTCAGAAGATATTGTGTCTAAAGAGAAAAGGACTCTTGGCAACACTGCATGGCCAAAGCAGCGCAGCTCATGAGAGAGTCTGCTGTTCATATGGATCACCAGTGAAGTCCTAACATACTTAGAACATGTCTACTCCGTCCAGAAAAAAAGAAAGTGGAAATTTGAGGCAACTGCTGTTGGTCACTGATGGTGAGTTGGAGAAAGGACTCCACTTTGACTAAAGACTGCACCTCAGTAATTTTCACCCATAGCCCCTCACCATCCCAAAACTCAGATAAAAGAGGTTAGTAATGCTGATTATTGTTATTGCCACTATCTTATGCAACCCATCTAGCTATACAAGTAGAACCCACAGATATATCCTTGACATTTCCCTTTCTGCCCGCCTCAGTCTATCACGATGTGCTATTTTGCTTCCTAAACTGTTTCAGAAACTGTCTACACCCAACGATGCTGGTCATCTCCAGCATCACTTTCCTCATGCAAGCTACCCTGGAGTTCTGGGAGAGCCTCTTAGAATACTCTCTGGCCTCTTCTCACGCATTCTCCATTTTAGAGCTAGTTAACTTTGCCAAACACAAATATGATCATATCACCACTCCATCTCCATCCCTGCATGATTAAAACTTTTTAATGTCTTATCTTTCCTTATATGACAAACTAAAAGCTCTTTAATATTTCCAACCTGTAGAACAAGATTTGGCACATAGCAGGTACTCAATACATTTTAATTAAATGAATGAATGAATATAGCCTTCATCTATACTCTCCCTTTCTCTAATTAAGAATTCCAGAACTGACTTTCCGTTCTATCCCCTCTAATCACTAGGGTTTTCCCTCTATTTTTCACTCTCTTCCTTTCCTCCGTCTCCAGGTTAAAATTCCTACCCTCTCCCTTCAGATCAGAAGGTAACCATCATTTCTCCAGAGCTGCTGCTACTGCTAAGTCGCTTCAGTCGTGTCCGACTCTGTGTGAACCCATAGACAGCAGCCCACCAGGCTCCCCCGTCCCTGGGATTCTCCAGGCAAGAACACTGGAGTGGGTTGCCATTTCCTTCTCCAATGCATGAAAGTGAAAAGTGAAAGTGAAGTCGCTCAGTTGTGCCCGACTCTTTTGTGACCCCATGGACTACACCCTACCATGCTCCTCTGTCCATGGGATTTTCCCGGCAAGAGTACTGGAGTGGGGTACCATTGCCTTCTCAGCTCCAGAGCAGCCTTCCCTAACTGATCTGACTAGTCCAGAGTCCTCTGCACAGGCTTTCATTGCACCACGAGCTTCCTCTCCACAGTGTGCGCCACACTTACAGTTTTATATGTGCTTGTGTAACTAAGGTCTGCAGTCCTACTAGCCTGTAGCACTATGAAGGCAGCCCTGTGTCTGTTTTCCCTCACCAATACACCCCAGGTACTTAGCACAGCGTTTGATATTCAGAAGACAGTGAACAGATTAATAAATAGTGAACAGATTAATAAATGTATCATAAATTAACATGCAGAGTCCCCACCCCTGTTACAATTGGATTTTAATATAGCTATGAAGTCTAGAAGCTCATCTGAGAGTCAAATCACAGAAGATGGGTCTCTTCCTACCCTTTTTTCTTTGGAAGTCCTTGAAAAAGTCAAAACTTCAACTTCTGAACTCCCAGGATGCAATGTTTTTAAATATTATTTCATCTGAATAGTTACAGGACAATTGTCCTTTTTAAAAGATACTCTTATGGGTTTTGAGATCCCCAAAATAAAAAGGAAGGCAGAATTTGCAATAATTTGCCTGATTAAAAATCTCTCTAACCTAAAGCAAGATCTTTAATATTACCAGCAAAAATGTAAACTTTTTTTTTGGACAAAAAATAACCTATTTAAGTTTAAATACAAATAGTGAGGCTTGATCCTTCTTGGGGTTTACTGGTGTGCATGCAGAATATTTGTTTTGAAGAAATCACAATGTTTTAGGCATCAATTCATGTAGTTTTTCAATATACCTGACATTTCCAGGAAAAAATTAAGCCATTAAGTCATATAGTTTTGAAAAGCTTGATGTTAATATGTTTGTAGAAACTATGTCTTATTTCTCTTTTGGTAAGATGCTTTGTCATAAGGAAAAAGAGGTATTTTGCACATTGCAGGCTAAAGGCAGTATCGTCCATTATAAATACTGCCGCCTGTATGGGAATGAATCATCAGAAATGGAAAAGTCTTAACACTGAGGGTATATCTCTCTTCTCTGAAGTAGAGGTTTGGTGCCAGCATTTTAATTTTTGGATAATTTATGGTGATGTGGAGACGGAATATAGAGTTCTTTCTGGTTAAAAGCTACAACAAGCTACACCTCTGCCCCACAACTCAGGTGTAGAATTGAGTTAATAATACTCATGATACTCTGGTCTAAGAGATTGGTGCTATGTCCCTCCCTTGTATCTATTTCTTTTGGTTAAGATTCCTTCAGCCACTCCTCTCCCAAAGGCACACTCTGTTTACTATGTAAATGATTGGCTATATGTCTTCTTATAAATACAAACATTGGCCCGAAAAGAACCCACAATCTGGTGTCCGCTGGCTCTGACTTTATCTCTTCCTCTCCCCTATCTCATTCTGCTTTAGCCACTCTGGTCTCCTAGCCACTTCTTGAACTTACTATGAGCACCTTAGGGCATCCGTTCTTGCTGTTTTTTTCTGCCCAACACTCTCGTTGCTCACATGTCCATTTGACTCACTCATTTCCTTCATGTCTTCGTCCAAACATCGCTTTGTTTTTGACAAGCATGAGGGAGAAAAATTTCCTATTTTAAATAGCAATTCCTTCTTATCACCTTCCACCTCTGTGTTTTGCTTTTACTCCGTTGCAGTTATTGCCACCCTAGAAGAGCTGACTCATCTGAAAAGACCTCATTTGATGCCGGGAAAGATTGAAGGCAGGAGGAGAAGGGGATGACAGAGGATGAGATGGTTGGATGGCATCACCGACTCAATGGACATGAGTTTGAGTAAACTCCGGGAGTTGGTGACGGGAGGCCTGGTGTGCTGCAATCCATGGGGTCATAAAGAGTCGGACACGACTGAGCAACTGAACTGAACAAAACTGAGATACTTTTGTGCCTATCTTTGTTTTTGGCTTTCTCCTTCACTACCATGAGTGGCAGTAGGGCATCCTGGTTAAAAGCTAGACTATGGAGACAGGGTTACGAGGCTTGCATTCTCACTCTACCACTTATAGTATGATCTTCAGTAGGCAGCCCTGTGTCTCAATTTCCTAGACTCTAAAATGGGGATGATAATAGTATCTATTTCATATGCTTAGTAAATACCCACTCTTCTAGCTGATGGACACTTGAGTGACTGGTTTCTAGTTTGGGACTATTATAAATGGTGTTGCTATAAAAACTCTTAGACATGTCTGGAGCACATAGATATGCATGTATATATACCTAGAAGATGAATTTATTCAGAAGTAAGGCATGCTTTTGTCCAAAAGTTTCCCCAAATGGTTGTACCATCTTACACTTCTTATAGCAGCAGGTCAAAGCTCCAGTGTTCATGTATTTTTAAGCAACATAAATAACTGTATTATTCAATAGATTGTGTTCTCTTTCCCACTGTTGCCATGAATACTATGCTTTTAAGACCTACATATGTTGCTATTCACTTATTCCCTCTGCTGCTGCTAAGTCGCTTTAGTTGTGTCTGACTCTGTGTGACCCCATAGATGGCAGCCCACCAGGCTCCCCCATCCCTGGGATTCTCCAGGCATGAACACTGGAGTGGGTTGCCATTTCCTTCTCCAATGCGTGAAAGTGAAGTCGCTCAGTCATGTCCGACTCTTTGCAACCCCAGAGACTGCAGCCTACCAGGCTGTTTTGTCCATGGGATTTTCCAGGCAAGAGTACTGGAGTGGAGTGCCATTGCCTTCTTCAACTTATTCCCTCGAACTACTGCATAATATTTTAATATTATATCTTCATAATTGAGTCATTTTTTCTGATTATTTGAAATTGTGTTTGTCAGTGTCGAAGGTTTTTGTTTGCTTGCTCAGCACCCATTCCGCTCTTCTTCCATCCTGACAACTAACTGTGCTCATCTATATGGACAAGTGCTCCAACCCCAGTCCCCAGAGGTGACTCTTAGGTCACCCAAACTAATCTGGTACTTTTATTTCCCTTGTGACCCTGTTCTGGCCAATGAGACTTGAAGAGAAGTCTGTGCAGGCTGGAACAGTGGAAAGGTCCTTCTTCTGACAAGGTTTCTTACTAAAGTCTTCCAAGACACACAAGGAAGAGGTCCTCTTTTCTTACCTGGACAGTTGTGTGAGACTGTGCTAGCCAGAACTGCTGCAGCCATCTCCTGACCATGGAGGGAACTGGATGAAAGTTGAAAAAAACTGATTCAATCATTATAGCACTAAGCCAGCAGCCACCCTACCTCCAGATCTGTTGGATGAGAAAACTATTTTAATTAGATTTTCTTACTTGCAAGCAAAATAGAAAAGAAGTCGCTCAGTTGTGTCCAACTCTCTGTAACCCCATGGACTGTAGCCTACCAGGCTCCTCCGTCCATGGGATTTTCCAGGCGAGAGTACTGGAGTGGGTTGCCATTTCCTTCTCCAGGGGATCTTCCCCACCCAGGAATCGAAGCCAGGTCTCCTGCATCATAGGCAGACACTTTACCGTCTGAGCCACCAGGGAAGTCCAGCAAGCAAAATGGTCCTATTACAATTAAAACAGCATCAGCTTGTTCTTTAAAAGCTTTTTTATATTAAAGTGGATTCATAGAACACTGGGCTTCCCCAGTAACTCAGTCAGTAAAGAATCTGCCTGCAATGTGGGAGACCCAGGCTCAATCCCTAGGTTGGGAATATTCCTTGGAGGAGGAACTAGAAACCCACTCCAGTACTGTTGTCTGGAGAATCCCATGGACAGAGAAGCCTGGTGGGCTACAGTCCATGGGGTCGCAAAGAGTCAGATACAACAGCAATTAAGCACAGCACAGCACAGCAAGGAGATTCTGGTGAGGAAGATAAAACTCACTGGTTGCCTTATGCCACAGTCGCTGGCTCAACCTTTAGCACCAGAATGAGGCTTCAGCCACATGATCTGAAATTAGATGTAGAGAGGCGGGTCCTCAGAAGAAAATCAGTGAAGCAAATGTCAGTGCCAATGAACCACACTCTGTTTTGCACACCTTTTGTGGTTCTCTCCCTTCAAATTTGGGGCCTCCAGCTAGCTTTTTAAGAAACAGACCTTTGTATATTGTCACCCTGCTTATTTAACTTTAATATGCAGAGCATGTCATGTGAAATGCTGGGCTGGATGAATCACAAGCAGGAGTCGATTGCCATGAAAAATATCAACAGCCTTAGACAGGCAAATGATACCACTCTAATGGCAGAAAATGAAGAGGGATTAGAGAGCTTCTTGATGAGGGTGAGAGAGGAGAGTAGAAAAGCTGGCTTAAAACTCAACATGTTGCTTCCTGACCTGCATACAGGTTTCTCAAGAGGCGGGTCAGAGTTCCTTAGTTTCCACCTAACATCTTTTACTGCTCCAGGGTCTAATCCAGAATACCACATTACATTTACATGTCATTGTCTCTTTCAGTTCATCTTGGTTGTAACAGTTTTTCAAAATTTGCTTTTGATAACCTTAACAGTTTTGGGGAATATATATCAAGTATTTTGTGGGATTTCCTTCTACTGAAACTTATCTGATGTGTTTCTCATAATTAGACCGGGGTCATGGGTTTTTGGTGACACTAGAGGTAAAGAACCCGCCTGCCAATGCAGCAAACCTAAGAGATGCAGGTTCGATCCCTGATCAAGAAGATCCCCTGGAGAAAAGAATGGCAGCCTACTCCTGTATTATTGCCTGGAGAATCCCATGGACAGAGGAGCCTGGTGGGCTACAGTCCCTGGGGTCGCACAGAGTCGGACATGACTGACTACTTTCATTTTCATGGGTTTTGGAAGGACCACCACAGAAGTGCCAGTTTTATCACAACATATCAAGGATAAATATTGTTAACATGACTTATCGCTGTTGATACTGACCTTGATCATACGGCTGAGATACTCTTTCTTTACCCTGTTCTATTTTGTGCTATTTGGAAGGAAGTCAAAATGAACAAATTAGGGATTCATGCTTTCCCTTCTTGTGGTGAAATATCTACACACATACATTATCTGGAGTTCTTCTTCAAGGGAGATTTGTCTCTTCTCTCACATTTATTTATTACTTTAATCATTTATTTCTATCATTGTGGATCCACTGGATCCCTATCTTATACTTCAGTGATAATCCAATATTATGTATTTGTTTTATTGCTCAAATCATTTTTGCTTTGGCTGTTGGGAGTTCTATTGGTTGGCACCTGTGTGTGACTTGAATGCTCAGTCACTCAATTGTATTTGACTCTTTGCAACCCCATGGACTATAGCCCACCAGGCTCCTCTGTCCATGGAAATTTAGGCAAGAATACTGGAGTGGGTTGCCATTTCCTCCACCAGGGGATCATTCCAACCCAACGATCTAACCCACATCTCCTGCATTGGCAGTCGGATTCTTTACCATTGCATCACTGGGGAAGCCCCTAGCTTTCTACTGATTGAATAAAACAAATGGTGCCATATGACTTCCAAAGCTTTGTTATCAAAAGCTTTGTAGCTTCTGCAAGAGTCTCTTAAACCTTTACTCTGGGAGAAACAGCCACCCTGTTAAAATTCTAACTGCAATGAGACTGTAGTACTGTGAGGAATCCCAAACTAGCCATATGAAGAGGTTATGTGTTAACAGAAAGAGAGATACCGCCTTCTAACTCTTCCAGCCATCTAGCCATTCTGGCTAAGGAGCCAAATATGTGAATCAAGATGCCATCTTGGATGTCTAACCCACTCAAGACTTCAGATTACTCCAGCTCTGCCACCATCCGAATGCAACTATATGAGAGGCTCCAAGCAAGAATTCCAAGTTCAGCAGAGTCCAGGCAATCTACAGAACTGTCTATGATAACAATGAACTGCTATTTTAAGTCACTAAATTTGGGGGCAGGAGGGGGTGTGATGCAGTAAAAGATAACTGAAACAGATGCAAAAATCTATCAGCTGCAGTATTAACTCTCAAATTAGAACGAGTTTTAGTAAACAGCATATGGTAATGATTTTCTTGTTTTATCACTCAGAAGAAATCATTTATCTAGACATATGTGACAAAACTGTTAATGAATCTTTTTCTTCTCCAATAAAGTTATTTAACTTCTGGGGCTCTTGAGGTAACATTTTGATCAGAAACATTGCTCCATAGAGACAGTGAGCTTTCTCAAAATAATAGTATCAGTTCAAAACCAGCAGTATTTGTCTTAAATAACTCTGTTGCCTGCCTAACAATGAGTCATGGCAAAGTAGACTTTGGAGTAGAATTTTCAGGTGTCAGAATGTTTAAGAATTCAGAAACCAGAAGTGTTTCCTAGTGTCATGGTGGGAAATATATTTCTACATTTGGGACAATCTAAACTTCTACTGGCACTTTCACAGAGATGTGGGGAACGCAGGTCTCCATTCTACCAGGGGGTGGAAACTGTTGCCTTTCTACTTGAACTATACATTTCTGGGAGTTACAGGGGGTGGGGCTGAGGGAGATATCACTTTCAGAAGAGATAAGTGTCCTGATTAGATTACCAGATTTAAAAAAAAAAAAAAAAGCTGTAACATCTATTTTTTTTTCCTTCAAGAGAAGATAATTTGGATTTCTAGTTCATTCCCGGTTCCCCTCCTCCCTTTACTCTTATTTCCTATCTCTCGTTGAAAACAGTTTGCTCTCATTTTATTTACAAATATACTTAAGTTTCATTACTATGTACTCATTTTATCTAAATCTGAAATAATTTGACTTGGCTTGGGTTTAAGTTTACCTTGAGATAATGAACAAAGTATTTGTCTAACAAATTAATAGAATAAACAAGGCTAAGAAGAGTTTATTTCAAATAGTTAAGGTCAGAATATTTTGGGTCCTAAATATTAACTGTGTCTATAAATATATACTTCTAACCTGCAAGCTTCCCTGGTGGCTCAGTGGCAAAGAATCTGCCTGCCAATGTAGATTCAACGCAGATTCAATTTCTAGGATGGGAAGATACCCTGGAGAAGAAAATGGCAACCCACTCCAGTATTCTTTACTGGAGAATTCTATGGACAGAGGAGCCTGGCGGGCTGAAGTCCATGGGGTCACAAAAGAGTCAGATACAACTTAGTGACAAAACAACAGCAACAACAACATACAGTAATTAAAGTTGCAAAAACAATAAAAAGGTACTTTTTAAAAAATAGTCACCAAGAAGGACCACTAGAGTCTAGAGAAAGAAGGTTCCCTAGACAGTGTATTAAAAAGCAAGGACATCATTTTGCCAACAAAGGTCCATGTAGTCAAGGCTACGGTCTTTCCAGTAGTCATGTATGGATGTGAGAATTTGACCATAAAGAAAGCTGGGCACCAAAGATTGATGCTTTTGAACTGTGGTGTTGGAGAAGACTCTTGAGAGTCCCTTGGACTGCAAGGAGATCCAACCAGTCCATCCTAAAGATCAGTCCTGAATATTCATTGGAAGGACTGATGCTGAAGCTGAAGCTCCAATACTTTGGCCACCTGATGCAAAGAGTGGACTACTTGGAAAAGACCCTGATGCTGGGAAAGACTGAAGGCAGGAGAAGAAGAGGGTGACAGAGGATGAGACAGTTGGATAACATCACTGATTCAATGGACATGAACTTGGGAAACCTCCGGGAGATGGTGAGGGACAGGTAGGCCTGGCATACTGCAGTCCATGAGGTCACAAAGAGTCAGACATGACTTGGCAACTGAACAACAACAGACTTTTATCAGATCAGATCAGATCAGTCACTCAGTCGTGTCCAACTCTTTGCGACCCCATGAACCGCAGCACGCCAGGCCTCCCTATCCATCACCAGCTCCTGGAGGTCACCCAGACTCACATCCATCGAGTCAGTGATGCCATCCAGCCATCTCATCCTCTGTCGTCCCCTTCTCCTCCTGCCCCCAATCCCTCCCAGCATCAGAGTCTTTTCCAATGAGTCAACTCTTCGCATGAGGTGGCCAAAATACTGGAGTTTCAGCTTTAGCATCATTCCTTCCAAAGAAATCCCAGGGCTGATCTCCTTCAGAATGGACCGGTTGGATCTCCTTGCAGTCCATTATACATGTTGCTTTTTATCTTGCTTTTTTCACTCAATTTAGTCTTAGAGATCTTTTTATCTGTCATGCTAAACTAGGCAATTTCATTCACTACATTTCATTCCCAGCCATGGTAGGTATGAGTTAAATGTACTTGCTAAGTCGCTTCAGTTGTGTCTAATTCTTTGTGACCCTATGAACCGTGGCCTCCCAGGCTCCTCTGTCCATGGGATTCTACAGACAAGGATTCTAGAGTTGGTTGCCACACCATCCTCCAGAGGATATTCCAGTCCCAGGGATTGAACCCATATCTGTTATTCTCCTGCATTAGCAGGCAGGTTCTTTACCACTAGTGCCACCTAAAAATCCCATTTGACTTACAGTGATAGTAATACTATCAAAGGCAGAGTGGGAGAGGAGACTTATTTTGCCCAATTTATCACATCGGAGTAGCTAAGCAGGGGTGGGGAGGTCATTACATAGTAAGATGCCTTAAACATCAGAAGTCATCATCCTACACATGAGTTGCAATTAACAAATTGCAAATACAGCAGCCACAGATTGTTAGCCCCCGTTTATACACACACAGACAGGGAAACACTAACACAGACAGGGAAACACTAACTAACTAGTGACCATGCTAGAATTCCTAAATAAGAAAATTTCAACACTTCTCTTTAAGTGCCCAACCCCTCTATGCCAACTCTCCACATTATACTTTCCAGAGGTGAATTTACCAGATGTAGTGTTTCCTAGATGGCAACCCATTCCAGTATTCTTGTCTGGAAATCCAATGGACAGAGAAGCCTGATGGCCTACACTCCAAGGGGTCACAAAAGAGTCAGACATGACTTAGCAACTAAACAGAAGCAATTTCCTAGGCTCAAGAATGTTAGGAGTCTTGTGAAAACTTCGGATTCCCACCTCCATCCCTTGGATATTCGTATCTAGATTTGAATCTTTGCTTTTAGGAAAAAATGTTTTAAGATGCTAAATACATTTTCATGCCTATGTTGAAACAATTCTCTAAGGGACTAGTCATTATAACTAGATTCTGAATATCTTATTAGGTGTTTTTTCTAATGGCTATTTTAAAGGCATCTTTTAGAGAAGAGCATCCCAAAGTTTTTCATGATGATAAATATATTAAGAGTTAATACTTGTTTGGCACACTGGAGGAGGCCATTGTCAGCCAGAAGCAACAGATCCAGGGGTTTTAGAAGGATGGCAAGATGAAAAGTGGCATTTCATAGTACAATGGTTGGGAAATTTTGCTTTAGAGTACCTTAGGGGAAAGGAGAAAAGAAAGTGGCATTTGTTTAGCTCTTGTATGTGTGGTACTATATTTTAAGGCTTTATCTTGTCTACAATCTACTTAGAATAGACAAATGTGTATTAACTTCTTCCATTTTAAAGAAAAGCTAAGAGAGTCAGTTTTAGATCAAACCTCTTCCAAAGATTGAGTCAAAGACTAGAATTTGAACTGACACTTCTGGCTCCTATGTCCAAAATTGTTTTATCATTGCCTCAAATGGTAACCAATACATAGCTCAAAGATTAGGGAATGTTCAAGAAAAACTCAAATGACACAACCTCTCCTGGATGTATTTTGTCTTCAACTCTAGTTGCTGATGCCAGAACACAATTCTCTTTGTAATCACTAGTCTCCAAGCTGACCCCAGTGACCTTGCCTCTTGGCATTCATGCTCTGATATTCCTCCTCCAAAACTATATCAGGATTGGTCTGTATAAACAATAAAATACAGAAGACACACTGATAAGTAACTTCCAAGATAGGTTAGGGAGAGTCTAGCTCCCATGAGGTGAGGAGACTTGAGCAGTCTCATGGAGAGGCCCACATAGGTAGGGAGTGCCAACAGGCTTGGGAATGCACCATCTTGGAAGCAGTTCCTTCCGCACCAGTCAAGTCTTCAGATGACTGCAGTCCCAGCTGATCTCTTAATTGCAGCTTCATAAGCCACCCCGAGTCAGAGCCCCCCAGCAAATTTGCTCCCAGATTCCTGACTCACAGAAACTGTAAGATAATAACAAATGTATTGTTTTATGCCTCTAATTGTTGTAGTAATTTGTTATACAACAATACGTAACTAGTACAGGTTTCTAATACACAGATTGAAGAACAAAACACAGTAGGCATTTGCCTCTATTACATTGATATATTCCACAGTCACTTGAGATAAGGGAAAAAAAAGTAAGATTTTTTTTTTTCTGAAAATAAATAAATAGATGAAGTATTTTTAAAAGACTTTTGTTACACTTTCCAAACACTGTTAACTTTTTGTTTTGCTTTATCAAGGACTGGTATGGAAAACAGAACAAAAGCAGCGGAGCAAGGTCACTTCAACTAGTGAGGGTAAATATCTACATTTAATGTTTGAACCAGTATGACTGAAAAATAAAATAACCTACCAAGTGGGCAGAAGTGGTTTTGTAAACCCAGCTCAGTGCTGTGCCAAACTGACATATGGCCTCCGATGACAAACTATGTCTTCAGGCTAAAGCTGAAGCACATGTTTGCTCATTGGTTTATCAGCTAGAAAACAAAGTAATTCTGTTAATTACCACCAGAAGACCCAGAGAGAGAAAAATAGGTGGAACTGAATTTTACTCAGTCCAAGGTAGAGGTTTTTTTTGTTTTTCTTTTCCTTTTTTTTTTTTTTTTTGGTCATGCTCTAGGGAAAAAAAAAAAAAAAAAGCTTATAATTAGATCTAAAGAAAGTTCATTTAAATCTGTGATAATTTCTTAATCATCCATATAAAAATATTTCCAAGAAAGGAATGAATACCTCAGGGAAATATAGCTAACAGGTCATAACAACATGATATCATAGGAATACCAATATTACCACAGCACGTTCATTCAGGCTTTCTTTGTGCCAAGTATATTTTTCATTATTTTTCCCTACTACCCATCAAAGCAATATGGTATAATAGGTTAATACTCCAACTCACAATTTCTAAACAAGGGAACTCAGATAGGCTAGATAAGTACAAAAGTGGTTTCTGTAAACATTGAGAACTAAACCTGGGTAATGTTATCCAGCTCGTGGGCACTTGTCTTTCATAAGGCAGGCCCCAGAATGGGAGTGGGAGATGAAGGGGAGGAAGCAAACCACTTAAAAGTAACCTCTTCCTCCGTACCCTCATCCCCAGGACTCTGGTATTCCTAAAATCTTTCCATCCTGCTCTAAATCTGTCAGGGGACTGCAAATACTGCTGCTTGCTGTACATCCTTATGACTTAAATCCAATCTGTCCACAATGCCATCCCACCAATCATTAACCTAAATGAGGCTGACCCAGCACGGGCCTCCAGGTTACCATTAACAGGCAGGTCCATTGCCCTCTATCGAGTCAACCTCAGGCCCATGAGAGAAGCAATTTACCCAGGTTTCCCTCCAACATCTGCAGGACTGGAGCAGGAACACAAATGGAGAGCCATATTTAAAAGTTACAAATCAGGCTAACAAAATTGTTAGCTAAAATGTCTTAGTGTCCTACTTTGACATTCTCATACCAACAAAAATTTTTCCAAATATGTGCAGAAGCTTTGGGTTTTATGTGACTGAAAATCAACAAAATAACAAAGACTAGTAAAGGGAATAATTGTACCTGTCTGAGTGATATTTGGATGAGTAATAAAGACATCTATAATTTATAAAGTATATATTTACTCTATAAAATACATTTTTCTTGCCTTTGGCTCAGCAAAGTTATTAATTATGTTGTTAAATCAAGATTTTCAGGGAATTCCCTGACGGTCCAGTGGTTAGGACTTCACACTTTCATTGCGGAGGGACCAGGGTCAATCCCTGGTCTGGGAACTAGGATTTGGCTAGCTGTTTGGCACAGCAAAAAAAAAAAAAAACTTTTAACATAATTTGAATTCTGACAGCAAATGCCAAATAGATGACCTTTCTTGGGTTGAAATTATTGCAGAGTTTTTTTATTAATTTCCTTTGGAAAAACTTAGCTCTGCTGAGATAGTAGCAAATGGAACTGTCAATAAAATTTCCAAAGCAACATTCAGTCCAGAAGTGAATATTCATGTCACATTTCAGACTCAAACACTGTAAAGGGTTTGCATGTGATAAATTATCATCTCAAAAAATATTATAAAGTATTTTAATTTCATCACATAGGTTGCTATCACAATGTGATTCTTCGGGATCTCTTAGAAGACAATATTCAGATTCATACAATATTCTCAATTCTTCTGCTTTCACATTTTCAATTTCAGAATATTATAAAAAATTTAAAATTGTAGTGCTCTTCATTTGTTCAAATCTTTCTTTGGTTTCTAATGGTCAGAAAATAGCCTTTATTGAAGTGAGTTTGGGCGTTTGTTTTTCTGTATGTGAATTTTCTCCTTTGGAGTCATATGAGCATTTTTATTTCTTCATTTAAATTTTCTAACTTTTTTGGATTGTCATTTTTGCTACTTATTGCACATGTAGTTTGTTTCTATTTATAAAAACCACTTCTTTAAATTCTAAGAGTTTTTCAATCCTTTTAAAAGTAGCCAAATTTAGATTTTTTCCCTAAGCTTTTGCTAATATTATTAATAGAAAATAAATATGTGACTAGACATACTCAAAATTAATTTCATTTTCTGCCAAAAACCACAATTTACTATTTGAGAAACTTTCTGTTATTTTACTTGACTATCCTAAGACATTTTGAATCTTGTTTAAATCTAACCACTTTAGCAGCATTTGATCAGCATTCCCATTGTTTATCTGTCAGTATTTATTAGGTCAAATTCTATGTTTTTCTCAAGATGTTCCACCTTTGGACAGACCCTGAAAATACTATATATAATGTTTAAACTGTTTCAAAGAATGTCAACAATATCAGAGCTATCGGGACTATGTCTCTTCATAGAAAATTCAAACCATGTAGTGTAAATGGCATGAAGAGTCCTTCTGGACTTTTCACCAAAATCACCTTTGTTGTTATCAACCATGTTACTATCAGTAACACAGATTTGCTCTCAACAATCTTTTAAATTAGAGTCTAAAATTGAAGTTGTTTTTTTGACTCTTCCCTCAGTCAAAAAGTTGTACTTTTTACAACAGTTTAGAAACCAATGAGAGATTCATTAATTTAAACTTCATTCCTTTATTCTCCTGGTCACCAATGTATAAACAAATAAATGTTATTTATGTAGCAATACTTTGGATTCTGGGGCTTCCTGGTGGCTCAGCAGATAAAGAATACTCCTGCAATGCAGGCAACACAGGAGACATGGGTTCGATCCCTGGGTTGGAAAGATCCCCTGGAGTAGGAAATGGCAACCCACTGAAGTATTCTCACCAGGATAATCCCAATGACAGAGGAGCCTGGGGGCTACAGTCCATGGAGTCACAAAGAGTTGGATATGAGTTAGTGACTGAGCACGTACACTTAGACTTTGGATACTGGTACAACAAAGTTGAACTGAATACTCTTTCCTTTTTAAAATTTGGGAGATGATTTTTTATCTCATTTTAATATCTCTTAAATTAATAATTTCATTTTTATTTCTCCTTACTAGAGAATTACCATTTGTTTCATTACTTTTTACTCATCTGAAGTTTTTGGTCATTCTTTCATCAAATTTCAAAACCACTTCTACAAATCCTAAACACTTACCATTACATTCTATCAATATTTTGCTGTTCTGCCATGAAAGGCATCGCTAAACTTGGTTGAACTAGACACACAATTATTCTGTAAAAAAGATTATGCCCATGTACTAAAGTTGACATTTACTTTTATTTGTGAAATATTATTAGTCTGCTATTTGCTTGTCTCCTTTTTCAATTCTAGTAATTACATCTGTATTTTTTGTGTGCAAAGGACATTTCATGGCATTTTAATTGAGAATTTAAGTGCTTCTTATTACAAATATGTTCATTGGCTGAAATCTATCATAAAGATTGATTGTGAAATATGTTAACAGTGATAACGAAACAGTTTCTAAAGAAAGAATATAAAAGGTAGTTTCTAAAATCGCATTTTATTTGAAAGAAATTCAGAATAAAATGAAATACAAAAATTCTGCCATGTTCATGCAATGGAAAATCATAATCATTAATTTGAAACTAAATGCGTTTTACTAGCAACATTCAAACTGTCAAAAGGACATGGTGTCACCATTTCCAAGGACATCCAGTCAAATTGGATTTCTTCCTGTATTTGCTGATTTTAAGATGATTTGTTTCTCCATCTTGTAAAGGATAGGCCAGAGTTACATTTGTTGTTTCTGAGTTATGAAAGTGATATAAAGTTGATTCTTTTTCATTCTCATTGTTTTAATTAGTCATTAAATCTTCATTTAATAGAGTATATAAAATTGCAAGGTTTTTTTATCTGACCCACTTAAGTTGTAAATTTGATGAGAATAATGTTCATGTTAATTTGCATCATTTTGATTAGTGGTTAAATCCTCATTAAATAAGAACTTGTAATCTCTTATTTGCAAATTCTGTTAGGGTCATACTCAGCAGAAGTTTGCTCACTTCCATCGTCCCAATATTTTTATTTTAAATTAAGTAGACTCGTCTTGGACTTCCCTGTTGGCTCAGACAGTAAAGAATCTGCCTGCAGTGCAGAAACTGCTACGTCACTTCAGTCGTGTCCGACTCTGTGTGACCCCATAGACGGCAGCCCACCAGGCTCCCCCGTCCCTGGGATTCTCCAGGCAAAAACACTGGAGTAGGTTGCCATTTCCTTCTCCAATGCATGAAAGTGAGAAGTCAAAGGGAAGTCGCTCAGTCGTGTCCAACTCTTAGCGACCCCATGGACTGCAGCCCACCAGGCTCCTCCGTCCATGGGATTTTCCAGGCAAGAGTACTGGGGTGGGGTGCCACTGGAAAACCGGGGTTCAATTCCTGGGTCAGGAAGATCCCCTGGAGAAGGGAATAACAACCCACTCCAGTATTCTTGCCTGGAGAATTCCATGAACAGAGGAGCCTAGTGGGTTATAGTCCAGGGGGGTCACAAAGAATTGGACATGTCTGAGTGACTAACCCTTTCACTTCCCAGGACTCTTCTTTGAAATTTTTCTATTTTTTCTTCCCAGCTTTATTTCTATCATAATTATTCTTTCCCTGCCCTCATTCTCAATGATTTAAAAGATTTAAAAGTAAATGTTAACATTTAAATGGTATAAAATTTTGATTATATTAATCAAAAATGTAGGGCTTCCCTGCTAGTCCAGGTTAAGAATCTGCCTTGCGATACAAGGACATTGGTTCTATCCCTAGTCAGGAAGACCCCACATGCCATGCGGCAGCTGAGCTCATGTACCACAACTAATGAGCCCATGTTCTGGATTCTGACAGCCACAACTACCAAGCCCACATGCCAGATATACTGAAATCCAAGCCCCCAAGAGCCTGTGTTCTGCAGCAAGAGAGGCCACTGCAATGAGAAGCCCTCACACCACAACCAGAGAGTAATCCCTGAATGCCACAAATAGAGAAAGCCCACGCACAGCAACAAAGACCCAGTACAACCAAAGATAAATATTTTTAAAAAACAAAAAATTTTAAAAAGTAAATTTCAAATGCAGAAAAATGAAAACTTTTCATGTGTTAACAGTTCTTTCTCTTTTAAAATATATACAAGTATTAAACTTACAAGGTAAAATACAAACTGTAAGGAATATCAAATTATGAAATGAAATTAAATAATCCTGGAATTTTTATTTTAATATTTGAAATTTTAATTAATCTTATTAAACATTTTTATAAAAATAAAACTATTTGCATCTCTCACATTCAATGTCCATCTAGTTGCCAATGTTAAGAACTAGTATCATTCTTTATATTATGTTTAGACACAGATGCATACAAATTTAAGAGTAATATGAATTGTTTAATACTGTGAAACATTCCTCAGCCATCATGTGCAATAACTGCAAATACCAAACAAATATGGAGTAAGTCCAGAACCATGAATTGCTTTTATATGGAGAGAAGGAAGAAAACGGATGTTCAGCACTAGTGGGAAAAGAAACTTCATAATGCAAGTAGCCATTATATTCATGCTATGAATAGGATTTGACAAGTTAATTAATTTACTTTTCTCTTTTTTAAGTTTTCTACTGTTCGAACTCTCTCTGGACGGCTGAAGCTTTCTCCTTTTCTTATGTTGAGGGTAGCATAACCAACGGGGAAGGCAATGGCACCCCACCCCAGTACTTTTGCCTGGAAAATCCCATGGATGGAGGAGCCTGGTAGGCTCCAGTCCATGAGGTCGCTAAGAGTCGGACACGACTGAGTGACTTCCCTTTCACTTTTCACTTTCATGCATTGGAGAAGGAAATGGCAACCCACTCCAGTGTTCTTGCCTGGAGAATCCCATGGACAGGAGAGCCTGATGGGCTTCCGTCTATGGGGTCGCACAGAGTTGGACACAACTGAGGTGACTTAGCAGCAGCAGCATAACCAATAATACTTCGTAGCATTTGGACGCAATTGCTAATGAGTGGTGGTTGCAAGCATGAATGTTTAGTGCCAGAAGGGCCTGCTGGCCCTTAAAAACTTACTAAGTATTGTATATATTTGTGATTTGAGGGTCCTCTGCCGCACTGAGCCCAGAGCCTCGTTCTCCCAGACCTAAGTAGGAAACTGAGCTCATGTTTCCATCTTTCCTCTCCCCCTTTCTTAGTCCACTGCCTTAGTGCACCTCAAAATCAGGGCTCCCACCCCTCAGCTCAGCTAAGGCCTTGACTTATTGATTTAGTCTTTCGGCTACTCCATGATGTATTGAGACTTTGAGCTGAACAAATTCTTCAGACTCTCACAAGTTCTACAACATTCTTTGTGAGAAGATCACAAGTCCCTCTAGTGAGGACGAGCTATCACACTTTTGTACGTGCTGTTCCCGTGTCTGAAACACTGTGCTCTCCTCAGACTCACTTAAATCTCAGCCCAGTTGTAACTTCCACGGAAAAGCCTTCCTTGGCAGCCCCAATTAGTTCCAATCCCCTCTGGATGTTACCCTTAGCATCTAGTTCTACCTAACAGAGTGAGGATTTTGTATTCATTTCATAATTTGGCGAGCATTTGTCTCCTCCATAGAGAAGAACTGACACAAGGACTGCGTCTGAGTGTGTTTTAGCACACTATCACATCCCCAGAGCTTAGCCCACGTTGCACACATAGAAGACACTCAAGATTTAATTAACTGGGAGCCACTCAGCTCTATATTACATTGTTTTCTTTCTTGCCTTTAGATGTTGGTCGATCATGCAACTAAAAAAAAATCTATTTGCCTTTTAGATCTCAGCTTAATAATATCACGTCAGGAAAGTTTTCCCACACTAACTATTTCAAATACCCCCCCTTCTTTTTTTTTTATGTTGGAAAACAGTGTAAACTCCAGTTGGCCTCCCGACATGATTTCACATCATGTGTTTACACCTAAGCACCTGTGCTCCAGTGAACTCTCCCCAAAGCTGTGAAAAAACGCTGCACTAAAAAGACTGGCTTTGTGGTGGGCAGACTGCATTACAACAATCTTAGGAATATTTTCACTGGTTTAGAAATGTTAAGTTTGGACACTGCTGCTGCTGCTAAGTCGCTTCAGTCGTGTCTGACTCTGTCGACCCCATAGACAGCAGCCCACCAGGCTCCCCCGTCCCTGGGATTCTCCAGGCAAGAACACTGGAGTGGGTTGCCATTTCCTTCTCCAATGCATGAAAGTGAAAAGTGAAACTGAAGTCTCTCAGTCGTATCCAACTTCGCGACCCCATGGACTAGAGCCTATCAGGCTCCTCCATCCATGGGATTTTCCAGGCAAGTACTGGAGTGGGGTGCCATCGCCTTCTCTGATGGACACAGAGCATGACTAATTTTAGCAATAGGTATATTTTCCTAAATCAAGTATTTTGAACACTGACTGACATGGGAACTAGAAAATTTATTTTCTAATATGATCACATTTCTTTAGATAGCTTAGGATTTATCCTCAGCATTCCATTTTTACCTGGACACCAAGCAGCCAGGGAAACATAAACAAATATTTCCAGAAAGTTTCTTGACTTTTTTTTTTTTTTCAAAATTTAACTTCATTACCATGAAGTCATTTGTTTATTATAGAATGACTTTCATCCTGGTTCTGCTGAGAACTTGAAAAACTAGATGAACCAAGAATGATGGTAAAGTGTCTCTCTTCATTTTCTCACTGCTCCCAATATTTAGTGACTACAGACCAAACTTTAACATAGATTCCTACCTCTTCTGCTTTCTGATACACGTGTCTGTAGGATATTTGGTCCCTGTCTCTTTACACAATTTTCCTTGCACTAAAAAAAAAAGACAGCAAAATTGGACTATAATAATTGGACACTGACTCACAATCCACAAAATAACTGTTGTTGAGTTGAATCACCAGTGAAAGTTTTTTAGTAGGTAGATTTTTTTTTCTCACTTTAAGTCTTCATCTACTTTAAGCAATGGCATAATGGAAATGTCAAGATGGATCCAGTCAATGGGGTACCTCATTCTCATCAGTTACTGAGTGTCCATGTGGCCTGGAGGGACAGACCAGTTTGTCTCAAACAACTGAACTTTCTACCCAAAGGGGCTGAAGGGCAAAGAAGGATTTTATTAAACTTAGTTGATGGAAATATGCGAAAGCATCAGATTCTGCTCAAACTCAAATGAGCAAGCTCTGGTTCGTCGGCTCAATCAGAAGCTTTACTAAATGAGACTCAGGAGCAAAGAAATATGTTAATGTGTTAAGAAACAAATTAGCAAAAATATCTCATACCACAAAGCCTGACCTCCATTTATAATTAATGAACTTATTCTGGCAAAAATAGTGTATCATTGAGTTCTGAGAAAGCATGTATTGCACACCCTAACTGTGTGGCTTTAGAAACAGAAGGGAAAAAAATCTACACTTTTTTTTTTTTTTACTGATACAAAAACAAGATCAAAATTGCTTTGAGGTCTTTACTTCATGAGAAATATCATTAACATTTTTTAAATCAAGTAATATGTTAGAAGTAGAGAGTGTAGTTCATCTGTTTTCATCAGGTAGTACAATGGAAATAGAGGTACCAGTAACTGACTTGGAGAAGGAAATGGCAACCCACTCCAGTGTTCTTGCCTGGAGAATCCCAGGGACGGGGGAGCCTGGTGGGCTGCCGTCTCTGGGGTCGCACAGAGTCAGACACAACTGAAGCGACTTAGCAGCAGCAGCAGCAGCAGCAGTAACTGACTATGTCCTTGCCTCTAGCTGTAAGAGACACACCTCAGTAGTTTCATCTGCTGTAAAACAGCAGATGTTTCTCCTGAGCTTCTAAGTTCTCTTTAGACCAAACAAAGCACCCTTCTCTGTGGTTGAGACAAACCAAGGAAGACATCCTACTGAAGCCTTGTCCAATCCCCAGGAATTCCAAATAGGACTGCCATATTGTTTCCCACCTGGCTTCAACTGGGAAATGAAAGATTATTAAAATGTTTTAATCATTTTCAAGTTCAGGAATGTCTTAACTTTTTGCCTTTTCAAAAGCATCATGTAAGTATGCTTTTCTTTCTTTTCTGCACGCCCCCCCACCACCACTTTGGATTGTTTTTTCAGTTACTTTTTAACCATGGGTAAATAAAGAAATGACTGAACTTGTTAAGTGCTGGTTCTGATATGAGTAGCAAGTTGAAATCCTTTCCTTTAAAATAATAAAATAAACTTTGTATTCTAGAGGTATGCTGCTGCTTCTAAGTCGCTTCAGTCATGTCCGACTCTGTGCGACCCCAGAGACGGCAGCCCACCAGGCTCCCCATCCCTGGGATTCTCCAGGCATGAACACTGGAGTGGGTTGCCATCTCCTTCTCCAATGCATGAAAGTGAAAAGTGAAAGTGAAGTCACTCAGCTGTGTCCGACTCTTAGCGACCCCATGGACGGCAGCCTACCAGGCTCCTCTGTCTGTGGGATTTTCCAGGCAAGAGTACTGGAGTGGGGTGAGGTATAGACTGCTAAAAAGTCACTGGGGGCAAATACTGGACAATCATTCTGCAGTATTTTCAGTTAGTGTTAACTTTAGGGATTATGGTTTTAGTATATACTTTGCCTCCGTGGGTGATAATAATTCTGTGGTTTTTGTTAGCTGTTTCATTTCTTGGCTGAAATTACCCTGAAATAAAGGAAAGTCTGTGTTTATTTTGTAACTATTTCATTAGCGGGTTATACATTGCATTTTCTCATTGGTCAGTTTTATTAGGAGGAGCCGGGAAAGTAGCTTCCAAGAGATTTTATTAAATATCCATGTTTCTGAAGATAAAGGTGGAAGAAAAATTTCTTCTCCTCATCATGTTGTTTAAGTCTTATTTTTTCTTCCTACCTTTCATTATTTAATTGGCCTGTTACACATAATAGGGTTGTAAGATTGTCTCATAACATTGCTATGTCCTTAAAAATTTCCATGACCCATATTTTGGATTATACCTTCAAGACTTTTAAATAGAGAATAATTTTATGCTTATTCAGGACCCAGTCTTTCCATTACTGCTCCTATTTTCTGTGTCCCAGTTCACAGGTTTTTAGTGTAAATCAGCCCAAAGAAAAAAACACATTCAGAGGTTCTAAAAGCAAGAGAGATTTCGGGGAAGGCAATGGCACCCCACCCCAGTACTTTGGCCTGGAAAATCCCATGGACAGATTGGAAACTTCAAATTGCCCCACTAGTCTTGCGCTTAACCTCAGATATGCGGATGATACCACTCTAATGGCAGAAAGTGAAGAGGAACTAAAGCATCTCTTGAAGAGAGTGAAAGAGAAGAGTGAAAAAGCTGGCTTGAAATTCAACATTATAAAAATTTAGATCATAGCATCCAGTCCCATCATTTCATGGCAAATAGAAGGGAAAAGTGGAAGCAGTGACAGACTTTATTTTCTTGGGCTCCAAAATCACTGCGGAAGGTGACTGACTGCCGCCACAAAATTAAAAGACGCTTGCTCCTAGGAAGGAAAGCTATAACAAACCTAGACAGCATATTAAAAAAGGAGAGACATCACTTTGTTGACAAAGGTCTGTATAGTTAAAGCTATGATTTTTCCAGTAGTCATGTAAGTATGTGAGATTTGGACCATAAAAAAGGCTGAATGTCAAAAAATTAATGCTTTCAAATTGTGGTTCTGGAGAAGACTTTTGAGAGTCCCTTGGACTGAAAGGAGATCAAACCAGTCAATCCTAAAGAAAATAAACCCTGAATATTCATTGGAAGGACTGATGTTGAAGCTGAAGCTCCAATATTTTGGCCACCTGATGCAGAGCTGACTCACTGGAAAAGACCCTGATGCTGAGAAAGATTAAAAGCAAAAGGAGAAGGGGGAGACAGAGGATGAAATGGTTAGATAACATCACCGACTCAATGGACATGAATTTAAGCAAACTCCAGGAGATAGTGGAAGAGGAGACTGGCATGCTGCAGTTTATGGGGTCGCAAAGAGTCAGACATGACTTAGTGACTAAACAACAAATTAATTTATTACTGGGCCAGGGTGAGAAGGGAGGCCCAAACAGCTTCCACAAGTGGCATTTCAAGGTAAAAACTTATTTAGACTCTCATTAGTAAAATGAAACCAAGGACATCATTTTCACCAAAAAAAGAATGCCCTTCATCCTAACCCCACAAGAGCTATTTATCAAAAGCCATCATAAAATCATCTAGATACTGACCCCGTACACCTAGGTCTCACAAAAGTGACTAAAACATCATTTCCTAGTATATCTAGAGCACATCCTCCCCTTTGCTTACTACCATCACGACCACACAGTCACTAGGGAAGCAGTGTGGGGATGCCTGAGGGAAGCATGGGCAAGGGATGACACCTGTTCTCCCCTCCTTCCCCAGCTATTCTTGAACAGGTTGGGCTACATCTGAAAAATTTGCAGAGACTTCCTTCCACCATCATGATTGCCACACAGAGACTTGGTGATGGATGATCTACCTGTCAACTAGCTATGCTATAGATAGTTCAAAGTTATCTAATCAAATGCTAACCTAGGTGTTGCTGTAAAAGTATTTTTGTAAATCCGGTTAATATCTACAATCATTGACTTTAAGTAAAGGAGATTATCCTCAATAATGTGAGTGGGTCTTGTCAATCAGTTGGAAAGCCTAAGAGCAAAAATTGAAGTTTCCAGAAGAAAGAAGACTGAACTATCAACTTATGATCTAGTTTCCAACTGGCCTATAAATAAATACATATACACACACATACACACACACACACAACACACACTGTGTTCATGCTCAGTCACTAAATCATGTCTGACTCTTTGAGATTTCAAGGACTATAGCCCACAGGCTTTTCTGTGGATTTCCCAAGCAAGAATTAGAGGGGGTTGCTGTTTCTTTCTCCAGGGGATCTTCCTGATCCAGGGATCAAACCCTAGTCTCCTGCATTTGCAGGTGGATTCTTTATCACTGAGCAACCAGGGAAGGCCCTTTCACCCACCACACACCCACATGTAAAACAGACTTATTGGTTCTGTTTCTCTGAAGAACCCTGACTGGTACAGAACCTTATTTCATTCCTGCTCCTTCCTTATTGGGCTGTATATTGTGAGTTAAAAGGAGTCATGAACAGAAAAGCATATTCAGGTTGGATAACTACAGTTCTAAGAACTATGCTTAATACTTGGGAGGATTCCTGGAAGAACTCAGAACACAGATTTATCCCATATTTGACTATGTATATGAGGAGCACTACTGAATTAGATGACTTTCCTATGCTTTTTTTTTTAACCTTGTTTTAAATATGTAATTGTATTTGCACTACTGGCAAGGTCTCATAAATATGCCTTAATTTTTGGACAAATATTTATAATACAAATTAGATATTTTTGTTATGCTGCTGCTGCTAAGTCACCTCAGTTGTGTCTGACTCTGTGCGACCCCATAGACGGCAGCCCACCAGGCTCCCCCGTCCCTGGGGTTCTCCAGGCAAGAACACTGGAGTGGGCTGCCATTTCCGTCTCCAATGCATGAAAGTGAAAAGTCAAAGTGAAGTCGCTCAGTCGTGTCCGACTCTTAGCGACCCCATGGACTGCAGCCCACCAGGCTCCTCCGTCCATGGGATTTTCCAGGCAAGAGTACTGGAGTGGGGTGCCATTGCCTTCTCTGAGATATTTTTGTTATATAAACCCATAATTCTTGACAGTATGGCATATATTTTAGCATGTAAGTATTTCATTTTAATAGTGTTTGGGTATAGGTGTATTTCATATAATTATATTGAATTAGATCATTAACGTTAACTGAAAATCAGCCATTCTTTTAATATGCAAACCCATTTCCTAGAAAACGTTACACAAGCTTCAAAAACGGACTGAATTGTAAAAGTAGAAAATACTAATAATCATCAGGGATCTGTTAAGTAATACTAGAATGAACAGCTGAAAAATTGGACTTTTATGTATAAAGTTGGTTTTTTGTGGCATGCTTCTAGAATCCTAAATACACGGAGGCAGCTATAATTTTTAATTATTCTTTTATTGAAAAATGTCATGTCAGCCAATTTTCCATCATAAAATGTTTAGGAACTTCAGAAAATACTCAGTTTTACTGACAGAATTCTCTCCATTGATTCCATGATACTGAAGTTATTAATGATTCTTAGTTGAACAATCTCACTTGCTTCCCTGCTCTATACTGCATTATGCACATTCTAGATTTGCAATAGTTTATAAAGAAACAGGAAAAAATATCAGATCCTAACAAAATAGGAAGTGAAATTCTAATTCAACTAAAATGTGAACAAAATTTTAAACACAAAGTTCTGACTAATCTTAGAATCATCTAGGGTCATTGAATTAAGCATCTCTCTTTTGAAAACAAAATGTGAAGCAAATGTAGTAACATACGAGACTAGAGGACTGATCTATTTACAACCATTTTAACTTTTAAGATGTGTTATAAATCTGCTGCTTGTTTTTTATTAGTCTTCTTTGCTCTCAGAGCCCTGTTTTAAAAAGAGAGAGAAGATATATCTAATTTCTGAGCAGTTATTGGCTTATAATTGAACCAAAAAAAAATTACACTATTTCTGATATCAGAGGCAATATATCATGGTGGTTAAGGCAACCAGATCTAGCTCCATCACTTTCCAGCTGTGTGACTTTGCCAAATTAACCTCTCCAGGCTTCAGCTCCTTCATATGTAAACTGGGGATGGTAATACCCTACTCACTGAGTCATTATAATGGCAAATAAAGCTTTATACATATATTTAAAAACAAGCCAACTATACACATATACCCATTAAATACATAAAGCATTAAGCACAGTTTTGGCAAATATTGTATTCTCAATAACTGGTAGATATCTTCCTAATTAAGAAATTGTCTTTACCCAAAGTCATTAAACTTCTATTCTAAGAAAATAGATCTTCTTGTTCAATATATTTTAAAAACAAATAACATATTAAATGTCTGTTTAGGCTTATCACCACTGTGAAAGTATAAAACTTGTTATAAGCAACAGAAATAGACTAAAATGGAAAATAAACTTCTGGAAAGGTTGTGGTACCCCCAGAAGCCACAGGAAAGATCAAGAAAGGCAGTTCTAGAGGTCTAGACAGACTTGCCGTTTCTTCTTCAGGATTTTGCAATTGCTTCAGTCATTTTGTCACTAGTGTTTCAAATTCCAAGAGATAACATCTAAGCAGTCTAGACTGGCTGAAGGAAAGTAGAGCTTCCAGTCTTTTACTGTTTTTCAGAAATCATATGCCCTGATAGTTCACAATAATCACATGTATTAGATAGAAAGTAAGTGTCAGAAACTATGTAATTTCTTTAATGTTCAATATACACAATACACTAACAATGCTAGTAGAGAACCTAGGATTCTGGGTGACTGTGCAATAGTCCCAAATAAGCTGTTATCACCCAGAAGGGGTAATGATAGATTTCCATTTCCACTTGTTCATTAAGAGTGCACTGGGAAAATCTGCTCACCCTCAGTTCAGTTCAGTTCAGTCACTCAGTCATGTCCGACTCTTTGTGACCCTATGGACTGCAGCACGCCAGGCCTCCCTGTCCATCACCAACTCCCGTAGCTTGCTTAAATTCATGTTCATCAAGTGGGTGATGCCATCCAACCATTTCATCCTCTGTCACTCCCTTCTCTTTCTGCCTTCAATCTTTCCCAGCATCAGGGTCTTCTCCAATGAGTCAGTTCTTCGCATCAGATGGCCAAAGTATTGGAGTTAGAGCTTCAGCATCAGCCCTTCCAATGAATATTTAGGACTGATTTCCTTTAGGATGGACTGGTTGGATCTCCTTGCAATCCAAGGGACTCTCCAGAGTCTTCCCCAACACCACAGTTCAAAAGCATCAATTCTTCGGTGCTCAGCTTTTTTTATGGTCCAACTCTCAAATCCATACATGACTACTGGAAAAACCATAGCTTTTACTAGACGGACCTTTGTCAACAAAGTGATATCTCTGCTTTTTAATACGCTGTCTAGTTTGGTCATAACTTTTCTTCCATGGAGCAAGAATCTTTTAATTTCATAGCTGCAGTCACCGTCCACAGCATTTTGGGGCCTAAGAAAATAAAGCCCGTCAATATTTCCATTTTTCCCCCATCTATTTGCCATGAAGTGATGGGACTGGATGCCATGATCTTAGTTTTTTGAATGTTGGGTCTTAAGCCAGCATCTTCACTCTTCTCTTTCACCTTCATCAAGAGGCTCTTTAGTTCCTCTTCTTTTTCTGCCATAAGGGTGGTAGCTACTCTCTTTCTTCTCTTTACTAGTCTTTGCCACCCTGGCTTCCAAAGGTGGCAGGAATGGTGGCACTATCTTCCAGTTATAACTTTCAGTTTGGATGGGCTTGAGAGGCAGGGAATAATGACAGTTCCTTGAACCTCCACAAACACTTAAGCTTATTTGTTTACACTGGAGGTCTTCTAGTGATGCTCATCTCATACCTCTGATAGATGGCGAAACTGGTATAATATATGCATGCTGCATACTAAGTTGCTTCAGTTAAGAACCACTCTTTGCGACCCTATGGACTGTAGCCCCCCAGGCTCCTCTGTCCATGGGATTCTCCAGGCAAGAATATTCGAGTGGCTTGCCATGCCCTCCTCCAGGGGATCTTCCCCACCCAGGGATCTAACCTGTGTCTCCTGTGGCTCCTGCATTGCAGGTAGATTCTTTACCGCTGAGCTCCCAGGGAAACCTCTGATATAATGTGAACATTATCCAATTTAGATTCTGTTTAGTTTCCCAACTACAGTAAAGTGGAAACCTTCTCAATAGTAGCAGAGAATTAGATAGGATTCTTTCTTAAAAGAAAAAAAAAGTATCAGTGAGCCACTGCAAGGAATTACAGTAACACATACTCAACAAGTGGTCACTTCCCTCAAGCTAATTTCCTTTAAATTACATATAATCCTAACAAAGCTGATTAATTCCTTCCAAACTTTGCAGCAGATTGAAAGCTGTACATTAAGAGGTCAATAGGACTAGAAAGAAGATTTTGAGGGATCTTCTGAGAATAGCCAATAGGTGACAGAGAAGAAAAAATGTTATGAAAATACACAAAAAACCCAAAACACCATAGCAGATGCCCTACACACCTCAAAGTGTCCTGAACTATATCGTATTACAGCATAATAGCTGACATTTATAACGGTGACCCTAAGTCCTTGGCAGGTCTATTTAAATCACACTATAGTACAATAATTGGCATTCATAACAATCAACCTGGGCTTCCTTGGTGGCTCAGTGGTGAAGAACTCACCTACCAATGCAGGAAATGGGGGTTCAATCCCTGGGTCAGGAAAAGGAAATGCAACCCATTCCAGTAAAATTGGCTAGAATATCCCATAGACAGAGGAGCCTAGGAGGCTATAGTTCACAGGGTTGCAAAAGAGTCAGACACAGCTTAGAACTAAACAACAATGATGAACCTAAGTCCTTAAGAACTCTATTTAAGGTAGAAACGACTAATATTTTTTAGAAATGTATGCAAATAGAGTAATTCTTAAAAAGAGGCTGCATTTAAAGAAGTAAACTTTGGGAATAAATATATAATATATATTATATATAATTAAATAAGTATATTTAAATTAAAAATATATAATAATAATATCTACGATCATGACATCCAGTCCCATCAGTTCAGTTCAGTTCAGTCGCTCAGTCGTGTCCGACTCTTTGCGACCCCATGAATCACAGCACGTCAGGCCTCCCTGTCCATCACCAACTCCCGGAGGTCACTCAGACTCACGTCCATCGAGTCAGTGATGCCATCCAGCCACCTCATCCTCTGTCGTCCCCTTCTCCTCCTGCCCCCAATTCCTCCCAGCATCAGAGTCTTTTCCAATGAGTCAACTCTTCGCATGAGGTGGCCAAAGTACTGGAGTTTCAAATGGAAATAGTGACTTTATTTTCTTGGAGTCCAAAATCACATTGGATGGTGATTACAGCCATGAAATTAAAAGACACTTGCTCCTTGGAAAAAAGCTATGACAAACCTAGACAATGTTTTAAAAAACAGAGACATCATTTTGCCAACAAAGGTCCATATAGTCAAAGCAATGATCTTTCCAGTAGTCATGTACAGATGTGAGAGTTTCACCATAAAGAAGGCTAAACACCAAAGAACTGACACTTTCAAACTGTGGTGCTGGAGAAGACTCTTAACAGTCCCTTGGACTGTAAGGAGATCAAACCAGTCAATCCTACAGGAAATCAACCCTGAGTATTCATTGGAAGGCCTGATGCTGAAGTTGAAGCTCCAATACTTTGGCCACCTGATGCGAGGGGCTGACTCATTGGAAAAGACCCTGACGCTAGGAAAGATTGAGGGCAGGAGGAGAAGGGGACAGAGGATGAGATGGTTGGATGGCATCACCGACTCAATGGACATGAGTTTGAGCAAATTCTGGGAGACAGTGAAGGACAGGGAAGCCTGGAGTGCCACAGTCCATGGGGTCACAAAGAGCTGGACATGACTGAGTGACTGAACAACAACAACAATAATAATTAACAATAATCATCTTGCCGCAAGGATTCTGGATAATGATAATGATTGTAACAATAACAGCCAACACTGATAGGGGATTTATCACTTGCCAGACACCATGTTAAGTGTTTTACCTAGATAATTTCATGTAATCTCCATGCCAAAACCCAGGGTAGGTACAACTGTCATTTCCTTACAGACAAGAAAACTAACAGAGGTTAGGTAGCTGTGTGAAGCCACTTTCTTAGTAAGGATAGGTAAATGAGATTACAACAACAAACAACTCTAACATCTCAGTGGTTTAAGACAGCAGTTTTATTTTTCGTTGATGATACCTATTCATGTGACATGGCAAGGGCCTTGCTCTTTGCAGAATGATGGAGTGTCTGCTGTCTGGAATAAAGCTGGTTGCCATGCCAGGAGAAGAAAAAGGTGGTGACTTATGCCCTGACTCCTTCCATCCAGCCATGTGGCCATGACCTATTTCAACGAGCAGAAGTACAAACCTACCGTGTGTACAAAGGAGGAGACCAGAGTATTAGTGAATTGCCCTAATGACTGTTTGCCACAAACACATAACTAGAAATTTGGGAACAGGATTCAAACTCGGGCATCCTAAAAATATGAGTTTAGAGTAAGGACTAGAGAAATCTCTTAAGTTTTGTGTGCCGACCAAGGAGAGTGAGTAAGGAAAGACAGAAGCGGGCCACATCCTTTAGAAAGTTTCATTTGCTGCTTGAAAAAGTTTTCTTTACCAGGTCTTGCTTAAATGCTATCACGCTGGAGAAATTATGAACTTTGAAGGCAGTCTTGCCCTTTGCACAAGTCATGGGGTTAGCAGTTACATTTAATACCAATCGAAATAACACAGAATAATCATTTTAATTTATTTTCTATGGCCTTTTGCATTGTCTAGGAATAACACAAATGGAATCTCTTTAAGAAAAGAAATTGGCTCTAGTATTAATGAAGTGTTCTATAACCTCGTATGCTCAACAATAATAATCATTGACATCCCTAGCACGTCTGTGCTTATTTAATTTAAACAAGCTTCCTTATTAAGCAATTTGTGCATGCTCTATCACTCAGTTGTGTCCAACTATTTGTGACCCCATGGACTGTGGCCCACCAGGCTCCTCTGTCCATGGAATTTTCCAAGCAAGAATACTGGAGTGGGTTGCCTTTTCCTTCTCCAGGGGATCTTCCCAACTCAGGAACCGAACCCTCATCTCCTGAGTCTCCTGAATTGGCAGGCAGATTCTTCACCACTGCACCACCTGGGAAGCCCTAAATTACTTGAAAATAAACAAATGAGGTTTTATTCCTTCTTGGTTCTTTTGATAGTTTGCATTGGATCTTATTGGTTTAGATTTTATTTATTTTCTGCATGTTTTCCTTGGTAGCTTCTACTGGGAGGAGCGGAACATTCCCAACTTTATACTTCACAGATTTGTGGAAGTGTGTTCAATGTTTACATATCTTCTGCATGACTCCAATGCAGGGTAATGCTCCTTACAAAATTCTTGCAGAAGAAAAGCAAGATTAGCAAGAGGTCTAAGTGCAAAGATACCTACTTTTTCCATAGGGCAAAGTAAAGAATGCCACATAATACCAGCAACTAACTTACCTGGAGTAAACTTAAATAATTACCTTGGTTTTTACACTGACTTCAGGATTTTTCAAAACAACATGTATATGGTTTTACTTTCTATCTAAAATAGAAATGTATCCTAAGTAAAATTTAATATAAATTTCTGTAAACCTAGGAAAGTGAGACACATTCCACATTTTGCGGCTCAGTCTATTATCCATCTAAATGAGTAAAATTAATGACAGTCTCTAATAAGAATCAAAAATTTAAGTTCTAGTCTTAATTCTATTATGATTGAAGTAAATGCTAAGGGGGGACATACTATTTTTATATCTTGTTTTCTTAATCTTTACAATAGTAACAAACATACAGATTTTTTTTCTGAAGTCCTGAAGAAAAGCTTTATTGATTAATGATAATAACACGAAGTGTATGTAACTGCAAATTATCAACTTTAATATCAGAAATATCTTTAAGAACTATGGAAAATGTGACCATAAAACATAAAAGTTAAGGAACTTACTACCACTGAAAACTGGCTAGCTAGGTTATAAGAAGGTCTGAGGAAGACCTCTTAATACTCTTAGCAAAGGATTTTCTTTGAGCCTAATTGACAGGAGATGAGAAAATGTTAAAGAAGGATTTTTTTTTTAACTTTTTACTTTGTACTGGGGTATAGCCAATTCACAATATTGTGATAGTTTCAGGTGAACAGCTGAGGGGCTCAGTCATATATCTACATGTATCCATTCTCCCTCTAAACTCCTCTCCCATTCAGGCTGCCACATAACATTGATGAGAGTTCCATGTTACTTAAATGAAATACAAATAGAGAAGAAGAAAAACAGAAAAGTGTTGTCTTTTGGGATCTATCACTTAACCAGCCCTTAGGATCTGCTCTTATAACATTTTGATCATGGAATTAGTGCTTATCTGTAGTAAGGAACATATTCCTCCCATTCAACTAAACTCATTAAGGAATGAAAAGTTTTGAATTTGACTTATCAATATTTGTCAGAAGCCTGACCCAGGAGAAAGTGTAGCACAGGTTTAAACAGCTAAATCAAGTCATCACCCAACTCAGAGAATATCACCTCTTGCTCCCTTAAAGTTTTATATTATCTAATAATTGATAAGACAGGGTACGGCAATATTGACTAAAAGCATATAGGCTAAGAATTAAAATAGAAAAGTGAGAGAAAAGATAGAAAAGGGAAAATAACACTGGCCTCCAAATATGAGAGTGGACAAAAGCAAGAAGACAAATGACAAATGGCTGTGTGCAGACGTGACAGAAATCATTTTGACAGCAGAGCTGTGGGTCTCGTGTGCAAGGAGATAAGTAAAATCTAGCATCCACCTTTATTCAATATGCTTATCATGATTGTGGGTGTTGGTGTTGTTCAGTCACTCTGTCGTGTCCACCTCTTTGAGACCCCACAGATCCCATGACTGAGGGTACAAAATATAAATGCTAACAGTATGAAATAGGGTGTAATAAGTGTAATGTGTGGTTCAGATGCACAGCAGCACAAGTTCAGGACCTGGGTTCACTAGCATTCTGGTTAGTGCTTGAGCTTTGGATTTGGACAAATGGATCAGTCAGGGTTCAACCAGAGAAACAGATCCAGGAGGAGATTTATATTAAGAGATTTATTGCAAAGAACTGGGGACTGGCTAGGCAAGTCTGAGGTCCATAGGGCAAACCATTAGGAAGGGCAGTCTGGACTCACAGACAGCTGAAGCTGCAGTCCACAGGCAGAAATGTCTTGTTTGGGGAAGCTTCAGCTCTGCTTGTTAGACCTTTCAACTGGTTGAGTCAGACCCACACAGATTATCTAGGATCTCCCTTGCCTAAAGTCACATGGTGATGGACTTTAATCACCTCTCCTCTTCATAGCAACACCTAGACCAGTGTTTAACTGAGTGTTATTGTGGGGACCATAGTCCAGCTAAACAGACACATTAAACGGACCATCAAAACAAACCTAGGTTAAGTGCATAACTACCACATCCTAGCTACGTGGCCTCGAGAAAGCTTCTAAATTTCTTTAAATCCTTATCTTACCATCTGTAAAATGAAAAGAGTAAGAATAACTACTCTTGAAATTGTTGTGAAGATTAAATAGCTCCTGTAAACTGGACCTAGCAACGTGATTGGTGCAGAGTAAATACTCAGTAAACATTACCCAGCATCAGTAGCATCTCACGAACTGGGCAAATCAACCCTTGTCTCTGAGCTTCAATTTTCTCATCTGTACAATCAGAATATTAATACCTACAATTCACAGAAGTGATATGAATATTAAATATATAGGAGGTGATTTTTTTTAACTGTGCCAAAGGCAAGTTACTACTACTAAGTCACTTCAGTCATGTCCGACTCTGTGACCCCATAGACGGCAGCCCTCCAGGCTCCCCTTTCCCTGGGATTCTCCAGGCAAGAACACTGGAGTGGGTTGCCATTTCCTTCTCCAATGCATGAAAGTGAAAAGTCAAAGTGAAGTCGCTCAGTTGTGTCCAACCCTCAACGACCCCATGGACTGCAGCCCACCAGGCTCATCCGTCCATGGGATTTTCCAAGCAAGAGTACTGGAGTGGGGTGCCACTGCCTTCTCCGTAAATATATAGGAGGTGATTTTTTTAAAACTGTGCCAAAGGCAAGGTAGCTACTTAGCAAATTATAGAAACTTATACTCATTTTCCAAAACATTTTAGTACCAATAATTACAATCACGGACTTTTAAAAATGAGGCCAGTTCATAACAGCTTCTAGTATATCTTAATATATCTTCAGTTTTACAAGTGGAATTTCCCCCAGAGTCCTATAGACACAGTCAAATAACATCCAAATTCACACACACACACAATTTATGGATCACTTTTTGAAAGCTATTATTAAAACAGGACATGTGAGAAAAAATATTTTAGGATTTTATAGTAATATTAGTTTAATTATGCTTTTATCTTAAAAGCAATTTTAGAGAATTTATGGCTTAGCTGTCTTGCCCTAGAGTAAGTCTACTTAAGTTAGAATCCCAGTTTTATTACTTTCTAGCTGAGTGAACTCAAGCAGGTCACTCAGCTTCCTTCCACAGAAATCTCCTCATCTTTAAGATGAGGGGAGTAATAGTACTTCTTTCAGAGGATGTTTTAAGGATTTAAAAAGCTGATACCTGAAAAGTGCTGAGAACTTTCTGGTATTTGGTGTCAGCTCTCTGAAAAGATCATTTCATGTCCTCCTGGAAGGTCAGTGAGATGGTTTCCTGTATGAAATATTACATTCACCACCCCATGAATCGCAGCACGCCAGGCCTCCCTGTCCATCACCAGCTCCCGGAGGTCACTCAGACTCACATCCATCGAGTCAGTGATGCCATCCAGCCATCTCATCCTCTGTCGTCCCCTTCTCCTCCTGCCCCCAATCCCTCCCAGCATCAGAGTCTTCTCCAATGAGTCAACTCTTCGCATGAGGTGGCCAAAATACTGGAGTTTCAGCTTTAGCATCATTCCTTCCAAAGAAATCCCAGGGCTGATCTTCAGAATGGACTGGTTGGATCTCCTTGCAGTCCAAGGGATTCTCAAGAGTCTTCTCCAACACCACAGTTCGAAAGCATCAATTCTTCGGCACTCAGCCTTCTTCACAGTCCAGCTCTCATATCCATACATGACCACAGGAAAGACCATAGCCTTGACTAGGCGAACCTTTGTTGGCAAAGAAATGTCTCTGCTTTTGAATATGCTATCTAGGTTGGTCATAACTTTCCTTCCAAGGAGTAAGCGTCTTTTAATTTCATGGCTGTAGTCACCATCTGCAGTGATTTTGGAGCCCAGAAAAATAAAGTCTGACACTGTTTCCACTGTTTCCCCATCTATTTCCCATGTAGATTTACATAAATAGATACCTATTTACAATATCTCTTACAAATTAAATTTTATTTGTTCCATTGTGAAGGACAATTGGTAGTAACTGTCAAAATTCCATTTACATACATCTTTTTTCCTGAGAATTTATAATATACATATACTTGCACTGCAGTGAAAGACAGAAAACAAACCAAGTGACCAACAAGAGGATTCTCTTTACTATGGTATACAGGCACACCTCTCCCTTGTTTTATTTTATTGATGTATAGTTGATTTACACTGTTGTATTTAATTTCTAAGTGCAGCAAAGTGACTTAGTTATATATATATATATATTCCTTTCCATTATGGTTTATCATGGGATACAGAATATAGTTCCCTGTGTTATACAGTAGGACTTTCTTATTTATCCATCCTATATATAAGGCACACCTCTTTGACTGTGCTTCATAGGTATTTCATTTTTTAAAAATTGAAGGTTTATGGTAACCTCACGTAAGGCAAGTCTATTAGCACCATTTTTCCAACAAGCATTTGCTCATTCATGTTTCAGTGTCACATTTTAGTAACTTTTGCAATACTCCAAACTTCTAAATTATTGTTTTATTGTTTATGGTGATTTATGATCAGTGATCTTTGATGTTACTTCTGTAAATCCGGGGGAGGGGAAGGAGTGCCACAAACCACACCCACATAAGACAGCAAACTTAATAGACAAATGTCTGTGCTCTGATTGTTCCACCAACAGGCAGGTCTCACTCTCCTCTGGCCTCCTTATTCCCTGAGACACAATGATACTGAAATTAGGCCAATTAATAACCATACAACGGCCTCCAAGTGTTTAAGGGAAAGGAAGAGTCTCACTAGAGTCTCACTTTAAATCAAAAGCTAGAAATGATTAAGCTTAGTAAGGAAAGCATGTTGAAAGCTGAGATAAGCTGAAATCTAGGCCTATTGTACCAAAGGACTAAGTTGTGAATGCAAAGGAAAAGGTCTTGAAGGAAATGACAAGTGCTACTTCAGTGAACACACAAATGATAAGAGAGCAAAATAGACTTATAACTGATATGGAGACAGCTTTAGTGGTCGAGATAGAAGATCAAACTGGCCACAAAATTCACTTAAGCCAAGCCACAATTCAAAGTGAGGCCTTTACTCACTTCAATTCTATGAAGGCTGCAAGAGGTGAGGAAGCTGCTGAAGAAAAGTTGCAAGCTAGCAGAGGCTGGCTCAGGAGGTTTAAAAAAAGAAGCTCTCTCCATAACATTCAAGTGTAAGGTGAAGCAAGTGCTGATGTAGAAGTTGCAGCAAGTTATCCAGAATATTTAGCTAAGAACATTAAGGATGGTGGCTACACTATACAACAGATTTTCAGTGTAGACGAAACACACTTCTATTGGAAAAAGATGTCCGATGGGACTTTCATCGAGAGGAAAAGTCAAAGCCTGGCTTTAAGGTTTCTGAGGACTCTCTTGTTAGGGGCTAAGGCAGCTGGTGACTTGAAGTTGAAGCCAGTATTCACTGACCTTTGCAAAAATTCTAGGGCCTTTAGGAATTACGTTAAATCTGCTTTCTATAAATGGAACAATAAAGTCTGGATGAAAGTACATCTGTTGAAAACATGTTTTACTGAATATTTTATGCCTACTGCTGAGAACTACTACTCAGAAAAAAAAAAAATCTCAAAATATCACTGCTCAAAATATTGGCACCCTGATGGAGATGTACAATGAAATTCATGTTGACTTCATGCCTACTAATACAACATTCTGTAGCACATTACATTCCATTCTGTAGCCCATAGGTCAAGAAGTCATTTTGACCTTCAAGTCTTATTTTTGAGAGCATTTTATAAAACTTCAGTTACCATAGATAGTGATTCCTCTGATGAATCTGGGCAAAGTAAACTGAAACTCTTATGGAAAGCATTTACCATTCTAAATGCCATTAAGAACACTTGTAATTCATGTGAAAAGTCAAAACATCAACACTAATAGGAGTTTGGAAGAGTGGATTGACTGATTGATTCCATGAATGATTTTGAGGCACTCAAGTCTTCAGTGGAGGAAGTAACTACAGATGTGGTGAAAATAATACAAAAACTAGGATTAGGAGTAGATCCTAATGATGTGACTGACAATCTCATGAAAAAAAACAAACAATGAGGAGTTGATTCTTATTAATGAGCAAAGAAAGTGGTTTCTTGAGATGGATTCTACTCCTGGTAGAAGAAGATGTTGTGACAATTGCTGTAATGACAACAAAGGTTTTAGAATATTACATGAACTTTGTTGATAAAGGAGCAGCAGAGTTTGAGAGGACTGACTCTAATTTGGAAAAAGTTCTACTGTGGGTAAAATACTATCAAACACCAATGGATACTATAGATAAATTGCTCACAAAACAGCATCAATCAACGTGGTAAACTTCTCTGTAATCTTATTTTAAGAAATTGTCACAGACACTCCAACCTTCTGCAATTACCACCCTGATCAGTCAGCAATCAATATCCAGGGAAGACTCTGCCAGCAAAAATATTATAACTCACTAAAGGCTCAGATGCTGGTTAGCTTTTTTTTTTTTTTAGCAATATCGTCATTTTTAAATTAAGGTATATGCCTTGTTTTGTTAGACATGGAACAGTTAATAGACTACAACACAGTGTAAACAGAAATTTTATATGCTTTGGAACCAAAAAGTTCATGTGATTCACTTTATTGCAATATTTGGTTTATTGTAGTGGTCTGGAACTAAACATACAATATGTTCAAGGTATGTACAATGTAGCTATAACAAGGAATACGGAAGCTCTCTGTATATTGATATGTAAATATATTGAAAGTATATTAAATGAAAAAAGAAAAGCATAAAACAATGTAAAAAAGATGAGGATGGAGGCCAAGATTATAAATTCATGTCTATTTGTATTTAGATGGTGATGGACAGGGAGGCCTGGCATGCTGCGATTCATGGGGTCGCAAAGAGTCAGACACGACTGAGCGACTGAACTGAACTGAAAGAAACTTTACAAGGATACAAAACAAAAAACAAATAAAATGGGCAATTTGTGGTGACAGAACATTGATGGGACCCAGGGGAATGGAGAACAGGGCTTGGAGCAAACATTTTACTGTATACCTTTTTATATTTTTACTTTTGAATTGTGTGGATGTGTTGCCTATTTTGAAAATACATTTTGGAACTTCCCTTCGTGATCCAGTGGTTGGGAATCCACCTGCCAAAGAAGGGGACACAAATGTGATCCCTGGTCCGGGAAGATTCCAAATACTATGGGGAAGCTAAGCCTGTGTGCTGCAACTACTGAAGCATTTGAGCCCTAGGGCTCGGCCTCCACAACAGAAGTGACTGCAATGAGAAGCCTGCACACCACAACTACAGAGTAGTCCCGCTTCCTGCAACTAGAGGAAGCCCACACAGAAGATCCAGCACAGCTAAAAATAGATAAATTAATCAAATCTTCAAAAGAAATAAAATAAAAATACATTTTTATAGACGTAATTCAATGTTGCCTGTTGGATCAGTTGTCACAAAAATGCTGTCACAGATCATGCCAAGACATAATAATTATTTACTCTTGAAGATTTATAGGTCAGCTGGGACTCAGCTGATCCTACCTAGGCTCAACTGAGAGATCCTTCTTCAGGCTTCAGTGCCTAGGGTAGCCCTGCTTCTCACTCGGACCTGTGAGCCTGCTCCCCGACGACTCTCATTTTCCTTGCACCAGCAGAAGTAAAAGCATAAGATGATTGCTGGAAGTGTTTAAAACTCTTAAGTCCATCGCTGAAAAACGGCACAACTGCTGATCACATACCATTAAACAAGCAAGCCAAGTGTGGAGGAAGTGCACTCCAATCCCAACAAAGTCATGACAGGAGTGTGGCTGCAGGGAGGGGCCCGTGGTTCAATATATCACACCTGCTGGTAACTACAAACATCCTGACCATTCTAAAGCCAGAACTGTGAAACACTGGCCTAAGGAGCAGCAAAGAGTGTCCTAACTTCTCTCAAGTTTGAACTCTATGAAATTTAGTGACATTTTGTCTTGAAGATTCTGTCATGGCTGTCTATCTGGGTCATAAATGGAATGGACTGAAACGGAAAGCAGGCTTAGGAACTCAGAGGAAGAGAAGGAACTTTGGACCACGCTTCACCCAACACTTTTCATGGATGAGGCAACTGACGCCAGGATAAATAAAAGTTAGAATACACAATAAACTGTAAGATAAGCTGAACAGCAACAGGAAGTACCTAAAAAGACCTGTAAGCCCTAAAGCATAACTGTTTATTTGGAATAAAGAACAGTCATAATAAGCTTAGGAGGTACATCAAAGATGCATAAGAGATTGATTGAGTCAAGTTTCCTTAAAGTCGAGATGACTGGCTGACTGAGGGAATAAGGAGGGCAAACACCAATGACATTAACTACAAAGAGCACCCACAGTCACAAATATGGACAGATTTCATGCAGACAAAGGAATTCTGACTTAGAGATAAATCTCAAACATACATGAGTAATAATGTATATTATATATTTATTTTGAAATTTGTTATTAGATTTTTTTAATTTAAAAGATTTTAAGAGTATACAAAAGATGCCTTTTTTTTTAACCAGACACCAATTCTACCCTCCCCCTGCACCAGAGCAAAACACTGTTAGCAGTATCTTATGTTACTCCATAAATATAACATGCATTCTAGGTTTATGGAGATAAAGACCTGGACTATTTCAATACTTATTTTCACAGAGGACTGATAAAAAATAACAGATTTTTTTTTTTAACCAACTAAAGTGTCCAACGGCATTTAAAAAACAATTCATAATTTCAAGACCCATTAGCTTGAAAACTTATACAACTCTTACATAATTCATTTTAAATTAAGGAAACTCACAATATTTCATTTATATCAAAATGCAAAAGACATGTGCTTCCCAGGTGGCTCAGAGGATAAAGAATCCCCCGAAATGCAGGAGACATGGGTTCAGTCTCCAGGCCGGGAGGATCCCCTAGAGGAAGGCAGGGCAACCCACTCCAGTATTTTTGCCTGAAGAATCCCATGGACAGAGAAACCTAGCAGGCTACAGTCCATAGGGTCCCAAAGAGTCAGACACAGCTGAACTAACCGAGCACGCACACATGCATGCAAAGGACATAGAAGAGCCAACGATTTAGAAGAACAAAGTTGGGAGAGATACACCTGATTTTTGAGATTCACCATAAAGCTACAGTAATCAAGACAGTATGGTACAGCACAGCATGGACGCAAGGATAGATAAATAGGTTAACGGAACAGAAGGTAACATGTTCTTGGCAAATTCATCACATTAATAATTGGGATTGACCTGCTGCTGCTGCTGCTGCTCAGTCGCTTCAGTCGTGTCCGACTCTGTGCGATCCCATAGACAGCAGCCCACCAGGCTCTGCCATCCCTGGGATTCTCCAGGCAAGAACAGTGGAGTGGGTTGCCATTGCCTTCTCCATTGTGTGAAAGTGAAAAGTGAAAGTGAAGTCGCTCAGTCGCTCAGTTGCATCCGACTTGTAGTGACCCCATGGACTGCAGCCTACCAGGCTCCTCCATCCATGGGATTTTCTAGGCAAGAGTACTGGAGTGGCTTGCCATTGCCTTCTCTGGGGATTGACCTGAGAGTTCAGTAAAATCAATAATTTTTTTTACAAAGGTAACTATATCCATTTTCAGCATCATCCTTGTTTTGCCCAGTTGATAAGTTGAAGTAAGCATGGGACTTTACATTTATCACTATTACACTTTAGTTTTATTAGTTGTTACTCTTCCTTTTAGCCAAGATCTTTCTGGATTTTGACTCTGTCATCTATCTCTATTCTCTATCTCTGTCTCTATATCTCTATTTCTTCATGCTTCTTACTGTTTGTGAACTTAGTAATCGTGGTACTTAGCACTCTTTCAATTATAATTAATAATAAAGATCCAGTTAAAACAGACCTAAGACAAGAGAGGAAATGTACTGGCTCACATGATCAAAAAGTCCAGCATAGATTCAGATACACCTGGCTCCAAGTAAACAAACAATTACCCTCTGAGGGCTCTCCTTCTGACTACCTCTGAGCATTGTTTTCCTCTATATGGGCTTCAACTTCTGACCCATTGATTTTAGAGAAAGACTTGGACCTATCTTTTATTGCTCTCTGCCTGAAATAAGTGACATGTTCTTTTCAGAACTAATCAGTGGAGTTAGGAGAATGTATTTCTCTGAATGTCCCTGTCTGAATAACATACTCATGTCTGGAGCCATGAATGAGATAGGCCTCCATCTAACCACATGCACTAGGAAGTAAGAAGAGGGAAACAATTTCCCAAAGAAAACAAAGCATTGTAACCAGGTTGTAAGGGAATGGACACCAGAGAAAGTTAAAATGAGTCTTGCACTGTAGCAGTCATTTAGGTTGTTGACAAAAATATACTCAGCATGATCAAATGAAAGGCACTTAGAAACATAAAGATATTGTCTCTAAAGATAATTTACTTTTATATGTATGTGTATTTTATTTTATATGTATTTTTATATTTTCATATTTTTAAAGCATGATTCTAGGAAAAATGAATGAACTAGTGTTATGTCTAAAGGAAGCAGGAGAATATCACCTCTACATGGTCAATACTGGCTAAGGTTTAATTGCCTTATTCTTTTCATGAAGTCCCAAACTGGAGAAGTTGGAGAAGCCTGTGCATTAGACTTCTGGACTGCTATAACAAAATACCCAAAGTTCAAGATTAAGGTGCTGGCAGACTTGGTTCTCGGTGAGGGCAATCCTGGCTTGCAGACAGCGGCCTGTTCCTTGTGTGCCCTGATGGTCTTTCCTCTGTATGTGCCACTGGAGAGCTCTTGTGTCTCTTGTGGTAAGGGTATTAGTTCCACCATGGAGGAATTGCCATTATGACTTATTCTAAACCTAAATATTTCCTCAAGCCCTACCTCCAAATACTATCACACTGTGGGGTATGGCTTCAACACAAAAATTTAGAGGGAACATGCACATTCAATGTATACCAAGCAGCAAAAGAACTATCAGATCAGATCAGATCAGATCAGTCGCTCAGTCATGTCCGACTCTTTGTGACCCCATGAACCGCAGCACGCCAGGCCTCCCTGTCCATCACCAGCTCCCGGAGGTCACTCAGACTCACACCCATCAAGTCAGTGATGCCATCCAGCCATCTCATCCTCTATCGTCCCCTTCTCCTCCTGCCCTCAATCCCTCCCAGCATCAGAGTCTTCTCCAATGAGTCAACTCTTTGCATATAACCAAGTTCAAAAGTCAAGGAATGACCAACAGGATGAAATATAGTTACTATTCACACAATAAAAATCAACAGAACAAATGATCAATTCAGTCTTGCACCCAGAAATAGCATTATTCTTAAGGAAGCTTAATGTGCATATACAATGAGAAAAACATTCTCGGTAGCACCTCTAAGATTTCTCACTTGGACCAGGAACTAGTATACAAGTAAACAAATCAAGGAAAAAAGCCTGAAAGGGAACTAACTAAATAAACTATGTCCCACAGGCAGGAAGCTGAAGTAACAACATTACAGAAAATGGAAGCAAACTGGTCAATTAATTGAAGAATATGACACCAAAACCACCTTTTACAATCCACAAGAATATCTGATAATTATGTGATTGAGGGAAACTGGAAGTACAAGATATAAAATGGGTAATGCCAAAATAGAGAAGAAAATTACAGGTTATTGTGCCAATTAGGGCTTTTAAAATGTTTTTTAAAGCTTAGATATTTAGCTATTGCAGGGCTGTCATTTTCATTTGCTAGATCTACAGAGAGAAAACAAAGAATGAGAGGAGTTTCCTGCAATGTCGAGTTCTCAACATATAAAAAGGGATTTTAAAAGGATAGAAAATTATAATAAAGAAAAAGTAAACCTGCCTTAAAACTTGCTAGAAGGCTCAATCCAACACGGTATGCTCGCCATGGTTTCGCTTCCGTCTCACTGTCCTAGCGTTCAGGCCTCCAACTTTAGTGCATGTCTTGATGACAGCAACAGTGAACTCCACGTATCTTTGGTGCCCCGGGACACTCCTGCTCCTGGCATCAGAAGGCTTGATTTCTAAGCCCCATTCTACTGGTAGATGACCAAATAAATGGCTTAATTTCTATAGAATCAGTTTACCATTTAGCCAAAAAGGTGGAAATGAACAGGGGAGAAAAATAAGCAACAAAAGCACAATATTTTGAAGATGTGGTCTAGCCACATACGCTCACTGACCACTCCACCCCCAGCGAGTCCTACACAACTTCCAAAGTGCTCTGCTGTTCGTGATTTAGGATGATTAAATAGGACAGAAGTGAACTTAAATAACTGTAATCCAAATCTATAGCAATCCACTGATGTAAAAATGCTAGGCACTTAATCTAAACACAGATATGCATTCATTATTTAAAATATATGTTTCCATGCAGAATAGACTGGTAATACTGGATAATTCGAAATATAAGACATTCATACACAAGCAATATTTATTAAAAAATAATACAATATTTTATTTCAACTGTTTATTCTGAAAAATCAATCATAAAATTAATTTTATTTTCTGTATACCTGGGTGCTCATTAATTTTATTATACTATATACAATATGTGACATAGTACATATTATATTGTACACTTTTCTTTGTTTCATCTTTCTTGTTTCTCCAATTAAATTTATTGAGACTTTATTTTTCAGAATAGATTGAGATAGGAAAAATGTGAAGACAGAGTTACCCCACCCCCAGTTTCCACTATTAACATCTTACAATGGTTTATTTTAGTTTGAACTACTTTTATTTCCACTTGATTCTTAATCAATATAACTGATATACATGATAATATAATCAAATGGTACTATTTGATATAGTTCCCTATGGGAAGAATAAATTAAGTGCTGATAAATTTAATTATCAGCTTTTTAGTACCATTTGATTATATTATCATGTATATCAGTTATATTGATTAAGAATCAAGTGGAAATAAAAGTAGTTCAAACTAAAATAAACCATTGAAAGATGTTAATAGTGGAAACTGGGTATGGGGGTAATGGTGTGATCACTGACCTAGAGCCAGACATCCTGGAATGTGAAGTCAAGTGGGCCTTAGAAAGCATCACTACGAACAAAGCTAGTGGAGGTAATGGAATTCCAGTTGAGCTATTCCAAATCCTGAAAGATGATGCTGTGAAAGTGCTGCACTCAATATGCCAGCAAATTTGGAAAACTCAGCAGAGGCCACAGGATTGGAAAAGGTCAGTTTTCATTCCAATCCCAAAGAAAGGCAATGCCAAAGAATGCTCCAACTACTGCACAATTGCACTCATCTCACACACTAGTAAAGTAATGCTCAAAATTCTCCAAGCCAGGCTTCAGCAATATGTGAACTGTGAACTTCCTGATGTTCAAGCTGGTTTTAGAAAAGGCAGAGGAACCAGAGATCAAATTGCCAACATCCACTGGATCATGGAAAAGGCAAGAGAGTTCCAGAAAAACACCTTTTTCTGCTTTATTGACTATGCCAAAGCCTTTGACTGTGTGGATCACAATAAACTGTGGACAATTCTGAAAGAGATGGGAATACCAGACCCCCTGATCTGCCTCTTGAGAAATTTGTATGCAGGTCAGGAAGCAACAGTTCGAACTGAACATGGACCAACAGACTGGTCCCAAATAGGAAAAGGAGTACGTCAAGGCTGTATATTGTCACCCTGTCTATTTAACTTCTATGCAGAGTACATCATGAGAAATGCTGGACTGGAAGAAACACAAGTTGGAATCAAGATTGCAGGGAGAAATATCAAAAACCTCAGATATGCAGATGACACCACTCTTATGGCAGAAAGTGAAGAGGAACTAAAAAGCCTCTTGATGAAAGTGAAAGTGGAGAGTGAAAAAGTTGGCTTAAAGCTCAACATTCAGAAAATGAAGATCATGGCATCCTGTCCCATCACTTCATGGGAAATAGATGGGGAAACAGTGGAAACAGTGTCAGACTTTATTTTCTGGGCTCCAAAATCACTGCAGATGGTGACTGCAGCCATGAAATTAAAAGACGCTTACTCCTTGGAAGGAAAGTTATGACCAACCTAGATAGCATATTCAAAAGCAGAGACATTACTTTGCCAACAATGGTCCATCTAGTCAAGGCTATGGTTTTTCCTGTAGTCATGTATGGATGTGAGAGCTGGACTGTGAAGAAGTCTGAGCGCCGAAAAATTGATGCTTTTGAACTGTGGTATTGGAGAAGACTCTTGAGAGTCCCTTGGACTGCAAGGAGATCCAACCAGTCCATTCTGAAGGAGATGAGCCCTGAGATTTCTTTGGAAGGAATGATGCTAAAGCTGAAACTCCAGTACTTTGGCCACCTCGTGGGAAGAGTTGACTCATTGGAGAAGACTCTGATGCTTGGAGGGATTGGGGGCAAGAGGAGAAGGGGGCGACAGAGAATGAGATGGCTGGATGGCATCACTGACAAGATGGACGTGAGTCTGGATGAACTCCGGGAGTTGGTGATAGACAGGGAGGCCTGGCGTGCTGCAATTCATGAGGTCGCAAAGAGTTGGACATGACTGAGCAACTGATCTGATCTGATCTACTTTATTCTTCCCTATGAATAATACTTCCATCTATAGCTATTTCTTCTAATTTTTTAACCTTGAGCTTCTAAGTAACCTATTAATATTAAAATTCCTTATTTCATCAATATTAGAAATTTTAATTTTTTTTTCCAAATGCTTCATCAGATTTATCATAGACCTATCAACATTATTTTATGAGCAGTCTAGGGTTACCAGATAATCCATCCATTTCATTTCTTCCCCATTTCTATTAAGGAACTCCTACCTTCTTGCTGGAGTCTGCAATTGGTGACTCTAGGTCTGATGCCAAAGCTGAGACTTCCTTCACCAATCTCCTGTATAGGAATCCCCTGCTCCTTGGGCCTTGAGACTTTATCTTTCTTAGGTTGTGCCCTTATTTTTTCCTGGAATAGATCTTCCTAAGAAAAGGCTCAAGGGACCTTTTTTTTTTTTTTTAACTTATCTAAAATTGTCTTTACTCTCACAACTGATTGCTTAGCTGAGCATAGAATTCTAAGGTGAAAACCAATTTTTCTCAGACTTCTAGTGACACGTTTTCTATCTTTCAAAATTTTTGCTAAGATGTACTGTGCCATTTTTTTTTTCCTATAATACATGCTGTGGTATTCCAGCATTTTCTCTTTAATCCTAGGGCGCTAAAATTTTATGAGGACTTCCTTTATAAGGGTCTATTTTCATTCACTGTACTAGGCACCCAGTGGACCTTTTCAAATGGAAGATTCATATTCCAGAATATTGATCTCTGCTTTCTATCTTATAAAACTGTGTTGAAATCTCTTTTCTGTTAATGACATCATCCCCATATTTTATCAGAAGTCATTTGAGGTAGTATTTTAAGTGTATTAGTCAAATCAATTATTCACTCTAATAGCAGGTATATTGTCTTTGGAATATGGTCTAAAATTTCAGAATGCATAGTATTTTAAGCCAAATAATAAAGCTATTTTGAAGAAAACCCAATTACTGGAGTTGAAGTTATCCAGCTTTTTCATTCACCTTCACATATAATTAGCCACAGAATGGGAAAGACTAGAGATCTCTTCAAGAAAATTTGAGAAAGTAAGGGAACACTGCATGCAAGAATGGGTAAGATAAAGGACATAACAGAAGCAGAAGAGATTAAGAAGCAGTGGCAAGAATACACAGAAGAACTATATAAATAAGATATTAATGATCATGATAACCACAATGATGTGGTCATTCACCTAGAGCCAAACATCCACGACTGTGAAGTCAAGGCCTTAGGAAGCATTATCATAAAAACAAAGTTAGTGGAGGTGATGGAATTCCTGCTGCTCTATTTCAAATACTAAAAGATAATGCTGTGAAAGTGCTGTACTCAATATGCCAGCAAATTTGGAAAGCTCAGCAGTGGTCACAGAACTGGAAAAGGTCAGTTTTTATTCCAATCCCAAGGAAAAGCAATGTTCAAGCTACTGCACAATTGCACTCATTTCACATGCTAGCAAGGTAATGCTCAAAATTCTTCAAGCCAGGCTTCAGCGGTATGTGAACTGAGAACTTCCAGATGTACAGCTGGATTGAAAAAAGGCAGAGGAACCAGAGATCAAATTGCCAACATCATAGAGAAAACAAGGGAATTTCAGAAAAACATCTAATTCTGCTTCCTTGACTACGCTTAAGCCTTTGACTATGTGAATCCCAACAAACTGTGGAAAATTCTGAAAGAGATGGGAACCAGACCACTTTACCTGTCTCCTGAAAAACCTGTATGCAGGTTAAGAAGCAACAGTTACAACTGGACATGGAACAATGCACTGGTTCAAAATTGGGAAAGGAGTATATCAAGGCTGTATATTGCCACTGTGCTTATTTAACTTCTATGCAGAGTACATCATGAAAAATGCTGGACTGGATAAATCACAAGCTGGAGTCAAGATTGCCAGGAGAAATATCAATAACCTCAGATATGCAGATGATACCACTCTAATGGCACAAAGTGAAAAGGAACTAAAGAACCTCTTGATGAAAGTGAAAGTGGAGAGTGAAAAAGTTGGCTTAAAGCTCAACATTCAGAAAACTAAGATCATGGCATCTGGTCCCATCACTTCATGGCAAATAGATGTGGAAACAGTGACAGATTTTACTTTCTTGGGCTCCAAAATCACTGTGGAAGGTAACTGCAGCCACAAAATTAAAAGATGCTTGCCCCTTGAAAGAAAAGCTATGACAAACCTAGACAGCATATTAAAAAATAGACATATCACTTTGCTGATAAACTTTTCTCTTTGCAGAGAAAGTTATGGTTTTTCCAGTAATCATGTACAGAAGTGAGAGTTGGACCATAAAGAAGGCTGAGCAACAAAAAATTGATGCTTTCAAACTGTGGTGTTGGAGAAGACTCTTGAGAGTCCCTTGGACAGCAAGGAGATCAAACCAGTCAATTCTAAAGGAAATCAGTCCTGAATATTCATTGGAAGGACTGATGCTAAAGCTGAAGCACCAATACTTCAGCCACCTGATGCGAAGAACTGACTCACTGAAAAAGACCCTGATGCTGGGAAAGATAGAGGGCAGGAGGAGAAGTGGTAGACAGAGGATAAGATGGTTGGATGGCATCACTGACTCAATGGACATGAGTTTGAGCAAATGCTGGGAGATAGTGAAGAATAGGGAAGCCTGGCATGCTGCAGTCCATGGGGTTGCAAAGAGTCGGATATGACCTAGAGACTGAACAACAACAAGGACTGATTAAATAAAGTATTAAACATTTAGCTAGTAGAACATCATGTTATTATTGTTGTAAACCATTTGAGAGCAAGTTGGGGACATCATGCCCTTCACAACTAAATATTTTAGCATGTATTTCCTAAGAACAAATCCCTCTATCACATAATGCTTCTAATTTTATGACCAGTAGATTAAGGGAACAAGATATGTTCTTGCTAAAATTAACCACATGCATAGGAATCCTGTATATAATGTATCTACACTGGAAATAGTCCAATGAGATTTAATGATAACAATATACCAGGGCCTTTTTGTAATGATCTCACCTCTTCTTTCTTCCTATGACACAGACCCCATGCCAAGCTCTAGAAGACAGCAACTTGGCATAACCAGCCAACATCCATCATGTTTTTTAAAGCCAAAACCAACTTACATTTCATTACTTGTCTTTGATATGCAAAGAATTTTAAATGTGCTATATTTAAATGCTGGTTTGTTCTGTGCGTATGCCACCCTTTCTTCTTACTCTATTTTAAAAGCTGGAGCTGTCCTAATTTACGAGTATGAAAAAAAATTACTGTATTTGGACTTGCTATTTAAAACTCCTGAATGTAATTCTCTTCTTCATATGTGTTTTGGAATTTTCCCCTATCAGAAAGTCTATCAAGACCAAGATCTGAGAATTGAGAATGTTCTATACAAGGAAAATATGGCTTACCTGAAGCTTAAAATTGTGGCCACTTAGAAACTGTCTTCTAGTCTTCAGTAAGAATTTGAGACAAATTTCACAAAATAAAAGTATAACTCTACATAAATAAACATCATCAATACACTTAGGTTATCAAAGAGGAACTACTTTTTTAAATGATCTCTCTTAACTAGGACACTTGTGATTTTTATTGTGAAATACACAGTCTGTGCAAGCAATCACAATGAGAATATTTATAAAAACTTGATAAAATTCAAAAAGTGATATTGAAAATTGACACTGAATGTTAATTCATGGAAAGGTATTACATTACCATAAGAAAGATAAAGAAAGCATAAGTTAAATAGATCCCTAGAATATCTGAGACGCTTTCAAAGATAAATAAATGCAGCAATATTATTAATAGCAGCTTTGCAGTTTTGTGGCAAATAAAACCCAGTGCTCCTTTCACTTAAAAGTGTTTAATAACACCTTACCAAATGCTGTGGACATCTGTTGTTTGTGTCTGCCTGGCATCCATTAGGCACTTGCTCCTCCTATTTTACCCCATGTGGATCTGGAGAGTTTGTCAATCAGAGGGTCTTACTCAGCTCTGGCTTCATGAGCTGGGACAGTTTCTTGGCCAGGAAATTTTTAAACCATCTTCTGCTATTCGCAGAGATTGGTGCAAAGGGTGAACGTAGGACTCAAACAAGAGCAGTCAGAGTCCCCTGATGAAATCCCAGCACACAGGATAGCTCTCCCTCTGATCTCAACTTATACAGACCAAGTAAGTCTGGCGGTGCCAATGACCGTCTTTAACAACCGCACACACAGAATCTGTCTGAGACTAATACCGGTACCCAGAGGAATGCTGAACTGAGTGACAGAGGCAAGAGAGCCAGGAATTCTGCTGCGTCCTTACATAGAGCTGTGCTGCGGTCAGTTCTACACCTGGTCTTTCTGGTTAGAATGCTCGAGTCTCTCAGTCATGTCCAACTCTTTGTGGCCCCATGGAGCAGCCCACCAGGCTCCTCGGTCCACAGAATCTTCCAGGCAAGGATATTGGAGTGGGTTGCCATTTCCTCCTCCACAGGATCTTCCCCATCCAGGGACTGAACCCACATCTCTTGTGTCTCCTTCATTGGCAGGCAAGTTCTTTACCATTAGTGCCACCTGCAAAGCCCCTTCTGGTTAAAAGAGGCAATGAATTCTCTTTTTGCTTGAGTTCATTTGAGTTGGATTTCTGTCACTCATAACAAAGCAACCTGACTAACAGGCCAAAGCAAGGCCTTTTCCAAATGCAGCATATAACTAAAGTATATATAAGTACACTTGAACAACACTTGCTCCTAAATGGTACATCCGCCAAATAAAGATTATAAAGTTACAAGAATGTAATGTTAGCTTCAGATCAGATCAGATCAGTCGCTCAGTCGTGTCCGACTCTTTGCAACCCCATGAACCGCAGCATTAGCTTACTTTTCTTATAACCTTGAAAAGACTTCTACTACTCATATATAAGCAGCCCCACACTGTCTGTTTTCAAGAAGAGAAAATGAAGCGTGTGGAGACAAAGAGGAGGAAATCAGATGGAGAACTCAAAGAAGCACAGGCTCCCCCAGTCTGAAAAGCTTCAGAAGTCATAGGCTCGGTGTCCATACACTACATGGAAGAGTATTAGGTTATTTTGGTTCAAGTCTGAAAGCACTACATTAAAAAAGAAAGTCCATAAAATGAATTAGAGCATGTGACTCAGAATCTGAAAGACAATCTATCTTTTTCTTGCAATGTGAAAAAAAAAAGGTCATTGTCCAAAGTTTGGTTGCAATGACACCACCCTTATGGCAGAAAGTGAAGAGGAACTAAAAAGCCTCTTGATGAAAGCGAAAGTGGAGAGTGAAAAGGTTGGCTTAAAGCTCAACATTCAGAAAACGAAGATCATGGCATCTGGTCCCATTACTACATGGGAAATAGATGGGGAAACAGTGGAAACAGTGTCACACTTTATTTTTCTGGGCTCCAAAATCACTGCAGATGGTGACTGCAGCCATGAAATTAAAAGACGCTTACTCCTTGGAAGGAAAGTTATGACCAACCTAGACAGCATATTCAAAAGCAGAGACGTTACTTTGCCAACAAAGGTTCACCTAGTCAAGGCTATGGTCTTTCCTGTGGTCATGTATGGATGTGAGAGCTGGACTGTGAAGAAGGCTGAGCGCCGAAGAATTGATGCTTTTGAACTGTGGTGTTGGAGAAGACTCTTGAGAATCCCTTGGACTGCAAGGAGATCCAACCAGTCCATTCTGAAGGAGATCAGCCCTGGGATTTCTTTGGAAGGAATGATGCTAAAGCTGAAACTCCAGTATTTTGGCCACCTCATGCGAAGAGTTGACTCATTGGAGAAGACTCTGATGCTGGGAGGGATTGAGGGCAGGAGGAGAAGGGGACGACAGAGGATGAGATGGCTGGATGGCATCACTGACTCGATGGATGTGAGTCTGGGTGACCTCCAGGAGTTGGTGATGGACAGGGAGGCCTGGCGTGCTGCAGTTCATGGGGTCGCAAAGAGTCGGACATGACTGAGTGACTGATCTGATCTGCTCTGATCTGATATAGGCAGGAATTCCTGTCACTCGTCTGATGTGTGAATTCTCTCCTGCAGAGCACATTCTGTAAGCTGATCCTTGGATCATTTTCCCTCTTGCTTCATTCTCCTCAGTTAATCCCTCAATCAAAAGAGGTATGCAGTTCTAGACCCAGGAATCACAGAACTAGCAATAAATATGCAACATAATCATTTAATGACTTGTTCTCACATCCCTGTCCATCTGACATCTTTGTCTTACTTTTCTGGGATATGGCCTCACAGAGTCTAGCACAGGTTGAGTCTTCAATAAGTGTTGGCTGAATGAACAAGTAAAGCATTCCAAGGAAAAGATGCTAGAAATGAGCTGCTGTCTTATAGTGGAAGAAGAATTGAGGGTCTGGGATGTCAAGCAATGTTCCAAGAACACAAAGCCAATAATGGGAACCCCAGGAATAAGTTTCTTGATCCATAATGTTCATCCACTAAATGAGAGTTTTCAGCTATTTTTGTGTGCCTAGGAGAGATGTTCTCAGGGCATAGATTGATGTGTGGTCAATTCTAAGATATCACTGTAGCCTCCACTCTAGCATGACAAGTGTTTCGTTTTGGTTTTTTTAATGATCATTAGCAAACGTTAGTATGTGAATTTTTATTAATTATAAGATTTTAGAGATATACCTTAAAACACCTGGTGACAAATGAGCATGTAAGACCCCAAATAAGCTGAAACCATTACACTGCTGCTGCTGTTACTGCTAAGTTGCTTCAGTCGTGTCCGACTCTGTGTGACCCCATGGACTGCAGCGCACCAGGCTCCCCCATCCATGCGATTGTCCAGGCAGGAGTACTGGAGTGAGCTGCCATTGCCTTCTCCGAACCGTTACACTAGACTAGACCAATGTGCATAGGTCTTTTGTCTGAGGATACCAAAACCACCCACGTGACTTTACCTCAGAGTCACTGTTCTTGAAGTCACCAAATCTTGAGTTGGTGTGCCCCTCTGTTTTATGTCCTTTAGTTATGGAGATATACCTCTCAAGACTGTACCTGAAGCTGGAAATTGTATCGTCCATCTTTGTATCACCAGTGCCTACCCCAAAGCCACGCATACAGGAGATGTCAGTTTCTAAGACAAGTGAGGACAATTGACCATCACATGCAAGGTGATGGACTTAGACCTTCACCTCACACCATAAATGAAAAATTAACTCAAATGGACCAGAGACTTAAATATAAGAGCTAAATAGAAATATATATATATAGGAGAAAATCTCTGAGGTATTAAATTATACAAAGATTTTCTTCAGATAGACACCAAAAACACATTCCATAAAAAAACTGATAAATTGGACCTCATCAAACTTTAAAAGTTTTGCATTACAAAAGACATTATTAAGAAAATAAAAAGAATAGCTAGACTGTGAGAAAATCATTGTAAAAACATATATGATGAAGGATTTACATCCAAAATATATAAAGTATTTCTACAATTCAATAATAAAAGGACAAATGATCCCCTTAAAAATGTGCAAAATGTATGAGCTGATATGTCATGAAAGAAGATATGAAAATAGATACTGGTTAATAAAGATATGAAAAGAAGTTCAACATCTTTAGTCATTGGGGAAATGCAAATTAAAACAAGTATGAGATATCATTTCACACCCACGAAAATCAGATCAGATCATATCAGGTCAGATCAGTCACTCAGTCATGTCCGACCCCTTGCGACCCCATGAATCACAGCACGCCAGGCCTCCCTGTCCATCACCAACTCCTGGAGGTCACTCAGACTCACGTCCATTGAAACAGTGATGCCATCCAGCCATCTCATCCTCTGTCATCCCCTTCTCCTCTTGCCCCCAATCCCTCCCAGCATCAGAATCTTCTCCAATGAGTCAACTCTTCACATGAGGTGGCCAAAGTACTGGAGTTTCAGCTTTAGCATCATTCCTTCCAAAGAAATCTCAGGGCTCATCTCCTTCAGAATGGACTGCTTGGATCTCCTTGCAGTCCAAGGGACTCTCAAGAGTCTTCTCCAACAGCACAGTTCAAAAGCATCAATTCTTCGGTGCTCAGCCTTCTTCACAGTCCAGCTCTCACATCCATACATGACCACAGGAAAAACCATAGCCTTGACTAGATGAACCTTTGTTGGCAAAGTAATGTCTCTGCTTTTGAATATGCTGTCTAGGTTGGTCATAACTTTCCTTCCAAGCAGTAAGCGTCTTTTAATTTCATGGCTGCAGTCACCATCTGCAGTGATTTTGGAGCCCAGAAAAATAAAGTCTGACACTGTTTCCACTGTTTCCCCATCTATTATTTCCCATAAAGTGATGGGACAGGATGCCATGATCTTCATTTTCTGAATGTTGAGCTTTAAGCCAACTTTTTCACTCTCCTATTTCACTTTCATCATGAGGCTTTTTAGTTCCTCTTCACTTTCTGCCATTAAGGGTGGTGTCATCTGCATATCTGAGGTTATTGATATTTTTCCCAGCAATCTTGATTCCAACTTGTGTTTCTTCCAGTCCAGCATTTCTCATGATGTACTCTGCATAGAAGTTAAATAGACAGGGTGACAATATACAGCCTTGATGTACTCCTTTTCTTATTTGGAACCAGTCTGTTGTTCCATGTTCAGTTCTAACTGTTGCTTCCTGACCTGCATACAAATATCTCAAGAGGCAGATCAGGTGGTTTGGTATTCCCATCTCTTTCAGAATTGTCCACAGTTGATTGTGATTTACACAGTCAAAGGCTTTGGCATAGTCAAGAAAGCAGAAATAGATGTTTTTCTGGAACTCTCTTGCTTTTTCCATGATCCAGCGGATGTTGGTAATTTGATCTCTGGTTCCTCTGCCTTTTCTAAAACCAGCTTGACCATCAGCAAGTTCACAGTTCACATATTGCTGAAGCCTGGCTTGGAGAATTTTGAGCATTACTTTACTAGCGTGTGAGATGAGTGCAATTGTGCGGTAGTTGGAGCATTCTTTGGCATTGCCTTTCTTTGGGATTGGAATGAAAACTGACCTTTTCCAGTCCTGTGGCCACTGCTGAGTTTTCCAAATTTGCTGGCATATTGAGTGCAGCATTTTCACAGCATCATCTTTCAGGATTTGGAATAGCTCACATGGAATTCCATCACCTCCACTAGCCTTGTTCATAGAGATGCTTTCTAAGGCCCACTTGACTTCACATTCCAGGATGTCTGGCTCTAGGTCAGTCATCACACCATCATGATTATCTCGGTCGTGAAGATCTTTTTGTACAGTTCTTCTGTGTATTCTTGTCACCTCTTCTTAATATCTTCTGCTTCTGTTAGGTCCATACCATTTCTTTCCTTTATCGAGCCCATCTTTGCATGAAATGTTCCTTTGGTATCTCTGTTTTCTTGAAGAGGTCCCTAGTCTTTCCCATTCTGTTGTTTTCCTCTATTTCTTTGCATTGATCGCTGAAGAAGTCTTTCTTATCTCTTCTTGCCATTCTTTGGAACTCTGCATTCAGATGTTTATATCTTTCCTTTTCTCCTTTGCTTTTCGCTTCTCTTCTTTTCACAGCTATTTGGAAGGCCTCCCCAGACAGCCATTTTGCTTTTTTGCATTTCTTTTCCATGGGGATGGTCTTGATCCCTGTCTCCTGTACAATGTCACGAACCTCATTCCATAGTTCATCAGGCACTCTATCTATCAGATCTAGGCCCTTAAATCTATTTCTCACTTCCACTGTATAATCATAAGGGATTTGATTTAGGTCATACCTGAATAGTCTAGTGGTTTTCCCTACTTTCTTCAATTTAAGTCTGAATTTGGCAATAAGGAGTATGATCTAAATGGATACAGCACCAATTACTAGAAGCTCTCTATTCTCCTCATCTTTAAGATTCTCACCTTTCCCCAAGCCCCACCAAAACTCTCTCAAAATACATTTCAACACACTTATATTTTAACACACTTGTCCCAGTCCTTCAATTCACAGAGAAATGTGTACCCTTTGACAATGGATCATTCACATTTTTATAGTGCCCTTATTCAGTAGGGGTCCCTGGCCCTCAGAATGCTAACAGTTGTACAGAAAAAAAAAAAAATAGGATTCATACAAACAACCATGAGATAGAGGTTCTGAGGATGGCAAGATCCTTCTGGATGCAGATGGGAGAAAATTGAGAAATCTTTCTGCAAGAGATGTCATCAAAACAAGACACTACATGAAAGTCAGAATGCCCACACTGGGAGTGAACCGTACAAGACCTCCTTGGCCAGCCCAGAGGCTCAGTACATCTACTCTGAGTGCTGTGAGCAACAGATCTTTGTTCCTTATCCTTCTCTTTTCTTGCCAAACCATGTTCACTTGCTGTTGGCTCTGTTACCCTGCTAACTACTCAAACTCAGGCAAAAAGCAAATTACTGAGCTTTCATTTCAGCCCTGTGGTTGTTATCTCCACATTTTCAATACATAATTGTATCTTAGAAGGTACTATTTCAAAAATAATGTTTTTTGCAAACTTCAGCTCCTCTCACCAAGAGATGGTGTCAAAGAGAGGAGGGCTAGAAGGGGAAGTCCTGCCAGAAGACAAGCACTAACGCTCTGGAAAAAGACACCCTCACTAGTGATAAACATGCCAGAAGGGTATACTTTCCCCCAATAAATGTGAATCAAAAGTCAGTGTGTAGTATCTTATGTTTGACCATGCATGGAAAATGAATCCTAGCTTTGGTAGGAAACCCACCAAAACAGAAGTTTGACCCTTAGAGAAGCTGCTGAATCACTGTATGGAAGGATATTATTTGCTTCTTTGGTTCCAAAGAATTCTCAGCTTTTTGAAGAAAATAGTGTCACTATTTTCAACAGTTCTATCCTTTACCATTTATCATGCAATGAACAAATTCAGTCATTAAGCAAATACTTACAGTACGTACTTATGTACCTTGATATTAGAGATATCAAGGGAACATTTCATACAAAGATAGGCACAAAAAAGAACAGAAATGGTATGGCTCTAACACAGGCAGAAGAGATTAAGAAGAGGTGGCAAAAATACACAGAACTATACTAATAACGTCTTAATGACCCAGATAACCATGATGGTGTGGTCACTCACTTAGAGCAGACATCCTGGCGTGTAAAGTAAAGTGGAGTTTAGGAAGCATTACTACAAACAAAGTTAGTGGAGGTGATGGAATTCCAGCTGATCTATTTCAAATCCTAAAAGATGATGCTGTTAAAGTGCTGCAATCAATATGGCAGCAAATTCGGAAAAGTCAGCAGTGGCCACAGGACTGGAAAAGGTCAGTTTTCATTCCAACCCCAAAGAAGGGCAATGCCAAAGAATGCTCAAACTATCGCATAATTGCACTCATTTTGCATACTAGTAAAGTTATATTCAAAATCCTTCAAGCTATGCTTCAGCAGTACGTGAACCTAGAGTTTCCAGATGTACAAGCTGGATATAGATAAGGCAGAGGAACCAGAGATCAAATTGCCAACATTCGTTGGGTCATAAAGAAAGCAAAAGAATTCTAGAAAAACATCTACTTTTGCTCCATTGACTACACAAAAGCCTTCGACTGTGAATTACAACAAACTGTGGAAAATTCTTAAAGAGATGGGAATACCAGACCATCTTACTTGTCTCTTGAGAAATCTGTATGTAGGTCAAGAAGCAACAGTTAGAACCTTACATGGAACAACAGACCAGTTCAAAATTGGGAAAGGAGTACATCAAAGCTGTATATTGTCAACCTGTTTATTTAACTTATATACAGAGTATATCATGTGAAATGCCAGGCTGGATGAATCACAAACTGGAATAAAGATTGCCAGGACAAACATCAACAACCTCAGATATGCAGATAATACCACTTTAATGGCAAAAAGTGAAGAGGAACTAAAGAGCCTATTGATGAAGGTGAAAGAAGAGAGTGAAAAGCTGGCTTAAAACTCAACATTCAAGAAACTAAGAACATGGCATCTGGTTCCATCATTTCATGGCAAAAGGGGGAAAAAATAGGAACAGTGACAGAGTTTATTTTCTTGGGCTCCAGAATCACTGTGGACGTTGACTGCAGCCATGAAATTTAAAGATGCTTGCTTCTTGGAAGGAAAACTATAACAAACCTAGACAGCATCTTCAAAAGCAATGACATTGCTTTGCCAACAAAGGTCCATATAGACAAAGCTACGGTTTTTCCAGTAGTCATGTACAAATGTGAGAATTAGACCATAAAGAAGGGCAAGCACCAAAGAATTGATGCTTTTGAATTGTGATGCTGGAGAAGACTCTTGAGATTCCCTAGGACAGCAAGGCGATCAAACCAGTTAATCCCAAAGGAAGTCAACACTGAATATTCATTGGAAGGACTGACGCTGAAGCTGAAGCTCCAATACTCTGGCCACCTGATGCAAAGAGCCAGCTCATCGGAAAAGACCATGATCATGGGAAAGATTGAAGGCAAAAGGAGAAAAGGGTAGCAGAGGATGAGGTGGTTAGGTAGCATCATCGACTCAAGACACATGAATCCAAGCAAACTCTGGGAGACAGTGAAGGTCAGGGAAATCTGGTGTGCTGTAGTCTGTGGGGTTACAAAGAGGTGGATATGACTTAGCAACTGAACAATGAAAACGTAGTACGTATCATATACCAAGTACTGGGCTACCATGATTAATGAAATAAATAAGGATGAAAGATGTGTGAGAAGTTCAAATATAGTTCAGTGTTAATTAAAGTATGGCCAGTGGACCACTTGCACTCAGAATAACCTGAAGGGCCATTTAAATGCAGATTCCTGGGCACCCCCTCAGCCAAAATGAATCAGAATCTCTGAGCAGAGCTCTGGAATATACACTATAACAAGTTCTACAGGGAATTTTACATACATGTTTATGATCTATATCATAAGCAAATATAGCAGAATAAAAGATGTCTCCATGAGATTTATTGCCAATTATGTGTCCGAGTCCCCTTGTATATAATATTCTCAGTGCTGATAATGTTTACATATAAGCTTCTAGGCAGTATAAAATTATCAATACCATGAAAATAATGATAACTGTTAAAGGAGGACACAAAACAGGATGAAACTGATCCACCAGAGTCAGGAAAAGTATCATAGAGGAAACACCTGAGTTAGATCTTATAGCCAGACCTTTAAGCTGGGTCAGCCACTTTTGCAGCTTTGTCTGAGTCATGATTTTCTAAGCATCACACTCAAGAACTGGATAAATCAAGCTGTTGTTGCCACTGCTGATCCTAAAAAGAGTTGGCTTCTGCCATTCACTCTGGAACCAGCAGAAAGATACTTTGGAACCAGCCTGTATCCTCCTTTAGCTCACTTGTGAGTCAAGGTCTTCCTAGATGCAGCAAACTGGTATCATTCAGCCACGTATCTAGACACTAGCTACAGGGGAGTGGAGAAGGCAATGGCACCCCACTCCAGTACTCTTGCCTGGAAAATCCCATGGATGGAGGAGCCTGGTAGGCTGCAGTCCATGGGGTCGGTACAAGTCGGACACGACTGAGCGACTTCACTTTCCCTTTTCACTTTCATGCATTGGAGAAGGAAATGGCAACCCACTCCAGTGTTCTTGCTTGGACAATCCCAGGGACGGGGAGCCTGGTGGGCTGCCGTCTATGGGGTCTCACAGAGTCGGACACGGCTGAAGCGACTTAGCAGCAGCTACAGGGGAGAACAGGAAATGCAGCTTCATGCTTTTGTTTTTATGCTACTCTGGGAAAGGGAAATTCATAATGAAGGGAACTACCAAAACATGGAGTGGATGGCTGGTGAAGAGGTTTTAGGCTGCTATGGATGTCATAGGCCTAGCTCCAGGACCTGAGGCTTCAGCCACTCTGCTGTACTGTTCCTACTGTCACCAGGGCTGTGCAGTACTCTTATTGTCCAGTTTTGAGTCTTGCATAGAATGTAAGAGGTTGTCTTCATCTGTTCTGATTGCTATGATGAAAATATAAACTGGATGATTTACTAACAACAGATACACTATATTTTTCACAGCTCTGTATGCTGTGTCCAATAGGAAGGCCCCAGCAGATTTGTTATCTAGTGAGGGCCCACTTATATCAATAACCTCAGATATGCAGATGACACCACCCTTATAGCAGAAAGTGAAGAGGAACTAAAAAGCCTCTTGATGAACGTGAAAGAGGAGAGTGAGAAAGTTGACTTAAAACTCAACATTCAGAAAACTAAGATCATGGCATCTGGTCCCATCACTTCATGGGAAATAGATGGAGAAATAGTGGAAACAGTGTCAGACTTTATTTGGGGGGGCCCAAAATCACTGCAGATGGTGATTGCAGCCATGAAATTAAAAGACGTTTACTCCTTGGAAGGAAAGTTATAACCAACCTAGATAGCATATTCAAAAGCAGAGACATTACTTTGCCAACAATGGTCCGTCTAGTCAAGGCTGTGGTTTTTCCTGTGCTCATGTATGGATGCGAGATTTGGACTGTGAAGAAAGCTGAGTGCCGAAGAATTGATGCTTTTGAACTGTGGTGTTGGAGAAGACTCTTGAGAGTCCCTTGGACTGCAAGAAGGTCCAACCAGTCCATTCTGAAGGAGATCAGTTCTGGGTGTTCATTGGAAGGGCTGATGCTAAAGCTGAAACTCCAGTACTTTGGCCACCTCATGAGAAGAGTTGACTCATTGGAGAAGACTCTGATGCTGGGAGGGATTGGGGGCAGGAGGAGAAGGGGACGACAGAGGATGAGATGGCTGGATGGCATCACCGACTTGATGGACATGAGTTTGGGTAAACTCCAGGAGTTGGTGATGGACAGGGAGGCCTGGCGTGCTGCGATTCATGGGGTCGCAAAGAGTTGGACACGACTGAGCGACTGAACTGAACTGAACTGAGGGCCCACTTCTTGGTTCCTAGATTGTCTTTGCCCTGTGTCCTCACACAGCTGAGGGATCTCTCTGTGGTCTCTGTCATAAGGGCACCAATCCCATTCAAGTAGGCTCCGCCCTCATCATCTGCCAAAGGCCTCACCTGGTAATACCATCACCTTGAGGATTAGCATTTCAACATATTAATTTTGGAGAGACATAAACATTCAGTCCACTGCAGAAGTGTTTGCAATAGGAAGGGATGAGCACTTCACAGCAGATATTCTAACCCCCAAATGGACTTAATATCAGATCAGATCAGATCAGTCGCTCAGTCCTGTCCGACTCTTCGCGACCCCATGAACCGCAGCACGCCAGGCCTCCCTGTCCATCACCAATTCCCGGAGGTCACCCAGACTCACACCCATCAAGTTAGTGATGCCATCCAGCCATCTCATCCTCTGTCGTCCCCTTCTCCTCCTGCCCTCAATCCCTCCCAGCATCAGAGTCTTCTCCAATGAGTCAACTCCTCGCATGAGGTGGCCAAAATACTGGAGTTTCAGCTTTAGCATCATTTCTTCCAAAGAAATTCCAGGATTGATCTCCTTCAGAATGGACTGGTTGGACCTTCTTGCAGTCCAAGGGACTCTCAAGAGTCTTCTCCAACACCACAGTTCAAAAGCATCAATTCTTCGGTGCTCAGCCTTCTTCACAGTCCAGCTCTCACATCCATACATGACCACAGGAAAGACCATAGCCTTGACTAGGCGAACCTTTGTTGGTAAAGTAATGTCTCTGCTTTTGAATATGCTATCTAGGTTGGTCATAACTTTCCTTCCAAGGAGTAAGCGTCTTTTAATTTCATGGCTGCAGTCACCATCTGCAGTGATTTTGGAGCCCAGAAAAACAAAGTCTGACACTGTTTCCACTGTTTCCCCATCTATTTCCCATGTAGTGATGGGACCAGATGCCATGATCTTCGTTTTCTGAATGTTGAGCTTTAAGCCAACCTTTTCACTCTCCACTTTCACTTTCATCAAGAGGCTTTTTAGCCCCTCTTCACTTTCTGCCATAAGAGTCGTGTCATCTGCATATCTGAGGTTATTGATATTTCTCCCGGCAATCTTGATTCCAACTTGTGTTTCTTCCAGTCCAGCATTTCTCATGATGTACTCTGCATAGAAGTTAAATAAACATGGTGACAATATGCAGCCTTGACGTACTCCTTTTCCTATTTGGAACCAGTCTGTTGTTCCATGACCAGTACTAACTGTTGCTTCCTGACCTGCATACAGATTTCTTAAGAGGCAGATCAGGTGATCTGGTATTCCCATCTCTTTCAGAATTAATATAGCTATTGCCAAAGTCCCTTCTCCTTTAATCATACCTAAGGCAACTGAACTGGCACAGTAAAAAGTAATGCAAAAATCCTCCCCTCTGTTAATGGCCTAAGATCACAAGAAATAACTGAGTCTGTTGATCAGTTGCTTCAGAAATGAATAATCCAATATGCATGCCAAGACCCAAATATTCATTTTCTACTTACAGATTTTAGCAGCACTCAGATGGCAAATACTAAATCATTCAACAAGTCAACTAATGTAATTATCTGAGGTTATATCTTAAAGATAACTTGGTAGGCTGATTAGGCTTCAGATCAGCTCAAATTAAAACATTGTACATGATTCATATTACAGTTCTATAGAAGCAGCTGGTAAGCACTGATATTTTTTATCAACGGAACTTGTTTTTTTCTGCTTGTGATATAAAATTTAAGGAATTCAACACAATGCTTGTCCAAACATTTAAGCATATAAAACCCTATGTGGGATGGGATGAGTTCCACCGGGGTGGGTGTTCTATTCTTAAAAAATCATGAACACCTACAATGCTTCATTTTTAGCTCCTACCTCCTTCTCCATGCACTTAAACCACACCTCCTTTGTTCTTGAGCTCATCTCAATTGTCCTGGTCAGGTTACTGACAACCAAAAAGCTGGTCTGAGGGTAGAACAATGGGAAGCTATGTACTTTACTTCTGTTTCCAGAAAAATAAAGAAAAATAAAACGTTTTTTCATGGTCATTATAAAAGTCAACCACATGAAGAATATTTCTAACTTTTTAAAGTCCTTTAGAAAATATTACCCATTGTGGTACTTAACCTTCTTAAGTGAAGATTCTCACAGAAAATTACTCTCCTACTTGTAAAAATGTGTTGTCTTCTGACAGGCAAGGACCCTTCCATTTATGACATATAATGAAAAATATATAGCACATGCAGTTTTTATTTTTTTTATTATCTACCAGGAACCTTGAAGCTAAATTTACTGCTCAATTGCAATTACCTTTAGCTGTTTTTTTGATATAATTAGATTTTTCCTTTATTATTTGGTTGATAGTCTCTTAATAGAGTTATTAAGTCTAAAGTCTCAAGTCATTTTTTTCAATTTATATTTCCATAGGTTAAATTTAATATAAAATTCAGTCCCTTTAAATGTACAGTTTGATGAGTTTTCACAATTGTATATAATCAGTTACGGATTGTCACCACAATCAAATTATAGAATATTTCTGATACTGATCAGGGTTCTTGGCCTTCCCCAATCAATAGAAATTAATAAGAGGTCAGACAAGAAATTCAGGAAAGGCTTTATTGGGGCCCCTACCGTTTCAGTGAGGAGTGAAAACAAGTAATAGTTTCCCGTGTTTGCTTCCTGAGGTGCGTGCAAGCTGATTCCTTCTGTGTGGTGTGTCTGGGTGTTTCGCTATGGTGGCCTGGGTGGTTTACCTACCCCCCCCCCCCCAGCTTTGCTGGTGTTGAGCGCAGATGGCATGTGTTTTGCTCTTGACAGTCTGCTTTTGCTCCTGACTCTTCAGAAGTGTCATTTGGATTGTTTTGGTCTTTTTGTGTCCTGTTGTCCATAATTTGCCCCAACTGCACATGCACAGTTTTCATTTTGTTTTGTTTTTTGTTGTTGTTTTTGTTTGTTTTCTTTTTTAGTTCCTTATACTTTCTTTGTATTTTGTTGCTCCAGCAGGCATCCATCCAGGTGCAAGCACTGCAGCAAGGAGTCCTAGGTCCCAGGCCCAGACTGCCTCATTTCCAGCACCGTAAAAAATTTCCTCTCTGCAGCTGATTGCTTCCCTTGACACCAACCCTAAGGCAACTACTGATCTACTTTCTGTCATTATAGTTTTATCCCTTCTAGAATTTCAAATGAGTGGGGTCACACAGAACGTAATTATGTGACTTCTTTTACTTAGCATAAGATTTTTGAAATACATTCATGTTGTTGTATATCAATATTTCATTACATTTTTAATTACCAAATAGAATTTCATGGTATGGTTATACCATGGTTATACCATATGGTTATACCATATACCAACTTGTTTATCCATTAACCAGTTGATGGACAAGTGGATTGTTTCATTTGAGACTATTATGAATACCGTGGTTAGAAACATTCACATACAAGTTTTGTATGGACATATGTTTTCATTTCTTATGGGTAAATACTTAGGAAGTAGGAGTCCTATCGGGGAAGGCAATGGCACCCCACCCCAGTACTTTTGCCTAGAAAATCCCATGGACGGAGGACCCTGGTAGGCTCCAGTCCATGGGGTCGCTAAGAGTCGGACACGACTGAGCGACTTCACTTTCACTTTTCACTTTCATGCATTGGAGAAGGAAATGGCAACCCACTCCAGTGTTCTTGCCTGGAGAATCCCAGGGACGGGGGAGCCTGGTGAGCTTCCGTCTATGGGGTCACACAGAGTCGGACACGACTGAAGCGACTTAGCAGCAGTAGCAGCAGGAGTCCTATGGTAAATTTACACATATAAGACAATGTCAAGTTCTTTTCCAAAATAGCTGAGCCGTTGTGCAATTCCATCAGCAATACTTGAAAGAGTTCCAGTTACTCCACATCTTTTTCAACACTTGATGTTGGCATGCTTTTAAATTTTAGCGAGTCTACCAAGTTTGTAGTAATTTGCATTTCCCTGCTGACCAGTGATGCTGAGTATCTTTACAGGTGCTTATTGGTCATTCAAATTCTTTTTTGAAGTATCTATTCAAATTCTTTGCCTATTTTTATTAAGTTGCTTGTTTTCTTATTATTGATTATGAGTTATTTATATCTTCTAAACTCAAGCATTTTGTCAGATATATGTTTTGCAAATACCTCCAACCAGTCTGTGATGCCTTTTCATTTTCTTAACTGTGTCATTCATGGAACAAAATACTTCAATTTTCACAAAGTCAACTTTGTAAAATGCTTCCTCTCATGATTCAGATTTTTTGTGATTTATTTGAGAACTCTTTGATTAATCCAAGCTTTTTCAACCTCTGTACTACTGACAGTTGGACCAGATACTTCTTTGTTACATAGGTGGTCTTATACATTGTAGGACATTTATTAATAGGTCTGACCTCTACTCATTAAATACCAATAGCAAGATACCCCCCACCAATTGTGACAATCAAAAATGTCTCTAGAGTTTGCCAAATGTCCCTTGAAGGACAAGTTGCCCCTGGTTGAGAATCACTGGCTTAACCCAATGTTACTTTTTTTTTTTTTTCCAGAAGTTTTATAGCTTTAGCTCCTTTAGGTTTACAAGTCATGTCAATTCCTGTGTAAGGTTGATGTAAGAATCAAAATTCATTTTTTCCAGACAGCTATTCAATTGTTCTAGCCATTGGGTTGCCATTTCCTCCTCCAGGGGCTCTTCCTAACCCAGGGATTGAACCTTTGTTTCTTTCATCTCCTGTACTGGAAGGCAGATTCTTTACCACTGGTGCCACCTGGGAAGCCCCACTGTTTTAGCACCATTTGTTAAAAAGACTATCCTTACCCCCATTGCACTACTTTGGGACATTATTCAAAAATCACTTGATCTTATAATGGAGATCTATTACTGAGCTCTCTATTACATTCCATTTCCATATTTCTAGCCTTATGCCAAAAAACACAGTCTTGAGAAATGTAGTTTTAAAATAAATCACAAAATTAGGTAGACTACTCACCTCACTCTTCTTTTTCAAAATTGTTTCAGCTAATCTAGGTCCTTTGCCTTTCCACAATGAACAAGCTCGTCCATTTCTTTTTTTCTTTAATAAACTTTCTGTTTTTGAAAAATTTCAGATTTGCAAAAAGTTTCAAAGATATTATGGAATGCTTCCATTTATCCCTCACCCAGTTTCTGTTTCCAGATGTTGTTGTTCAGTCAGTCATGTCTGACTTTTGGCCCCTCCATGAACTGCAGCATGCCAGGCTTCCTTGTCCTTCAGCACCTCCCAGAGCTTTCTCAAACTTATGTCCATTGAGTCAATGATGCCATCCAGCTATCTCATCCTCTGTTGCCCACTTGTCCTCCTGCTCTCAATCTTTCCCAGCATCATGGTCTTTTCCAGTGAGTTGGCTCTTACATCAGGTGGCCAAAGTATTGGAGCTTCAGCTTCAGCATCAGTCGTTCCAATGAACATTCAGAGTTGACTGCGGTACATCTGTTAAAGCTAAAAAACCAACACTGGTACATTGCTATTAACTAAAGACTTTATTTTAATTTAATTGGGTTTTTTAATGAATATCCTCTTTCTGTCTCACGATCCAATCTAGAATACCACATTGCTTTTAATCATCATGTTTCCCCTCTCTCTTCCCAGACTTTCTTTGTTTTTCACATATGATCTTAACAGTCTTGAGGAGTACTGGTCAGGTATTCTGTAAAATGTCCCCCAAATTGTTTTTCTCATAATTAGACTGGGATCATGCCAGACTAATGCCTGGCATCACACTTCTCATCACATACTATCAAGGGAAACCTACTATCTACAGTTCAGTTCAGTTCAGTTCAGTCAGTCATGTCTGACTCTTTGTGACCCCATGAACCGCAGCACGCCAGGCCTCCCTGTCCATCACCAATTCTTGGAGTCCACCCAAACCCGTGTCCATTGAGTTGGTAATGCCATCCAACCATCTCATCCTCTTTCGTCCCCTTCTTCTCCTGCCCTCAATCTTTCCCATCATCAGCGTTTTTTCCAATTAGTCAGCTCTTCGAGTCAGGTGGCCAAAGTATTGGAGTTTCAGCTTCAGCATCAGCCCTTCAGTGAACACCCAGGACTGATCTTTAGGATGGACTCGCTGGATCTCCTTGCAGTCCAAGGGACTCTCAAGAGTCTTATCCAATACCACAGTTCAAAAGCATCAATTCTTTGGTGCTCAGCTTTCTTTATAGTCCAACTCTCACATCCATACATGACCACTGGAAAAACCATAGTCTTGACAAGACAGACCATTGTTGGCAAAGTAATGTCTCTGCTTTTGAATATGCTGTCTAGGTTGCTCATAACTTTCCTTCCAAGCAGTAAACATCTTTTCATGGCTGCAGTCACCATCTGCAGTGATTTTGGAGCCCAGAAAAATAAAGTCTGACACTGTTTCCACTGTTTCCCCATCAGTTTGCCATGAAGTGATAGGACTAGATGCCATGATCTTCGTTTTCTGAATGTGGAGCTTTAAGCCAACTTTTTCACTCTCCTATTTCACTTTCATCAAGAGGCTCTTTAGTTCTTCTTCACTTTCTGCCATAAGGGTGGTGTCATCTGCATATCTGAGGTTATTGATATTTCTCCCAACAATCTTGATTCCAGCTTGTGCTTCACTGAGCTGGCATTTCACATGATGTACTCTGCATATAAGTTAAATAAACAAGGTGACAATATACAGCCTTGATGTACTCCTTTCCCAATTTGAAACCAGTCTGTTGTTCCATGTCCAGTTCTAGCTGCTGCTTCCTGACCTGCATACAGATTTCTCAAGAGGCAGGTCAGGTGGTCTGGTATTCTCATCTCTTTAAGAATGGCATCATTAATGATGTTAACCTTTAAGTCAAGTTTCTTTTCAAAAGCCTGTTTGACACTGATTGGGATTGCAATGATTCCACATGTCAATATGGGGAAAACTGCAATCTTAATACCATGGAGTTTTTCAACCCATAAACATTGTTTATCTTTTTACTTATTTAGGTCTTCTTTAATTTCTCTCACCTCCTCTAAGCATGTACTTCAGTTCACTGCCCTGTACCTTTAAGGAGTGACATTATTATTATTGTTATTATTATTATTCATATGTTCCAGAGTGTACAGTTGTTATCTGGGTAAGGTCACTTCAGTAAGATATAATTCAGCCATTACTGAAAACAGAAGCTAACACTGCCTTAATACTTTTAAAGGTGGACAGGGACATGTAGACAGACAAATTTATATTATTATTCTTAAAATACCCTTAAAATAGAATCATAACTACTATCTGTGCTGAGCCAACCTGCAATCTTAAAATTCATCAATAATGAATACACAGGTTGAATAGAAACAGACTTTTTCTGTGAGTCAGTAAGTTTGACTACATGAAATTGATGACTTTATATATGGTTAAAATTTCAAATCCTAAAAGATCAAACATATGAGAATTATATTCAAATCTTAACAAAATTGTTCAATGTTGTCCACATTGTGGTAAAATGGGCATAACTCATTTTATGAGTAATAGATTTTAAATGGGAATACATTCTGTTAACACTTTTGGAACACAAATACACAAGAGCATTAAAATTATTATCTTGACCTATTAATTCCACTTTAGATACTCTATCCAATGAAAACTATGCTAAATAGAGTCAGAGGGAAGAATTATCCTTTAATCAAATATTTTTACTACGGCACTTTTTTATAATGTAAAGGAAATGCTACTTAAATGCCCAATAAGAAAAGAAATAATTCTATTTACACAGCCATTTAAAAAGGATGTTTATACAATTATTCTACAACAAAGGAGGCAAAAATACGCAATAGAGAAAAGATGTGGTACATAAACAAACAATGGAATATTAGTCACAAAAAAGAGTGAAATTTTGCCATTCGTCTCAGTGTGGATGGACCTATAGAATACTATGCTTAATGAAATAAGTCAGACAGAGAAAGACAGATAGTATATAATATCACTTACATGTGGAATCTAAATTATAATGGATGTATATGCAGAACAAATAGGTAGCTACAGTAGAGAGAGAAAGGGGCTGGTGCAAATTAGGGGTATGGAATTAAAATATAAAAATTAATACGTATAAAATAGATTTAAAAACAGGATATATTATATAGCACAGGGAATTATAACCATTATCTTGTAATAACGTTTAATGGAGCATAATCTGTAAAAAACACTGAATCACTATGCTGTACACCTGACATTAATACAATATTGTAAATCAACTATCCGGTTTCCCTGCTGGTTCAGCAGTAAAGAATCCACCTGCAATGCCGAAGACACGAGTTCAATTCCTGGGTCCAGAATATCTCCTGGAGAAGGAAATGGTAACCCATTCCAGTATCCTTGCCTGGGAAATCCCATGGACAGAGAGGACTCTGGCAGGCTGCAGTCCATGGGGTCACAGAAGAGTAGGACTTAGCAACTAAACAACAACAAATCAACTATACTTCAAAAATAAATATATTAATTAAATAAATAAAAATGATTTTATGAAAAGCTTTTAGTATTATAATATTGCTGCTGGTGGTGGGGTTGTTTAGTCGCTAAGTTGTGCCCAACTCTTCTCAACACCATGGACTGTAGTTTGCCAAGTTCCTTTGTCTATGGGATTTTCCAGGCATGAATACTGGAGTGAGTTGCCATTTTCTTATCCAGGGGATCTTCCCCACCCGCGAATCAAATCTGATGTCTTCTGTGTCTCCTGCATTGGCAGGCGGATTCTTTACCAGTGAGCCACCTGGGAAGCCCTATTATAATATTAAGTATGTGTATATGCTCTATGAGTTCCGCTTTATTTTTTAAGTACAGAAGACTAGAAGTTAATATGCCATAATCTTATTGGTGGCTAGTGAGACTGGAGTTGTTTACTTCTTCATTTTCCTACTTGCTGTTTATTAATAGTGAGCCAAGAAAACAATAAAACACTTTAATTTTATAAAAATTTACCTTATTATTAAATTTCTGAGCTGGAAAAAACTTTATAAAACTAGCTGACCCCCTGTACTTCAGTGATAAGAAAATTTCCTTATCAGTAGACATCACAGAGAGTTAAAATATTTGTCTAAGTACACGAAGTATGTTGTTAGTACTCTATTGTATAGTCAGATTGTATTCTGATTCATTGGATATGATACTACATAGTGATCATTTCTGTTGTGTCTCAGACTCCATTTCTATGGTTAAAGGGATGGGATAGTTCACATGAACAATATTTACTTAAAACAGTTTAAAATTTATTATATAAAACACCTCAAGCAAGGTAATTTTAAACAGATTCCCTAGAATCTGGGAAATGGAAGAAATTTTAGTGTTGTTTTTTCCAAGGATTATATCAAATGCTGAGTAAAAGTGGACTTTTACCCTAGAAAGCTTTTTAGTTTTGAGATTTAATATGCATGATTTAAATTTAAAGAGTGTGCACTACATTTTATTTACTAAAAGCTCATTATTCCCTTGTTCGAGTTACTCCTGTTTGTTCGTAGTTGCTCAAACAGAAATGACAGGGTACAATATGATTTTACAAATGAGGACTTTCTGTTATGAACTGGTTCACTTTTACTATTAAACTTTCATGAACTAAATGATATAAGGCCAAAATTACTGATAATTATCTATTAATCATATATTGGACATAACAACCTTTAACTTGGTTTCAAATACCCCAAATAATTTTTCCTAAAGTCTTTCTCAATATAAAAAACATTTTTAGTGTAACATTTCATACCATTGGAAGATAATCCAAAGGGAATGTATAAGGTTAGTAAAGTGTTTATCTTAGCAAAAGTCTGGTCTCTTTGGGTTACTGTTTGGATTTTAGTTAATCAGGCTTAGTTTAAGAACTTTAAGCAATTAACAGTATTCAAACAGCACCAATCTGCAATATTATTTCAGCTGGGAAAGCAGCTATATGAACCAATACAGCTTCCCTACTAAAAATAAATGATAACACTTTCCACTCCCTGGGGAGTTAGTTTTTAAAGTATGTCACACTGCATAATAAAACCAAAGAGTGTGAGATATCTAAGTAATAAAAAACCCAAAAGACATGCCATGTTTTCAGATTTAAAAAAATAATAAAGTAACTTTGCCAACAAAAACATCACTGCAGGAAGACAAAACAAATACAAAGTGAATTTAAGGGGTAGATTGTGGTCCCTTTTCCTTCAAGAACCACTACTTCCCTTGTTTGTAAGACTGCTTGATTTTATTAGCAATTTTTAACACACAGTAGCTCAAATCAACAACTCATTTGCTCTTCAGACTTTGACACTTCCCAAGCTGCTAGGCCTGTGCTTAACTAAACAAGTACAGTAGAACAAGTAGAATATTTATGTAACACAGAAACTATAAATGTTCTTTGAGAAACAAAGGGGCCTACTCATTCTAGAAGATAAGACAAAGGGCTGAGACCATTACCTTTTAAAACTCCTGTTGAGGAAGATACATCTTAAACTTGTTAAAGTTAAAAGCATCACATCATTTGTTTACTGACAATAAAATATCCTTCTTTTCTCTAAATAATTTTTTTAATTCACTTAGCATCAATCCAGTGCTAGACACTGCACTAAGAATTTTACATGTATTCTTTCCTTTAATCCTTGAAATAATTCTATGAAGATTGAATTTATATTCATTTTGTAAATGGAGAAACTGAGACTTGAGGTAATTCAACAATTAAATACTGGAGCATGGTTCAGACACATGAGGTCTGCCTGCAGAGTCTGTGGCTCTTACCTATTGTGGGCAAATCAAAATGACACCAAAGAATTTCTAGAATGGAAGAGATAACAAAAATACCTGAAATAAACATTGTTCTTGTTCTTTAGTTGCTAGGTCAGACTCTTGCAGCACCACACTGTCAGATCAGATCTGATCAGATCAGTTGCTCAGTCGTGTCCGACTCTTTGCCACCCCATGAATTGCAGCACGCCAGGCCTCCCTATCCATCACCAACTCCCGGAGGTCACTCAGACTCACGTCCATCTTGTCAGTGATGCCATCCAGCCATCTCATCCTCTGTCGTCCCCTTCTCCTCCTGCCCCCAATCCCTCCCAGCATCAGAGTCTTCTCCAATGAGTCAACTCTTCGCATGAGGTGGCCAAAATACTGGAGTTTCAGCTTTAGCATCATTCCTTCCAAAGAAATCCCAGGGCTCATCTCCTTCAGATTGGACTGCATGGATCTCCTTGCAGTCCAAGGGATTCTCAAGAGTCTTCTCCAGCACCACAGTTCAAAAGCATCAATTCTTCGGCACTCAGCCTTCTTCACAGTCCAGCTCTCACATCCATACATGACCACAGGAAAGACCATAGCTTTGACTAGGTGAACCTTTGTTGGCAAAGTAATGTCTCTGCTTTTGAATATGCTGTCTAGGTTGGTCATAACTTTCCTTCCAAGGAGTAAGCATCTTTTAATTTCATGGTTGCAGTCACCATCTGCAGTGATTTTGGAGCCCAGAAAAATAAAGTCTGACACTGTTTCCACTGTTTCCCCATCTATTTCCCATGTAGTGATGGGACAGGATGCCATGATCTTCCTTTTCTGAATGTTGAGCTTTAAGCCAACCTTTTCACTCTCCACTTTCACTTTCATCATGAGGCTTTTTAGTTCCTCTTCACTTTGTGCCATAAGGGTGGTGTCATCTGCATATCTGAGGTTATTGATATTTCTCCCAGCAATCTTGACTCCAACTTGTGTTTCTTCCAGTCCAGCATTTCTCATGATGTACTCTGCATAGAAGTTAAATAAACAGGGTGACAATATACAGCCTTGACGAACTCCTTTCCTATTTGGAACCAGTCTGTTGTTCCATGACCAGTTCTAACTGTTGCTTCCTGACCTGCATACAGATTTCTCAAGAGGCAGATCAGGTGGTCTGGTATTCCCATCTCTTTCAGAATTGTCCACAGTTGATTGTGATCCACACAGTCAAAGGCTTTGGCATAGTCAATAAAGCAGAAATAGATGTTTTTCTGGAACTCTCTTGCTTTTTCCATGATCCAGCGGATGTTGGCAATTTGATCTCTGGTTCCTCTGCCTTTTCTAAAACCAGCTTGAACATCAGGAAGTTCACGGTTCACATATTGCTGAAGCTTGGCTTGGAGAATTTTAAGCATTACTTTACTAGCATGTGAGATGAGTGCAATTGTGCAGTAGTTGGAGCATTTTTTGGCATTGCCTTTCTTTGGGATTGGAATGAAAACTGACCTTTTCCAATCTTGTGGCCACTGCTGAGTTTTCCAAATTTGCTGGCATATTGAGTGCAGCACTTTCACAGCATCATCTTTCAGGATTTGGAATAGCTCCACTGGAATTCCATCACCTCCACTAGCTTTGTTCGTAGTGATGCTTTCTAAGGCCCACTTGACTTCACATTCCAGGATGTCTGGCTCTAGGTCAGTCATCACACCATCATGATTATCTGGGTTGTGAAGCTCTTTTTTGTACAGTTCTTCTGTGTATTCTTGCCACCTCTTCTTAATATCTTCTGTTTCTGTTAGGTCCATACCATTTCTGTCCTTTATCGAGCCCATCTTTGCATGAAATGTTCCTTTGGTATCTCTGATTTTCTTGAAGAGATCCCTAGTCTTTCCCATTCTGTTGTTTTCCTCTATTTCTTTGCATTGATCGCTGAAGAAGGCTTTCTTATCTCTTCTTGCTATTCTTTGGAACCCTGCATTCAGATGTTTATATCTTTCCTTTTCTCCTTTGCTTTTCGCTTCTCTTCTTTTCACAGCTATTTTTAAGGCCTCCCCAGAGACTATAGCCCTCCGGGTTTCTTCTGTCTATGGGATTTACCAGGCTACAATACTGGAGTAGGTTGCCATATCCTTCTCCAGGGGATCTTCCCTACCCAGGGATCCAACCTGTATCTCTCGAATTGGCAGGCATATTCTTCACCACTGAGCCACAAGGGAAGCCCGAAATAAACATGACTGATAATAAAATCATAAAACACATCCCATCTATGGCCGATGGCATCACTGACTCAATGGATGTGAGTCTCAGTGAGCTCCAGGAGTTGGTGATGGACAGGGAGGCCTGGCGTGCTGAGATTAATGGGGTGGCAAGGAGTCGGACACAACTGAGTGACTGATCTGATCTGATCTTACCAGTGCTAACTCTTCCCCCTTGGCCCCTTTCTCTTCATTAACACACATGTATGCATGCACAGACACACATACACACACACAGCTTCACTAATAGTATCCATGGTACTTAAAAACAGGGGAGGAAAAAGTAATATTCTAATTCAAAAAATGGACTAAACGCTAAGTGTGGCCTCAAAGCCTTGGGGGTTGGGAGGGCAAGAGAGATTCTTATTTGCCAATCGATTAGATCTTCTCCCACTTGTTTGTTTACTTCTAAGTAAACTCATTTACAGGTATATAGGAATAAGAGAAAATGTCTCCACAGAAGAGCTGGTTCATGGATTTCCCTCCCATCTCTGCTCAAGCCAAAAGGCCTGCTGCTTACCCAAGAGAAACAAATGTCGTGGGCTTTCTAGACCAGAATTAAAAATGAATTCTCTCAAGTAAACTTAGCTCTTAGTGAAGCAGACCCTGTAGGCTATCATTTTCCAGTCTCATGGACTTTCAGGGATGAAGGATAGGACGTTAAACATCCTAGTCTCATACAGCAACCACTAGCCACAGGTGTCTGCTGAGCAGTTGAAAGGTGGCTAGTGCGACTTGGGAACAAACTTTTTAACTTTCTCATTTTAAACCATCACATACAGCTAATGATTATCATTTGGACAGAATAGCTCTAGACTCATCTCAGTAACCACCATTCACTGAGTATCTACTATGTGCTTCAAAACTACATTTGAGGAAGGTCCAATTTTGTCCCCATTTTTCAGAAAGGAAATTGAAGCCAAGAGAGAAAAAATGACTTGCTCATGGCTTTACAACTAGTAAGTGGTAAATTCTGGATTTTATACCCATGTCTGTCCCTCTCGGTGCCTAATGCTTTCACTACCAATGGTTCCCAACACTGGTTAGCTATCAGCTAGTGTGCTTTTCAGAAATACTCACCCCCAAGTTCCATGACAGCACCCTTATGGCAGAAAGCGAAGAGGAACTGAGGAGCCTCTTGATGAAGGTGAAAAAGCTGGCTTAAAACTCAACATTCAAAAAAACTAGGATCATGGCATCCGGTCCCATCAGTTCAGTTCAGTTCAGTCGCTCAGTCATATCTGACTTTTGCAACCCCATGAATCGCAGCACACCAGGCCTCCCTGTCTATCACCAATTACCGGAGTTCACTCAGACTCACGTCCATCGAGTCAGTGATGCCATCCAGCCATCTCATCCTCTGTCATCCCCTTCTCCTCCTGCAATCCTTCCCAGCATCAAAGTCTTTTCCAATGAGTCAACTCTTTGCATGAGGTAGCCAAAGTACTGGAGTCTGGAAAGTTATATCCAACCTAGATAGCATATTCAAAAGCAGAGACATTACTTTGCCAACAAAGGTCCATCTACTCAAGGCTATGGTTTTTCCTGTGGTCATGTACGGATGTGAGAGTTGGACTGTGAAGAAGGCTGAGGGCCAAAGAATTGATGCTTTTGAACTGTGGTGTTGGAGAAGACTCTTGAGAGTCCCTTGAACTGCAAGGAGATCCAACCAGTCCATTCTGAAGGAGATCAGCCCTGGGATCTCTTTGGAAGGAATGATGCTAAAGCTGAAACTCCAGTACTTTGGCTGGTCCCATCACTTCAAGGCAAATAGATGGGGAAACAATGGAAACAGTGAGAGGCTTTCTTTTCTTGGGTTCCAAAATCACTGCAGATGGTGACTGCAGCCATGAAATTAAAATACACTTGCTCCTTGAAAGAAAAGCTATGACCAACCTAGACAGCATATTAAAAACCAGAGACATTACTTTGTCAACAAAAGGTCCATGTAGTCAAAGCTATGGTTTTTCCAGTAGTCACGTATGGATGTGAGAGTTGGACAATAAGGAAAGCTGAGCACTAAAGAATTGATGCTTTTGAATTGTGGTATTGGAGGAGACTTGAGAGTCCCTTGGACTGCAAGGAGATCAAACCAGTCCATCCTAAAGGAAATCAGTCCTGAATATTCATTGAAAGGACTGATGTTGAAGCTGAAGCTCCAATACTTTGGCCATCTCATACGAAGAGCTGGCTCATTGAAAAAGACCCTGATGCTGGGAAAGATTGAAGGCAGGAGGAGAAGGGGACGACAGAGGGTGAGATGGTTGGATGGCATCACCAACTTGACAGACATGAGTTTGAGCAGGCTCCGGGAGTTGGTAATGGACAGGGAAGCCTGGCATGCTGCAGTCTGTGGGGTTGCAAAGAGTTGGACATGACTGAGCAACTGAACTGACTGAACTGAAGTTCCATAACCCAGTAATGTTATTTAATTAGAGGCAGGGTTCAGGCACATGCATACCTCTGAAATTTCCACTATGCAACACCACCAGTGTGACCAAGGCCTCCTAGTAGGAGACAACCATTTCCAAAACGAAGCTGTGATGAAATTCTACATCTATTTCTACTTTTAAACATGGTCAACAGTTTAATGCTAAACAGAGTCCTACTCCTTCCTTTTGCAATGACTAAGAGCAGTTGCTCTGAGCTAGGGTGAGGTCACATAGCTGGTATTTTGATGGAGCTGAGACAAGGACCCAAGTATAAGTTTATATGTAAATGCTGCTGGTTTTGTTTCCCTGGGGACAAAAGGACAGGAAAGCTAAACTAAGAGATTTAAAATCCTAAGCAGCAACTGAGAAGCCCAAGGCAGCAAAGGCTAAGAGTGTGTAACATTTGACTATTTCTAGTGGTGGGAATATCTGGCTCTTCCAGATTCATCAGCATCACCTTCTCTTATCCCCTCTTTCCACTGCTCCAAAGTCCTCAGGAGTGATCCAAGGGCTTCTATGCAGTATTTTTCACTCTCTCAGATACTTTTTGTTGTTGTTGTATTGAGATAAAATTGAAAAAGAACATTATAATATGATTCAGTATTTGCATATATTACAAAATGACCACCAAACATATTAATAGCTACAAAAATTTTTTCCTCACCATGTGATGAATTGTCAACGTTATACTTAACAGACATAATTTTACCTTCGGCCCATAGTATGTGCTTAAAATTATGACTATGAAATGAATGAAGTAGGTTTTGCAATTCAAGAGACAGATTACCCAGCTTCTGGATGGGTTCAGATATCCGAATATATGTTTGGTAAATAACTTTTGAAAAAAGGAAAGTTAAAAGTCCCTTAAGAACCTTTATACATTACTCACAAAAGTAGGTGGAGAAGATGATGTCAGTCTCTAGGACAGGGTTACAGGCATACCTCCTCTTCCTGAACTACGCAGATAACTGTGTTTCATAGAACTCAGAGGTTTGCTGTAACTCTGTGTCACACAAATCCATTGGCAAACATTTTCCCAACAGCATGTGCTCTCTCCAGGTCTCTGTTACATTTTGGTAATTCCCACAATATTTCAAACTTTTTCACTATTATTGCGATTGTTTTGGTGACCTGTGATCAGTGATCTTTGATGTTACTACTGTAATCGTTTGGGGACATCATAAACCATGCCTATTCGAAAAGGCAAGCCTAACTAATAATGCTGTGTGTGTCCTGACTTCTCCACTGACCCGAAGTTCCCCACTATCTCTCCCTGTCCTCAAGCCTCTCAACTTCCTGAGACACAATATTGAAATGAGGCCAATTAATAACCATACAATGGCCTCTAAGTGTTCAAAGGAAAGGAAGAGATGAATATTTCTCACTTTAAATCAAAAGCTAGAAATGATTAAGCTCAGTGAGGAAAGCATGTTGAAAGCTGTGATAGGCTGAAAGTTAGGCCTCTTGCATAAAACAGTCATCCAAGTTGTAAATGAAAAGGAAAAGTTCTGCCAATTTGCAAATGAAAAAGAAAAGTTCTTGAAGGAAATTAAAAATGCTACTCCAATGAACACCAAGTGATAAGAGAGGAAAACAGACTTATTACTGAGATGGAGACAGCTTTCATGGTCTGGATAGAAGATCAAACCAGACACAGCATTCCCTTAATTCAAACTCTAATCCACAACAAAGCCCCAACTCTCTTCAATTATGTGAAGGCTGTGAGAGGTGAGGAAGCTGTTGAAGAAAAGTTTCAAGCTAGCAGAGGTGGGCTCATGAGGCTTAAAAGAAGAGAAGTCATCTCCATGACATCAAAGTGCAAGGTGAAACAGCAAGTGCTAATGCAGACGCTGTAGCAAATTATCCAGAAAGACTAGCTAAAAACATTAATGGATTCACCATTCTAGATGCCATTAAGAACATTTGTAACTTATAGGTTAAGTCAAAATATCAACTTAACAGGAGTTTGGAAGAAGTTGATTCCAACCTCCATAAATGATTTTGAGGGGTTCAAGACTTCAGTGTAGAAAGTAACTGTAGAGGTGGTGAAAATAGTAAGAAACTAAGATTACAAGTGGAGACTGAATATATATTGTTGCAATCTAAGGGAAAAAAAACTGGAACAAATGAGGAGTTGCTTTTTCTGGATAAGCAAGGAAAGTGGTTACTTTCTCTCTTTCTTCTTTCTGTACTTTGGCCACACTGTGCAGCCTGTGGAATCGTTCCCCCACCAGGGATCGAATGAGTCTTCTGTAGTTAAAGTGCTGAATCCTAACCACTAGGTCACCAGGGAACTTCCCCAAGAAGGTAGCTTCTTGAGATGAATTCTACTCCGATAGAGGTAGATTTTGTGGTAGAAAGAAGTCCTGGTAGAAGTTGTCGATAAAACTGCTGAAAGGACAGCAAAGAATTTAGAATATTACCTAAACTTAGTTCATAAAAAAACAGGCATAGTTTGACAGGATTAACTCCAATTTTACTTTTTCAAAGGGTAAAATGGTGGGTAAAAAGCTATCAAACAGCATTGCATGCTATAGAGAACTCATTCGTGAAAGGAAGAGTTAACTGATGTGGCAGACTTCATCACTGTTTTATTTTAAGACCAGTATCATATTCCCAGGTGGCTCAATGGTAAAGAAATCTGCCTGCCAGTGAAGGAGACGCAGGAGACCTGGGTTTGATCCCTGGGTTGGGAAGATCCCCAGGAGAAGGAAATAGCAACCCACTCCAGTATTCTTGCCTGAAGAATCCCATGGACGGAGGAGCCTGGCGGGCTACAGTCCATAGGGTCACAAAGAGTCAGGACGTGACTGAGTGAGTGAACAATAATCAACGTCAAGGCCAGACCCTCCACCAGCAAAAACATTACAACTTGCTGAAGGCTCAGATGATAGCTAGTTGTTTTTTTTTTTTCAGTGATATGGAATTTTTAAATTAAAGTATCTATCTTGCTTTTTTTTTTTAAGATATAATGCTATTGTATACTTAACCTACAATATAGTGTAAACATAGTGTTTATATGCTCTGGAAAACCAAAAAATTCATGTGACTCCATCTGTTGCATTGTGGTCGTGCATGCATGCTAAGTCACTTTAGTCATGTCCAACTCTTTGCAGCCCTGTGGACTGTAGCCTGCCAGGCTCCTCTACCTGTGGGATTCTCCAGGCAAGAATACTGGAGTGGGTGGCCATGCCCTTCTCCAGGGGATCTTCTCTGCCCAGGGGTCAAACTCACGACTTATCTTTCCTGCATTGGCAGGCCAGTGCTTCACCACTGGTGCCACTGGGAAGCCTTTCATTGTGGTCATCTGGAAACAAACCTGTGTTATCTCTTCGGTATGCCTGTATTTTTTGTTTCAGGGGTTGTAAAGGCTTGAATATGATAAAATAAGAAGAAAAAATGAGAATACTGACCAAAAGTTAAGCAGAGGAATTTATACCATACTCATGTATTCCAAGAGTCCAGATAAGCACTGGAAACCTGTATTTATCCTTATCCTAGGTTAGGAGACCACTAAATCAAGCTCTAGGGGTTGAAAAGAAAGTCAACGATGAGAAGGAAATTGCCCCAAAATTGCTGCTGTCAACATTACCTTTCAGACTAGCCAAGTATGCCTCTCTCTCTTACAATAAATACCAATAAAAATAATTTGTGATTTAGATTATCCTCAGCAATGGTATGTGCTATAAAATGCACTATGGAAATCATCTCTCTATTTAGGAACTCAGCACAGCTGCGCCAATAAGGAGGCTGGGTATATTCTGCAGCTAAATTAACTTGTGTTCTAAGAATCTGCCTTTAGAAGTAACAGCTTTGAAAGCCAGGAGCAAAAAATCTCAAGGATTATTGCAGCAAAAGGCTTCAAATAGAAACATCTAGACTGTTGGCAAGTGCCTATTAGAAGGCAGGACTTGAATTCTCTTGAAGCAAAATTACCAATCATTCTTGTGGCCTGCTGCTTACAAAAGTAAAGAAAACAGGGTTTTTTGAGCTACAGCTGCAGATTCAAAAATTAGGACCAGTAGATTTTGCTTTAGTAATGTAAAAAGCAAAACACCCCAAAGAGAGCAGAAAGAATTAGCTAAGGATGTTAGAGATGTGAAAGAAGATAATGATAGGAAAAAGTCATTTAAACATCTCCAGACTGTAATTACAAGCCAAGGTTTCTTTTGAATCTTATCTGTCTACTTCACTCCCTGTCCTCACCCCAGGCCTTCCCCCACCTTTCTTATAATAGGAATATATGCCCAAGGCTTAAAAAGAACACAGAGGTATGTAAAATAAAATGTTAAAACCTTCTAACCTTTTTCTGCTCTTAATCCTATTTAAAATCCCTGAAAGTCAAAGTCATGACTCTTTGCAACCCCATGGATATACAGTCCATGGAATTCTCCAGGCCAGAATCCTGGAGTGAGTTGCCATTCCCTTCTCCAGTGGATCTTCCCAACCCAGAGATCAAACCCAGGTCTCCCACGTTGCAGGCAAATTCTTTACCAGCTGAGCCACCTGGGAAGCATTAAAAATTCCTAAAATTTTTTAAAAAATCATTGTCTAGCTCTTAAAACGGAGAAGGCAATGGCAACCCATTCCAGTACGCTTGCCTGGAAAATCCCATGGATGGAGGAGCCTGGAAGGCTGAAGTCTATGGGGTTGCTAAGAGTCGGACACGACTGAGCGACTTCACTTTCACTTTTCACTTTCATGCATTGGAGAAGGAAATGGCAACCCACTCCAGTGTTCTTGCCTGGAGAGTCCCAGGGACGGGGGAGCCTGGTGGGCTGCCGTCTATGGGGTCACACAGAGTCGGACAAGACTGAAGTGACTTAGCCACAGCAGCTGTTAAAACATTAAAGAAACATTGTGTCCAGTGTGCATAACTTTGCTTCCCTGGCCTCCTATTTTCTCTTAGGGCTGGTTGTATAAGCTAGAAAACAGGATATAGAGAATCAAAACCTGGAGGCTCTGCTGCTCACTTCTTCCCAACCATTTTTGCACCTTTCAGCAAAGTTTTTCCTTGTCTGAAAAGTAAGGAAGATGAAAATGCTGGTTCTTGGTTCACTCTGAATTCAAATCTTCCTGTACTAGCACTGTCTAACAGAAACACAACTGAGCTACAAATGTGAGCCACGTTGATAATTTTAAACTTTTTAATAACCATATTTAAAAAATAAAAAAGAAGGTGAAGGCAATTATAATATTTTCATCCCAACACAGTCAAGATATTATCATCTCAACATGCAATCAACATTTGTTTTGTTGTTGTTTGCTGTTCGGTCACTAAGTCATGTCCCACTCTTTTGAGACCCCATAGACTTTAGTTCGCCAGGCTCCAATGTGCATGGGATTTTCCAGGCAAGAAAACTGGAGTGGGTTGCCATTTCCTTCTCCAGGTGACCTTCCAGACCCAGGGATTGAACCCAGGTCTCTGCACTGGCAGGAGGATTCTTTACCACTGAGCCACCACGCTTCCTGTAATCAACATTAAAACATTAAAATTTGACATTAATAGTTTATATTCTAGTTTTCAAACTAAGTCTTCAAAATCTAGTGTGTATTTGACAAAAAAAAAATCTTCATTCAGATTAGCTGTATTTGAAGTGTTCAGGAGCCACATGTGAATAATTGCTAGTGTTTTGAGCAGCAAAGTTTTATATCAGTGCTGGACATTATCTGAAGAAAAGCTCTATTTTACTGTGTAACCCACTTCTGCATCTCTATACTTAATTGACTCTGCTGTCAACAAAACATTATTGTTATCATTTGTTAGCAATATCTAATTATCAACAACTAAGTGCTGAATCTATTTAGACTAATCATAGAGTTTCAGTATCAGAGTTTTGATTAATATCAGTGCTGTTTTCCTATAATACATGTAGTCTTCAAGCGAGTTTTTCTTGTCTGGCTGAGTCATTCCTACTGAATTGTAGATCATTTATCCCAAGCTATTCAGAATGATTAGGATAGGCATCATTGTTAATTAACCATTTGAAAAGTATTCCAAGCTTTTAAAAGCAGAATAAATCACTCACTTGTATCCTATCAATAATGTTCTCCACCTCTCAATCCTCTCACTAAAAAAAAAAAAACTACAGATTAAATCACCACTTGTATCCTATCAATAATGTTCTCCACCTCTCAATCCTCTCACTAAAAAAAAAACTCTACAGATTAAATCACTCACTTGTATCCTATCAATAATGTTCTCCACCTCTCAATCCTCTAACTAAAAAAAAAAAAAAACTCTAACTGTGTAGATCACAATAAACTGTGGGAAATTCTGAGAGAGATGGGAATACCAGACCATCTGATCTGCCTCTTGAGAAATCTGTATGCAGGTCAGGAAGCAACAGTTAGAACTGGACATGGAACAACAGACTGGTTCCAAATAGGAAAAGGAGTACGTCAAGGCTGCATATTGTCACCATGTTTATTTAACTTATATGCAGAGTACATCATGAGAAATGCTGGACTGGAAGAAACACAAGTTGGAATCAAGATTGCTGGGAGAAACATCAATAACCTCAGATATGCAGATGACACGACTCTTATGGCAGAAAGTGAAGAGGGGCTAAAAAGCCTCTTGATGAAAGTGAAAGTGGAGAGTGAAAAGGTTGGCTTAAAGCTCAACATTCAGAAAACGAAGATCATGGCATCTGGTCCCATCACTACATGGGAAATAGATGGGGAAACAGTGGAAACAGTGTCAGACTTTGTTTTTCTGGGCTCCAAAATCACTGCAGATGGTGACTACAGCCATGAAATTAAAAGAGGCTTACTCCTTGGAAGGAAAGTTATGACCAACCTAGATAGCATATTCAAAAGCAGAGACATTACTTTACCAACAAAGGTTCGCCTAGTCAAGGCTATGGTCTTTCCTGTGGTCATGTATGGATGTGAGAGCTGGACTGTGAAGAAGGCTGAGTGCCGAAGAATTGATGCTTTTGAAGTGTGGTGTTGGAGAAGACTCTTGAGATTCCCTTGGACTGCAAGAAGATCCAACCAGTCCATTCTGAAGGAGATCAATCCTGGAATTTCTTTAGAAGGAATGATGCTAAAGCTGAAACTCCAGTATTTTGGCCACCTCATGCGAAGAGTTGACTCATTGGAGAAGACTGATGCTGGGAGGGATTGGGGGCAGGAGGAGAAGGGGACGACAGAGGATGAGATGGCTGGATGGCATCACTGATGGGTGTGAGTCTGGGTGACCTCCGGGAGCTGGTGATGGACAGGGAGGCCTGGTGTGCTGCGGTTCATGGGGTCGCGAAGAGTCGGACAGGACTGAGCGACTGATCTGATCTGATCTGATCTGATGCAGATGATACCACCCTTATGGCAGAAAGTGAAGAGGAATTCAAAAGCCTCTTGATGAAAGGGAAAGTGGAGAGTGAAAAGGTTGGCTTAAAGCTCAACATTCAGAAAACGAAGATCATGGCATCTGGTCCCATCACTGCATGGGAAATAGATGGGGAAACAGTGGAAACAGTGTCAGACTTTATTTTTCTGGGCTCCAAAATCACTGCAGATGGTGACTGCAACCATGAAATTAAAAGACGCTTACTCCTTGGAAGGAAAGTTATGACCAACCTAGATAGCATATTCAAAAGCAGAGACATTACTTTGCCAACAAAGGTTCGTCTAGTCAAGGCTATGGTCTTTCCTGTGGTCATGTATGGATGTGAGAGCTGGACTGTGAAGAAGGCTGAGCGCCGAAGAATTGATGCTTTTGAACTGTGGTGTTGGAGAAGACTCTTGAGAGTCCCTTGGACTGCAAGGAGATCCAACCAGTCCATTCTGAAGGAGATCAACCCTGGGATTTCTTTGGAAGGAATGATGCTAAAGCTGAAACTCCAGTATTTTGGCCACCTCATGCGAAGAGTTGACTCATTGGAGAAGACTCTGATGCTGGGAGGGATTGGGAGCAGGAGGAAAAGGGGACGACAGAGGATGAGATGGCTGGATGGCATCACTGACTCAATGAATGTGAGTCTGAGTGACCTCCGAGAGCTGGTGATGGATAGGGAGGCCTGGCGTGCTGCAGTTCATGGGGTCGCAAAGAGTTGGACACGACTGAGCGACTGATCTGATCTGAACATATTACAAAGCATATAGCATTACCAAACAATGAAAGTTTAGTAAGTGAAATATCACTTAATCATTGTACTCTTTTTTTAATAAACTCAACAAATAACTCTTGATTTCCTTTCATAGGCCAGGACCTGTGCTTGGTTTTGAGGATTCCTATCTTGGTGGTTTAATTTCAAAGGTTCCATCAGAGTAACCCATTATTAGAGGCTCTGGAATTTATGTATTGGAGTAAGGGTATAATTTTGTATCTCTGGGTATCTTTTCCTACAGACAAGCCTTTCCCCACACCCACTCCATCCCCAAATCAGACACATTTTTAAACAGAATCCTTCTTATCTCTCCAAGTCTATTCTGCCTATAAAACAAAATATGCTGAAATACACTATATTACAACTTTGAGTGTGTGCTATAAATTTAAAAATAATACAAATTCATTGTAAAAGAAGATATTCAAACAACTCAGAAGTATAGAAAGTAATATATGAAAGTTCTCCTCTCTCTTAATGCATTATTCCCAGGTGAATCATTCAGAGATGACCACTTACAGAATTTCATGCCAGAATTGTCCAAGCATATATAAATACATATACACAGATGTATACACATTCGCAAATTTTGAGAAAGCATTCTAAATTAACACATGATTACGAGGAAAATTCAAATAACACAAAAGCATATAAAAATGGAATAATCATATTCACATAGAATATTTGAGGGAGGATCTTAAAACAAAGTAACACATGATTCTGGAGAAAATGCAAATTATGGTAAAAAGCAAACTGTAAAATGCAAAGTGATATTTTCCCTATCCCACATTCCCTCTACCCAAAGGTAATAAAATACGCCCTCAGGTCTTTTTGTGTGTGTGCTCTCTTTGTGAAATTTTCTATGACTACACAAGAATACACACACATATACATACACATACATACATATACCCAACATTCATATGAATACATATAGAATATATATATGTTTAATGTATTAAAACATATATATATAATATGGTACTTATTTGTGAAATCAATATATATATAGATAAGTATCCAAAATGACAGAGTGAATCCCCTTGAGATTACCACCCAGACTGAACAGTAAAACATTGCCAGCCTCTCAGAAGCCCTCTTTACAACTCCTAATCCCTGCCCTCTCCCACCATCCATTTCAACGCTTTCCGCTATCCAGACTTTTAGAGTAATCAATTCCTTGTTTTTCTTTTTCATTTTACCACCTAAGTACACATCATTAAGGAAATATAACTTTTCCTATTTTTAGATTTTTAAGCAAATGAAATCATACCATATGTATTCTTTTTTGTCTTGCCTCTTTTATTTGCAATATTTATTTATTTTTAGCTTACTATATTTTGGGAATCTTAGTCAATATATAGAGAATTACTTCATCCTTTTAATTCCATGATATAGAATTGGACAAATGGCCTAATATCAAATTGTTTCATTCTTTTTGGCCATTATGAATAACATTATAAAGAACGTGTTGGGCATTCACTTTCATAAATCAATTACTTTCACTCAAAAAGTAATCATACTGTTAATGTAAAATGAAATGAAGTGCCATGTTAATTATTTCAGAATTCTTGAACAAATTCAGTTGCAATACAATAAAATTTTAACAAGGGATGATCCTATCTTCTAAATCCTAGACTGCCTCCCAAAACTTACATTTTGTTTAGAGGCAAAGAGACATCTTTTGAGCACATTGGCATAGTGTTTTTCAAAGTATAGTCCTAAACTGCTAGCATCACAGTTACTGGAGGATCTTATTAAAATGCACATTTCCTAGCATTCAGCATCTTTGGAGATGGTCTTGATAAATTAATTAGGATACAGTGTAAACTACTGTAACCAAGACTACAAAATACAGTGGTACCAATAAGATAGGCATTTACTTCCTTCTCATTTAACAGTTCAGAACAGCATGGGCTGGCCAACGTAGAGAAGGCAGCTCTACTCCAAAACAAATCAATGCTGTCTTGTTGCTCTGCTAATCTATGAGGCATGGTAGAAGCTGGTCCCTGACCATGTCCATGGACTATTTACATTTTCAGCAAAGGGAAGGGAAAAACAAGTAGAGGGAAAGCCATTTGTCAGGAAGCGCACAAGTTCTGCAGATTCCATTGCCAGAAGAAATATGGCCACAGCTAGTTACAAGGCACGCTGGAAATGTGTGGCTTTGGTTCTGCTGGTCATGTGTCCTCTTCACTGGCAAGTGGCAGGGTTCAATTACTAAGAGGAAGAAGAGGATGGAGATGTGGGGGTGGCAATTAGTAGTTACTGCAGCACCTGGGAATCTACATCATTAGGTGCTTGCTCCAAGTCCTCTGTCCTCAGGTGTGACTGGTCACTGGGCTGGAGAAGTGCTCTTTTATACTTGGTTCAATGTTCCTTCTCCCAAGTACCCCTAGAACTCGTGAGCTACCTACACTTACTGACTGATGCTGAAGCTGAAGCTCCAATACTTTGGCCACCTAATTCGAACAGCCAGCTAATTGGAAAAGACCCTGATGCTGGGAAAGATTGAAGACAGGAGGAGAAGGGGACAACAGAGGACAAGATGGTTAGATGGCATCACCAACTCAATGGACATGAGTTTGAGCAAGCTCCAGGAGATGGTGAAGGACAGGGAAACCTGGCATGCTGTAGTCCGTGAGGTCACAAAGAGTTGGACATGACTGAGTGACTGAACAACAAAATTAGCTAATATCAACAAAGTGCTAATTATGTTCCAAGGACCTTACATGAATTATTTCATTTAATCATTACGACAAATTTAAGGTACTATTTACTCACCCCTTGACTACAGATAAGAAAACTATGACTTATGGAATTTCCTTGCCCAAGCTGTACAATTAGTCTGTAATCAGTAAGGGTTGAGTATTGAACCCAAAGCCTATGTGCTTAACCTTAGTTTGCACAGTGAAGGGTTACAGTTCAATATAAAAGTGACTGATATTAAGAGTTTTGATATAAAGGAGCAAAATTTAGGGGCAATTACTGGGAGATGACACTCAAGGTTGGCCCAGTCCTAGTAAGAATGATAAAATATCAATTGACACTAAGCATTTACACTCTGTAAGGCACTGTTCTAAAGGCTTCACCCTTGCAGCAACCCTGAGTTAGGCCCAGGGTTGCTGAGCCATGATTGATTAGAATCAATCATCTTCAGTTTACAGATAAGGAAACTGGGGCACAGAAATGTTAAGTCAATTAGCCAAGGTCACACAGCTGGTAAGAGTAATACCACCAACATACAAAGAGAAGCAAGCATAGTTTCTTGGGACAGCTGATAATCATGAGTCATATTTATTGAAGTTCTGGCATATATTGCCTTTTTACAGGGTATTTCTTGGGTGACAAGCTTTATCTCTTGTCTGAAGTTGTCTGATGCACAGATAAGGCAATTAGCAAGTCCTCTGAACATTATGATGACAAGCATCTTACTTCATCCTTCTCAATTAATATTTGTCAATTTCTATACTAAGTCCTGGAGCTCTACAGGGTGTCTCTGGTTCTTATTTTCATCACAGCTCCTTTAAGTAAAACAATTCCCCCCAATCTGCATTTGAAATTGGTCCAGATTGAGTGGATGGTATTAACACTAGCACAAGGAATGTTGTAATTCTCTCCAATGGCCAGTGCTGTATTTTCACCCTTAGTTTCATCTTACCTCATTGCTTCAGTGCACTTGGAACTGCCACCTCATGGTCTGCTGCATTCTAGAGACAATGCTCACCATAAGAAAAGAATAGGCATCATTATTCTATGAATTATTGAGAGTCTCCAATGTACTGTACACATCTTTGGGGGCATGAATTAAAGGGGTAGGATGAAGAACTTTCTCTCTCTTGCGAGAACAGTTCCATACCTTGATTACAATGGCAGGTACACAAATATATGCATGGAATGAAACTGCATCCCATACACACATGCACACACACTCTCAAATGTATGCAAATAAAATATAATGCAAATGGAATCAAGTCTGTAGTATAGTGAACACTATTATACAATATTAATTACCTGGTTTTGACATTATATTACAATCTTATTACCTATTGTATCACATACAAGATGTCATCATTGGAAGTTGACTGAAGGTTACATAGGAGCCTATGAACAATTTTTACAACTTCTTGTGAGTTGATACTTTTTTCAAGATAAAATGCTTTAATGGTGGGGGTGGGGAGAGTGAAAGAGTGGTAGAAATACAGAATCTCAGGCCCTACCCTAGACCTACTAAATTAGAATCTGCATTTTAACAAGAACCTCAGATGATTTCTTTGGACACTAAAGTTTGCTGTACAAGAAACAAAAGTAATATTCAAGTATTCCTCACTCTTTCAAAAAAGTTTCTTCCTTTCAGCGTCAGATAGGTTATTTCAGAGGCCTGGGTCTGCTTCACTGGTGTGCAGCCAGTTTAGTCACACAGGGTACTGGCTCAGAAGATGCTCCTACCCCATCAGATTTAGTACTTTGTCTTGAAATTCTTAATAATTTGACTTTTGCCTTTGTCTTTTGTTAGTGAAGTCCTGTGAGACCACAGCACATGCACTTGGAGCTTGGAGCCTCAGCTTGCCAACGAGCCCACTGCCCTGCCTCACTGGGACGGGCTCTCAGCTGCCCAGGCACTTCAGAACCCCTCACCCTGACCCCCCAGGACGCACCCAGCTATTGCTACTGGCCTCCAGACCCAGCAGGGGTCCGAACACAGATGGAAGGCTTGCATAGCTCCTGAGACATCTCAGGGCGAGGCGTGTGGCAGGCATGCCTGTCCCAGACCAGCAGAGCTTTCACTAAAAATAAACTTAAGTGCTTGCCTTTTTCAACTATTACCCCCACTCTATTAATATTTATGAATAAAAGAGTGATATTCAGAAATAACACACATTTATTCTTCATTGTCTTGTAGCAAGTTCTTAGAAATGGTTGTCTTAGGGTATGGAAAACAGGTGAGTTAGTTTAGTTTTCTTCTTACTGTTTCCTCTGTATTTTCCCAGTTTGTCTGCAATGAATATTATAGAGGACATTGGCAACATTACCTGGTAGGTAGGGCCCCAGTGCCTCTGACACTCATTATTCTTTGATAGGAACAACTTGGATTTTTTTTTTTCAGAGAGGTACTTTGGTCTTTTGAATACAGCCACCAGTTCGCTAACAGGAGTGATAAAGCTAAGTGTGAACTTCTCACATTTAAGGGGTGCTAATTCATTCAACAGCCCAATTAACTCACCACCTGATAACCCAATTCATTACAACTTATCAGACTCCAAACACTCAATTAATTAACTCCTCTACATGAGCATACATATCCTGACTTTGTTAACTGAATCATCAAGCTTGTTTTTTTAAACCAGTGATTTCCATATTATATTGGAGGACAGTGAGTTGAGGCAGCCTGAAAACTCTTTATTATACTTTCAATTGAAAAACTGCTTGTCTTAGAATTATGGGGAACCCTTCCACAATAAAGTATATTCAGTACGTACATACTAAATCATTGTAACTATTAATGTCCTACTTTCAACAGCTTTCAAATAACTTCTGTCTTCCCACAGTATTTTCTAGATAGAACTTAGTAAGATGGAAGGATGAGAAGCATAAGCATCTAAGGTGGTAACAAGACTAATGAAGCTAGAATTTGAGAAAAATCCAGTTCAGTGGTTCTCAGTACTCACTTAGAGTCACCTAGAGTTTTTTAAATATACAGACTCCTGAGTCCAAACTCAGATCAATTAAATCCGACTCTTGGAGTAGCGCTTAGGCATGGTGATCTATACACTAATCACAATTCTGAGTGCTTTTACATAATCATTTCACACTATACCTCATAACACAGGTACTATTTCTCATCATCTCCATTTTACTTCTGAGGAATTGAGGTCTAATGAGGTAAACTGAAGTAAGCATCCAGGACATTGGCAGACTGCACACAGCCTGCCTTATGCTATGCAGTTTCACAACCCTTCAAGCTATCTTCCCAGAGACTGGAGGACTGCCATGTCATTCTTGCCCAGAATATATATACCCAGAAGATACAGTCAGAAATGAATAAGTGTAGAAAATGCAGACTGATTTGCAGGAGAGCTAAAAGAACCGGTAAAATAAAGTGATGACAGAAATCTCATAAAAGACACCCTAAAATAAAAACTACAGGAGCTACTCTGGCTGGTGGTGACCAGGCTAATGTTATCATTTATTGAATGCAATTTTAGAGACAAAAAACTGAGGCACAGAGAGGTCAAGTAACTTGCCCAGGATCAAACTAGTAAGTGACAGGGCAGGGATCTGAACTGAAGAAATGTAGCAGTCAAATCCATGCAACTGGAGAACAGGGAATGAGAAAAACAAGCCAACTTAGTGATCAAACTCACAAATATTTATTTAGGCCAACTGTGCAAAATGAAGCCTTGTTTAAGAAGCTAAACTTGATTATTCATACAATCTCATGGTGAATAAAAAATTAAGATCATGGTATCCAGTCCCATCACTTCATGACAAATAGATGAGGAAACAACAGAAACAGAGACAGACCTTTTCTTGGGCTCCAAAATCACTGCCTATGATGACCGCAGCCATAAAATTAAAAGACGCTTGCTCCTTGGAAGAAAAGCTGATCAACCTAGACAGCATATTAAAAAGCAGAGAGGTTACTTTGTCAACAAAGGTCCATCTAGTCAAAGCTATGGTTTTTCCAGTGGTCATGTATGAATGTGAGAGTTGGACCATAAAGAAGGCCGAGGGCCGAAGAATTGATGCTTTTGAACTGTGGTGTTGGAGAAGACTCTTGTGAGTCCCTTGGACTGCAAGGAGATCAAACTAGTCAATTCTTAAGGTAATCAGTCCTGAATATTCATTGGAAGGACTGAGTCTGAGGCTGAAGCGCCAATCCTTTGGCCACCTCATGCAAAGAGCTGACTCACTTGTAAAGATCCTAATGATGGGAAAGATTGAAGGCAGGAGGAGAAGGGGATGACAGAGGATGAGATGGATGGATGGCATCAGCAGCTCAATGGACATGAGTTTCAGCAAGCTCTGGGAGATGGTGAAGGATAGGGAGGCCTGGTGTGCTACAGTCCATGGGGTCACAAACAGTCTGACGTGACTGAGCAACTGAACAACAAAATAGAATTTCTCCCTTAAGAAACTGCCAGTTAAGTGGGAGAGTCAAAGTAGAAGCAAGATGAGATTCAAAGATTAGAGATGGGATTGGATGTTATTTAAAATATCTTTCAAATCTGGAAGATTCTATGCATCTCTTAGCCTTATCAAAGCTTTGTTTGCCAAAGTTAGAAAAATTTCACAAGGTACTACATAAACCACAAGCACAGAGTTTCCAAGGAGGAAGAAAGAACCTCTGGCTTGGGTGTTCTAATTCAGAGCTTTGTCTGAATTTGAACACTGAGTCAGCCAATCTGATTCCTTTCCCTTTGTTATATATGGGAAGAATCAATTTCCATCACATCATATTCATTTGTGCAATTGCTTTGAATCCAAAAACTACAAATTCTCCACATTACCTAAATGTCAATAAAGAGAGGGGGAAAGTCTAAACAAAATATACTCAGGCTGTTGGTGTAAAGCAAAAGGATCAAGAAGGCAGTGCTGGGTCTACAGAATACCTGGTGGAGAATCTAAATTTTGGTTGCTTGTGTTTAATGGGATTTTCAAATTACTTTTAAAAGTAGGTCATCAACCTGAATTTAAAGGCAGACTCTCTAGGGACTCCTGGTTTGTTTTAAGAAATCTTCTGTGGAGCACAGGCAGCCTTGTCCCCAGAAAGGATTATAGGCAACAATTTCTATCTTGTCTCCAACATGACCAGAATGGGGTGGATTTAACACCCTCTGGCTATTGTCCAGGGACCAATTACTACATTCACAGCTAACTTAATGGGATCCTGAGTAACATCATTAAGGGCACAGTAGGCAATAAATGATTATAAAGAACCTAGTGAAATTCCCTAGGTATCTATGCCTGGTCTATCTCTCTTATCTAATACCATTTGTGGATGCACAGATGACCTGGAAATGGAAATTGTGTAACTAATAACTTCTAATTGAAAGAAATCTAACTTAAGCTTCTGTATGCTGCTCATGGCATGTTATATCTTAGTTCACACGTAGGGAATCTAAACTAGTTATTGCTAACAGCTTTGGAACTCTAAAGCTCAATCATTAGGTTTCATAACACCTATCTGTTCTAAGTGAAATAGTATTTTAAAAATTCAGTTGAGGGATAGTAGTTTTTGTTAGGAGGATTTTGTAACTTCTTGGGAGATGACTCAGAGTGCCAAACAAAGTAAGGCTGTGGTTAAAATGCAGATTCTTGGCCACTCTTCATGCCCAGTAAATTCAACCCTTCAGGGCTGGAGTCTGGGGACCTATATTTTAACAAGTTCCCCAGGGGATCCTTATATACCTCAAAGTTTGAGATCTTCTACCCTAGGGTATCACTTGTTACTACCGAATGTTATAAAATGTTGAACATTTAGCACAACTTTAATAAGCTACAGGAAACTTAGTAGCAGCAGCAGCAGTGTTAGAAGAATTCCAGTCACAATTTGACTTTCTCATATTTAGAGGCATGATTAAGCATGTGGCTGAGATGCCACCAACAGCACTATAGGAATCTGGTCCATCCTGTGAAAGGCTGCTGCAAACAGGCTCCCTCCCCACCTCTAGACTGGTACCATGATTGGTATGACTCAAACTGTATCGGCAGAAAGTGAAGAACTAAGAGCCTCTTGATGAAAGTGAAAGAGGAGAGTGATAAAGTTGGCTTAAAGCTCAACATTCAGAAAACTAAGATCATGGCATCCAGTCCCATCACTTCATGGCAAATAGATGGGGAAACAGTGGAAACAGTGTCAGACTTTATTTTTCTGGGCTCCAAAATCACTGCAGATGGTGACTGCAGCCATGAAATTAAAAGACGCTTACTCCTTGGAAGGAAGGTTATGACCAACCTAGACAGCATATTAAAAAGCAGAGACATTACTTTGCCAACAAAGGTCCATCTAGTCAAGGCTATGGTTTTTCCAGTAGTCATGTACGGACATGAGAGTTGGACTATAAAGAAAGTTGAGTGCCGAAGAATTGATGCTTTTGAACTATGGTGTTGGAGAAGACTCTTGAGAGTCCCTTGGACTGCAAAGAGATCCAACCAGTCTATGCTAAAGTAGATCAGTCCTGGGTGTTCATTGGAGGGACTGATGCTGAAGCTGAAACTCTAATACTTTGGCCACCTGATTAGGAGAGCTGACTCATTTGAAAAGACCTTGATGCTGGGAAAGATTGAGGGCAGGAGAAGGGGATGACAGAGGATGAGATGGTTGCATGGCATCACAATGGTCATAGGTTTGGGTGGACTCTGGGAGTTGGTGATGGACAGGGAGGCCTGGCGTGCTACAGTTCATGGGGTCGCAGAGTCGGACACGACTGAGCGACTGAACTGGAACTGGAAACTGCATCAGTCTTTCCCCTTCATCATCATACTCTCTCTGTTTCTCTAAAGTAAGGACGTGTTAATTTGAGCTGTCATATAAAAACCTATGCAATTGTCCCTTGATGATATTTTTAATTTGTTTATTGTATTTTTCTTTTCAGCATATTTACTGATTGAATGGCACAAAAGTTTGTCCCTATGGCGGCAAAACTCTTCGACCTCCCAACAAATATTTTGCTTTTAAGTAATATTAATAAGTCCTGAATATTCATTGGAAGGACTGATGCTGAAGTTGATGCTCCAGTACTTTGGCCACCTGATGCAAGGCACAGACAGACTCATTGGAAAAGACCCTGATGCTGGGAAAGATTGAAGGCAGGAGGAGAAGGGGACAACAGAGGATGAGATGGTTGGATGGCATCACCGACTCAATGGACATGAATTTGAGTAAACTCCATGAATTGGTGATGGACAAGGAGGCCTGGCATGCTGCAGTCCATGGGGTTGCAAAGATTTGGATACAACTGAGCGACTGAACTGAACTGAAATATGTCTGCTGCATGCTAAGTTGCTAAGTCATGTCTGACTCTGTGCGATCCTATGAACTGTAGCCTACCAGGCTCCTTGGTCCATGGGATTTCTCCAGGCAAGGATACTGGAGTCAGTAGCCATTCCCTTTTACAGGGGATCTTCCTGACCTAAGGGATTGAACTGGAGTATCTTACATCTGACCTGCATTGACAGGCAGGTTCTTTACTTCACCACTGGGCAGAGAAGGCAATGGCACCCCACTCCAGCACTCTTGCCTAGAGAATCCCATGGACGGAGGAGCCCGGTGGGCCACAGTCCATGGGGTCGCTAAGAGTGGGACAAGACTGAGCGACTTCACTTTCACTTTTCACTTTCATGCATTGGAGAAGGAAACGGCAACCCACTCCAGTGTTCTTGTCTGGAGAATCCCAGGGATGGGGGAGCCTGGGGGGCTGCCGTCTATGGGGTCGCACAGAGTCGGACATGACTGAAGTGACTTAGCAGCAGCAGCAGCAGCGCCACTGGGAAGCCCCATTAATAAGTCTAACTGAGTGAACAAAAAAGATTCTGATACTGGGAGGGATTGGGGGCAGGAGGAAAAGAGAACAACAGAGGATGAGATGGCTGGATGGCATCACTGACTTGATGGATGTGAGTTTGAGTGAACTCTGGGAGATGGTAATGGACAGGGTGACCTGGTTTGCTGCGATTCACGGGGTCGCAAAGAGTCGGACACGACAGCGACTGAACTGACTGAGGTAACAAAATGACAAAAATTTGAACAAAGGAACCAGTAAACTCAGGGAGAAATCGGCTTCAGGAGCCTAAGAGAAAGACTATGCCTTCAAGATACATGACACTATCCCCTCAGGCATAAGAGAATTATTTCACTAAATCCAAAATGTAATCCTACCATAGGCAGAAAATTTTTTGGCTTTTGGAAAATATCAGAAACCTGAAAAATAAAACTATTAAAGACTCGGTAACAGGAAAGAACCTTTTTTACAGAAGTTTCCATGCTCGTTTGTTTTTCAGGGAGAAACAACAGCAAGTACAAACACTTGATGAAAACATTTATCTATTTGAGCTCACACAGAAACTAGAAATTGAAATGTACCTGTCCAAAAAAAAAAAAAAAAAAGCTCTACTGCTAAGGCACTGGAAATCAAGCCCCCTTCATAAAGAAAATTCTCCCAATCAGACACCATTCAGCATGGCTCTATCAGCGCCACTTCACAAAAGGCAGAAATCTTAAATGGTATGAATCATAACAGCTGGCTTCCACTCCACCAGACAGGAAGCTGGTTGTCAATGGGTGGTAGGGTGTCACTGTCCAGGCAACTCAGCCTGGGTGGTGGGGGGCCTGTGAGAGGAGGGGAAGCCCATCTAGGGAACTTTTGCAGGTAGTAACTTAGTAATTAGGTTTTTTTGTTTGCTTGTTTTGCAAATTTTTGCATTTGGACTGTGATGCAGAGGTCTTCCCTTTTGGCTCAGATGGTAAAGAATCTGCCTGCAATATGGGAGACAGGGGTTTGATTCCCTGGGTCAGGAAGATCCCCTGGAGGAGGGCACGGCAACCCACTCCAGTATTCTTGCCTGGAGGATCCCATGGACAGAGGACCCTAGCAGGATATAGGCCATGGGGTCGCAAAGAGTCAGACATGACTGAGTGACTAACAATTGTGATGCAGAGAAAACGAGTTAAATATCATAGTCCATGGGGACCTTTTTCTATCCAGGTAAGGGATATAAGAAGTATGGCTACAGCCCTTTCTGAATTTATATCAATATATAAACCGAATAAAGACAGAAGACATTGAAACTGTTGAAAAATAATCCATTTGCTTAATAATAAGAGTTTAAAGGAAATTGACCAGAATGCTATAATTTGTTTCTTCCTAGCAGAGATGTCTAAAGGTAATTCTATAACCTACAATAATCATGACAATGTATGGCACTAGCCAAAGGACAGACACATAGATCAGTAAGGAAGAGAGTCCAGAAATAGACTCACATGAATACTGTGGCTAACTGATTTCTGACATAGGTGCAAAGGCAATGCAGTGGAGAAAAGACCATCTTTTTAACAAATGGTATATTACATGGGAAAAAAACGAATCGAGACACTTATCTTACATCTTTTACAAAAATTAAGTCAAAATGGGCCACAGACTTAAATGTAGGGGAAACATATGGAGAATTTCTGTGACTTTGAGATAGGCAGAGTTCTTAGATTTAACACCAAAAACACTATATCTTTTTAAAAAATTGATAAATTGGACTTCATCAAAATTAAAAACCTTTTTTGCTCCACAAAATGATACTTTTTGCTCTGCAAAAGATACTTTAAGAGAATTAAAAAACAAGCTAGAGACTAGGGAAAAATATTTGCAAATCACATACATGACAAAGAACTCGTATCCAGATTACACAAAGAATTTTCAAATCTCAACAATATGAAGACAAACAATCCAATTTTAAAAACTGACAAAAGATCTGAAAAGATCCTTCAAAGAAGAAGATATGAGAATGGCAAATATAAAAAGGCACCCTACGTCATTAGTCATTCAGGAAATTCAAATTAAAACCATAAAAAGACACTACTATTCATCCTCTAGAATGACTAAAATGAAAAACAAAGAACAAAGTTGACAATACAAAGTGTTGGTAAGTACACAGAGAAACCCAAACTCTCAAAAAAAGAGAAATGGAAATGAGATAGCTACTTTGGAAAGTACTTTAATAGTTTAAAGTTATTAATAAATATATACTTACTATATGCAGTTAATCCCACTCTTAGGTACTTGTCAAAGAGATAAAACTCATGTTCACAAAAAAACCACCTGTGAATTTTATAGCAGTTTTCTTCAGAATCACCAAAAATTAAAATGAAAATATCCTTCAACTGATAACCAAACTGTGATGCATCCATAATGAAATACTATTCAGCAACAAAAATGTATGGATGTGAGAGCTGGACTGTGAAGAAGGCTGAGCGCCGAAGAATTGATGCTTTTGAACTGTGTTGTTGGAGAAGACTCTTGAGAATCCCTTGGACTGCAAGGAGATCCAACCGGTCCATTCTGAAGGAGATCAGCCCTGGGATTTCTTTGGAAGGAATGACGCTAAAGCTGAAACTCCAGTATTTTGGCCACCTCATGCGAAGAGTTGACTCATTGGAGAAGACTCTGATGCTGGGAGGGATTGGGGGCAGGAGGAAAAGGGGACAACAGAGGATGAGATGGCTGGATGGCATCACTGACTCGATGAATATGAGTCTGAGTGACCTCCGAGAGCTGGTGATGGATAGGGAGGCCTGGCGTGCTGCAGTTCATGGGGTCGCAAAGAGTCAGACACGACTGAGCGACTGATCTGATCTGATCTGATAGATACATTCAACAACATGGGTGAATCTCAGATGCACTATGCTAGGTGAAAGAAGCCTGACCAAAGAGCCAACATACTATATGATTCTATTTATGTGATATTCTGAAAAAGCAAAACTGTAGGGTCAGAGAACTAACCAGCGGTTGCCAGGGGTTAAGAGGGAAGGGAAAAGAGTCTGACTACAAAGGACCAGCATGAGTGAGTTTGTTGGAAGTCATAGAACTATTCTGTTTGTCAAATGTATAAAACTAGAAGTAAATATTACTGTTTGCAAATTAAAAATCACTTTTAAAGAGCTAGTTTTGAGTGGACACGAATAGTTTACAATAAATCTTCTGTAATCATGGTTGCAAACCAAAAAAAATGCCTTCAAATTTTCTGTTTTTAAAGTAAATTTTCAATGCTATGCTCTGTTTTGGAAAACAATCAAAAATAATGTTCAATTAATCTATTCAAACTGATATGCTTAGAGTTAGTATGTAAAAAATAGGTTAATTTTAAAACCACAAGACAGAAACATTTTTTTTTTTTAAGATTCCGGAAACTAAAAATGAAGCAAAGATACTCATCAATTAAAATCTACATAGGACAGACCTCTTGCTCCATGCAGAATACGAGAAACGCCAACATTTTCAAAGCTAAATCATACGTCTTGGCTTTCTATACTATTGAAGTTTTAATACAAATTGCTGACTCCTACAAATTTTTCACCACAGGTCAGAATTACAACTGATCATTAACATTCTGGATTATTGTTGTTGTTGAGAAATGTGAATATCCCTATTAGAGACTAATAATTTTTAAAACTGAGATATAAATGATATATAAAACTGTGTGAGCTTAAAGTGTACAACATATTGATTTTTATATATTTATATTGCAATATGAGGCTAATACTCTTTTGCAAGTAAATCAATCATACTTTATGCCTTTAATATTTTTTATGTTGGCTCAGTTGACAAATATTGAAGAGAACTATCACAACTGAAATAACTGGAGTATTTAAATTACCTAAAATAATTTTACACGTGAGAAGTAATTTATTCAAGGCAAAGATAAAAGAATCAAGAGGTACAGAATCAGAAACAGACAGCAAGTCTCCTTATTCTCGGTGAATGGCCCTGCCTCCAAGATCAGATTACTGATTATAAACACATTTCTGTTAATTAGTCATTGTTAAAATTAATTTGCCGTAACAATTTAAGGAGGGCATCACCAGTCTAAGTACTGTGCAACAATATCAGTCCTTGGAGACAAATGTATTCCTTTCTTTTTCCCTTGTGTACATTATTTCCTACAATTGAACTGAAATTTTGATCCATTCAGGATGGACAATAATCAATGCACAGCTGGGAAACTTAATTCGGTAAATATGTGACTGCTAGTAGTACGACAATCTCTTCTTAAATGCTTTTTTTTTTTTTTTTTTACAAATAATCACTTAAGCTTCACAGTATTTACTATTGCCTCAGATTGCTGTTTAGTCACTAAGTTGTGTTCGACCCTTTTGAGACCCCATGGACTGTAGCCCACCGGGCTCCTCTGTCCACTGGATTTCCCAGGCAAGAATCCCAGGGATCAAACCTGTGTCTCCTGCATTAGCAGGCAGATTCTTTACCACAGAGCCACCAGGGAGGCCTGCCACTGAAACTGATAGTGCCCCTATTCTGAATTCGCATATTATATAGAGCCTCCTCTAATCCTTGATCTTCCTGCTTACTCTCTTCCCAATAATCTCTTGTTCCCTCTTCACTTCTGATCAAAGTGCCTACAGGCTCCCCCATTATGGCCTTAAACTGATAGTGCCCCTATTCTGAATTTGCATATTATATAGAGCCTCCTCTAATCCTTGGTCTTCCTGCTCACTCTCTCCCCAATAATCTCTTGTTCCCTCTTCACTTCTGATCAAAGTGCCTACAGGCTCCCCCATTATGGCCTTTAACACCTACTTTCTGTCATAACATGCCCCATGGATGAGGTGTACACTGAATAAGGCAAGGCAGCTATTAATTCTACCCTTTTTTTCTCCATTTCAAAACAGGTATTTGTATGCAAGTGACTGAGCATGATGTTACTCTTTGGAAAATCCTGGAAACATACAGAAGGACACACACACACACACCTCAGACGTAAGATACCCGTGTCAATAGTGTGACTCACCATTGCCATGTTTCTAAATGAAGAAGGTTTGCAGCCCTTACAGTGGGGAATATTTCCTAATCTTTCCTTTCTCCTCCTCTTTCCTCATAACCTCTCTCACAAAACTCATCCAATCCCATGACTTCTACTATTATCTCCATGGAATTGACTCTGAGGCCTAAGACCCACATTTGCAAATTACTGCCTAACATTCACACACATACATCCTACCACTATTTCTAACCTAAACCAGCTTCTGATTTTCTTATTTATTTTCAGTAAGCCAAACTTGAAGCTAGTAGTTGTCTGTGGCTCCGCATGCTCACTCACCTCTTAGCCAAATAAAACTGTTATATCAGTCAACTCTACCTTGCAGAGCCTTTCATAGCCACCTCCTTTTCTCTATTCCCATTATCAATACCCTAACACAGGCTTTAATTTTTATTTATTTTTAATCAGTGTTTATTAGGGTACAGTTGCTTTACAAGGTTGTGTTGGTTTCCACTGTACTGCAAAAGTGAATCAGTTATGCATATACATATATCCCCCCTTTCTGAGACTTCCTTCCCATTTAGGTCACCACAGAGCATGGAGTAGGGTTCTCTGAGCTGTATGGTAGGTTCTCATTAGTTATCTATTTTATACAGAATACTGTATATCTGTCAATCTCAATCTCCCAATTCACCCCACTCCCCCAGGCTTATTATTTTTGTCTCTTAATTCAACTTCCTTTCTCCAGTATCCCTCTACTCCAACTCATACTGCTATCATCTGAAGAGTCCTAATGTATGATTTGATTATGCCACTTCCTGATCAGAAGCTTCCAAAGGTTCCCTATTGCTCACAGATAAAAGTCCAGACTCCTTAACCCATTATTGAAAGCTCTCTTAATAATCTGTCCCCAGCTCATCTTTCTGGCTCTGTCACAACCAGCTTCATGTGTCCCACAGAGCAGTTAAACCAGATCACTGTCTTTTCCCCCAAACACACAGTGATAGCAAACCACTGCTTAGAAGATCCCTAAATTTAGAATATTTCAATATTCCTATTATCACAGCTCCAAGCCTTTGATGTTTCAATACTAAACTTTTCCATGAACCTTTTCCCAACACCCTGAGCTGAATATGTTCCAACAATCTACAACTCCTAGTGCCTGAATGGTGCTTCTCATCTAAGATCCCTTATTCTCATATCTTCAGATCAGATCAGTCGCTCAGTCGTGTCCGACTCTTTGCGACCCCATGAATCACAGCACTCCAGGCCTCCCTGTCCATCATCAACTCCCGGAGGTCACTCAGACTCACATCCATCGAGTCAGTGATGCCATCCAGCCACCTCATCCTCTGTCGTCCACTTCTCCTCCTGCCCCCAATCCCTCCCAGCATCAGAGTCTTCTCCAATGAGTCAACTCTTCGCATGAGCTGGCCAAAGTATATTGCCCTGTTTCTAATTCTATAAATATTCTACCCTGTAAGGGTCATGTTGGTTCTTAAATTTCCAAAATCCAAAGCAACAGCAAAATCTCCCAAATAGTAGGCCATAACAGATCAAAACATGATAAACATGATAAACATGATACTTGAATAAATTGATGACTGAAAACAAAATGGGGTCAGGGCAATTACAATTCTAATTCTCTAAGTAGAAACAGAAAAGCTTCTATGTTCATATGTGTGATACATATTTTTTCTACTTTTTGCCATAATACATTCTGGAAACCATGTTATAAAGGTATTTTGCCTTTGGGGATCGTGCTTTTGACTAGAGACTCATTATCAAATAAATAATTTATTACATGTTGGATATGAACAACATTCAATAAAAGCAAAGATATAACAACTGTAAATCCTTATAAATTAAAAGTATGAGATGAGCAATTTCTTCTTTCCTTTTTTTTCTTTTTGACCTTGTTGTACAGCTTATAGGATCTTATTAGTTCCCTGACCAGGGACTGAACCTACACCCTCTGCAGTGAAAGCCCAGAGTCCTAACAACTGGACCACCAGGGAACTTTCAAGATGAGCACCTTCATATGGACACCTGGGCACATATTTGTTATACCAAGAGTTCTAATATATCACAAATTATGCCATACATAAAAAATACAATTATTACTAGCTTTCATAAATCTCACTAAAGTCAATATGCTAGCTATAATAAACCAAAGCTTAGTGGATCATTTTATTTATCTTTTAACTAGTCAATAGACTATTTGGTATTTGTGTGGAAGAGGTGACATTTTATTTATCATTTATTTTTATCTTCTAACTATTTTATTTATCTTCTAACTATTCAATAGACTATTTGGTGTTTGTGTGGAAGAGGTGACTCAAATGACTTAACTCTTTCTTTCAAGACCAACAACAAAACCAATTCCCAAGCTGCCCCCCAAAGTAGAACCAGCCATTTCATTTTTATGAATTTACTGTGATAACCTGACACATTCAGTATAATTCCACAGACTTTAGAGCCATGATCAAAGAAGTGCTAGATTTGTAAAAGGAAATCTTAGGTTCTAGCCAAGCTCTATCACTTACCAATTGGGTGACACACAGCCTCTCTGTGTATCACTTAAAGGTAAAAAGAATATAAAACAATGACTACCTCAAAGAGTACAGAGAGAAAATTCAAAGAGATAACAGAACTTCACTGTTTAAAATGCAAAGTCACATCAGGAATTCAGCTATTATTAACTATCAATACTGTTCTTGCTGTTGATGGCATTTGGTCCACTATTACCATGTTTTAAAGTGAAAAGCTAAACTGGCATTTTGCCCCCTCTAGTCTTCCTGTTTCTTCAGAAATACATGTGCTCCTTTTCAGTACAAAATAAAAAGGAAACAGGGTTGTGAGGTCAATCTTTACCACCTTTCTCATTCTCAAGCTCATCTGACACCTTTCAGGGCACTTTGCACTATGCTGAAAAGCCACAGAACCAACTATCATGTGGGAGAAAGGGAAATTTTGGTCACTATATTGTGCAATTCTGTGGACAGGACATTTCTTTCAGTCAATGTCAGAAAAGGTCTTCTTCGTGTGCAGGAGAATTAAACCATTTTGCTTTCAAAGTACATACAAATTCCTAGAGACCACTCTTCAAGTGAAGAATGGCAAGGGACAAAGAGGGAGAGAAGCCCAGAAAGGTGTCCATGAGGACTGGTATCCCTATCTTAGGAAGCTAGAGTAGTGTTTCCCTTGTACCTGAGAGAATGAGAGAGAGCGTCCACCCACCTCACTTTCTATGCAGCACCACTGAGAGGAATAAAGTATCTTAAGTGAAGGGAAGAAGGTTGGAAGGGGTTGGGGAGAGGAGTATACTTTTCTTACTCCCAGATTACAATTTTTGAAAAGAACCAGAGGGGAGGAAAGAACCTTGGAGACTAAGAGACTGTACTGAGAGTAGTCGAGAACTGGGATTTGTTTTGTTGTTTAGTCCCTAAGTCCTGGCAAGTCTTTTGCGACCCTGTGGACTGTAGCCTGCCAGGCTCCTCTGTCCGTGGAATTTTCCATGCAAGAATACTGGAGTGAATTGCCATTTCCTTCTCCAGGGTTCTTTCTGACCCAAGGATGGATCCCACGTCTCCTGCATTAGCAGGTGGATTCTTTACTGCTGAGCCATCAGGAAAGCCCCAGACCTGAGATAGCTTCCCATCAATGCTACCCTCAATACAAACAGCCATATAAACATACAATCTAAAGTAAAACCAGTACACTTGCCATGTAAACCCAGTTTTAATTTGTGTCCCCTGGCTCCTCCCATCCCGATTGTACCCAAACTCAAATTCATCCTAAAGGGAAATTCTTGAGCTTCTAATGGATTATACCAGCATCGATGGACAGAGACCAAAGAGCCCTTCCCATATACTCTGGGACTTTTGAAAGACCTGTAGATTTATTGTTCTATCACACGGTGAGATGGGGGTGGGGGGGGTGGGGTTGGCGCTCAGAGCCAGATTTAGCTTATAATAATGATGATGATGATAAATAATGCCTTGTGATATTTCTTATACTTGAATAGTGTTAGTCGCTCAGTCATGTCTGACCCTTTGTGACCCCCTGTGCTGTAGCGTCTGTCCATGGAATTCTCCAGGCAACAATACTGGAGTGGGTTGCCATTACCTTCTCCAGGTACACTTGAATGGGATGGAGTAAAAAATAATCACACACAACCAAACATCTGTTCAGCTTAAAATCTGTGTTTAGGCAACAAATACTTACATGCCTCCTGTAGGTCCTGCAGCCTTATTCTCTACGAACATTTGGTGAAGTTCCTGTAAAGCTATAAACTACTTCAGTTGTGTCCAAGGAAAGCAGGAGATTTTTGCACAGGACTGGGTAAAGTCTTGAAGGAAGACCAGTGCAATGTTGTGGGATCAAACACAATGGGAGGGAAAGAGGCATAAGGAACAGAGAATTCCAAGGGGAAAGAATTCCCACCTGGATATTCTTCCAGAGAGCTCAGCTATAACTCTGTAAGGTTCTGTGTTCTCTTTTCGTAACAGAAATTACTTCCTTGTATTAAAGATGTTGTTGTTGTTCAGTCACTCAGTCGTGTCCAACTCTTTTCAACCCCATGAACTGTAGCATGCCAGGCTTCCCTGTCCTTCACCAACTCATGGAGCTTGCTCAAACTCATGTTCATTGAGTTGGTGATGTCATCCAACCATCTATTCCTCTGTCATCCCCTTGTCCTCCTGCCTTCAATTTTTCCCAGCATCAGGATTTCTAATGAGCTGGCTCTTCGCATCAGGTGACCAAAGTATTGAAGCTTCAGTTTCTGCATCAGTCCTTCCAATGAATATTCAGGATTGATTTCCTTTAGGATTGACTGGTTTGATCTCCTTGCATCCAAGGGACTCTCAAGAGTCTTCTCCAACATCACAGCTCAAAAGCATCAATTCTTTAGCCCTCAGCCTTCTTTATGGTCCAACTCTCACAACCATACTGGACTACTGGAAAAACCATAGCTTTGATTAGACCACCTTTGTCAACAATGTCTCTGCTTTTTAATATGCTATTTAGGCTAGTCACAGCTTTTCTTCCAAGGAGCAAGCATCTTTTAATTTCATGGCTGCAATCACCATCTGTAGTGATTTAGGAGCCCAAGAAAACAGTCTGTCACTGTTTCCATTTCTTAAAGCCACTTATAGAATTGTTCCCACTAATGTCTTAAAATTGGATTAATACATTAGTAGGAACTATTCTGGAGAAGGCAATGGCACCCCACTCCAGTACTCTTGCCTGGAAAATCCCATGAATGGAGGAGCCTGGTAGGCTGCAGTCCATGGGGTCACTGAGAGTCGGACACGACTGTGCGACTTCACTTTCACTTTTCACTTTCATGCATTGGAGAAGGAAATGGCAACCCACTCCAGTGTTCTTGCCTGGAGAATCCCAGGGACGGGGGAGCCTGGTGGCTGCTGTCTATGGGGTCACACAAAGTCGGACACGACTGAAGTGACTTAGCAGCAGCAGCAGCAGGAACTATTCTGTAAGTGGCTTTAAGAAATAACTCACAAAAGTACTAAGACATGTATCAATATAAGACAGAAAAGCCTTCCAAACTAAAAAGCATTACAGCAGAGATTGAAAACTAGAAAGTTGTGAGCTAACTCAGGCCAAGAGACTTCTTTAATGTCCACAAAATGTTTATTGAGATTTTCAGTTAGGTGCCAATAAATAAACTTAGAAAGCTCATGTAAAAATGTTTGATTTACAGCTTTTCTTGAAAAATTACAACATTAGACAACATGTCTGATGGGGCCCCTGAAGGCCCCTAGCAGCAACAGCTAGACCAGAAAGTCACTGAGCCTTTTAATCACCCATAACTCACCACAGTCCAGCACCTTCAATACCTATGGCATACTGTCTGGCTTATTTGGGTACCTAATGGTCCCTGAAGGCACCTGAATTGGTGACCTCAGTTTCAAAGGAGAAGTGAGAAACTGTCATTAAATACATGGCAACTCAGAAAGAGTGGTGACCCAGCACTTGAAGGTCAGCGATGGCCTTGATGTTCACACAACCTCTGTCTGCACTGCACACTAGATATGAGAGATAGAGCAGGTCCTGAACCAGGTTACTTCCTTTTAGCCTTTTTTCTGCACTGAATTATCATATAAGAGATTTCTTCTCAGTTATTAAGTCTAAACAATAGCTACCTCAGTGTAAATAGTGACTAGAGTTGATGCAGACTCTGCCTCTCCTAGTGGTAATAGATTAGGCAGCTTGCTTTTAAATTAAATTAAATCTCAGGCTCCTCATTCATAAAATGATTGAGTTTAGCTAGAATCATCATTAAGATCACTTTTAGCTGGCCCCTCCCCATCTTTACCAGCTCTACTTATCTAGAATCTACTAAAACCTCAAAAAATGTTCAAGGTCTACACCTTCACAAAACTTCTCCAGACTCTTTCTTTGAAGCTTTAAGCTCATAAACTCTACCACCCAAATTTAGCACTTACTAATTCTCTAATCTCCTTGCTTTGAGTTTGTTGGTTCCTTCCCCATATTCAAACAGAAAATCCCTTTAAATAAGAGACTATGGTGTTTAATTTTTAAATCTTCCACAGCATTTTACATTTATTTAGCATTCAATAATTGTTAATGAAACTGAATAATAACTAAAAACAAAATAATTATAAAATGGCAAACTTCCTAAAGAGCAACTTTCATCAGCCCCCTGAGAATGAGTTACCCTTATCAGCATCACAACTTGCCCAATTGATTCAGACAGGCATAATGTGTACTTTGCAGTGAAGAAAACACACAACTAGATTACCCTATTACTTTGTATTAACACATGGTCATTGCTTCCTTCCAGAGTTGAAATGCTCCAAAGGGAGAAAATACATTCACTCACTGCAATAATATACTGTAGTACTGGCTGAAAGATCAGGTTATTCACTAAAATACAACATGAAAAACTTTTTCTTATCACAACTAAGAAAAAAAAAATCAGTTTCTATTAAGTGCCTGCAGGTCAGACATTTAAAAACTATATGAAAACCACCCTAGCTCCTTCCCCACCCTGTGGATGTCATCAGAAGTTCTGAGTAGGAGGAGGCCAAGTTAAGATGCCATGTGGGCGGGGATTTACCCACCTTCACCAAAAAAGGAATGGTATACAGGTTTTACTTGTTCTGGTCAGTCTCCCCCACCGCCCACCCCCAAATAATTAAAGCTTTGGATATGTGGTCAGTCCTTCCCTATTAAAGTAAAGCCAACAGAAGAAAAGAATAATTCAAGAATAAAATTATTTATAAATTATTTTGTGATTGTCTGGCTTAATGAATTTAAGATAATTAAACACTCTAGTAAACTAGATTAACAAGTGTTAATCATGTCTTAACAGCTAGCAGAATCTAGTGGATTGAAATTAAGTCCATTTCAAAAATGCTTTTCTGTGGTGTAACAACACTTAATACAGGCGTTTCCACTTAACCCATATTCTATGGAAGGAGGATTCGTTCAGACTAATTTGTTTACAGAACGAATCTGTAATCTGTTCTGTCATCTGTAAGACTCAAGGGTCTGAATCAAGAGGTAGTGTAAATGAATGGTAGAGGATTGATTAAAAGCGGGAGGTGAATCATGGAAAACTCCCACTTGGACCTGTCCGGAAAAAAATAATGGCACTATTATTTTACAATTTAAAAATTTTTTACAATTTAAAAATATGGGAAACACTGATTAAATGCCTATACATTTTTTTCTGGGGAAATCCCTGTCAAACGCAACGGAGTTTTATAATCTGAGGGAGACAAAAAAGCGTCTCAAAATTTTTTTTGTGATTTAAAAAAAAAAAAAAAGACCCTGCAGTAGTTTCATGCCTTTGAATAGTTTGCTTTTTTAATATCTAGTGTCGCTGATCCCCGGTTAACTCATCGTCTGACCGGAAGCCTGTCCAGTCGATCCACACGCCGCGCTGAAGAGCGCTCGGGATTAGGCGTCTTCCTTTAGCCACGCCCACACACGGAGCGTCGCGAGGAACGGAAAGTGCGCCCAGCCTCCTCACCCCCTCACACGCCCGTCTCCTCCACTTAACAGCAACAGCTCAAACACCTCCCTGTCAGATGAAACGGACAGAACCCAGACGAAACCGGGGTGATGTCGCTGTGTGTCTCTTAATATGTGAAGGCCACTTAAACTCTCCTACTGCCCTTAAAAGAAAAACCCTAAGTGCCGCCCCAAGTCCCATGCGTGCATGCATAATTTATACATAACCCGGCTCCTACTGTGGAGAACTCCAAAGGAATGGAATACATTTCTCCAGGATGGCAACTGGGCACGGCGTGGGAAAACCCTTCAATTTCCGTTTTCTGCTGTGCCCACCGCACCAAAGCGTCAGGCACCGGTTCCTAAGCTAGCTTCACGTTCGTTAAGAGGCTTCACACAATCTAGCAGAATTCTTCAAAGCCGGGGACCAACTCGCTAATTTCAAATTTCGGGCGAAATGACTGCGAAGAAGAGCGTCCTCCTCCCCAGTTCCAGCCGTTCATCAAAGCGATGAGTTCTGAGGAGCAACTCTCCACAAGTGACTGCGATCTTCCCTCACAGGCACACCCTACTCCAAGGCTAAAGCAGCCGTCGGGAACGAAGTCCCTACTTGACCACCAGTTTGGGGTAGGGAATCTCCCTCTCCAAGGACCACCAGCGCAGGAAGAGAGTCTCCCCCCTACACTACCAGCTCCAAGTACCCCCCCAAGGGGCGGGGCTCGGCCTCCAGGAAATCAGACCAGGCAACCTGGACAACCTAAATTAGCAGGAGATTCCTCCCCACACACCCCCAAACCAGCCTGGCCAACAGCCGCCAGTGAGGCAAGCCGATCAGGCGTGACGTCAGGTGTGATTAAGTTGGCGCGTCACCTCGACGTAAGCCTCTCAACCTCTCGGACGTCCCGTCCCGGGAGCAAAACTCCGGCGACTTTGGGCTCCGCCCCCGTGAGAGTGGGAGGTGGCCAATAAGGGCGGTCCTGAGGAGCCCCGGGGGCCAATGAGACGAGCCCGGGGCGGGGCGCGAGGCCGGAGGGCGGGGCGGGCGGCGGCGGTGGCCGCCGGAGGTCTGGCCTGCGCGCAGTATATGACAGTACGTCAGCAGCGGGATGGCCGTAGCTGTGGCGGCGGCTGCAGACGCCCGAGCAGCCGCGGCCGCAGTGGTGGCTGGAGCCCGAGCGGCGTCGGCGGCGGCACCCGGGGGAGTTTAAGATGGCGGCGGGGGGGGCGGCGGCGGCGGGTCTGCGGGAGGAGCAGCGCTACGGGCTGTCGTGCGGGCGGCTGGGACAGGACCACATCACCGTACTGCATGTGAAGCTCACCGAGACGGCGATCCGCGCGCTCGAGACCTACCAGAGCCACAAGGTGAGGCCGGGCGGCTGAGCCGGCCCGGGGCTCGGGCAGCGGGGAGGGGGCGTCCCCGGCCGCCCCGCCGCGCCGCCCCCTGTCCGACCCGGCTGCACCTGGCTCCGGGCCGGCGGAGCGGTGACTCGCTTCGGCTGCCGTCTGCGCGCGCCGCGGCGGGGCCGGGCAGGGCCGGGCGAGGGTGGCTGACGGCCGCCGCCGTCCGGGGCCAGCCGGGCGCCGGGGCGTGTGGCCGGGGCAGGCGAGCAGGCGGGCGGGCGGGCGGGCGGCCCCTGGCGGCGGGGCCGAGGCCGCTGCAGCCCCTGCGCTGCGGGGACTTTCCGACGGCGTCCGCGGGGCTTTTCTAGCCTTTTCGGTCCCGCTGAGGGAGAGAGGCAACCAGGGAAGAGACGAGTGAAATGACTCCTCTGCCCCCACGATGTTTGGGGGTGGATGGGGGGAGGGCAGCGTCCAGATACCGAACCGAGAGGACGGGCTGGCACCAGCCGTCCGCTTTGGGGGGGCGGGGGTCCCAACCGTAGAGCCGCGGAGAGACCGGGACCCTGGCGCTCCGCGTGTGAAGATGGGACACACAGTTACCCGCAGGGACTTGGGGACACACGGGCGGTCGCGTACGGGACGTGGAGGGGTGGGTGAGGTGGGTGCCCAGCGTGTACTCGCAGAGGCTGACAGGGGCGCTCCGCGTTCGCGGGCGGAGGGGGGCACACCTTACACTTCGAGGGACTCGGGCACACGGGCGTTTCGCGTTCCCAGAGAACCGGGGAGTCACACACACACACACACCCAGCGCTCACCCGGGAGCGAGGACCTCGGTCCCCTAGAGAGAAGGATTCTCTGTGGCTCCTCATCCCCCAGAGACGCGTCGCTCGCTGCTGGGGCGGACTCACTGACCTAGAGAGAGACCGGGATCGGGGTGTCGGGGTGCAGGGCTTGGAGGGGAGGTGGTTACACTGCATTCTGGGCAGACTTGGGTGTCGCACCCCGCTCCGCCTTCCGGAGAGAGCGTGGACACAGGCACACACAACTCGAGCATAGCGAAGGCTCACAGACTCAGCGATTGGAGAGGACACAGCAAGGAACGCGTTTGCAGGTTTTAGGGGGAAAAAAGTGAGAGAGAGGGTGGAAGGCACTGCAAAGGGACGCAGCAGCGGAATGCCTGGGGACGCCGTTTATGGCCATGCAGTACCGTGTGTGGGTGAGGGAGGCAGAGTGGACGCATCGCGAAAGGGAAGGCATAGATCATCTGAGAGACCGGTTAACAGTCTCTCGGAGAAGAGAGACATCCGTGGAGGAGAGAACAAGCAGGGCATCCCGACAAAGAGCCGAGCCCATGCCAAGGAGACACACACCGATTAACTGATCTCATAAAGCAGGCGCAGAGGCCAGGAGGACACCCGGACACAGTTGTTCAGATAAAAGTGGAGAAAGGAATTAACATCTGTTGAGCTCCCACTAGTGCCAGGCACTTTAAATGCTTCGAAGGAAGGCCCAGAGCATTAGGCAAAAACGGCAGAAGTGTGAACCTGGGAGCTTTAACATAACATTCAGGGACGCCCCCATACCTAAGGATGCACACAGGGGGAAGCACGCGGCTGTGCACAGCTTGAGAAGTGCCTGAACGCACCTTCCATGTAAACAGCAGCAGAGACTCCGGGACATGCCCGCAGATGGCACAGAGTGGACGCATGGATGTACATTCCAGGGCATATGTGTTATCCACCAGAGACTGTACAGGTGAAAACCCCTCAGATCCAGGAGTGGAGGGAGGAAGGCATGCACAAGGAGAAGCCTTGCACACACCTGTGAAATCTCAGAGGGAAAAAAGGTCTCAAGTATGACTGGGAAGTCAGTGTACACTCAGCAGTAGGAAGGCGAGGAAATAAAGACAGAAAACTGCTTGTGTCAGTAGCTACTCCCAGACAGGTGCGTCTGCAGGGGAGAGAGCAGCACCAGCATGGAGTGCGAGGCCCTGTGTTCCGGAAGCCAGATAGGCAGGCAGAGGGACAAGGGCAGACAGTGGAGAGAAACTCAGCCCTGCAAGATGGAGAGATAAGCCGGTCTCTGTTCCTAGGGGAGGGCGTGGAAGCAATGACAGAGGGAAGAAGGTAGGTCAGGGTATGTAAAGAGAAAAAAACGCTGAGAAACCAGAGAGGAAGGAGTCAGCTGGAGGAGGCCAACCTGCAGTCAGAAACAGACCCAGGGAGCAGATAAAGACTGACACACAGGGGTGGGGAGAGGCATCTCTGGGGGCAGTAGTTCAGCCAGCCATCTTGGGGGACAACTGGCAAACTGTACAGCTGATTACAGTAAGATTGACAGACGCCGGATCAGAGGGAAGAAAGAGGTGGTTGAGGAGGCCGCACAGGGAAGGGGTGCTCCCCAGGGAGAGTGAGGTGACAGAGGAGCCCCCAGTGCTCCCTGACCTGCATGGCTGCTGGGGCCCAAGAAGAGAGTGCTATCTGTTTTCCTCCCTTGGTTTCTGCCTCCTACACCTTAGCGCTTCGTGCTTGGGATTAAAGTTTAGAATGCTTTGAGTCTAAAAGCCCCCACATTTATATGCCATTGTCTTAAGAAATAGATCAAAAATTCTTCCATCCCACTGCTTAGTTCTTGATTATTTTCACTTTATAGGCAAAGGTACCAAAGTCAATGGTTTTCCTTACTCCTGACTCCTATTGCCTATTAGTATCATTATTGTCTGTTTCCATCTCTGTGTATGCAAATTAAGAGGCCTGGTCAGACTGTACAGAGGCAGAGAAGGGAACCGCAGAAGACTTTTCCAAGCCCCTCTCCCTTTCTGAGTGTAGTCCTTGGGTGCCTTTTCTTCTGGAAGGCTGGTAGTAAAAGTGGTAGTATGCAGGGAGAGGAGGAAGAAATACATGATTTGACAGTTGCAATTGGTCACAGCCTTGTTTCTGACTAAACCAGTTCCGTCCCCAGGCCTGACTATCACTTTGGCCACAGAAAAACTTTAAAGGACTTGGAAAAGCAGGAATCAGGTTGAGACTGGGAACTTCTGACAGCTGAAAAATAGTGTGTTCAGCCAAACTTCCCACAGAGGTATCCTCAGGGCCTCTCCTCCTGACTCAGGCAGGACAGGGGCTCCCCCGTCACAGTAAAGTTGCCAGCAGTGGGCAAATGGCCCAGCTTTTATCCTCCAGGAGAACGATACATACTTGATCTGTTACACTTTCCACCCTTATCAAAGTAGGGCTCTTAACTTTAAATTGTAGCTGCATTTGGAATTCTGTTTTCTCCTGGGGAGGAGGGGCAGGATAGCTTTAACCTCTCATGTGAAACTTTACTATTCCTGTACTTGATATGAAGGTGCTTGATGCTTGACAAGTGGCCTCCCAAGTGTTGGCCTATGCAAGGTTATGACTGTTATTCCTCCACTTGTGATGACTTTCTAAGACCCAGAAACTTCAAGATGTTAATTTCCTAAATTAAGCATCAGAGTTATTTTTATCCAGATTATTTTGTATTGGATTTTCCTAAATTAACATACTTGACCTAAGACTTTAGGAAGGTACATTTAGGAATTTTAGGAAACTATGACTTAGGCTAAATACAGAAGTTCTCTAGATGTAATTGGGCAAGTATCCGAAATTATTAGAGTCCATGGAAACAGAATCTTTAATTGGAAACAATTCCTCACTGTTTCAAGACAAACAAGCCTAATTGACCTTCATTACTCAAGTTTTCTATTTTTAGAGAAGAAATGAAGAATGCTATTTGGGAACCTTTTAAACAGAGATTAAGGTGGGGGGGCAGAGACATTGTGAGTTCAGGAATGGGAGTTATAGCTGGAGTAAGTATCTCCTAAAAGTTGTTTGTTGTTTTTCACTCAGTTTGAATACAGAAACAGTTTCCAGTTGATTATATACAAAAATATATTAATTAGAAAGTTATTTTCATGGTTTGCAGAATGAATTCAGAATACTGATATAGATATTTAGTATATTATTGCAAAGCTACTTTTTTCCCCCATAGTTTATTTTGAATGAAGATAAAGTTACTAAATAAAATCACATATTACAACTTTATAGTCATTCTAAATTCATGTCTGAATTTATGGTCTAAATCCCTATACATTTAAATACATTTTATATGTTACTGTAATTACATATTTCTCCCAGATATATCCTAAAAGTGTTTTAAATAAAATCTCAAAATTCTAAAACTTACCTTAGCCAATTCCTTCAGTAATGTGTAGCTGGCTTTATTTTGACATTTGAGTAAGTCATTTTGCAGTAACAAAAACCTTATCAAAATATTGTTTTCAGAATCTGCCATTGCTGAGCCTGTTGATTTTTTTTTTAATGTTTACTTAAAGTTTCAAAGGTGCTGGCTCAAATAATACTATCATGTTTGTCCAACTACTACGTAAAAGTCTTGCATAGATGCATCTCAAGGCAGGAGACATTCATTCTCTATGCCTGAGCATGAGAAAGGAGATGCTTTAAGGGTTCTGTTAACTCATTCTTTTATCAACTCCAGTTATTGGCTTTAAATAAATTTTCCTCCTTGTATGAGTGTCTTCTAGGAAAATGACAGTGTTTTGAAAATGTGTACAAATACACTTACATTTAATTTTGTATGAGGAATTAATTCAGTCTTGTTCAATATTACCAGATTCTGTTATTTCTAGTCAAAGCATAAAGTCTTCTTTAAACCTCTGAAGTTACTGTCCTTCATCATAGCTCCCTTTAATGTGTTCCGTGATCTTATGAAATCACTCATCCCACAGGTCATGAGGTAGGAGATATCCTCTCCTCCCCTTTCTTTTTACCAAGTAAAGGTATCAGCATTTGATTCATCGTGGTTTAAGGCACAAAAAGACACATGCCTTACTTTTTCCTGTCTCTTCCTTTTTTGTGCCTGCCCTCAAACAATTTTGAATGTGTACATGTGTGTTCAATAATCTGCTGTTATAAATACAGAAGGACCTGTTCTTAAGGGCACCACTCAAGCATCCAGACCTGCCAGCACAGCTGCCACTGCTGCTGCCACTCATTAAACAATGAGGTTTGCCTTAGCAGATTCCTTCTGTTGCAGTTTTTTCATATAGCCAGTTTTAATTTAAATAGGTTAATCTTACTGACTTTAACTTAAACCCATCTTGAGGCTGAACTTGATCTGAAAAAGCTTTGTATCAAGTAAAGTCAAATCTGTGCCCCATTTTGCAATAAGTGAAAAGTGTATTCAGATGATCAGGTGTTCAGTGCAAAAGGGTGCTTGCTCCTCCTAGTGAAAAGCAGTGGCCAGATTGCCTGAAGGGATAGACAGGGAACCTTGGCACCAGAATTGAGAGGAGAAAGAAAGAACATATGTGAAGGATTGGACCGTGTTCAAGAAGAGAATCTAAAAGGAAAGGGGTGTAAAATCCTTGGAATGATTTACAGGAAAGCTTATCAAGGACAACACCAGATAGAACCTTTATGTTCACACTTGTTTTTTTGTTTTTTGTTTAAAAAAAAAAAACTATGGAAGCTGTGCTGGGTCATTTTTAACAATTTGCAGTGACTACAGAGAGGATCAGGAGCCTAGCATCAGTGTTCAGCCCAAGTGTCTGCCAGTTTGGGTCAAATGTATTTGGAGTATTTAAAAAGATGTCCCTAAAATGTGATGAAATGGGCATTTCTTTGTGTAAGATGAGTAGAGTTTTAGAATAGAGAAGACAGCATGTGTATGACCACAGCACATTTGACTTGCCTTCATACCTCAGCTCCATAGGACATTTCCCATGACTTAATACAGAAATCTAGAAAAGCAGGCCTGGAGCAGCATACAGTAAATTAATGACTGTCTCTACAGCCACATTTAAGCTGGAAAAACATGGCATGAATCAGGTCAGATTTACCATGAAAATTGCTTTCTTTTCTTTACCTCTCTCCCTTCCCCTCCTTTCATTTTATCTACCTAGCTACAATTTTGGTTGTGGCATTATGGCTCTTGATAGCCATGTTAAATCTTTAGGAAGAACTGGTTTAAGGGCCTCCACTAATACTTGGCCTGCAAAGGCCAAACCTGGAATTTCAGAGCAGTTTAATATAGGATATAAGAAGAGGGAATCTTATTAATTAGACTGTATGCCCCTTAAGGGCTTCCCCGGTGGTGCTAGTGGTAAAGAACCCAACTGCCAATGCAGGAGACATAATAGATGCGCTTTCGATCCCTGGGTCAGGAAGATCCCCTGGAGGAGGGCATGGCAATCCACTCCAGTATTGTTGCCTGGAGAATCCCACGGACAGAGGAGCCTGGTGGGCTACAGTCCATAGGGTTCCACAGAGTTGGACAGACTGAAGCAACTTAGCACACACGCATATGCTTCTTAAAGATTCATGAATTAAATTGGCACCTTGATTGGAACTCAGTAGTCAGAGCTTTTGGCTACTAGTTTAATAACTAGGTTGTTAGATAACATAAGTTTCTTTCTTGTTGGGGTTCCTATATGTTATTGGTCTAAACAACAGCTTTGGATCTTAAAGGGTTTTAACAGGCAGAGACTAGATGGAGGAATCACATCTTCAGGAGAAGGAGTGGCACAGGCAAGGAAAGGGCAAAAGTAGAAAAGCTAAATCAGGCTTTGAGAATTGCAAGAAGACCCTGTTCCTCTTACCTTTTTACCTCTTACCTTTCTCCTAGTGTGGGAGAAAATATAATTGGATTAAAGAGAGGAAAGGGAGACTGGAGCAGATTAGAGTTTATTCTGTCAAAACTGGGGAGACACTGATTAGAAAGTTGAGGTGATTGAGCTAATGCTTTAGGATTATTCTGGACTTGTGCACATGATGAATGTAAGATGCATCTGGAAGGAAGTAGACAAGTTAGGAAGAAGTACATAGTCAAGATCAGAGACGAGTAGAATGTGAACTAGGAATACAGGGGGAGACAAGATACTATAGATGAATAGAATCTGTAGAATGTAACACCAGGTTTTATAAGAACAGGGTTGAATTGAAATTTCTAGCCGTCAGCACTAGGAAGATACCCTTAGTAGAGAGAGAAATTGGAAGCAGTTGGGAGGATAGGATAGGGTGGGGGAGAGAAAGTACCATATTCTTCACTCAGTCCTTTGTTTGCTGATGAGGAGACTTAGGTTTGATTAGCTGTTCTATATCTGAGAGGTATATTTGGGTCTAAGTCTAGACTAAAACAATGCCATACTATTTACATGTTTCAAACTTTTCCATTTGGGTGGAAATTTGGGGGATTGGTGATGTTTTGGGGGAAGTTGAAATTACTAGGTAGAAGAAATTTTGTTTTTTTACAGGTATTTTAAAATTTTGTTGATATTTTTGTAGGCTCCCTTTATTCAATAACCTTCTCTATAAATTTCACTTAAGACTGTCATAGAGTACAGACAATATGAAAATTGAATTTGATTTTTACATGAAGATCAAACCTTCCATGGTTTCTGTTGCAAGTAATTATTGAAACATTAAGTAACTCTCTGTAATGTTCCTGGATTTACATTTCAAGCATCATTTTTGAATGATTCCTAAAGGCCTTGAACGGGGAAGGCAATGGCACCCCACCCCAGTACTTTTGCCTGGAAAATCCCATGGACAGAGGATCCTGGTAGGCTCCAGTCCATGGGGTCGCTAAGAGTTGGACACAACTGAGCGACTTCACTTTCACTTTTCACTTTCATGCATTGGAGAAGGAAATGGCAACCCACTCCAGTATTCTTGCCTGGAGAATCCCAGGGACGGGGGAGCCTGGTGAGCTTCTGTCTATGGGGTCGCACAGAGTCGGACACGACTGAAGCGACTTAGCAGCAGCAGCAGCAGCAAAGGCCTTGAAAGGGTCAGTGTTTTCAATTCCAGATTACTTTCATTTCTGTTTCACTGTTTTGATTTTCTTTGTTTGTTTGACAGTTTGTGAAAAACAAACTAAAAAATAATCATGAGTACACGAAGCTTTTGTTATACATATACATTGTCTCTATAGACTAGTTATGATCACTTGATTCGTGGTCCATAGAGATAACCTTGGCTAGAAGACTTTTCTCATGAACAGTGAGCTGGTACAAGGAAGGAACTAACTTGAACTTTCTAATGAGATTCTCTGAGATACTTTAGGATCTAAATATGCTTACCTGTAAACTTAAGTGTTAGCATATTTTTTAAAAAGACATTTACTTATTATCATGGCTTTCAGTTTTCATTGTTGAAACTTTGATGCCTCAGATAACCAGAAAACACATCCATGTGGTTAAAACTCAGTTGAAACATGTTTTTCTTTAATAAAAGACTAAGGTAGGAGGAGGAATTATTTCTAGAACTATCAAATATTCATTTAGCCAGTGTTTATCTGTGACATGTGCAGGCATAGAACTAGGCACTGGATAAGTCAGTGATGGTCCCTGCCTTAAGAAAGTACTTATGTCTTAGTAGTCACAAGCAGACATTAAAATTAAATAAATAAGTGCAATGAAGTCTGTGTGCAAGGGGACACCTAAAGAGAAAAGGATTAGCTGTGAATGATCTTGGAAGTAGTGTTGGCTTTTTAATCTCCTGTCCCCTGCCCAGCCCACTCCAGTTGGGTTGTGTCCATCACATCCCTGAGATTGCTCCTGACTAGGTCCTTTGTTGTCAAATCCAGTGTGAAATCTCTCCATTCCTGTCTTACCTCAGTATATCGCCATCCAGTTGATTACTCTTTCCTGTTAGAAACACTTTCCTGGTTTTCCTCCCACTGCCCTGCCCATTCTCAGTCTCCTCTGCTGATTATCCTCTGCTTGACTGGCTTGTGGAAGTTGGAGATCCCAGTTCCTTCCTCTGTCTTCACTTCCCTAGGGGAGCTCATGATGTACTCTGCATATAAGTTAAATAAACATGGTGACAATATACAGCCTTGATGTACTCCTTTTCCTATTTGGAACCAGTCTGTTGTTCCATGACCAGTTCTAACTGTTGCTTCCTTACCTGCATACAGATTTCTCAAGAGGCAGATCAGGTGGTCTGGTATTCCCATCTCTTTCAGAATTGTCCACAGTTTATTGTGATCTACACAGTCAAAGGCTTTGGCATAGTCAATAAAGCAGAAATAGATGTTTTTCTGGAACTCTCTTGCTTTTTCCATGATCAAGCGGATGTTGGCAATTTGATCTCTGGTTCCTCTGCCTTTTCTAAAACCAGCTTGAACATCAGGAAGTTCACGGTTCACATTTTGCTGAAGCCTGGCTTGGAGAATTTTGAGCATTACTTTACTAGCATGTGAGATGAGTGCAATTGTGCAGTAGTTTGAGCACTCTTTGGCATTGCCTTTCTTTGGGATTGGGATGAAAACTGACCTTTTCCAATCTTGTGACCACTGCTGAGTTTTCCAAATTTGCTGGCATATTGAGTACAGCACTTTCACAGCATCATCTTTCAGGATTTGGATTAGCTCTACTGGAATTCCATCACCTCCACTAGCTTTGTTCGTAGTGATGCTTTCTAAGGCCCACTTGACTTCACATTCCAGGATGTCTGGCTCTAGGTCAGTGATCACACCATCATGATTATCTGGGTCGTGAAGCTCTTTTTTGTACAGTTCTTCTGTGTATTCTTGCCACCTCTTCTTAATATCTTATGCTTCCGTTAGGTCCATACCATCTCTGTCCTTTATCGAGCCCATTTTTGCATGAAATGTGCCTTTGGTATCTCTGATTTTCTTGAATAGATCCTTAGTCTTTCCCATTCTGTTGATTGAGATGTGAGATGTAAGAGCTGGATTGTGAAGAAGGCTGAGCGCTGAAGAATTGATGCTTTTGAACTGTGGTGTTGGAGAAGACTCTTGAGAGTCCCTTGGACTGCAAGGAGATCCAACCAGTCCATCCTAGGGGAGATCAGTCCTGGGTGTTCATTGGAAGGACTGATGTTGAAGCTGAAACTCCAATACTTTGGCCACCTGATGCAAAGAGCTGACTCATTAGAAAAGACCCTGATGCTGGGAGGCATTGGGGGCAGGAGGAGAAGGGGACGACAGAGGATGAGATGGCTGGATGGCATCACTGACTCGATGGACATGAGTCTGAGTGACCTCCAAGAGCTGGTGATGGACAGGGAGGCCTGGCGTGCTGCAGTTCATGGGGTCGCAAAGAGTCGGACACGACTGAGCGACTGATCTGATCTGAGGGGAGCTCATCTAGTCCTGAGGATTTAAATGTCATCTGTATGTTAATGACCTCCAAATGTTTATCTCCAGCTCCAACCTTCCTCTGTTTCCAGGCACCAATTTTCAACATCTCATTATCAAAGTGTAAGAGGTTATCTCAAATGGAACAGTCCCAAACACTGTTCTTGATTTCACTCCTCAGACCTACCTCTTCGTGAGTGTTCCCCATTTCAGTACATGGCAGCACTTGTTCCCAGTTGCCTAGTAATTGACTGGTTTACCTTGATTTATCTCCTCTTTTCTTGACTTAATTGATCCTTACAGTAAGTTCTGTCATTCTTCAAATGTCTGAAATCTAACTTCATCCATCACCACCACTCCACACCCAGCCAACCTCATCTCTCTTGAGGACCAGTGCCATGGACTTCCAGCTAGCCTCCAAGCTTCCACTTTTCCTCCAGGAGTCCATTCACCATGCAGCAGCCAGAGTGACCTTTTTAAAACACTTAAGTGTGATCATGTCATCTCCAAGTTTTAAGGTTTCTAATAGCTTCCTTTGTTCTAGATGCTTCATTTTATAAATTTCCAGTATTTTAAAAATAATACCTATCTTCCAATCCAAGCTTATTTTACTGTTTCTCCTTATACCTTACTAGAGATCAGGATCACAAGGAACAAATCTTCATTTGTATTTATAGTCAGATTCGATGTGTAAGTTTATTTACACAGTTATAAAGTCTATATTAAGTTCTCTCTTTGAAAAAAAGATGGGATATTATGCTTCAAATATTGTTATAAGGTCTGGTTCACAGTAACTAACTTTTCAGGCCATTGTTCAGTTTGGATTTTTGCCTTCAATGTTCCTTTAAATAGTTGTATGAAATACTAGCGTTTTAGACTTTTTTTTTTCACTTTGGCCTACATCAGATAGCTACAGTTTTCCAGAAACTCTCTAAAAACAAGGATTGTGTTAAATAGATCAGATTTTTTTACTTCTCACTGCCCTTTTGATTCTCTCCTTTATATCTCATTCTTCTCTATGCTGTAATGGCTAGAAAAACATTATTCTTTATTCCATACGCGCTTTAATATGGTTCTTCTAAAACTGCAGAGAACGAGTTTCTCCTGTGTGTAAAGTTGGATTGACTGACAAAGCAAAATACCAGATTTTGTGAAACTTTGATTCTTTCTTTTTCTTTGGGTGCAGGGTGGTGGTGGGGGCATTTAGTAAAAGATAGCTTTGGTTTACCCCGAAATTTCACATTCATACTATCATTCTAAACATATTACCACCTTTGACAAGAGCTGAGTATATTTGATTTCAGGATTAACTGTCTGATTTCCTGTGCTATATTCTGCTTTTGTTTAGTCACTCAGTCGTGTCTGACTCTTTGCAACCCCGTGTTCTGCAGCCTACCAGCCTCCTCTGTCCATAGAACTTTTCCAGGCAAGAAGACTGGAGTGGGTTGCCATTTTCCTCTCCAGGGATTTTCTGCTTTAGCGCCATCCTTTTTTTTTTTTTTTCCTTCCTCTTCTTTCCCTGCCTAGGTTGTTTTCTCTTACATTACCGTGGTTAAAGATATAATTATTGGATAGTCTTTGGTTATTCTATCAGGTGACGTTTTGAAGAGCAGAATTAAATGACTTCTTAAAGGGTTATAACTGCAAGTTCTTAAAATAGTATAGTACCTCTTTAGGAAAGAAAGAAAGATGTATCTTAAATCATATCACAGGGTAAGTCATAAATACTTTTTACTATTTACTTGCGTAAGTGAAAATAAATTCAGCTGCTACGTGATATTTTCCTTAAGCTGTAGTGCAAAACCAAAACAGCGATCCCCCCAAAAGCTACTTATTCCTATCAGTTGTTAATTCTCTAACTTTCAGATATTTCACATTTTATATAACTGTTGTTAAGGAGGACCTAACTTATCTAGAGTGGTGGGCAATAGCACAGTTCTTAAAGTGACCCAGGCCAGAGTTTGAGCTCCAAGTCACTTTTTAAAGCTGTGCAACCTTATGTGATTTCACAGGATTTTCTTGAGAAGTGCAAATAATAGTATCTACCCAATAAGGGTATTCTGAGAACTCCCAGAGGTGATAGTAAAAATGATTACACTGGCCTGACACATTTTAAGCACTCAATAAATAGTAACTAGGTAGCTATAATCATTTCCAAAAACAATCTCACTTAAAGCAGTCACCTGGTACATGACCATTTATAGAAAGTTTTCTGGTTTTGACAAAGTTCCAAAATTATATTTGACTTGGGAATTTTTTCTTTTTGTACTGTCTCTATCATGACTTATAATATGGCTTAGGTACTCAGATAAAAAGCGAAGTATTTAATAAATACCTATTGGTTAATTTTAAATAATTTAAGAAGTAACTTGAGTCAAAGCTCTATGATGGATGCAAAAGGGAAGCTGAAGGTATTTCAAGTATATCTCTAACCTTAGAGTTAGACCTCTGTAATGTGTTTCTTAGAGAAATCACTCTTTTCTAGGCCAGAAGTCTATTTCTTATGGTTGTATGTTGACAAAACCAGTAGTAGTTGATAAAGTAAAAGTAACCATAGATTTAATTTTTCCTGAGGGATGAGCAATATGTAAATAATCAAGAGATATTTATAACAATTTTTATAGGATAACTCTCTTCTTGTGGTGGTGGTTTAGTCACTAAGTTGGTCTTGACTCTTGTGACCCCATGGACTGTAGCCCACCAAGCTCCTCTGTCCCTGGAATTTCCCAGGCAAAAATACTGGAATAGGTTGCCATTTTCTTCTCCAGGGGATCTTCCGGACCCAGGGGTCAAACCCATGTCTCCTGCATCTCAGGTGGATTCTTTGCCGCTGAGCCACCAGGGATTCCCTACTCTCTTTTTATTTAATCCCCAAAGAAACCAGAGCCTTGCCCCTTCTCTCTTCTCCTAAAAGAATCCTATCAGAAACTTAAATTACTGGGACTGACCTGGTGGTCCAGTGATTAAGATCCACCTGTCAATACAGAGGACATGGGTTCAATCCCTGGTCTGGGAAGATCCTACAGGCGCAGAGGAACTAGGGCCTCACACTGCAACTAGAAAAGAGCCCCCACTCACCACAACCTGCATGTGACAACGAAGACCCAGCACAGCCAAAAATAAATTAAAATTTTAAAGAAGAAATTAAAATTCAGTTCAGTTCAGTTCAGTCACTCGGTCATGTCCGACTCTTTGCGACTCCATGAATCGCAGCACGCCAGGCCTCCTTGTCCATCACCAACTCCCGGAGTTCACCCAGACTCACATCCATCTTGTCAGTGATGCCATCCAGCCATCTCATCCTCTGTCATCCCCTTCTCCTCCTGCCCCCAGTCCCTCCCAGCATCAGGGTCTTTTCCAATGAGTCAACTCTTCGCATGAGGTGGCCAAAGTAGTGGAGTTTCAGCCTTAGCATCAGTCCTCCAATGAACACCCAGGACTGGTCACCTTTAGGATGGACTGGTTGGATCTCCTTGCAGTCCAAGGGACTCTCAAGAGTCTTCTCCAACACCACAGCTCAAAAGCATCAATTCTTCGGTGCTCAACTTTGTCCACAGTCCAACTCTCACATCCATACATGACGACAGGAAAAACCATAGCCTTGACTAGACGGACCTTTGTTGGCAAGTAATATCTCTGCTTTTGAATATGCTATCTAGGTTGGTCACAACGTTTCTTCCAAGGAGTAAGCGTCTTTTAATTTCATGGCTGCAATCACAGCATAGTAGATTGCATAGTAAAATTACTTAGTAAATTACGTATTACTTTTACAGTCCTGATATATTGCAAGGAATAGTCCCTGGGAATAAGTGGACATAGATTTCTTTGGTCATAGAGCAGTTTTTGTTGCAGTAGTTGGCTTATTATAATGGCAGTTTTCAAGAATATAACTAAACTTTTGAGCATTTTAGTATTGTCTACACTTTTATTCTAAGCTTAAGAATGCCCTTACATTCCCTGAGAAATAAAATAGAGGGTTAATTCAAGGAACTCTAAAAGCAGTGAACCAAGTAAGAGTTGAACAGAATCTTTTGACTGTAAAGTGAAAGTGAAAGACACTAAGTGGTGTCTGACTCTTTGCAACCCAATGGACTGTATAGTCCATGGAATTCTCCAGGCCAGAATACTGGAGTGGGTAGCCTTTTCCTTCTCCAGGGGATCTTCCCAACCCAGGGATCAAACCCAGGACTCCCGCATTGCAGGTGGATTCTTTACCAGCTGAGCCACAAGGGAAGCTCTTTGACTGTAAAGCATCACCTTTATCAGGTTGTTGAAGCATTTATCAAAAGGGGTTACCCTTTTGTTACCCCAGGAGTTACCTGGGCAGACTGGTACCCAGTCAGTACCAGTCTGCATTGTGTTTCTTGGCTGGACGAAGAGACCAGATCACTATCTTATTTATAACTCAACTACTATTCAGTTAAACCCTAGAGTTACTTGATTTTCAAAAGGGCTACCTGCTGCAAATATTTAATTAAAGCTAAAAATTAAAAGTTGAAGTCCTGCTGAAATTCCATTTGTAATGGAAATGTACTTGGTAAGTTAAACATTACTGTAAAACATGCCATATCATATTTGGCCACCTGTAATTACTTTATCTTTTAAAACTGCATCGCATTTTAAAATATGCAATGAGTTGAGGTTATGTTTGTACAGTTAAAATTAGGCTAAAAAGATTTAGATGAAAAAGGAACTTGAGATATATAATGGTATTGACTTTTAGAACTTATTCCTGATCCCTTTCCTATTAACACGGTAGTCAGATGCATAAAAAGTGGTATAGCATTTTAGCTGCCTCTCTTGTTGCTTTAAAAAAAATTAAAAAATTCAAGAATATAGTACCTAACATCTTCTTATCTAAAATTGGGATTAAAATTGATAATGGATTTAAGGGTCTCATATATTTTCTCTTCTAGCTTGTTAGATATCTTAAAGGAGTTTATCAGTAATCCCAGTAATTACAGTTTCACAATAATCCCAGTTTATTGTGTTTAGATAAACACCCACAACTACTCCATGGATGAGGGTTTTATTTTTTTAATAAAAAATGTTAACACAATATTTATATATGTTCCTTTACTATACATGGTCCTTACAGGGGAGAGAAAAAGAAAACTTTTTTTTTTTAAGTTTTTATTTAGTCAGAAACTGAACCTTGAAAATTGCAATGATTTTATGAAATTCATTTTCCTTGGAAACAAAGCACCAGAAGAACTGAATGAGTATTTAAGTGCTTTTACATGTTCAGCACAGGGAGATAACCTATTACAGAGGCAAGAGAAGGAAAGGGTTCTGTATTTGAGATTCAGAAAGCAGGATTTGAGGTCCAGCTCTGCTAACCACTAACTGGGTGATCTCAACCAATGAACTCGTCTGTCGGAGACTCATTTATCTCCCTCTGAAATAGATGATGATGTCTTCCTCCCACCCACAGCTGGTTTTAGAAGGCCTCCCGTGAGGCTATGGGTATAAAAATGCTCTGTACCTTACAAAACTGTCTAAACAAGAACAAGTTATCATTTTTGTTGAGGAATCAAGTAATACAGCTAAAATTCTAAGCATATCAAGAGGTAAGCTTCTAAATGCAAGTCAAGAGGCAAAAGGTTGGATAATGTCAAAATTACTCTTGAACGTTCCAAAGTTGATGTACAGCATAGTGGTACTGTTTTTTCTATACAACTCCAAATAGTAAAGTATATAATATGTATAGTTGAATACCGCATATATAAAGAGACCATCAGATCAGATCAGTCACTCAGTCCTGTCCGACTCTTTGCGACCCCCATGAATCGCAGCACGCCAGGCCTCCCTGTCCATCACCAACTCCCGGAGGTCACTCAGACTCACATCCATCGAGTCAGTGATGCCATCCAGCCATCTCATCCTCTGTCGTCCTCTTCTCCTATTGCCCTCAATCCCTCCCAGCATCAGAGTCTTCTCCAATGAGTCAACTCTTCGCATGAGGTCGCCAAAGTTGTGGAGTTTCGGCTTTAGCATCATTCCTTCGAAAGAAATCCCAGGGCTCATCTCCTTCAGAATGGACTGGTTGGATCTCCTTGCAGTTCAAGGGACTCTCAAGAGTCTTCTCCAAACCACAGTTCAAAAGCATCAATTCTTCGGCGCTCAGCCTTCTTCACAGTCCAGCTCTCATATCCATACATGACCACAGGAAAAACCATAGCCTTGACTAGGCGAACCTTTGTTGGCAAAGTAATGTCTCTGCTTTTGAATATGTGATCTAGGTTGGTCATAACTTTCCTTCCAAGGAGTAAGCATTTTTTAATTTCATGGCTGCAGTCACCATCTGCAGTGATTTTGGAGCCCAGAAAAATAAAGTCTGACACTGTTTCCACTGTTTCCACATCTATTTCCCATGAAGTGCTGGGACCGGATGCCATGATCTTCGTTTTCTGAATGTTAAGCTTTAAGCCAACTTTTTCACTCTCCACTTTCACTTTCATCAAGAGGCTTTTGAGTTCCTCTTCACTTTCTGCCATCAGGGTGGTGTCATCTGCATATCTGAGGTTATTGATATTTCTCCCAGCAATCTTGATTCCAACTTGTGTTTCTTCCAGTCCAGCATTTCTCATGATGTACTCTGCATAGAAGTTAAATAAACAGGGTGACAATATACAGCCTTGACGTACTCCTTTTCCTATTTGGAGCCAGTCTGTTGTTCCATGTCCAGTTCTAACTGTTGCTTCCTGACCTGCATACAGATTTCTCAAGAGGCAGATCAGGTGGTCTGGTATTCCCATCTCTTTCAGAATTGTCCACAGTTGATTGTGATCACACAGTCAAAGGCTTTGGCATAGTCAATAAAGCAGAAATAGATGTTTTTCTGGAACTCTCTTGCTTTTTCCATGATCCAGCAGATGTTGGCAATTTGATCTCTGGTTCCTCTGCCTTTTCTAAAACCAGCTTGAACATCAGGAAGTTCACAGTTCACATATTGCTAAAGCCTGGCTTGAAGAATTTTGAGCATTACTTTACTAGCATGTGAGATGAGTGCAATTGTGCAGCAGTTGGAGCATTCTTTGGCATTGCCTTTCTTTGGGATTTGAATGAAAACTGACCTTTTCCAATCCTGTGGCCACTGCTGAGTTTTCCAAATTTGCTGGCATATTGAGTGCAGCACTTTCACAGCATCATCTTTCAGGATTTGGAATAGCTCAGCTGGAATTCCATCACCTCCACTAGCTTTGTTCATTGTGATGCTTTCTAAGGCCCACTTGACTTCACATTCCAGGATGTCTGGCTCTAGGTCAGTGATCACACCATCGTGATTATCTGGGTTGTGAAGATCTTTTTTGTACAGTTCTTCTGTGTATTAGCCAACATGATTTTATAATACATTTTTTAGCATAATGTATATAAATACTTGTAAGTTAAACTTGTATTAGACTCTTCTGTAACATAACAACCAGAAGTAAGACAACTTATGCAAAAATACACCCTAATGTAGTGGTACCATAGACACAAGCATCTGGAAAAACAATAGCTAATGCTAGTTAAAGTGGGCACAGTTCAGTGTGAGCAAAATGGTGGTACTCATATCTTGTTTGGTGAGGAAATGTGTAATGTTTTAAAATGTGAGTCCTTTCTCAGTTGGGCATTCATCCCCCAAGTACTCGCCACTCCTTGTTGCTTTATACCCAGTCTCTTACCTGAGTCTTTGATCCCTGATTCATCCAAAGGAAGGCCTAGCTGAGGAAATTAATCTTAAACTTAAATGTTAAGTGATTAGTGTGGATTGGCAAAATAGTGTTAGGGAAGTTATGCCAGGTTAAAGGAACAGGTAGGAAGTAGAAATAGAGAGGAAAGCATTTACAAAACAGACTGAAAAAGGTTAACAGTGCTGAGCCACAGTTGGGAAGTAAAAGATGAGACTGATTGGTCCTATAGTTGGAAGTTCTGCTTTCTATGTGAGGAGTTGTTTTGCTTTGATAGAACCACTGCCAAGTGGTATCTGGGAGAGCTTCTTCTAGCTATTTGAATGAGGAGCATTTGGAAGGAATTGAAGGAAGCGAAGAATTGATACTTTTGAACTGTGGTGTTGGAGAAGACTCTTGAGAGTACCTTGGACTGCAAGGAGATCCAACCAGTCCATCCTAAAGGAAATCAATCCTGAATGTCCATTGGAAGGACTGATGCTGAAGCTGAAACTCCAGTATTTTGGCCACCTGATGAGAACTGACTTATTAGAAAAGACCCTGATGCTGGGAAAGATTGAAGGCAGGAGGAGAAGGGGATGACAGAGGATGAGACGGTTGGATGGCATCACCGACTCAATGGACATGAGTTTGAGTAAACTCCAGGAGTTAGTGAAGGACTGGGAGGCCTGGCATGCTGTAGTCCATGGGGTCGCAAAGAGTCAGACACAACTGAGCAACTGAATTGACTGAAGGAAGGGAGGAAGGCCTTTGTTTAGGTGCTTGGTAACAGTGGAAACAGTGTCAGACTTTATTTGTGGGGGCTCCAAAATCACTGCAGATGATGACTGCAGCCAAGAAATTAAAAGACGCTTACTCCTTGGAAGGAAAGTTATGACCAACCTAGATAGCATATTGAATAGCAGAGACATTACTTTGCCAACAAAAGTCCGTCTGGTCAAGGCTATGGTTTTTCCTGTGGTCATGTATGGATGTGAGAGTTGGGCTTTGAAGAAAGCTGAGCACCGAAGAATTGATGCTTTTGAACTATGGTGTTGGAGAAGACTCTTGAGAGTCCCTTGGACTGCAAGGAGATCCAACCAGTCCATTCTGAAGGAGATGAGCCCTGGGATTTCTTTGGAAGGAATGATGCTAAAGCTGAAACTCCACTACTTTGGCCACCTCATGCGAAGAGTTGACTCATTGGAAAGACTCTGATGGTGGGAGGGACTTGGGGCAGGAGGAGAAGGGGACGACAGAGGATGAGATGGCATCATTGACTCGATGGACGTGAGTCTGAGTGAACTCCGGGAGTTGGTGATGGACAGAGGCCTGGCATGCTGCGATTCATGGGGTCGTGAAAAGTCGGACACAACTGAGCGACTGAACTGAACTGAACTGAATAGGGGCCTGGAAGCAGGCTAGGAACTTTCAAAGTAGAAACTGAGCTTAATTTGAGGGTGTCCGGGGCATGTCTGTGTATGCATGCTCAGTTATTCAGTCATGTCTGACTCTTTGCCACCCCATGGACTGCTGCCTTCCAGGCTCATCTGTCTGTGGGATTCTTCAGGCAAGAATACTGGAGTGGGTTGTCATTTCCTCCCATGCCTCAGAGTCTGGGGCATGTTGGCCCCAAATGATGATTGAGAGCCCTGAGCCACCTTTGCTTCTGTGTGTGTGATATTCAGACCTTCAGCACATTTTATTTTTTCTTGGGAATGTCTGCTCATTCCACCATCTCCTGTTTGCTCCAAATGAAGTCATACTAATTTAAGCCTTTATCACCAGAGTGTTCCTAAATGAAACATTCCCTGGAGCCTTTATCTAATCCTTTTCCCTAGCCCAGATTCATCTCTGTCTATCTTTCTTACATGTGACTGAAAGAGCTGCTTTCCCTAATGCAATTTCTTTTAGGAACTCACTTTCTTATTCCAAAAATCAGAAGAGCCTCCAATTGTTTATCCTGTCAAAGGCAAGACTTAAAGGCCATCCCTAAAGGAGTAATAGAAGGTGTTAAGGCAGGACTAGTTCACAGGGTGATAAACCTATGAAATTCTGAGGTCGGAAACTTAAATTACTGTCTTATTTATGCAGTAGTGGATAGATGTTAAAACTGAAGACACATTTGGAGGTCAAGAAGAGATTAGCCGGGGATCACCAGGTCCAATTCTCATCCTTTATGTTCCTGTTTCACATGTGAAAGGAAGCTGCACACATCCAGAGATCTGCCCTCCATCCACACATCACCCATTCCTGTCTCCATGCTTTTTGCTTAGGGCACTCCTTTTCCTTGGAGTTTGTCTTTTAAGCATTGCTGAAAAAAAAAAAATAATAATAATCCATCTTTTCCACGAGCCTTTTCCCTTTTCTAGTATCTCTTCTAACCTGTACTCTTCTCCTTTTTTAGAATCCTTATTGTACCTCCCAGCAGTACTTAACCTAATATTTAATTATTTTCAAATATTCTCCAACTAAAAAGTGAACTCTGTGCATAAAGGAGCAAGCCCCCAAACTTTTGGATCTGCCATAGCAGATATGTGTGGAACCCAAGATAGTAGGAAAAAATAGTATGGCAAAACAGGAAGATTAAGTCCTAGATTACAGTCCCAGCTGTTATTAATGGGACACATGGCCCATTGTGGTTATATAGCGGGAGGTAGGTGGGCAGCCCTGGTGGCTCAGAGGTTAAAAAGTGTCTGCCTGCAATGCGGGAGACCAGGGTTTGATCCCTGGGTCGGGACCATCCCCTGGAGAAGGAAATGGCACCCACTCCATTATTCTTGCCTGGAGAATCCCATGGACAGAGGAGCCTGGTAGGCTACAGTCCATGGGGTCACAAAGAGTTGGACACGACTGAGCGACTTCGCTTTTCTCTTTCATGCATTGGAGAAGGAAATGGCAACCCACTCCAGTGTTCTTGCCTGGAGAATCCCAGGGACGGGGGAGCCTGGTGGGCTGCCGTCTATGGGGTCGCACAGAGTCGGACACGACTGAAGCGACTTAGCACCAGCAGCAGCAGTAGTGTTTGACTGCCTAACTGAATATGGTGAGAGGAGGAGAAGAGACTCTTAAGTTAAATTTATGGTTGTGAGTCTGGAGAACCAAAAAGAAGCACCCTGACCAGACAGTAGGAAAGAGGTGCCAGTTTGGTGAGGGGCAGCGGTAGTTTGTTGTAGTTGAGTCACTCAGTCCTGTCCAACTCTTTTGCGACCTTGCAGACTGTAGCCCACCAGGCTCTTATGTCCATGGGATTTCCCAGGCAAGAATACTGGAGTGGGTTGCCATTTTCTTCAGGGGATTTTTCCCGACCCAGGGACCCAATCAGCGTCTCCTGGAGAGTTTGGCAGGCAGATTCTTTACCACTGGGCCATCAGGGAAGCCCTAGGGGTAGTTTGCTGCTACTGCTGCTAAGTCGCTTCAGTCGTGTCCAACTCTGTGAGACCCCATGGATGGCAGCCCACCAGGCTCCCCCATCCCTGGGATTTTCAAGGCAAGAACACTGGAGTGGGTTGCCATTTCCTTCTCCAATGCATGAAAGTGAAAACTGAAAGTGAAGTCGCTCAGTCGTGTCCGACTCTTAGTGACCCCATGGACTGTAGCCCACCAGGCTCCTCCATCCATGGGATTTTCCAGGCAAAAACACTGGAGTGGGTGCCATTGCCTTCTCCAGGGGTAGTTTAGTGTTTGCCAATTTTACTGTCTCTGAGAGTTTCTAATACAAATATCCTAGGCAGTGATAAGTTGCAATTTTTGGAGAGATGCCAAGTTGAGGAATCCTAAAGAGATTCAGAGTCATCACCAAACAGACAGGGTGAGCCTCCAGGAGAGAGTGGATACAGCAGAGGAAAGTGAGGGCACTAGCTTTTGAAATGAAAAGTGTGATCAAAGGGCCAAGAGGACAGGTGTCTGCAAGTGTGAGGAAGCTGTGATGTCCAGTGGAGAAGTGAGCAGGAAAGCTGAGGAAAGTTAGCATTTGTTTGACCAAGAAGAATTGATGAACTTGATAGAGAAGTTCAAATTCCAGTGACGAGCTGAAGATAACCTCCCTTCAAGGAGTCAGGAAGGAAAGTGTCAGAGGAGATGTTTAGGGTTTGTGATTTGAAGAGAGAGCAGGAGGCGGGGCTGATCTAAGTATTCTGGAAGCTAGGACCTCTGTTACCTAAACTGGAGGACCACCCACTTCCCCACACGAAGGGAGCCTCCCCAGGGCTTCTGCAGGCAAACTGCCATTACTTTTGGTAGAGGGTTTGCTGTGGAATGTACGTTTGGGTGAGGCTTTCTCCCTCTAAGGAAATTCAAATTAGCATTAATCTGTATTTTATATTTTCATAAAAGACCATGAATTAGAATGAATCACTGCAAAAAATTGTCTCCCACACCAAGAAATTTTGTCAACCAGTAGTACTTTGATTCTGCTGATAAGTCTCAAGTTAAATTATCTTTATGGTGGTAGAACAATGGTAATAGTATCTATTATGTTTTCTCCAAGAAGATGTTTATCTATTTTTATAAATAATAATAGGGCGGTTAATGCTACCAGTTGATTTTATATTCAGATGATCTATCTTTTAAAGTACTTATCCTTTCCTTATTTCTCTCTAGTTTATTGTGATACTGATTAGTAAACTTTTAAATCTGCAGAATTTTGGGAAGTAACTGATAGCAGTAGTTAATGTGGAGGGGCTAAGGAGGGGTAAGGTAAGGTAACTGTACCTTACCTTCTTTAAGGTAGAGTTGAGACCAGAAACCCCTGCTTCTGTTTTTGTCCATTGAATTTGGATATGAGGGTATGAAGACTAGCTGATATGTTACTATTAAAATGTTATCCAAATCTGATTTCCCCATGAATTTCTGTTACCAGTTTGGCAGAGCATTGAAGATCACGGCATCTGGTCCCATCACTACATGGGAAATAGATGGGGAAACAGTGGAAACAGTGTCAGACTTTATTTTTCTGGGCTCCAAAGTCACTGCAGATGGTGACTACAGCCATGAAATTAAAAGACGCTTACTCCTTGGAAGGAAAGTTATGACCAACCTAGATAGCATATTCAAAAGCAGAGACATTACTTTGCCAACAAAGGTTCGCCTAGTCAAGGCTATGGTCTTTCCTGTGGTCATGTATGGATATGAGAGCTGGACTGTGAAGAAGGCTAAGTGCTGAAGAATTGATGCTTTTGAACCGTGGTGTTGGAGAAGACTCTTGAGAGTCCCTTGGACTGCAAGGAGATCCAACCAGTCCATTCTGAAGGAGATCAGCCCTGGGATTTCTTTGGAAGGAATGATGCTAAAGCTGAAACTCCAGTATTTTGGCCACCTCATGCAAAGAGTTGACTCATTGGAGAAGACTCTGATGCTGGGAGGGAATGAGGGCAATAGGAGAAGGGGACGACAGAGGATGAGATGGCTGGATGGCATCACTGACTCGATGGATGTGAGTCTGAGTGACCTCTGGGAGTTGATGATGGACAGGGAGGCCTGGCGTGCTGCGATTCATGGGGTCGCAAAGAGTCGGACACGACTGAGCGACTGATCTGATCTGATCCCATAGTAGTGAACCAGTCCCATACTGGTGATTTTGGGTACAGGAAATTATGCCTGAGACTATGGTAGATATTTACAATTACAGCTTTTCTTTTAAATACATAGCTCTATGAGAAAATATTAAAAGTTAGGAAGAGGACAAAGTTATAATAAAACATTGTTCTAGAAATTATATTCTCCTGATGAAAAGCTTGTGATAGAACTGGTTGCTTGTTTGACCCTCAACTAAAAACTCATCTCTGGTAAAATGTGAGAAAATGAAGGAAGGAGAGGGTGGGATATACAGACAGAGTAACCTGGAAACCTACATTACCATGTGGAAAATAGATGGACAATGGGAGTTTGCTGTATGACTCAGAACTCAAACCAGAGCTCTGTAACAACCTAGAGGGGTGGTGTGGGGAGGAAGGTGGGAGGGAGGTTCAAGAGGGAGGGGACATAGGTATTCCTATGGCTGATTCATGTTGATATCTGGCAAAAACCAACAAAATACTGTAAAGCAATTATCCTTCAATTTTAAATTAATTTTTTAAAAATGTGAGAAAATGGAAACCACAGTTCATCCTCAAATATTTTAATTTTATACTAGCATCCTGTTAAGGTTTTGCAAGATTCCTTTAATTATCTCTAGCTTTCCTCCACCTCTTTGAAAAATATATCAAGAAACTAAGCAAGAATATTTTTTCATGTAAAATTGAATTAGTACACTAATCATTTTTTGCCAAATCATGTTAGTCATTTTCAAAAACCTGATTAGCTACACTGCCAAAAGATACCTCGGTTGTACTGTCAATAATAGTGCAGTGTCATTTATCAAGGCAGCTTAATATAATGACATATAAACCTAGGTATGTAATGGAAAGGTTTTCACAGACTATAGCACTGATCAAATGCATAGATTTAAAGGTTAAATGTTTAGTTCTGTATCCAGTAACCAAGTTTGATCTGTTTGTTTCTTATGTTTCTTTTAATAGAATTTAATTCCTTTTCGACCTTCAATTCAATTCCAAGGGCTCCAAGGGGTGAGTACTCTTATTTAGCAAAAAAATCTAATCTTACACAGTATTACATTTACCTCTTAAAATTTGTTTTCACCTGTGCCTCTTAATATATTAATAACATCAATCATATTTTGTGAACTTTGTGACTAAATGTAAATTTATGATACTTGTAAGACTTATCTTCTTGATTTATTTAAAAAGTAATTCAGATATAGATTGGAGAAGGCAATGGCACCCCACTCCAGTACTCTTGCCTGGAAAATCCCATGGACAGAGGAGCCTGATAGGCTGCAGTCCATGGGGTCGCTAAGAGTTGGACACTACTGAGCGACTTCACTTTCACTTTCACTTTCAGATATAGATATTGAGAGTAGTTACTTCCAAGTCATAGCTACTTGATCTTTTAACTTTTTTTGAAGTGTAACATACATCATAAGTGTTAAGAGATTATATTTTATTTACCACAATTAAGCAACTGAAAAGGATCATTCATTTTAGGCAAGTTATGACTATGATTGTTGTTAATACGAAGAAACTTTTGTTGTCTATGGCCTTTCTTTCTTTGATTGTACATACTAAGAAATAAAATGTATATATAGAAAATTGAGTTTTTCCAGTACACGGAATAAACAAAGTATTGTCTGTTTTATTGCTGCACTTAAAAGTATAATAAGTGATAACCCCTAATAAAATGCACTGATGAATTTTGTATTTGTAATAGATGATAAACTTCACAGGAGTAGTGTCAGTATTATTTCATAATTATTATTATTACTGTTTAATATTAATAAAATGGTAGACTCAATCATTCCGTCACTTAAATTAATATGCATTTCTAAATTTGTCTCTAATACTATCTATAGTATGGAGATTTGAACTATCTGTAAATGGACTTTAGAGCTGTAGTGAAAAGGCAACCTGAGGGGGGAAGATCCTGTTCCTGCTTATTATAAATCTATATACTTGAGAATTTTTGTCACAGAATGCAAAAATTCAATGTGAATAAATACAATCTTTTTAGCTCCATAACTTGAAAACATTTCAGGAGTCAAGAGATTAATTGTATCATTCAGCACCAACTCAGAGTACTTCTAAATCTTGTGAAATGCTAAGGTGAAGGAGATGTTTGTGTGTGGATGTCAGAGGTTTGCTTCTACATGATAGCTTTATAATGAAGTCCTCTTTTTTTCTCCCCCAGTAACTGAGTGTTCATGAGTGGGATCCTAATGGGAACAATTGTTCTTCTGAATTTTGTTTTAATGGCTTTTTAGATGATCTTTACTGCATGCTGATTCTATCTTGAGATACTAGTTTTGGTTGTTCACTTAAGGCTTCTTGAACTTTCTTACAAATTTCAGTGGCATCAGTAACATCTGAAGGGATGTTCTAGAGGCAGGAATTCCTGAGCTCAGCCAGGCTGCCCATTTTAGTGAAGGGTTACCTGGGAAGAGAGGACAGTACTCAGGGGAGCAGAAGAGGGTTTGAACTCCTTTTCCCTCCCTAGCAGCTGATAGCTTGTTTGGTGTCTGCTTCTTCCCTCTTCTCGTAATTCTTCCATTTGGGAAGTGGAGGCCAGGGAAATGCAAGTGAAAGATATTTTCTTAGGAGGGACTAGGTTAGACTGAATAATGAGGAACCAATCAATATATGCAGGCTTCCAAGCTCTTGATTCAGAAATGTAGGTTTTAGCAGTCTCAGAAGGAATATGGCTTGTATGGCATACCTGTTAACCCCAGGCCCTAGGCACCATTACCAAGCAGGCAGTTTCTATTCAAAACTTCAGCCCTCCTTTTCTGAAATCTGCTATCCACCTCCCCCAAACTTTCCTAGTTTTCCAGGCTTCCTCAGTTTACGTCTGCTAGCTCCATTCTCTCTTCCTACTCTATTGTCTGAGTAGAGTTCACTGATAAAAGTAATTTAGATATAAATAACTGATGGGTTTAAATCTTAATGGGCATTTGAATTTTAACAGATAAGCTTTTAACCAAATGAATGGTTGTTGGAGTTGGAAGGCTGGGAGTGTGGGGGAAGGGAGTGCCTCAGAAGGCACTCAGAGCTGGAGGACACCGGGTCCTACCTTGCGCATTCTGGGCTCTGTCTTCTCCGTCCCCCACCCCCCACCGCAGTCCCCTTTTTATTATTCTAACTGGGAACAAAATATATGGACTCAGCATTGTTTCAGAGCCTGCAGCTGCATTCCAGCCTCCCCTCCCCCTTCTCTTTGCAGCGCCCTCCCTGTCCCTTTGGGACTTGGTAAAAACAAAGAGTCATTGCAGGGGAGGGAGTGGGTTGGCACAGCCACAGGGAGGACACAGCCACAAATGTGAGGGTCTTCTGTACAGTGCTCCTCTGTTTTTCTTGAGAGCCGTGGTAATTTAGCATTGCCGGTGCTGATTGCTTTAAGAAGAATCCTTAGAGAGTTTTCCTATGTGGAAAATGTTTAGGACTCAAAATTGAAAGGTTTTAACTTAGATTGCCCACAAAAGGGTTTTTCTTAATGAGAAATTTTAATTGTCTTCTAATATAGGGTTCCAGATGCTTTGAAAGTTTTCCTAGAAAGAATGTGGGAAATCTAACAAATGTACAGTCTTTACATCAAATGTGATTGAAAATATAAATTAACTATCATGACAGTGTCCTGTGTAGATATATTTGAAATAGAAATGAAATGTTGTCAATGCATCATTTTAAAAGTGAACATTTAGTGTCAAGATTATTTCTTCTTTCCCTGATACTAAGCACTGCATGGTTATGCTGTTTTTTGTTACTAATTATAGGATTTTCCCCCTTCTGTTAGAAAGTCAGAATTTGGGTCTTGGCAGGTTAACTTTTAAGCATATTTACTTTTGTGCCTGAACATGTTCTCTTAAAGTTTTCTTCTAAAAAAAAAAAAAAAAAGAAAAGAAAATGCAGACTGGACCATTAAACAAAGTATAGCAATATGGTCTTAAAGAGCAAAATTCTGAGAATCATTGATTACCTGGATTTTTATCATCACAGTTGGGCAGCATAAAAAATGTAAATTGTGTCTTTCACACTTCATCTCACCCTTTACCCTCTGTGGAAGAGAGTACCCAGGAAATTGAATGGTCATTGAAGGCATTTTATGAATTCTGAAGAGACGAAATAACTGTTAGGAGCAGTTGACTATGTTTTTAAAACTCATGAATATCAGGAGCTGAATAAATCAGCCCGAAATACCTTGTTGATTTTTAAGAGTATTGCTCAACCAATTATCCTCATGGTTTTAATCCATACCTGCTGCAGCTGCTAAGTCGCTTCAGTCGTGTCCAACTCTGTGCGACCCCCATAGACGGCAGCCCACCAGGCTCCACCGTCCCTGGGATTCTCCAGGCAAGAATACTGGAGTGGGTTGCCATTTCCTTCTCCAATGCATGAAAGTGAAAAGTGAAAGTGAAGTCGCTCAATTGTGTCCGACTCTCAGCAACCCCATGGACTGGAGCCTACCAGGATCCTCCGTCCATGGGATCCTCCAGGCAAAAGTACTGCGGTGGGGTGCCATTGCCTTCCCCGAATCCATACCTAGGATACTCATAACTAAAGGTTTACTATTGCCTAGTAAATGCATAGAATTAACGCATTTTTGCAGAAAAGATAGAAAAGGTAGCTTTTCTAATTGATAGAAAAAGAAGCTGGTAAGATTCACTAGTCCTGAAGTATTCAAGTTGCCACATTCACAGGGGTGTATTGGCATAACACACACAGTTTCCAAAAGCTGCATCCTTATTGTTGAGCAAGCTTTATCTAAATCAGGTTAGTTCTGTCTCATATTTTAACTAGAAAACGTGGTAGATGAAAATTTTCCAAAAATGTGTGTTCCAGTAAAGTTTTAAAAACTAATTACTGTGTATTTTTATGTTTGTTGAAAATTTCTTATCTAAAGACACACAGCTGAAGGAGACAGCTGTACTGCCTAGGTCTTTACACTGCCAGGGAGAATTCTCCCTACACTGCACAGCTCTCAAAGGAGAGGTGCTGGAAGCAAGTTAACTCAGTATTTTCAAGTAATGGCAGTTGTTGCTGATGCAATTATCTACTAACATAATTATTCAATAAACTATAAACAGGTGCCTAATCAGTGGGTGCACTAATAACCTTATTGTTCCGTTTGTCTCTTACTTATTGCACACACATTCTTTTAGTCCTTAGTGATGCCAAGTACTTTGCTTAAGTGCTTAGTGTGCAGAGATACAGGGATGGGTAAGACATAGGCTTTGCCCTCAGGGAACTCGTGACAAACACATACAGACTAATACTCAGGAAAGAATTAATAACGTAGGACTTAATCCAGACCTTCCTCTGTAGAAACAAGGGACTCTCAGGAACAATGCTTATGTATTTCTGATTGGTATGAATCAGCATCTTAAAGCAAAGGTTTGAGAAAAAACAAAATACTGTATCCTAGAAATAGGTTTATAAAATTCTAGGTCTATTAAAATCTGTGTACACCCTCATACACAAAAAGTTATGTTTATAATTCAGATAGAATCTGAAATGGTAAGGTTTTCCACAGCAAATAATGGCCACGTCTGCTGGCCTGAGGCAGCCTTGCAGAGTGGACTTGCCTGTGGCACCAGGGACTCCTGTGCAGGGAATGATTGTCCCAGGGCAGTGAGAAAAATGTTAACTTTGTCACAGTAAATAGGATTCCACACTTCAGTATTAACTCAGTATTTGTTATGAGAATGTTGTTCCAAAATTCTAATTTAATTGCTTGCTTCAGACTCAGCAATCCCAGAGGCTTTAGAAAGTAGAAGCTGCATGTGTAATTTAGAAATTAACCTTAAGATGACTGAAAATTAAAAAAATATTCTCTGTACATACCACCATGTCATGTTTCCTATAAAATACTGAGTCACACACACTTTACCAAGAAGGGGCAATTAAGAGCCAGCCAAACAGGTTTTAAATGTATGCCTTCCAAAAAGGCACAGTGACCTTCTGTGGATGAAATCAGCATTGAACTGCTAACTTTGAAGGCTTGAATGATGTTAGAATTTTTGCAGTAGAGCCATTGCCTGGAGAATCCTATGGATGGGGGAGCCTGGTAGGCTGCAGTCCATGGGGTCTCTAAGAGTCAGACATGACTGAGCGACTTCACTTTCACTTTCCACTTTCATGCATTGGAGAAGGAAATGGCAACCCACTCCAGTGTTCTTGCCTGGAGAATCCCAGGGACGGGGGAGCTTGGTAGGCTGCAGTCCATCGGGTCGCACAGAGTTGGACAGGACTGAAGCGACTCAGCAGCAGCAGCAGAGCCATTAACTCTAAAGAATAGAGTTGGATTCTTTTTTTCTTCCAAACTTAGCAAAGCATTCAGAAATATTTTGTTAATTACTTGTTTTCCTTTTGAGGGGCTGGAGAGAAGATTGGTTTTGAAAAACTAAATTATACAGTATTTGAAATTAGTAGGCAGTTTCAACCCACCTGCAAATACTTCCCGCAGACTACCCTTCTCTAATCTACTTGATACCCGGGAAGCAAAGATAACTATCTGCTTGAAACAGCAGCAAAGATAAAAATAAATCCCCAGCACTGCCATTCCTTCTTCGATGATATGCCTGCAGTCTGCTTTCCCTTGCTGTTTTTGGTTTGGCTAGTCCACTGGTTTTGCCAACAGTTGTGTTTAGTCAGTCTGCTCAAAGGTTGCTGACTAACAGCTTACCCTTACACATTCAGCTCTGAATGAAATTAATACTACAAAGATTTAATTTTAACATTAAAATTAAATTCTTTTGTAATGGCAGTTCTGGTTTTTTTTTTTAATATTACAGTGGTTAACATGTGTAGATAACATTTTGATGTCTGTATTGAATTATACCTCATTAACCACACATTGGGCTTCCCGGGTGGCTCAGTGGTAAAGAATCCTAATGCAGGAGATGCAGGAGATGTGGGTTCTATCTCTGGATCTGGAAGATCCACTAGAGTAGGAAATGGCAACCCACTCCAGTATTCTTGCCTGAAAAATTCCATGGACAGAGGAGCCTGGGGTTGCAGAATCAGACATGACTGAGCACACGCACTGCAACCATATGTTAATTTACTAAGGTGTTAATACAATAATAAATTACCCAATTTGAAAGAAATATTTCACTTTGGTACATATCAGAGATCACAAAGGAGCTGAAGACTAAGTCATCCAGCTCTATCCTTCATCAAATTGAAGTCACTTTGGAAAGCAGCTATTAGAACTATGATTGAAATCTGAACTTGCAACCAATACCATAAATGGCGTTCTTAGCAGTTAGTTAAGCTTCCAGTCTTCATTCAGCAAGCTTTTGTGACTATTTGCTGTGTACCAGGCACCACGGTAGACAGGGTGTGGACCTTGAAATGCCAGCTCTTGTTCCTGACACCACCTGTTTGTCAATAAAACCTGCCACTGATGGCTTTGCCTTTTTGTTTCATTCCCCACCAAAAACTGAAACTTGTGAAGTTCAGTTGCCTGTGTTACAGACATAGTCACTTTAACAGCACTCACTTATTTAAGCTTAAAAAGTAATCATCTTTAACCATCCTATAATATCTACAGTTCTTATAGCTAATCCATCCCTAAATGTGAACCACAAGCGGTATTTAAATCTCTTTTGACCTCTTACTATGTGCAAGGCCTTATCCTTATAAGAACATGCTCTATTAAAAAGAAAAGCCAAAATTTAAATCATGAAAAACAGTTTAGCAGAATATGTGGAAGCCTTAGATCTTATTTCAAACAATATTTAACACAGCAACAAAATTACTATATATCACTGATTGCAAGACATTTCTTAACCTTTAACATCTTTGGAATTAGAAACGTTTCTCATTAGCAGCAGCATCTTAGTGATGTGTCATAGTTTGTCAGCATTTTATATTATGCAGTGGTACATAAAATCATGGACATCCGTACAGCTGGGCTGGCATCTTAGATTCAATTAACGGTAGCAATGCAGTAGAAATATTTAGAGAGTTGGTGTATTCTGCAATAAGATTTTATCTAACTAGAATCTTTTCCAAAGTTTTCTTTCCTGACCTCACCCTTGACAAGTTTGCTTATTAGCTCCATATGTTAGATAATCTGGAGAATTTATAGGGAAGGTAAATATTTATAACCATTCTTGAATTGTGATTTAAACTGAAAGGAACAAGAGTATGAAATTAAAATGTTCTCAAACTTATTTTTAGGCTAAAATTTTTAACTTATAAAAGTAATTTGCTTTGAAAACAAGTTTCGAAGAAAAGAATTTTACTGACTTAAAGACTTAAAAAGCCCATATAAATGCTTTGAGGCTAATAAATTTGCCCTTACCAGGCTAGGAATTTTCAAAATCTCTCTTAACTAGTCTTATAATTTGTAGTATATTTAGCATAAGTGCATAGTCATCCATTATTTTGTTTATAGACTCCAGTTTTTTTTCAGTATTTTTATAACTAAAATTTATTGAATATTTATTATGCGCTAAGACCCCTATTCTAAGCACATTTACACGTGTTATTTTCATTTAGTCCTTGCTAGGATGCCATGAAGTATCCTGCAGGTGTGTTAACTCTGGTTTTAAATTTAAACCACTTGGTAAAGCTCACACCATTAGTGAGTGAATGAACCTGCACACAGTCTAAGCATCTGATTTCAGAGCCTGTTTTCATCACTGCACTGCCTTGCCTGCCTATAATAAATGTTCAGTGAGCATTTTATTCTCACATTCAGAGAAACATTTGTTGAGTATCTCCCCAACCAGGAAGAGAGAGAGTCAGGGAGGGCTCAGAGAGGTAGGGAGGTGTGGCAAATATTCCCACCATCTTAAGGAACTTGAATTTCACCTTGGAAATCAGTGCTTCTTATCTATAAAATCTCTCTAAGGGTCAATGATAAGGTCTGGAAATTTGGTTTTTAAAAATTTCCCCCCTAGATTTCCTTTTAAGAGCTAGGTTTACTGTGATTAAGAACATGAAAAGAATATGCACAGATGCAGGTATGCGTACATTCTCTTTTTTGGACAAGGTTCATAACTTTCATCATTTTCTGAAGGGGACCACCAATCTCCCCAATAGAGAAAACTACTATAGTAGATGCTTTCAGCACATTTAGTAACCAGTCAGTGAGGAAAAACATTTTGCTTTGTGACCCTTTACAGATACAGGTGTACACATTCAAACAGCTAAAAAAAGTGTCACAGCACATTATTTATCCTTTACCAATATATTCTGACATGTTCTATTCTATTTCAGTTTAAAAGAATCCTGGTTGCAGCTTTCTAAAATTATGTCATAACTTGCCAATGGGTCACAGTCTATAGTTTAAAAAACACTACAAGAAATTATTGTGATGTCACTCAGTCGTGTCCAACTCTTTGCGACCCTATGGGCTGTAGCCTACCAGGATTCTCCATCCATAGGATTTTCCAGGCAAGAGTACTGGAGTGGGTTACCATTTCCTTCTCCAGGGGATCTTCCTGACCCAGGAATCGAACCTGGGTCTCCCGCATTGTAGGCAGAAGCTTTACCCTCTGAGCTACATGCCCTCTGCATATTCTGACATGTTCTATTCTATTTCAATTTAAAAGAATCCTGGTCGCAGCTTACTAAAATTATGCCATAACTTTCCAATGGGTCACAGTCTATAGTTTAAAAAACAGTACACGAAATTATCATTTCCTTTTTTTTTTTAATTTTAGAAATTTTAGCCAGGGAGTCATGTGACTAGATACTCATTTTAGTTTATCCAGTAGCTACCTTAACTTATATTGCTTATATATGGCAAGGAAGGAAAGGGAGGCGTCAAGGATGGCATCATATTTATGATGAGCATTTCTTTGAATGGTGAGGCTATTATTCAAGATCTAAAATAGATGAAAGAACACACTGAGGCAGGAGTCATGGAGTGTTTGGTTCAGGACATGCTGTCCATGAGGTGTTCAGATAATAACTCTGTACCTCGTTCTGTCAAGATGGATCTGTCCAGGAGACATTGGTAACGTGGGGATTTGGAAGAAATAGGTTTTTCAAGAAACAGTTCGAAAAGACGTTTTATAGGGCTTAAGTATACTTGACAGTCCAGTAGTGAGAAGAAAAAAAGATGTATTAATAGGTGGAATTCTGTTATTAAGGTCTATTAAAAGTTACTTTTTTTCCAACTGTTAGACAAACTGGTTTAGTTATGAACACACAAGCATTGATACTTTTAATTCTTAACATTTATGAAATTTGAAGCTCCTTTTGCCAAATTTTGTTCACACTTATTAAGAACAATGACAGGCTAATAGAGATAAACTGTGGCATATTGATTATCAAAGAGTACACAAGTAAAAAGCAGTGACTTAGAGCTCTGTGCAGTACGGCAGTGAAAACTCTTTAAGTGGGCAGAAGTCTACATATGGTATGACACCATTTGTATAAAGTTTAATAACAGGCAAAATCAAACTGTATTGTGTAGGTACACGTGATTAAATTATTAAAAACAATAAAGGAATGGTAATCACAAAAGTTAGAATAGTTGTTACCTCTGTTACAGAAAGGCAGGCAGAAGGGATAGGAGGGGAGCACATGGGTAGATATGTTATTGCTAATGTTCTCTTATGTTGGGCAGGGAATCCACAGGGTTTACTGTGTTGTCAGGCTTCATAACTATCAAGCAAATGTTACATAAATTTCTCATTATCATTAACTTTAAATATAGTAATGTAAATACATATCTTTGTATATTTATAATCTGTCATCTGCATGGATTAAAAGAGAAAAACCAGAACATGTTTCAGTACATGCCAAGGTGGCATTTGATAAGAATTCAGTATTAAATATAGATTAAAACTTTAAGTGGGAATAGAAGAATTTTTTCTTAACATGATGAAAACTATCAAGCTAATAGCCAGTTACTGAACAACAACAATAAAATACACATGGCCACTCTCATCTCTAGAATTTAATATATTTTGGAGAATGCACATTAATATAATGGAAAAGAAAATTAACCATTTTTAATTAAAAGCTATGGATAATAGATAAGAGGGAACAAATTTGCATAAACCAAGTAAATAACTATAAAAACTTATACAGGATTTCCTTTAGTAACATGGTCAGTTCAGAAATAACTGTTTAAAAGCCACTGGCTTAAACATAGTAGAGTGCAATGAAGAGAAGTTTCTTTTAAAATGGGAGAAATAGCGGAACATTTGTAAACTGATGGCCCCCACCCAATAGAAAGCAAAAGTTGATACACAAAAGAGGAAGACTTGCTGGAGCAATGCCCGCAAGTAGTTGGAGAGATAGTGTCTAGTTGCTCAGAGGAGAGATTGGTTTTAGATAGGAGCAAAGAAAGCTCTTGTATGATAGCTAGTGGGAAGGTATGTATATGAGTGCAGATTTTGCAATTCTTATTGTTTGTTAAACCATCTCTTTAGTCATGTCTCCAAACTAAAGTCAAAACACATAGGTCAAAGTCTTATAATCTTCACACTTAGCAAAGTTTTTGGCACATGGAAAATGCCTACTAAGTGATAAATACAATTTTTAAAAATCACTAGCCTCTCTAAGCACTAACAATTAGGAATTTCAGTATAAAAATGATCTTGTTAACAGTAGCAAGAAAAAAATTATAAAGTAGCAAAGGTTAAAGGTTAAAGGTGGTCATGTTATTCTATCTAAAGAGCTGTAATACTTTCCTGATGGGTATGAAAGTGAAAGTGAAAGTGAAGTCGCTCAGTCGTGTCCGACTCTTTGCGACCCCATGGACCGTGGACCGTAGCCCACCAGGCTCCTCCGTCCACGGGATTCTCCAGGCAAGATATACTGGAGTGGGTTGCCATTTCCTTCTCTAGGGGGTAGCCCACCAGCCTCCTCCGTCCACGGGATTCTCCAGGCAAGATATACTGGAGTGGGTTGCCATTTCCTTCTCCAGGGGATCTTCCCGACCCAGGGATCGAACCCAGGTCTCCCGCATTGCCGGCAGACGCTTTAACCTCTGAGCCACCAGGGAAGCCCCTTTCCTGATGGGTATAAGAGAACATATAACTGATAAATGGCAAGACTGTCTGTCCATAGCTTTAGGTTAGAAGCTTTTGAAGTTGCCGTTTCTTCTTCCTAATTAATAATAAGATGTCATATATATCATGATACTAATTTTAAAAATAAATGTGCTATGTGTGCTCAGTTGTATCCAACTCTTTGTAACCCCCCTGGACTATAGCCCACCAGGCTTCTCTGTCCATGTGATTCTCCAGGCAAGAATACTGGAGTGGGTTGCCAATCCCTTCTCCAGGGGATCTTCCTGACCCAGGGATCGAACCCTCATCTCCTGCCTCTCCTGCATTGGCAGGCAGATTCTTTACTGCTTAGCCACCTGGGAAGGTTTAAAAATAAGTACACAAATGCAAATATAAACCTACAAAAAATTTGAAATGCTGTACACCAAAATGTCATTGCGCTACTAATTGCTTTTCTAATGAGATAGATGTGTTTATCTATATTTCCTAATTTTATATAAGCATGAAATAAATATTTAGAGATGCTGAGCTTAAATGTGTCAGGAATCTAGGAGAAAGCCTGAATAGTCAAGGTTTAAAAAAAAGTTGACAAGGAAAAGAGAAAGCATGTTTCAAAGTTATCTGTACCTAGACACCAGCTGAATATCTTTCTAGTCAACTACTTAATGAGTTGCTTTGTCATCTATCAGTTGAGAAAGCAAGTTTTCTCCCTTCTGTGATCTTTCTCCTCAGGGAAAGGAAGGTAAAGGCGGAGTGGCTGGTGTTATCAAGTACATGGGACGGAGGCCACTCTCCTTACTGAATTAACAGCAAGCATTTTGGAACAGTGGTGTTGTGAAGAGTCCTGGCAGTGGCTCCAGTCTAGAAAGAATAGATTATGGGGATGAAAAGCAGTAGTCAGCTGAATTTCAAAAGATAAGATTCTTAGGGAACTTCAGGCACTAAAACTCAGAATGCAATAGAAAAACCTATTAAAGATAACTAAATTGGGCCCACAGTATTGAAACGTTAGTACTTAATTAAGCAGCCATAGGAAAAGGGCAATCTTTTATAGAACTTAAAAAGTTTTCAGTGTCTAATAATCACTCAGTAAGTTATCTTATTTTAAGAGTGAGAATATAAGGTATAGCCATATTTATGAATGTAGTAGTACTCTACTAATCAACACTAAGAAATTCTTCTTTAATAATAACCAGAATGCTTTAGTTTTCTCTTAATCTGTTTGTATTGGTAATTCATTAAAATCAGTTTTCACAGATTTGGAAGGAGGACCAGAACTTGAGGCGTTCCATTTCCACCAAACAATAGGATGATGCTGACATATTTCCACAGCTGTTTAAATGTTTTATATTTGGCTGTAAAGAAAAGTTCCTACCAGAGATGCTTGGTGTTTTGTTTTACTTTTTCAGGAAGATAGTGTTCTGTTCCTTCCTTTGAGAATTTGAAAAATAAAAAAGATAATTGTGAATCCATGATTAATTTTGAACAAAGTCTTAAACTTTACAATTTCAGATTCTGTAAAAAATTATATATATATATATATATATATATATTTTTTTTTTCAAAAAATGTATAAGGCAATTGAGTCATAAGAAGCCAAATGTCTCCTGAAGCCTACTGATATGGTTATCTTTTTTAAGGGGCAATGCAAGGAATTATTATCAAGAGGATAAAATGTTTTACTACCTCATATAATTTCTTTATTCTAGAGGGACCTGTGTTGTCTGCCTCCTAGCAGAATCAAATAACTATCTAGAATATAACAACAGCTTTATGATACGAATCACTAAAACACAGTAATTACCTTAGTTGTCCGTATGTAAAATGTCTTAGCTCTTTCTTTGCCGACATATCTTTCTCTATTTGAAGGGATAGTTTTGATGGCTTTACCAATGGCCCAGGCATACCATCCTTAGAAATGAATCATTTTAGTCCTGTGTTTCTTATAATAATAAATCAATTGATCTAAGAGCCTTGACAGGCCCTCTTATTTACATGACCTGCCAAGTCTCTTGGAAATCAGAATTGCAGTTTATAATTTAGTTCTTGATGCACTGTGCATATCAGTAGCTTTATACATGTAAAATCAGAAATAGTTTTACTTCTTGAAGGCTTGAAGGAAATTTTAGCAAGTGAATTTGATTTATGAAAACAATAGAAATAAATTTTATGAAATGGACTCTACCTTAGGAATATATTTTCAAGGTAGATGTTTAGAAAGAGACCTTTAAAAATTAAAATAAATTTTATTCATGTTTCAAGACTACCTATATAGTTTTGACACACCAAAAAAAAAAAAAAAAAAAACCACAAACTTTAAAATACTGGTTGCATTTATGAAGAGTGAATGCTTTAAAATCATGAAGTTGTGATTCTCATGAAAACTCTTAATTCTGTTTTGTTTTTTCAGTACACTGTAACTAGTATCTAGGGTCCTGAAGTCAGCATTTTATTTTATTTTTTAATGGATAGGGCACTTGAGAAGCAATGTTTGCTACCGTTCTAGAATAATACCCTTCTAGAGTAATTGCAGGTGTTTGTAATTTTTCAGCCTTTCATGGACACCTGTTGTGGCTGATTCATTCTTGTACCTTATCTCTGTGTATGTTGAGTTTGGAACAACTAGAAATATTGCTAGTCTTTTGGGTTGTTTGTTTTCCCAGATAGCTTCTTTGGCTTTTATTTAAACTAACTCTTAAATTTTGACCTTGAAGGTTTCTAGCCCCTTACTTTTGCAAATACCAAGAATTCAGAATAAGTATTATCAACTTTTGATTATCCACAGGGTGCCTGTTATCAGTCCATTACCATTTTATAATTACTTTAAAAATCAAACACATCACTGTTGCTGAGGAAGACATGTGTGCACATGAATCTAACAGGCCGAAATCAGAGTGGGAGCTCTCCAATACTGTCTTTACGTCATCAGAGCAAACACTCTGGGGCATATGCTGTGTGTTGGACATTGTATCAAGCCCTTTAGATGAGTTATCTCTTTAAACTCCAACAATCTTACGAGGTGAATAGTATCATTACCCAAAGGGAAACAGAATTAGTGAGGTTAAGTTGCTTGCCCAAGGTAATGCAGATGGTAGATTCCAGAGCCACATTGGAAACTGGGCATGGTGGCTCCAGATTCTAGCATATGTAATCTAGCAGACTAGATGTGGTCTGCTTGCCCTGTTCCCTTGTCATCTGTGTGTAAAGGAGAAGTGCTCAGGTTGCTCCACCTTAGAACTGGAAATGCAAAGAGACCCAATAGTAAAGAAAGCATTTTAAAAAGGAAAGTGAATAAGGCAGAAGGACACTATTTCTACCTTTGAAGGATACCTTGGTATCCTTCTAATATTTGCCTCTAATTCCCATCAAGAAATGGCACATAAGAGATCATACTTGTACACAGTCTTTTGTAACTGTCATTTAAGATGTAACTAAAGTGTAATTAATAAAATATCCCCCGACTATTGCACATCTTGCTGCTGTTTCTCTTCCCTTAGCACAGAGCCTGGATTTGTGACCTTGATCTCCAGAGGCTGCCTGGATTCTGTGATGTTACCAACATGGCTGCCTTAGCAGTCCCAGTCCCTCAGCACCCTTTCCTCAACCAGAGTGGCTCTATTTGTAGTACATGGTGGGTTCCCCACAAGATTTATTTTGAAGAAAGCATTCTGTAGCTTTAATTTGTTTTTAAATATGTTGATGTTGAAAAATAGAACATTAAGAATTGAATTTCTTTTTAAACCTATGAAAATATTTTTTAGATTTAAATACCATTTATGTTATTGAACTGATAAGTTTTCACAGCAACATTGAGTGAGCTGGAAAAACCATGTGTTTTGCAAAATCTAGAGCCTGGGCCACTTTTGGCAACTTGTTTTAATCTTGAGTGTTCACATCTGCCAAGTCCCCGTCTCCCCCCACATTTACACAACCATTGCTGACTGCCATACATGACTTCTCTTCCACCCACATTTTACCAGCAGTGCCTCCTGGCATATTACAGAAAGCTTTCTTCAAGACTTCAGGAGAACAAGGAGAGAAGATTAGCAATGAATTTGGAAACTGACATTCATATCAAAGATTGTTTTTCCTTATAGAAATCAGGTTTGGGCTTTGTTTCTGAGAAACAAGCCATTTTTAAAAAAAACAAAATTCTGCTTCCTACTTGACCAGGAGAATTGCTAAGTTTAGAATTATTTAGTGTGGTTTCCCTAAGTCCTTTAAAATGCAAAGTGGTCTTAAAGATGCTAGATCATATTTTCAAATGGAATTTCATAAGGCCAGAGTATCATGTGAATATTTTAATAAAGATGAAGATAATTTTTAAAAAAAGTATATTATAAATTTAAGTTCTACAAACTCAGGCAACCACTTGACCTAGGCTTGGGGCTAAATATATATAGCACAAGGAGGTAAGAAACTTTTTCATCTTGACATTTGTACCACACAGTGCCTGCTTTTTGCTCTTCGTTTGTTTCTTCCTTTCATTTTGCTATTTATTTTTGCCTGCTCTGGTTTTCCACTGACTCTTTTAAGTGATCTATTTCAGATATAGATCTAATTTTTTAGTATTCCTGGCGAAAGTCTTCAGAGTACATTTAATCTAGTTCTAAGTTTCTTCAGATGGATCCAACAAATATTTATTAGGTATCTATTATGCAAAGAGTCGGACACGACTGAGCGATTGATCTGATCTGATCTGATCTGATGTTCCAATATGTGTGAAAGTAAGACCATGGTCCTTGTCCCCGGAAAAACTCTTGGTCTAATAGGAAGTAAGACATATGAAGAAGTGCTCAGCACGCAGTACAGAGAGAGCAGCAGGAGAGGCGAGCCCAAGGGGCTGTGGGGCCAGAAAAGGGAACCTGTTTCCCTAGGGAAGGAAAGGCTCCTGAACTGAGGGTAGATAAAGGGTAAGTTAGCACAGGTCAAGACAGAAATGGGGACGTCAAGTACAAAGTAGAGAGTGAGGCCTAGGTCTGTTGGGAAGGAACCGCAAGTGTCCTTCCAGTTCAGGAGCTTACTTCCACAACAGATCAGTAGTAGGAACCATACAGAAATTATGATGCTTGGGATTGACATGGTCACACTGGCATTTTATGAAACTGATTTTGACAGCTGAATGATTAGAGGATGGGATCAAGAGAAGACAAAAAGTGGAGGCCAGATCACAAGATGTCCAAGCAGGTGATATGAGCCCAAACAGAGGAAGGGCACGAGAACATACATTGAGAGAGAACTTGGGGAGTAAAGGCAGTAGGCCTTGTGTCTGGATGCCGAGGGGTGTGTAGTGGTATGGGGGAACGAAGAGCCAAAGTTGACTCCCCAGGATGCCAGTAACCTCAGTAAAATAGATGACCAGTAGTTTATTAACTAGGAGATAGATTATGTGAGGGTGGGCAGACTTAGGAATAGGATGAGAATTCTTTCCTATAGAAGCATTGATGCTGTGGAATATATTTAAATTTCAGAAGGGAATGGTTAATAAAATGAAAAGCAATTTTAGGGTAAGATTATGAAACTGAATACGAAGTTTTAGTTTTTGCCACCACAGAGGCAATATGGATTAGTCCAGCTATGAAATTTGAACAAACTTCCCAGATTCTCTTGGTGGCTCTGTCACTTTTCTTCTAAAAGCTATTCTGGCATTTAGCTCAATTTTGCACTCATTTTTAAATACAGATTTTCTGTTCCCTCACACTCCATAGTCTGTATACTTTTCCCTGGTTCTCTAGTATCTGCTATTTGCATCTTACTCCTGCCACTAACTGACCTTCCCCCTTTTCCTGGAAATACCCAGCTACCAACCAACTACCCCCAACCACCTGGGCCCTTCTCAATAATTTTTGACCATGAAGCTACAAAATGAGTCATAACAAAACCCATTTTGAAGTCCCTTTTTAGCTGGTGAAACCAGCATTGGTCAACTGTATTTTCATGTGGTTAGCAGATTTACATTAAGGTACTCATCATCATATCCAAGAATAAATATACAAACATAAATATATACATATACATATGAGTATATATATACACATATATGTATATGTGTGTATACACACACACACTCTCAAACAACTCCATTCTTCCAGGGGAAAATGCCTTGGCATCAACCTTGATATTTCTTTCATTCCTCACAGTATGTCTAGGAATCCTGCCATCTCTACCTACAAATTATATCTTGAATCCCTCTACTTCTCCCTATCTCCTGGTCGAAGTAATCATTATCTCTTCTGAATTTCTGTACATAAGTGCCCAATGGCAGGGGTCGCTGTGGTTTTATTCATTAATGTGTCCAGAAACCTAGAGTAGTGTCTAACACAGTAGGCTGGCAGTTAATATTTGTGGAATAAATGAAATAAATGAACGAATCAGTCAGTGTCATCTTACTGGATAGACCAGCATTTAGAAGGCTGGTTTCATATTAAAGAGAAACCTTATTAAGAGAGCCAAAAAATTACTCAAGTTTTTTTTTTCAGTTTTAGTGATACAGCAACTTGGGTGTATTTGACTGTCAAAAATTAACACTTTACTTTTGTAGATGGTATTGCTTACTTGTTACCAATTGAAATTAATTTTTGATATGTTGTCATCAATGATGTTTTCCCCCAAAACAGCCATAATTTAAAAGAATATATTAGGGGTGAGAATGTAGTTTCAAAGGAATGGTTTTTCTATTTAAAGACTGTATGGAAGTAACAGAACTATGAAAGTAACAGAACTAAGAAACTTAGTACTGACCTACTGTACCCTTCCAACGAGATTTGTTTAAGCCCTAATACGGGATTTAAGGAACTATATGAAGAAGAATAGAAAAGGCTAGTCTACGTTTACTTTTTCTTTATTACTGTACATCTTGCTACAGAGGAAGAATGCAAGGAAATAAATGGACTTACTTTGTCCTGAATTATTCATATTAATTGGTATATGGCCTGAGTTTTTTTTTTAAATAACTGCCAACATTTCCGATTGTGCAGGTAAATTTAGCATTTTGCACTACTCTCAGTAAAGCCTCTATCATGTGGAAGTTTCAAATGTTTGTAATATGTGTGGGATCCACTCCACTCCCTGTCATTCCTTGTCAGTGGGAACATTCATCTCTTACTGATTTCTCTAATACCTAAACTTTTTCTACTGCCAGTGAAAGATCCCCTCCCTACTCCCCCACCCCCCACCTCAGCATTGGTTTCTACATCTGGACTGATCTGAGCTTTTTTTTTCTTCCCTAAACCCATAATGTTAGGCCTAAAGTTATAACTGCAGCTCTAGTTTGAAAAATAGGACTTTGTGGCTTTCAGGTTGAGGTTTCTATTTTCTGTTCTGATTCTAGGTTTATTCTGCCCCTAAACTCTGGAACCTTACCAGTACCATGCAAATACATTTCTCTAGCTAAACTGAATTTTCCAGATTATTAGGAAATTACAGAATCATTAAGAGTCAGGAAAGGATTTGAGAACAACAGAGAATTCTAATGTTTAAATGTTTGTAGCATTTTTTGTATCCAAACTAAGATATATAGTTTTAGTCCAATAATATTAAGAGACAAGCTGACCTCCCAAGATACAATAGGAATGGAGGGAAGTGGGTTCTGAGGCCATAAAAACTGGAAAATTGCTATTCAGAGTAAAAGGACCTAGTTTAAAGTAAATGATTTTGTTTAAGCTGGCATTTCCCAAATTTATTTGAGGATAGAACCTTTTTCATATAAGGAAATTTCAACTTGCTTTATAATATTGGTGGAAAGAAAGCAGACACTTCAGTTCTCGCTATCTAGCAAATACATATGGAGTGACTGCTTTTTGCTACATACTATTCAAGATGCTGGCAATACCTGGAACAAACCAGACAAAAGCCCGTGGCTGTCTAAGGATTAGAAGTCCTAGCCAGGGGAGAAAGACAATAAGCAAAATTAAGTAGTATAGGTACTAAGTACTTTAGACGAACATGGGGCTAGTCAGGAGATCAGGAGTACAAGGATTACAATTTTAAATAGAGATGTAACCTCGAGCAAGTCACTTAGCTTCTCTCTGCTCCAAATCTGTAAGATGAAGCCACTCAACTAAGTCATCTCCAAGGCCCTGCTAGCAGGTCTGCTTTAAGAACCAAGAGTTGTCATAATCAAGCTGTAGTATTGCTGGGTCATGAACATCTCACTGAGCATTTGCAGTTACCTTAGTAGAAAAGGCTGATAAAAGTTATAGAACTGCTGCCAAATAAAAGCTTATGTAAACCTAAATAATTTGTAATACCCACAACAGAACAAAGCATTTGTATTAAATAAATGGAAAAAAACACCTTGTTGGTTCTATTTTTAATCTTGTGTGTACCTCAGTCCAGTCCAGTGAAGAAGCCTCTGCAGTAAAAGTACCAGTGGCTTTTAAGCAGATACTAGCATGCCCGTATGAGAAATTTGCAGCAGTATACATACTGCACTTCTGCCCTTATATCCTTTTGTAAAACGAAGGTCTATGACTCGATGTTGAAATGACCTTTCAGACAGTATTCCAGTGCCACATGCCTGAACTTGTGTCTCAGAGTAATTAGAAGCTTTGACTTACACATCTTGGTATACAGTGTTTATGTTAATTATAAATGTCTGAAAGTTTCCTGAAACTTTGTCTTCATAGCTTTTTATCAAAGACAGCCTGGCATTTGGGAGGAGGGTTGTGGATTGTGGTCCTAAGCCTTTGATTTTCAGCCTCTCATATTTGGAATGAAAATTAAAATCTACTTTTCAACTTGCCCAGATCACGGTAGTATATTTTTATATTCATCATTGTGAATAAGAAACTGTTGGGAATCAGAATCTTTAATACTTTTAAAATAACATTTCACTCTTAAGGCATTAGCTAAAAATTTCAAGTAGACCATGGGTCCCTAAAGTTCTAAAAGTATTCCCACTGACTTGTAGGAAAAGCTCAAAATAATATAATTAAATTGAGAAGCTCCTATCATACATAGGGATGCTCTTCCAAAATTGTTTCTAAATCAGACCTTGGAATTTCTTTTCCCATGGTGATTAGCCCTGTCTTCAAAAGCTGATCCTAGGCCCAACAATAACAGTCATTTTCATCTCCCCCTACTCATAGTCCATAACCCAAAGCCCAGTTTATAAGAAAATGCTTCATAATCATTCTGGAAGAAAAGACTGACTCCTACTTCACTATCTAGATAAGCTATGGAGTAGGTTCCTGTATATTAGAGAGAGAAGTAATGAGTATCCCAAGTTCCTCTGAAGTCTAGTCTCTGAAATGGCCCTGGATCAGACAAGGACTCCGATCCCATTTTAGCTGTGGCCCTCAGCAGTCCCACGGGTTCTGGTCCACTCTGAGGCCCCCACAGTTTAGTTCTGACGCGCCCCACTCTGTCGCCCCTCCTGCCGGCTCTAGTTGCCATATACAACCTGCTCTTTCCATTAAGCCTTTGCCCAAGAAGCCAAACTGTTAGGCACATTTACCAGTATAAAATAAGTACTCTTATTATTAAATAAGTACATTTACCAGTATAAAATAAGTACATTTACCAGTATAAAAATAAGTACTCTTTGTATATACATTTCATTCCTAATATATTCAGATATTGATGCACATAAAATTTATATCTGATTTGTACCATCTCCTTCAGGAAATAAGATATACTAAATCTACAGACTGTACAGTGTAGACTTCTGAAATTTTAAAGATAAGAAAATTGCATGGCTGACATCTTGCTCTCAGATATTTTATAAGAAAAGCCTGAGAAGAGCATAGCAACCCACTCCAGTGGGTTCTCCAGATTGCCTGGAGAATCCCATGGACAGAGGAGCCTGGCGGACTACAGTTCGTGGGCTCACACAGAGTTGAACATGACGGAACAACTTAGCACGCATGTACCATCTGCATTGCTCCTGCCCTGAAAACCACCTAGGAAAAGTGATGTAGAAACTCAGTTGTGGAAACTCTGTGGCAACTCATCATTCCTTAACCTCCAATTCCACCCCAGCTCCTCAGCTGGAGAAAAATACCATGACATGCACCCAGGATGCCCCTCAGAAACATGATCTGCCCTGACACCTGCCCCTGCTCCTGTGTGCACACTGCTCCCGTACACAGCAGAGGGTGGAGCAGCAGGCAGGAGGGAGCTTTGAGAAGCCCTGCTGTCATTCTCCATGATCAGATCAGATCAGTCACTCAGTCATGTCCGACTCTTTGCGACCCCATGAACCGCAGCACGCCAGGCCTCCCTGTCCATCACCAGCTCCCGGAGGTCACTCAGACTCACATCCATTGAGTCAGTGATGCCATCCAGCCATCTCATCCTCTGTCGTCCCCTTCTCCTCCTGCCCTCAGTCCCTCCCAGCATCAGAGTCTTCTCCAATGAGTCAACTCTTCGCATGAGGTGGCCAAAATACTGGAGTTTCAGCTTTAGCATCATTCCTTCCAAAGAAATTCCAGGATTGATCTCCTTCAGAATGGACTGGTTGGATCTTCTTGCAGTCCAAGGGACTCTCAAGAGTCTTCTCCATTCTCCATGATACTACCTCCTTTTTTTTTCTTTAATGGGTACTTTGATTTCTTTAAAGATACCGTTTTCCCCTCTAATTCTTCATTAATTATCAAACGTCAATGAAGTCAGAATTCTCTTCTTTTCTAAGAGACTAACCTACCTCTGTCTCTGATCCATAACTTCTCAGTGTCAGCCTTACTAACGTGTTAGAGACTGCATGATTCGTTGTTGTGGGGCCGTCCTGTGCACTGTAACGTGTTGGGCGACATCCCTGGCATCCCAAGAGATGCTGGGAGCCACCTGCCACACCCAGTGTCCCCTGTGGGGGGGCGAAACTGCCCCTTGGCGAAAACTGCTCTCTTGATCCCTGTGGCGGACAAGCTTCCAAACACTTCAATGGGTTCATAGCATAGGTTGTGTATTTTTTTTAACTTTGTTTCATTTTAACCTGATTCTTTCCTATTCTGTTCATTGTCATATTTTTCAAATGACTATAGCATTTTTTTTTTCTATTTGATATTCTTTTAAAGAATAAGAAAGCTTTCTATGCCCACCATCAGGCCAGACCTTAATGCTTTGAGTGGTGTGCACAGCAATTAATTCATGCAAGGTATTTCTGTTATTAAACCCTACAAGTTTACACAAAGACTTTCTGTGTATGTATGTGCTTAAAAATGAAAAAAAATGTATAGGAAGATAATTTTTCACCTTAAGAAGTATAAATGTTACTTAAGAAGAATCACAGTTAAGATGATAAGGAAAAGCCATGTTGTGTTTAGTAAATGTCTGAACTTTAGGACTCCAATAATTAAAAGCTTTCAGTGAAAGAATACTGAATATTTACAGAATTTGAGTATAAACTCTAATCACTCCTGCAAAATAGAAAAAAACTGTATGATTCTACTTTTTAAAAATGTAGTTTAGAATCTCCCAAAAGGAACAGTCTTCCATACTCCGATGGATAAAGTACTTATGCAGTCCCAGACCTGAACCCTGTAAGAAGTAAGACTGTAGGCCTAAACTGAAGCCAGAACCTGGCCTGGAAATCAGTTCACCACTGCTGTGGAAAATCTCCCCGAGCAGGTTCTCCAGATCTGCAGGGAGGGTTGAGGGGGAAGGTGAGTGGAGGTTAAGTGAGTCATGGATGAGGAAGGGATGTCATTCAAGCGTTCATACCTTCATTCCCTGTCCACCTGCTGCTGTACTAGACCTTAAGGAGAACATACACCTAGCAGCCAGCTAGCTCTGAGTCTTACTCTTCCCTTGATGGAAAGGGAAGATTTGGGGGAGAAGAAAGAGAATTAGAAAACACTTTTTCCCTCCTTGCTTGTCTACTCAATTGCCAAGAGTACATATTTGGAGGCTGGAGAGCAGGATTTTACATTCTTTCCAATAAAACCCATTCATTATCACCACCTAACACCATGGTGGCCCCTGTATACCCAAGGGAAGAAAGGTCTTGGGAGCTGGGAAGAGTGGTACAGTTGAAAGACAGAAATCTCCAGTCCATGCATTCACAGGTATTTATTAATCCCCCATTATGTGCCAGGAAAACACGCCTGGTACAGGGCCTCAGTAATCGAGAGCAATCCTGTCCCTTTGCTTCTGGGGCCACTCATCTAGGAAAGGAGCCAGGCCTTGAGCCAAGAGCATAGAAGACATCCGCCTGTTCCATAGTGTTGCCTAGTGCTTGGCCTTGGGGGCCTGCAGAATCACCTCTGTGGGCTGCTGACCTTGTTCTGTAAAATGAGGAGGAGGAGGAGGAGGGAGAAACACCCACCTGTGTTGTGCTGTGAATGTAATTACGGTATTCACCTTATGCTGCTAGTTTTACTTACTCTTCAAAAGTAGTACTCCAACAAGTAAGAATTAAAATGAAATGTGTATGTAATAAGACAGGAAAGGATTGGGATATAGACTGTCTCAGAGACCATCTAAATATGCAGAAGCTATTTAGCAGGGGGTCATGAAGCCACAGGCAGAAACTGTGTGTCTCAGAAGAGGAAGAGCTTTTCAGCAAGTTCACTGATAACTCTTCCATGTGAGATGTAAGCAATTTCTACTTTGAAAAGAAGAGGGTTCCTCTTATAGACTAATTACTGAGCTGATATAATTACTGACACTTTAGAGCAGAAAATTGAAATCAGAGTGTGGTAAGTTATAGGCATGCTTGTCAGATTCCTTGAATGATTCAGTAATTTAAATGGTATAAATATAAGTGCTCAAGAGGGTTTGGGTAAAAAATGAATGTCATTTGAAAAACAGTAAAGTCAGTCATCAGATCATTCTATAGCACATTTATAATTTGAGGTGTTTCTCTCTTTGTCCCCCTTTTAGCTTGTCAAAATCCCTAAAAATGATCCCCTCAACGAAGTGCATACCTTTAACTTCTATTTGTCAAATGTGGGTAAAGACAACCCTCAGGGCAGCTTTGACTGCATCCAGCAAACTTTCTCCAGGTAAGTGTGTTTCAAGGTATGCTGAAGGGAAAGTAATTTTTCTTTGAGGGTTTTTTTTTTTTTTTTTCTTAAATTAAAGAATAAAACACATAGTAGTAATTCCTTAAATATTTATTGACTTGAATTGCAGAGCTCACTTATTTATTTGAGAAATAGTGAGCACATACTATGTGCTAGAAATTATATTTGTCACTGTGGAATGTAATCACAAAAAATTTAAGATTCTTAACCCTCAAGGAATTTTTAAAGTATAGATTTTTTACCTATAGAACATGGTTTATTTTATTTTAATTAAAGACAAGTTTCAGGGATTTTTAAGTTCTTAATCACTGAATATAAGTAAGAGTACTTTATAGTTACAGGACTCCCAACCTCCAGGCCACACGACCGGGTACCTCTGGTCAGATCAGCCAGCGGCATTAGATTAGAAATAAAATGCACAATAAATGTAATGTGCTTGAATCATCACAAAGCCATCCCCACCCCTACTCCCAACCCCCACCGCCGATCTGTGGGAAAACTGTCTTTCACAGAACTGGTCCCTGGTGCCAGAAAGGTTAGAGACCACTGTGGTAGTAACCTCAAGACTCACACTCATGGATAAAGGAGGAAAATACATGTGTCTTATATATGCCCTTCCTCTCTCCCTGTGCAAGGCATGTTGTAAGATAGATTTTTAGAAATCTTTATTCTGCAACAGAATGGAAACTAGAAATTAACTCCAAGAGAGCAGTCCCTTCTGATTTTAACGGGGAAATGGAGGAAGACAAGAACACACACCCATAGCCCAGGGTGCCCATGGAACTCTTATATGCTTAGGTCCTCTGTAAACGATAAGCTGCTTGTTTCACTCTTCTTTGCTGTGGTTGTTTCTGATTAAAGAATGGGCCCCTTGAGTGGATAAAGACAAGGCTTTAGAGCCCCAGCCCCCCGAGAAACACTAACATTCAAGGTTCCCCAGGGCTGTCCATCCCTGTATCTCCCCTGTAGCTCTTGAAGCCATGAGCGCTTGCTGTGTTGTCGGGGAGAGAGAGCTGTATTCCCAGTGAGCTCAGGAGGCAGAGATACAAAAAGGACCCTGCACTGAAAGCGCTCTGAGTTTCTCCTCCCATTTAAGGCAACTAAATAACTTTTTGCTTTATCTTAACCTGCCATTTCCCCTGAGTATATGTTAATTTTGCTTTCTAAAAATTGCCTTTCCCCAAACTTGCACTTTTTGGTATAAGTTGCATTTGTTCCAGGTTATATAGACTTTCCTACACTGTTTACTGTGGTAGCCACTGGCTACATGTGGCTATTTACATTTCAGATGACAAAAGTGAAATAAAAGTTAGTCCTTCACTCATACTAACCACATATTACAGGCTAAATAACCACATGGCTAATGGCTCTCGTGCTAGACAGCACATATACAGAACGTTTGAAATTGCAGAAAGGTCTGCGGGACAGCGTTGTGTTAGATGGTAGCATTCCCAAGTAAAGGGGTCCTTGGTGACTGTTTACTTCCATCCTGCCACTTCACAGGTGATTTATCCATGTTACATAGCTGGTTAGTTAGTGGCTGGACTGAATGAGAACTGAGTTCTAACTCCCACCCCGGCGTTCTTTACAGACCACAGGGCACACCAATTTCTAATTGTGCCATCACCTATAATACTTGTCTTCAGCAAATTATTTTTTTCTAGAGAACATTTCAACATCAAATTGAACTCTGTCCAAAATTAGAATTTTACTAAGGAACTTAATTCCCTCTTCAAAACCAGGCCTGTCATCACAGGTAATATGGTTTCTCCCTAACCTCATCTCATAAATACCCTGTGTGTTTATTTCTACCTTGCTTATTTGGAGAAGGATTTAAGGTCACTTTACAAAAGTATCCATGATGGGCCAAACAGAAAAGAAACCATTACCGTGAGAAAATTGTCACAACTCCATTAGTATGATCCAAGTGTGGTAAGAATATACATTGAAATTTGCCATTATAAAAACAGAAGTGCTCAAACTCTCAGTTCACAACCTGGCAAGAATACCTTTGTATAATCTGGCTGCACCTTTTCTATTCAATTTGATTTTGGTTTTCCGTGGATCTTGTCTCTACTACAGCTGTGCAAGTTCTTCAAGGGCAAGGGTTCTCTTAAACCCATTTCCCAGTCTTGAAAGGGTTGGCTGACTCCACAAATAGATGTTCCAAGAATACATATTAACTAGTCTGTTTCTTATCTTTCGTTTAAAATCTCCTTGGGCCTCACTTTTCTTATACGTAAGATGCAAGAACTCTCACAGTCAAAAATTACCTTTTAAAAATTTCTTAACTCTGCCCATTCAGAGTCCTAGTGAAAATATATAATACAGCTCTATAAGTAATGCATATTCAAGTGTAGAAAACAGCTAGAGAAAGACTATAGGAACATCTATACACATGTGACACAGTATTTCAACTTTTAAGGCAACTGAGTTCAAAAAGGATGAGTAGAGAATGTGGGAAATGTCTTCTTGCCCACAATGTTGACAGCCCTATTCTGGTTTCATGTAAACATCTGTTTCTTGACCTTGGATGGTGTAAACTGTTGTTTCATCATGACTGGCAATAGGTTGAGCTTATTCTCACTATGGAAATTACTTAGTAATTAATAAGGGGAGATGCTGAAATTTAAGCTTCCTGCCACCAGCTCATCATACTGCAGTCTTTTCTTCCTTCCTCTTCTCCCCACTTCCTTTCCCTCCTTTCACTGATTTTTCAGCTCAGGTCGGCCTCATTAAAAAAGAAAATAAAAACAAAAACCCACCTTCCTTGCACTCACTTCTGGGCCCAAAGTCTAGTTCAGTCCCCACCATTCCACTGGATTATGCTCCCCAAAGCGAGCCTATACCTCCTTGCCCATAAACCCAGCAGCTGCTTACTGACTATTCTGGACTTGTTGCCTGCATTTCACCCTGTGGACCACCCTGATTCTTGAAGCATTTTATCCCCATGACTTGACACACTGTTCTTCTGATGCCCCTCCACCTCTCTGGCTGTACCTTTGCAGTCTCTCGTGATCTTCTTTTCATCTTCCTATTGATTATTTTAAATATTAGCGTTATTCACAGTCCATTCCCTCCTGAGACTGCGCCTTCTTCAAAGTCACCATGTCCAGCACTGAACTCATTTTCTCTCTCCCAGCCGTAGTATTCTAGTAACCCCCAGTAGCCTGGGCACACTCTTGCACACTCCCACTCCACCCCACCCTCCGTGGCTAATCACTGACCAAATCCTGTCAATGCTGCCTCCTCCGGTCTCTGAAATCTATTTGCTGTTCTGCATTCACACTACCCTTATCCTGGCTCAAGCCATCACTTCTTGTCTGTAATCCTTCAGTAGACTTCTGACTGGTCTCCAGCTTTCACGAGAGTGCCCCTTTCCTTTCAATCTGTTCTTCATCCTGATCGACTTTTCTACAGTATAAATGAGATGTTTTCTCTCTCTTGTTTTCAGTCTCTGTTATTCTTGGGATAAAGTCCAAAATCCATACTGTGACCTCCAAAGCCCTGTGTCATGTACTTCTTGCACCTTTTTCAGTCTCATCTCATTAATTATCCTTGCCACCTCTCTTTGGTCAAACTGAAAACCTGCTCCTAGCTCCCCCTAGGAGAGGTGGGACACGTTGGTTATCCCGCTAGAACGCTTCTGTCCTCCACCTCTCTACAGTCACCCCTCTAGATCACCTTGGGCACCGCTTCCTCTAGAAGCCTTTGCCTTGTGCACTAGTCCACGTGAAGTACTTCCCTGCGGGTCCCTGCTCCCTGTCATTTGTCACTCTGCATCATAATTTCCAGTGTGTTTATCCTTGTCACTCATTAGAGAGCTCCTCAAAGGAGGGACCACTTCTGTCAGTCTTTGTCACAGCCTGTGTACCTCACACTGCCTAGCCTGCAGTCTCTGCCCAATAAATATTCATGAGATGAATGAACTGACTTTTTAAAAATATAATTTATACAGTTGCTAGCAGTTAACAAAAATTTTGTCAACCCTTACTTCTTAGCATCATAACAAAGCTACTTCCAGTTAAGCTTTAGAAATAGAATATCAGGGCTATAGTGACATTTTCATTACTTCTATTTCTAGTCTAAGGCAATAGTAATTTCTTCGTAAAATACTAGCGTAAATGTTACCATGATCCCCTAATACAGCATGATACTTTGAATACAGAACTGTCTTCCTGGGCAGCATTAGTATTTGTGATTGTTTAACCAAAAGGTTTCTTTTTTAAAAGTATTTCTGCAAAAATCTCTTGTCTAGTATTTTTTTCATATATGCTATTATCAACAGATTATCTTATAGACATTTAACAATGTAAAAAAATAAATGTAAATATAAAGTTAAAAATGCTTAGGGTATTTTGATGAATAGTAACAAACTATGATATTTGGCAGTATTTTTGCCTCAAAATTAATCTTATTAAAAATAAAAGGAATTATTATGGTGGATCTGTTTCAGCTAGTCAGTGCTAAAGCATACACATTATGGTTCCATTAAAAGTAAGCTTTTAACATTTCTTACATCAGTAGTAGATAATTCTTTTAAAAATGAAAATAGAACTTCAGTGCCCATCAGGACCCTGGTCTTTACTCCAAATACTGTTTTGTTTCTTTTTTTTTTTTTTTTTCCAAAATTTCATAGATTGAGAGTTCATTTCAACCATTCTTTCCAGAGGGGGAAAAAAATACATGATATGAAATGAAGAAAAGAAACTTAAAAGTTTTAAAATAAGCTTTACATTTTAAAATGATTAATGTTAGTTATTTTGAATTTTAAAGTTATTATTAAAGCTGCTGATTGTAGAATTATACAATATCTGCTTGCCTTTATTGTACAAAATGTGGGACATCTCTAACAAGCCACCACATCTTACCTGACAGCTCTGGAGCCTCCCAGCTCAATTGCCTGGGATTTATACAAGATAAAATTACAGTGTGTGCAACAAATGACTCGTATCAGATGACACGAGAAAGAATGACCCAGGCAGAGGAGGAATCCCGCAACCGAAGCACAAAAGTTATCAAACCCGGTGGACCATATGTAGGTTGGTATAGATATTTCTCCTTCTTGCTGATTGATTGGAATAATTCAAGATCACTATAGGTAAATATTGGTAATATTAACTTAATGAAAACACAGAAATTAGTACTGAGAATATTTTTAAAAACATGGTCAAAAGTCATTTGTCCTCTTCATACAGCTGATGGAATAGATGGAAATTTTACTTCTTTTATAAATCCCAAATCTTCTACTGGCTATTTATTATTACTTTACAGTCCTGGGGATCTGGTCAAGTTACTTCATTGTGTAAGACTGTGATAGTGGTACCGCTGTACTCGTCACTGGATGATGTCATTTCACTGGTGGACAGTATGGTTCTTATTTTGCACTTGTGTGGAGTTATTTTTTTATAGTAAATTATATTAGTAGAACTTATGAGTTTTCTATTAGAGTCAAAGGATCTTTGCACAAGGAATTTTTATTACAAAAGTATAAAATGTGTTTATGGCCAAGCATTAGTTAGTATAATGCTTCTATATATCATCTCAATTATGAATCCTCATCTCTTCATTAATTAAGAGACTGCCCCACTCCCTTCATTTTTATCATCAGCTCACTCAAGTATCCCTCAGATCAAAGGGAAGACCAGACCAGCCAGATGAGTCTCTCTTTTACGAGCCTATTAACAGTAGTAGTAGAATTACCCAGAGTGAGGATAAGCTCTGCGAGGCCATGGCTAGTTTAATAACACAAGTCACTGGATAGTAAATGATGAAAGGATATTAGTTTGAAAACATAAATGCTCACAAAAAGTCTCTTGAATAACCAAATCCCTTAATCAACATCTTTCTATGGTTTCGTATAATTCTACTTCTGTATTTGCCCATTGCTGCCCCAGTTACAATGCATTCAGCTTTGAGAAGCTCCACTAGTATCCTTAGTAAGTATTTCTTTGAAACAGAGCCAGTGCTCCTGGGACTTGGTGCTTAGCTTAGATACATTTAGTTTGGTTTAACAACAATTCATGGCTTCCCCAGGTATCTGTACCCACGGGGCCCAGTTCCCTGCCCAGTAAGTTACAAGCAATGAGATTTTTCATCTTCTCTTTCCTACCTGATAAGGTAACAACTTCCAACCTCTTTTCTTTCTTCTTACAAGTAACCTAATTAACTTTAGTAAGCTAAATCTCAAATTGTTTCTAAAATGTACAAGATCTGCACTTAAATTTAAGTGCAAGGTATGAATTTACTGTCCTTGTTGCTTTGAGAGTGTTTTTTAACTCTGTCCAACACTACCAATTTATAAAACATGAGATAAACTGGTATGTTTGACAAAGGAATATAAGACTCAAGCCATCAAAATGGTTAATTTTTCTTTCCAGTATAACCAGTTGAAAACCTCCACCTTGATTTACTCTAACGCTTGAAAATTGGCAGTGATCACTGTACTTTTCCAGGGAAAGATCTTGGGTGTACCCTGTGTCCATGTGTTTTTGTTTGTTTTGTAAGGTTGGTACAGTTCATTCACAGCTTACACAACAGACTTTTCAACACCCAGAGTCACACAGACCTAGTTGCCCTAATGGTGTGGGACTTTTGAAACTTGCAGGGTTTTTATTGGCACTTCCAATAATTTATATACATTTTCAGAGTGACCACATAGAATTTGAGGTTATCTAAACTTCTGAACCAGATTACATCTCTGCCCTGTGGAGACGAGGACACATACATTCTCCCCTGGCGGCGATCTCTGCCAGCCCAGCACTCTGTTAGCCTTCTCTTCAGCTCCCTGGGCTACACATCACAGCAGTGTTCTCTGGTCTTCAGTCTTGTCATTAACCTCCTCAGCCCTTTATTCTCTAAGTCAAATAACCCCAGCTCCTTTTAACTTTTCTTAATATGGCCCACATCCCAACCCTTTAATTATTCTTATTGCTCTCCTCTGGACTGCCTCCAGTTCTTCACCTCAGAACTCAAAACTGCACGTGCTACCCTTAAGAAAAGACTGATTTAAAAAAAAAAAAAAAAAAAGAACTGATCAGTTCTGTGTACAGTAGAGCAAAAGACTCCAGCTTGGCTCTACTGTATTTGTTTTTAATTTTTTTACTCTTCTTTATTATGGCGTGTGTTCGTCTTTTTCTTTTAGTTCTGTCAGTACCAGGCCCTCACCGTGTGTCTTTCCTTCCAGGCAGCTTGGTTTGTATCCTCCTGCTTTTTCCAGTGTCTCAAAACTGACTCACTCTGCGCTTTAAAATGTTTGTCCGTCACCCTTCAGTACTAACATTACTCAGCACTTAACGAGTGCTTCTGATGCACAAAGGACTGGTTAGCACTGTACATATAGTTAGTCACCTAAAGCTTACAATCACCCTATGAGGTGGGTAATCATTGCCTCTCCATTTCACATATGAAGCTGTTGGTATCAGCAAAGAGAAAAAACCAGGAGTTTGGCCTCATTAACAAGTTGCAGTTTTTTTCATAAGACAATAGGAGGTACCTCTTTAGTTCATAATTGAATTTATCTTACGAGATAATAACAGAAGTTGACCTCTGCCAGCTTAGAAGCCCCTGTAGAACAAGGTTTCTTTTAATAGTGTCAGCCGGGTAGAAGACAAATAGAAATAACGCTGGCGTCACTGTGGGTTGTGATGGCATCGTGCCAGGCCTCTGACAGTTGAATTAGGGCACAAGCCCAGCTTCAGGGAAGGAAGGCTGAGCTCCTAGGGTTCAGCTGGCCTAGGCAACCAGGAACGTGAGCTTCTGTGACCCTCCAGTGGGCTGCAGAGAAAAAAGCAAAGCCTGTTTGCCTGGAAAGGAACAGAAGAAGCGTTAACCTAGAAAATATGGTTATCATTTTGTCAGTAATATGTCCAGTTGTAGTCATGCCATTTATATCAGTGATGAGCACTGTTGTATTGTTATGATCCTTCCCCTTTGTTTAAAACAAAACACTTATCACCTCTAGTTTACCAGGATCTTACGTCTGCTCACTGACTCCTATCTAAATTCTGGAAATTTATTGAATCATAAATTTGTAAGTATGCTAATTATTTAGGTGTATTAAATAACCCAACCAATGTAATTTCTAAGATCCTTTTTCCAGTCTTTCCAACTTCTGCTCCCATCCTCCTTGTTTTTGATGTTAGTACCTATTTGAGTGACTTTGGACAAAATCATTTAACATGGAGACCTTAATTTTCTCAAATACTAAATAAAGGGTTTTGAACTTAGGTTAGCATCTAAGGTCCTTTGTCGTTCCAGCATGCTGTGACTGAGGTTTACATATGTTTTAATAGTAAACCTTTTGAAGAAGTGATCCCAAATGCTAAGTAGTGGAAATGGTTTCCCCTGCAGTAGATCATGTCTTTAACCATGACAGGGTCACACCACTGTCAAGGTCCTGCCAGTGTTTTTATTAAAGCTTCAGGTCCGTGTTGCTGGGGTTTCTGGTTAGGTTCCACAGAAAACAGAAACAACTGCAGAAGACACCTGCTGTCCCTGCTCTCCTTCGGATGGCCTGCTTTAACACCTTCCTTTCAGATTGTTTACTCAGAGTCATTAAAGGGATAAGTCCTATCACCAGCGTATTAAATGGAGAAGCTGAAAGTGGACTCCTTGTTAGGAAACAAAACAGTTCAGATTTAGTCCCAGATTACCCAACTCTGTCAGACCTGCTGCTGCTGTTTATATAAGGAGCCCAGGGAATTGATTAGCAGTTGGGTCGGGGAAGAGAATCAGGTTCTCCCACAGGCTTTATTAAAAGGACTTTTCTGAGGCAAATGTAAGAAAATAAAAATAAAGTCTTTCTTCTGCCCACTTTGAACCTGACATTTTCCTGCTCTGTTTTATTTTTTTTTTATTTTTTAACTTTAGCATCTCAATTTTCTAACTGCTTACATACAATACTGGTGTTTTCTTCATCTGTAGCCTGTCTTCCCTTAAATCAGAGGACTCCTTCCTGGTTAAATTGGCACAAATTGATGGGGAGGCGGGGAGCCAGTGACTTTTGTGTAAAACCCCGTGGCCCAGTGTGGCTCCATTCTTCTTTAATCATTTGAAAGAAATGGGTTACTGGCTATTTAAAATGCGATAAAGGTGAAGTGAGTGTTGTGCAGGTAGGAGACTCATGGACTGATGATAGTCTAGCATTCCATCCCAGCTGATACTCCAGGGCAGTCGTATCCCTAACCAGATCCTAATTTCTTGCCAGACATCATACTTAGACCCCTCTTAAGGTCACAGTGAGCCTGCCTTATTTGGCTGCCCTCTGTCCACGTCAGGGAGGGTGGGGTAAACTCAGGAGACCTTGGGGGCTCTCCTGAGACCGGGGACCAGAGGTTGGTCAGACCTACAGAAGAGGTCGGGCAGCCTGCGACACAGTGATAGTCCTGTTTTTGTTTTCATTTCTATTTGCCTTCCTTGCTGGCCTGAATTCATTCTAACTCACCAGTCATGGTAGTGTGAGTTAGCTAAAAACCATCCTCCACCCCTCCCCCACCCCAGAGAGTGTGGGAAAGGGATCCACAGTCAGCTTGGTTTGGGGAAGTGGAAGTTAAGCAGGTTTCAAGGGGGAGGGGAATGTGGAATTTATATCATTTCCTAAACTCTCCTGACCTTTATTCTTTCTTTCCACAAATTCCTATTAAAATTTCAAGGAATAGTGCTATTTGCTAACACTGTTGCGACTGAGAAGTGGGGGGTTGGAAGGTTTGCAGTTGCCATATTAGAAATTTCAACGTGTCTTCAAACTCGGGCAGCCTGGTAATGTGGGAAAACACAGGACAGGCCACCTTGATTCTGCTCCTCTGCCATCTGCTTGTTCTCTTGCTGTCATTCACTTTGATACTCTTCTGGTCAGTTGACTTTGTGAGCCATCAAATCTGACTGACAAAGCAGCCAGAGCTTCGTCTACAGGAAGCTGGCAGCCCAACATGAATCAAGAACAGACACTGGGCATTTGTTCATAAAATCTTTCCAATAAAAGAAATACAAGTAGGAAACCTTGGGTATTAATCACAGAATCTTCCAAATACTAAATGAGCACTTTACTCTTTGAGCTTATCCCATTGAAACTCTACTTTTCTCATCTGTGAAATGGGACCAAGGCCTACCTCATCAGGTTAACTGTGAGACTATATTATATGTGTAAAGTTCTTAGCACAGTGCCCCACCTTCATCCCGTAATTGGTGCAAGATAAATATTAGTTCCCTGCACATCTGACACTGATCTAACTATCTCTGAAGAAAAATATAGAAACCAGATCTAAAGTGAAGTGAAGTCGCTCAGTCGTGTCCGACTCAGCGACCCCTGGACTGGGCCTACCAGGCTCCTCCATCCACGGGATTTTCCAGGCAAGAGTACTGGGGTGGGGTGAAATCCACCTCCAAAACTCTAATTGTACCTTAATTTAATAGCTTCTCTTATCCCTGGGCTGCTGCTGCTGCTGCTAAGTCGCTTCAGTCGTGACCGACTCTGTGCGATCCCATAGACGGCAGCCCACCAGGCTCCTCTGTCCCTGGGATTCTCCAGGCAAGAATACTGGAGTGGGTTGCCATTTCCTTCTCCAATGCATGAAAGTGAAAAGTAAAAGTGAAGTATCCCTGGGCAGTGACCCTTTAATGTTGGTTTCTTTGTTGGTCAGTATTTTGATCTGATATTTACAATTGGTGATGTCCAGATTGTAAAGAAATGTAAGAGCCAGTGAGATCATTCTTTTTCCTTTAGGTAGGTTTACAGCAAATAAACAGCCCTTCTGGCCAGGCCATGAGGACCCAGCATGGACAGGACTGCTCTTCAGTAAAGTTCCTGCCCCAAGCGGCTTTCACCCAGTCACAGCACAGGAGAGACTGCTCTTGCTTCTCCATTGTTTCTAATTGCTAGTATTATCCCTAGTGCAGTTGCTCCACGTTGGCTGTCATTACCGGTTCTTCCTTCTCTTTAACCCAAGGGCATAGAGTTGGAGGCTCTTGTAATGAACTCTGAGATTTCACCTCAGAAATCATAAAGTGAGGGTCAGTCCAGTTTCATTCTTATTTTTGTTTCTTCTGCAAGGAATGGTCACCAGGTGTTGTCAGTGACCAGCCATGTCCTAATGGCTTCACCCACATGTGAATCCACATAGCCCATAGTATTTTCTAGAAGCAGCCGCTTGCCAAACACTTGTCACTGTCAAGTTTAAGCAAACAGTGAGTTGATTGTGTGCATGACACTGGCCTGTGCAGAACTGGGGTGAGGGCCTCCTCTTACTGCTCCACTCCTCTAACTCACCTGGGTAGTCTCAGCACCACAGAGAAGGGATCTGATTGTCTGGCCTGCTGAGACTGTGTTGTTGGTTGGTTGGTTTTGTTTGTTTTTTGACTCAGAGTTTGTTGTGCTCTGTTGAAAAGCAATATCACTCGTGAATACCTTGGTGAAGGTTGACCCCAAATTATAACTGCCTCTTCTCTTCGTGGCTTCTGAATCTGAAATTAAGCTAATGACTAAGCTCAGCTGAGAGTATGTCGTTAGTGAGACAAACAGATATTTTCCACATTTAGCATGTTTGTTGTATTCATGTCTGAAAGAAACGACATACATAAGTTCTGTAAGTAGCACAGGTGAATATGGAAATTATTTCCACCTAACATCAAATGCCTACAGCCTTAAAATGTCCAGTGTGTTGCTATGGTGTGTGTCACTAGTTATTATCCATGTATAGCTAAGTGGCCAAAATGCTTCTAAAAGTTTTATTTATTCCAATAAACGATTCTATCAGAAAATTGCAAATCTATATTTTAGGCCATTTATTCAGAATGCTTTCAGTTTGCATATCTTTCTATAAAACAAAAGCTGAAATATGAGGTCATTATTCCTTCCAGAAATGAAAAGACGCCTAAATCAGTCATGGAAGTTGAGATGCTCATGTTCCTGCCCGCCAAGTGTGTTAACAATGTCATTTCTGCTGGACTTTAGGGAAAAGAGTGCAAATTCGGAAAGCTCCTCAAGCTGTTTCAGATGCAGTGCCTGAAAGGAAAAGGTCAACCCCCATGAACCCTGCAAATACAATTCGCAAGACACACAGCAGCAACAGTGTCGCTCAGCGGCCGTATCGGGACAGGGTGATTCACTTGCTGGCACTGAAGGCCTATAAGAAACCTGAGCTGCTGGCCCGACTGCAGAAAGATGGTGTCAATCAGAAAGACAAGAACTCCCTTGGAGCAGTTCTGCAGCAGGTGAGGAGAGCTGGAGAGAGTTCTGTCTGCCCACCGTCTTGTTGGGGAGTTCATTTAAGAAGGCTTGTTATTATTATCGAGTTAGAGAAATTTCAGGATCGTTTTGATCAATGGTATATGAACATTAGCTTAAATTCATCTTGGTTTAAACATTTAATGAAAAACTAACAGTTACATTAGGTTTTATAAGTTAGAGGCTTCTGAACGATTAGAAAAAAGTTTCAAGTCCTTATCTTCATTTGGATTAAACAAATTTTGCTTGAAAGTCCATTAAAAAAAATGAGTTTTTGCTGTCTGTTTTGGTACTGAATGTACTAAACTGTTGCCATACTTTTTACTGGTTTATGTAGATGAAGTTATACAGTGTATTTTTTGGTCTTTGGTTGGTATAAACTAGAATATTTTTACTTACTAAATAATTGTGAATATCTTACCCTGTATGCTCTTTCTGTCTGTAATACTCAGCCTTTTTCTACCATTGGATATGCTGAAATCAGTCACCTGTCTTCATTAAAGGATATGAATGTGTTAAGTATTAGCTCTGATCAGTTACCATAAAATAACAAGCTTATGTATAAATGTAGGTCATTACTTTTGTTAAAGTCAACAGTTCTTCAGGCTGTAACTTCCTGTATTTTTCAGAATGACTTTGGGTCATAAATGTTGGTTAGCATTCAAATCCACTATAAATCACAGTCTGCTTTCTTTTTTTCTAAAGCAGTAACGTTTTCAAGGTTTTTAAATTTCATCTTTAAAAAATAAAATACACCTTCAGGTTTCCATCTATTATAAGTCTATTTTTTATCTATTTTCTCTTATATTCATATCATGATACTAAATGTCATGAAAGAGTACAATCATAATCTTCAGTTCTGGGTTAACCAGTCCCCAAGATATCTTGAGCAATCTCAACGATCTTATTAAGTCATTTGATTACTTTTTGAAAACACTTAATTTAAATCCATCTGTCACATAGCAGTTTTAAGAGCTCAAGAGACAGGATGAAAGAAAGAATGAGGATGAAGGTATAGTTATGTGTGTTCAGTTTTTTGTTTAGAGAAGGAGAGAGGTTCTTTTGTGGCTGAACTTTCAGAAAGGTTGTAAATTACCTCCTAGGTTAGAGAATGAGAGGGCAAAATGATGGCAGAAGCAGTTCACACAGAGGCTGCTACTGATGTGCGTCAGTGGTCATGTGATCATGTATGTGTATATAATTTTTAAATGTAGGTGTACTTACGTCCTGAGCAAGTGAGACATGAGTGCCATTACTGCTGACTATCTGATAGAATCTTGAGCATAGTCTAGATCCGCAGCATAACTGCAGATTAGAATCGCTTTGGGAGCTTTTTTCAGAGAAAGCAATGGCACCCCACTCCAGTACTCTTGCCTGGGAAATCCCACGGACGGAGGAGCCTGGTAGGCTGCAGTCTATGGGGTCGCTAAGAGTCGGACATGACTGAGCGACTTCCCTTTCACTTTTCACTTTCATGCATTGGAGAAGGAATGGCAGCCCACTCCAGTGTTCTTGCCTGGAGAAACCCAGGGACAGGGGAGCCTGGTGGGCTGCCGTCTATGGGGTTGCACAGAGTCAGACACAACTGAAGCGACTTAGCAGCAGTAGCAGCAGCAGGGAGCTTTTTTAAAAATGCCAGTTCCTGGACTTTGCCCCAGAACAACAAAATGGAGCAACTGAATGGATCCTGAGCCACTGACAGATAGGGAGTGAAGGAAAAGGAACGCCTGTGTGCAGAAGGGTGAGGAGTCCTGTCTACACACCCTCTCTTTGGAAGATGTCTGTTAGACATACCCAAATGGAAACGGATATTCAGTAGGTAGTTACATGTAAGGGTCTGGGCCAGAGAGCAACTGAAGCTGGAGTTATAAATTAGGAGCTAGCAGAATGTAGATTGTAAAATCATTGTATTTATTTCACTTTGAGAAATCTGATTGTATCTCATTTTAATTTTTTTTTTAATTTTAAGAGAAGCCTATTGTTTTCTACTGTATATCAATATTGTTAGTATTCAGCTGAGCTGTGAGAAAAGCATAAAATATCTATTATATTGTACTTTTAAAAGACATGGAAAGAAGTAAAGTTATTTAAAAATACCATTCCAGTAGGAAAATAAAAGAATACCTCTCTGCCAGCCTTGGAAATGACTCTTGGTTCAGCCCCTGAATCCATACATTTATGTTGTTAATGGAGCCTGGACCTGGACGCACAAGGAATTGTAGGAAAAGATTACACTTGCAAATAAACTGGCTGACTAATAACAGTAATTTGGGGATTGTTTTGGTTTCTGTTTCCATTTACTGGTTTGGGGGAATTTCAAGGATTTCGAAAAAGTGGTTCTTCAGGAGAACTGGCAGCCATAAGGAGCAAGCTTAGCAAGCCAGGATGACACACAAGATCATCAGAACTGGTTCAGGATGGGGAACACGTGTATATCCATGGAGGATTCACGTTGATGTATGGGAAAACCAATACAATATTGTAAAGTAATTCAGATCAGATCAGATCAGTTGCTCAGTCATGTCCAACTCTTTGCGACCCCATGAATTGCAGCACGCCAGGCCTCCTTGTCCATCACCAACTCCCGGAGTTCACTGAGACTCACGTCCATCGAGTCAGTGATGCCATCCAGCCATCTCATCCTCTGTCGTCCCCTTCTCCTCTTGCCCCCAATCCCTCCCAGCATCAGAATCTTTTCCAATGAGTCAACTCTTCCCATGAGGTGGCCAAAGTACCAGAGTTTCAGCTTTAGCATCATTCCTTTCAAAGAAATTCCAGGGCTCATCTCCTTTAAAATGGACTGGTTGGATCTCCTTGCAGTCCAAGGGACTCTCAAGAATCTTCTCCAACACCACAGTTCAAAAGCATCAATTCTTCGGTGCTCAGCCTTCTTCACAGTCCAAATCTCACACCCATACATGACCACAGGAAAGACCATAGCCTTGACTAGACGAACCTTTGTTGGCAAAGTAATGTCTCTGCTTTTGAATATGCTATCTAGGTTGGTCATAACTTTCCTTCCAAGCAGTAAGCATCTTTTAATTTCATGGCTGCAGTCACCATCTGCAGTGATTTTGGAGCCCAGAAAAATAAAGTCTGACACTGTTTCCACTGTTTCCACATCTATTTCCCATGAAGTGCTAGGACCGGATGCCATGATCTTCGTTTTCTGAATGTTGAGCTTTAAGCCAACTTTTTCACTCTCCACTTTCACTTTCATCAAGAGGCTTTTTAGTTCCTCTTGACTTTCTGCCATAAGAGTGGTGTCATCTGCATATCTGAGGTTATTGATATTTCTCCCAGCAATCTTGATTCCAACTTGTGTTTCTTCCAGTCCAGCATTTCTCATGATGTACTCTGCATAGAAGTTAAATAAACAGGGTGACAATATACAGCCTTGACGTACTCCTTTTCCTATTTGGAACCAGTCTGTTGTTCCATGTCCAGTTCGAACTGTTGCTTCCTGACCTGCATACAAATTTCTCAAGAGGCAGGTCAGGTGGTCTGGTATTCCCATCTCTTTCAGAATTGTCCACAGTTTCTTGTGATCCACACAGTCAAAGGCTTTAGCATAGTCAATAAAGCAGAAATAGATGTTTTTCTGGAACTCTCTTGCTTTTTCCATGATCCAGCAGATGTTGGCAATTTGATCTCTGGTTCCTCTGCCTTTTCTAAAACCAGCTTGAACATCAGGAAGTTCACAGTTCACATATTGCTGAAGCCTGGCTTGAAGAATTTTGAGCATTACTTTATTAGCGTGTGAGATGAGTGCAGTTGTGTGGTAGTTTGAGCATTCTTTGGCATTGGAATGAAAACTGACCTTTTCCAGTCCTGTGGCCACTGCGGAGTTTTCCAAATTTGCTGGCATATTGAGTGCAGCACTTTCACAGCATCATCTTTCAGGATTTGGAATAGCTCAACTGGAATTCTATCACCTCCCCTAGCTTTGTTCATAGTGATGCTTTCTAAGGCCCACTTGACCTCACATTCCAGGATGTTTGGCTCTAGGTCAGTGATCACACCATCGTGATTATCTGGGTTGTGAAGATCTTTTTTGTACAGTTCTTCTGTGTATTCTTGCCACCTTATCTTAATATCTTCTGCTTCTGTTAGGTCCATACCATTTCTGTCCTTTATTGAGCCCATCTTTGCATGAAATGTTCAGTAATGTTAATGTTAATGTAAATTAATTAGCCTCCAATTAAAATAAATAAATTTAAATTTTAAAAAAAGATCATCAGAACTGATACTATTTATGAAGATAATTTCTGTTGATTACTGAAGGGAAAGTTTTGTAAACCAGCATATAGGTACTGTTTGATTTCTACTTAACACAAGTGGTCAGGGACTTGTATGGTGACTCAAAAGTAATGGAGTTAATGTTGTATAGTTGCTAAGTCCTAAATCTTTTGCAACCCCACAGACTAGCCTGCCAGGCTCCTCTGACTATGGGATTTCCAGGCAAGAATTCTGGAGTGGGTTGCCATTTCCTTCTCCAGGGAATTTTTCCAACCTAGGGATGGAACAGCATCTCTTGCATTGGCAGGTGGATTCTTTACCACTGAGCCACCTGGAAAGCCCCAGTGGAGTTATAGCCAGAAATAAACAACAAAGTTGTTAAGAAAACTGTCTTAGATTCCTTTGACTAGGAAAAAAAAATTATTAAAAAAAAACCTTCCTCCACTTTTTGCATAATGGTATAATTACTATTTAACATACAGCAGCCATCCAGGAAAAAAAAAATAAATATGCATATAAAGTTTTTTTTTAATTCCCCAAGTGAAGTCAATAGTATTTATTGAGATCTGGCATATGCAAAGCTAGCAGTCCCTTTGGAGACATTTGGTATAGTTATTTTCAGTATAAATCCAAAAGATTGCCTGTTTTAGGCTAGGAAATCACAAAAAGATCTAATGTTCTGTTTTCACACCATGTTCCAGGTAGCCAATCTGAATCCTAAGGACCTCTCATACACCTTAAAGGATTATGTTTTTAAAGAGCTTCAAAGAGACTGGCCTGGATACAATGAAATAGACAGACGGTCATTAGAGTCAGTGCTCTCAAGGTAAGTTCTATTTTTTTTTTTCCCCCTGCCTTTAAAAATGATGCAAATAAGTAATTATTTTAGTAATTGTTAGTTTAGGGTTGAGATGGAAAAAAAGAAGCAAGGGTAGGCTTTCTATCATGAACATTTGAAAACTGTCTCCCTAACTGGGACATGTGTGTGCTTTACAGAAAATTAAACCCATCTCAGAATGCTGCCAGCACCAGCCGTTCAGAATCTCCTGTATGTTCTAGTAGAGACACTGCATCTTCTCCTCAGGTATTGCATAAACTTATATAATCATAGCTCTGAAATGGACTTTAGGTACCATTTTTTTCAGGTTGTCTGATTTACATGTAAGAGAAATTAGACCCAGAAAAAGCTATATAGCCTCCCTACCCAAAGTCACATAGCAAGTTGTGACTAGCTCAGACAGAGCTCACTCTAGAATTCAGATCCCAGCTCCCAACCCAGAACTCTTTACCACTACATAGCACTATTTGTCATTAAGGTACTTAATGTCTACCTTGCTATTCGGTTCTTTAAGTTTTCATTTTGTTGAGATTATCTACTTTTCCATTTAATCACTAACTAGAAGACAATATTTATTCAGCCTCATATCAAGTCTTAGATTATAGAGAAATTGAATATATAAGCAAATAAAAAGTTCTGCCATTTCCATATATGTTTTCTCAAAGCACTTTTTGACTAGATCCCAATCAGACTATTCCAGTTAGACTCCATTCCAGTTTAGAGTTTCCCCCAAAAGATTCAGTTGGAAGAAGGTGTGGAGATCCTGAACAGTGTAAGAGTTCAAGCCCACCTGGTTCTCAGACCGCCTCGAACGCTCTCAGGTCTCTAGGACTAGCGGTGAGACCAACCTGTCTCCCCCAGTGTTGTAGACAGAGTGCTCCTGGCCCTGAACCCCACTCCTGAGGCTTAGGGAGATGGGACAGAAGTGGGGATCAACTCTCTGACTTCCCTTTTTATTTTAAATACTGTTGTTGTTGCTGGATTAGGATGATATTAGCATGATTTTTTTTTTTTTACTTTTTAAAAATAAATTCCATATTATTTTTATGGACCAGTTGTTAAGACTTATCTTTTAATCCAGTGAAGAGATATATTTAAGGGGGGCCAGGGAGGAAGTAGATAGTATTTCAGCAATGATACAGATTTATCGAGAAACTATTTTGAAGGTACTAGTTGTTCCCATCTTAAGACGGTAAATAATAAGTAACAGCCAAAATACTTGTAACTGCAGCGTCTTAGCACATTCAAAGAGATCAAATAAATGTAGGCTTGATGCCCTGTTCCTTCCCCTGTTGATTCTGACAACCAATAATGGTTGGTTATATTCAGAGGAGGTTCTCATTGAATGTAAGTAGGTCAGCTGTGGCCAGCAGAAGGAGGAGGCCACCTCTATTTAATACACTTCCTGAGTGATATAATCCACATAAATTGGCCTAGTCTGTCAAGTGGAGAAGGAAATGGCAACCCACTCCAGTACTTTTGCCTGGAAAATCCCACGGATGGAGGAGCCTGGTAGGCTCTAGTCCATGGGGTCACTAAGAGTCAGACACGACTGAGCCACTTCCCTTTCACTTTTCACTTTCCTGCATTGGAGAAGAAAATGGCAACCCACTCCAGTGTTCTTGCCTGGAGAATCCCAGGGACAGAGGAGCCTACTGGGCTGCCGTTTATGGGGTCACACAGAGTCGGACATGACTGAATCGACTTAGCAGCAGCAGTAGCAGTCTCTCAAGGAATTGAGGGTGGGGTTGCATGATCAGAAAGTATAATCTGATATATCTCTTCAAGAAACATGTTAGGGGGCCTTCCCTGGTGTTCCAGTGGCTAAGTCTCCATGCCTCCAACGCAGGGGGTCCAGGTTTGATCCCTGGTCAGGCAACTAGATCCCACATACCCTAACTAAGACCCAGTGCAGTCAAAAAAGTAAATAAATTAAAAAAAAAAAAAAAAAAAAAACATATTTTCCAGATTCTGGTTTTTTTACACTAGACATGAAAGCTTATTGTAGGTTGTACCTTAAGCTCGGAGAATAGTTAACACGATGCTGGTGATGAATTTAAATTGGTTATAAATTTAAGTATGAATAAAATTACTCAGTTCATATGGTAACGAGTGACACATGTATTACATTTTAGTGCAAACCGGCTTATTTATTTTTTTTTCTTCTCTGTTTCCCCCTCACCACCACCCCTAGAAACGGCTTTTGGATTCAGATTTCATTGATCCTTTAATGAATAAAAAGGCTCGAATATCTCACCTGACAAACAGAGTGCCGCCAACATTAAATGGTCATTTGAATCCCACCAGTGAAAAATCCGCTGCAGGCCTCCCGCCGCCCCCTGCAGCCGCTGCCATCCCCACGCCTCCACCGCTGCCTTCAACCCACCTGCCTGTCTCCAACCCGCCTCAGACTGTAAATTCTAACTCCAATTCCCCTAGCACTCCAGAAGGCCGGGGGACTCAAGACCTACCTGTTGACAGTTTTAGTCAAGATGGTAGTATCTATGAGGACCAGCAAGACAAATATACCTCTAGGACTTCTCTGGAAACCTTACCCCCTGGTTCAGTTCTACTAAAGTGTCCAGAGCCTATGGAAGAAAACCATTCGTCTCACAAAAAGTCCAAGAAGAAGTCTAAAAAACACAAGGAAAAGGACCAAATAAAAAAGCAAGACGATGAGATGATTGAGGAAAAGGAAGAGGACCTTAAAAGAGAAGAGGAAATTGCCAAGCTGAACGACTCCAATCCGGATTCCAATGAAGGTATTTTGCATTTGTAAAAACCCAACTCTGTGGGTTAAATGAACAGGAAGAGGGGACTGTGCTGAGTGTGAGAGTGTGCTGTTTAGAATTAGTAATGCTTTTTTATCAAGTGACCTGCTGTTTAGTTATTAATTTTAGTATTGTCCTTTGGAGCAAGTTTCTTTCTCTTCCATTTTACAGTAGTCATTTTCTGTCTCTTCTTAGCCAACTATTAACCATGGTTTTCTGTATTTATTAATAAGATGGTGACATCTGAAAATGACCTTTGGTCCTCTAGGGATCCCCTTTGAGAAGGTGGACTTTGTTGCTCTTCTCCAGAGCTGTCAAAGTATTGTGCAACCTCAACGTGACCTATCATATGCCATTCTTGAACTGATTTAACCAGACACACAATTAGCAATAAAAATACTCATTTCCTTCTTTGCCAAAGAAACAGGGTCAACCCTGCTTTAATTAATAATAGCACAGGGGAAATGTCAAATTCTTTATAAAACAGGCGAGGTAAAATTACATGTGGAGATCCGTAGCATCATCTTCATTCAGAGTGAAAGCAGTTTGTCTTGTGCAAGGCTATTGGTGACTAGCTTGATAGATTTGGGGTTTTTTTCTCCACGCCCCCCCCCCAATTTTGAGAACATTGTTTGAGTAAACTAACATCAGTTGTTATTAATAAATTTAACCATTTCAAATTTCTGGAAGCTTTAAAAGTCAAATATCTAGAGACCCAAAGAAGCCTAAAATCATGCTTTACCTCTGAAGAACAGTTAGTCGGTAGAAACACTGCTTACCTAAGGTGTAACGATCTTTAAAACCTAATGACATAATTAGATTTCTCTTACTCCATATATTTAAAACGTAATGTCTTACACACCAGCATAAAGAAGATCCATGCTCATCATTTAGGACTGCTACCAGTTTTAAACCCAGCATAACTAAGGTAAAATTCCCCAGAAAAATACAACTTTAGAAAATGTACTTCAGTGATTAGACTTTAAGGAGTTTTATCTTTATGTGATTCACCCATAATACTGAAAGCCTGTGGTACTTAGATTTAACTGACCATTTTAACCATAGAAGAGAAACTTGGATTATGGGAATAGTATGATTCAGTGCCTTTACTGATGTGGATTGAGTATATTACCCATCAAAGCATAGCTGTTGAAATATTTAGATCAGCGTGGTAGTGTATAGTAGCCCAAGAGTCAGCTGTAAGCTTTTTCCCTCAAATACTATCATACTTGAAGTTGCCAGATCAAGAAAAGAAAAGAGAATAATGAAACTTTGTGCTCAGTGAGCCAGATTCCTGGGTATGCTCCACTCCACACCTCCTACCATCAGAAGGTAATCCTGAGTCAGAGACATCTGCTGGGAGGACTGGACCCCAGAACGTCGAGTCCTACAGCAGAGTTTGACTATTTTCCCACTTGGAAGCCGAGAGAAGCAGACCTAGTCTCTAAATCCTTCACTAAGGATGGACCAGCCTGTCCAGATTATCATAAACTGAGGACCGATTCAGACCCACATGCTCTGCACCCATTGAAATTTATCTGATGTCTGTGGCAAAAGAAAAGCCAGGTGACAAGCACTCAATGCCTTTTCCTTTAAGATTCAGGCTGTTGTAAAAACAAGCTTTTACCTAAGCCTGAATCAGATACGCAAACACAGTAAGTCCACAAGGTCTGCATAATTTGTTTAGTGTGGTTTGTCCTTTAAAATATTAAACCAAGAAATTATTAAATACTCACTCTTGTTTTATATTGAACATGTATGTTTTGCCAGCAGGCAGGGCTTGGGTTTGAGTTACTAGTTTAATTCTACTTTGAATGATAAAAAAAATTACCCTAATAAAAAATCTAAACATACCCTCTGGAAATGGTACATTCAAACAAATGGAATACTGAGGGGTTCACAGTGTAATTCTGAGTGACTGACTTGATTTATCTATTTATTTTGGCCTCGTAAGAAAAAAACCCATGTAGTACTATGAGGGTTAGAGATTTGAGGAGTGTAAATTGTTCACTAATAACATTTTAAATTACTTTAAATTGGTGGAAAGACTTCCTGCCCAATTGCACTGTCTGCATACAAAAAGAATAGCAGCAAAAATACAGTGATTGAAGCAGTCTGCTACCTGACTTCATTATCTCATCTGCCTTATTTGAATCCTACAAAAAGTAGATGTTGATATAAAGTTTGTATGTCCCATTGTCTGGCTGCATCTGCCACCACAGTCTTTGAATTGCTGGGCAGATGCCACAACTGTTGTTGAAAGAATAGAAGACTGACCTTGGGTTAAGATGGAATTCCTTTATTGTGCAGACACTGCAGTAGCCAGGGTGCTTTCAATGCCTGGCGTCGGTTCTGCTGGTGCTGGTCATAGGGCCTCTATTGTTCGTGCTCAATTGTATTCCTTGCTCACTGTTGCTTATTGAGATGGAAGAATAGAATTTGAGGAAAAGTGTTCCAGATGTTTCTGATCTATTTTAGAATTATAGGCATTTTGTAACCATACTGTTTGGTGAACGCTTGAAAAAAAATTTTTTTTTTCTTTGCAGGAGTTAAAGAGGATTGCACTGCCTCCATGGAGCCTTCTTCAACAATTGAACTCCCAGATTATTTGATGTAAGTTCAAATGTCTGCCAATGGGGGAGAACTGTTCAATTTTAGAAAGTATGCAAACTCTTTTCCCATAATTTGCAAATCAGAACAGTAAGAAGTTCAGAAATAGAGTCCTGGAGCCACCCCTGCAATTGAAAGGCTGCCATTAAGCCTGCTCGTCCCCAGTCCACTCTTGTCAGCTTCACCAGGTTGTGCCTGCCCCTGCCCTGAGCTCTGCTCGGTGGCCTTTAAGTATAGAGAAGCCTGTCCTTTGCTCTGAGGCCAGCCCAAGCATTTGATTATGGAAGATTTCAGGGATCTTACGCTTCAAAGCTGACAGTCTGTCAGTGCACAGTCCTTCATTTGGGCCCCCTGCCCCCGCCCCGCCCAAAGGGACAATTTATTACTGATAAAGTGCTTAAACCTCTGCAGTTAATACAAAGGAGAAGGCAATGGCACCCCACTCTAGTACTCTTGCCTGGAGAATCCCAGGGACAGGGGAGCCTGATGGGCTGCCATCTATGGGATCGCACAGAGTCAGACACAACTGAAGCGACTTAGCAGCAGCAGCAGAGATAGGTGGCTTTTGATTTAAATAAAGCTATGCCATAAAATTAAGAGGAGAGAGCAGTAAAATTTGCTCATTTCGCTCTAATATTAGTTATAATGTTTTTCTTGTGATAACAAGTTGCTAAATGCTAAGCTGGGGACTTTCTTATAACTGGTCATCACAGAAATTATAACTTGGACACATAATTCTAGCTTTTTTTTTTTTACAGACTCAAAGGCTTTTGTAAGAAGAAAATAATTAAGTTATAAGAGTCTAGAAAAATGGAGAGTGAAAGAACACTCAGATTTACTCACCAGTAGCTTAGAAAATGGAGAAGGCAATGGCACCCCACTCCAGTACTCTTGCCTGGAAAATCCCATGGACGGAGGAGCCTGGTGGGCTGTAGTCCATGGGGTTGCTAAGAGTCGGACATGACTGAGCGACTTCATTTTTACTTTTTCACTTTCATGCATTGGAGAAGGAAATGGCAACCCACTCCAGTGTTCTTGCCTGAAGAATCCCAGGGACGGGGGAGCCTGGTGGGCTGCCGTCTATGGGGTCGCACAGAGACGGACACCACTGAAGCGACTTAGCAGCAGCAGCAGCAGGAGCAGCTTAGAAAATTAACAGATAGCTTACATGTAGACTGGAAAATGGAACCTGGGCTGTATGAACATTTTTTCTTTATCAGTAGCATCTCATGGTGTGCAAAGTTAAACTATGTGGTTTAGTGCTCCGTGTCTCATGAAACGTTCATTTCCAGAGTAGAAAATATTTTACACTAAAAATGTGTTACTTTGCTTAACAGTAGTGGTGAAAGCTATACTTATTTGGGAATGATACAGCATGGAATGATAATGCTGGTTATCATCTCTTAACTAAAAGGAATCCAGGAAACCATGCTGAATACTCTCTCATCTTAAAAGTCTGTGTTTGGGGCCGGGGGGTGCGGGGGTGGGTTGGAAAAGCTGCTGCCACTGAGTTGGCCCGGTCAGGGATGGATGGGGGACAGAGCCTGGCTCCACTGACGTGGGGGGTCACCTCTCCAAATGCGTTCCCTTTCAAGTCTTGTGAAAGGTGGCCCCCTCTAATAACAGCTGCAGTGCTGTGCTCTCATTCTCTTTCGACGGATTTTGAATTCCTCTTATATAATAGTAATACTGCTGTATATTTGTTACATAGGACAAAATCATGTGGGGAGACTCAAAAGTAATTCTAACCGTTCCCTCATGTATTCAGAGTGTTGGCTGTGTTTTGTCAACTTAAGCAATTAATTCTGTACTTAATAAGTTGTTTCTAACTTACTGATCTACAGATGGTTGCTGCAGATATCTGCCTTGGTGCATTTCTGTATGTTTGTCATTTTCTAGCTCTTTTAAAAATCATGAAAATATATAACCTCCATGATTGCTTAATTTACTTAAGCAGTTTATTTTAACCAAAGCTATCTTATATAAATACTGCAGATTTTCTTAAAATGGTGATAAAGCATGAAATTTCAGAAAAATCACTAAAAATATAGAACTTAAACCTATTTATTATGAAAACCAAAAGGAGATCCTATAAAACCTTTAATGACCAGCCTCTGAATAATTCATACTGAACCATAACAGTCCTAATTTTTTTATAATATGAACACTTCTTAATAAGACTGTGCTTGTGACTTATCCAAAGTATTTAACATTTTATTCCATCACTACATTAAGAGCCAACTGCAGAACCATAACAGTTTTTATTAAAAATAATGAAATACTTTTCATTAAAATGTCAGTATAACCAAATAATCTTCTATAATAGCAACACAACTGCTGGCCACTTTGGTACTCTTTTCCCTAAGGGAGTAATTAAATTAAATAAGGAGGGTATGGCCTCAGGTGTGATTTTGAAGAAAGTAGGATAAATGTTTTATATAACAAATGGAACCTGAGTTTCAGCTAAGCCGTTTTGCTTATGAATGCTTATCCCCAAGAACCTTTCTAGAGAGGACTGCTTCCCTGCTTGGCTGGTGAGGTTCCTTTTATAGCACGTACACTAGCAGGGCGGCTTTAAATCAGCATACTACCACTGTTTCAATTACACTTAGAAAATTAAACCTCCACACGGTCTAACTCAGCAGGAATAAAAATATTAATGAGGACAGTAATGTTGCTCACTGCATCACTTTTCTCACATTTGCAAATAGACATCTGTGCTATTTTGCATTTTAAACAAAACTGGTAAGATTGTCTAAAACCATTCTTGAGAGGACTGAACTCCCAAAATCTTCTTCAGTAAAGAATAGATGTGTACCCCCAGGGTACTCTGAAGCTCCTGCCTGAAATTGCTTCAAAATCTCAGTTTTTTTCTCAAAAAATCAAGGGAATTTTGCATCCCATGACAGGAGCACAGACTGCAAAGACCCAGATCCACAAATGATATAAAGTTTAATATTATTGATTTACTTACCACCACTGAACAGACTGACAGTGGGAAGATGACCTTCATTCTCTAGGTCCCTAGAGATACTCTCACCCTGAGGTAAAATATTTGTAGCCTTTCTATTAAGAAAATAAACTGATAGTATAAAACTGGCTTTCTGTTACACATAGTATGGCAGTAAAAGTTTGAAAAGAACTAGAGAATTATTCCTTTTTTCCCCCTTTTTTATTTTTCCTACTCTTATTTTTTTTTTTTAATGGTAAAACAATCTCGCTTTTGTATTTTATGTTTGCCTCCCCAGAAATGGGAGGAAAGGCAGAGGGAACGGCCTGAGGCACCTTGCTGGCAGCAGGTGTGCAAGGCCAAAGACAGAGACGCCCTCTCATAAAGCAGCGGGTCTAGAGAGCGCTCTGCCTTCAGCCCTTGGTGACTGTGTGACATTCTCCTGGCCTCGCGGTCCCCCACCAGCCCTCCGCTCTCCACGTGACTCTAACACACGGGCTGGCCTCTGCCGCTAACTGCCTCTGTCAGTTATTTCGAGTACAGAAAGCTTTAGGAAGCTAACTCTGTGTAAGTGCTGTCTTCTAGTTGCACTGTAATTCCATTGCCACCATGGTTTTGGTTTTTTTTTCCCCCCACATTTACTCTCCTTCACCAAGGTTTTTAAACTCTGCTATGGGATAGTTTTACCTGGAAGGTCTTTGAAGGAGTGGCAGGCCGCAAGCAGTGGTAGAGTGGGACTCAACCTAGGGAAACAATGCACAGATGTGGTTTCCAAATATTTGGCTTAAATATTGTGCGTCGTGTTTGTTCTACAGCTCCTCTCCATTTACCTTTTGTCTTATTAGAAAATATATTGCCATCGTCTCCTATGAGCAGCGCCAGAATTACAAGGATGACTTCAACGCTGAGTATGATGAATATAGGGCCCTGCATGCCAGAATGGAGACTGTGGCTAGAAGATTTATCAAACTAGATGCACAGAGAAAACGCCTTTCTCCAGGCTCAAAAGAGTATCAGGTAAACACATGTGTTCCTCAATGAATTGACTTCATATTTTGCCTTCTTCCTTTCTCTGCCCTGCCCATCCCCAGACATCCTGCTAGCCTTCAGAGCAGGTCCTTTCACAGACCAGCCTCTCTGCAGCTTTTGGCCTTGACTTAGAATTAGCTAGGAAAATAAATATTTGAAACAGTTCTTAAAAATAAGTAACACGATGAGCCTCTATTTCCTCCAATGTAAAAAAAATCACTATTTTTACATAATATGTATAAAATGTATAATATATACTCATATACTTCCCGTGACATAACATGTAGTGTATGGAGAAAAATACAGATGACTAAATAGGGGGAAAAAAAAGCTGGATATGGGATTCATCAAAATATTTGACTGCGTTACCTACTCAACTCAGACTGTAGTTCTTATATCTGATGCTATTTCCCAAAATTACTATTTTGAGTAAATTTATTTATTTTAAATCTTAGTCTGGCATAGAATATTAAAGGGAACCTCAGACCACTCCAGTTTGGGGTTTAAGTGAAGAAAAGCTGGGTGCTCCCAGCTAGTCCAGCTACTGACATTTGTTAGCAGATGTTAATCCGTTCTCACTTGCCTACCTTAAGTGGTAATATTACTACAGCTGACACAGAGCAGGAGAAGCCTGACCTGTCTCCACAGTGCTCTTAGAGCCCTCAGCCAAAGGACTGGTATTAATGGGAGTTCCCCTCCTTGTGTAGAACAGATAAGATTGTCGCACTTCACAGCCACAAATGGTGTCTCCATCATAGGCCACTGTTGTTCCAGCAGGAACCTACACGAGAAAAAGCATCTATGCCCTGAAAGTGAAAGTCACTCAGTCGTGTCCAACTCTTTGCAACCCCATGGACTCTTCAGTTTATGAAATTCTCCAGGCCAGAATACTGGAGTGGATATCCTTTCCCTTCTCCAGGGGATCTTCCCAACCCAGGGATCGAACCCAGGTTTCCCACGTTGCAGGCAGATTCTTTACCAGTTGAGCCATCAAGGAAGCCCTAGAGATTCATTATGTCTTCTATTAGTGGGCCTTCATCTTTTAAACAAGCTGCCTAAAGTTATAGAAGACTTTGCCAGAGGAGTGGGTGGCTGGGTGTGCAAGAAGTTAGTGATACAGTGGTTAGGAGTTTTTTTTTTTTTTCTTCTATATAGTTATTTACTAGAGTACCACAATTATATTTAAACTAAAATGTAATTCTAAAAAATTGCTTAGTGGTTAGGAGCAAGCTCTGAAGCCAGGCTGCTTGCATTTGGTTCTTACCTCTGCTCTACTTGTATGACCTTGGGAAGATTACTTGCCTGAAAATACTCAAAATCCCATCCATAGAGTGAGATGATTAGAGCTGTGCAGAACAAATGTAAGCATTTGGAAACTGCTTAGATGCATAGTATATCAGGTCATATGGTACATAAAAGTTAGCTCTTCTCTTGCAACTCAATTCTCCTCCCTAGAGGAAATCAGTATTACCAGTTCCCAGTGTATTCTTTGAGAAGGCTGTGTGATTATAAGATAGTATAATTTACAGAATAAATTCACAAATATCCCATAAGATCTCATCATTGATAAGATGCACCATTGTCTTATGTTCCAATAAGTTGAGATACTTTATTATCTGATTTCATTAAAAATTCTCAGAACATATTTTGTTTCTCCCTTATAAACAAATGATACCAAACTATATAAAATTGTTTGTACTTTGCTTTTTTCATTGAACAACATATATCTTAGAGAACTTTTTTACGTAAGCACATACAGCACTCCCCTCATCTTTAATGGCCTCTTAGGATTCCTTTGTAGGGACGAGTGGATGTTTAGACCGTGCTTACTTACTTCTGCTTTACACACAGCGCTGCAGCAAGTAGCCCTGAACATGTGTCATTTGATTCAGGTACAAGTAATCTGAAAGAAGTATAAATGCTGAGTCAGTTTTGCATTTGCAATCTTAATAGCAATTGCTAAACTGCCTTCCTTTAAGACTATACCAAATTACTTTCCATCATTAATATTTCCCACACCCTTGCCAATTGTGAGTTATCTGTTTATACCACAAAGAAAAACAGGTCTCTTCTGATTTCTAATTATTACTTTTCTAGAATGTTCATGAAGAAGTCTTACAAGAATATCAGAAGATAAAGCAGGTAGGTATCATCACTATTAGTTTTCTGACCTCATTGAGAAAGTATTATGAATTCCATAGTCTTACTCCTGTTTTGGTTTTTTTCATCCACAGTCTAGTCCCAATTACCACGAAGAAAAATACCGATGCGAGTATCTTCATAACAAGCTAGCTCACATCAAAAGACTAATAGGTGAATTTGACCAACAGCAAGCAGAGTCATGGCACTAGAGCTCTGCTTGGACCAGAAGATGTGAATAAACTTAAGCTTATTTATTTAAAATTCCAAATGAGTTGCTCTCAAAATTCTAAAAAATGAAACTTTGCCTGTTGAAAGTTTCAGTATTAGTAAACTTGAGTTACCTTTTTTTTTTTTTTCCTTGTTTTCCCATTTTACTTTGCTTCCTTGCATTTTTGAAGCTGCTTTTTCTGGTCCTTTCTTCGCCTTTAAGACTTGTGTTTGTGAATAGAAATAATTTTTTTTTAGATATTGGGGATCCAGTGTCTGTACTTCAAATCAACTTTTTTCCTTAAAAACTGTGTTTGTCATTAGAAATGATTTTCTTTCTTTTTTTTTTTAGATATTAGGATCCAGTGTCCACACTTCAAAGTTATGTATGTTTGAAAAAAAAAAAAAAAAGCAGTAACATGCAAGGTGAAATGCTTTTGGATAAACATAAGCCTATTTTCTGACCTTTCTTAATGCGAACTCTTTGCCTTAAATGGTAGAACATTTAGAAATTTGCACAAAATACAAAAAAAAAGTTAAAACATTGTTTTGGAGGGTTAAGAAATAGAAAGGTGTGTGAGTATGTGTATAGATGTATATACACACGTGTATATATAGGCTGACTTGATCTAGAACAGTAATCACCCTGCAAGTTAACCCCCCATTGCAATGGTTGCCTTAAGGTGTTTGCTAGTTGTGTACCTAGTGTGGTTACTCATTAGCTACACTGCTTCCCATTTGATTAGAGCAGTGGGAAGTACACTGTGGCCTACCAGCGTCTGAACGCGTGTGCTCGACCTGTGTGTGTGCAGAGGTGGTGTGGATGTGAGCGTGCATGGAGGAGAAAAGCTGCTACTCTCAGTAGGCCAAAACGCTCAGGTGAAACAACTGACGAGTGTTACTGTAGGTGTTTTTTTTTTCCTGTCAAATTGCTACTTCCATCATGGAAGACAAAAAGCATTTCCATTTCAGCCGTTTGTCAGCTTTATTAATGTTGGGCAAAATTGAGATGTTATGAAAATGAAACAGATCTATAGTTTTGGGGCAAAATTATAACATGAAATGTGTAGGTAACCTATTTATATACTGCTATAAAGTATTTTTTGAAGAGAGATATGCAAAGAAGCTATTACCTACATGAAATGTATATTTAAAGAATTTTTTTTTTCATCCTGGGTGCCAGGAATATAAAACAGAGCGGATATATTTAACCATAACATACTGTGATTCATCAAACAGCACAAACTTTCATTTCATGGAGTTTATCTGTTGACGTTGATTTAAACTATCATTTGTTTTATCGTGTGGGAACATAAGTTATGTGGTCAAGAATATAAGGGTTTTGAACTAATGTTGATACAGGTTGTGTTGTCTTATCGTATTGTTTTTCAAAGTGCTGCCAGTTTAAAAGGGAAGCATTATGTTTACAAATATGTTTTGAAATGTTTGCCAAAATTTTGGTGGTATCTTTAATAAAGATGTTTGTCTCCAGCATCCAAAAAAATATATAACTTCGTTGTGTATCGTTGTAAACCAGAAAATGCTGGTATCCAAAAACAACCTGAGAGAGCATGTAGATGGAATTTTGTCTTTGGAGTTCCAAAACATTAACAGGAAAGAGTAAATAATATGGTAAAGTACACTATACAAAGACGACAATAAGGCCCTGTGCACTGTAACTCTAATACATTACCACAGAAATTTGATTTCTACATAGCATGGACCTCCTAGGGAATTTGATTTTTTTTTTTTTTTAAAGCATTGAGATCCCTGGTGCTCTTCCTTTTACCTCAGAATTGGTACAATCATTGTGTTCATTGATATCAAACTTTCAGTTTGGAAAAAAAAAATAGGAAAAGACGCTTAACTGGGAATAAACTGGGTCCTCACTTCATTATGGTGGAGTCTCCTGAGAGATTCTTCCATAGGTAATGACCTCATAGAGGTCATTTCTTAGACATCTTGGCCTTTTAATCAAAGACCGTGTGCTGCTACTTGCTGTGAGTGGTGTTTCTCAAAAGCAAGGTGCTCGGGCCACTTGCATCCCCCAAATTAGAATCTCTGGAGATGGGGCCCACATAGCCACATTTTCGTAAGTATCCTCCAAGTAACTTCTGCAAGCTAAAGTGTAAGAACCTTTGGCTTGGAAGCGACTCTAAACATTTAGGTCTCTAAATCTCAAGGTCTTGAACCGAAATTCAGCTTTTTTTTTTTTTTTTAAGCCCATCTCTCAGCAGGTGCAAATCACTTTTCCTCTCAACATCATTTGAGGCACCCTCAATTGTTTCACTGCCAGCTCTTACTTTAAAACTTGTTTACAAATAAGGCAAGCCTTCCATTTGGTTAATTGTTGGCCCTTGGAGCTCCTACCCACTTCCATCAGCACGTCTTCTGGTTTACAAATTGGGTAACAATGGAAGCTGGAGATGCTTTCTGAAAATCCAGGATTGCACGCCCACAGACTTGACCACCTACCTATAAAAGCCTTAATTTAGATGTTTGTTGTGTACATTGGGCAGATCCTTGCAAAACGTGTATCTGTCTGTCTTGCAAATTTGAGAGATGTAAATCTCTGAATCTGCTGTTACCTGAGACTGCATCTCTTTTAAAGATAGGCATAGGCCTATTAAGATATTTATATTTATAATCATCTTTCATCTCCTACTGCAAGATTTTTAGATTCTCTCAAATAATTGCTGCAGGAATGGGTGGCCACGTAGTTACTCTGGTAGAATTTATTTAGGTTTTGTTTTGGTTCAATGTTGTTTTGTTTTTTGAGAGAAATAGTTAAGTGTAAAATAGCATTGTCAAGATGAGACAATGAGTTATTATTTGTTCATCACATTTCACCTAAAATAATTTGAAGCACTCTTGAAGATTTTTACCAACACCCATAAATTAACTCCAGAATGAATGAGCAGCTGATTTAATACAAACCAAAAATAGCATCAACTACATGTGGTTTTTTTGTTTTATGTGAGGATTTCACTTCCTGCCTTGTTGGTTATGTATTTCCCTTGGAATACTTGAGAGGGGTTAATACTCTCAGTAGAGATGAACGTTCAGAACTTGCTCTCACAGAAGTAATTGGTGTCATCAGCTGATATCGTTGCTGCATGCATTGATTATAAAAATCCAGTATTAACCTTCCCTCGTCTCTGACTGATATTTTAACCTTTATAGGAGTTTTCTTTCCCCTTAAAATATTTCACCTTATTCTGTCAAACAAATGCATAATTTCATGTTTGAAGCCAGGTGTTAAAATGAGGTTTAGACACAAATGGTCCATCAGTTCCGACCCTCTGCTTGGTTGCCTTGCCCCTTCCACTAATGCGTTCTTTGCTTCCGGAACGTGACTGAAACTCTCCAGCCAGTCCCCTTGTCTTGCTAGCCCGTGAGTAGAGTCACGGATGTGTGGGTTTTGCCTTTACTACCTTTAAGGTTCTTACAGTGTATCACTTGCCTAAGTGTTACTAAATCCTTCTCTTGTGTACCCTATGGGGAAAAATCAATAGCCAGCTTTGAGAGGAACCTCTTGGGGAAAAATATTAACTGACACAACTAAATGAAGGCAGCAGAAGATGTTATCAATGTCCTCTGTAACCTGAAAACTGAACAAAGCTATGAGGCTCATTTCAAAATATGTTGAAGTGTTAAAAAAAAATCTATACATATATATCTACGCTGTTTTCAGTTGTTCCACCCAAACCGTTTGAGGAAGGTAAGATGTCGCAGGGACTCTTCAGTTGTTAACTGAGCTCAGCAGCTGTGGTGGCCCCTGTTGTTCTACACCAATTTCAGTTCAATAAAAATGTTAACTTTGCAGTTCTGGTGTTTGTTTTTTCCTTTGTCTCATTTCAAATCTCTTAATTCTGTCTTTTTTTAAAAAAAAGAAAGAAATCCCACAACAGTTCTCAGTTCTCTCTGATGCCCTAAGGTAACTGATCTTGCTGGGACAGAGACATTACTTGCTGGTGACTCTAGGAAGTGGGAACACAGAGTATTTGGTTCAGGAGCCCCTGCTGCTGTTTTACAAGTGGAGGACATGCCCTCCAAAGGCAGCATCTACTAGGGGAATGATACTAACAGGTCCCTTTCATGGAGGATCTTCCGTTGGTTATCCATTTTGTATGTACTGTCCCGTTTCTCCTCACCACAACCCTGCTATCCCGATTTTATAGGCAAGGAAACTGAGGCTTTGGGTTTCCCAGGTGGCTCAGCGGTAAAGAATCCACTTGCAAGGCAGGAGACAACGGCCTTGATCCCTGGGTCGGGAAAATCCCCTAGAGGAAGAAATGGCAGCTGGCTCCAGTATTTTTGTTTGGGAAATCCCATGGACAGAGGAGCCTGGTGGGCTACAGTCCATGGGGTGGCAAAAGAGACAGGACTTAGCAACGAAGCAACAACAACAAACTGAGGCCTAGAGAAGTTAAGACACTTGCCTGTAAGACAAACAGCTAGTAAACGATGGCGCCTGACTTCAGAATCTGTGTTCTTAACCATGTTTCCATACTGCCCCCCCCCCCCATCCCATATGTCAATACCTATTTAGGGTAGGATCACTGTCACAAAGTGACAATTTCAGCAACACCCCGCAGGCTAGACTCTTAATTCAGAGGAGACAAGAATGTGTGTGTTGATACCTCATCGGTGATTCTCAGGAAGTCAATTCTGTCAGAAATGATAAATTTGAAAGAAGGCCAAGATACTTTTTGAGGAAATGTGTTTTCTTTATTTGCGGATGTGTACCATCTTCACAGTGGGCTATTGGAAAGAGACTGGGGGCAGGCAGAAGGAAGAAATGGCTACCGGCTACCATCTTAAAATTACATCATTTTTTTCTTCATATTAAAAGGCTGCCTCAGAGACATAACAGGCTCCAGTTCTAAGGGGAATCCAGTGTGAATCAGACATAAGAACCTTCTAGTTGGAGCCTTAACATGCAGTTTCTCCAGGTTTTCTGAAGGAAATGGAGGAGGAAGGAAAGCAAGCATCCATTGAGCACTAGTATTAAACATCCAGAATGGTCCCTGCCAGCCATGCTTCTGGTTGGTTTACAAGGCACCTCGGGAAGGAATGAGGCTCCCAATTGTATAATTATTTCAACAGCCCTCCCTCCCCGACTGGACACTGGACATTGTACTTGTCTTTTGAGTTCAACTTTTTTCCTCAGCTATACAGACTGGTTCCAAATAGGAATAGGAGTTCGTCAAGGCTGTATACTATCACCCTGCTTATTTAACTTATATGCAGAGTACATCATGAGAAATGCTGGACTGGAAGATACACAAGTTGGAATCAAGATTGCCAAGAGAAATATCAATAACCTCAGCTATGCAGATGACACCCTTATGGCAGAAAGTGAAGAGGAACTAAAAAGCCTCTTGATGAAAGTGAAAGTGGAGAGTGAAAAAGTTGGCTTAAAGCTCAACATTCAGAAAACGAAGATCATGATATCTGGTCTCATCACTTCATGGGAAATAGATGGGGAAACAGTGGAAACAGTGTCAGACTTTATTTTTCTGGGCTCCAAAATCACTGCAGATGGTGACTGCAGCCATGAAATTAAAAGACGCTTACTCCTTGGAAGGAAAGTTATGACCAACCTAGATAGCATATTCAAAAGCAGAGACATTACTTTGCCAACAAAGGTCCGTCTAGCCAAGGCTATGGTTTTTCCTGTGGCCATGTATGCATGTGAGAGCTGGACTGTGAAGAAGGCTGAGCGCTGAAGAATTGATGCTTTTGAACTGTGGTGTTGGAGAAGACTCTTGAGAGTCCCTTGGACTGCAAGGAGATCCAACCAGTCCATTCTGAAGGAGATGAGCCCTGGGATTTCTTTGGAAGGAATGAAGCTAAAGCTGAAACTCCACTACTTTGGCCACCTCATGCGAAGAGTTGACTCATTGGAGAAGACTCTGATGCTGGGAGGGATTGGGGGCAGAAGGAGAAGGGGACGACAGAGGATGAGATGGCTGGATGGCATCACTGACTCGATGGATGTAAGTCTGAGTGAACTCCGGGAGTTGGTGATGGACAGGGAGGCCTGGCGTGCTGCAATTCATGGGGTCACAGAGTCAGATACGACTTGAGCGACTGATCTGATCTGATAGAGTGAAAATATGCGTTCTTATCAGGGTATAGAAGAGGCTCAGTTATAGGTTGTAAAGCATTTGGGAATTCTGAAAACCAGCAATCTGCTGAATGCAACAGGGGAGAGTTTGGGTGTTTTCCTAGACCAGGGTGAGTCTGTTCTGGTTGCAAAGGAGACAAAAGTTGAGAGAAGTTTAAGGTTTAAAGGTGGAGCGTTTGAGGTTTCATTAAATGGTGACCTACATGGACCTGCCCCACTGGTTTTACCTTCCTGAGACTGAGGCGGGAGGCGGGCCGTGGCGTGGTGGTTCTGATATTTTGTGATTGCCTAATCCTCAAGTTGGGGTCAGATGAATCTGCCGTGAGATGGGGGAGATATTATTGACACCTCCTGCCTGGTTTATTCTGTGGGGGCTGGGCTGGTTTGCCTTACTGTAATTAGATACTTGGGATGATTTGGGCATCTGGAGATGAGTGGTAAGAATTCCTTATCTGTTTTGTGAAATAGAGTTCTTGCTAAAGATTGAGCCCACATAATTGGTCACCAGGTTTGAACTCGAAAGTTGGGGCTTCTAAAAGGCTGAACTTTCCTACACTTCATGGACTCCAGGGGGCTGACAGAATCCACTGTGGTGTAAATAGGCCACGGGATCTAGCAATCTCATCTGCTCCATGCTAGGTACACTGGCCTGCTTTCGGTTCTCCAGGAGCCCCTGCCCTCCCCTCCAAGCCTTTACTTAGTACCTGGAGTCCATTATGCACTCCCACCTCCACCCCCACTCCCTCACTTAGCTACGTCCCCCTCACCCTTAAAGTGCGTATGTGTGTGTGCATCATTACTGCATCGTGTCCGACTCTTCAAGACCCCATGGGCTGCAGCCTGCCAGGCTCCTCTGTCCATGGGTCACCCCTTAAACATCACTTCCTCCAGGATGCATTCTCTGACTTCTCAGACTAACTTGAGTCATCCTGGTGTATGTTCTCTTTCATCTTATTCTTTGTGGCATTTATCACAATTATGAAACAGTGAGAGACTTGATTTTGGGAGCACTCCAAAATCACTCCAGATGGTGACTGCAGTAATTAAAAGATTCTTGCTCCTTGAAAGAAAAGCTATGATCAACCTAGACAGCATATTAAAAAGCAGAGACATTACCAATAAAGGTCTGTCTAGTCAAAGCTATGATTTTTCCAGTAGTCATATATGGATGTGAGAGTTGGACTATAAAGAAAGCTGAGCACTGAAGAATTGATGCTTTTGAGCTGTGGTGTTGGAGAAGACTCTTGAGAGTCCCTTGGACTGCAAGGAGATCCAATCAGTCCATTCTGAAGATCAGCCCTGGGATTTCTTTGGAAGGAATGATGCTAAAGCTGAAACTCCAGTACTTTGGCCACCTGATGCGAAGAACTGACTCACTGGAAAAGACTCTGATGCTGGGAAAGATTGAAGGCAGGAGGAGAAGGGGACGACAGGATGAGATAGCTGGATGGTCGGTGGACTTGATGAACATGAGTTTGAGTAAGCTCCAGGAGTTGGTGATGGACACTGGCGTGCTGCAGTCCATGGGGTTGCAAAGAGTCAGACACGACTGAGCGACTGAACTGAACTGAACTATGTTTTTAATTAAACAAGTTTCATGAGAGTAGAGACTGCCTCGTTCATGGGTGTGAACAAGGGTCTCCAGCTGGGTCTCTACCTCCCAGCCTGGTGCCTGGCATATAGAAGGTGCTCAATAGAAACTAACTGAAAGAATGAATAAGGCAGGCTATTTATATATGTCATTTAAAATTCATGTGGCCAGAGGACTTGGATTACTGCGAAAGCCTGCTGTATCATTCAGGTTTGTGTGCCTTGCCACTATATCGTCCCAAAGTCATCATTTAGGAATTAGTTGCTGATGGCAGACTGATTTTACTTTGGGAATCCCTTTGCCATGATTAACGAATGGGACACCTTCAAAGGGTACATACAGCTCTTTCCAACACTGGCATTCATACCTCTAGTTACCTCTGGAATTTGAACATCTCCATGGCCTATACTGGTTTGGAACATAAAATGAGATGGTTTTAAAAGTTACCTTAATTGTTTATCATAACTGGCTGGTTCTGGCTTCACTTCCAAATTTCAATAGCTTTTCTCCCACTTCTCAGGGAGAGGGCGGCAGTCTGAGCATCTCTAGACTGATGTTTCTTGAAATTTGACACGTGCTTTTTATTGGCCTTTTTAATACCTGGCACTAACATAACTTTCCAAGCAGAAGACATTCTGAGAATAATCAAAGGACTTTGGGATTCCTGTAAGGACAGAGCTAGCTGGGCCTGTCTAGGGCACCTAGAACAAACAACCATCTTCATTTTGTAGATGATGAAAATTTTAACTGGCAGCCACCGGAGCAGGAGACCCTGGGAGCTCACAATTCTTCCTGGGGAGGCCGAGAACAGCCCAGCATCCACTGCTGGGAAGTGACAGGAAGACAGAGAGGCGGGGAAAGTGCCGAACAAGAAGCCACAGAACCAGCGGTGCAGAGCATGGAGTCCAGCTGCAGAGCACGGGCCAGTCTGCAAAGCCGTCCAGCCTCAGCTTCCCACTGAGTGGAACAGTACCTGCCTCAGAGGATTGTGATAATATATATCTAGAGCTGTGCTTGGCAGTTTTCTGTTTTTTTTTTTTTTTTTGCTGTTTATTTTCTAATTGCCTCCCTGGTGACTCAGCCGGTAAAGAACCTGTCTGGCAATGCAAGAGAGGCAAGAGATGCGGATTCGAGCCCTGGGTCAGGAAGATCCCCTGGAGAAGGGAATGGCAACCCACTCCAGTATTCTTGCTGGGAAAATGACATGGGCAGAGGAGCCTGGTGGTCTCCAGTCCATGGGGTCACAAAGAGTTGGACACGACTGAAGCGACTAACTCTTTATTTTCTATTTCTTTCCATCTTTAATTTCGACCTGGGGCGGGCTGGTCTTATAGCAAGGAACCTGACAAAGCAGCAGCCAACCAGAACTGAAAACCCTCTGAGATTTTTGTATAACAGTGACTGAGCCCCTGTGGTAGAGAAACACAACCTAGAGCATTTCCAAGCCTGTGCTCCTGAGTGCCCTGCAAAATAAGCTTTCTGGGTGAACCTTTTCAAGCACCGCGTTAGCTTCTCTTCACATCCCAACTACCAGTCTCTCAGACGCGGTGCGGATGCGTGTATTCCAAACTAAAGCTTCACTTTTAACATCCTCTCTGTTAATTTTCTTTTCCGTGTGTTTTCATCAGGGAGAGTTTTTAAAAAGAGCCTTGTATACAAGTCTAAGTGCTTCTCATCAGCAAGTTACCAGGGGGGGTTGACACAGTTCACTTCGGTTACGAGGCTTTGGGGAAAAGGCTCTTGAGAAAATGACTCTCTCAGGCCTGCAGACTTGCCCTTCCCCTCTCAAGGAAGAGTTCAATTTAAGGCAGCCTTGTCAAAGGGGTTGCCAAGAGGGTCTCCAGGGCTCTCGCTGCCACCTGAGCTACAGACTCTGCAGCTGAGAACAGCTGTAAGGGGGCACTGGGGACTGCTGGCAAATCGCCTCCCATCTCTCCCCATTTTCCCTTCCCCTCCTGCCCCTGTTGACGAGGCTTTATGCCTCCATAGCCAATTATCACCACCCACCTGCTCTTCCCTTAACTCACTGTTCTCATCCCAGTGATCTGTCCCCTCCCCTCTGCTAACTTGCACGTCCTATCTCTTTGATGAAAGACATCTCGGCTTACTAATAGAAGTTCCAAACCGACAAGCAAGACACAGTAGATTCTGGAAGTTAAAGTTCCTTGTGGTATAGACAGCAGCGTAGCACATGGAGTCCCTACCTGCCAGGGCCGAGCCCTGGTTCTGACATTTACCCGTCTCGCCCAGGGCAACTTGCCTACAGTCCTGAATCTTCCTTCTGCCATCCCTGGTGAGTTAGGACAGTATCTATCTTGGTTAGATACCCCGGTTATGTAAGGCTGAAATGGTTACATAAGGCTGGTTATATAAGGTTATGTACCATGGTATATTCAGGATGATATAAGAGACTGTTGCCTCCAACTAGAGGGACTAGTGGGCCAGTCCCACGTACCTACTTTCATGGCTGTTTCTCTGTCCCCAGAGATGAAAGCTCTGGCAGATCTAATTCCTCTAGGACAGCGCATCTTAGACGAGAAGCTCTGGGGTCACCTTCAGCGTAGGTTTCATGTTGGTAACCAAGAAGTCCAGTCTGCTATCACAGCCAAAATTCTGCAATGCATTTAACATGAATGCTTGTCCCCTCTGCTAGCTTATGCCTGCTTTAGGGGGGAAGCCAAATGCTTCTTGCCACCTGTCCCCCTCCTCCCACCTCTCGGTTCCCCCCTGCCCCATCCCCAGGGTTGAAGAAGCAGAGGGCAGGGAGGAGGTGTAAGGGGGAAACTATTTGTCCTTGGCTTGCTCTAGGCACTGTCAGAGCCAGTCCCAGGGGCCTGCGACAGTGCCCCGCTGGGCCCTCTCCTCCAGTGCTCTCAGAGCATCTCCTCCGCCAGCCCTCCAAGAGCACAGCCCCTGCCCACTCCTTCAGGCAGGAAGCCAGCAGCTTAGAGCCCTTTCGGAAGACCCACACCGACATGCCAGCTAGAGGTGCTGTGTTTGGTCTCTCATCACCCTCGCAGCCCAGCCACACACACAGATCAGCACTTTGGGCCCTGCAACCTTCACAAGCGCAGAGACTTCCAAACGCATAGCTCCCCTCTGCGGTAGGTCTGGGGGAGCCTTCAGACATAAATCAGCTTCCAACCACCTCTGTGTCCCCTAGGCTTGCAGAGTCACAAATCAAGTTTTCTTCTTAACTTTCCTGGAGTGTGATTACATGTAAAAAGCTGTATATATTTAATGAGTACAACTCAGTGAGTTTGAGGATAAGTGTGTACACTGCTGAAGCCATCAAGGCCACAAACATGTCCATCACCTCCCAAAGTCTCCTCTTGCCCCCTTTATTATGGTCATTTGTGTGTGTACATGCATGGAATAAGAATACCTAATATGGTATCTGCCCTCTTAGCAAATTTTATGTAATACGGTACCATTAGCTATAGGCACTCTGCTGTGTAGCGGATCTCAGAACTTTTCTTGCATTGCTGAAGCCATGTTGCCTCTGGCCATCACCTCTCCACCTCCACCCCCATCCCAGGCCCTGGTAACCACCATTCTACTCTGCCTCTATGAGTCTGACTATCATAGATTCCACATACAAGTGAGAAAACAAAGAATCTCTCTTCCTTTGTCTGACTGATTTCATTTCACATAATGTCCTCCAGGTCCATTCATGCTCTCACAAATGGAAAGACTTCTTGTTTAAGGCCGATGAATCCTCCCCTGCGTGTACACACCGCATTTTCTTTGCCCATTCATTCGTCTGTGAGCATCCAGGTCATTTCCCTATCTCAGCTATAACGAATGTGTTGCGATGAACATGGGCGTGCAAGTATCTCTGTGAACTTTTTAATAATTTCCATCCCTTTGGGCAAACATCCAGAAGTGGGATTGTTGGGTCATATGGTAGTTGTATTTATAATTTTTTAAGGAACTTTCATACTGTTTTCCATAGTGGCGACACTAATTTGCATTCCCACCAACAGTGTATCAGGTTCCCTTTTCTCTGTATCTTTGCCAACATCTAAGTGATCTCCACGAAGCCACTCTCAGCCCGAGGGGAGGGGAAGCACACTCTCAACTCTTCACAGAAGGCATCTGATTTCCCATGTTAGCTGACTTCTCAGAATCAACCCCCTTCTGCCAGTGAGGGGCCAGGAGCTATAGGGAACAAGACTGGGTTTTCTGATAACCTGCTCTACAAGCCCAGCATCTTGCTTTATGCCATAGGGGTAGATGCCATCTATCGTCTTGTGACTTCACCCCACGCTGTCAGAACTAGTCCTGTGTTAAACCCAGTCATACACACACAGGAGCTCCTCCACCACAGAACTCATGCTTTCATCCAACAAAGTTATGTGCACCTGGGCACTGGGCTAGATTGTGGGAAGGTACCACTGAACAGGACAAATGCAAACTACACAAATTATTTCATTCCAATGTGGTAAAGGATGCAAAATAAAAGGGTATCTCTGAGAGTGAGGAATAAGGGGACATGGGGCAGTGAGGGAAGTGGGCAAGGGCTTCTGGGGAACTGGCATTAAGGATGAGGAAGAGAAGGTGCCAGGAAGAGAGAGCACGGCTGAAAGGCGCCGAGAAGAAGGCCTTCAGCATCGCTCACTGATTGCATGTTCGTGCAAATCGCTTCTCATTAACAAGCGCCACCATTTAGGGTCTTGCTTTTCTGCTGCTGAATGTTGAGCTTTAAGCCAACTTTTTCACTCTCCTCTTTCACTTTCATCAAGAGGCTCTTTAGTTCTTCTTCACTTTCTGCCATAAGGGTGGTGTTATCTGCATATCTGAGGTTATTGATATTTCAATAACTTTTGAAAGTTATTGTTTTAAGCCATGATATTCTGAATGTTGGCTTAAAGCTCAACATTCAGAAAACTAAGATCATGGCATCTGGTCCCATCACTTCATGGCAAATAGATGGGGAAATAATGGAAACAGTGAGAGACTTTATTTTGGGGGGCTCCAAAGTCACTGCAGATGGTGACTGCAGCCATGAAATTAAAAGATTCTTGCTCCTTGGAAGAAAAGTTATGATCGACCTAGGCAGCATATTAAAAAGCTGAGACATTATTTTTCCAAAAAGGTCCATCTAATCAAGGCTATGGTTTTTCCAGTAGTCATGTATGGATGTGAGAATTGGACTATACAGACAGCTGAGCGCCGAAGAATAGATGCTTTTGAACTGTGGGGTTGGAGAAGACTCTGGAGAGTCCCTTGCACTGCAAGGAGATCCAACCAGTCCCTCCCAAAGGAAATCAGTCCTGAATCTTCATTGGAAGGACTGATGTTGAAGCTGAAACTCCAATATTTTGGCCACCAGATGCAAGAGCTGACTCATTGGAAAAGACCCTGATGCTGGGAAAGATTGAAGGCAGGAGGAGAAGGGGATGACAGAGGATGAGATGGTTGGATGGCATCACCAACTCAATGGACATGAGTTTGAGCAAGCTCCAGGAGTTGGTGATGGACAAGGAGGCCTGGCATGCTGCAGCCCACAGGGTCGCAAAGAGTTGGACACGACTGTGACTGAACTGAATTGAACTTTCTGTTGCTAAACTTGGTTCTCTCCATTGTAGCTTTGCCCGTGCTAAGCGATTCTGAGGCGATAACACCCAGAGAGGCCCGGACATGGTTCCCTCCTGAAGTGCGGCCACTGGAGGTTATTGTCTCTCAGAGGCATCTGAGTACTTGACGTTCCTTCCTGGGGGCCTCCTCCTGCTGCTACTACGTTTTGAGGAAAGTTTCCAAAATTGAGAGACACGGATTGAGTGGACAGTGGCTCCCCAACAGGTCCATGAGCTTCACAGGGGAAGGTGTGGGCTGGGGAGAAACAGTGATCGCCTTTCCCAGGAATTGGGGAGCCCACCGTCTCCCCTGAGGCTGGAGGCTGGTGTGAAACAAGCACACAGGGAGCCCAGGCCAGCAGATGCCCGCTGCCGAGGGGAGGCATCTGGGGCAATGGCAAGAAGTCTTGGCCATGATGACAGAGCCCTGTGAGCCAGAGGCAGTTTCTCTGCTGAAAGAAAGAAATAACATCCGTTCTACTGAAACTGCCAGCCCATTCTCTCTGTTGTCAGCAGTCAGGGAAAGCATTTGTGGTGTGACTCTAACAAAGCAATTGGTGGGCAAGCAGGATACTAAACAAGAGTGGACAGAGAGAGAGAGATCCCAAAAGGTCAGGGAAGCTGAAAAAGGCACTTCAGACAATAAAATGAGGTAAAGCAGGGAGGCGAGGGGGCTATTTGCTTAAAGCCCACTTTACAATGGACAACGCTTTGTGCCTTGTCCAGGCTCTTCCGCAGGTGTCCTCGATGGGTCCTCCCCTTAAACCCTTTAAAGCATGAAGTGGGACATCCCTGCAAGAACAGGCCAGAGGGTCAGGTGGCATCATGTCTAGGACAAGAATGCAACTCTTGCCTTTCCCAGCTGACACCCCTAGTGCCCCCCACATCTTGCCAGTGCTCCTTGCCCTCCCAGACTTGGTGCTGATCCCCCAAATTTACCTGGTAACACAGGCACCCCAGGTCTCCTTGGGACAGTTTTTCCTCTAAGAGTCCTGGAGTAAACCTCTTTTTATAGGACGTAAGATATCCATTTTCCTAGCTGAGCTCTGGGCCAGCTATGTTCCATTGCCTGGGCCCATTCAACCAGGCAAATGCCTCAGTCTGCTCTCTGAAACCCAGCCTTCTGCTCTGTCAAGCCCACCCTTGAGTTCGGGCCATTCTACAGATCACTGATGGTGCCCCCGGCTTCCTCCACTATCGCAACCATCCCCTTCACCTGTATTCTGCCCAGAGGTGGGGTGCGCTCCATCACAGTCAGACCAAGTGCCCACCTAAGTGGAAACAGAATCTTAAGGGACACTTCCAAGCAAATCAGTTTCACCAGATAGCTTTCTAACTCACTGACCATAACTGGTCATTCAGCAATAAATCACTTTGTCATTTATCTTTTCTTTTGTTGAGAAAAAAAAGAGTCATTTATACCTTTACAAAAATTTCAAACAGCACCTAGTAAATAACATACAAAGTAGAAGACTCCTGGTCTCACTGCCCTGCTCTAAGCCCCAAAGGGCACTGCAAAGGGTACATATTCATACACAGTTTTTCCTTCTGTTCAAATAGGATATCAACCTGTAGGCCTGCAACTTAATTTTTTTTCACTTAACAACATGACTTGCACATCATTCCATGTTAGTCCCTGTTGAAGTCTTTCATTCTTTTTAAGACTTGCATGGTATTCCATTGTTTTACCATAATTTTATAATTTAATCACTCCTGGTTGAGATTCAGATTATTCCTGGTAGTGAAAAACTAAAACCATTAGCAACAATGGCTAGATAAATTCTCTTTTCAACTGGTCAGTATCCCTCCTGACAAAACTCGACCTTGCCCCCACTCACTAAATCCTCTTAAAGCATGAGAAAGCCATAAAATACAAAGACTGTTTACAGGATGTTCAGAAATAATTTACAAAGGTAAAACTTTTAAATATTGTGCATCAATTTCTAAAAATGATCAAGGATATTTTGTTTCTCGATTTCAGCAACCTTGGATGCTGTGAATAAGGAGAGAAGAAAAATGCAAATTTCCCTACTGACAATTCTGGGCTATTACATCATATAATATGCTACATTGTATGTTTATTTTATATGTTTAGCATTTAAAATAGTTATTACATTCTGTTCTTGAACTATAATTTTGCATGCATCTGGTTTAGCTCTACTAAATGGATTTAAGACTCCATCTCAGTCCTCTGACACTATACCTTCCTGAGACTTAATTTTGATTCATCCTGTGGCTAACCAGATTGCATTGTCCACTTTTCTCTATAATTGAGTATCTCTGTCGAGAAATCTGAGGTCAGCCTACTCTTTCCCTCCTTATAGGATATTTGATTTTTCTGCCTAGATGCCTAGAAATTCTTACATTGTCCTTAGATTTCAGTAACTTGACTCACTCTGTCATTGTGTTGATTACTCTGTTGTCAGTTTTTTTCCTCTGAAATCTCTTCATCAGCAAAATCAGATCATACTTTGTATCAGTGGAGTTTTATTTTTGACATTTGTATTTCCTGCTGCATTTGTTCTGATCTCTACTTCAGGGACACCACTACCCCCAGATGCTGACTGGCTGTTGGCTGTCTTTAATAACTGCTATCTTCCTTCTATTTAATTTCATTTATTTGTTTTTTTTTTTAAATTCTGTAAATGCTATTTTATTCTCTCTAATCTGACCTCTGCACTGCTGAATATGTTTTCAACATCTGTTCTAATGTGGTTCTAATTTCTAGGATCTTTTTATTATCTTCAGTTTCTTTCATAACTCTTAACTCACTTTAAATTCAGTTCAGTTGCTAAGTCGTGTCTGACTCTTTGCAACCCCATGGACTGCAGCACACCAGGCCTCCCTGTCCATCACCAACTCCTGGAGTTTACTCAAACTCATGTCCATTGAGTCAGTGATGCCATCCAACCATCTCATCCTCTGTCGTCCCCTTCTCCTCCCGCCATCAATCTTTCCCAGCATCAGTGTCTTTTCCAATGAGTCAGTTCTTCTCATGAGGTGGCCAAAATATTGGCGTTTTGGCTTCAACATCAGTCCTTCCAATGAAGATTCAGGACTGATTTCCTTTAGGATGGACTGGTTGGATCTCCTTGCAGTCCAAGGGACTCTCAAGAGTCTTCTCCAACACCACAGCTCAAAAGCATCAATTCTTCAGCACTCAGCTTTCTTTACAGTCCAACTCTCACATCCATACACGACCACTGGAAAAACCACAGCTTTGACTAGACAGATTTTTGTCGGCAAAGTAATGTCTCAGCTTTTTAATATGCTGTCTAGGTTTGTCATAGCTTTTCTTCCAAGGAGCAAGGATTTTTTAATTTCATGGTTGTAGTCACCATCTGCAGTAACTTTGGAGCCCCCCAAAATAAAGTATGTCACTGTTTCCTCTGTTTCCCCATCTATTTGCCATGAAGTGATGGGACCAGATGCCATGATCTTAATTTTCTGAACTTACTTTTCCTTATTCTTCTTTGATATCTTTTTTATTCTCGAATTGTTTTTGAAAGATGTATTTGTCTTTTATTTCTTTGGGAGAAGAGATAAGTGTGCATCTGAGATTCTGTGGTTTGCTGGGATAATTCTTTTGAACAGCAGCCTTCATCTGCATTCTGATCATTGAGTTTCTTTCCTCCTTTTCACTTCTTTTTAAATTCACTCTTGGTCTTACTAGTATACCTCAGTCTGCATGGAAACATGGACTTTGCTCTGAAGGGAATGCTGTTCTGTCAGGCCTGGGAAGGAGGGTGAATATGGAGAGGTCATGGGTAAGCTAGAGCAGCTGCAGGTTTCACACCGGGTCTGATTCAACAGATTCAAGAGTAGTTTGGCCACAGTCATCGTATTCTGTGACCTCCCTTGTAAGGGGGTCCCCTAAGCCCGATGTCAGGAAGGATGGTGAGAGACTGTGGCCCTTGAATCTTTTGTTTAGTTGTCTACATCTATTTGTAGTTCCTTGTTTGACTCTCATCAGCCACTCCAAAACTGGCTGCCATTACCACTGATGCATCCTCTCTGCTTTGCCTCCTCAATAGGAATTCTATTGAGGGGGAAATAACTATGTCTTGCCCAATAGTGTCTTTCCATCTGCCTCACCATCCTCTCTTCTCTACTATGAAGAACAACCCCCACAAACAGTGCATTTTTCTTATGTCCCAACCCCACCTTCAGTCCTTGGTCTGAGGAGAAGAGCATCACCTGGGCCCCTTCCAGCTTTGAGAGGAATCTGAATCCTAACTGGACCCCAGAAGGTGTGTCTCAGCTCTCTACAGCCTCCTTCGACTCAGTCCTGATTCACTAATTTTGGCAGATAATGTGAGTTTGAGATTTTGGCTATTTCCCAGTTTCACTGCAAATGGACTTTTTCTATCAAAATTTCATCCTTTTACATTTCATCCTTCATGGAAGGGGGTAAAGAATATATAACTTTACCATTCTTTAGCTCCCTTGTAAGCGGGTCTTACAAGGGTCTTACAAGGGTCTTTATGTTTTCGAACTCTTAACTTCATCGTCTTCCTGGACTCATTTTGCTTTAGTTTCATTCAAAATTTTTTGTTGAAGAGATATGAGACGCAGAACAGTATGTAACAGGCTGCTTAAGATATAAAAATGAGCAAGACTCCAGATCAACTTTTAAGAAACATATAGTGTAACATGGGTAAGGTGAGATATCTCTAAGAAAGAACAGTATTAATTAAAGGCATTAAATGGGGTCAGTGAATGGTCACCATTATTATGACAGCGATGATGATGAAAGCCACTGTGGAGGGACTTCCCTGAAGGTCCGGTGGCTAAGACTCCACACTCCCAATGCAGGGGCCCTGGGTTTGATCCCTGGTCAGGGAACCAGGTCCCATGTGCTGCAACTAAGAGGTCGCACCCCACAACTAAAAAGACCCTGCGTGCTACAACTAGGACCCTGCTCAGCCAAATAAGTGAAAAAAAATTTTAAAGGCACTATGGAGAGTGTGACCATGCCCTTTGAAGCCATGATAAAAGTTAAAAGGAAAGAGAAGAAATTATGAACCACATTTATCCTACGTAACCTGAGGAAGGGGGTTAGGATGACAAGACAGTGGGCTTTTCAATACAGATATGGGCTCACCTCTCGGATGGTACAATTACTTGATGCCCTCAATGAAATCACTCCTCTCTGACCGTCAGTTTTCTGTTTGTTCAAGTACTCAATATTTCCAGTCTGTTGTCAGAATCTAGTGGAATAATGCAGGCCAAAGTCCCTACACAGTGCCCAGCTCATAGTAGCTATTTCATAAATGTTTATTTTCTTTCTGAATTAACTCTACTTGTTTATTACGCTTCATCCTTTGATTGCCATATTTATCCTGTCGTATTAACTAATACAAAGGAAGATTTTGTTTTAAAGATGAATGTTCTTATCAACCTGTGTTTATTACAGCTGTTATGTAATTGTATAACTCAATGATATCACCGCTCTACGAACCTTATCTCTAAAAGTATTAGTCTGATTCTTTGCAACCCAATGGACTATAGCCCACCAGGCTCCTCTGTCTATGGAATTCTCCAGGCAAGAATATTGGAGTGGGTAGCCATTCCCTTTTCTAGGGGATCTTCCCGCTCCAGGGATACAACCCAGATTTCCTGTATTTCAGGTAGATTCTTTACCTGGTCTGAGCCACTAGCTATCAACTAATATAAAGCTGGTATAAGGAAATGGTATTACCATGATGTACACTTTATCTTATATCCTGTCTTTTAAACAGAAATCCTAACCCCTTCTTTGAGAGGGAGATGCCTGTAACAGATTTGAACTGGGTTTACCCTAGTGCATACTTAGACAATTTCTCTCCTGATTCAAGGTCATCTCACTGAGAATATTTAGCATCTGCCTGAGGCTGGCTTAGAACCTTGCCAGTGTTTTCCACAGAGGCGCAATATTATCCACATAAAAAGAAAATAGGTCAGAATCTTCTGTAGTTGTGCTGCCTGGCTCCTCAGGTAAAGGTCACTCTTAATCCTCCTGCAGCTCCCAGAATGCAGTGTGCAATGTTTTGTTTTGTTTTAATATTCCAGGAAGGAAATGGCTTCCTTAAAGAAAACCAGGGAACACATTTTTTTCTCTTGAGTGCAAAGGACCCCCAAGTGGTTCACAATTCCATTTAAAACCCTGCAAAGCTGAGTTCTGGGGAAAATTCAAGGTGGTATTTTTCCTATAGTTAAATTCTGAGACCACATCCCTGGATAGAACCTTGGCTGGGACTTTCACCATCATCGTTCTGAGAAAGGGGATGGGAAATGGAGAGGACTCCATGGGCCAGGGTCACCACACACAAGCACAGAGAACAGCAGTAGCGTGGCCTGAGAGTTTCTGAGTTGCGGCCGACGGGAGACGACGCTGCTGCTCAGAAAACACAGAAACCAGAAGGAAGTCTGCGGATGCGCCAGGGCAGCTTCAGGCTGCTGTGAAGGATGCGCCCCCGAGCAAAGGGCACAGATACCCGCGAGGCTAAACTTGGAGAGCTGCCCCTTGCCGCTTCAGCATTCCCACTGCGTACAAGGAGCAGCAGCTGCCCCCAGATCTCCATCTTCGGCCAACCCGGTCCATCTGCCAGACACATTGGAAGTTCCTCCATTAGCCTGAGGACCGTCCACCGGTCAGATGGCACGCACTTCAGAAACGCAGGTATTGTCATAAGTAAATCTGTTGTTCTCTGAGTATGGCCTCACGTCTTCATTGCTTAACCGACCACACTACTTGAAGTCCATTTTTCTATTCATAGCAGTTCCCTCATCCAGTTTTGACACAACCCTTATCAGGGCAGGCATCGCTCCCTCTGACATTTGTTTGGGAATACTGTCCTTGTGACTCAGAAACAAAGAAGTATGTAAACGAGCATGCAGGTATCAGCCCTTTGATTTACTCTCCCTCTATTTTCCAAATGCTTCTTTATCCAGGTAACAGACAACAATATGTACAAAAATAAAACTAGACTTCAGTTCAGTCATTCAGTCGTGTCCGACTATTTGCGACCCCATGAATCACAGCATTCCAGGCCTCCCTGTCCATCACCAACTCCCGGAGTCTACCCAAACCCATGTCCACCGAGTCAGTGATGCCATCCAGCCACCTCATCCTCTGTCGTCCCCTTCTCCTCCTGCCCCCAAATCCCTCCCAGCATCAGGGCCTTTTCCAATGAGTCAATTCTTCACATGAGGTGGCCAAAGTATTGGAGTTTCTACATACAAACACACATACACATATAACACATGTGTATACATGCCCATACAACTTACTGCAAAAGTTGTACATGTTAAAAAGAAAAACACGGTAGCAACATCCTCCCCTTAAAAAAAAAAAAAAAAAAAAAGATGCCAAAATAAAAATCTCTGTCACTGAAAGGTTAAAGCATATTCCTTCTAAGCTCTGTTAATCCTTTTGCTTCCTGGAGCACACATTCTATATCAGGATTGCCTAACTGTGGACATTAGTACATTCTTTGCTTCTTTAAGCCTCTAAAACCAAACGAGCGCCCCCAAACTAAAATAGCGGGTATTATTCCTGTTTCCACTGACATTGGGGAGTGACTGGAAAATGTGTTCACTGTGAAACCGGTAAAAAACAGCTTGTTTGGCCCACACTCTGCAGCTACCCCAGCTCCCAGGCCTGAAGCTGTACTAAACTCTGCCCAGCCTGGGCTTATTCCAACGTCCAAGCCCAAACACTCCTTGCCTCTTCTTGATCCCGCTCACGTCACGCTAGTGTGGGCCTTAGCTTTTCTTGATCCTGATGTTAGTGCACGTTTGTATGAGCCTTCTTGGATTCCCTGAGGGCCCTGGAAACCCTCACCTAAAGTGAAGATGATTCCAGAAGTTTATTTCGACAACTAACCCTGACTACCTGTTGTAAGGATACCTGCTCACCTGAGCAAAAGCACAAAGCAGGCACACATTGCCTCTAGTTCCCAAATGCATTTTATGTTTCCTTCTTGCCATTAAACAGATGAATGTGTTTGGAGAGGAGCTGTGAGAGTTGGGTTTATATGCAGATACAAGAAGATACAAGTAATGCTATTCATCTCAGTCCATGGGCCTGTCCTCTGGGCCAGAGGTAAAGAGGCCACTCCAGTAGGAGTGCTTACCTTGGGGCCACAGACATCCAATGGGGTGTCTATATGGTATTCCAGGGATCAATATATTTGGATCGGGGAAAGACTCATTTATTTTCACTAACCTGTTACTGAAATTTAGTATTTCTTTCAATTATGAAATAGGGAACAAACCATAAGAGTTACAGTCACCAACCATTGTTGTCAATATCTTGAAATATCATTAACATTCATCACTACTTTGAAAGTACACTTACTAAACCCACCAATACATCTTACTTAATGTACTAAGAAGCATCTATGTTGCCTTATCACTTCTTCAATACAATTGGTTTCCTTAGCATCCTATGTATTCTGTTTTATACTTTTCAGAATCATTCTGAGAAGTGATCCAGAGGCCCTACCAGACTTCCAAAGGGGCCATGGCTTAAAATCAAAGATTGAGACTCTGTGCACTAGAGTTTCGCAGATAAGCTTGAATTGCAGATAAGCTTGAATTGCTGATGTATAAATACATCAATCCCAACTGAAACACGGTGGATGATAATAACCAGCTTAAGGAATCTGATTGAGGCATGGGCTCCTACCAGGTGTTCAGCCCTTTTGGGTCAAGAAACTTCAATGAAAGGGTGGAGAGAAAGAGAATCTCTTGTCAGCAAGCTTTGGAACTGCAAGGCAAGCCATTGCATAACTACTGCCTTGATTCACTGGTTGGACGCCTTTATTCAGCTTGCTAAGATTATGATATTCCTGTCTTCAAGGATGATTATAGGTTACTAGGCCTACAGGTTCAAAACTGCCCTCTGCAGCTATTTGTCAATTCCTCTGACTCTTGATTCATTGCCTATTGAGTTCCCAGTTCTTTGCCCTAGAAATTCTGGCTTATTACTCTGACTTATGGTTTCACTTAGAACTTTACAATGAAAGACAGTTCTCTGTCTTCAACAGAAGTTGACTCCGTAGTGTTAGGTCCTTCTGGACTTGAGATGACTCTTCCCTTAATTTCAGCTGATTCATATTCTCAACGCCTGACTCAGCGTCATGACTCAATAATGATGACATTATTTTCAGCTCATGAAATTTGAAGAGAACCAAGGACAGGAATAGAGGAGGAAAACACGTAAAACAAGGGACAGGAAGAAAAGAAATACCAAATGGATGACTACCACTGCTCCTGTGTCTCGGAATAAAATAGAAACTTTACTAATAACTATGCATAATTTGCATCTGAGTAGAGCTTTTACAGTCATTATTTTGTTCGATGTCCAAAACAACTCTGTAAACAGTTACAAAAGCTGAACCTCAGAAAATCTGAAGGATGAGCCATCGGCCCTAGACCAGAAAGCAGGACCCCAGCTGGTGCAGGGACCTAAGCTTTCTGCCCCTCGGGCATGGGCTTCTTCTCGCAACACAAAATCTGAAGAGCCCAGAGCCCTTGAGGGTGCAGATCTAGGAAAACTAAGCAAACAAAACCAACAAGAATTGTGTGCTGGTTGAAACTAAACTATACTGTGGGGGAGGAGGGGAAACTGTAAATACAGGCACAAATATCACATTTTCTTGAGAGAGACACTTCCTCATGCTTATAACACTACTTGAGGACAGAAAAGGACAGAGAAGAATTCTTGACCACACTAAACAAAAGAAGGAAACAGTAATATACATGGAAAATCAGATCAGATCAGATCAGTCGCTCAGTCATGTCCAACTCTTTGCGACCCCATGAATAGCAGCACGCCAGGCCTTCCTGTCCATCACCAACTCTCGGAGTTCACTCAGATTCACGTCCATTGAGTCAGTGATGCCATCCAGCCATCTCGTCCTCTGTCATCCCCTTCTCCTCTTGCCCCCAATCCCTCCCAGCATCAGAGTCTTCTCCAATGAGTCAACTCTTCGCATGAGGTGGCCAAAGTAGTGGAGTTTCAGCTTTAGCATCATTCCTTCCAAAGAAATCCCAGGGCTCATCTCCTTCAGAATGGACTGGTTGGATCTCCTCGCAGTCCAAGGGACTCTCAAGAGTCTTCTCCAACACCACAGTTCAAAAGCATCAATTCTTTGGCGCTCAGCCTTCTTCACAGTCCAGCTCTCACATCCATACATGACCACAGGAAAAACCATAGCCTTGACTAGACGGACCTTTGTTGGCAAAGTAATGTCTCTGCTTTTGAATATGCTATCTAGGTTGGTCATAACTTTCCTTCCAAGGAGCAAGCGTCTTTTAATTTCATGGCTGCAGTCACCATCTGCAGTGCTTTTGGAGCCCAGAAAAATTAAGTCTGACACTGTTTCCACTGTTTCCACGTCTATTTCCCATGAAGTGATGGGACCAGATGCCATGATCTTCGTTTTCTGAATGTTGAGCTTTAAGCCAACCTTTTCACTCTCCACTTTCACTTTCATCAAGAGGCTTTTTAGTTCCTCTTGACTTTCTGCCATCAGGGTGGTGTCATCTGCATATCTGAGGTTATTGATATTTCTCCCGGAAATCTTGATTCCAGCTTATGTTTCTTCCAGTCCAGCGTTTCTCATGATGTACTCTGCATAGAAGTTAAATAAACAGGGTGACAATATACAGCCTTGACGTACTCCTTTTCCTATTTGGAACCAGTCTGTTGTTCCATGTCCAGTTCTAACTGTTGCTTCCTGACCTGCATACAGATTTCTCAAGAGGCAGATCAGGTGGTCTGGTATTCCCATCTCTTTCAGAATTTTCCAGTTTCTTGTGATCCACACAGTCAAAGGCTTTGGCATAGTCAAAAAAGCAGAAATAGATGCTTTTCTGGAACTCTCTTGCTTTTTCGATGATCCAGCAGATGTTGGCAATTTGATCTCTGGTTCCTCTGCCTTTTCTAAAACCAGCTTGAACATCAAGAATTTCACGGTTCACATATTGCTAAAGCCTGGCTTGGAGAATTTTGAGCATACTTTACTAGCGTGTGAGATGAGTGCAATTATGCAGTAGTTTGAGCATTCTTTGGCATTGCCTTTCTTTGGGATTGGGATGAAAACTGACCTTTTCCAATCTTGTGGCCACTGCTGAGTTTTCCAAATTTGTTGGCATATTGAGTGCAGCACTTTCACAGCATCATCTTTCAGGATTTGGAATAGCTCAACTGGAATTCCATCACCTCCACTAGCTTTGTTCGTAGTGATGCTTTCTAAGGCCCACTTGACTTCACATTCCAGGATGTCTGGCTCTAGGTCAGTGATCACACCATCGTGATTATCTGGGTTGTGAAGATCTTTTTTGTACAGTTCTTCTGTGTATTCTTGCCACCTCTTCTTAATATCTTCTGCTTCTGTTAGGTCCATACCATTTCTGTCCTTTATCGAGCCCATCTTTGCATGAAATGTTCCTTTGGTATCTCTGATTTTCTTGAAGAGATCCCTAGTCTTTCCCATTCTGTTGTTTTCCTCTATCTCTTTGCATTGATGGTGAAGAAGGCTTTCTTATGTTTTCTTGCTATTCTTTGGAACTCTGCATTCAGATGCTTATATCTGTCCTTTTCTCCTTTGCTTTTCACATCTATTTGTAAGGCCTCCCCAGACAGCCATTTTGCTTTTTTGGATTTCTATTCCATGGGGATGGTCTTGATCCCTGTCTCCTGTAGAATGTCACAAACCTCATTCCATAGTTCATCAGGCACTCTATCTATCAGATCTAGGCCCTTAAATCTATTTCTCCCTTCCACTGTATAATCATAAGGGATTTGATTTAGGTCATACCTTAATGGTCTAGTGGTTTTCCCTACTTTCTTCAATTTCATTCTGAATTTGGCAATAAGGAGTTCATGGTCTGAGCCACAGTCAGCTCCTGGTCTTGTTTTTGCTGACTGTATAGAGATAGGATCTAACAAAAGAAACTAGAGGTCAAAAACAATTGAGCCTCTACTTTAAGTCATATTTCAATTTTTGACAAGTTTATTGCTGACCTATTCTTGCTGCTGCTGCTAAGTCACTTCAGTTGTGTCTGACTCTGTGTGACCCCATAGACGGCAGCCACCAGGATCCCCGTCCCTGGGATTCTCCAGGCAAGAACACTGGAGTGGATTGCCATTTTCTTCTCCAATGCATAAAAGTGAAAAGTGAAAGTAAAGTCGCTCAGTTGTGTCCGACTCTTAGCGACCCCATGGACTGCAGCCCACCAGGCTCCTCTATCCATGGGATTTTCCAGGCAAAGTACTGGAATGGGGTGCCATTGCCTTCTCCTAGGTTTGGTTTATTTCAATATATAGGCTGAAACATTATATCGCATTGCCCACTAAACAGTCTGATCTATGATACAAATAATAATACTCGAATCTGTAAAATATACTTCCTATAGAGTTTTCTGAATAATGTGACAGTCTTTGGTTTTATTCGGAACTAAGGGAATAACTTCAGCTTTGGGTGATTTTTAATCTGTTTTTGTTTTTGTTTTTTCCCATGATCTCTTTCCCAACCACAGGGAGATCTTAGCTCTCAGAAAAAAAGAAAAGGGGGGATAAAAATGAAAAAGGATGGCAGGCCCCGGGCTGGTTTCTAAGCATCGTGCATACAAGCGGTTGCTACACAGGTTTCCAGATCTTGATTTGATTCTCAGGGGCCAGAGCTGTGTGTGTTCCACAAAAGGCCCTTTGAAAAAACTCCTTTCCCTTCCTGGTCTGACAAAGCCCTCGGCGACTAACCTTTGAGGGGCGGACACGTTGGTCTCTGCTCTCCCATGAAGGACAGTGAGCCACACTCATCTGCCTGGGACTCGCTGCCTACTTCCTCCATTATATTTAGCTCTTCGGTTATTTTCCTAATGAGCTGTCTGTTTGCCTCCAGCCTCCCAGCCAGAAGAGGAATGTGTGCAGATCATACACTGAGTCCCCAGGGCTCGGGACCTACAAGGACCTGTCCTATACATTTTGAAACCCACCCACTCCAGCCCACGCTGGGTCTTCGCTTTCCTGTTTGCCCTGTGACTGGACTGGGGCCCTGCTCTCTCCACGCACCTACGCTCTCTCAGATGACCATCTCCACAGCTGTCTCTTCCCACCTTGCCAGGTATGCCAAGGCACCTTAACAGGAAGACAGTTAAGCCCGTGAGCATGTGCTTGGGACAGTAGGAATCCAAACAGCAAGTCAGAATTCAAAGTATTTTCACCAATTGGCAAGTTACCATAAGAGAATCTTTTATTTTTATGTTATAGCTTTGCACAGGCTTTGTTTTGAATTATATATGCTAGGGGAGAATGAATTGTAATATTTTTGATTTGTGGGAGCTCCACAGTCATCATCATGCCCTGCTCTCTAACGTCTGACAGACTGGTTTCCCCCCTAAGTGAATCTTCCATCCAAAGCTGATGTGATCCAGGGAGTTAATTCTGCTGGAAACAGGGACTTGTTGAACCTCAATATGTCTTAAGATGAACTATTTAGCTCCTCTGGTTCCACCATTCCACACCAACAACCCAAGGAAATTGCAGTACATTCAGTCTTTAAAGCCAAATGATACTTTTAGTGGTGGTGATCTGCAATCTGTTTTCAAGGAGTTGATGAACATCAAAATAAACCAAGTTATCTCTTCACACATGTAAAATGGTGCATAACTCTTCTCTCTCCTGTCTCCTGAAAGACTTATGTGCATATTTTAATTAGGTCCCCCAAGACCCAATACATAAAATGGACATTGATTTTTTTTTTAATTTTAAGACCTAGGAGGTGCTATGTAACCAAGTTCTCCCTAAACCTTGAAAAGCAGTTTGCACACTAAAGTGGAAAAGCCCACCATCTCTGTGTCCATGAGTGTGAACTTGGATGGGCAGCAGCTGCTGTTCTTAAGTAGTTCTCTGCTCAGGGCAATACCAAAGGATGAAATAAATCTGGAGAAGATTTGGGGTTGATTTAGTAGCTATTAGATATTGTCAAATACTTGTGAGCGTTTGATTTTAGAATGCTTGGATATGGTATGTTGATACATAAATTTGCACAGAAAATAAACCAGATGGAGACTGCACCTCTTTCAGAGGACTCAAAACAGCATTTCTTAAACAATAACAAAAAATCCGCTACATTGTCCAGAGCATTTAAAAGCTAGTGTAGGTTTTTAATTTGAATTAAAAAATAGTTTGGGCTTCCCTGTGGCTCAGACAGTAAAGCATTTGCCTCGCAATGCAGGAGAGCCGGGTTCCATCCCTGGGTCAGGAAGATCCCCTGGAGAAGGAAATGGCAACCCACTCTAGTATTCTTGCCTGGAAAATTCCATGAACGGAGGAGCCTGGTGGGCTACAGTCCATGGAGTTGCAAAGAGTCGGACACGACTGGGCAACTTCACTTTCACTTTTCTCTTTCTTTCACTTTTGAAAAAAATATAAAAACTATATACAGAAGATCTAATGATGTGATTCGCAGTGAGAATTTCCAGATGGTATTTTCAGAACTCACATGACCAATCCCTCCCCTCACCCCCGACACCCCACCTCTAGCTAGCCTCCCCCTCACTACTCCATGCTGGGCAGAGACGAAGGATGGAAGGTGCAAGTCGAGTTGATATGATGTGCCTGCTTCTCCTCTGCCGGCCCTGACAGGATAAACCAGGAGGCTAGGATTTGGTAAACATGACAGTCTTGCTCAAGGCTCTAGGGACGAGAAACTCAAGCCTAGGCAGAGGCCAAAACGCCTCCCAGTTTCCAAAAGTGGACAGTCAGGCCATGTGTGAGCCCCAGGACCCAGCCACACCACAGTAAGCCTGGATGGCCACACTGTGGCCACATCAAAGCAAAGCACCAAGCAATTTCAGGGACGTCTCCCCTGCAAGTTTCGGGTGGAAATGTGAGTGGGAGGAGAGGCTGTGACGGCCCCAACCTCTCGCCCTCCGGGTCTTGCTCGTCTCAGCCTCTCCAGGACAAACTGCTCCGCTCTGTGGTTTGGGGTTGGCTTGTGGAGACAAAGAGTGTGTTGAGCCTCACACAGCAGACGGAGAGGCAAATCTCACTGATCACCACTTCCCTAAAGACTCCCCTCCCACGCCCCTCATGGAAAAGCCCTCCAGAGAAAAATTAATCCCCTGGCCTTTAAATCTGTCTTCTGTCCGAGTCGGAGGTTGCCAAGCACGGGAGCCTTATGGGGGCTTCTATCACAAAGCAAACAGGGCCCGGGTGGCTGGAAGGAGAGAGCTGCTCTTTAAAAGCTTTTAAATGCTGTTATATTTTGAAAGCCACTTACTGGAGAGGTGAGTTATTTTCTACTCCTCCTTCCCCAGAAGCACAGCCATTAAGGTTACCTGGAAACCTGTCCAGGAAGCATGTGGCAAAATAGCAACCAGGCAACAGAAACATCCGGGTCGGTCATCTAACAGGAGATGGTATCGGCAAGGTCACATTTGGGCAGAGGAGGAAGAGGAAACGTCACTCGTTGGCAGGCCCTGGCTATACTGGGGGATGGTTCACATGTACATGTGGGAAGGGGGGCCTTGTTCTTAGCTTGGCTGGGAGGGCACCCGGGTGATCTAAGTTGGAAACAAGGGAGATCTGAGATCAGATCATACTGAAGACTGCCCCGTGGAAGGAAGAACCACGAGGAGAATAAAAAGGTACTTCGCTGGTGCTGCGAGTGGTGAAGAATCCTCCTGCCAGTGCAGGAGATACAAGAGACACAGGTTCAATCCCTGGATTGGGAAGGTCCCCTGGAGGAGGGCACGGCAACCCACTCCAGTATTCTTGCCTAGACAATCCCCATGGACAGAAGGGCCTGGGGGCTATAGTCCATGGGGTCACAAAGAGTCAGACATGACTGAGCGACTGAATAACAACAACCACCCTTTTGGAGATGTGATGGACACTGAGAATGACCCAAGAACATTGCTTTTTAAGTTCCTAGAGCAAAATAATACAGCTGGAAGGAGTATCTATTGCGGGGGACAAGAAGATTTCAGAATGAAGGTGATCTTGAAGAGTCTTCAACAGCAAAGAAGATGGGAGAAGAGATGGAGGGGGCGCGGTGGCTGGTATGGTGTGTTAGCCGGACCCGTGTGCTATGGACATGAAGCAAAATAACCAGAAGATGAGTTGATAGAATGGAAAAAGTACAGTGTTGTTGATTTGAATGTTCTGGGCTCCATGATTGTAGGGGTAGGAAGGCGAGATGACTCCTCTGTCTCGTCATAACCTTAGCTCCAGACTCTTAAAACAATAGCCTTTCATTTTATGAAAGGCTATTTTTTTTTTTGCTGTTTCTAAAGAGCTTATTCCTAATGTGTATTTCATTTCCAACCAACACCCTTTCTATGTCAGATGAGGTGATAAAATTTGTAATTATAGAGAAGCAGCAAAGCTGTGACTCAGCTGTTTCCCCAGGCAGCCTTGCCCACAGATGCAAGGCTTGGGGAAGGCCAGCCGGCACAGAAAAAAAAAAGAGACAGGGAGAGGGGACCATGGCAAAAAGTGGTATGTGAACGTTCGCCGAATCCATCTCCTTTGCTTTACCCCAAAATACATCCTTTTTTTTTTAATTCCTGATTTAGCATGAGGAGGGGTAGCTAATGAAACCCTGTAATTCTGGAAGGTCAATTGTCAGGAAACTTGTGGTAACTCAGCTGAAAGCTGCCGGACAATTCCTGGGCTTTCCAGCCACCAGTCACCAGTTCTATCAGGGGCATCTGTGCAAGTCGTTGAACCATGGCCTCAGATACCTGAGCAAACATAGAGGCTCAGATACTAAAAACACCGCCAGGAACTCTCCACAAGGCCAACAGCCCTCAGGAAGAGAAGAGGGGTGCATGATAAAAGCCGAGCTGACATGCCACACTCTTCTCAAATTACAGAAAACCAATGCTGTCAACCTGAGAAGACTGAGCAATACACCAGCCCACAGACTTCACGGACGCCAGGCTCCTCAGGCGCCATCTTCCTGAGAAGGATACTCACCAGCACGCTGGGAAATGGTGGTCCTCGAAAGCCTTCTTGAATTGTCAGTTCAGTCCAGTTCAGTTGCTCAGTCATGTCCGACTCTTTGCAACCCCATGGACTGCAGCATGCCAGGCATCCCTGTCCTTCACCAACTCCCGGAGTTTACCCAAATTCATGTCCATTGAGTCGGTGATGCCATCCAAAAATCTCAGCCCCTGTTGTCCCCTTCTCCTCCCGTCTCCAATCATTCCCAATCAGGGTCTTTTCAAACGAGTCAGTTCTTCACATCAGGTGGCCAAAGTATTGGAGCTTCAGCTTCAGCATCAGTCCTTTCAATGAATATTCATGACTGATTTCCTTTAGGATGGACTGGTAGGGGGTACCTGATCTCAGCTCCTCTGAAAACAGAATGTGGCACGTATCAGACAGGCACCTGGTCATCCCCAGGCACCTCACAAAGGACAAAAGACACAAGTTTAAAGGCATGAACTGGAAGACTCAGTTGCACCTCTGACATACTACAGTCTAGAGAGATTCACTAAGTTCTCTAGGAATTTCTGTTTCCCCATTTCCAAAATTACGCAGAATGGACAACCTGTGTGTGTGCATGTACGTATGCATGTGTGGCCTTCTGCTCTCTACTGCCCTGATGTACTGGAATCAATTATAATCTATTACTTAGCCAAGTGTCAGTAGGCATTTTCCCCCCAACTCACATAAAATACATATATAAAATTCACACACACACACACACACACTTAGAAAGAATGCGAATCCTTTCATTTCTTCAACCCCAGTATGTTCTTCTGAGTGAAGAAGGAAAGAGTAGAATTCAAATTACAAGCCAAGAATTGCTCATAAGGTTGCATACATTCATGAGAAGGTATTACACACAGGGGCATCACGCTTCCCGTGTGCCTCGAGGCTTAGGTTTGGGGGTGAGTTTAGTTGGGTGAGGCTAAACTCTGCTGGACTTGGTTTTCTAACTATCTGGGGTTATTTGTTTGCTCACTTACCTGACATGTCCAGATCCTGTGTCTAAAGGTGTTCCGTGTGTCCTTACATCCCTTCCATCATCCCCTGACCCTAATCCCACCAAAGCAAGAGGTCAGCAGGGCAGCTGGAGACCCCACTTCCGTGAGGCCTGGAAGGAAAAGGGAGCTTAAGAGAGACCACAAACTGTTTCTTACCTTCTCTGGTCCCCAAAGATCCTTTTTCTCAATAAAACCATAAAAGGACTAAAAATAATAATAATAATAGTACATACAACAACAACAAAAAAAAGCACAAAAATTTCACCAGGCATAGAAATTTCTGTAGGAGAACTTTCAGGAGACGATCAGATTTGAGATTTCACGAGATGAGAAAGGGGATTGGATATCAATAGAAAAAAGTCCTGGCAGGGGGCAATTAGCTATAAGTTAGGAATGAGGGTGCAGGGAACTTTTGGGGGATGGGAGAGTCACGTCCAGCTCTCTGCAGCCCTATGGACTGTAGCCCACCAGGCTCCTCGTCCGTGGAATTCACCAGGCAAGAATACCAGAGTGGGTTGCCACTTTCTCCTCCAGGGGATCTTCTGGACTCAAGGATCGAACCTGTGTCTCCTGCGCTGGCAAGCGGATTCTTAACCACTAGTGCCACCTCATACTCTCCTGGGGATGTATTTCCCCCTAAATGTGGTGAAGAAGGATCCAGAGCAGCCTGCTGGAAAGGCTGGCAAGGGAATGTACAGTGGATTCCAGGTCAGTGGCCAGTGAAAAGCTTTCCCCGAGCTCCAAGGCCTTCCAAGTCACTTCTCCAGGGTGCTCCCCCTGATGGTATTATTCAGGCTCCAAGGTATTATTATTCAGGCTCCTTGTTCACTGGCTCAAACCCTTCCAAACCCTCCCAGGTCTCTTGTCTCTTTCTCTTGTCTGTTTTCCAGAATATCAAAATTTGCCCATAATCCTCAGTACAGATCAACTGCAGGGTCTACTTTTTTTCCCCTAGGTGTTAAAAAAAAAAAAAAAGCAGCAGCTCTGGGCTAGTTTCCTCACCTACGTGTCTTGCTCCCACGCCTGGTCCAGTCATCCTTATCTCCCTGAATAACCCCTCCTGGGCCTCCTGCCAGAAAATATTTCTCAGGTTTCCCTTGAATTTTTACATGGCATACTTCTGAAACATGTAAATAATATATAAGGCCAACCTATTTGGGGAGCTAAGAGCGACCAAAACTCTCCAACTGCAAATCTGCCCCCCGAGTTGGTTTTGCCTTAAAAAAAAAAAAAAAAAAAAAAGGACTTGGGAAATAGTCAAGTCTCTTGTTAACGCAAACAGCACCCGGTGACCTAAAACTTCAAGCAATGGCCTAAAGTGAGGGGAAGTGTGCTGTTGACTCGGATTTACAGAAAGTGAGTGTGACTCATGGCAAGGTCCTGCGATCTCGCACGAACTCATTCTGCCTGCAAAAGCCCGGGGATCAGTGGGTGAGCCAATGTCAACCCCGGCCAGGCAGGCAGAAGGCCTTTGTTTTTCCCGTCGTGCGGAAACGCCAGGTCCCCGTGGCTTCTGACAAAGGCCCTCGTCCAGCCGGCGTGTCACCGTGCGCGTTGGCCACGGCGGCCGCCCGAGGACGTGCGCGCGCGGACCCGCTCCCCGACTGGCCGGCGTCGCGGCGGCCTCGGTGGGGGAGAGAGGGCCGGCCGGCCGGGACGCAGCGCCCCCTGCTGGACGCCGACGACGGCGCGGCGGGCTCGAGTTGATCGTGGACCCCAGAGCCTCCTGCTGGGGACCGCCGAAGTGGCCCAGCAGCCCGCTCCATTGTTCTTGCCTGGAGAGTCCCAGGGACGGAGGAGGCTGGCGGGCTACAGTCTATTCTGAAAAGAGGAAAACAAACAAACAAACAAAAAAAAAACCACACTAGCAGAAATATGCACCCTTTATCCAAACCAATCCTCAAGGCCACACGACTCCCTTTCCTCACCAACTCGTTATTCTTGCCTGGAGAGTTCCAGGGACAGAGGAGCCTGGCGGGCTACAGTTCATTTTGGAAAGAGAACAAAAACACTAGCAGGAATGTGCACCCTTTATCCAAACCAATCCTTGAGGCCACGCACCCTCCTTTCCTCACCATAGCATGCGGCTTGTGTATGTGTGTGTGCGCACGTGTGTGCACACTTTTGCATCAAGTATCCCCGTTCCTCTTCCACTGCTCTGTACAATTGGTAACACAGTCTCAACCTAAGGACTGCCAGCTCCCTGGCTCTGCTAGTAGAATTACTCATAACCTAACCACGTCTGAGGATGACAGCTCACTAAGGAGCTTTCCCCTTTTCCAAAGATTTCGCCCACATGGAAACAAAAGCTTGTCACAATCCCCTAGCCGGTCAGGACGGGCTGTCAGCACGGAGCAGATCAAGGGCTGACTGCGAGATGAAGTCAACCGCCGCTGGCTGCTGGAGGGAGCAGTCTGCAGGCACAGATCAGCGGCTTCCAGGTGGCGGGTAAGGGGAAACTCACAGAAAACTTACAGACTGTGAGCGGTTTTGCCAGAACTTCCCTGACTCTGTGGAGGGTTGTGCTCATATATGTCACACTCATAGGAAACTTTTCTTGCCTAAGAGGTTATGGACCTAAATCCAGGCGGGGCGGGGCGGGGCGGGGGTGGGGGTGGGGGGTGGGGGGTGTGAAAGCCGGAAGCCTGAAAAACAAGGCAAAGATGTCAGATGAAGGGTACTGCTGCTTTGGCAACAGTGTTCACAGACTGTCTGAGGGACACCAGTGACCCAACATACTGATGCTTCAGGATTTTCTTCATGATTGAATAATAAAAATTACCGTATCTTACAAGCTTACTTTCTGAATGGTCTAGTGGTTTTCCCTACTTTCTTCAATTTAAGTCTGAATTTGGCAATAAGGAGTTCATGGTCTGAGCCATAGTCAGCTCCTGGTCTTGTTTTTGCTGACTGTATAGAGCTTCTCCATCTTTGGTTGCAAAGAATATAATCCATCTGATTTTGGTGTTGACCATCTGGTGATGTCCATGTATAGAGTCTTCTCTTGTGTTGTTGGAAGAGGGTATTTGCTATGACCAGTGCATTTTCTTGGCAAAACTCTATTAGTCTTTGTCCTGTTTCATTCCGTATTCCAAGGCCAAATTTGCCTGTTACTCCAGGTGTTTCTTGACTTCCTACTTTTGCATTCCAGTCCCCTATAATGAAAAGGACATCTTTTTGGGGTGTTAGTTCTAAAAGGTCTTGTAGGTCTTCATAGAACCGTTCAACTTCAGCTTCTTCAGCGTTACTGGTTGGGGCATAGACGTGGATTACTGTGACATTGAATGGTTTGCTTTGGAAATGAACAGAGATCATTCTGTCGTTTTTGAGATTGCATCCAAGTACTGCATTTAGGACTCTTTTGTTGACCATGATGGCCACTCCATTTCTTCTGAGGGATTCCTGCCCACAGTAGTAGATATAATGGTCCTCTGAGTTAAATTCACCCATTTCAGTCCATTTTAGTTCGCTAATTCCTAGAATGTCAACATTCACTCTTGCCATCTCTTGTTTGACCACTTCCCATGGAACAACAGACTGGTTCCAAATAGGAAAAGGAGTACGTCAAGGCTGTATATTGTCACCCTGTTTATTTAACTTCTATGCAGAGTACATCATGAGAAACGCTGGACTAGAAGAAACACAAGTTGGAATCAAGATTGCTGGGAGAAATATCAGTAACCTCAGATATGCAGATGACACCACCCTTATGGCAGAAAGTGAAGAGGAACTCAAAAGCCTCTTAATGAAAGTGAAAGTGGAGAGTGAAAAGGTTGGCTTAAAGCTCAACATTCAGAAAACGAAGATCATGGCATCTGGTCCCAACACTACATGGGGAATAGATGTGGAAACAGTGGAAACAGTGTCAGACTTTATTTTTCTGGGCTCCAAAATCACTGCAGATGGTGACTGCAGCCATAAAATTAAAAGATGCTTACTCCTTGGAAGGAAGGTTATGACCAACCTAGATAGCATATTCAAAAGCAGAGACATTACTTTGCCAACAAAGGTTTGCCTAGTCAAGGCTATGGTCTTTGCTGTGGTCATGTATGGATGTGAGAGCTGGACTGTGAAGAAGGCTGAGCACCGAAGAATTGATGCTTTTGAACTGTGGTGTTGGAGAAGACTCTTGAGAGTGCCTTGGACTGCAAGGAGATCCAACCAGTCCATTCTGAAGGAGATGAGCCCTGGGATTTCTTTGGAAGGAATGATGCTAAAGCTGAAACTCCAGTACTTTGGCCACCTCATGTGAAGAGTTGACTCATTGGAGAAGACTCTGATGCTGGGAGGGATTGGGGGCAGGAGAAGAAGGGGATGACAGAGGATGAGATGGCTGGATGGCATCACTGACTCAATGGATGTGAGTCTGAGTGACCTCCTGGAGTTGGTGATGAACAGGGAGGCCTGGCGTGCTGCGATTCATGGGGTCGCGAAAAGTCGGACACGACTGAGTGACTGATCTGATCTGATCTGATCTGACGAGCTTACTTTAGAACAATAGAATGGGAAAGACTAGAGATCTCTTCAAGAAAATTAGAGATACCAAGAGAACATTCCATGCAAAGATGGGCTCAATAAAGGACAGAAATGGTATGGACCTAACAGAAGCATAAGATATTAAGAAGAGGTGGCAAGAATACACAGAAAACTGTACAAAAAAAGATCTTCATGATCCAGATAATCATGGTGGTGTGAACACTCACCTAGAGCCAGATATCCTTGAGTCTAAAGTCAAGTGGGCCTTAGGAAGCATCACTATGAACAAACCTAGTGGAGGTGATGGAATTCCAGCTGAGCTATTTCAAATCCTGAAAGATGATGCTGTGAAAGTGCTGCACTCAATATGCCAGCAAATTTGGAAAACTCAGCAGTGGCCATAGGACTCGAAAAGGTCAGTTTTCATTCCAATCGCTAAGAAAGGCAATGCCAAAGAATGCTCCAACTACCGCACAACTGCACTCATTTCACATGCTAATAAAGTAATACTCAAAATTCTCCAAGCCAGGCTTCAGAAATATGTGAACTGTGAACTTCCAGATGTTCAATCTGGTTTTAAAAAAGGCAGAGGAACCAGAGATCAAATTGCCACCATCTGCTGGTTCATCAAAAAAGCAAGAAAGTCCCAGAAAAACATCTATTTCTGCTTTATTGACTATGCTAAAGCCTTTGACTGTGTGGATCACAATAAACTGTGGAAAATTCTTGAAAGAGATGGGAATAGCAGACCACCTAACCTGCCTCTTGAGAAACCTGTATGCAAGTCACGAAGCAACAGTTAAATTGGACATGGAACAACAGACTGGTTCAAAATAGAGAAAGGAGTACGTCAAGGCTGTATATTGTCACCCTGTTTATTTAACTTATATGCAGAGTACATCATGAGAAATGCTGGGCTGGATGAAGCACAAGCTGGAATCAAGATTTCTGGGAGAAATATCAATAACCTCAGATATGCAGATGACATTACCCTTATGGCAGAAAGTGAACAAGAACTAAAGAGTCTCTTGATGAAAGTGAAAAAGGAGAGTGAAAAAGTTGGCTTAAAGCTCAACATTCAGAAAACTAAGATTATGGCATCCAGTCCCATCACTTCATGGCAAATAGATGGGGAAACAGTGACAGACTTTATTTTGGAGGTCTCCAAAGTCACTGCAGATGGTGACTGCAGCCATGAAATAAAAAGACGTGTACTCCTTGGAAGGAAAGTTATGACCAACCTAGATAGCATATTCAAAAGCAGAGACATTATTTTACCAACAAAGATCCGTCTCGTCAAGGCTATGGTTTTTCCAGTAGTCATGTATGGATGTGAGAGTTGGACTATAAAGAAAGCTGAGCACCGAAGAATAGTTGCTTTTGAACTGTAGTGTTGGAGAAGACTCTGGAGAGTCCCTTGGACTGAAAGGAGATCCAACCAGTCCATCCTAAAGGAGATCAGTCCTGGGTGTTCATTGGAAGGACTGATGTTGAAGCTGAAATGCCAATTCTTTGGCCACCTGATGCAGAAAGCTGACTCATTTGAAAAGACCCTGAGGCTGGGAAAGATTGAGGGCAAGAGGAAAAGGGGACGACAGAGGATGAAATGGTTGGATGGCATCACCAACTCAACAGGCATGAGTCTGAGTAAATTCCGGGAGTTGGTGATGGACAGTGAGGTGAGGCCTGGTGTGCTGCAGTCCATGGGGTCGCAAAGAGTCAGACACGACTGAGCGACTGAACTGAACTGAAGAGCTTACTTGGGCTTCCCAGCTGGCGCTAGTGGTAAAGAACCTGCCTGCCAATGCAGAAGATGCAAAGGGATGCGGGTTCAATCCCTGCATCCCTGGGAAGATGCCCTGGAGCAGGGCAAGGCAACCCACTCCAATATTCTTGCCTGGAGAATCCCATGGGCAGAGGAGCCTGGCCCGCAGTATAGTCCATAGGGTTGCAAAGAGCTGGCCGTGTCTGAGATGACCTAGTGTGCATGCAAGAGCATACTTAGGCCAGGCAGCAGGCTAAGTACTTTACCTTCGTGGGGTTTGTTGTTCTTTGTTTATTTTCGTGGACTCCTCACAACTGCTGTTTAAGATACGCACTATCATCAGCCCTGTTTGGGACTTCCCAGGTGGCTCCATGGTAAAGAATCCACCTGCAGTGCAGGAGACGCGGGTTTGATTCTTGGGTCCGGAAGATCCTCTGGAGGAGGAAATGGCAACCCACTCCAGTATCCTTGCCTGAAAAATCCCATGGACAGAGGAGCCTGGTGGGCTACAGTCCATGGGGTCACTAAAGAGTCAGACACGACTCAGTGGCTAAACAACAGCAAAGAGGTTAAGAGGTCTGCCTACGGTGACACAGCTCGGAGGAGTCAAAGCCAGATTCGAACCTAGGTGTCTCTGGCCCAAAGACTACATTTCTAACGTTTGCTGCCTCTCAGCTCTCAAAGCCCTCCTAGGCCCTGCCCTGGAGTCTATTTTAGTGTTTGTTTCAGGGGCAAAAATGACTCACCAACCACATGACCACAGCACTCATTTTCTCTGACCCCTCTGAGCAGGGCTCGAGGGCTTGAGGTAACCTTTCGTTTACTTTGCTTCGAGCCAGGGCAACAGGCTAGGAATGGTTGGAATAAATAGTTCTGGGCCAGAGGTCAGGGGACAGACTGGACTCTGGATGGAAAATCAAACAAAAGGCCTCTCAGTTGGGCTCTTAGTCCATAGGTGATCCCCACACATGGGTCAGGCTTGTAGAGGCATCTCTAAAACGGGCGTCTCTAAAAAACCAACGGGTCTACTCGGGCTGAAGGGCTGCCTGGCCTGTTCTTAAAGAGGCTTTAGCATGCCTGCATGGGGATGTGGAACTGCTGTCCTGGACACAGCGTCCACTTCTGCCACAAACCAGCTGTGGCACCTGGAACAGAAGCAAGGAACCACCTCTGGCAGCGCCAGCTCTGAAGACTTCAGAGATTCCCCCTTGGCCCTGCGTTGTGGCCACAGCATCCTAGCCGTGCTGAGCTCCGGGCTAACAGGACCCGTGCAGGAGGCCAGGCTCTGCAGATACAGAGTTTTATGGTTCTAACAGCTCCACCACCACAACAAAGTGCTCTTCTTTCCGTTAATTCTGACGTGTACTTACATGCAAACGGGCAAAGAGATGTTGCCAGCCTTTCACCCTCGGGTGGAAACTTTCTGGACAGCATTCCATCAGTTCAGTTTAGATCAGCCGCTCAGGCGTGTCCAACTCTTTGCAACCCCATGAACTGTAGCACGCCAGGGCTCCCTGTTCATCACCAACTCCCGGAGTTTACTCACACTCATGTCCATTGAGTCGGTGATGCCATACAATCATCTCAACTTGTGTCATCTCCTTCTCCTCCCGCCTTCAATCTTTCCCAGCATCAGGGTCTTTTCCAGTGAGTCAGTTCTTCACACCAGGTGGCCAAAGTATTGGAGTTTCAGCTTCAGCATCAGTCCTTCCATTGAATTTTCAGGACTGATTTCCTTGAGGATGGACTGGTTGGATCTCCTTGCAGTCCAAGGGACTCCCAAGAGTCTTCTCCAACACCACTGTTCAAAAGCATCAAAAGCGTTCCATAGTTTGCCATTTCCGGAAGGCAGTCTGTCCTGGCCAGGTAAGCCAGGTGACACGTGCCTTAAAGCCACCCACATGGCCCTAGTCCACTTCCACCACAGCCAGTGCTCACTGCCTCAGGAGGCCAACCAGTCCCAAAAGAAAACAGCCGGGTTTCCATCTAAAGGCTCCAAAGGGCACGGATGGATGGGAGTGAGACGGCAAGATGCTGAAGTTGGTCCTCCCCGCAGGAGCAAGGAAGCTGGGACTCGGGAGGGGCGGGGGCGATCCCCCACCTCGCCCGGACTCCAGGGAGGCCCATCCCCCACTGTGGCGCAAGTAGCCAGGTGAAAACTGGCACTCAGTACAGGCCTCAAGCCCTCAGACCAAAAAAAAAAAACCACCCTTTTCTGGGACGTGTTGGGGGACGCCACACCGCACTGCGTCTTCCTCAACTGTTCCTGAATGTTATCGAGATCACGGAAAGCTGTTTCCATGAACTGATTTTTAAATAATCCATATAAGGGGGAAAACCATCCACAGTATGAACTCAGGGGGCTGGCTAAGTATAGGCTGATGTGTCCTGTGGTGTCTGAGTTATCAACAAGGAGAGGCAGAGGACAAATAAGGTAAAGGAGTCTTGTTAGGCTCTGACATTAAAAGCAGAGAGCAGTAGCTGCTTGCTTGGATCTGACAAGATAGAAAGGAAGTGGGGAACCTGATGGGTGTAGGCTGTCTGGGCAGATGCATGATCCAGGCACGTGTCAAAACCAGGAACCGCACCACACCGAGAGTGAAACTCGGTGCACCTGCTGGACTGTACTTAATGATAATATTGTTTCATCAGTGGCAGCAACTCTGCCAACTAATGCAGACGTTAGTAACAGGGGAAGTTGAGGGCAGGAAAGGAGGACACATGGGAAATATTTTTACTATCAGCTCAATTTATTTTTTAAGACTTTTTGGATGTGGCTCATTTTTAAAGTCTTTATTGAATTTGTTACAATATTCCTTTTTTTTTTTTTGTTTCAGGTGTGTGTGTGTGTGTGTGTGTGTGTGTGTGTGTGTGTGTTTTGGAGGGAGGGCCAAGAGGCATGTGGGATCTTAGCTTCCCCACCAGGGGTCGAACCTACACTCCCTGTATTGGAAGGTGATGTCTTAACCACTGGACCAGCAGGGAAGTCCCTGCTCAATTTTGCTATAAACCTAAAACTATCCTTTAAGAAATGAAACCTGTTGCTTTTGTTAAGTGAAAATACTCAGAAGGAAATACAATGTTAATAGTACTCTTTGGATGATGAGATTGTGTCTAACTGCTTTTGTGTTCTCACTTTTCAAATTCCCCACATTCTCATTTTGTCTGGATTTATGTGTCGTTTTATCCATCAGGTAAAACAAAGGTACAGTTTAAAAATCCTGCCTGAGTGACTGTTCTCCAAGACAGAAACCGTATGTGCACAAAATAGTCTGTTGTGTAGCTCTTTTCCCAGTAGGAACTTAATCCATTTTGCACCTTTAGATAATGCTTTCAATGCTTTCAGAAGCCTTGTAGGCTGAAAATCTGCTGTCTCATGGTTCAGTGGAAGGCAGTAGATTAAAGCAATAACTATGAGAGAAAGGAATCCAAGCCTTCAAGGAATAACTGGGTGGGTGACTGTAAACTGAAAGTCTCTTAAGTGGCCTGTGTGGCTATCTTGAGAAGCATCTATTAAATACCTTCAATGAGCAGAGAGGGATGGGTGCTGATATAAAGCAAATCCCAGGATGCTGTGTAGTTTAGCAAGAAGCACAGACTCTACCGTGTAGAGGTGGCAGCAGTAGAGTTGGTTTGAGAATTGGAGACAGTTATGCCAGGAAAACTCTTTAGCTGAGTTCCGAATTCTTGGCAAACTAGGCCAGAAATGACTTCTGACATCTGAGAGTATTAGAAAAGTTTGTTACAACCTGGTTTTGTAACCAGGAAGAGCCAGTCCTTCCTGAACTAGGGGGATGTCTTGGGAGCAATGGCTGCGTGTGTGTGTGTGTGTGTGTGTGTGTGTGTGTGTGTGTATGCACCAAAGAGATGTTAACAAAAAGCTGTGACACCAGGAAGAGGCTGGGGTGAAGGGCCTTTCCTCCCACTCATATAACACTAGCAGCTACTGGTGGACCAGTCACGGGCCCCTCTCAGGAGAGTTTACACCCCATGCCTCCACCACCACAACACAGGACAGGGCCTGTGTGCACCTCCTGGCTGACCCACAAGGCCCCAGAGCAGCACGGATGGGGCTCACCGGAAAGCGACTGGACCAGGTGGCCTTTGGAGTCCCTTGGACGCATCACAGGCAGGAAGGAAAGGACACTCGAGCATCCTCTTGACAGTAACATGAGAGCTCGAGGCACTGGTCTCAGGAAGCAGCACACTGGGGGCATGGTCTGGAACCCACGCTTCCTTCCTGCTTCTGTAGGCTCTTCAGTGTTGGTCTGGGGAAAGGAACTGCGGCCACGCCAGCTGGACAACTGGCCCAAGCAGAGATTGCAAGTGAATAATTCATCCCAGCTAAAAGGACAACCAGAAGAGGAGGAGCCCACACGTGAAGCGGAGCTGGCTCCCAGCTTGTGATGCTTGGACTGCGGCCTCTGTCCGAGTGCCCTGCCGTCATCTCTGTCAGGCAGTCCCCAGTGGTCTTTCCCCCGCCGCCCCTCACCTGCAGAAGCAGGGAAGTGGCATCTAGGGTCCTGATCTCAGAGTCCCCCCGCCCCCCTTTTTTCTGTGGTTAAAGTTTCTGTAGCGCTTGGCAGCTGGCTCAAAATTGCCCGTGACCTTCCTTCACTGGCTGGTTCAAACATGGGCCATGACGGCCCGGGCAAGCAGGATGGAAGATGGGGCGGGGGCTGGCCTTCACCAGGAGGGCCTGGACTGCCCACGACCGCTGCAGCGGTGACTGACCAGGCCATCAGAGGCAGGACAAAGAGCTTCTCGGGACACAGTACGGCAGGTCCAAGAAAAAACAGGCCTTGTTCTGTGCGAATTACTGAGAAGTGTCCTCAGTCCCTCTTTGCTCTGAGACAGAGTCACTCCCTTCGTACCAAGGGCCCACCCTTGTGTGCTGTGCCAGAGTCTACAGTGTGAGATCAAGGCTGTGTGCACACGGGCAGGTGCGGACACAGGCTGAGCTGTAGAAACAGGCCTTCCAGATACACGTACACCAACAAGCTACCTTTTAACCTGTTTTCTTAAAGAGTTCAGAGTTATGATTTTCAGAAGTCCATTAAGTTAGCATCACAATGAGTAGTCTTTCAAACATCAGTGTCTGACCTGAAACTTAGATCTGAATCTATCAGCCTCTCTCCCACTGAAAAGCCTCAGAATACTCCCAGGCTTCTTTCTAGACACCAGATGAGGCACTCCTGAACACCAGATGGTCACTTACAAACTTGGGTTAGAAACCTCCTGTCAGCTGAGGTCAAGGACTCTCATTCATGTATACTTCAAAAGACACAGAACTAAAATGTCTCAATGACATGCTGTTCTTATATACACCGGACACTAGTGAGTGAAAAAGATAATAATAGCTATCACTTATCAGTGCTTTACATATACTAATTTATTTATGCCTGTCAACAAACAAAATGAAGACCCCAGAGATAAAAAAGAAATAATAAGCAAAGAGATGGATGGAAAATGGATGAAGGAGTGGATAGATGAATAGATGAAATAAAAAGCTAAGTCTGCTGACTTATCAAACAAAGGAACACAAGCTGGTGAGGAAGTAGAAGTTCACTGAGAGTGAAAAAGTGCTGGCCAGGAGCAGGTTTCCTGTGGTTACTGGTAACTAAGGATAGAGATCCAGTACTCTGGATTTCTCTGGAGAGGACAGAATGAATCCACAGGCCTAAACACAGTTGGCTAAAGACACAAAAACAGCCTCAATGCTCATCAACAGAGGAACGCATAAAGAAGATACAGTGCATATATACAATGGAATACTGCTGCTGCTGCTAAGTCACTTCAGTCGTGTCTGACTCTGTGTGACCCCATGGACAGTAGCCCACCAGGCTCCCCTGTCCTTGGGATTCTCCAGGCAAGAACACTGGAGTGGGTTGCCATTTCCTTCTCCGATGCATGGAAGTGAAAAGTGAAAGTGAAGTTGCTTAGTCGTGTCAGACTCTTAGCGACCCCATGGACTGCAGCCCACCAGGCTCCTCTGTCCATGGGATTTTCCAGGCAAGAGTACTGGAGTGGGGTGCCATTGCCTTCTCCAAATGGAATACTACTCAGCCACAAAAAAGAAAGAAAGAATGCCATTTGCAGCAACATGGATGCAACTAGAGATTATACTAAGTGAGGTAAGTCAGGCAGAGAAAGATAAATATCATATGATATCCCTTATCTGTGGAATCTAAAACATGGCATAAATGTATCTATGAAACAAACAGAATGAGACAAAGAGAACAGACTGTAGTTGCCAAGGGGGTGGGGAGTGGGGAGGGCTGGAGGGGGAGGTTAGGGTTAGCAGATGCAAACCATTATAAGCAGAACGGATCAACAATAAAGTCCTACTGTAAACACAGAGGACCACATTCAATATCCTATGGTAAATCGTAATATAGAAGAATGCATTATAAGAAGAATGTATATGTATGTATAGGGGCTTCCCCAGGAGCTCAGTCGGTAAAGAATCTGCCTGCGATGCAAGAGATCCGGGTTTGATTCCTGGGTCAGGAAGATCCCCTGGAGAACGAAATGGCACCCCACTCCAGTAATCCTGCCTGGAGAATCCCACAGACTGAGAAGCCTGGCTGGCTACAGTCCATGGCGTCGCAAAGAGTCGGACACGACTTAGTGAACTAAATCGCCACATGTATGTATAACTGAATCACTTTGCTGAACAGAAGTGATTAACACAACATTGTAAATCAACTGTACTGCAATAAAAAAGGAAACAAAAATAAACACAGTTGGCTAAAACAAACCTCATTCCTCGCTGCTAAGGAAGACTCTTCAGTTAGGACCAGTGAGAGTCTGGTGGGCCAGGGTCTCCCCGAGTTCATGGTCCTTGATCAGCTTCAGCTGGTCAGGGCCAACTGTGAGAAACACATCCTCGGTCGTTATCTCTCCCAGGCAAGGGCTGCTGTTCCAGAAAACTTCCCTTTACATGTCTCCCCTCAGCCTTGCCTTACTTCCTCACTTTAAAATTTCACACAAGGAATATTTTCTAAATGGAAATTAAGTGCGCGTGTTTGCCATCGAGCCCTTTCCCTGTATCTTCAGGCCCTTTGGAGGCGGTCACCTTAACCCCTTCGAAAGTGAACTGTGTCCTGCAGTTAAGGAGGAAAAGGGGCATAGCTGTGACCATGCATAATCTTCTGGTTGCAGGTCACGGGGCATCTGATTGTCTCCCAAAGATACAATTATTGTATTAAGCTTCAGAAACAAACTTTATAATAACATAACAGAGCAACAAGAAGCAGTCTGAGAAATGAATCTTAGGCAGTAAACACACATACCAAATAAAAAAACCTCTCAAAAAACAATAACACTGCTACTTAATGCCCACTGAATATAATTTCCCCCTCTAGAATAAAGCTAATTTCTACCAAATATAGCCAAGTTAGGACTAATTTATTTGCAAAATAAGTCTGGTTTCAATAAACTTAGCCTGATCATTTACATAAGTGTAATTGATCATACAGGTTCTTTGAAGCTGGCTGTGCTAGAACTTTTTATAAAGAATCTCAAACTGAACTTGTAAAATGCCTCTCAAGCCAGGAAAGCCACAACAAGGACTTGCCATCAGAGTCGCTTGCAGTATCTATCTCTTAGATTTGGGTCGATTCCTCTCTTCTTGAGTTCTCACTGAGTTCCATCTGCTAGGAGGAAGCCTTCGTATTCACCTTCCTGATGAGGCTGCTGGAAACCTAAGAGTTTCCAATTTCTGGAAGGATCCAGTAGAGAGAAAAGAGTTTCGATTTTACTTACAAAGTTATAATTTACCAAACTGCTGTCAGTCATAGTTAGCTTGAGGAGAAAGGCTTCCTTATACCTGTAAAACACAGATTAAAACCAGTAATATTGCAGACAAAACCCAAAGTTGGCACTAGTGGTAAAAAACCTGCCTGTCATTGCAGGAGATGTAAGAGATACAGGTTTGATCCCTGGGTCGGGAAGATCCCCTGGAGGAAGGCATGGCAACCCACTCCAGTATTCCTGCCTGCAGAATCCCACAGAGGAGCCTAGTGGGCTACAGTCCACAGGGTTGCAAAGAGTCGGACGCAGCTTAGCAACTAAAAAACAACAAAATAACAACAAGTATTACACTTAATGCTGATGACTCTATTGACCTTTCTCAATACTTAAAGGCCTTTTAAGATAAACAGGGAAGGTTGGGGGAGTGGTAAAAGGATTGGTCGGCTTCCAACTGTTTTCGGAGTCACACTTCTAGTTCTGAAAAGACAAGATTTGTAAAACAAGGACAGCTGTTTTTAATTCCTCAGAAAACTGGGTGGCCACCTTAATGATATCAAAGAACTGACATACTAATTCAACTATGTTGGAATATTTTTCTTTTCCTCATTTAGCTCAGGAGAAGAAGGCCAAAAAAATCTATCAGACTCAGAATATCAGCTAAATTTATGAGTTCAGTTAGCCTCACATCTGAGTAATCCATTTACAAAAACTTTTGAGGATCCTCCCTAGGTTTAAAAAATTCTTTAATTATGGCCCTCAGCTTGGCCTTTGAGCTGAAGGTTCTGCCTATAGCCTCAAGCGGTCCCATTTCTAAGGTCAAGGTGAAGGTGAAGTCGCTCAGTGTCCGACTCTTTTCGACCCTGTGGACTGTAGCCTACCAGGCTTCTCTGTCCATGGGATTCTCCAGGCAAGAATAGTGGAGTGGGTTACCATCTCCTTCTCCAGGGGATGTTCCCAACCCAGGGATCAAACCCGGGTCTCCCTCATTGGAGGCAGACGCTTTAACCTCTGAGCCACCAGGGAAGCCCATTTCTAAGCAGTCATTTAATAGTCTGTCCAGGGTGGACAGGCAACTCAGAGGATTACTAGAATGAGCACTCAAATGAAGGATAGAGAGGAATAGACAGGCAGGAGATAGATGGGGCCCCCAGGGCAAACAGCAGGGCGGGCGGCTAAACCCTGCACAGACTGAAGATAAGCCAGTCCATAGTTCTCATTCTCAAAGTCAGGAAACCTCCCTGACTTCATGTGCTTCTTGGAGGTCAAAAGGGGAGTGATGCTCAGCGATGCTAACTACCCACAGCCCCTTCAGGAGAACCCACCTTGACTAAGAGATGCGTGCATACACAGGAGACTCTTGAGACATACCAGATACCAACTCTGAACCAGGCAAATCAAAATGACAGGCCAAAGGAGACCTGGAAGAAATGCCCCGTAGAAGTGAGAGGGCACAGCTGTCTTTCTCTGAGTCGGCTTGTGTTCTATCCACACATACTGTAGTTTTTCCTCCCAATAATCATTTCACTTGTTTCACTACCTTCGTCTTTGTGGGAATTCTTTTTCTGCAAAGCCAAAGGGCCAGGGCCTTGTCCCTGACCCCCCGGTCTGGCGGCTGGGATCCGATGCTCTCATTGCTGTGACCCAATGTCAGTCTCTGGCCGGGAACTGAAAGCCTGCTCCAAGCCGCTGCATGCCATCCGAGATCAGTACAACAGTCTTCAGCTTTTGTTTGTTTTAGGTACTTTTCATATCATTAATCTTTCATTAGCCCTCTAGAACAGATCTTTCGATAAGGCTAATTTGGAATTTTGAAGACTTTAGAGTTTTCTGCATTCCAGTTAAAATAGGTACAGCATTTTAAGATGAGAGTTTTATCCACCTACGGAATGCAAGAGACAGCAAGAGACTCAAGTTTGATCCCTGTGTCGAGAAGATCCTATGGAGAAGGGACTGGCACTCCACCCCAGTATTCTTGCCTGGAGAACCCTATGGGCAGCGGAGCCTGGTGGGCAAAGAGGTCAGAAAGAGTCGGATATGGCTGAGTGACTGAGCACAGAAGACTTTTCAAGCCAAAGAATCCAAGGAACTAAGCCCTACAAATACTTTCTCTAGCTCATCTAATTTTAGAAAAGAGAAAAATTCTTACCACTCTTGCTTCCAGCAGACCCTGCAGGCAGGGATCCAGGAGGCTGACTGACAGGCTCGATAAGAAATTGCTCTCTGCTGGCTTTCTCTGTGCACACAAGTCAGCTTCGCAGGGTCAAAAGAACCCCATTGTGGCCATTTCAGGGCAGGATTTCCTTTAATTCCCAATTAAGTCCAACCTGCCCTGAAATGGCCGTGTCCGACTCTGCGCGATCCTATAGACAGCAGCCCACCAGGCTCCCCTGTTCCTGGGATTCTCCAGGCAAGAACACTGGAGTGGGTTGCCATTTCCTCCTCCAGTGCATGGAAGTGAAAAGTGAAAGTGAAGTCGCTCAGTCGTGTCCGACTCTTAGTGACCCCATGGACTGCAGCCCACCAGGCTCCTCCATCCATGGGATTTTCCAGGCAAGAGTACTGGGGTGGGTGCCATTGCCTTCCCCGTAAGTCCTTGAAGCCATACATAATGAAACCAGCTGCTATCCCCGCAGGTGGCTGTCTGTCCAGGAGCTGTTTGGCCTTTGGGGCATAAAAGTTTCCCATTATCAGTGCAGCAGTCGAATTCAGATATGAGATTTGATCTCAACAGCTTTCTGAGGATCATGTGATGGAGTGAACGTGTGCTGCTTCTGCGCCATTGGGTCAGTTAGACTCTCCTAATGCCTCGGTGTCTCTCTGCGACAGTTAAAAACACCGTGGGTTCTCAAAGCACTGAGATCGGGCCTTCCCCTGGGGGTCCCTGGAAGGGCAGCATTTACTTACTGGTTTCAGTGGGGTCCCTGAAAAGACTGCTGCATGGCAGGAGGATGGATCCTCAGACACTTTGCTAGGTTCTAAGTCACCTGAGAACATCTTGTGGCCAGAAGAAGCAAATGTCCCTTGCTCTTTGGAGCTGAATGATTCAGTCTCTCCCTTTACTAGTAAAAGTTCTGTGTAGATCAAGTTTATATGCTTATTTTCTAATGTGTTTCTCACATAAACTGCAGCATCCTTTTGATACTGTTCTATAACGTACCTCTTTCTTTTAATATCTCTTAGGGACCATGGGCCCTGGTGGGCTGCCGTCTATGGGGTCGCACAGAGTCGGACACGACTGAGCGACTTAGCAGCAGCAGCAGCATTAGCCAGTTCTATATAAACCTACTTCTTTTTTAATCGTTACATGGTATATTATTTCTGGATGTATCAAATATTTTTAAATAGACATTTAAATGGGATGTTAAACATACAGATTTTTCCCAGTCTCATATATTTACAGTACTCTATAATAATAAGTACCACTAGTCCCTGGTGGCTCAGCTGGTAAAGAATCCCCCTGCAATGCGGGAGACCTGGGTTCAATCCCTGGGTGGGAAGATTACGCTGGAGAAGGGAACGGCCACCCACTCCAGTATTCTGGCCTGGAGAATTCCATGGACTGTATAATCCATGAGGTGGCAAAGGGTCGGACACGACTGAGCGACTTTCCCGTAATAATAAGTATTCGAGATGGCTGGATGGCATCACTGACTCGATGGATGTGAGTCTGAGTGACCTCCGGGAGTTGGTGATGGACAGGGAGGCCTGGCGTGCTGCGATTCATGGGGTCGCAAGAGTCGGACACGACTGAGCGACTGATCTGATCTGATGGTGATCCAGACATGTCTTTGGAATCATTTTTAAAAGGCTAAAAATTACGTTCAGGATAACTTTGCCTTAAAGCATATTTTCAATGAAATTGTGGCGATCAAATAGAGAGTGCCCTTTAATCTCACCACCCACCCTTCCCAAAGATTCCTCACAAGCACTATTCTGTGCTGCCACTAGGTGGTGCTCCAACCACAAAGTCTCTATGAGCCTCGGAAACCGGTTTCCGTTCCCCAGCCCTAGGTTAGGCAAGATACTGGATGAGACCTTAGAAAATGAAATCACATTGCATGAAATGTTTCTCAGTTTACACAGGACCCCAGAGTGAGGCTGACAACCGTAAACCGCTCTATTCGGGAAAGCAGTGGTAAGGAAATGACCAAGCCAACATGGGGTGGGGTGGGGGGATGGGAAGTGACTTATTCCCATATTTCAGGGACTGGCCCATATCTGATCAGATCAGTCGCTCAGTCGTATCAGGCTCTTTGCGACCCCATGAATCGCAGCACACCAGGCCTCCCTGTCCATCACCAACTCCCAGAGTTCACTCAGACTCATGTCCATCGAGTCAGTGATGACATCCAGCCATCTCATCCTCTGTCGTCCCCTTCTCCTCCTGCCCCCAATCCCTCCCAGCATCAGAGTTTTTTCCAATGAGTCAACTCTTTGCATGAGGTGGCCAAAGTACTGGAGTTTCAGCTTTAGTATCATTCCCTCCAAAGAAATCCCAGGGCTGATCTCCTTCAGAATGGACTGGTTGGATCTCCTTGCAGTCCAAGGGACTCTCAAGAGTCTTCTCCAATACCACAGTTCAAAAGCATCAATTTTTTGGTGATCAGCCTTCTTCACAGTCCAACTCTTACATCCATACATGACTACAGGAAAAACCATAGCCTTGACTAGACGAACCTTTGTTGGCAAAGTAATGTCTCTGCTTTTGAATATGCTATCTAGGTTGGTCATAACTTTCCTTCCAAGGAGTAAGCTGGCCCAGTGATGCTGTAAGGTGAGGCCACGACCCAGCTCACATAGATCTCCTCCAGACCTTCCAGCCACCACAGCCAGACCGATGCGTGTGCTAGGGTGAGGTCTAGAGACGGAGGACCCATATGTGGGCCGTGTGTGTGTGTGTGTGCACGCTTAGTTGCTCAGTCATGACCAACTCTTTGCAGCCCTATGGGCCATAGCCCGCCAAGCTCCTCCATCCATGGGATTTTCCAGGCAAGAATACTGGAGTGGCTTGCCATTTCCTTCTCCAGGGGATCTTCCCGATCAAGAGATCAAACCCGGGTCTCCTGCGTTGCAGGCAGAGCTTTTACTGACTGAGCTATGAGGGAAACCCTTATATGGGGACCTGAGGTCTGCTGTAGCTCTGCTCTGCCCAGGTATGTGCCCTGTGGTGAGGGCAGCCTGCCTCAGTCTGTGAACAAAGCTTCTGTCCCCATGTCCTGGAGTTCTTTCAGGACATTCAGCTTCCCAAGTAAATGCTGAGTTAGATCTCCATACCTGCTGCTGCTGCTATGTCGCTTCAGTAGTGTCCGACTCTGTGCGACCCCACAGACCACAGCCCACCAGGCTCCCCCGTCCCTGGGATTCTCCAGGCAAGAACACTGGAGTGGGTTGCCATTTTCTTCCCCAATGCATGAAAGTGAAAGTGAAGTCACTCAGTTGTGTCTGACTTTTTGTGACCCCACAGACTGCAGCCTACCAGGCTCTTCCGTCCGTGGGATTTTCCAGGCAAGAGTACTGGAGTGGGGTGCCATCACCTTCTCCAATCTCCATACCTAGGCCAGTTTATAAACGCAGGCCAGAGTGTGTGATATACTCACAAACGTGACAGGGCTGCAAAAAAAAAGAAGCAATCTGTGTGGGCCAGGGTACTGAAAAGGCTTCATGACAGAGGTGGCACTTGGAATGAAGAGAGCTGAAACGTCTGGAGGGGGATCGGGCCTTGGAGAGGAGGAGGGCATGGTAACCCACTCCAGTAATCTTGCCTGGAAAATTCCCATGGTCAGAGAGGAGCCTGGCAGGCTGCAGTCCATGGGGTCGCACAGAGTTGGACACGACTGAGCGGCTGAGTGCAGTGCAGTACAGGGCCTTGGTGAACATGTGGGCATTTTACTGGCCCCTTAGAGTCCTAGGCTTCCCTGGTGGCTCAGAGGGTAAAGTGTCTGCCTGCAGTGCGGGAGACCCGGGTTCAATCCCTGGGCCGGGAAGATCCCCTAGAGAAGGAAATGGTAACCCACTCCAGTACTTCACTGGAAAATCCCATGGACAGAGAAGCCTGGTGGGCTACACTCCACGGGGTTGCAAGGAGTCAGACACAACTGAGCGACTTCACTTTCACTTTCTTTCAGAGTCCTAGGGGCTGCGGGAGGCACCCCAGGAGCACCCTGAGGCCAGGAAAGGAGGAGTCCCAGCACCCCACTCCCACCCAGCCCCAGCAGCTCCAGATGGTAGGGTTCTGTACAAGCTTTGAACAAAGCAACCCCCTGCTTTTTCCTCTAACTTGGAACCGCTGATCTAGTCCCAAGCTGCTCGTTTTACAGATGAGGGCACTGCAGCTCACTGGGGACCTTCCCAGAGCCACAAGCAGTGGGGGGACACTCCAGACACACTGCAGAAGGGAGGACAGAGTGTCCGTGTGGGAACCAGAAAGGACCGCAACTCATCTGACCCACAGGTTAGAGAAGCACGTTTGTCAAACCACGTAAAACTAAAGAGAGTTTGTATTTTGCCTCTCAGGTTCAATTAGGAGACACATTTTTTTCTCTTTCCAGAAACAAAGACATAGAACCTCAGATGCAATGCACAAAACTGACTAGACCCCAAAGCACATCCCTAGAACCAGCAAAGTGACTGAATCATCAGTTAAAGGAAAGGCAACCCCTGGAAAATCCCATGAACAGAGGAGCCTGGTGAGCTACAGTTCACAGAGTCCCAAACAGTCAGACATAACTGAGCAATTGAGCATGCACACACATAATAGTTTCAGGACAGCAAAGGGCCCACTTTATTCTGACCATCTCCATCTTCACTTGGGCTCTCCCAGAGAGAAGGCAAAATGCCAACCGTTGCAGACAGACAGACTTAAAGTCTTCTAGGAAAAGAGAATCCGTGTCCCAATACGCCAAGGACCAGGAGTTGCATCTCTTTGTCTTGGACTGGATCATCTGTTCCTCCTTAAACATAATGACTTGGTTCTGTTTGGTTAGCGGTGTCATGTGAACATTCCACGCCGGGATGAAGAATTTAGCAGAGGTCACCTCCTGCTAGAACTGAGTCTTAAAGGATGAAACCCAAATCAAGAGTAGGGAGAGGGGTGGTTCCCCAAAAGGAAAAGACAGAATCTTTGCTGGAAGAAGGGATGTTGCCTTGGCAGAAACCACAGCTGTGTACCCTCTTCATTGGCTCAGCTGTTCTCTGCTGCTGTCTGTGTTGATCAGATAGTGCACACCAGATGCCTCTGGTGGGCTGGAGAGCAGTTAAATAACAAAGACTGCTTACGAAGCTAGTTTGCCTGTTCACTGATATGTTCACCAAGTAAATGTTTACTTCAAGAAAGCCACAAACTTGAACCCAGCACAGGCAGGGAGTGTTCCTGGGTAAACTGGCTTCCAGGAGCCACTGTATCATGAAGCACCACAGGCTGGCCAAGCCCCTAGAGCATTATTCTGAGTCTTGTTTGGTTATCAGCTACTTTTTCTGCAGTCCTGCAGGCCCCAGGTTATCAGCCTTTTCATTTTTCTGTCTTTTTCCTGGAAGTTTCTCTGCTCCCAAGTTTGGCCTGGCCTAGGACAGAGGGCAGACTTGTCTTTCTAGCTACCTCTGATGTTCTTAAAAACCAGGAAACAGATTCTATTCTTCATTAGAACTGAGGACTGGGAAAACTTTAAAATTCAGAAGTCTTACAGTTTTCTTATGGTCTTTATTCCTGGTCATCACCTTTTCCTGCGCCTTCCTGACATTTCTGCCTGCTCTTTCCGGCATGAAGTCAGACTTGTAGTATCTCTCCCGCTCCTGTGTATTAGCAGTAACAGCTACCACTTACCATGAGAACACTTATCTGGGCCAGGCACCATGGAAAATACTGCAGGATAACATCTCATGTGATCCTCATCTCCCCTCTGAGGGTGGTTCCAACACCATCCCATCTAATACAGTCCAGCAAAGAGGAAACTTGGAACTGGAGACATGAAGTCCCTTGCCTGAACCCACCTGGTCTGGGCAGCTGCTGAGGGATTTGGAAGTAGGTCGTCTTGACCCTGAAGTCCTGCTCTCAACCTCTACATGCTGGTTCCCCATGGACCTCTGCTTCAGGAGGTCCTTTCCAGCACAGAGGCCCAAAGGCACAGAATGACGAAAACAGAGGTGTGCAGGAAGAATACTCAGGCCCTACGGGGACACAGGCAGCCACGGGCACTTCCAATGACCACAGGCCTGTGTGCCTTCAGTCTTGATGCCAAGAAGCGTGCTCACAGCCAACATCCATAGGGAAGGTTAGCATAGATTTTCTTCATGCGTTACCCCAACTGGTACCTAACCCAAATCACCTCCCTCACCTCTATTTTATGGAGTTGAATGTTTCTCAAACTTTTCCTCATCCATATGCCCCTCAGACAAGTAAAAAATTCTCATGACCACTGTCCCAAATTCTGGCTTGGTCCCCACTGGGTCCCTTTCCTCCATTCCATCTTTTGCATTTTCTCATGTTGCCCACCAAAGGATTTTGCCAAAAGTCAGTTCCTGTAGTTTGACTCATAAAAGAAATCATTTTTCATTTTCCATATATAAAATTATTGTGTAATATTGAATAGATCTTCAGAACACACGCCCAGACCTATTTAAAATATTTAACATCTCAGATGGCATGGGCCCCGACCAATCAGAGTGACTGCTGTCCACATGGCACACTGGAAAATTCCAGCATAACAAAGCCGGTCCTGGTGTCTCTGCCAGTTTGCCACAGAACTCCACTAGATGAGAAGGAAAGATTGCATAATTCTCTTTCTCCTTTCTTTGAGATAAACCTTTCTTCCTAATTTTATCCCCCTGCACAATGGGTGGAATCATCAAGGATGAGTAACAACAGCTAGGTGCATTACTGTGTCAGATTGAGGCCCTTCCAGTCCACTGAGTTGCATCATCCATTAAGTCCATTAAGGTGGCGTCAGCTGACTGCTCACCTTAATGTTCAACTATTAAGAGACTTGGCAGGTGTCTACACAACAGCCACCCCTACTTCTTCCTCCCAGGGAAATTTCCATTTGCTTTTTTAGGTCATGAAGGGGTGAGGTACAAGGTTTCATAATCCTTGATCGTGGAGCCAGTTGCGGAAGATGAAGCTGCACCCAAACTTGAACAATTCCTGCACTTGCCTGTGTAGGAGTGCGACATGGCAGGGACTTACAGGACATGAGCAAGGCTCACAGCGCAGAGCTGTCAGAAGTGATGTCAGAAGCGATGTCCAAAGTATGGAACCCTGCTCAGCCCAGGCAAACAGCAGCAGGACCCCAAAGAGATGGAGCCAGCGTCGGGAAGAAGGTGAAAAGTACCACGGACATCGAGCAGCGGCTGAAAGGGCTTATTACTAACTGCATGTGAAACACCCTCTGCTGATCCCCAGAAATAAATGGAAGGTGTCTGCCAGGAGTGCAGCTCTCCACTGGAAGATTCAGGGGAAGAAAAACAGCACCAGTGAAGCAGATGCTATAGTTTTGTTCCCCAATAATAATGAGATTCAATGAAATCAGATTTTCTGGAGGGCCTATGAATAAGTGGTACAGGGACTGTAAAGGTGAGCTTTCCTTCTCAAGATTCCACTGCAGGCACATTATGGATCAGGGTAGTCAAGGGATTCCTGGGAGTCAGAGAAACTGAATGATCAGCCCTCGAGATCTTTGTAGGCCTGTGTGCTAAATCGCTCAGTCATGTGGCTCTTTGTGACCCTAGGGACTATAGCCCACCAAGCTCCTCTGTTCATGAGATTCTCCAGATGAGAATACTGGAATGGGTCGCTGTGCCCTCCTCCAGGGAATCTTCCTGACCCAGGGATCGAACCCACATCTCTTAGGTCTTCTGCATTGGCGGGTGCATTATTTACCACGAGCGGCACCAGGGAATTCCCGGAGATCTCTTCAGAATCCCTTAAATCTCCAATTCTCAGCGGGGAGAAGCCCCAAGGTTCTCCAATATTAACATTCCCTAGCTTTGGCCACCTCATAAGAAGAGTTGACTCATTGGAGAAGACTCTGATGCTGGGAGGGATTGGGGGCAGGAGGAGAAGGGGACGACAGAGGATGAGATGGCTGGATGGCATCACTGACTCGATGGATGTGAGTTGGTGATGGACAGGGAGGCCTGGCATGCTGCAGTTCATGGGGTCGCAAAGAGTCGGACACGACTGAGCAACTGATCTGATCTGATCTGAGCACTTAATCTCTCTTGGTCCTCTGACTTCACACCTCTTGAGTCCCCTGTGGCTGTCTCTGCAACACTGTGGGCTCTGGATCACTTAGTGCCCTGAGTTCTCAAAGAATACACTCAAAGGACAAGGAGAGTCATTGTAGCAGTCCTGCTAGACTGAACCAACCCCAAACCCAGGAGACCAGTTAAATGTATCATAGTCCACTCATAAAATGGAATACAAAGTAGCATTATAAAGAGGCCTTGGAGCTCCATACACTCTGGATAAATGGTTCTGTAACCACAAGGGCAGAACTGCCAGAAGATACGCTACTGTTTCAGAGAAAATAGTACACAGCCATCTCTGCCAGCAAGAACCAGGGAACCAGGGAATTGTAGCTGCATTCAGAGAGAGGAACTTGAGGCCAGGAACAAGAGGAAGTGTCTCTTGGTACGACCTTCGGGAACAGTGACCCAGAGTTACCTTAAAACATTTCTAAGGGCTTCCCTGGTGGCTCAGTGGTAAAGAATCCACCTGCCAACGCAGGAGACACGGGTTCGATCCCTGGTCAGGGAAGAACCCCACAAGCTCCAGGGCAACTAAGCCCATGAGCCACAACTGTTGAGCCTGTGCTCTCGAGAGTCCGGGAACCACAACCACTGATGCCCAGGAGGACCTAGGGCTGCAGCAAGAGAAGCCACTGCGAGGACAAGCCCATGCACTGCAAGGACAGAGCAGTCCCCACTTTGCGAAACTAGAGAACAGCCCACACAGCAATGAAAACCCAGCAGGGCCAAAAGAAATAAATAACATAAGAAATAGCTAAGAGGAAGGAGGGGAAGGAGAAGGCAGCCTCCCAGAAGCATCAGGAACCAGTTTTGGCTTCACTCAAGGTGTCCTGGAGGCGGTGGCGGACTCCAAATCCACACCCCACAGCAAACCGCAGAGGTTTCTGGTCCCCACGTCCCTCTTGAACCTGCTACGGGGTGCTCCTCTGCCGGCCTCCCCATCACACCTCCAGCTCTGCTGGACCTACTCAGGCACCGTTCTTCTTTATCCAGGCACCAAACTCAATCCTACTCGCTTATTTAAAGCCACTGGGTGAAAAGCCCTTCCTCAATGATCTACCAACAAAGCTGTGTATGGTGGGAATCACTCCATCACCCTATATACCACAAGGATCCCACAAATCTACACACAGCTATATCTAAAATGGATAACTCAAACAACTAATCTCAAAAATATACAAGCAACTTCTACAGCTCAATTCCAGAAAAATAAATGACCCAATCAAAAAATGGGCCAAAGAACTAAATAGACATTTCTCCAAAGAAGACATACAGATGGCTAACAAACACATGACAAGATGCTCAACATCACTCATTATCAGAGAAATGCAAATCAAAACCACTATGAGATACCATTTCACGCCAATCAGAATGGCTGCTATCCAAAAGTCCACAAGCAATAAATGCTGGAGAGGGTGCGGAGAAAGGGAACCCTCTTGCACTGTTGGTGGGAATGCAAACTAGTACAGCCACTATGGAGAACAGTATGGAGATTCCTCAAAAAACTGGGAATAGAACTGCCTTATGATCCAGCAATCCCACTGCTGGGCATATACACTGAGAAATCCAGAATTGAAAGAGACACATGTACCCCAATGTTCATAGCAGCACTGTTTGCAATAGCCAGAACGTGGAAGCAACCTAGATGTCCATCCACAGATGAATGGATAAGCAAGCTGTGGTACATATACACAATGGAGTATTACTCAGCCATTAAAAAGAATACATTTGAATCAGTTCTAAGGAGGTGGATGGAACTGGAGCCTATTATACAGAGTGAAGTAAGCCAGAAACAAAAACACAAATACAGTATACTAATGCATATATATGGAATTTAGAAAGATGGTAAAAATAACCCTATTTACGAGACAGCAAAAGAGACACTGATGTATAGACCAGACTTTTGGACTCTGGGACCGGGAGAGGGTGGGATGATTGGGGAGAATAGCATTGAAATATGTATAATATTATATCTGAAATGTATTAATTGTTCAAACTAAACACTATCATGTTACAATTTATTCATACTAGATGTAATGTTTCTGATAATCAATAAAAGAGATTCTTGATTTAAAAAAAATAATAATAAATAAAATGGATAACTGACACCACCTACAGTACAGCCCAGGGGATTCTGCTCAGTGTTATGTGGCAGCCTGGAAGGGAGGGGAGTTTGGGCAAGAATTCAGTTCAGTTTAGTCCCTCAGTCATATCCAACTCTTTGCAACCCCATAGACTGCAGCACACCGGGCCTCCCTGTCCATCACCAACTCCCAGAGCTTACTCAAACTCATGTCCATTGAGTCAGTGATGCCATCCAACCATCTCATCCTCTGTCGTCCCCTTCTCCCCCTGCCTTCAATCTTTCCCAGCATCAGGGTCTTTTCCAATGAGTCATTTGCATCAGGTGGCCAAAATATTGGAGTTTCAGCATCAGTCCTTCCAGTGAATATTCAGGACTGATTTCCTTGAGGATGGACTGGTTGTATCCATTGATAAAGTACGTGGATGGGCTGAGTTCCTTCGCTGCTCACGTGAAACGATCACCGCACTGTTAATTGGCTAAACCCTAATACAAAAGAAAAAGTTTAAAAGCCAGGAGCGGGGCCCCCAGGTCCTCACCCCCCAGGTGTCCACAACCTCCTTCACCCGATTCAGCCCGGGTATATCACAGCTCAAGATGCTGATGGCGAGAGGAAGCACGGGTCCCTACTACCGAGGACCCACCCCAACCCCGCCAGGAAGCCAGACCACGCCCACTTCCTGCCCTCAAAGCCCAGTCCCGCCCCCTCACTCTCCAGTGCCTCCTTATATTTCAAAACTAATGTCTGCATTCTAAATCAGAAAACAGTTGGACACTGGCCACTTCTCCACGCGAGGCAAGGATCTGGAAACTCAGAACACGACGGCCTGAGCGTTGTTCCCGTGAGGGGGCCAGGGGAAAACCACACAGGAATCCTCAACCTGCAGGTGGGCCACATCCTCCTCTCAACAAATCTCTGAGCTTATTTTTTAAAACAAGGACCTTGATATTATATTTTATTTGGTTTGGCTTCTCTGATGCAAAACATGAAGGAAAAATGGGTTACTAAAGAAGCTAAAAAAATACTTAATTCTTCACGAATTTGCCTGTCACCCTTGAGCAGGGGCCATGCTAATCTTCCCTGTCTTGTTCCAATTTTAGTGTATTTACTTTGCTGAAGTAAGCACAATCTTTGTGCTTTTTAAGGGAAAATAGTTCCCATGTGTACGTGGGAATATTTCCAAAGGGAGGCAAGGGCACTTAGCTAGCATAATGGAGACCCAGTTTCATGGATTTCATGTCACAGGAGAATAACTTTTCAGTAAAATAGCTCCTCACAGGAGAGGAACACTTCCCCAGAAAGATGCCAAAGCGTCTTAACAAGGTCTTAAAAGGCCTGTTCTCAAGAGTTATCTAATTATGGCCTAACATGCTGGGGTTTTATCAGAGCCTACCTGACCCAGGGGAAAGAAAAACCCAACTCCAAAACCCTCTGCTGCTGCTAAGTCACTTCAGTCGTGTCTGACTCTGTGCAACCCCATAGATGGCAGCCCACCGTCCCTGGGATTCTCCAGGCAAGAACACTGGAGTGGGTTGCCATTTCCTGCTCCAATGCATAAAAGTGAAAAGTGAAAGTGAAGTCGTTCAGTCGTGTCTGACCCTTAGCACGGACTGCAGCCTACCAGGCTCCTCCATCCATGGGATTTTCCAGGCAAGAGTATTGGAGTGGGGTGCCATTGCCTTCTCCGCCAAACCCCTCTAGCCTTCCACAAGGAAAAGGACAAAGGAAGGAATGTCTTTATCAGGAGCATGAACCCCAGGGGTTCTGATTCAGCAGGTCTGCTGCTGCTGCTGCTGATGCTAAGTCACTTCAGTCGTGTTCGACTCTGTGCGACCCCATAGACAGCAGCCCACCAGGTTCCCGCATCCCTGGGATTCTCCAGGCAAGAACACTAGAGTGGGTTGCCATTTCCTTTTCCAATGCATGAAAGTGAAAAGTGAAAGTGAAGTCGCTTAGTCATGTCCGACTCCTAGCGACCCCATGGACTGCAGCCCACCAGGCTCCTCCATCCATGGGATTTTCCAGGCAAGAGTACTGGAGTGGGGTGCCACTGCCTTCTCCTTTCAGCAGGTCCAGGGGGTGGAATTTAGACATGTTTTTAAAGCTGCCGGGTACATCTCCTGTGCAGACAGGTTGAAAACTCATCACGTACAAACCCGGGCTTTACATCCCCCCAGGGCCATGAGATGGTTTGCCAGCCCCAATCTCCATGTCTCCATCGTGGGTCTTCAGGAAAACCACTCTGTGTGTTCTCGGAGTCTTCATGCTCCACACAGTCTCTACACAGCAATGCCAGGGGCCCCCTTCTTGAGTTGAGAGCCTTCCTCCTCCTGAGTCTCCCTTGTGGTATCCTGGATGTTGGAGGTGGGGCTCCCAGGAACCCTTCATTGGGCATTAGAGAGGGGGGTGGCTGGCACTACCAGTAACAGCTGAGGCCCTTTGCCCCCGTAACCAGAGGCAATTCAGGAGAACAAGGCCACAGCAGGCCCTGGGGAAGCTGCAGATTAGGGGTCCAGGGTTTTCATGGCCTTGCTGTAAGCCCTTCTCCCTAGAAGTCAGGGTCTGGATGCATATCCTTCATCCACCGAGGGAGACAAGGCCCTCATCTCTCTTCCCTTCCCTCGCCCATCTCACTGGCTGGGAGTTCAAGGACACTTTCCTGACCCCGAGACAGAAGGCAGATGACTCCCGGAGCCCTGAAGCCCTAGCAAGGGCTCCAGGCAAGTCCGGTCAGTTGAAAACAGAGGTATCACTCATGGTGGCCCTGTCACTCCTATCGTAAATGAACAGGCCTGGTCCTGTAGTTAGGTGACCCTCTGGCCTCCTTCACGGGCATGTTCTACATCAGTGATTTCTAACTTTCGTGCTGGGGAAAACACCTTTTCCCTGAAATCTGGTGGGAGGGCAGGGATTCAGATGACTGACTCGCAAGCCCCACCCGTTCTCAGCGTGCTGGGTGCCTGAGGGTGTCAGGAACCACATTACCATACTCCCCGTGAGCAAAAGGAAGACCTCGAAGGCTGGGTCTCTGAGCTGAGATTCCCATGCCCCTTCCTTCGGGGTGACAGCTTCATTCTCAGAAGATCCTCACAGTTTCTGATCACCCGCTGTTTCCTTCATAAGGAGATCGCCTGTCCCCACGCGTGTCCCTGTCTGGCCCATGTCCCAGTGTCACAGGCCCGCCTCCGGCCAGAGCACCCAGGCATGGCCAGTCACAGGGGGATGGTCTGTCTTCTCCACAGACACTTCTGTGCTTTGGTAGCTCGGAGGCCAAAGGGGAAGCCCTACAATTGCATCTTCTGAGAAGTGTCGAGAAATTACTCCCCATCGACCTTTAAAAGGCCTCTCCCCTTCCCGCTGCCCTGGAGCTGCTGACAGGTCATGCCGTTTTGAGATGAACTTTCAAGCTCAGTCTGCTCTCAGCTCTCTGGTGGCCCCCAAACCTGCAGAAGTAAGCCTGGGCCTGCTAAGCTCTGTTCCCTCTGTCTCTCATGTCCCTCTGTCGGGCAGCTCCCAGCGAAGCTCTGCTTAGTCACTGGGATGTGTCACTTCATGTCTGGGTCGCCACCCTCTGATTCTCTCATTTCCCAGCAGAGCATCAAGAGTTGAACACATCGTTTTCATTTTTGGTCTTTTTGTTGTTGTTGTTGTTTTTTAATATATTTATTTTTGTTTATTTATTTGGTCATGCTGGCTCTCTTAGTTGTGGCATATGGGATCTAGTTCCCTGACCACGAGTGGAACCCAACCAGGCCCCCTGCATTGGGAGCACGGAATCTTAGCCCTGGGCCACCAAGGAAGTCCCTCTTTTTTTTCCTTCTTACATGAATACATCCTTACGGTACCAGTTTCCAATAATAGAAGTCTACAGAGCAAAGCTGAAAACCAACACGGTTCCCCCAACTCTCCCGCTCAGAGGCCACACTGCCCACAGCTTGCTGTTCGGCTTTCCAGCCTTCTTTCTGGACAGCTACACCATAAACAGTATATGGGTCCATGCACACGTGGATTTAGATATCAAGATTTAAGATTTAGGTATTATTCTGTAACTTTTAAAATAAGTGTTTTTCATTGGAAAATTGCTCATGTTGGGATAAAAAGGTCTATCTCATTCATATGCAAATATATTATATAAATGGACTTCCCTGGTGGCTCATACGTAAAGCGTCTGTCTACAATGTGAGAGACCTGGGTTCAATCCTTGGGTTGGGAAGATTCCCCAGAGAAGGAAATGGCAACCCACTCCAGTACTTCTTGCCTTGAAAATCCCATGGATGGAGGAGCTTGGTGCAGGCTACTATCCATGGGGTCGCAAAGAGTCGGGCACAACTGAGCGACTTCAGTTCATTTCATTATATAAATGCACATATAGAGCACAATCGCATACCCTACATTTTTATTTTCATACAAAGGAGACTCACCCCTTACAACCTTGGAAGGCAGAGTAAGTGGCTCATGGTTTTGGATAACACCATGGAAGTTTGAGTGACATCCAAGCATGCTGCTGAAACCGATGCCTCTGAGAGCTGTAGAAATGATACAAAACTTTGGTTTCATACGCTGGAGAAGGAAATGGCAACCCATTCCAATATTCTTGCCTGGAGAATCCCATGGACAGAGGAGCCTGGAAGGGTACAGTCCATGGGGTTGCAAAGAGTCGGACACGACTGAGCGACTGACACAGTGCCTAAGAACAGTGCCTGCACATGTGTGACAACGTAACCATTGCTGCCGCAGAGGTTATTGGAACTGTCTGCAAACATCTCTCTTGGTCAGCATATGTATACCACTTGAAACATTGCATTCACGTCTTACAGGCGGGAAAGATGAATCAAAAGTTGGGTGCCAGTTTGTTAGTGCTAGTGTTAGTGTTTGGTTTCATAAAAAAATCTACTCATGTTTTTAAAGTATTTAAATCTGTAGAGCCACCATTATGGAAAGCTCAATAATGCTAACGATAATTATAAAATATACCTTCAATGCAGTGCAATATGTTCCTATTTACTGTAAGAGGTAGTAGAGGCACCATATAACTACTTCGGGGTGGAGGTCGGGGGACACTCCGATCTGCTTAGGGAATAGTAAGGTCTAAGGCTTCATTGAAAAACAGTTGTGTTATATCGCATTCCTGATTTAATCTTGGAGAAGGCAATGGCACCCCACTCCAGTACTCTTGCCTGGAAAATCCCATGGATGGAGGAGCCTGGTAGGCTGCAGTCCATGGGGTGGCGAAGAGTTGGACACAACTGAGCGACTTCCCTTTCACTTTTCACTTTCATGCACTGGAGAAGGAAATGGCAACCCACTCCAGTGTTCTTGCCTGGAGAATCCCAGGGACAGGGGAGCTTAGCGGGCTGCCGTCTATGGGATCGCATAGAGTCGGACACGACTGAAACGACTTAGCTTAGCTTAGATGTGATCTTTCTGCCATGCTATAATAGCTTGAACATAATAATAAATAAAAAACACCACAGGAAAAGGGTTTCCCTGGTGGCTCAGACGGTAAAGAATCCACCTGCAATGCAGGAGACCCAAGTTCGATCCCTGGGTCAGGAAGATCCCCTGGAGAAAGGCATGGCAACCCCCTCCAGTATTCTTGCCTGGAGAATCCTATGAACAGAGGAGCCTGGTGGGCTGCAGTCCACGGGGTCACAAAGAGTCGGACACGACTGAGGTGACTTAGTACAGCACAGTACCACAGGGCGGGAAAACAACAACAGCAAAGGAGACCGTCCTGTTAGACGTGGGCGTGCACTTTGATTTTTAACAAGTTTTACTCATTTGTTTTAACTTTTGGCCACATTGTGTGGAATGTGGGATCTTTGTTCTCCAACCAAGGACTGAACTCACACCCCATGCATTGGAAGGCAGAGTCTGAGCCACTGGAGTGCTAGGGAAGTTCTTGCACCTTAATTTTTAGACCCTAGAAACCTCAGCACAGAGAGATAGACAGACATACTTTCATTATGAACAACCGCATCCTCTTCCAGCATTTGCATGGAAATTTATTAATCAGAAGTCCACTGAAGGACATTTTTCTATCTTGAACGGAACTCCATACCTATGGAGGAATCATGAAAGGAGGCTGCATGGAAAGAAATGGAAAGGAAGCTTCCAGAATGAGGAATGGCTGGTGTCTCTCGATTCGTCTCCTAACACTCTGGGAATGTCGTCCAACAGTTTCTGTCAGCTCATGTCATCATCTTCCAGTTTCAGCTTCTTTTAGTCTTACCTTAAGCACTTTGGACAAGTCATTTCAAACGACAGCTCCATATACATGTGCCCAGTGCCTGCCTCCAGGTGGGACAAGCTGCCTATCCCCATTCAAGGTGCCGCGTCCCTGAGTGATTCATTTCCTTTAGCATCTCAGCTCACGTGTAAGGAGTTTTTCTCAGAGCCAGCTGTGCAGGAATAGAGCTCCCACCCCTGTGAGAGGCAGGTGGTGGACACCTGGTAATCTGAAGCGATGAACGTGTCGATGCATCGGTAGCTAACTGGCTCCTGATGGTTTTCTTCTAGTGCTGCCTCCCTGGTCAAACAGACCAAGGTTACCTGTAGTGTGATGCTAACCGGAGGAAAGCTGTGTTTCCCAAGAAAGGCTTGAATCTGCTTTTTAAAAGCTTTTATAGCTCATTTCAGTATTTCTGACGTTGCTGCTCACATTTAGTCATGCAGTCAAACGTCCATAATACTTGCTGACGCGCCTGACTTTCCTGTTACTGAGCATAACTTAAAAAAAAAAAAAATTACTGTTTTTCAATCCCTGCCACTGAACCAGTTTTTCATCTTCATTTTTACACCAACCCCTCCCCGCTCTGTTCTTTCACGTTCTTTTCCTGGCTTCACTTGCCTCCTCTCTAGCCTGGAGCCCACAGTTTGCTGTCTCAGTCACGTGTCGGCCGGACTCTGTGGTCTCCCTTGGGCTTCTCACAGCTGCCCCCTGCCTTGCCCCCTCCCAGCCTCAGAACCATCCCCCCAACCTGGCCCCCAGCACCAGCATTCCCCTAAAGACGTGTCCCTCCTACTGGTGCTCTGTCCCCTACCCTCATCAGCTCTGTCTACTCTCTCACTATATTTTCCTCCTTCAATTGATGACTTCCTGTGCAAAAAAAAGTACTCAACGCTCCATCATTAAAGATACTTTTTCTCATTAAAGATACTTTTTTCTCCCCTGCTGTTTCCTTAAGCTATTCCCTGTCTCCCTCACTTCCCTCTGTCCTGCCAAAGCTCTTTAAACCTATTCTATACTGCTTTTCTCCACTCCCTAATGCCCAATACTACTTTAAATAAGTAAAAAATTAAACATAAAAATGATACTTTTATGCATATACTTTTGTGCAGATGGTGACTGCAGCCATGAAATTAAAAGATGCTTAATCTTTGGAAGAAAACTCATAACCAACCCAGACAGCATATTGAAAAGCAGAGACATTACTTTGCGAACAATGGTCCATCTAGTCAAGGCTATGGTTTTTTCCAGTGGTCATGTATGGATGTGAGAGTTGGGACTATAAAGAAAGCTGAGCACTGAAGAACTGATGCTTTTGAACTGTGGTGTTGAAGAAGACTCTTGGGAGTCCTTTGGACTGCAAGGAGATCCAAGCAGTCCATTCTAAAGGAGATCAGCCCTGGGTGTTCTTTGGCCACCTGATGTGAAGAGCTAACTCATTGGAAAAGACCCTGATGCTGGGAAAGATTGAAGGCAGGAGGAGAAGGGGATGACAGAGGATGAGATGGTTGGATGGCATCACCGACTCAATGGACGAGTTTGAGTAAACTCCAGGAGTTGGTGATGCAGGGAGGCCTGGCCTGCTGCAGTCCATGCAGGTCACAAAGAGTTGGACACAACTGAGCAACTGAATTGAACTGAACTGAAACATTGAAGTGATACATGCAGATGGTAAAGATTCAGTGAAGAAGGTATGCTAAGTCGATTCAGTCGTGTCTGACTCTGTGCGACCCCATAGACGGCAGCCCACCAGGCTCCCCTGTCCCTGGGATTCTCCAGGCAAGAACACTGGAGTGGGTTGCCATTTCCTTCTCCAATGCATGAAGGTGAAAAGAGAAAATGAAGTCGCTCAGTCGTATCTGACTCTCTTAGTGACCCCATGGACTGCAGCCCACCAGGCTCCTCCGTCCATGGGATTTTCCAGGCAAGAGTACTGGAGTGGGGTGCCATTGCCTTCTCCGGAAGAAGGTATAACAAGGCATAAAAAGCTCCTACTTAGGAGAGAGAAATGAAGAAGCAGAGCATTTAGGATTCTGAGGGCAGTGAAACGACTCTAAAGGATAGATACATGTTATTCTACATTTGTTCAACCTTGTAGAAGGTATAACCCAAGAATACTGGACTGGGTAGCCTATCTCTTCTCCAGCGGATCTTCCTGACCCAGGAATCGAACTGGGGTCTCCCGCATTGTAGGCAGATTCTTTACCAGCTGGCTACCCAGGGAAGCCCATAACACCAAGAAAGAATGCTAATGTTAACTACAAGCCTTGAGGTGATGATGATGTGTCAGTGTAGGTTCATCGGTTGTAACAAACATAACAAATGCTGGGTGGAGGGGGAGGATGGTGATAATGGAGGAGGCTCTGTATGTGCAGGGGCAGGGCGTATATGGTAAATCTCTGCACTTTCCTCTCAATTGTTTTTGGTAAACTTAAAAGTACTCTTAAAAAATCTATTAAGGGAAAAAAAACCTGAAAAGATCTCATAACTAAAATAGGGTTCATAGTCACACTGCGGGCAAAGGCATAGACAATAGGCTCTTGTTTTGCTTTGTGGAAGGCAAAAGGGATCAATGCTATTAACATACCTGCATATTGTACACACACACACACACACACACACCCCAAACTGCCCTACCCCTTCCAACAAGTCAGCCCTGAAGACCTTTAGGCTGAAAGCTGATCACACCCTACATTGACCCGGAGGGAGTCCACAGACAGTTGGCTGCCCCTGGCCTTCACAAGGCTGCAGTTGAGGTGCTGGCTGAGGCTGCGGCTCTGAAGCACAGCTGCAGGATGCGCCCCCCAGACGGCTCACTCCACAGCTGCGGACTGGACCACTAGGTCTATGCCTCCCGGACTTGTATGTGGAACGGCCTGAGAGGGGCTCACAGCGTGGCTGTAGGCACAGCGACGGATCTAGGAGAGAGCAAGGCAGAACTGCAGTGCCCTGGAAGTCCTAACTCCAAAGTCATGCCCATCATCCCCACTCTAGCCTGTTCATAGAGGTCAGCCCTGTGCAGCATGAAACTGAACTGCACTCCAGGAGGCCAGTGTTGCTGGGGCCAGCTTAGACACCCCCTCTCGCAGCTTTACCACGGCACTTCTGCCCAGGGCCTTGAGTCCACCAGTCCTTGCTGGTTCTTGGCCAGCATCCTATTTTTCTGTCTGGTCGGCCTCAAACGGCCACCTGAATAGTGATCACTGTGACTTCAGATAATTTTATATTGTTTGAAACTCTTACAGGGAGAATGTGTCTTATAATTGAAAACATTTTCAAAGTAAAATCCTACCAACTTGATCAAGTTACCCTACCATCATCTGACTGCTAGTCATGTCCCTAAAGATGACTGTAGAAATTAATTGATTAATAGGATCCTGAGTTGCTTTTCAAAAAGACAATATATATTGCTTTTATACTGTATTGTGTGTATGTATGTGTGTGTGTCTGTGTGTTAGTCACTTCGTCGTGTCTGACTCTTTGTGACCCCATGGACTGTAGCCCACCAGGCTCCTCTGCCCATGGGATTCTCCAGGCAAGAATACTGGAGTGGGTTGCCATTTCCTTCTCCAGTGTGTATGTATATATATACATATTATCCATTACATATATATTTTATATACATACATATGCATATATATATATACTTTAAAATTTTATGCAAATAGAATCACATGCTGTTATGACCTTAGTTTTTTAAAAAGTTCATTAATGTATCCAGGCACAAGTATCTGGGAACAGTGGCTGTGTTCCTGGTAAGAGGATCTTAGCAGCTGGGACTTCAGGGTGAAGGAGCAACTGTCCTTTTACTGTATACTAACACCATTATATATTATTACAATTTTGCAATATGTCCTCATATTGCCTATTTAAATCACTTAAAATCATATATCTTAAAGACCTTTTTTTAGGAATACATATATAACTTGCTATTTTTAAGGCTTTCAAGTCAGTTATATAGATTATCATGATTTGTGTAATTACGTCCTTATTTATGAGTGTTTGGGTCATTCTCAGGTTCTTCCGGTGGCTCAGTAGTAAAGAATCCACCTGCAATGCAGGATACGCAGGTTCGATCCCTGGGTTGGGAAGATTCCCTGGAGGAGGGGCACAGCAACCCACTCCAGTATTCTTGCCTGGAGAATCCCATGGACAGAGGAGCTTGGCTACGTATAGTCCATGGGGTTGCAAAGAGTCGGAGATGACTTAGCAGCTAAACAACCACTCATGAGTGTTCAGGTTGTTCCCAGGGTTTAGGGTAGTAGTTGTCATTTTTACCAACAGTACCATAAGGGAAATCCTCATACTTGCTCTTTGTAATGTTCTGTGGACATTTCCTCTCTTCCGGCTTCCAGACTTTTCCTCTTGCTTCGTCTGTACACAGATCTCGTGATGGGTCCTTTTCAATGACTCATCCTTGCACGTGGTGAGGTTTTCTGGACAAGAATTTGCAGGAGATCCATTTAAGGAGAAGACAGAGGTCAGGTTCCAAGCCTTCTGGAATGTCCTTATGATCCAGGGTGTGGGTGAGAGATTCCTCGAGGTGCAGAACGCGCAGATAGAGGGCTTGTGCCCTGCAGACACTCTCTGTCCCCAGCTTCCAGCACGTGGCTTGCGTGTGAGCAGGCAGGTTTATCCTCACCTCTTCTGCTTCTCAGGAGCAAGCTGGGTACAGAGTAGCCCCCATCAGCCCTGCACCTTGTCCCTGCTGGGGCAGAAAGGAATTTGGCTTTTGCGCCTCAGTGTGAACCTGATCACTTAAAGAGGAGAAACAAGCCAACTTTTCTGTCCACTTGCCTTCAAAGTCAGCCTCTGCTCACCATTTCTTGTGTGTCCCTCTAGAGATGCTCTGTGCGGGCACCCTCAGTCGTGTCTGACTCTGTGACCCCATGGACTGTAGCCCACCAGGCTCCTCTGTACATGGGATTCTCCAAGTGAGAATACTGGAGTGGGTTGCCATTTCTTTCTCTAGGGGATCTTCCTGTCCCAGGGATCAAACCCACATCTCCTGCATCTGCTGCATTAGCAGGCTGATTCTTTACTATCATGCTGAGAAGCTCAGAGATAGTCTGGAGGAGGAAGTGACAACCTACTCCAGTATTCTGGCCTGGAAAATCTGCATGGACAGAGAAGCCTGGTGGGCTGCAGTCCATGTGGTCACAAAGAGTCGGACACGACTGAGAGACAGTCTATATATATTTAAATATACGACGCTGCAGGAAGCTAACCTGGAGTGTTTTATTTTTCACTGATTATGACTTATTGCTGTGCTTTGTCTAATCTCCCTTCTCTACAGGGTGGGCATAAGATGAACAGACCCCATAGCTTTCTGTTCACCTTTAGTTACTCTAGTTTAAAATTCCAATCTCATATCAGCTCCAAGCCCACCCCCACTGCTGGCTGGGAGGGACCTCCATAGCTGCTCCTTTGCTCCGCCCCTTGGAGCGGGCACATGATCGGCTCAATGATCTCTCTCTCCTCCTCCTTTTTCAAGGCTGGGGACTGAGAGGGGCAACAGAGAAGAAAGGCAAATGTCTCTTAGCTGCTTACATTGTGGTCCTCTCCCTGTGAATGGTCACAGCATCCTGGCCAACACTGGCACTCAGCCATGCCCACTGAGTGGCTGGCTCTTTGGGGCTCCCAGGGCTTCCCTGATGGCTCAGAGGGTAAAGCGTCTGCCTGCAATGTGGGTTTGATCCCTGGGTGGGGAAGATCCCCTGGAGAAAGAAATGGCAACCTGCTCCAGTATTCTGGCCTGGGAAATCCCATAGACAGAGAAGCCTGGTGGGCTACCGTCCATGGAGTCGCAAAGAGTCGGACACGAGTGAGTGACCTAACTTTCACTTGGGGTGCCCAGGTAAGTTCTTCAGAGAGGGTTTCTGAAGAACAGAAACACAGTCTCCCCAGTGTGGCAGAGCCAGCTGCAGGCTGACTTCTAGCAGCAGGCTCCTGCTGCTCCTCCTGCTGCTACGACCAGATCAACGCTGTCACCTTCCCTGATGCCCATTGGGCCCATGGAAACTCACGCATCTCCCATCTCTCCCAAGGCTCTTCACCCTCCTGGGTAGTAGCACAGGCCAGACCCAGGTACTAACAATCTGAGTGCCTGTCCAGCTGGCAAGTGAGCTACCCGTCTCCCTTTTGTAGGGGCATGCCAGTCTTCCAGAATGTTTCTCTTGGAGCACTTCTCACTTGGCTTGGGGGAGAAAAGGAAAAACACCAATATGCTTTTCTGGGCCAACCAGGGTTGGGAAAGGCGGTGGGGACAGCCGGCTGATGATCACAGGGTCAGTTCCATCATCTTCCGGCAAGCCCTGAAAAGGAAGGCTCGCTAGCTGTTGACAGTTTTCTACAGAACATGCAGTATTTGCCCTTCTTCACCCCCAGCTCTGGCCTCTGATTCCAGTGCAAAAACAAAGTGTTTTTTTTTTTCTTTTAAATAAAAGGTAGCAAACTGCAGTCATCTTGCTGCGTCTTAACAAGAGACTGTCCCATACAGTTCACACGGGTCTGCCTCTTTTTTAAAAAAAACATTTCCTAAGTCTCCCATCATATTGCCATATATTATTACTAAACTAGTGCTCTGATATTCAAGTGGAGCACTCACCAGTGCTTTCTTTTGTACTGACATCAGGGGCTGCTGCTGCTGCTGCTAAGTCACTTCAGTTGTGTCCAACTCTGTGCGATCCCATAGACGGCAGCCCACCAGGCTCTCCCATCCCTGGGATTCTCCAGGCAAGAACACTGGAGTGGATTGCCATTTCCTTCTCCAATGCATGAAGGTGAGAAGTGAAAGTGCAGTCGCTCAGTCATGTCTGACTCTTCGCAACCCCATGGACTGCAGCCTACCAGGTTCCTCCATCCATGGGATTTTCCAGGCACTGCAGTGGGGTGCCATTGCCTTCTCCAGACATCAGGGGAATTAGCAAGAAAAACAACCAGCTTGTAGACCATTCACAGGAGTGGATATGTATCCACAAAAAAAAAAGGTATCCAGATAAAAGTTAGACTAGAACTTAGATGATAACAGGAATGAAAGTCAAATCTGCATGCTAAAGTGAGTTCAGTTAAGCTGTCTGGGCTTTTATTAGCTTTGTAGAGTCAAGCCGAGCTTCAAGGAGGGAGTTGGGGCTCGGATAACACCGTTAGCGGGGAGACGCATCACTAAGTCCTATGTGAGAGCAGAATGTGCTCAGGTGTGCTTTCAGAAAAGCCCGGCATTGTGACTTTATCTTCACTCTCACTTGGAACCACTCTTTTCTCTCTCACCAGCAAGCCTGTGACTGTCTCTCCCACGATGTCCTCGAACACACGTGCTGTTTTCCTCCATGTCCTGGCTCTATAATCCGCACGGAAGTATAAAATGTTCTGTCTTACTTGAAAGTTGTGTCTGGGGTGGAGGTGGGCACTCACTGGCAGGAGAGGTTCCACCCTCCAAGGGAGATACTGGGCACTCCTTTCATTGACTCCAAGGCCTGCCTGTTCCTCAGAGGGGCTCAAGGGAAGGCTGCAAAAATACAGCAGAAAAATGTCCTGGCGGGGATGCCAGCACACGACAAGGCTTGGGGAGGTGCCTCTGAGGCCTCCTTCAGACCATCGCTGGCCTCCCTCTAAGACCGTGGGCTTTGCTGGGTGGAGCACAGAGCATCTGTTTTGGACTCGGACACACCTGGGCTTGACTCCCAAGCCTCTCCCTTCCCAGCTGGAGAGCCTTGGAGGGCCTCCAAACCTGCCTGGGGCTGCTTTCCTATCTGCAAATAGCAGGTAGTACATCTACTGTGGAGGGGATATTTATCAGATAAATATCATCCTGACAATCTGCCTTCAGAAAGGAGGAAATGGCAGATCTGAAACTGTTGAGAACATTTAGGCTCAGAGGCATGTATCAAAGAAGTGGTTCAGTTCTGTTCAGTTCAGTCGCTCAGTCCTGTCTGACTCTTTGCAACCCCATGAACTGCAGCACACCAGGCCTCCCTGTCCATCACCAACTCCCGGACACGCAAACCCATGTCCATCGAGTCAGTGATGCCATCCAGCCATCTCATCCTCTGTTATCCCCTTCTCCTCCTGCCTTCAGTCTTTCCCAGCATCAGGGTCTTTTCCAATGAGTCAGCTCTTCACATCAGGTGGCCAATGTATTGGAGTTTCAGCTTTAACATCAGTCCTTCCAATGAACACTCAGGATTGATCTCCTTTAGGATGGACTGGTTGGATCTCTTTGCAGTCCAAAGGACTTCCAAGAGTCTTCTCCAACACCACAGTTCAAGATCATCAGTTCTTTGGTGCTCAGCTTTCTTTATAGTCCAACTCTCACATCCATACATGACCACTGGAAAGAAGTGGTTAAAACCATCTATTCAACAGCACAAGCTGTCATCTTTTATTTCAGCATTTTCAGTTTCATTTGCTGAAACAAGATGAAGTCCCTGTTGGCGGCTCTCTGCTCCCAAGAGGTTTGTCCTGGGAGCTGGTGGTGAACGCTGTGGTTGCCTCCTTGACACGCGTGTTCCCCTTCCTCCTCCCAGCTTTGTCCAGGAGTCCAGTCCTCCCCAACACAGCCCCTTCCCTCAGGAGAGGCTAAACCATCTCCACTCCAGGTAAGGGCCTGAGTCTTCAAGGTGGAAATCTTTGGAGAGGCACAGAGATCATTCCATTCCTTGCGCCTATCCATGGGTCAGGAATGAGCCTGAGGGGCAATCTGGACCAACACCCAGTGAAGTGTGGGAAAACTTCAGACATGAGAAGTTTTCTCACTTCCTCTGGACACGTGTTCACAGAGATGAGGGACTCCACCGCCAGGCTGAGGGTGAAGCCATCATGTGGACAAGGGCAGGTGAATGGAGCCGAAGCCGCTCAACTGTGCCAGCTCCAAAGCTGTGCTACTTGCAGACTTTTGATTTTTTTGAATAATAATTTTTAAAATTTTTTTTAAATTAATTAATTTTGGGGGGGCATCTTACTACTGTGCACAGGCTTTTTCTAGTTGCCACGAGCCACTCTAGTTGTGATGCACAGGCCTCTCATTGCAGTGGCTTCTCTTGCTGTGGAGCACAGGCTTTAGGGCGTGCCAGCTTCAGCAGTCGTGGCGCACAGGCTTAGTTGTTCCGTGGCACGTGGCAGTCTTCCCGGACCAGGAACCGAACCTGCGTCCCCTGCATTGTCAGACACACTCTTAACCACTGGACCACCAGGGAAGTCTGATTTTATAAAAAATATATTATTATTTAAGCCAGTTTGAGTTGGGGTGTCTGTTCCTTATGGCCAAAGGCATCCCATACAGGAGTGATGGATCAGTCCAGAAAATCCCTTCACCTCTGGTGTAGCTAGGGAAGGAGGCAGCAGTGAAAAGAGGAGCCCCGCTCTTGATGGTGAAAGGGAGTGGAAGACAATGAAGTCAGACTGCCACACGTGACAGAGAAAGGCGGATCGATGATCCATCTGTGTGCTGTCTCCTCCGGCTGGCCCAGAGAGCCCAGGTATCACACACACATCGGTGCACTTAGGGAAGAGAGCTCTGACCTTGGGGTGGGCGGGTGAACCACCTCCAGCACTGCAGACAGAAGGGAAGGGTGCTGGAGGCAGGGGGTGGAGGAGGGATGCCCTGCCGGTGTCACCCCTGCCTGGCCCACCCCTGCCTGGGCCACCCTCTTCCTCCTACCTTTGAACAGTTATGTAAGGAGGGATGTTTGCACCAGCTACAGGCAACCTGCAGTCATGAGGGGAGGACCAGGAGAATCTCAGAAACACCGGCCCAGAGCCCTGGATCCCTGCGCCTCTGAGCCAGCTTCCTACCTCCAACTAACTGATGGTCAAGAAAACCAAAGCCCTCTAATGAAAACCAGTTCAGGGACTTCCCTGGTGGTCCAGTGGCAAAGACTCGGCGCTCCCAACGCAGGGGGCCCAGGTTCGATCCCTGGTCAGGGAACTAGATCTCACAAGAAGCAACTAAGAGTTCACGTGCCACAACTAAGGATTCCACACTAAGGATTCCGCAACCAAGACTGAAGATCTCGCGAGCCGTAACAAAGACCCGGCAATAAATAAATAAATATTTTGAAAAAGAGAGAAGAAAACCAGTTTAAACTGGGTATTTCTTTTCTGCTGCTGCTGCTAAGTCGCTTCAGTTGTGTCCGACTCTGTGCGACCCCAGAGATGTCAGCCCACCAGGCTCCTCCGTCCCTGGGATTCTCCAGGCAAGAACACGAGTGGATTGCCATTTCCTTCTCCAGTGCATGAAAGTAAAAAGTGAAAGTGAAGTCGCTCAGTCGTGTCCGACCCTCAGCGACCCCTGGACTGCAGCCTTCCAGGCTCCTCCATCCATGGGATTTTCCAGGCAAGAGTACTGGAGTGGGGTGCCATTGTCTTACTTTGTACCTAAAACATCCAAACAGCTAAACCTAATTAGAGGCTGCAGCTGTAAAAAAAACTAGGGCATTATGTTCCACTTGTTTGTATGATGCTCTGAAGTCTAAATCTATGTGCTTTCTCTCCAAATATCCTGGAACCCCTTAGAGGGAATCCAAGGGGTTCCCTTGGATTCACAGCTCAAGGGGAGCCCTTAACCCTCCCATCTTTTCCCCAGCACGTCCATCCCTTAGGAGACAGGTCAGATGCTCTGTGAGATATGCGACTTTAGCACCAGGAGCTGGGATGAGAGAGAAACATGCTACTTCCTTCCTGCTGCCCCTGATAAAGAGATATCACGACCCAGATAATCATGATGGTGTGATCACTGACCTAGAGCCAGACATCCTGGAATGTGAAGTCAAGTGGGCCTTAGAAAGCATCACTACGAACAAACCTAGTGGAGGTGATGGAATTCCAGTGGAGCTATTCCAAATCCTGCAAGATGATGCTGTGAAAGTGCTGCACTCAATATGCCAGCAAATCTGGAAAACTCAGCAGTGGCCACAAGATTGGAAAAGGTCAGTTTTCATCCCAATCCCAAAGAAAGGCAATGCCAAAGAATGCTCAAACTACCACACAATTGCACTCATCTCACACGCTAGTAAAGTAATGCTCAAAATTCTCCAAGCCAGGCTTCAGCAATATGTGAACCGTGAACTTCCTAATGTTCAAGCTGGTTTTAGAAAAGGCAGAGGAACCAGAGATCAAATTGCCAACATCCGCTGGATCATGGAAAAAGCAAGAGAGTTCCAGAAAAACATCTATTTCTGCTTTATTGACTATGCCAAAGCCTTTGACTGTGTAGATCACAATCAACTGTGGAAAATTCTGAAAGAGATGGGAATACCAGACCACCTGATCTGCCTCTTGAGAAATATGTATGCAGGTCAGGAAGCAACAGTTAGAACTGGTCATGGAACAACAGACTAGTTCCAAATAGGAAAAGGAGTTCGTCAAGGCTGTATATTGTCACCATGTTTATTTAACTTATATGCAGAGTACATCATGAGAAATGCTGGACTGGAAGAAACACAAGTTGGAATCAAGATTGCTGGGAGAAATATCAATAACCTCAGATATGCAGATGACACCACCCTTATGGCAGAAAGTGAAGAGGAACTCAAAAGCGTCTTGATGCAAGTGAAAGTGGAGAGTGAAAAGGTTGGCTTAAAGCTCAACATTCAGAAAATGAAGATCATGGCATCTGGTCCCATCACTACATGGGAAATAGATGGAGAAACAGTGGAAACAGTGTCAGACTTTCTTTCTCTGGGCTCCAAAATCACTGCAGATGGTGACTGCAGCCATGAAATTAAAAGACGCTTGCTCCTTGGAAGGAAAGTTATGACCAACCTAGATAGCATATTCAAAAGCAGAGACATTACTTTGCCAACAAAGGTTCGCCCAGTCAAGGCTATGGTCTTTCCTGTGGTCATGTATGGATGTGAGAGCTGGACTGTGAAGAAGGCTGAGCGCCAAAGAATTGATGCTTTTGAACTGTGGTGTTGGAGAAGACTCTTGAGAGTCCCTTGGACTGCAAGGAGATCCAACCAGTCCATTCTGAAGGAGATCAGCCCTGGGATTTCTTTGGAAGGAATGATGCTAAAGCTGAAACTCCAGTATTTTGGCCACCTCATGCGAAGAGTTGACTCATTGGAGAAGACTCTGATGCTGGGAGGGATTGGGGGCAGGAGGAGAAGGGGACGACAGAGGATGAGATGGCTGGATGGCATCACTGACTCGATGGATGTGAGTCTGAGTGACCTCTGGGAGTTGGTGATGGACAGGGATGCCTGGCATGCTGTGGTTCATGGGGTCGCAAAGAGTCAGACATGACTCAGCGACTGATCTGATCTGAATAAATAGCTCAGTTAGATTTGCCTGATGTGATCCACAGAAGGAGAGGACAAAAAGCCCTCCCGTGAATCCAACAGAAAAAGTAAGAACTGCCTATGGTGAAACACCTGGAAAAGTGGAAGGATACAATCTTGAGCTCAAATGACAGCAAGAAATTTCAGTGGGACTAGGGACCCCGACGGCACCAGTATTAGTGGGTGATGTGCTATTATACCAAACTGAGTCTGGATCTCAGAAAAGGTGGCAACTTTTCAGAGAGACTTTTCAAGTATGTGGTGGAGCCTGTTGGAGAGAGCAGCCACTACTCCTGACCATGGCTGAATTTCAAGTCCTCCAAGTCAGACACCCTCTCCCTATTACTCTAGTCGGTTTGGGGTTCCAAGTATCTACCTTTCAAAGTCGCTGTGAGGTTGAGAGGTAATGTATGTAAAGTGCCTAGCATGGAGCCAACACACAGTAGGTCTATAGTTAATGGGAGCTGCCGTGTTTCTGAGTTCAGTACCAAGCAGCGCCCCCTAGAGGTGGAAGGTGAGGGACCACAGCACGCCAGGCCTCCCTGCCCATCACCAACTAACTCCCTGAGTTTACTCAAACTCATGTCCATTGAGTCGGTGTTGCCATCCAACCATCTCATCCTCTGTCGTCCCCTTCTTCTCCTGCCCTGAATCTTTCCCAGGATCAGGGTCTTTTCCAATGAGTCGATTCTTCGCATCAGGTGGCCAAAGTATTGCATTTTCAGCTGCAAAGTATTGGCATTTCCACAGTGGCCTGCTGCAGGGTTGGGGGCTCTGAGTGTAGCAGAGACTGCAGGGGACCTTTGAAGGAGGTCACCATTATCTTTCTTACCCCCACCACAGTTTGGCCTCAGGTCAAACAACAGGGAGGGAACGCAGTCTCGCCCATCAACAGAAAATCAGATTAAAGATTTACTGAGCATGGCCCCGCCCATCAGAACAAGATCTAGTTTTCCCCTCAGTCAGTCTCTCCCATCAGGAAGCCTCCATAAGCCTCTTATCCTTCTCCATCAGAGGGCAGACAGATTGAAAACCACAATCATAGAAAACTAATCAAACTATCACATGTCTCTTTGCAACCCCGAGGACTGTAGCCCACCAAACTCCTCGTCCATGGGATTCTCCAGGCAAGAATACTGGAGTGGGTTGCCATTTCCTTCTCCAGGGGATCTTCCTGACCCAGGGATCAAACCCAGGTCTCCCTCATTGCAGATCAGAGATCAGTCACTCAGTCGTGTCTGACTCTTTGCGACCCCATGAATTGCAGCACACTCCTGCATTGCAGGCAGACGCTTTAATCTCTGAGCCACCAGAGAAGCCCACATGGACCATAGCCTTGTCTAACTCAATGAAACTATGAGCCATGCCATGTAGGGCCACCCAAGATGGATGGGTCATGGTGAAGAGTTCTGGCGAAACGCGGTCCACTGGAGAAGAAAATGGCAAACCACTTCCGTATTCTTGCCTTGAGAACCCCATGAACAGTATGAAAAGGGCCACATTTAGAGTCAGCCAGAATCCTCTGTGGTCAAATGGGAGTAAGAGTCTACAATGAGAGTCACACTGGTTCTCTGTGGTCAGATCTAGAGAGATCCAGAGAGAGAAAGAGCATCAGACAAGATCAGACTCTGAAAACAGGCACAGCCACCAACCAGGATCTTCACACATCTGAGGTTGGAAGGGGCTGCTGGCAATGTGGCTCATTCAGTCGAACCTGCATACAGACAGATAGGGCTAAGTGCAGCCGCGATGAGTCTAGGAAGTCTTGACAGCAGTTCAGAACCCTGGCGGCCCATCACCTGCTGAGCTGCCCCACTGCAAACTCCAAGCCTTGTGGAAGCCAGGACGGTTCCCAGGGTGAGCCTTGAAGGTTTCTAAAGGTTTGTCTGCTTCAAAGCAGCCCTACCACTCCTTCTGTGGTCAAACTGTGTTTTGCCACTCAGTATGTTATGAGAGAGATGTCACAATGCGCTGATCTCATTGAACACTGAACTGCAAATCTACTTATGTTTGAAATACACCTGTTAGGCTCCTCACTCCTCTATGTAAAGTCCTTACTCTTCAGCTTGGTAAAAGATACCCACCATCCGCACGCTCACCAGCTGTCTCTCTCCCCACTCCTCACCTCAAACCCCTAATGCTCCATCCACACGTGACTACACTCAACCTCAAGAGCCCTTTGTGTCATCCTGGCGTTTCCTGTTCCCTCTGCCTGAAGTGCACTTCCCTGCCCTGAAGACTCGAAAGCATCTCTCTCAAGATTTAGCCTAGCTCATCTTCGTCAACCTTTCCCTAAGCACCCTCCAGCAAGAATAATCACTCTCTTTTGGTTACCCTAATGCCCATACAGACTTCTATTATACCATGTAGAATACTCTTAACACTGGGTTTAATTGCTATGTCTGTATCCCCCTGCCCTCCCCTCCACCACAAGGCTAAAAAGTCCTAAGGGCTGGGGCTGCATGGGATCTTTGTGTCTGGCCCAGAGTAGCTGATTAATAAATGTTGTAGGAGAGTGAAAAAGCTGGTTTAAAACTCAACATTCAAAAAACTAAGATCACGGCATCCAGTCCCATCATTTTATGTCAAATAGATGAGGAAACAAGGGAAACAGTGACAGATTTTATTTTCCTAGGCTCCCAAATCACTGAAGACAGTGATTGCAGCCATGAAATAAAAACATGCTTGCTCCTTCGAAGCAAAGCTATGACAAACCTCGATAGAGTACTAAAAAGTGGAGACATTATTTTGTTGACAAAAGTCGGGACAGTCAAAGCTATGGCTTTTCCATTAGTCATGTATGGATGTGAGAGCAGAACCATAAAGAAGGCTGAGCGCCAAAGAATTGATGCTTTTGACCTGTGGTGTTGGAGAAGACTCTTGAGAGTCCCTTGGACTGCAAGGAGATCAAACCAGTCCATCCTAAAGGAAATCAGTTCTGAATGTTCATTGGAAGGACTGATGCTAAAGCTGAGGTTCCAGTACTTTGGCCACCTGATGTGAAGAGCTGACTCCTTGGAAGAGACCCTGATGCTGGGAAAGATTGAGGATGGGAGGACAAGGGGATGACAAAGGATGAGATGATTAGATGGCATCACCAACTCAATGGACATGAGTCTGAACAAACTCTGAGAGACAGTGACGGACAGGGAGGCCTGGGGTGCTGCATCCATGGGGTCGCAGAGTTGGACACGACTGAGTGACTGAACAACAACAAAGGGGTGGGTGCACGGGTGGGTGGATAAGGACCAGCATGCATCTGGGCTCTGGCAACATGGGGATGAAAGTCCTTTCCCTGCTCGCAGGAAGCTCACTGTAGATGACAGAAAAGGAGTAAAAAAAGAACAATGAAATGGGATGAGTCAGGGTATGGCATGCTGTGTGAACTCAGCTGAGGGGCACCCAACCCAGTGGGGAAAAGAGCTATGTTCAGGGGTCTTCCCAGAGGACTTTACACGTGATCTGGATAGTGCTGGACCAGAGAAGTCAGCCACACAGAAAGAAAGACAGGTCAGAGCCACTATGGACCGAGAGAGGAGCAGGTTCAAGGCAAAGAAAGTGAGAGCAGTGGAAGTGTGGCAATGGCTCAGATTCAACTTAGCTTTTAGAGTTTGGTGACTCTGCATAAATAAAAAGCAGAGGGCACGGGTGGAAGCCACAGCCAAGATGCCTCCCAGGTTTCTGCCCTGCAGGTAGATGACAGACGCTGGGAGGATGGGCAGGTATTTGGAAGAGGGAAGACTGGCTTCCATTCTCGTCACACTGAGGCTGATGCTGAGGAACCCCAGGTGGGTTTTCTCGGTAGGCAATGGACGATCCATTCCTGAGGCTCAGGAAAGTGTTCTCGATGAGAAAAGTAAATGTGGAACTCATCAACAAAAAGGTGATAGCTGGAGCCATGTGTGCAGATGAAATCTTCTGCACCCTACAGAGGGCGTACACAGAGTGAAAAGAAGTGCAAGCCCCGGGGCATACCACACGTGTAGGCAAAACTCCTGAGGCAGAAGCTGACACAGAATACCCAGGGATACACAGAGAAAAAAGAGATCAAGTTGCATATGATATTAGGAAGAAGGGAGCTGGCAGGGGAGGAGGAAAGGCGTGACGGGGAGTGATTTACAGAGTCAAATCCTGCAAAGTGGCAAGTAAGCAAAAGAGCCTGAGAAACGCTCATTTGCGGGCCAAACTGTCCCCACCCTCGTCAGCCTATGGTACAAATGAGATCACATTAATAGTAGCAGCCCATATTTCATATTTCACATATATCACTAGCTCACTGCCAACTATCTGCAGAGCAGCATCTCCACTCCCTTGAAAAAAGTCCGTGCTTCTCAGCGTTTCTGGGAGTGCCTAGCTATGTCGAGCACAAGCCCACCAAGAGTTCTCATGTCTCTTCCACACACACCCTATCTTGATGTCCACGGCACTTGAGGATGGCAGCTCCCGTGGTGGCTCTGTGCCCTGAACTGTTCCCAAGATCGATGGGTTCCATCTCCTGAAGTGCCAAAGCTACAAACTTTCATGATGCCAAGGCAAGAGAGATGCCCATGCTCTGAATTCCTCCCTGAGGTGAAGCCACAGCACTGCCTGCAAAGTGGAGAAGCCCCTTCTTTGCCATCTGTTTGTGTTCCACATCTCACAAAAAGGCCTTCCTGAGCTGTGTCGTCTGGCCATCTGTCCTGGGCCTGAGCTCTAGGGCAGACAACAGAGCCCCTCTACCTCGCCCACCACCACCCTGCACCCTGATCTCTGCCCCAGGAACCAAATCCCCCCAGGGACCCTATGCAAATAGATCCTTTGGGAGTTTAACTCCATCAGTTTACCAAAAACCTCCACACCCACACTTCTGGGATGGTCCCAGGCAGGACACCTGGCTACAAGGTGATTTATCAACCTGGCACTTATGATCGAGGTTGGCCAAAGGTGTTTTAGCAGAACGGTTGATAAGAAAGTCAGATTGCATCAAGGAGAGAAGGTGGGACGTGGCTGAAGTCCAGATGGCAAACATAACAGCAAGTAGGGAAGAGAGCAGGAAGGTTTAAGGAGACAGAAGGTGGTGGTTTGAAACAAGGGAGTGACTTGCCCTGAGTCACACGCTGAGGAGAAGGAGCCAGCAGAGCAGGGAGAGGTGACCCCAGACGCTGAGAGGAGAGTGGGCCTGAGGGAAACACTGGGTGAAACGAGCGGAGGAACCTCGGGCAGGTGAGCCCCGAGGAGACCCTGGGCTTCAGCGAGGTGTCTGGCTGCAGGAGTCCAAGCGCAAAGAAGGGGATGGAGACAGACGACAAGGACTCTGCGGGGAGCTTATTCCAGAGAGAACAAAGCTGTGAGCTGGGAAGTCCCAAGCCTGACAAGAACCAGTCGCCTCAGCTCTCATGCCCGTAGCACATTCTTTCCAGGGACAGAGACATCACTTAGAGTCCCTCTCTGTGACTCAGAGTCTGGGTTTCTGTTTGGCCATTTAATTTTAGGAATAATGACAGCTGCTTCCAAGAGTCAATTTTCTTTCCTTCTCTCAGTCACACTATGCTTGGGACTCTGTCGTGACAATCACTGAGTGTATAGCTCCGGCCCGCGGCTCGAGTTTCAGTGTAAAACTTCCTGGGGGAAAAGGAGAGTCCACTTTTAGAGGAGGTGGTTGTCCCTGTTTTGTTTATTTAATTTACCACACAGAGAAGTCAGAACTGGCCCTAGAACAAAGGGAGCATGGGCCCACAGGACACAGCAGCACGTCTACACTGTGTCATAACACTCGGGTGAATGTGAAGTAAGAGAGATATTACACCACTCAGACTCGTAAACAGTGACAACAGCTGGCATCTGGTCCCATCACTTCATGGCAAATTGATGGGGCAACAATGGAAACAGTGAGAGACTTTATTTTGGGGAGCTCCAAAATCACTGCAGATGGTGGTGACTGCAGCCATGAAATTAAAAGACGCTTGCTCCTTGGAAGGAAAGTTATGACCAACCTAGATAGCATATTCAAAAGCAGAGACATTACTTTGCCAACAAAGGTTCATCTAGTCAAGGCTATGGTTTTTCCAGTGGCCATGTATGGATGTGAGAGCTCGACTGTGAAGAAGGCTGAGCGCCGAAGAATTGATGCTTTTGAAGTGTGATGTTGGAGAAGCTCTTGAGAGTCCCTTGGACTGCAAGAAGATCCAACCAGTCCATCCTGAAGGAAATCGGTCCTGACTATTCATCAGAAGGACTGATATTGAAGCTGAAACTCCAATACTTTGGCCACTTGATGCGAAGAGCTCATTGGAAAAGACCCTGATGCTGGGAAAGATTGAGGGCAGGAGGAGAAGGGGTCAACAGAGGAAGAGATGGTTGGATGGCATCACCGACTCAACGGACATGAGTTTGAGTAAAGTTGCTAATGGACAGGGAGGCCTGGCGTGCTGTAGTCCATAGGGTCACAAAGAGTCGGACACAACTGAGCAACTGAACTGAACACCATTCAGACTCACAAACAGTGACAACAAAGGGATCAAACAGAGAAAAAGACCCTCACTGGATGTGCAGTTTGAAATTAGGGTTTGTGCTAGAATTTGCCTCCATGCTAAACTGCTGTTCGAGGGTCACAAACTCAAAAGCTTATGGATGAAGAGCGGGTATCTGGAAGGCGTGAGCCAGCCGGGAGCCAGCTTCTGCCCCCTCCAAAGGACAACCACACCTCAGCCCCAGCTGCTGCCTCTCATGAAGGTGATCTGACTTTTCAGGGAGAGGCTGCAGGGCCAGATTCTTCTATGCAATCTCCAGATGTTTGAAGGTGGGGGAGCAATTCCATTAAACAGTGACAACAAACAGGGCAGGCAAGACGAGACGCAAAGTCACAGTCTGAATTTCACTTCTAAATACATTTCAGTGCATTCTGCTTCTTGAATGATTCTGTGTGTGTTTTTAGAAACCAATAAGTGAAGTGAAAGTGGCTCCGTCCTGTCTGACTCTTTGTGACCCCATGGAGTATACAGTCCATGGAATTCTCCAGGCCAGAATACTAGAGTGGGTAGCCTTTCCCTTCACTTTTTTCCTTCTCCAAGGGATCCTCCCAACCCAGGGATCAGAACCCAGGTCTACCCACATTGCAAGCAGATTCTTTACTGGCCGAGCCACAGGGGAAGGCCTGAGAGACAATAAGAATTGACTCTAAGAGGTGCCTGCCTGCCTGCTGGGGCTCCCTCCCTGGAGCTGGTCTGCACTCTTCAAGCTTCTCCAGAGAGTGAGCTCGCTCTGTTTTCTTCTCCAGAGCGGGCACCCCTGAAAGGGCTGGACAATGACACCCCAGGATGTAGCTGTTCATGCTCCAAAGCTCTAGCCAGTGCATCGCTCCAAACTGAAATGACTTTCAGGGCTGGCCCTTTAAAAATCGAGCACGCCGCGGGGGCAAACTCCTCCTCCAGGGAGGTTCCTTTAAATGTGAGCCAGCTGGTCGGTCCGCCGCGGCTTTTACTCCCAAGCTCTACCTACAGTGGAGGTGTACCCCCTGGAGGGAGACAGCATGGCTCAAGCGTTTGTCAATAGCAAGATCCAGCCTGGGAAGGTGGTCGTATTCATCAAGCCCACCTGCCCCTTCTGCAGAAAGACTCAGGAGCTTCTCAGCCAACTGCCCTTCAAACAAGGGCTTTTGGAATTTGTCGATATTACAGCCGCCGGTAACACCAATGAGATTCAAGCTTACTTGGAGCAACTCACCGGAGCCAGAACGGTGAGCCTGGGGTCTCCTGCCCAAAGGCTGGGGGGAGGAGGGAGAGGGAAGGCTCCCGGATGCCTTTGTCTGTGACTTGGGTGGCCCGTGCCTTCCTCAGGAACACCGCTAGGGCTTCGTCGCTCTGAAAGGGTGCGGGGGAGGGCGCACGAGACAAGAGCTGCTTCCTTGAATAGGCAGCGGACCTTGGCCCACGGGACGGGGGTGCGCAGCTGACCCGTGCTGGGCGTCAAGGCGGGCGGGCCGGCGGGCAGCTGTGTCCCGGAATCGCCGCCGCCGAGGAGCGCTCTGCAGTCTTTGTTTTCAGCACTGACAGCCTGAGCTTGCAGGGCTGGGCGTTGGAAGGAGGGGTGGAGGGGCCGCGGGTGAGCCCTCTGTGTCTGCTGTTGAGCAAGAACCCAGAGCACTTTTTCCTCTGGGTTCACGGGGCCTCGTGGCATCTGCTCTCCTCCAGTCTTTTCCTCTGGGCTCTCTTTAACCTTAAATTTTCTCCTTCCGTATCTTGTCTCATCCCTCCCACTGAAAAAAAAAAAAAAAAACAAAACCTAATGACTCTTCGTGGCTCCTTGACCTAAATGAGGGGTAATTCCAGGTCTGTCGAGTTAGGGAGGTCAGAGGCTAAAGTTCTGGACGGGCTCTCACAGTGGCTTGCTGTGTGATCCTGGAAAGTCAACCCACCTGTGACCCTCAGGGTACCCCTTGGCTGCAACACCAGGCCGGAGGAGACCTCTATGGTCCCTTTTGCTTTGAGTAGACATCGCGGGCCCCTAACACCCTCTCTCCTCTGTGTGAAAGGACTTCCTCTCCCTTAGCGCCCAGGGCTTCCGGTGCGACGGCCAACCAGCCCGGCGGCCAAATTAGCACAGGTGCCGGGGTCGGAGTGTGGTGCCGAGTCATGTCCCACCAGCTCCCTTTCAGGACACACATTCTAAGATACAGTGTTTGCAGACGCACCTGTCCTAGTTGAGGTTTAGTTTGGATTTGATGGTGTTTTTTCCTGGGTTCTCAAGGGGAAGCCTGAGAGGCCATTTCTCCCCACCGCTCCAATCAGAAGTCAGCATTCTGGTGCAGAGGGAGGCAAAACCCTACTGCTTCCAGGGACACCCACTGGGAGCTGAGGACCCTTGGTCTTAGGAAGGTCCTGGAGTAGAGAACACAATGGCGAGAGGGCCTCTTGTTGCTTGGCTGGACCACCAGCAATTCAGACTGCTTGGGTCCTAAGCAACAAAGGGCAGCGTGGGTACAGCTGTGGCCCCTGATGAGGGATCCCTCGGGGAGGGCAGTTTACAGGTGGTGTTGTACATTAGAATCACCTGTGGTGGTGGTTTAGTCTCTAAGTTGTGTCTGACCCTTGCTACCTCTATGGACTGTAGCCTGTCAGGCTCCTCTGGCCATGGGATTCTCCAGGCCAGAAGACTGGAGTGGGTTGCCATTCCCTTCTCCAGGGGATCTTCCCAACTCAGGAATCAAACCCAGGCCTCCTGCATTGCAGGCTGATTCTTTACCAAATGTCTGTGCTACAAGGGAAGCCAGAATTACCTAGAGAACTTAAAAAAAAAAAAACACACACACACACACCTTCCAGTGCCTCAGTCAGACCCCATGCCAATTAAATCCCACAGGAGAGGGGGCACACAGGCGTCAGTAGTTTTAAAGATCCCCAGGACACGAATATAAGCATGGAGCTGTAAGAGGAGTAAGTGCTGGGGGTGAAATGTAGGCCTGCAATTTGCTATGATTACATCTTAAGTGTTCTCACCACACACACATGCAAATAGTAGCTGTGAGGTAATGGATATGTAAATTGACTTGACTGCAGTAATCATTTCACAGTGTATCTGTATATCAAACCCTGACATTGTATACCTTAAACACACACAGATTTGTCAGTTACACCTCAAAAAATGTGGAAGTCAAAATAGAATGTATCTCCCATCAAAAAATCAAAAAAGTAATTCCAATGAGCAACAAGGTTTGGGAGCCAAATCTTTCAACCACAGCACCTATCACTCTAGCAGGAAAAACAAACCTCTTCACACAACCATTCAACAACCCCCCTCCCCAATTCACTATAAAGCTAACACTTTCTTCTAGTGATCTTTCAAAGTTTGTTTTTGAATTTTTCAAGATACTTTTCACAGGTGCTTGAGTCCTGAATGCATTCCTCCAAGGGGAGAACAAATCCATTAAGGATATATAACTTCATCATCCCTAGCACTGAAAGTTTTCTATTCAGAGAGACTGGAAACCTTGAGAGCTGTCACTATCTTGCTATGCCTGTGCTGCTGTGCAAACAGCAGCAGCCCAGTGGGACTTGATTGATTGCGGAAACATAGGACTTCAATCAGGCCACCAAACTGGAGACACTGGTTTTGGTTTTGCTTTAGCCACAGCTGCTACATCAGTGCTTTCACTTATTCTTCCCGAACATTCTTTCTTTATGTAAATCCAAGTTTCCTGACCTCTGTCATTCTCCTCCTCTCTGAAGGATGCCTTTGAACATTCCTCACAAGGCAGAACTTTGGGCAACAAATTTGCTTCATTTTTGTGTGTAGATGTCTTTTTCCCCTTTGCTTATGAAGGATAATTTTGCTGAATACAACAAATATTTTTAAGCACCTGCTGTACTAGGCACTTTTCTGAACACTGGAAATACTGCCATGAACAGAGCAAATGAAAATTCCTGCCTTTGTGGAAGTTACATTCTAGTAAATGCCATAAATAAAGTAGTGTGTTAGAAGGTAGTAAGTGATGTGTGATATGGAGAAGCCAGGTAGGAAAGGGAGGTAAGCAGTAGGCAGCAAGGTACAGCTTTAAATGGAGCCGGCAGGTTTTGCAGAATCTAAAGGGGCTGAGGGAGCAAGGCATGCAGGAGTGTAGGCGTTGGACATTCCAGGCAGTGGGAGAAGCGAGTGCTAAGGTCCTGGGGTAGAAGCCTGCCTGGCGAGAAGGCCTGTGTGGGTGGAGCACTGTGAGTTAGGAGCGGGTGTGGTCTGAGATCATGAGGAACAGGTCGGCCGTTCATGCCATCACAAGGCACACAGACCGGGCATGTGACAGGAGATGAGATGCCACTTGATTTTGAAAGGGTCGCTCCAGTGGCGATGGGGACGGAGGCTGCAGGAAGGCCAGGATGAGGACTGAAGCTGGGGACCTCTGGAGGTTACGGCAGCAGTTCTGGTGAGAAAGGAACCGTACCAGGGAGCAGCCAAGGAGGTTCTGCAGACGGCTGGCAATCAGCTGAGTAGCAGCCTCTGAGCAACACAGGTGGCACTGCTGGTCAAGAACGCGCCTGCCAATGCAGGAGACATGAGACGCGGGTTCGAGCCCTAGGGCAGGAAGGTCCCCTAGACAAGGAAATGGCAACCCGCTCCAGTATTCTTGCCTGGAGAATCCCACGGACAGAGGAGCCCGGAGGGCTATAGTCTACGGGGTTGCACAGAGTTGGAAACGACTTAAGCGACTTAGTACAGAAAACAGAAGATGCCACCCCAGCTGAAGTTGGGGCTGGAGAAAGCTCCTGGAGAAGGAGGGCCGCAAAACTCCCAAGCTGGGTTTTCTGGTGGCAGTTCCCTACTTCTTTAATGTAACAGACTCAAGTTCCTCCGAAGAAGAGGGTGGGCTGGGAGGGGAGGCACAGAGCCCCAGCCTTCTCTTCCTTCTCAGCTGCATTAGCAGCTTCCTGTTTGGCCACCACAGCCTCCCACCCCGTCCGGTGGGGCCTGCAAGTTCAGCTTCCTCTGAGAGAGCTGAAAACTGATGGGCTTTCAGTTCAGTTCAGTTGCTCTGTCATGGCGGACTCTTTGTGACCCTATGAACTGCAGCACGCCAGGCCTCCCTGTCCATCACCAACTCCTGGAGTTCACCCAAACTCATGTCTGTTGAGTCGGTGATGCCATCCAACCATCCCATCCTCTGTTGTCCCCTTCTCCTCCCGCCTTCAATCTTTCCTAGCATCAGGGTCTTTTCAAATGAATCAGTTCTTCGCCTTACGTGGCCAAAGTATTGGAGTTTCAGCTTCAGTATCCGTCCTTCCAATGAATATTCAGGACTGATTTCCTTTAGGATGGACTGGTTGGCTCTCCTTGCAATCCAAGGGACTTTCAAGAGTCTTCTTCAACACCACAGTTCAAAAGCATCAATTTTTTGGTGTTCAGCTTTCTTTATAGTCCAACTCTTACATCCGTACATGACTACTGGAAAAACCATAGCCTTGACTAGATGGACCTTTGTTGGACCTTTGATGGGCTTTACTGTGGTCTTCACTGTTCCCTAGCCCAGAGGAGTGGGTGTTAGGGCAAAGGGGCCTTCCAGCTCTCAGCTCTCACAAGCAGCTTGTGTGCCAGATGGCATGCACAGAACTCCGCCCTGGGGACAGCCTGGATGATCTGATCTGATTGTGTTTCAGGGCCTGCCTTTCGGGGGCTGGGGGCTGCCGTAGAGCTGTGGGTTTCCAAAGCCTCAGTTAGTTACCCCGGGAGGAAGGAACTGCTCTCAGAGCCAACCCATGGTTTGCAAATATGCTCCTTGAGAGTTACCTGGGAACTTGTCAGGATGCACATTCTTGAGCCCCTGCCCAGATCCCCTGTATCATAAATGTGGGATGGGGAGGAATAAGAAATCTGTTTTAACAAGCCCACCACGGTTCTGATCGCGTGGTTCAGATCTGAGAACTGCTGTTAAAGAGGAGGACTCCTTCCTCCTCAGGGGCTTCTCGCCAACTAACCAGACCCTCTGGTCTAAGGTGGAGATGGGGCAAGCAACAGGAGGAGTGACAATCAGTTCTTTTTGAAAGTAACAGAAGTTCAAGAATGAACACATCCCTTCCATGGGGCTTCCCTGGCAGTCCAGTGGTTGGGACTTTCCTTTCAATGCAGGGGGTGTGGGTCTGATGCCTGGTGGGGGGACCTAAGATCCCACGTGCCTCCTGTCCAAAAAACCAAAACATAAAACAGAAGCGATATTGTGACAAATTCAAAAAAGACTTTAAAGATGGTTCACATCAAAAAGAACAAAAAGCCCTATAAGAATGAAAGCTTCCTTATTTGAAGCTCAGATGAGTTTTACTCCTTTAGGCAATGCTTGCCACAGAAGGAGCCCTGTGTTATAATTATTTAGAATTCTATTAGGATTCTTTACCACAGCCAACTGTTCCTGAGGAGACAGAAGCCAAATGGCCCCCAACAATCTGAGAGGTTCTTTATTTTCTCTAAAATAATGGCCAGGATCCAGGGGGGAAACTTTAGGCTTCTGAGCTCATCTTTCTGCAAATTCTTTCAGCTGGTTAAGATTTAAAAAAAAAAAAAAAAAAGCGGCCTTGATGTCACTTCCAAGTGCAAAGCTCCGCAGGGCATGGGGTGGGTGGCCCCGTGCGTGGCTGAGGAGGGCACCACCAGGCTTCCTCACTGGAACACCATCCTGTGCGCTCCTCCCACTCGGGACATAGGATGCGGCCAAGGCAATGTAGTGCAGGATTCTTTCAACTGGGGGCCTTAATTTGTAAAGCCTACTTCCGCCCAGTACCCCCTCTTAATGGAAATATGGTAGGACTTATCTGAAATACTTCAGCCCTTTTTCTCAACTCTCTTCCTTAAAAAAAAAAAATTCATCTGAACATGCACTCCAATGTTCGTAGCAGCATTATTTACAATTTCCAAGATCCGGAAGTCACCTGTGTGTGTCCATGAACAGATGAATGGATAGAGAGGACAGGGTGTGTGTATACAGTGGAATAGTACTCAGTCATGACAAAGAATGAAAGTTTGCCGTTTGCAACAATGGGGATGGACTCGGCATTCTGCTGAGTGAAACAACTCAGAAAGACAAGCACTGCATGATATCACATGTGGAATCTAATGAAACCACCACGAACTAGTGAATATAACAAAAAAGAAACAAACTTACAGAGAACAAACTAGTGGTTACTAGTGAGGGGAGAGGAGAGGCAATGCATGGGTAGGAGATTAAGAGGTCGAAACTATTATGTAAAAGTAAACTACAGGGATATATTCTACAATATGGAGAGTATAGCCTACTTCTATATAGTATAGGCTATGTGTAGCCTACTATATAAAATACAGTATATTTTATAATAACTATAAGTGGAATATAATCTATAAAAATTGTGACTAATATTGGAGAAGGAAATGGCAACCCACTCCAGTATTCTTGCCTGGAGAATCCCAGGGACGGGGGAGCCTGGTGAGCTTCTGTCTATGGGGTCGCACAGAGTCGGACACGACTGAAGCGACTTAGCAGTAGCAGCAACCATATTATACACCTGAAACTTATATTGGACGTCAACTATATCTCAATAAAGAAATGCATCTGAGTAACTGTGGCTTCAGAGGAAAAGAAAAAGCTCTGAAACTATTCTTAACCTCTCCTGCCCCTTCTAGTATGTTCCTAGTGTTCTGGGAGAGGACCCGCTAGTTCCTGACCCCTCAGGGAGCCTGCTCTGGGCTTGCTTCTTTACTGCCAGTCAGCCTCTCTGCAACACCCTTGGCCTGGAACTTGCCTCAGCCACAGTGAAAGGACTTTCTCCTCCAAGAGCCCTCTGCAATCCTGGAAGGCACCTTACCTAGCAGCAGGGAGGGAGCCTGAGCTTGACTCGAGATGAATGTGCGCAGCGCAAAGAGTTGACTGTGTCAGTCTGACTGGCCCTGGAAGACCCACCCATGCCAGCTGTGAAACCAAAGCAGATGCATGTCTTTGCTCCCAGAGCTGTGGCACTTCATCCTATGATGGGCCAGGCGTTTCAAGGAAGGCGATTCTGACATCATCATCTCTTCCCTAGCTGACGGCAGGGCTCACAAGAGAGAGAGGCGACTCTCATAAACTGAGTCTAAAAATCAGGGACAGAACTGATGGAAATACTTGTCCAGCTGCACTGAAAAACAAACTCCTTCCTGGTTGCCATGGTTCAGTTTAAGGGCTCACGTGTGGTCCCAGCTGCAGAGAAACCAGAATTCAATCAGGGTGGTCTGGCTGCAGCCAACCAAAACCCGTTCCTGGAAAGGTGTTCCTGCAGAGTGAAATTTTTAAATCATTTTGACAAGTTAGACAATCTCACACACAGAGAACATTCCATTTGAAAAGCATCTTGGTTTAAAAGCATTCTTGAGTGAATTATGTTATGCGTCTCATAAAGTTCTGACTTCAAAGAGTATACATGAGGACGTTGTAAAGTGATTTGAAAAGCTTCAGACCATGCGGAATGTTCAGAGAACGATTAAAAGCATCTATCCTAATGACACTCCCTCAATGTCCTGGCTTGTTTGCTTTCTTAGGTACCTCGGGTCTTCATCGGTCAAGAGTGCATCGGTGGATGCACGGATCTAGTAAACATGCACGAGAGAGGGGAACTGTTGACACGGCTAAAGCAAATTGGAGCTCTGCAATAATTACAGGTGAGTGACAGGTGGGACTCTGGGCCAGGAACATGGACAGATGGTGGAACTCTACTCCCGTGTTTTATTACAATCAAGGAAGGCACCCAAGATAGGCAAAGGGTGATCTGGGGAACTGTGAGGTCGTGTATGAGTCTCCCTTTTACAAGCGGATTAAGTGCATCAACGGGAGGAAAGCTTTTCATTCAACCTTCATTTAACAAATATTTATTTAGCACTTACTATGGGCCAGACACTGTACGAGACATTGGAAATATAGAGATGAACAAAAAGATAATATGGAACTTATATTCTAGAGAGACAGACCGATCAAACACAAGTTAAATAATGCCTGAAACAAGTGAATAATCTGATAGAGCATGGCAGAGGGGTAGGGAGCAAACAGCTAACGTGGTGAGGAAAGGCCTTTTTCAGAGGGGCTGGCTGAGCCAAGACCTGATTGACAAGGAGACAACCATATAATGATGAAGCAGAAGAGCTTTTCAGGCAGAAGGAACAGAAAGTAGAAAGGTCCTGAGGTGACAACAAGTATGAAATATTCAAGGAACCAAAATCAAGCAAGAGCAGACTGAGTAAAGGGCAGTGAGAAGGGAAGGTATTAATAGTAGCAAATGTGGGCAGCGAGCAGCCAGAGCTCACAGGCCATGGGAAGCAGCCTGAAATCTCCTAAATGCAACGTGAAACCAAGGTAATTTTTGCTGTACTTGTGTTCACCCTGCGAAGCCAATTCAATTCAATTGGCTTCCCAAATGACAAGCCAAAGTCTTCTAAAGTTGTAACCTAAAGGAGATCTTTGACTGAATGGAAAATCACAGGGTCACAGATCCTTCAGAAAGGAATAAAGATCCCTTTGGGATCTGATGGGTTCCCCTCTCTGCAGCTCTTGTTGGAGCAAGACGGCTTTGAACCAGGCCAATTCCAGTGACTCATCCGTGGAAAGACTTTTTTTTTTAAACCAAAGGAGAAACTTAGGGTGTTCAAATTAAAATGTTCTTTGAAGGGTATTTATTGCCCACTAATTAATAATTAATCCCTGAGTACACAGAGTTTGCAGGGATTACTCAGAAAAGCCACAGGAGTGAAAACACAAGGTCTGAAAAGCATAGGTGATCCCTTTCAAAGCAAACAGTTTTACAAATCTTGAATTACAATTCTACAACTTTATCCCAGCAAGTAAACAGACCCTGTCTGTCTGGGTTAGCTTTCTGGCCTCACCCCACATGGTGCCAGATGTCTCCTATTCGATACACTTTTTTTTTTAACAATTCAGGCTTAGATTAAGAATGAAAGAAAACTTGTGCCTTTCCGGGAAAAGTGGGAAATACCATCCCCCCAGTGACCTCTAGGTTGGGGTGGGTGTTAGAGTCCCCCATATTCTCTAGAACTCTTTAGCTGCATTTTCCTTCAGCATATTATGCTCTTAGTATTCCACAGCCAACTTGCCATTTCAAGACCATCTGTAACTGATTGTGTTTAAATGGCAAGAGTCAGTCTTCTGATAATGAAAGAGAAATGACGGGACCTGCTCTAAGAAGATCCAATTCTTTGTATTATTTTTTTTTCCCTAGCAGAGCAGACCCAGGCTGATATCCCTGCCTTGGGGACAGGATGGCATTGCAGATAATGACAACAGTTCCTGGCGGATGGACCTGGGGTGACTGTACCCAGTTACAGCCACTGTTTACTTAAAATTCTGAAATATTATAACCTCAATAAAAGGGGAAGGGAAGTCAATGGCTTCTTTTGACTCAGTATTAAAAATGGACCAACTTGCCCAAAATAACAGGTCTGATGGATGTCTCGGGTTTCTTGTGGATTGGCCCTTTGGGTTCCCAGGGACCATGACAAGATATGCTTAGCATTCACTCACTGACCCAAAAGATGGGCCTTCTCTTTGGCACATGTTCTTACCAAGGGTCTTTTCTGAGCTGGGATGCCTCTACCTCTAACGCCTGTGTTTCTCAACCAACTGTATCTTAGGCCCCCAAGCACGAAGCTAGAGTTGGTTTTCTACTACTGCCTGGAAATTATTTTGTTGAGTTTGACTTCCTAGAATTTGTATTATGAATTCAACAGGCATTTTGATTTGTTGAGTTTGACTTCCTAGAATTTGTATTATGAAATCAACAGGCATTTTGAATGTGCTTTTTCAAAAGGTGTCTTCCCAGGCCACCATCTCCACCCCACCCCACCCCTTCCTGCTTTGAGAGTCACTGCTGTGAACCACTGCCCTGAACCCTGACAACTCACAGATCTCACAGGAAATGTTCGATGGTTCTGTCTGTTCTCTCAATCCGAGAGAACCCACGTGAAAAGTTAAGCACGGTTGGTCTTCACTTTGCACTACAGGGATCAGAGGTCTAAATGTCCGTGCGGTGATCATACGGCAACGCCGCTAGGTCAGATGGTGTCCAGGGAATCCTGAGCAAGCATATAGTGTTGAGAAGACACACAGACAGGAAACACAAACATTTAAATGTTACGCAGAAAACCTGCATCCCCCTGCCCTGAAAAATGTCTGTGAAACAGCCAAATTTGGGAAACACTGTTGTGGATGATTTTCTCTCTCCCCTTCTCCCCCCTCACTCTATGAGAACTTAAGAATTCCTTATTGTGAAGGATTCTAGAATTGCGAGATTGTTCATTTCTTTCTGTAGATGCGAGTATGAATGGTTAATTTCTTCTCTATTAAAGAAGTACCCATGGATCATACAGTGATTTTTGCCCAATTCTTTGTTCTCAAGACTTTAAGGAGTGTCATCAATGCAAAATAAACCAATTTCAGGTGTGTTTTTTTTCACATCTGTCCCCCCTGCCATTATAAATAAAGGCACATGCTATTGTCTTTCACTGAGTATACACTGTTGGTGTGATTTTGTAAATTTCATAATTTGCATATGTTCAGTCAGCTTAGTCGCTCAGTTGTGTCCGACTCTTTGGGACCCATGAATCGCAGCACTCAGACTCAGTGAACCCGGAGTTCACCCAGACTCACGTCCATCGAGTCAGTGATGCCATCCCGCCATCTCATCCTCTGTTGTCCCCTTCTCCTCCTGCCCCCAATCCCTCCCAGCATCAGGGTCTTTTCCAATGAGTCAACTCTTCGCATGAGGTGGCCAAAATACTGGAGTTTCAGCTTTGGCATCATTCCAAAGAAATCCCAGGGCTGATCTCCTTCAGAATGGACTGGGTGGATCTCCTTGTAGTCCAAGGGACTCTCAAGAGTCTTCTCCAACACCACAGTTCAAAAGCATCAATTCTTCGGTGCTCAGCTTTCTTCACAGTCCAACTCTCACATCCATACATGACCACTGGAAAAACCATAGCCTTGACTAGATGGACCTTTGTTGGCAAAGTAATGTCTCTGCTTTTGAATATGCTATCTAGGTTGGTCATAACTTTCCTTCCAAGGAGTAAGCGTCTTTTAATTTCATGGCTGCAGTCACCATCTGTAGTGATTTTGGAGCCCCCAAAATAAAGTCTGACACTGTTTCCACTGTTTCCCCATCTATTTCCCAGGAAGTGATGGGACCAGATGCCATGATCTTTGTTTTCTGAACGTAGAGTTTTAAGCCAACTTTTTCACTTTCCTCTTTCACCTTCATCAACAGGCTTTTTAGTTCCTCTTCACTTTCTGCCATAGGGGTGGTGTCATCTGCATAGCTGAGGTTATTGATATTTTTCCCGGCAATCTTGATTCCAACTTGTATTTCTTCCAGCCCAGCATTTCTCATGATGTACTCTGCATATAAGTTAAATAAGCAGGGTGACAATATACAGCCTTGACAAACTCCTTTCCCTATTTGGAACCAGTCTGTTGTTCCATGTCCAGTTCTAACTGTTGCTTCCTGACCTGCATACAGGTTTCTCAAGAGGCAGGTCAGGTCATCTAGGTTACCTAGGTTCAATTCCTGGGCAGAGAACTAAGATCTCACTTCAAGCTACTGCTCACTGCTGCTTCTCTGAGAGCAATTCCGATGTGTTGTGGTTGTACTCTGCAGAATATCCCTCAGCAATACATTTAAGTGTTGAAAAGTTAACAAACACCAACCTAGCTGGGTAAGGAAAGGGATATCAGGTGAAGGGCCCCAGGAGAAGATAAGCTGAACAGACGCTCTGAGTCATAGACTGGCTTCTGTTTCCTGAGAGCTTGCCAGAGGGGTGGTCCCAAATGACTCCTTGGAAACCCCAGGTACCCCATGGTCGGGGATTATGTACAGGTACCAGGCATCTCCCAGAAATCTGTCATGGAAATGGGCGGTTCTGCATCTTCTGCATCCACGGCCCACCTCCAGCTTCCAGGAGCAGGCCCAAGCTCACACCCCCTCCACCAGCCAAGGGTGTGGCCTGGAGAACAGAAATGTCAGCACAAGACAAATTTCAGATAAGCACGTACTCAGGCTCATTTAAGCACTCTGTCCTCAAGTTAAAAAAAAAAAAAGGACAACAGGAGAAGCTCTCAACACGGGGACTTTCGGTGCTCCAGTCCGGACTGGTTGCCATCCAAGTCCACACCGCTCTCCTCCTGGGATCTATCTTCACTGTCATCCTGGGATTCCACTGCTCTCCACTCAGAGCTGGATCAGGAGATGGAGCACCCTGTTTCCTGCACCCCACAGATATGTCACAGCTAAACTGCTGTAACAAAATATTACATTCCGACAGAAGCTTATTTTCTCTCCTAACAGTTTCAGAGGCAAGCAGGTGGCCTTGCCCTGTGAAGTCAGGATCAACCCGGGGTGCACGCAGCACTTTTCTCATATTCTACTACCCAGAACTTAGTCTCTGGCCCACTTAGCTCTGGGTGACATGAGGCAATGGTGTCCCTTCTGGGAAGCCCCTTGCCCAGCTAAAACTCAGGGAGGTCTACACTCCAACAAAGTTAGGAGTTTAAGATTAACAGATACACTCTACTATGCATAAAATACATAAACAAGGAACTACTGTATAGCAGAATAAACTGTATGCAACATCTTACAGTAACCTAGAACAGAAGAGAATCTGAAAAAGAATACACAGATCAGATCAGATCAGTCACTCAGTCGTGTCCGACTCTTTGCAACCCCATGAATCGCAGCACGCCAGGCCTCCCTGTCCATCACCAACTCCCGGAGTTCACTCAGACTCACGTCCATCGAGTCAGTGATGCCATCCAGCCATCTCATCCTCTGTTGTCCCCTTCTCCTCATGAATCACTTTGCCGTACACTTGAAACTAACACAATGCTGTAAACCAACTAAACTTCAATGAAAAAGTTGTTCTGAATAAATAAATGCTAAAAAAAATTAAAGAAGGGGAGAATGAATATGAAGGGGAAATTACTGAGTTGTATCTTTCTATTTTTCATAGTGAGAGAGACCATTCCTGGGTAGTTTGATAAGTCCAGGGTCCCCAAGGAGGAGAAAGGGGTCTGGAGCTCTTGAGGAGGAGATGGGGGTCTGGACTTCTCAAGCAGAAGGAAAGGACAAACATTTTTACTTTAAGCCCAGAGGTGATGACTGCACAACAAAACAAACTCATCTTGTTCAAGGATATGTTTTCTCTTAAACTCTCTACCAATGATTATATGACAACAATGTATTCTGCTTGAGGACAAGTTTCTCCTTCTTGAGAAGCTTCTGACTAATTCTGTCATCTTAAAATATATATTATGGGAGTGGGTCTGGTAAGACCTTTACAACCTTAAGACATTCTTTTGATTTACTGTAATAACTGAAAAAGTATATCACTCCCTTTCTAAGACTAGCAATGGGGGGCACTCTCCATCCCCCTTCTGATGTCTATGTCAGAAGCTTTCTCTGTCCCTTTTTCACTTTAATAAAACTCTGCTACACAAAAGTTCTTGAGTGATCAAACCTGGTTTCTGGTCCCGAAGCTAAAGCTTCTTTGGAGATCATGAATTCGACATCGTTTACCATAAGCTATCTTTTTCATTTTGGAGGACCATATATCCTTATTTGGTCTTAAGAAAGAGAGATGGGAAGTAAACTTTTTAAAACTTGCTTGTCTGAAAGTGTTTTTATTTGATTGATATTCCCTGGTGGCTCAGATAATAAAAGAATCTGCCTACAATGTAGGAGAAAAAAAGGAAAGTGAAGTCACTCAGTCGTGTCCGACTCTTCTGTGACCCCATGGACTGTAGCCTACCGGGTTGCTCTGTCTGTGGCATTTCCCAGGTGGGGTTCTGGAGTGGGTTGCCATTTCCTTCTCCAGGGGATCTTCCTGACCCAAGGATCAAACGTAGGTCTCCCACTTTGCAGGCAGATGCTTTACCATCTGAGCCACCAGGGAAGCTCCAGTATGACCCAGGTTCAATCCCTGGATCAGGAAGATCCACTGAAGAAGGAAAAGGCAACTCACTCCAGTATTCTTGCCTGGAGAATCCCATGGACAGAGGAGTCTGGTGGGCTACAATCCAAGAGGTTGCAAAGAGTCGACACGAAGGCAGCTAACACTTTCACTAATAGTTCACCTGGATGGAGCTTCTAGTTGGAAGTCGTCTCCTGGAAGTCTAAAGACACTGCTTATGGTCTTTTACTTTCAGTGCTAATGTTCAGTCTGAAGCCATCCTGATTCTTGATCTTTTGTGCTTAACAAAAGATCCTTGGTTTGGTTTCCTTGTTTTACATTCTGGAAACTTGCAAAATCTTCCCTTTGAAATATCACGGTGATGTGTCTTGGGAGGGTCTCTTCAGGGTCTCTTACATTTTAGGGGATACTTGGAGGTTTGAAGGGCCTTTGGAACTATCATTGAGCTATTTTATGGATGCTTTCCTTCCCTGCATTTTCTTTGTGTCCTTTCTGGAACTCCTAGCAATCGGATACTGGCTTTCCTAGACTTGTCCTCTAATTTCCGCTATATTTTCTCTCCTATTTTCTACTTTTCTGTTTTGAAGGACTTACTCATTTTTATCTCCTTATTTCCCTATCTAAAATTTCATTTCTGATAATGTTTTTAAGTTTCAATAGCTCTTCAATACTGCCTGAGTGTTCCTTTTTTCCTTCTAGAATTATTTTTGCTTTGTAAATGCCCAGTACTTGCTGAGTTTATTGAGCATTCTAAAAATACTTTCACTGAATTTTTTTTCCAACTGTGATTATTTTCCTTATTTCATAAAACAAAAATTTTTCCTTGTTCTCAGCTGTTTCCTTTTTAACTGTTTTTCTTATTCTTGTTCTCTGGATGCAGCCTTTTCTCTTGCATAGAATATTAATTCTAGTTAGGGCCTTTTAAAAAGCAGTCTTCCAATTCCAGCATTTTCTATGAGTTCCTATGTTCTGTTTCTGCTGAAACTGGAAGACCTTCCAATGTTCTGCACTGAACATTTGTGACCAAGCTGTGTGTAAACACTTAGGTATGAGGCCAAAACCAGGTTGGCAGATTTGTCGCAGGAATTGGCCTTGTCAGCTGGTAAGCTTCACCACAGAGACTTTTAAATGTTACCTTCTCAGCAAGACCTCCCCATCACCCTATTTAGTATATGTGCTGCCGAAGCGAGCACCCCATCACCCTATTTAAAATTTCATTCTCTATCCCACTTTTTCCTTCTATAGCACTTATTACTGCTGCTGCTAAGTCGCTTCAGTCGTGTCCGACTCTGTGCGACCCCATAGACGGAAGCTCACCAGGCTCCCCTGTCTCTGGGATTCTCCAGGCAAGAACACTGGAGTGGGTTGCCATTTCCTTCTCCAATGCATGAAAGTGAAAAATGAAAGTGAAGTCGCTCAGTCGTGTCCGACTCTTAGCGACCCCATGGACTGGAGCCTACCAGGCTCCTCTGTCCATGGGATTTTCCAGGCAAAAGTACTGGGGTGGGGTGCCATTGCCTTCCCCAGCACTTATTACTAACATGTCATATAATTTGGTTATTTTATTTACCGTCTTTACTGCTAATCTACAAGCCTTACTTGTGTCTAATTATTCGCTGCTGTATCTACAGCACTTAAAGGCTGAGTGCATGTGGCGGGCACTTGATAAGTATCTGGTAGGTGGTTGAATGAATGAATGAGTGAATTAATGATGAGATGTAGGTCACCCAGCTATCAGCTCCTGCACGTTTCTCTTTTCAGCTGTTCAGTCTCTCCAGTTGCTCAGCTGGGCAGTGGGCCTTGCCACCAGGTTCCCACTGCCAAGCAGGGAAAAGGGATTTGGCAGCCCCCAATCAATACGCAGACTCTCACGTAATTGTCTATTTTCTGTCTGTTCCTTGCTGAGTAATTCTGAGTGATATGCAGGAAAAGAAAGAACTATCACCCAAAAAGCATCAGGAAGTTGGCACAAGGGGTTGGCAGAGGAGAACAAGAGTATCCAGCCAAAAAATCCACAGCCAAGGCTCTATAACTTTGGTTTCCTTTGAAAATCAAGTGATTCAATCTCCTACACCTGTCTCACTTTAATAACTGCCTTCAGTCTGCCCCTTCCAGCCTGGCCCCTGGACTGGGACGCCCAACAGCCATTCTTCCCAATTCAGGGTTGTCCAAAGACGGTCCTGATGGAGAAACAGCAGCCAGGGGGAATCAGTGTGGCCCAGCTCACACTATTTATATCCCCAGTGGGTATGACTAGGTCATCATCATGGCATTTGGTTGTAAGAGAAAGCCACACTCCCTAATTCACTGTACCGGAACAATTTTACCTGGGTCCTGGGAAATATTTTAAAGACTTGGCACTCCTGAGATATTTTAATTCAAATCTTTTTGTTACATTAATAGAGATTTTTTTCTTATTAAGTACATTGGACATCTGAAGGGGCACAATTTAATCTTACTAATTCATGGAAGAGAATTCTGGCCTGGTCCCTTTAAGCATAAGTGATATTTAAACACGGGTCTATATTTACACACCATTTGTAGTTCCTGTCCCCAGGTGACTTGCCTGGACAGGTGTGCAGTGCTGAAGAGGGGCAGTAGGCTGAAGGGGTAAAGGAGAGCCAGTGAAAGCAAAACTTTGTGTGATTCCTCTGGGGCCTCACCTGTTGCACCTGGGGTCTTATTCCTTGTGGCCCTTCCTGCTCCTTTGGGGTCTTCCTTCCCACCCACTGGGCTGGAGCCTCTGGACCTTGCAGCCGAGCTATCTCAGGAGATAGCGGAGTAGCTGCTTCTGACTTTTCTCTCGTGTGCCTGTGAAACTTGGAATAGTCGGTGCAAAAACTACAGGTTGTCTTTAAGGTGGGATGGTGTGGATTCTGCACTGCCTTTTCTGATGATTCTTCCAAGGCATCCTGAGGGCTGAGGCGGGACGATCTTGACTCCAATCTGCCCTGGGTTCTAACCCTGGTTAGACCACGGGGACCCAAGGACCCACTCTAGGAATGGAGGACCAACAACTCCAGGGAAGACCAAACTCGAGAGCTTAGCAGACCAGACTGGAGGCTGCCCCCCAACACCTAGAACAAATCTCCGTGTGTGGCGAGAGTGGGTGTAACGCTGACTCTGAGTGCCCTTAGCTCACTGCCTGGAAGAGCCCAGTCACAAACACAGTCGCTGAATGACTGGAGAGCACCCGAGGGGCAGGGGAGGAAAGGATGGGTCTCAGGCTGCCTCCAGAAAGAGGAGATCGTGGGTGGTCCCAGACGGATAACCCCCAGGTTAACCAGTGAGGAGCCCTGCTTCTCCTCTTCATCCAGGAAGCCCAAGGTAGGCAGCAATGTGCAATGTGGATTCAGGCCACTGTTTTTTTTTTTTTAATAGTCTGATTCTATTCCTTTTTTATATGTATGTATATATTGTTTTTCATATTCTTTTCCATTCTGGTTTTTCACAGGATATTGAATATAGTTCCCTGTGCTATTACACAATGGACCTTGCTATTTATCCACCCAATATATACATACAGGGTGCATCTGTTACTCCTAAGCTCCCAATCCGTCCCTCTCTCACCCGTCTTCTTGGTCCACTTTTGAGGCCAATTTACCCCAAACCCCTGGCATTCAGGTGCAGCCCCATGGCTGAAAACTGTTCATAACCTGAGAAATGCCCATCGTCCAAATGGGGGATAGGTCAACAGATGTGAAGCACTCCCTTACACATCCGGAGCTGGCAGGAAACAGAGCATCCGTCCTTTATAAGAATCTGTGGACTAGGGGATAAGTGTTTCTCACTAACAGGATGGTCTTTAGTAAAAGGACCCTTTTCTCCACTGATAATGTTTTGACTACAGGACAGTGGACCCTGCAGAACCTGGGGAAGGAGCTCGTGTTACTGAGAAGGTCAGAGAAGACACACAGATGTTCTGATTTACCATGGAGATACATAAAGAGGTGCCACGGTGTGTTTCACTGCATCTATATTTTCTAATATTTTCACAAAGATGAACAATGTTTTTACCCAGTTCAAAGGTTTTCTTGGTCTATTTCCTCAGATGCCAGCAGCAGCAGGGATAAAATGTAAATTCATTTGAAGAATCAGTGCATGTACATACAATTATCTATTTAAAACACTTTTTAAAAAGCATCCTTACATTCATAACAGCTTTTGATTATTACTGTTGTCTCAGTTGATGGTTAAAGCACAATGACTATATCTGACTACATCTGGAGAGGCTGTGGCCCATCCCATTTTTTTAATTAAAAAAAAAAGAGGGGGTACAAGTTTGGCCATGTTGGAGACTACTTCCTTGTACCAAAGAGAGGGCTGACAGTGGTCCTCCTCTGTCTTCTACTTGTACAGATCAAAACGTAGAAAAGAGAATACAGGTAGTATCTCAAAATAGTTAAAACCAAGGCATGGATTTTATCACACGTTTCCTAGACATTTTTAAAGAGGCTATTTAGTGTCCCCATTGGTTGAAACAGGTGAATGTGAGAGTCTGCAGGGTACACTGATGGAAGGAGCTTGGAAAGACCCAGCTGCACACACACAGGGTACCAAGCACTTCCTAAGTTTTGAGCGTGTTTTCCATTCATGTGGGCCTCAGAGCGGCCCAGTAAGCCAACTATTATCATCGTCACTTCCACCCTACAGACAGGAAAACTAAAGCACAGACAAGCTAAGCTGCCCAGGGACCCTCAGCAGAGCCAGGACTTGAGCTCAGCAGGCACTGAGGGCATACACTCCCACTGCTCTGCCTTTCGCTACAAACAGGACTGTGTTTCCTGGTTTCATGGGATGACCGACGGAGGGCCTCCCTGGGGTCTGGGCACTGAGCCACAACCTCAAGAAACGACTTGTTATTTCTCCAGCAAGGGCTGTATCTGGGCTCGGTGTTCCTCCAAGCAGGTTCCTCAGAATACTGGTTCCAGGGCATGTTGATAAACGGTACATGAAGAAAGGGGCTTTTTGGTCAAATGCGTTTGGCAAATGCTGGGCTGCACAGTGTTCTGGCCCACAGGTCATGTACTCATTTTGAGAGTCTCAGTCCTTTATCCGATTGACTTTTAAAATGTGCGCTCCTGAGGACTGCCAATTTCTGATCTGGCATCGAAGAAGCTTGGAAGTTGCTCCTCCATCCTATCAAAAAGTGACAAATTGAATAACTGAGAAATCGATAACTCTTCTTCGACCCGTAAGAGAAGCAAGCTGCCCTCACATTGGAAAGACTGACAGGCAAACACAGAGAATCTCAACTGACATGAGAATTGGTGCTGCAGGAGGGGAACCTGAGCCGTGCCCGACAGCTGGCTTGAGGCTCTGCGTGGATGACGCTCACAGCTGAAAACTCCGGGGGGACCCAGTCATCGGGGGCCCACACTGTTGTGAATTTTACCACCTGGAGTTCTAACCAGGTTCTCACAGTGAATGCTGGAGGGAATGCTGGAGGGAAAAAACCCCATGCTTTGCATGGGGGGAGAGAAGAGAGAATTATTTGGAAATACACCAGAGTATTCTGTTTTTCTTAACAAGATCTGTTCTCAAGAGTTAACTATCTAACTAGGGCCTGACAGGCTGGAGTTTTATCAGAGCCTAACTGACCCGGGGGAAGAGAAAAACCCCAACTCCAAACCCCTCTAGCCTTCCAGAAGGAAAAGGGAAATTCCCAACTTCATTGACGTCACTCCACTTGGCTTAGACAGGCCCCCACGGAGGGTGTGGGCTTGAGAAGCACATGTGACGCCCACAGGCCAGCTAACAAGAGGCCTAATCACAGGAATACAAGAGGCTCCTCGCCCTCCACACGTCTGACCACCACGTGAGTAAACTGCCTGTTTAGAGCAGTTATCGTGTACAACGTCTGTGGCTATCAGGAAAAAAAAATGACAAGTGGGATTTCTCTGGGGGTACCATGGTTAGGACTCCAAGTTTCCAATGCAAGGGGTGCAGGTCCAATCCCTGGTCAGGGAAACTAGGATCCCATACGCCAGGCAACATGGCCAAAGGGGAGGAAAACACTAGGGCCTCCCGGGTGGTCCAGGGGTTAAGACTCTGCCTTGCGGTGCCAGGGACACCAGTTTGATCCCTGGTCGAGCAAAGATCCTACGTGCCACGGAGCAATGAAGCCCCTGGCCCACAACACCTCTCCAGAGCCTGGGCGCAGCAGCAACTGAGCCATATGTCACATCTACTGAAGCCCCCATGCCTCCAACCTGTGCTGCACAACAAGAGAAGCCCCCACAATGAGAAACCTCAACCAGAGCAAGCCTGCACGCAGCCATGAAGACCCAGTGTGGCCAAAAATAAATCAGTCTTTTGTTAAAAAGAAAAAAAAAATTATAGATATATTAAAAGGCAAACAACACAGCTGGATGAGACAGAGAGGCAATAGGCAGGGCTGTTGCAATGATCAGACTGGGAATTTAAAACAGCTATCCATTGGCAGATGAATGGATAAGAAAACTGTGGTACCTGTACACAATGGAATATTACTCAGCTATTAAAAAGAATGCATTTGAATCAGCTCTAAAGAGGTGGATGAAACTGGAGCCTATTATACAGAGTGAAGTAAGCCAGAAAGAAAAACACCAATACAGTATACTAACGCATATATATGGAATTTAGAAAGATGGTAACGATGACCCTATATGCGAGATAGCAAAAGAGACACAAATATAAAGAACAGACTTTTGGATTTTGCGGGAGAAGGCGCGAGTAGGATGATTTGAGAGAATAGCATTGAAACATGTATATTATCATATGTGAAGTGGCTCCCCAGTCCAGGTTGGATGCATGAGACAAGGTGCTCGGGGCTGGTGCACTGGGATGACCCTGAGGGATGGGATGGGGAGGGAGGTGGGAAGGGGGTTCGGGATGGGGAACACATATACACCCATGGCTGACTCATGTCAATGTATGGCAAAAACCACTACAATATTGTAATTAGCCTCCAATTAAAATAAATAAATTAAAAAACAAACAAACAAAAACAGCTATGAGGAACATGCTAAAGACTCCAATGGATAAAGTAAACTGCTTGAAAGAACAAATGGGCAACATAAGCAGAGAGATGGAAATTCTAAAAAGAACCAAAAAAGAAGTGCTAAAGACCAAAAACACTGCGACAGAAATGAAGAATGTCTCTGACAGGCTCATTAGTTCATGAGACATGGGCTATGTATGGTCTGAGCGTGTTCCCCACAAATTCATGTTCCTCTTCCAGGGGATCTTTCCACCCAGGGGTCAAACTCAAGTCTCCTGCACTGGCCCATGAATTCTTCACCAGTACCCCACCTGGAAGCCCCGATAAGCTACCTACTCTGTGGCATTTTGTTACAGCAGCCAAAACCGATCAAGACTGAGGAAAGAATCTCTAAACGTGAGGAGGTCTCAAAATAAACCTCCAAAACTTAAAAGCAAAGAGAAAGAAAAATGACTGAAAAACCCAGAATAGAATATCCAAGAACTACAGGACAGCAACACAAGTCACGCAGGACAGGAACACCAGAAGGGGAAGAAAGACAGAAGGAACAGGAAAAACATTTAAAGCAACAACAACTAAGCATTTCCCCAGACACCCAACTATAGATCTAGGAAGGTCAGAGAAAACCAAGAAGGAAAAAAAAAAAAAGCCAAAAAACCCCACTACACCTAGACTGCTTAAGTGCTAAGTCACTTCAGTAGCCATCTGATTCTGTGTGAGCTTGTGGACTTTGGTCTGCCAGGCTCCTGTGTCCATGGGATTCTCCAGACAAGAATACTAGAGTGGGTTGCCATGCCCTCCTCCAGGGGATCTTTCTCACCCAGGGATCGAACCCAGGTCTCACGTCTCCTGCATCAGCAGGGGGTTCTTATCAGTAGTGTCACCTGCAAAGTCCCCACACCTAGACTAGTCATTTTCAAATTACAGAAAATAAAAAATAAAGAAAGAATCTTGATGAAGCTACAGGAAAAAACAACAACAATAACAAAACATTACTTACAGAAGAGCAAAAATAAAAATTACATCTGACTCCTCCTCAGAAACCACGCAGGTAAGAAGTGAGTAGACTGAAATAGTTACAGAGTTGAGAGAAAATCTGCACCAAGCTAGAATTCTGTACACTGGGAAATGACCCTTCAAAAGTGAGGGAGAAATAAAGACTTTCTCAGGCAAACAAAAATGGAAGGAATTTGTTGTCAGCATACCTACTTGCAAGAAATGTTAAAAGTTCTTCAGAGGGAAGGAAAACAATATTTGAGCTGTTAAACTCTGAAAGACATGGAAGCACCTTCAAAGCATAATACTGAGTGAAAGAAGCCAACCTGACAAGGCTACACACTGTGTGATTCCAGCTCTGACATTCCAGAAAAGGGAAAACTATGGAGACAGTGGAAATACCAGCGGTCGCCAGGGGGTAGGAGTAGGTCGGAGGAACACGCGGAACACAGAGGATTTTTAGGAAAGTGAAACTGTTTTGTAGGATACATGTCGTTATACATTTATCCAAACCCCTAGGTGCACAACACCAAGACAGACCCCTAAAGTAAACTGCCAGCTCTGGGAGACCGATGTATCCGTGTAGCTTCATCAGTTGGTGACGAGCAGTGTATCACTCTGTAGGGGGGTGGGTGTTAATATCACGGGAGGTTACATGTGTGTGGAGGCAGGAGGTATATGAGAAATCTCTGTATCTTCCTCTCAATTTTGTGAAGCTAACATGACTCTAAAGAAAAGTCTATCAGAACAACAACTCTGCTCTTAAGCCCACCGAACGTCACACACACACACACACACACACACACACACGCGCGCGCGCGCGCCTCTCTCCCTTTGCTGAGATCCAGGGAGACGACAACAAAGGATGCATAGCAGGGAAACAGCCTCCCAGAGGGGCGCCCCCAGCTTGACGGGGTGATGGGGAAATGCGTTACACCTGGCAGGAAGGTGAGTGTGACCAGGCCCTTGGCCCAGTCTAACTCTTTAGCCCTTCCAGAGGTGCTAGAGCAGCATCTGTGTTGTGCTAGCAAACTGCACAGCCCTGGGCATCAGCAACTGCGAATGGCTCCCTTAACAGAGCACTCGTTCAGACAGTCCTCTGACTGTAGAACTCTGTAGGCTGCAGCAGGTATGCCTTTACCAAAAGCAAACACACACAAAAAACTGTTGCTATTTACTCATCATGTGTCGTCACAAGGCTGTGCTGTGGGTATAAGTGGCAGCAGAGGCAAGGACGGGGTGTAGGGAGCAGGGAGGGGAGATGGGTCACAAGACGTTCATGAGGCCCAAGCATTTACCCAGAAGCAAACTTTTCCCGTTTTCATCCAGTTCTGCTGGCTTTCACTGAACCCATGTCACAGGATTACAGTGGTTATTCAATCAGTTAGAAAACATTTTTCCAGCTACTCATGTTCTCTCCTTCCTCCTCCATCCCTTCCTTCTTTTATTCCTTTTTCCGGTCTCTTGTTCCTCCTTTCTTTGAAAAATAACTTTAGTCCAGTTCAGTTGCTCAGTCGTGTTAGACTCTTTGCAACCCCATGGACTGCAGCACGCCAGGTTTCCCTGTCCATCACCGGCTCCCAGAGTTTACCCAAACTCATGTCCATTGAGTTGGTGATGCCATCCAGCCATCTCATCCTCTATTGTCCCCTTCTCCTCTTGCCTTCAATCTTTCCCCTCATCAGGATCTTTCCAAATGAGTCAGCTCTTTGCATCAGGTGGCCAAAGTACGGAGCTTCAGCTTCAGCATCAGTCCTTCCAATGAATATTTGGACTGATTTCTTTTAGGATGGACTAGTTGGATCTCCTTGCAGTCCAAGGGACTCTCAAACATCCTCTCCAACACAAAGCATCCATTCTTCGGCACTCAGCTTTCTTTAGAGTCCAACTCTCACATCCATACATGACCACTGGAAAAACCATAGCTTTGACTAGATGGGCCTTTATTGGCAAAGTAATGTCTCTGCTTTTTAATATGCTGGCTAGGTTGGTCATAACTTTTCTTCCAAGGAGCAAGGGCTTTTAATTTCATGGCTGAAGTCACCATCTGCAGCGATCTTGGAGTCTAAAAAATAAAGTCTGTCACTGTTTCCCCCCAAAAAACTTAGGCATACTTTATAGCTTATGTAATTCACCCATTTCAGTTGTACTATTTAACAAGAGACTGTTCATGCAAGCTGCTCAGTTCCTATAGGAACTGGCCCAAGACCAGTTGGGTACTTGCTGCTCCAAGTATAGATTTTCCTGGTGTAGAAGCCACAAGGATAGATTTAAAATCCTGGTTAGGCCATTTTCTAGCTGTGTGCCTGTGGCTAAGCAAAGCTCTTCAGCTTAGATTCTTCCTATGAGAATTAAAAATAATTAAATTAACTAATTAAATTAAAATCGATTAAAAAAAAGAGAACTATCAAAGAAACCTCACTCCCTGGCTATTGGGGCTGGCTGAACCCTGCAACCAGCCACCTTTCTTTCTGACACCTCATATCAGGATATGCTGCTTGCTTTCCAGTCATCTGTCTCAGGGGGTGTGTGTTAGTTGCTCAGTCGTGTCTGACTCTCTGCAACCCCATGGACTGTAGCCTGCCGAGTTCCTCTGTCCATGGGATTCTCCAGGCAAGAATACTGGAGTGGGTCGCCATGCCCTTCTCCAGGGGATCTTCCTAATCCAGAGATCAAACCCGGGTCTACCGTATCGCAGGCAGATTTTTCACTTGCTTCAAACATTAACCACAAGTGTGGTGTATTAATTCATCATAACCTCTGAAGAATCACAATCAGATTAGACCTTGGAAAAGTTTCCCAGGAGGAGGGTGGAGATGAAGGTGGGGGCGGAGGGATGACCTTGATGGCTCCTTGACCTTGGAGCCAGGAACATGTGCAGCCCCCATTTGTCTCTCCATATCACACAGAGCCAGCAGTGTTATTTAAAGGGAGCACCAGTTCCTGCCTTAGCTGGATGATTTGACATTTTTCTTAGAATGCTTATGGAGGCTGTTTGCTACTTGGTAGAGCTTGGAGGCTTTGCTGTCAGGTGTGGGTTCTGCCAGTTCGGTCACTTATTAACTACGTGGCCTTAGGCCGTCCCTCACTGAGCTCCAGTTAGAGTTGGAGATACAGACAGTGCGGGGCTCCCAGAATTGCTGGGTCAATGTGACAATACTAATCATTCGAGGCTGCTGGCCCGCCAAGACCCCAGTTTCAGCAGCAAACACACGTCACCTCATTTGCTCCTCCCAGTGAAACCACGAGGTTGCCACACCCATGAGCTCCATTTTATACATGAGCGGATGAAATCCAGAGAAAGCCCCCAGCTCACCTGTCCGAGGTCATAGAGTAAGAGGTGGAGCTGCGATCCGGGCCAGCTTGGGCACTCTAGCTCTGTCCCTCATGTGTAGTCACCTCACCAGACGACTTTTCCGGGCTACATTATTTTCTCCTCTAAAAGGAAATGACATATACCAAATGCCTGGCACTTAGCAAAAGGGCAATAAGCAGTAATGATGAAATAACAACACTTCAATTTCCCCAGGCCTCAGCAGCTTACAGAGTTCACATAAACAGTGGTAACAGAAATTTCACTCGATTATACCTCTGCCTGCAGAACACGAGCCCCAAAGTCTCCCAAAGTTACTTCTGGGGTGTCTCCTGTCTTTCTACCCTTGCCCCTCCTTGGAGGCCCTGCCCTTCAAGTCCTTTGAGGCTGGAGCCTCATCCTGCTTGAGTGACCTCTGTGTCCCCCACTGGGGTCAAATCTCTGGTCCCTAAGCAGAAATGGGCCATAGAAGTCAATGCTGTCAACCTGGAGACCAGTAACTGCTGGGCTCTCCATCAACTGTGTCCCATTACATTCAACACACACGTCTGAAACAACTATTATGTTTTGGAAATGGTGCTAAAAGACACATAAATATGAAGTAAGATTCAAGAAGTCAGATGCCTACTAATGTCCTACACCAGATCAGCCTTTCTGACCATATCCATTAAAAACAGTGAGGAATATAAGAGAAAGTGTTGGTGGTAGTGGTGGTGGTGATGAGTGTGCAGCTCTGGAAAATGCCCGGGCAATGCTTGATAGCACCTACTTTCAGTGATCTCTTTATATCTGAGTCTTTCAAGGAAATTATCCCAGCATTTTCTTTCCATCTAGTCAAGGAAAGCATTTAAACTTCACCTGGGCATTGCAGCAGTGGACTCTGCCCTGCTACCCCATTACCAAGGGTTTTATCCATGGCCACTTGAGGATTTGGGTACATAGTTATTATAGACCAAAATGTCCTAATTTAATATGAGGTGATTCATTCCTCAGAGAAAGTCACTATCAATTCAGAAAAACAACCCTACTCCTTTTCCAACCCAGAGAACATAAGACCCAAGAAAAATGATGCATTTGGGTACCCAGGTGACCCTGGGGAGAGAATCAGACAGGAGATTTCTAGGGAAATAAAGTCTACATAAACTCTAATTTTATGAAAACCGCAACTGAGGCATTCATAGTTATTTTTCATAGCCTGAAACTTACTAAAATTACAGGCAAAAACAAGATACTTGCTTTCTGGGGAAAGGACAGAAGTTGGAAGCAAGCCTGTGCAAGAAGACAGTGGTTATCTGCTACCTACAAAAGGAATGCTCCAGACTCACAAAACTGGTTTAACCAAACTTTGTCCTACAAGTGTCTCCAGTTTAAAAACGATTATTTATGATGTGTTCCAATATTGTTTCCAGTTTTTATAGGGAAGCTGAATATATTTTTTTAAATTAGAAGAAAAAGGTAGGAGATTTTCAGGAAAAGTATGTTCTGAGACAATAGTAAAATCTGTCATTATTAACCAAAAAGATTGATGAAAACTCAGATTTTCTGTTTAAAAGTGCATATAATGCTGTTTTCTAAGTCTTTCAGAATTTAATTTTACATTAATTCATTGAGGACTGACAGCCTTGTGTCATCTGTTGGACAACAGGGTAAATGACCACCACTCAGGATAAGCGTGGGGCTTCCCAGGTGGCACTAATGGTAAAGAATCCGCCTGCCAATGCAGGAGACACAAGAGACACAGGTTCGATCCCTGGGTTGGGAAGATCCCCTGGAAGAGGAAACTGCTCCAACATTCTTGCCTGGGAAATTCCATAGACAGAGGAGTCTGGCAGGCTATAGTCCGTGAGTTGCAAAGAGTCAGACATGACTGGGTGTCTGAACAGGCAAGCTTCCCAGGTGGCTCAGTGACTGCGTTGCATGTCAACCCAGGAGCCGTCAGAGACTTTGGTTCCATCACTGGGTCAGGAAGATGCCCTGGAGGAGGGCATGGCAACCCACTCTAATATTCTTGCCTGGGAAATTCCATGGACAGAGGAGCCTGGAGGGCTATAGTCCATGGGGTCACAAAGAGTCAGACACGACAGAGCAACTCAGCACACATGCAGGATAAGCCTAAAGTAACCATGAACATGACAGGAGATAGGAAGGTCAATGGCAGTGCGAGGTGAGGCCTGCATACTCAGTGTCTGAGTCCAGCCCACACCTCTGGAACCCTCTCCCCGCCATCAACACTCCCCCAAGCAGAAATCATCCTGGGGAAGACAGGTCCAAGCCTCAGGGGGAACTCTGCTCTTTTGGTCAAACTCTTGTGAAGCCAGAGATCAAATTGCCAACATCCAATGCATCAATTGAAAAAGCACGAAAGTTCCAGAAAAACATCTACTTCTGCTTTATTGACTGTGCCAAAGCCTTTGTCTGTGTGGATCACAGCAAACTATGGAAAATTCTTAAAGGGATGGGAATACCAGACCACCTGACCTGCCTCCTGAGAAATCTATATGCAGATCAAGAAGCAACAGTTAGAACTAGACATGGAACAATAGACTGGTTCCAAATTGGGAAAGGAGTACATCCAGACTGTATATTGTCACCTTGCTTATTTAACTTATATGCAGAGTACATCATGTGAAATGCTGGGCTGGATGCAGCACAAGATGGAATCAAGACTGCAGGGAGAAATATCAATAATCTCAGATATGCAGATGACACCACCCTTATGGCAGAAAGCAAAGAGGAACTGAAGAGCCTCTTGATGAAAGTGAAAGTGAAGAGTGAAAAAGTTGGCTTAAAACTCAGCATTCACAAAACTAAGATCATGGCATCCAGTCCCATCACTTCATGGCAAATAGATGGGGAAACAGTGGAAACAGTGTCAGACTTTATTTTTCTGGGCTCCAAAATCACTGCAGATGGTGACTTCAGCCATGAAATTAAAAGGCATTTGCTCCTTGGAAGGAAAGCTATGATCAACCTAGACAGCATATTAAAAATCAGAGATATTACTTTGCCAACAAAGGCCCATCTAGTCAAAGCTATGGTTTTTCCAGTGGTCATGTATGGATGTGAGAGTTGGACTCTAAAGAAAGCTGAGCGCCAAAGAATGGATGCTTTTGAACTGTGGTGTTGGAGAAGACTCTTGAGAGACCCTTGGACTACAAGGAGATCCAACCAGTCCATCCTAAAGGAAATCAGTCCTGAATATTCATTGGAAGGACTGATGCTGAAGCTGAAGCTCCAATACTTTGGCCACCTGATGCAGAGAGCTGACTCATTTGAAAAGACCCTGATGCTGGGAGAGATTGAAGGTGAGACGAGAAGGGGACAACAGAGGATGAGATGGTTGGATGGCATCACCAACTCGATGGACATGAATTTGAACAAGTTTCAGGAGTTAGTGATGGACAGGGAAGCCTGGCGTGCTGCAGTCCATGGGGTCATAAAGAGCTGGACACAACTGAGACTGAACTGAACTGAACCTGTGAAGCAGAATTAGCAAAACAAAGGGAAGGCAGAAGAGCCAGAAGCACTTTCAAGTAGACAGAGGATTGACGTGGGTCTAGAAGTCAAGTCAAACTAATGGAGGAGGACAGGGGGAGCCCTTGAGAAACTGGGTGCTTCAGACCCAAGAGATACATACAGAGCTGTACAGTGGGTTCTCAAAGCCCATTCTATAGATCAGCAGCATCAGAATCATCCAGGCACTTGTTTTAAATGTAAATTCTCAAGGCCCAAACAAGATCTACAAGATCAGAACTCTGGAACTGGGGCCCAGGATTCTGTTTTTAAAAGTCTTTTACAGAATTTCCTTGGCAGTCCAGTGCTTAAGATCCCACCTTCAAACATAAGGGTTGTAGGTTTAATCCCTGGTCAGCGAACTAAGGTCCCATGTGCTTCAGAGTGTGGCCAGTTTTTTTAACTCTTAAAAAATTGAAAAAAGAAAAGCTTTTCAGATGACTTGAGGATAGCTACAGCTTGACAACAACTGGTTTAATGAATTACTATGTTGAAGGTATTAAGACGCACTCAATCCTCCTTAAATGGATTGAGAACAAGGAATATATAATAATTAATGTCATCTTTATATGAGTAAAGGGTATATTTGTTTCCTTTTACTGCTTTAACAAATGATTGTAAACGTAATGGCCTTAAAACAATACACATTTATTGTCTTACAGTTTGGGGTAAGAAGTCTAAAATCAGCCTGACTGGGCTACAGTTAGGATGTCAGCAGGGATGGTTCCTTCTGTAGGCTCTGAAGGGAGAATCTGGTTCTGAAACCAAGCAGGAACCAACCATATGGGGCTCCAGGGCACAAAGGTCTTTCTATGTCCCCCATTTCTTGTTTGCAGGAAACAGGCTTCATTCAGCCTCCATTACCTTCGTGTGGGCTCTGTCACTACGTGGTATGACATTTCCCAGGCAAGAATACTGAAGTGGGTTGCCATTTCCTCCACTAAGGAATCTTCCCTACCTAGATCAAACCCCAATCTCCTACATTGGCAGGCAGATTCTTTACCACTAAGCCACCAGGGAAGCCCCTCCAAGACCTTACCTGATTTCTAAAGGGCAAGTTCAAACAGTGGCTAATCAGGAAAGGGAGGGGATGAAGAGACAGGGAGGAACAGACAAGAAACAACAGTGCAGCCTTGGGGCAGGGTCCTGATTCCCCCTCAAGGGACACATCAGATCAGATCAGTCGCTGCTCAGTCGTGTCCCACTCTTTGAGACTCCATGAATCGCAGCACACCAGGCCTCCCTGTCCATCACCAACTCCCGGAGGTCACTCAAACTCACGTCCATCGAGTCAGTGATGCCACCCAGCCATCTCATCCTCTGTCGTCACCTTTTCCTCCTGCCCTCAATCCCTCCCAGCATCAGAGTCTTCTCCAATGAGTCAGCTCTTTGTATGAGGTGGCCAAAATACTGGAGTTTCAGCTTTAGCATCATTCCTTCCAAAGAAATCCCAGGGCTCATCTCCTTCAGAATGGACTGGTTGGATCTCCTTGCAGTCCAAGGGACTCTCAAGAGTCTTCTCCAACACCACAGTTCAAAAGCATCAATTCTTCGGCGCTCAGCCTTCTTCACAGTCCAGCTCTCACATCCATACATGATCACAGGAAAAACCATAGCCTTGACTAGGCGAACCTTTGTTCTCTAAAAGTAATGTCTCTGCTTTTGAATATGCTGTCTAGGTTGGTCATAACTTTCCTTCCAAGGAGCAAGCGTCTTTTAATTTCATGGCTGCAGTCACCATCTGCAGTGATTTTGGAGCCCAGAAAAATAAAGTCTGACACTGTTTCCACTGTTTCCCCATCTATTTCCCTTGAAGTGATGGGACTGGATGCCATAATCTTCCTTTTCTGAATGCTGAGCTTTAAGTCAACTTTTTAACTCTCCACTTTCACTTTCATCAAGAGGCTTTTTAGTTCCTCTTCACTTTCTGCCATAAGGGTGGTGTCATCTGCGTAGCTCAGGTTGTTGATATTTCTCCCAGCAGTCTTGATTCCAACTTGTGTTTCTTTGAGTCCAGCATTTCTCATGATGTACTACTCTGCATATAAGTTAAATAAAAAGGATTACAATATACAGCCTTGACGAACTCCTTTTCCTATTTGGAACCAGTCTGTTGTTCCATGTCCAGTTCTAACTGTTGCTTCCTGACCTGCATACAAATTTCTCAAGAGGCAGATCAGGTGGTCTGGTATTCCCATTTCTATCAGAATTTTCCACAGTTTATTGTGATCCACACAGTCAAAGGCTTTGGCATAGTCAATAAAGCAGAAATAGATGCTTTTCTGGAACTCTCTTGCTTTTTCCATGATCCAGTGGATGTTACCAATTTGATCTCTGGTTCCTCTGCCTTTTCTAAAACCAGCTTGTACATCAGGAAGTTCACAGTTCATGTATTACTGAAGCCTGGCTTGGAGAATTTTGAGCATTACTTTACTAGCGTGTGAGTTGAGTGCAACTGTGCAGTAGTTTGAGCATTCTTTGGCATTGCCTTTCTTTGGGATTGGAATGAAAACTGACCTTTTCCAGTCCTGTGGCCACTGCTGAGTTTTCCAAATTTGTTGGCATATTGAGTGCAGCACTTTCACAGCATCATCTTTCAGGATTTGGAATAGCTCAACTGGAATTCCATCACCTCCACTAGCTTTGTTCATAGTGATGCTTTCTAAAGCCCACTTGACTTCACATTCCAGGATGTCTGGCTCTAGGTCAGTGATCACACCATCGTGATTATCTGAGTCATGAAGATCTTTTTTGTACAGTTCTTCTGTGTATTCTTGCCACCTCTTCTTAATATCTTCTGCTCTGTTAGGTCCATACCACTTCTGTCCTTTATCGAGCCCATCTTTGCATGAAATGTTCCTTTGGTATCTCTGATTTTCTTGAAGAGATCCCTAGTCTTTCCCATTCTGTTGTTTTCCTCTATTTCTTTGCACTGATCGCTGAAGAAGGCTTTCTTATCTCTTCTTGCTACTCTTTGGAACTCTGCATTCAGATGTTTATATCTTTCCTTTTCTCCTTTGCTTTTCACTTCTCTTCTTTTCATAGCTATTTGTAAGGCCTCCCCAGACAGCCATTTTGCTTTTTTGCATTTCTTTTCCATGGGGATGGTCTTGATCCCTGTCTCCTGTACAATGTCACAAACCTCATTCCATAGTTCATCAGGCACTCTATCTATCAGATCTCAGCCCTTAAATCCATTTCTCACTTCCACTGTATAATCATAAGGGATTATTTAGGTCATACCTGAATGGTCTAGTGGTTTTCCCTACTTTCTTCAATTTCAGTCTGAATTTGGCAATAAGGAGTTCATGGTCTGAGCCACAGTCAGCTCCTGGTCTTGTTTTTGCTGACTGTATAGAGCTTCTCCATCTTTGGCTGCAAAGAATATAATTGATCTGATTTCGGTGTTGACCATCTGGTGATGTCCATGTATAGAGTTTTCTCTTGTGTTGTTGGAACAGGGTGTTTATTATGACTAGTGCATTTTCTTGGCAAAACTCTATTAGTCTTTGTCCTGCTTCATTCCGTATTCCAAGGCCAAATTTGCCTGTTACTCCAGGTGTTTCTTGACTTCCTACTTTTGCATTCCAGTCCCCTATAATGAAAAGGACATCTTTTGGGGGTGTTAGTTCTAAAAGGTCTTGTAGGTCTTCATAGAACCGTTCAACTTCAGCTTCTTCAGCGTTACTGGTTGGGGCATAGACTTGGATTACTGTGACATTGAATGGTTTGCCTTGGAAACGAACAGAGATTATTCTGTCGTTTTTGAGATTGCATCCAAGTACTGCATTTCGGACTCTTTTGTTGACCATGATGGCCACTCCATTTCTTCTGAGAGATTCCTGCCCGCAGTAGTAGATATAATGGTCCTCAGAGTTAAATTCACCCATTCCAGTCCATTTCAGTTTGCTGATTCCTAGAATGTCAACATTCATTCCTAGAATGAATCTAAGCCATGCCCGTGGGGCAACCCAAGATGGGCGGGTCATGGTGGAGAGATCTGACAGGATGTGGTCCACTGGAGAAGGGAATGGCAGACCACTTCAGTATTCTTGCCTTGAGAACCCCATAAACAGTATGAAAAGGCAAAAAGATAGGATACTGAAAGAGAAATTCCCCAGGTCAGTAGGTGCCCAATATGCTACTGGAAATCAGTGGAGAAATAACTCCAGAAAGAATGAAGGGATGGAGCCAAAGCAAAAAGAACACCCAGCTGTGGATGTGACTGGTGATAGAAGCAAGGTCCAATGCTATAAAGAGCAATATTGCATAGGAACCTGGAATGTCAGGTCCATGAAACAAGGCAAATTGGAAGTGCTCAAACAAGAGATGGCAAGAGTGAATGTTGACATTCTAGGAATCAGCGAACTAAAATGTTTTAGGTACAAAGTAAGATAATGGCACCCCCTCCAGTACTCTTGCCTGGGAAATCCCATGGATGAAGGAGCCTGGTGGGCTGCAGTCCATAGGGTTGTGAAGAGTCGGACACGACTGAGCGACTTCATTTTCACTTTTCACTTCCATGCAGTGGAGAAGGAAATGGCAACCCACTCCAGTGTTCTTGCCTGGAGAATCCCAGGGATGGGGGAGTCTGGTGGGCTTCCGTCTGTGGGGTCACACAGAGTCTGACACGACTGAAGCGACTTAGCAGCAGCAGTGGCAGCAGATGAAGCATTCTTCATTCCAGGAAGATCCCAGTTCAATAACCTCCAGATCCACAGACCAAGAGAGCATCTGATGCCAGATGATCTCTGGACTGAAAGAATGCAGGCCAGCACCTTATCCTTATCAGATCCTTATCAGAAACCCTGCCCTTGATTATAAGACTTGGTTGATAAAGATCTGCCTGCAAGGGAGGAGACCCTGGTTCAATTCCTGGGTCAGGACGATCCTCTGGGTTGCCATGCCCATCTCCAGGTGCTAATTCCTCCAAAATGCTACCCTCTGAAGACCGGGATGAGAGCATCCCCACATTGCCTCCTTTTACTGTACTGCCTCCCTCTTATAAGGGTCCTTGAATAACAATGGACCACTCAGGATAATCTTTCCCAATCCACAGTTAAGTTCAGTCGCTCAGTCACATTCAACTCTTTGCAACCCCATGAATCACAGCACACCAGGCCTCCCTGTCCATCACCAACTCCCGGAGGTCACTCAAACTCACATCCATCCAGTCAGTGATGCCATCCAGCCATCTCATCCTCTGTCGTCCCCTTCTCCTCCTGCCCTCAATCCCTCCCAGCATCAGAGTCTTCTCCAATGAGTCAACTCTTCACATGAGGTGGCCAAAATACTGGAGTTTCAGCTTTAGCATCATTCCTTCCAAAAAAAATCCCAGGGCTGATCTCCTTCAGAATGGACTGGTTGGATCTCCTTGCAGTCCAAGGGACTCTCAAGAGTCTTCTCCAACACCATAGTTCAAAAGCATCAATTCTTCGGCGCTCAGCCTTCTTCACAGCCCAACTCTCACATCCATACATGACTACTGGAAAAACCATAGCCTTGACTAGACGGACCTTTGTTGGCAAAGTAATGTCTCTGCTTTTGAATATGCTATCTAGGTTGGTCATAACTTTCCTTCCAAGGAGTAAGTGCCTTTTAATTTCATGGCTGCAGTCACCATCTGCAGTGATTTTGGAGCCCAGAAAAATAAAGTCTGACACTGTTTCCACTGTTTCCCCATCTATTTCCCATGTAGTGATGGTACCAGATGCCATGATCTTCGTTTTCTGAATGCTGAGTTTTAAGCCAACTTTTTCACTCTCCTTTCACTTTCGTCAAGAGGCTTTTTAGTTCCTCTTCACTTTCTGCTATAAGGGTGGTGTTATCTGCATATCTGAGGTTATTGATATTTCTCCCGGAAATCTTGATTCCAGCTTGTGCTTCATCCAGCCCAGTGTTTCTCATGATGTACTCTGCATATAAGTTAAATAAACAGGGTGACAATATACAGCCTTGACATACTCCTTTTCCTATTTGGAACCAGTCTGTTGTTCCATGTCCAGTTCTAACTGTTGCTTCCTGACCTGCATACAGATTTCTCAGGAGGCAGGTCAGGTGGTCTGGTATTCCCATCTCTATCAGAATTTTCCACAGTTTATTGTGGTCCACACAGTCAAAGGCTTTGGCATAGTCAATAAAGCAGAAATAGATGCTTTTCTGGAACTCTCTTGCTTTTTCCATGATCCAGCGGATGTTGGCAATTTGATCTCTGGTTCCTCTGCCTTTTCTAAAACCAGCTTGAACATCAGGAAGTTCACGGTTCACATATTGCTGAAGCCTGGCTTGGAGAATTTTGAGCATTACTTTACTAGCGTGTGAGATGAGTGCAATTGTGCGGTAGTTTGAGCATTCTTTGGCATTGCCTTTCTTTGGGATTGGAATGAAAACTGACCTTTTCCAGTCCTGTGGCCATTGCTGAGTTTTCCAAATTTGCTGGCATATTGAGTGTGGCACTTTCACAGCATCATCTTTCAACAGCCTTACCTTAACCACATCTGCAAAATCCCTTTTGTCGTGGAAGGTAACATTCCTAAGTTTTGGGGACTAGGATGTGGATGTTTGTGGGAAGGTATTTTTCTGTTTACCATAGGGAGTAAGATGAGAATATGCATTTTCATTTTCTTGTACTCACATAAATAAACCCAATGTGCATCTCAGCACTATTTATGACAGCTAAGTCACAGAAGCAACCTAGATGCCTGTTAACAGACAGTTGGATAAAGAAGTTGTGGTACATACATACAATGTAATGTTACTCAGCCACAAAAAGGAACAAATTTGAGTCAGTTCTAGTGAGGTGGATGAACCTAGAGCCTGTTAAACAGAGTGAAGACAGAAAGAGAAAAACAAATTCATATATTAACACATACATACGGAATCTAGACAAATGGTACTGGTGAACCTGTTTGCAGGGGAAGAACAGAGAGTCTGCCATAGAGAGTAAAACAGAAAGCCAGTAGGAAGCTGCTGTATAACACAGGGCACCCATCCCAGTGCTCTGTGACAACCTACAGGGGTGGGAGGAAGCTTTAAAGGGGAGAGGACGTACGTATACGCATGGCTGCTTTGCACTGTTGTATGGTAGAAACCTGGGGCTTCCCTGGTGGCTCAGGCGTAAAGAATCTGCCTGCAAAGCAGGAGACGTGGACAGAGGAGCCTGGTGGCCCATAGTCCATAGGGGTGCAGAGTGGGACATGACGGAAGTGACTTAGCACGCATGCCTGGCAGAAACCAACACGACACTGTAAAGCAATTATCCTCCAATTAAAAATAAATTCAAAAAAGAATTTTGAAAGATTCCAGATCTAAAATTCATTAAGGAACTTTTCAAATCAAAGAGGTCATTTTAGCTTATTGAACGGAGCTGAGATACGGCTGAAGTTTCCTATTTACCTTCCAAACTATCAGTGCCAGAAAATATGCAAAAATTTATCTGCTTATATCATGCAACGTAAGAACAGCATGGACCTTGAAAAAAACAGAATAAAATTCTTTGGGAATTCCAGCAAAAAGATCAAATAACTTATAAGGGAGAGCTATCAGGCTGGCTTTAAAGTTCACAACAATATATATGTATCATTAGAAAGCAGTGGAGGGATAAATTCACAACCCTCCAGCAAATAGAACTGTGAGTAAAATGTTATACCCAGACAGATTGTTGAACTAGAAAGGCAATGAAGTGAAAGTCGCTCATTAGTGTCTGACTCTTTGTGACCCCATGGACTATGCAGTCCATGGAATTCTCCAGGCCTGAATACTAGAGTGGGTAGCCTTTCCCTTCTCCAGGGGATCTTCCCAACCCAGGGATCTAACCCAGGTCTCTCACATTGCAGGTGGATTCTTTAACAGCTGAGCCACCAGGGAAGCCCAGAAAGGCAATAGTGGGTACTTTTGACCATACAAGAATTAAAAAAATGTATTTCCTATATATGCACCTTGAAGAAACTGTTAAAAGATAAACCTCAGTTGCACACAAGTGGAACAGAGACACTGTAATGGGAGAGAAGTGAGCCTAAAACTGGTTTAACTTGAAAACTAAGGAAGAAACAACTCTTGGAATCTCATTTCTGGTCTATAATATGAATCAATGACAACAAAGAAACAATAAAACTAATCAAAGTTGGGAGAACTAGACGGTTGCATAAGAATATTGGTTATTTCATCTTTTATGATCAGAACTCTAAAAGTCTCGTTTATATTCTGATAATTCAAACAGTTGGGACTGAGTATAGTTTAAGGTGTAAAGTAAGCATTAGAAATAATACTTACACCAGTACCTACTAAGCTGGTGTTGGAGAGAAGGAATTGGAGCTATTAAATCATCATTGTCCCTAGTGTTTCCAAAATAAAATATTAAGCATTAAAAATATTATATGTGTAAAATAAAACACTAATATGTCCCAAAACAGGATAGAAAGCTTCCAAGGCATAGTCAGCTACCCAACCCACATAAAACAAAAATGTATATAAAACTTTAAAGAAAAAATAAAGCAATAAGAGAAAGCATAATGTGATCCTAGAATCACATATTTTTAATATAAATGGCATACAGTTATTGAAAGAGAAGAATCTCAGTCTCTATTACAAAGCAAACGCCAAGCAGGGCTGAATGTACACGATAAATCTAAATCAGATTAAAAGTAAAACCATTGTAACACCATACTGGCTTACACATATGCGAAAGTTTACACCCTCAATACAGACGAGGATAAATCAGGGCAAAAAGCATTGACTGTGCTAGAGAAGGTGTTGAAGTTGAGTTGTGCCCACCAAGAAGCGATATGCAAGTCTTAATCCTCTCTCTGAGAATGTGATCTTACTTGGAAATAGGGTCTTGCGGATGTAATCAAGTTAAGATGAAGTCCTCCTGTTAGGCTGGGCTCTGACCCACTGACTTTGGGTGTTCTTCTATGAGAGATACTTGGACAAAAGACACACACGGAGGGAGACGGACGTGTGAAGCTGGAGGAACAGTCTGATGCTATTCCACCAATGAGCCAAGGAACACCCACGACTAACAGCAGCTGCTCGAAATTGGAAGAAGCAGGGAAAAGCCTCCCTAGAGTCTTCAGAGAGAACACGGCCTTGTGGACACCTTGATTTTGGATTTCTAGCCTCCTATACTAAAAGACAAATTAATTTTCTTCTTTAAAAAAAGAAAAAAAAAAAAAAAAGAGTTCTCCTGCTGATCTTTCAGTCCAAATCTCCAACATAGGAAGAGGTGCTGAGTTCCCATCTCCTTTTCACTAAATCTTTTAAAGTAGGGCAGATTCATGTTGATGTATGGCAAAACCAATACAATATTGTAAAGTGCTGCTAAGTCACTTCAGTCGTGTCCGACTCTGTGTGACCCCATAGATGGCAGCACACCAGGCTCCCCCGTCCCTGGGATTCTCCAGGCAAGAATACTGGAGTGGGTTGCCATTTCCTTCTCCAATGCATGAAAGTGAAAAGTGAAAGTGAAGTCGCTCAGTCGTGTCCGACCCTCAGCAATCCCATGGACTGCAGCCTCCCAGGCTCCTCCGTCCGTGGGATTTTCCAGGCAGAAGTACTGGAGTGGGGTGCCATTGCCTTCTCCGATATTGTAAAGTAATCAGCCTCTAATTAAAATAAATAAATTTTAAAAATTTTAAAAAAATAAAGTAGGGAATATATCGTGTCCACTAAATTGCATGCTATTTTCTTAAAAAGGAGTCAACAAGAGAGCTCTTTGCTCTGAAAGTGTAAGAGGATTTCAGACACTCTCATACTAATCTGATAACTCATCATTAAGCTGCGACAGTAGAGCAGGACAACAGACTTTTAGAACATGGTCAGGACGTGCCAGGAAATTATTTGCATGCAGTTAAAGGAGCATTTGCAGACAAACATTATGTGTAACATTGGAGCTGTTTCTCCTTCAGTATGCACAATAGGAACCTTTCTGCCCCGACAGCCCAACTCACTGCTAACCTCCAGTGGGGACTCCCAGGCAGAGATGTTCCCAAGGATCACTTTGCACATGTTCTGTATTCCCTCAATGATCTATCACATACCATTCTTCCATTTTATCTGTTCATCGCCTCCCCAAAAACCAAGACATGGTCCCAGCTTTCAAATTGTAGCCAAATGCAGCCCACTAACATGTTAATACCTAAAATGCAGTAACTACCACAGTGAAGTGAAGTGAAAATCGCTCAGTTGTGTCTGACTCTTTGCGGCCCCATGGACTGTACAGTCCGTGGAATTCTCCAGGCCAGAATACTGGAGTGGGTAGCCTTTCTCTTTTCCAGGGGATCTTCCCGACAGGGATCGAACCCAGGTCTCCTGCATTGCAGGTGGATTCTTTACCAGTTGAGCCCCAAGGGAAGCCCAAGAATACTGGAGTGGGTAGTCTATCCCTTCTCCAGCAGATCTTCTTGACCCAGGAATCAAACTGGGGTCTCCTGCATGGCAGGTGAATTCTTTACCAACTGAGCTCTCAGGGAAGCTCAACTGTCATAAGAAAGGCATAAATACAGAACTAAGAAAAGATACATGCAGATGGAATTACTTCTTCCTGGAAGAGGCATGGAAAACAAAAGAGATACATTATTTACTTGGGACTCTACAGGATATGGGGGCTTCTGATTCAGGAGATGCAAGAGATCCAGGTTCAATCCCTGGGTCAGGAAGATCCCCTGGTGTAAGAAAAGGCAACCCACTACAGTATTCTTGCTGGAAAATTCCAGGGACATAGGAGCTTGGTGGGCTACAGTCCATAGGGTCGCAGAGTCAGACATGACTAAGCATGATGACCTCCACTACAGGATATGCTGCAGCTTGCAAAGTAGATAGGAAATGGTAACCCAATCCAAGCCAACAAGGAGTATGAGGTGTGCAAGAACAGTCTGGATGGTAGCTCTACTTGTCAAGGCAGAAAAGTTGAGGCTAGGTTATGAAAGATCTTGCTGGCAGAGGACTGTGGAGGTTCTTCAATAGGCACTGGGAGTCTTCTAGAAGGGTTTGTTTCCAGGTCAGATTTGAGTTAGGAATTTAATTCTAATGGAACTGAGGAGGCCTTTATGGGTTCAGGAGCCTTAACTGGCAATCTGGGAACCTTCTAGGGAGGGGCTGTAACATCCAGTGCACATTCTATCTCATGTTATGGCCTCCTGGTCTCTCGCCTCCTCCTACCTGTGCTCCCCAACCTTGGAAATTCCCAGGTTTTAAAAGCTGAAATATAATTGACATACAACATTATATTCATTTTAGGTATACAACATCATGATTTGGTATTTGCATACATTGTAAACTGATCACCACAGTGAGTAATTAACATCCATCACCACTTAGTTACAAATTTTCTTCCCTGTGATGAAAACTTTTAGTATCTATTCTTTTAGCAACTTTCAAACACACAATATGGTACTATTAACTATAGACACCATGCACTGCATTATAGCCTCATGACCTATTTTATAACTGGAAGTTTATAACTCTGGATTTCCCTGACCCATTTCACACTCCCCTTACCCCCTGCCTCTGGCAACCACGAATATGTTCTCTAGATCTGTAAGCTCAGTTTTTGAGGGCTTTGTAGTTTAATATTTCATATACATATACAATTGTGCTCATTGCCCATGCAAGCAAGGTAATACTCAAAATCCTTCAAGCTAGACTTCAACAGCATGTCAACTCAGAACTGCCAGATGTACAAGCTGGATTTAGAAAAAGCAGAAAAAATGAGAGATCAAATTGCCAACATCTTATGGATCATAGAAAAAGCTAGAGAATTCAAAAAAATATCTACTTCTGCTTCACTGACTACACCAAAGCCTTTGACTGTGTGGATCACAACAAATTATGGAAAATTCTTAAAGAGATCGGAATACCAGACTACCTTACCTGTCTTCTGAGAAACCTGTGTGTAGGAAAAGAAGCAACAGTTAGAACTAGATATGGAACAATGGACTGGTTCAAAATTGGGAAAGGAGTACATCAAGGCTACATATAGTCACCCTGCTTAGTTAAATTTTATGCAGAGTACATCATGTGAAATGCCAGGCTGGATGAATCATAAGCTGGAATTGAGACTGAGAAGACAAATATCAATAACCTCAGATATGCAGATGACACCACCCTTATGGTAGAAAGTGAAGAGGAACTAAAGAGCTTCTTGCTGAAAGTGAAAGAGGAGAGTGAAAAGCCTGGCTTAAAACTCAACATTCAAAAAACTAAGATCATGGCATCTGGTCCCATCACTTCGTGGCAAATAGATGAAGAAAAAGTGGAAACTCTGACAGATTTTCTTTTCTTGGGCTCTAAAATCCCTGCAGATAGTGACTACAGCCATTAAAACACTTGCTTCTTGGAAGAAAAGCTATGACAAACTTAGCATATTCAAAAGCACAGACATCACTTTGCCAACAAAGGTCAGGACACTCAAAGCTATGGTTTTTCCAGTAGTCACGTATGGATGTGAGAGCTGGACAACAGAAAAGGCTGAGCGCTGAAGAACTGATGCTTTCCAACAGCGGTGCTGGAGAAGGCTCCTGAGAGTCCCTTGGACAGCAAGGAGGTCAAACCAGTCAATTCTAAAGGAAATCAACCATGAATATTCATTGGAAGGACTGATGTTGAAGCTGAAACTCCAATACTTTGGCCACCTGATGCAAAGAGCTGACTCATTGGAAAAGACCCTGATGCTGGGAAAGATCGAAGGCGGGAGGAGAAAGGGACGACAGAGGATGAGATGGTTGGATGGCATCTCCGACTCAATGGGCATGAGTTTAAGCAAACTCTAGGGGACAGTGAAGGACAGGGAAGCCTGGTGTGCTGTAGTTCATGGGTCACAAAGAGTAGGACACAACTTAGCGACTGCACAACAGCAATATATATGTGAGATCATGTGGTATTTGTCTTTCTCTGATGTATTTCACTCAGCACAATGTCCTCAAGGTCCATTCATGTTGTCACAAATAGTAAGATTTTATATTTTATGGCCAAATCATATTCCATTGTATGTGCATATACACATATATGCCATGTTTTCTTTATCCATTCACCCATGGATGGACACTGAGGTTATTTCCAAGTCCTGAATATCGCAATGCTTGGATGAGCACGGGAGTGCAGGTATCTTTTTGTGTTAGTATTTCATTTTCTTCAGATAAACACCCAGAAGTGGAAATGCTGGATCACACATACAGTAGTTCATTTCTGGCTTTTGTGAAACCTCCATACTGCTCCCCGTGGTGGCTGTACCAGTTACATCTCTACCAACAGTGCCCAGTGTCTCTCCACATCCTCGCCAACACTTACTTCCTGTCTGTTTGATTATAGCCATTCTGACAGGTGTGAGGTGATGCCTCATTGTGATTCTGATTGGCATTTCTTTGAAAATTAATGATCCTGAGCATCTCTTCATGTACCTGCTTGCTTTCTGCATGTCTTCTTTGAAAAAAGGTCTATTCAGATCCTCTGAATAGTTTTTAATTGGCTTATTTGGTTTCATTTTTTTTGGGGGGAGGGCTATTGAGTTATATGAGTTCTTCACATATTTTGGACACTAACCCTTTATCAAATATAGAACTTGCAAATATTTTCTCCCAGTCAGTAAGGTGCCTTTTCATTTTGCTGGAAAGACCCAGATTCTTAACCCGCTATTGTGTGGAGTTGCCTCTGTTTCTCAAAAGTCTTGCCCCCAAAATAACACATAAGTGCTCGTTTCTATGCTACACAATTATCAAAGCATTTTTTTTTTCAAAGAAAAGAGACATTTTTGTTTAGAGAAATTCTACCAGTTGTTAAAGATAATATAAATTTCTGTATCTCATCACAGCTAACATATCAACGTTCTAAATATTTTGCACATAATGGTTTTCACAATTATGCTTGAGAAATACAAGGCAGGAGTCCCAAGTTTACTTCAGCAATTCACATCCAAAGTGAAAATAACTACATGACACTGTGTGAAGCTTGTTTTAAAAAAAGGTTTATTTGTTACAAAAGTGTTAAATACTAAAACTAAAAACATATAAATTCAGGTCAGGCTATATTAAAATACACACATACCCTTCTTTGCAAAATTATTAAAGACAGAATTAAACAGATGATTTAAATTAAATAAAATACGCGAGGACGTTTTGTCTGATTAGCTGTATCAGTGTAGTGTAGTTTTTAAAATTATAGTTGAGAAGTTCAGCTGTCCAGAAAGTCAAATTTACCTAATTCTTCAGTTTTCTGCTTCGACCCAACAGGAAAGCACCGTGCTGGATTAGATAGGGTGAATTTCAGTTGGTTTCCGAAACCTTCTACATTATATGCCTACTCTGCTACAATAATGAACACAGAGTAGTCAGAAGTATATAAAGGGTTATATAAGGTGAAAATCTGGCCCAGAAAGAAAAGGCCTTAGTTCTATGGATACTATACAGTATCTTCTCTAAATACAATGACTGATAAATATATTGAAGCAGAGATCAGCACAAAGCATACATTCATCTAGAAATAATCTTTCAATTAGAAAAACTCTAAAAGAGAACTCATTTTCCAAGATAGTTTGTAAGTTTTTTGTTTTTTTAAAAAAACCTCTTTGTTATTTTAAATTGAGTTAATCTAAAGGTATCGAAGAGTCTAGGCTTAAAGACTAACTTGATTACTGTTCTGACTAGCACAGGAGAGCTGTGACCCTTGTGTGTTTGAGTCACTCGCAGGTAGCAAAGAACTTTCATAATCAAAACTACGTGCTCAATGCCACCAGAGCAGCAGCTCCCAAACCCAGCTTCCACGTAGGTCCAACAACCTAGAAACTATCTATAGTCTACTGACGTGTTAAATAGTATTTTCAAGGAAATATTTTACTTTAGCACTTATATTTTTCAGTTTCCTAGATTTAAAGTTACTTAGACATAATGCTGTAATTAATGTAGGGGTAAGGATATGCTTATGAAAAGCAAAAGGCTATCATTACACTTTAAAAGGCCTTAAATGTGAATGAATTACTAAAAATCTACTTCAGTATTTATTCTTTACAATGCTAATCCTTGTCAAGTGGGGGAGTTGATTAATTCAAATGAATTAAATACAAAAACTAAAAATGCATTCCAGTAATCTTTATCAACACAATCCAATTAAACTCAGGTTTCTTGTAAGATATTTGTAGGGGATTTTCACTGTTTTATTCTGACAGTGTTGGCAAACATTCAAGAACTAACTATATATAGTATTGTGTCTAATCTATGGCATAAAACTGTTTAAACAAACCTTAGAATAGGTGGCAAAAAGTATGTGTATTCTAAAGTCACTGGAAATTAAAATAAAAATATATTCCAATACTTTTTTACAGATGAAAAGGATGCTAACAATAAATAGTAATCTGGTTTGCCATCTCTCAGCTTGCAAGCTTCTGATGTAATTATTTCTGCTGACATGTGATTCAAAAGAAACTATAATTCTGTCCTCTATCTTAGTACCTTTTTCTTTCCATGTAACAAGTCTTGATTTATATCCTTTCTTTGAACTTAGAAGATAAAATCCTGAAGGACAAGATTCATGTTATTCTTCATTAAATACCCTTTCAGTCCACAGAGAGAATTCACACAGTTCAAGCCACTGACGTCTTAATGTTAGTAAATACACTAAAAGAAAGAAAACTCTTGAGCTTTGATTGCAAATTCTCTAGAAAGCATCCTTTCCTACGAGCATTTTCATAAATGCATATTAAAGTCACACCGGCCAGTCACTTTTACCACCATCCTAGTCTTAAAGAATGATCAGGAAAGTATTTATCTGTGTGGAGCCAGGACTCTGAATGTCTCACAGTGAAGCCAATGTGACACATTTCTCACTTGACAGTTGAGGTGGCAGAGGAGAGAGGCCCTGGGTGGTGTAGACTTCCCGGTGGGGGAAAGCCCACGTGGTCTCTTTCCTCAGCAAGCTTCCTTCTCTTGGCTTGATGCCAGTGCCTCTTTTCTGCTTTCAGAGAAGATAATGTTCTGAACAAGACAACATACCCTGCAAGGAGATATGCATAATCTGCCAGTACAGAGTGAAAATGCAGGGCCCTCCTTCAAACACATGAATTTTAAGATGGCGATCGCAGGGTAGTGGACCAAGCATGGTGCCCTTCTAAGCAGGGGGCTCTGTGTGAGCACACAGGCTACAGGGCCACAAAGCCAGCCCTATACAGATTCCCTGGCTAATAAGAATCATGGAAGAGAGGCAAGGTGGATCAGGTGGGTTGTTCAGATAAAAAACAGATTTTTTTTTTCATTATGGTTTGAACACTGTCACTTGATTTGAATGAGGTGGCATTTCATGTTTAAAATCCCAGGAAAATTTCTAAGATCTCAGTCTGATCAGTCTTCTAGATTTCTCATTATAGAAACAGTCATACTGGGTCTTTAAATGGCCCTTATTTTAATAGAGCAATTAATGAGATGATGAAATTTCTGCATTAATACTACATGATTTTTAAAAAATTTGAACATTTCTTAAATGGAAGGGGTATTCATATCACTAAACCAGTAAGGAATCTTCAAGGGAAAAGTAGCTGTACACAGCTTTATATGCTAGGGTGAAGTCTTCATTTTAACCCACAGTATATGTTGTTCCCTTTTAAGATCACAATAGTAGTTTTTTCCAACAAGATCTAATAAGCATGGTAAGCTGAATGGTGATTTTTTTTTTAAACTCCCATATTGGTTTCGGTCGCAAGAATTCTCCTGGAACCCAGAAGTACCCCATTCTTCATAATAACAAGAAAAAAAATGCATGTATATAAAAACTCCAGGTCACATTACTAAGCAACGGCACTTCCGGGAGTGAATATACTTCCTGTATTCCGCAAGCTGCTTCAAGTACATAGTCGACGGCCATCTGTGCTTTTCAACAAAACTGCGTTCTTCCACTAAAAGTTTTAGAAAGAGAGTATTAATTGAATATATTTTATTTGGGATCAACTTTAAATATTAAGTATTGGTTTCCTGTGCAACAGATGAGATCCACGCTGTACACTTCCTCCCCTCCTCTCAATCAGTCATCAGGATTCATGCTATTCTGTGATTTACAATTATATACATCATGTCACTGATTCATCAAGTAGTATTTTTATGTCCTTTTTTTTTCTTTCCCCCAAGTAAGACTTCTCTTTCCCGGAGATAAAGGACTTTGTGTTTTTCATTTAGTTTTCTTTGCCGCTAACTCAACCTTCCAAACTCTAAAGTCCTCTCAATTCTTTTTCCCTCTGCTCCTAGACTTCGTCTTTCACTCTGCTTTCTCTAGTTTTGGTGAAGCACAACATTCATTAGCTTCCTGAAAGGGGGGCAAGCATAAAAAGTATTTTTGAGACCTTGTTTGTGATGAAGCATCTTACACTCAACAGATCATCTGGTCTGGTATGGAATCTTCCCTCAGTATGTTGAAGACAGTACTCCATTGCTTCCTAGTTTTCAGGGTTGTTAAGAACTCTACTACCATGCAGATTCACAGTCACTGATAAGTCATCTGTGGGTTTTTTTATTCTATGAACATTTAGATTTTCCTATTTATAAGTCGGTGTTCCTGCACAGCCCAATGATGGACCTTGTTCATTCATCAAGCTGAGCACTTAGCGGAGCCTTTAATATGCTGACTCAGTTTCTTCAGTACTGGGGTAACTTCGTCTATTATGTCTTTCATAATTTTCTCCTCAGTGTTTTTTTCTTTCTTCCTGTATTAACTTCTATCACTCAGATACTTCACTCCTGCACTGAGCCTCCGACTTTTTTTTTTTTTTAAACCCTTTTTCTCCTGTCTCTTTTTGTCCTACTTTCTAGGAGATTTCCTTACCTTGACCTTTCTACTCATTTATTTATTTAGTTGTTGGGTTGTTCTGTTATTTTTTTTTTTGCTATCCTATTTTAATTTTCAAGAGCAACTTCTTGTTCTTTTATTGTTTAATTATGCTAAAATACATGTAACATAAAATTTACCACCTTAACTATTTTAAAGTGTACAGTTCAGTCGTGTTATGTACATTAACACTGTTGTCCACCAATCTCCAGAACTCTTTTCATCCGGCAAAACTAAAACTCTACACCCATCAGACATCAACTCCTTGTCCCCCCGCCCCCACATCCCCACATTCTACACTCAGTCTCTATGAATGCTGTTTCTCTTTTATAACATTCTATCTTTGTTTTACAAACATGTATCTCTTATTCTTTGCAGATATTAATGATAGGTTTGTTTTTTTTTTAAGATTTCCTCTACTCTTTGTTCCTATAAATTCCTTCTCTTCTATTTTTCATTTTGTTTTGGTATTCATCTTTCCCACTGGACAACAGAGGACGAGATGGCTGGATGACATCACTGACTCGATGGACGTGAGCCTGAGTGAACTCCGGGAGTTGGTGATGGACAGGGAGGCCTGGCGTGCTGCGATTCATGGGGTCGCAAAGAGTCGAACACGACTGAGCGACTGCACTGAACTGAAGAGTGCCTCAAATATCCGTTGATCCTCAGTTAACCTTTTCATATTTAAAAGTGAAATGCTAGAAAGCTGTTTGGAAGTCTGTGGGGTGTGGGCAGGACTTGCTGACTGGTGAAGAGTCAAGGTGGGAGTCAGTGCCTGGCTGCCCAAACTCTAGAACCTGGAGATGGGAGGAGGCTGGAGGCTTACTGCATAATGTGGGCACTTTCACGCAATCCCTATGTTTTCAGTCCAGCTCCTTGCCCCAATCTGACCTATACTCTGAATTTATGATTCTCTAGCTTTTTTGGTTTTAACTTTTCCGGGAATAAACCCCCAATTCTTGTGATGACGAGGGAGCAGTTCCCTGCCTGGGTGGGACAGAGTGTAGGTGAAGCATTCAACTACCTCTGTGGCTTTCAGCCCCAACTCTCATTCTGCTTTCTGAAATTTCTTAAAAATTCACAAATTTTTAAGGCTTTACAGTATTCTGCTGGCTGGATCAGCTTGTTTCTCATCAGTATTCCCTTCTGTGGGCATTTAGGTTTCCTTCTGCTAAGCCAGTTTCCACTTTTCCATCTAGTGTTTAACCCCATCTATTATAATTTGGATTAGCAAGGTCCTGATTCAGGCCGCAGGGCCTAGCTGCTCAGGGAAATTAACTGTGTACATTTCAATAGGAAGCAAAGGTGATATAAGACTGCTGCCTCAGTTAACATTAAAGAAAAGAGAGAGAAAACAATTTATTGTAGATGAGCTCCTGTAGCCAGCAAAAATCAAAACAAGACCAGAAAAACCTGTTATAATATATAACATAATATTGAGATAAATTAAACAGAATAATGAATCCATAAGTGCCAAGGGTAACATATTCCTGTGCATTGCTGTCTGCTTTCCTACAAATCTGGTATGTAAAACACACCTAGTATTTAATGAGCTCTTTCACTGAGTTATGATGTATCGGTGGCAGCATTAACATAAGATCTTTTCCAGTCTCACTTTTCAATTTCTAAACATCTCTAATGAAGAAAAATACCCAGTTAAGGGAAAACATTTCTTATAATTCCAATAATAATCTGCTAATTTTTGAGGCTGAAAATAAGCCATTCTTTAAGTAAGCTGTAAAGGGACTGTGATGTGAAGCCTTTCAATTTCAAGGGACCATGTGAAGTAGGCCAAGAGTCAGGCATCTGGGAAGAGAGGAGACTGTGGCACCATGTCGGATACATGTGCAGTCATGCTCCATTTCAGGGTGTGGCCAGCTCAGAAGATGGGCCCAGAAGCACCAGATCTTCCAACTTTTCAAAAGAAGCCAGAAATTTCAATTCTTAAAATGTGACATGTTACAATGTTTAAATGTTGACATTAAAAGAAGTTTTAATACCATCTGGTAGAAATAAGATCCTAGGGCAAGTTACATTCAACCCACAGACTTGTAAATTTGTGACTGCTGATATAGGCCATCAAGTTCTCCTTATAAACAGGGGCTTTTTTTTTTTTTCTCTGCCCAAGAGGACATATCACAACAGGTTCTGGATGTGAACCGGCACCACTGAATCAGAGCACTCAGGATACTATTTTTATTTCCATCAAAGGACCATCAGACAGTCACTGACACAGTCTCGTGTTCTTACCCTGCCTTCTTAAATTACACCCTGGAGTCCTGCTTTTCACTATGCTAGGTGGTCATAACATGCTTAATAGGCAATTGTATAAGTAATCAAATAAAATAAAAATGAATAACTCAAAGGACTCAGAGAACATCTTTCTCCCTAGGTTGCAATGGTACTCCATGGGGATCCTGCGTGTGCATGCTCAGTCCCTCAGTCATGTTCAACTCTGTGACCCATGGATTGTAGCCCGCCAGGCTCCTCTGGCCATGGGATACTCCAGGCAAGGATACCAGAGTGGGTTGCCATGCCCTCCCCCAGAGGATCTTCCCGATCCAGGGATTGAACCCACATCTCTTACTAAGCCTCCTGTGGCAGGCGTGTTCTTTACTGCCAGCGCCACCGAGGAACCACACGTGTATCATACATCTACACAGAACAATAATCGGAAAATCATCTTGTCCTTCACGAATGAAGGTGACTTAAGGTGGCATAATGAAGGTGGCCCTAAAATCACAATGTCTATTTATTTCATCTTTAATTGCCTGATTAAAGAATAACTGTGTAAGAATGCGCCCTACTAACAGCAAGGGGATGTATGCCGTATGTTTAAGAATGAACTGTGGTTCTTGCACAAAGTAAACAGTAAATATCTATTGTTCCTGCTATGATGTGTTATGTTCCTCTCCTGCACTGTTAAGATTCTATGGAAAGAGGCTCCCAACAGGCATCCAATGTGTGCTGACTGGCTGAACACATCTGCCCAAAACTGACTGTGTGTTTCTTGCTTTCCCTAACTATGCAATGAATAGGTGAATGAAAACGAGAGAGGTGGACATCTAGCATCAGATTCTCTTTTACAAACCAATTTTCACATAGAATTCTAAGATCTCCGCAGGTAAAAGAGAAGTACTCTGGATGAAGGTGGCTGGCAGGAGTTCAACAACCAGCTCTGGCCCCTACCCCTCCCTCCTCTCTGCGGCCTACCCAACTCCCGCCCACCTCGCAAGACCTTTGGCCATTGCCAGGGAGATTTCTCGGCTTAGCGTTTGAAACTACTTGATTGGGAGATCTTGACTCCTTTTTATCAATACTTGATTGGGAGAAGGCAATGACCCCCCCTCCTCCTGAAAATCCCATGGTGGAGGCCTGGTGGCTGCTCCGTGTCCTTTCTGGGGGGCCCCTCTTCTTGGCGCTGGTACAAGACGGCCGTACTTAAGTAGCAGTGATTGCTCCTTGACTCTTTTCTAGGCAATAACATGAGCGAACCACTGTATCCAAACTGACTACCTTGATGACTCTTCTATTTTCATTTTCTTTCACCTTACGCAGCACTCAGAAGCTCACCGTTTGACTGGTTTTAATCTCTATAATTTACCTTAAAAGATCACGTTAAGTATACTCTTTGCTCAGTAAACTTTGCAACGCTCTTTGATCAATGAAAAAATTATTATTGCCAAGTAATATGATGGACATATTCAGAGACAGGAGATAACCAGTACAAGTTGGGATAAATTTTTCTTTATAAGAAGAGAATTTAAAAAGCTGAACTATTTAAATGTCGCTTCTGACTTAGATGGTTAAAACCAAATCTTATTTATCACAACCAAATACCATGTGAGGCCACTTTATCTAATTCACAAAAAAATGCATTTAAAAATGGATGGGAGCTATGAAACCAGCATTAGAAAGTGTCTCGTGCATCACAGATCAAGCTTCTTATGAAACACAGGTATTGTAAGAATCCTCATTACCACACTGCATACTTAAAAGGAATGTCTCACACTGACTTATTTTTTAAAAACTACTATTCCTACAAATGATGTCTCAAATCTAAGAAAAAGAGTATCATTGTCCCAAAAAACATTAATTAGTGATCTACCTGAAAGATCCTGAAATTCAGGCTTTTGACTGAAGATGAGGTAGTTAGTGGCGATGAAATGAAGCAGCCAGGTTGAGAGGCAATCAGAGTGGTGAAACTGCAAGAAAAATGGAAAGTGAAACAATACTGTACATAATGACCATCAACATGATGATGTGATTGAGGGAATGGTCCAGGAGAACTCACGGAGGGCCCAATTCCATGTTTAATGTGTCTGGACATGATGCAACCTGCAGCCCACTCTGACAGCAGGCAGGAAAAGGGAGCCTTACTAACAAATCATAATAAAATCACATCAATGAAGAAGCCAAATCGAATGAAGAAACAGTTATGGTGGCCACAGGAGCTTAAAGGCTTTTAAGGAGATGCATGACCATATCTGTGGCTAACAAAGTCTACTGGAGATTCTTGAGGATTTTCATTTCAGCTTTTCATCTAAGGTCATGGCCTTCACGAACTACACTTATATCTATGTGGCAGAGAGTTGATTAGGGTTAATAAAGGTATACACTTGGCCATATCTCAACAAATTCACCTGCAGAGAAAACCAAAGAATATTCTGAGGAGGGAATGTCATCGATCTAAGGGTATTGGTTTTAACATGTAAGTATTTCTGTGAGGTTATGGATGAATAGCTGCCTATAACTGGCATGTACGTTGCACTGAGCAGGATTTCCAGCACATTTATCATCCTGAGTTCCAAAAGTTAATAAAAGGGAAACTCAGAAACTTGGCTATGATGTCATCACCTTGGTGCCAACCCAGTGACACCTCCAACCCATGACTAATCCATCCAACCAAGCAATTTGGATTACAGTAATTTGCTGCAGGCAACTTTGGAACACGAGGCTAGTTCTTTCAATGTTACTGTGGTAAAATATACGTCACATGAAACTTACCATTTTAACCACCTTTAAGCATACAATTTGTTGGCATTAAGTATATTGACATCATTGTGCAACCATCACCACTGTCCACTTTCAGAAATTTTTTATCATCCCAAACAGAAACTCTGTATTCATTAAACAATAACTCCCCCTTTGTCCTACACCCAGTCTCTGGCAACCACTGTTCCATTTTCCATGAGTTTGGCTATTCCAGGTAGCTCATATCAGATCAGATCAGATCAGTCGATCAGTCGTGTCTGACTCTTTGCAACCCCATGAACTGCAGCACGCCAGGCCTCCCTGTCCATCACCAACTCTCCCAGAGGTCACTCAGACTCACAACTATCGACTCAGTGATGCCATCCAGCCATCTCATCCTCTGTCGTCCCCTTCTCCTCTTGCCCTCAATCCCTCCCAGCATCAGAGTCTTCTCCAATGAGTCAACTCTTCGCATGAGGTGGCCAAAGTACTGGAGTTTCAGCTTTAGCATCATTCCTTCCAAAGAAATCCCAGGGCTGATCTCCTTCAGAATGGACTGGTTGGATCTGTTGCAGTCCAAGGCTATTCCAGGTAGCTCATATAGGTTATACAAAGTTATGTACTGTTTGTCTTTTTGCTGACTGATTTATTCTACTTTATTCTATAAGGTCCCTGAGGTTCATCCATGTGGCAGCACGCATTAAAAATTCATTACTTTTTAAGGAACAAAACTGGGTCACTGGCAGTGATATGGATGAATCTAGTCCGTCACACAGAGTGAAGTTAAGCTAGAGAAAAAAATCAAAGATCATATATGAATGCATATATATGGAATCTAGAAAAATCGTACTGATGAAGCTCTTTGCAGGGTAGGAATAAAGATACAGATGTAGAGAACAGACGTGGACACATGGGGGAAGAGAAGGCTGACATGGATAGGGAGGTTAGGACTGACATATACACACTACCATTTGTAAAGGAGATAGCTGGCGGGAAGCTGCTATATACCACGGGAAGCTCAGCTCAGGGCTCTGTGATGACCTAGGTGCTCTGGGATGGGGTTTGGGGGACGGAGGCTCAAGAGGGAAAGGGATATATATATCCATATAACTGATTCACACTGTTTTGCAGCAGAAACTAACACGACGCTGTAAAGCGACTATACTCCAATTAAAACACACACATACACACATGGGTTTCCCAGAAGGCACTACTGGCCTGTCAATGCAGGAGATGTGGGAGACCCAGGTTTGATCCCTGGGTTGGGAAGATCCCCTGGAGGAGGAAATGGCAACCCACTCCAGTGTTCTTGCCTGGAAAATTCCATCGACAGAGGAGCCTGGTGGGCTACAGTCCATGGGGTCACAAAGAGTCAAACATGACTGAGTGACTGAGCACACACACACACACACACACCGTCACAATATACACAAACTTCATTCCTTTTTAAGGCTGAGTAATGTCTCACTGCATGTATCGCATCTGTTTATCCATTCATCTGTTGATAAAAATTTAGGTTGTTTCTACCTTTAGGCTAAATATATTAATGGATCTCTTAAGTGAAAGTCGCTGTCATATCCGACTCTTTGCCACCCTATGGATGGTAATCCATTGAATTCTCCAGGCCAGAATACTGGAGTGGGTAGCCATTCCCTTCCCCAGGGGACGGTCTCAATCCAGGGGATGGTCTCAACCCAGGGATCAAACCCAGGTTTCCCACACTGCAGGCAGATTCTTTACCAGGTAAGCCCAAGAATACTGGAGTGGGGAGCCTATCCCTTCTCCAGCGGATCTTCCCCACCCAGGAGTCAAACTGGGGTCTCCTGCATTGCAGGTGGATTCTTTACCAACTGAGCTATCAGGGAAGCCCTAGCTCTCTTAGAGAGAGGAGCATGACTACCCACTCCAGTATTCTTGTTATACTCAAAAACAGTATATAAGCAAGAATACTGGAGTGGGTAGCCATTCTCTTCTCTAGGAGACCTTCCCAACCCAGGGATCAAACTTGGGTCTCTTGAATTGCAGGCAGACTCTTTACCATCTGAGCCATCAGGGAAGCACATGTAAGCAATAACTAATACTACACTGAAAACAGACTTGTAATCTTAAGGAAGAAACTCAAATACCACTCTTTTTAAGTCATAATGTGGGTATCTTTTAACATGTAAATTCAAATGTCCCTCTGATTTAATTATGTTGGCGTTGTTCATTTCTTGAGTCCAGCTCTTTGTGACCCCATGGACTATATCCTGCTAGGCTCCTCTACCCATGGGATTTTCTGGGCAAGAATACCGGAATGGGTTGCCATTTTCTCCTCCAGGAGATCTTCCTGACCCAGAGATTGAATCCACGTCTCCTGCATTGACAGGTGGAATCTTTACCTCGGAGCCACCAGGGAAGCCCTGATTTTAATTATACAAAATCGGAATTATTGAATTATAAGAGATTTTATAGTTCATTTAATACTATATCACATTTTAACAATCTTTTTTCACTTTATGTTTTCACTGATTAGAACACTGCCTACAGGCTGTGACTTCAAGAGAGAGGGAGATCACTGAAATGAATAGCTAGCTGTTAAAAACATGGTTCAAGGGCAGAATTTTATTTCTGAACAAGATTTAAGATTTTATAATTATGGGCTCTTGGCAAGAAATGAAATGCATCCCACTGGAAAAACTACATTTGGGGAAGAATATTTACTGACTCAAGAGGACAATTTAAACTGAAATAAATAATGGAATTTTTAAAGACATTTAAAAAAATACCATAAAACAAATGCTCCAGCATTTAACAGCCCTGTGAAGAATAGAAATGATGGAGAAAGTACCCCTCACCCCCAGCAAACTCACACGGAAACTGTCAAAAACAAAAATGGTGGCTTGAAGAAACCAAATATCAATGCACAGATTACAAAAAGTTGAATGTAAAACTTTAATATGAGAGTAAAGAAGACTTCATAGGAATCATCAAAGTCTGCCAAGATAAGGTTTAAAGGAGAGGAGGAATAGGGCATTTCTACCTCGATCCAAAGGAACTGATCTGACTGGCGGGGGCGGGGCGAGGCTTTGTTGCACCTTAAGATTCCAACCTGACGGGAATATATGAATCTAAAGGTAGAATCATGGTGAAGAGCTGAGAGAGGTTAGAGGGAAGTTCAGCAGAAGTGAGAGAGAGAATACCAAAACTTCTTATCTGCACCAAAACTGGGGATGATGTGGGACTTCCCTGGTGGTCCAGTGGATAAGACTCCACGTTTCCAATACACGGGGCCCGGATTCAATCCCTCATCAGAGAACTAGACCCCACAAGCTGCAACTAAGACCCGACGCAGCCAGAATAAATAAATATGTTTTAAAAAATAAGTAATCATCTCCTGCCTAAAACTCTTTGTGACCCCTTTCTCTATTAAAATTGTTTTAAAAGTATGAACGATGCTTTCTTGATATACAATACAAAACCGGCAGAGATGATAGAGGGATTGGAAATTTCAATTATTCAGAGAGCCACTAGAAGTCTAATTGTGCCAAAAGACAGAAGTCAGAGACACAATGAGGGAAAGGTCAAAGTCTGACCAACAGATGAACTGGCGGGCGAAGCTGAACCTCAACCTAGGAACTTCAAAGAGAACTGGGAAGAAAACTGATCCTTTTTCTGATTCATACTGACAAATTAGGGACTGCCAAAAGCAGAGACATTACTTTGCCAACAAAGGTTCGCCTAGTCAAGGCTATGGTTTTTCCTGTGGTCATGTGTGGATGTGAGAGCTGGACTGTGAAGAAGGTTGAGCGCCGAAGAATTGATGCTTTTGAACTGTGGAGTTGGAGAAGACTCTTGAGAGTCCCTTGGACTGCAAGGAGAGCCAACCAGTCCATTCTGAAGGAGATCAGCCCTGGGATTTCTTTGGAAGGAATGATGCTAAAGCTGAAACTCCAGTACTTTGGCCACCTCATGCGAAGAGTTGACTCAGTGGAAAAGACTGATGCTGGGAGGGATTGGGGGCAAGAGGAGAAGGGGACAGCAGAGGATGAGATGGCTGGATGGCATCACTGACTCGATGGACATGAGTCTGAGTGAACTCTGGGAGTTGGTGATGGACAGGGAGGCCTGGCGTGCTGCGATTCATAGGGTCACAAAGGGTCAGACACGACTGAGCGACTGATCTGATCTGAGGAACAGACTAAAGGAAAACAAGCAAAAGCAGGCTTAATGCTAGCAAACAGAAAAGTCTTCAGAAACAGTAAATTTCAAGTAGAGGTGGTGTCTTAGACTTTAAAAATTCAAGGGGAAAAATAAGGATACTACTCACATAGTCAGAAACTGTACATTCAGGGAAAATAGGTCAGGAAGAAGTTCTGACAATACAGTCATAAATGATTCTCACGAGGAACCATGTGTGGTGTGTGTGTGTGTGTGTGTGTGTGTGTGTTTTGGGGAGGGGCACTTAAATAAATCAATGCAACCAAGCAAAAAATTCTCTTATGCGTGAACTATGTAAAAGGATACTACAAGATAAGGAAAACGAAGCTTGTGCACATTTTTTTTAAAGTATGAAAGACTTGCTAGAATGTATGAAAATGATACATCAAAAATGAATGTGAAAATGCTAGAAAGAATAAAAAAGAATTTTTAACCTAAATCTAGAGAATAGCTATTAATCCCAAGCTCAATGTAATTATATTTCAAAGACAGATAAAGGTTAATCTCTTTTTTTAAAATTTGTTTTTTCTCTAATATTAAATACATCTGATCTGAGGACTTGATTATGAGAGAAATGAAAAATAGCTATGGAGATAATAAGAGAAGACCTAGATGCTTTAAATGAATTCCCTTCCATTCCCAGAAATGGACACAGGGATTAATGAATTCATCTCAGCATGAAGGCTGGAAAGGAATGGCAACCAACTCCAGTGTCCTTGCCTAGAGAAATCCAGGGACAGAGGAGCCTGGCAGGCTATAGTCCATGGGGTCACAAAGAGTCACTCACGACCGAGTGACTAACACACAGAGCATGGAGGTAAGCTTTTAGTTGTCAGAGAGTCAGTCCTTTGCCCCTTTACGTGGCTCTGTCTTAGCAACTTGGATGAAGACAAACTTGTCATATTTTCCTAATTCTGGATGTTAAAGTTGATAGGGACAACCAATATATTGTATGCCAGATAACATTTCACCAAGTCCTGACCGTCTGTTCTGATGGACCAAACGCATTCTTGTGAAGAACAGAAGGTTCAGCTTAATGTAAGTCCAGAGTCAATCACTGCGCCCTGACGGCTGTCTCAGGGCAGGCCATGGAACACTAGAGTAACTCCTCATGCATTGAGATGCTTCAATGAAAGATGCTTGAAGGAACTGACAAGTCCGTCAACACCTCCAGCAAACAAGCAGAGCTGTAAAACATGCTCATGAAGTAAACGGGCGTACGAAAGGATGAATGAACGAACAAACAAATGAGTTCAGAAGAACCATCTCTTATCAGTGTGTATGAATCATCCAGTGTCGAAGGGAACGCCTGGAAAAAGCCTTGAAGGAGTGAGTCAGCAATCTAAACGATGACTCCATTTTTCTCTCAGGAATCTGAAGATGGGATCATTTGAGGGAAATTCAAGGGAAGTTCTATTTTCTCTACTTACTGCCTGTACAGAGCAATACCGCATACACATGACTGACGCTAACAAGGACCACCATTCAGTTGGGAAAATTCCATACTGGCAACTACCTCAGAAAAGAATTGCTCAAAAACACTATGCTCCAAGATTATCCGCAGACGTGTTGTCAGGGCACATTTAAGTCATGTAGCCATATTTCCAAACTAATTTTCATCAGTGAAAAAGTGACACTGAAGTCACTCAGTCGTGTGTGACTCTTTGCGACCCCGTGGACTGTAGTCTATCATGCTCCTCCATCCATGGGATTTTCCAGGCAAGAGTACTGGAGTGGGTTGCCATTTCCTTCTTCAAATTTTTTTTTTTTTCATTAATTTTCACTAGTTCTTAAGGGTAATGCAACTCTTGAGAAACAAACAAACAAAAAAAATGTTTGAAGTACTATAAAAATTTTTTTTCTTTTGAAAAATCAACAAACCAGAAACGCAGGGGCCAATTACCTTGGCTTTTTTGAGCAGGTCGACTATGTCGAGGTTCATGGACGCCAGCTCCCGGCTCGGCATGCTCTGCAGCTGGGTGATGATGAAGAGCTCGCAGATGTGCTGCAGTCTGGACACCTGGTACATCTCCGCACAGATCAGGAGGCACATAGCCTGGAAAATGCCGGCTGACGCAAGGAAGGCAAAGAAGAGAGAAGGGGCAATAACACCGTCTGCTCTCTGACCTAGCCACAGAACCTCAGCAAAAACGGAGGAGTGCTGACAGTACCAAGCAGTGTCAAAGAGAATGCCTAGAAAAGGCCTTGAAGGAGCTGAGTCTGCAATCTAAACGATGACTCCATTTTAAGTGGAATTCATTCACGCTTTTGGATTCAGACGTGAACCTGTGGTTGTTGTTTTTAATTCTCCAGAGAAAAGAGATTCTACCGTTGCCCTCAATAATCAACACCAGGGCTACTGGGCAATTCTGTCTGTTAGTTATACTGCTGCTGCTGCTAAGTTGCTTCAGTCATGTCCGACTCTGTGCAACCCCACAGACGGCAGCCCACCAGGCTCCCCCGTCCCTGGGATTCTCCAGGCAAGAACACTGGAGTGGGTTGCCATTTCCTTCTCCAATGCATGAAAGTGAAAGTGAAGTCACTCAGTTGGGTCCGACTCTTAGCGACCCCATGGACAGCAGCCCACCAGGGACCTCTGTCCATGGGATTTTCCAGGCAAGAGTACTGGGGTAGGGTGCCATTGCCTTCCCCGGTTAGCTATACTAAATCTTTGCAATTTTTCTTCTGGCTTAAGTCCCTAGGTTTGTTTGGCTTTTATTGTGGTAAAATAAACATAACAAAAAGTTTTAAGTGTAAACAGAACGTTACATTTTAAGTGCAAAGTTTAGTGGCATGAAGTATATTCACATTGGTGAGTAATCACTGCCACTCCCTTCTCCAAAAACGTCTTTCTTCTTCCTCAACTGACACTCTGCACCCATTAAGCACTAAAATATCCCCCTTCCCTAAACCCCTGCAGTCACCCAGGTTTTTTTTGTTAGTTTTTTTTTTTTTTTAAACACTTCTCTGTATGTCAAATGATTTTTTTCATGTAATTCTTTCTTGTCCCTCTTTAAATGTAGCAAGGAACCAAGAGTAGTGTATATAATAAATATTTATCAAAATGAACAGATTATTTTCCTTTCTGCAATCTCCCAGTGCAAGTATTCCAGTATCTAGGTTAACTTTATTTCCCCCACAACATTTCACCTTTTACCATTTTTTAAAGTATTTTGTCTTACAGTTATTGCTACTTTTCTGAGCATTTTTTTTCTAATTAGTAAGATAAAACTTAAAATCCAAAGCTTCAATTATTCTAGTGAGAGGGCGACTGAGAAAACAAATTTCCTTATTATTCCAAATCCACTCAAATATTTTAATATACAAATTTAATATATAAATTTTTCCAATAACAAAATAATAAAATACCTAGTAACAGACATTCTGATGAGAATCAATGCTTTCATTTTTACTAAACAGCAATGATAAGCCAGCCTCTAACACTAACGCCTGTAACTGGCTCCAAAGCATTCTATAGATAGCTGCAAGACCAGAACTGATTCAATTAAAAGAATTTTCTGTCCTGGAACTTCTAAAACTTTTCACTAGAGGGCTCTTGACTTATTTAAAACTTAGGAGATTTCATTAACAAGCATTTCTGAATGTAAAATTAAAGCAGTAAGCCTGAAGAGAGGTATGGTCTGAAAGGTATATTTTCTTTTTATATTGGCAAGGGTGCCTGGCCCGATCCTTGTAACCAAGGCCTCAGGCTCCTGGACTACATACACCACCAGGGCTTATTCTGGTTCTATCTGCAGTGGGAGCCATCTGGTGGTCAAAGGATAAAAACTAGTTAAAAGGGGCTTACATGCCTGCATCCCAAGGCTCCAGGTCTGTGGCAAGGATTCTGCAGTTTCTCTAAAGTGCCTCCAGGTCCAGGGAACCTGCAAAATCTGGTCCACTCTGCAGCTGCCACAGACAGTTCCCAGTCAACAGTCGGTGACCCGGGAAATAAATCCTACAGTCCACTGGGCATTCTAAACCACTGAGGAAAAGTATTTGGATAAGTCCGTTTTAGGAGAGTATGATGTTACTCTTCCATACTGCAATAGATCTTGCCTACTGGACTTTTCTAATTAAACTGATATTTTGGCTTCCCTTGTGGCTCAGCTGGTAAAGAAAAAAAGTCAGACTTTTTAGTATTAAAAGTTGGAAAAAGGCCATCCTCTGGGCTAGAGTGACAACCACAGGAATCTCAGAATATTGAAATTTCTTAAAAGTGCCTCAATCAGAAGTCAGAGCCATAAAAGTGGCTGCCCAACCCTATTCTCCTCACGAAAGGACAGTGTTCTAGGGAGCTCTTCGCCCTAATCTGCGGCAGTGGAGTAGCCACTGAATACCATGAGACCCCTCCACCTAAGGGGGCCTGCAGTGATCAGCCTGCTGTCGGCACTGCAGAGACACGTGAACTTATCCCAGGGTCTGAGAGCCCACAAGAGGCACCCAATCACCACTCTTGCACTTGAACTGACTGTGAAAATTCTCTGTTGTCCCAACATCACCTCCACCTGCTTGGCACAGTCCATGATGTCAGCTCCCACAAACCTTAAATGAAGAGAGGTTTCATAGAAAGCAATGTCTCAAAATGGATTATCAGGAAAGAAAGAATTTTGCGATTCTATTTAACATGTTCTTGTTGCTTAGTTCTTGTGTCTAACTCTTTTGCGACCCCATGGAGTGTAGCCCTCCCGCCACCTCTGTCCATGAGATTCTCCAGGCAAGAAGACTGGAAGGGGTTGCCAACTTCCTTCTCCAGGGGATCTTCCCGACCCAGGGATTGAACTCATTGTCAGGCAGATTCCTTACCACTGAGCCACGAGGCAAGCCCAAAACTGATGTTGGGAAAGACTGAAGGCAAAGGAGAAAAGGGCGGTAGAGGATGAGATGGTTAGATAGTATCATGTCCACTCAATGGACATGAATCTGAGCAAAGAGAAGGCTGGGAGACAGTGGAGGACAGAGGAGCCTGGCGTGCTACAGTCCATGAAGTCTCAAAGAGTCGGACATGACTTAGAGACTGAACATCATCATCATCTAACATGTATAATGGCTCACCTGGGCAACAGGAGTCTGTATATAGATATTCCAAGAACGACAAGAAAGTCTCTTTGGAAACACCATAAACTGGAATCAGAACACTCTTTGCTTCCATGTAATTCCCATTAAACATGGCTGCCATTACTTCACACCGGGCCACCAGGATGGCCCTGTGGGCTGGCACCGTCGTACCTGTAGGATTCAACAGGGAAACAAAGCTAAGGGCCATAAGCTTGCCGAGTTCCTGTTCTAGCAATTTTCCTTCTAATCAGAATGGTACTGCATTAGGCACAGCTAAGCTGATATTCAGAAACCAGATCTGGGGGTGATAACCAGCATTAAAATTCAGAGACTTTTTAGTTTTTTAAATAAATTGAAAAACTAAGAGAGTTCAAAAGTTGGCTTTGAAAGGAACAATTTGCAAGTCAGGCAATTATTTGTTACTTAGTTTTTATTTCCTGAAGCTAGAAACACTGAAATGAAATATTTTGCTACATGTTTTTTGTAACAAAACATCTATTCCTCTACAATTGGCTTGAAATACCACTACCCACCCCTGCCCATGTGCCCTCCCAAGGAAACACAGCCATTACTCACAGTACAGTCTTGGCTGGGCTTCTGTGTATCAGAAACAGGAAAATAAATCATGCTTAGCCTAAGCAGTTCATAGATCACAGCAAGAATGGCAAGGGAAACTCTTGTGGGGCCAAAGGCAACATTTCAGACTTCATGGAAAATTCAGAAGAGGATGGATGATCTAGTCCCCCGCTTCCTCCCTGTCACAGTACCTCCACAGGGAACCTCCCCTTCCTAGATGAATAATGCCTGCTTGTGGGAGGGCCAGGGCTGCTTTAAAGGCCCCTCAGGCTATATCCTCCCTGGCGGCTCAGAGGGTAAAGCATCTGCCTGCAAGGTGGGAGACCTGGGTTTGATCCCTGGATTGGGAAGATCCCCTGGAGAAGGAAATGGCAACCCACTCCGGTACTCTTGCCTGGGGAATCCCATGGATGGAGAAGCCTGATGCAGGCTACAGTCCATGGGGGTCGCAAAAAGTTAGACACAACTGAGCAACTTCAGTTTTCACTTTTCAGCCTATATGCCTCCCTGAAGCACATGAAACTGAACTGACTCTCCAGTGAAACTTGCTAAGCCCTCCAACTACCATGCCAAGGGACCACGGCTGTGGCAGACGGGACTCAGGTAGCCTGGGGCTCGCCATTCCCACCTCCTGAGGAAACCACGAACCCATAACCAGCGTTCACCACAGTCTAGATCAGATCAACAGATCACCATCAAGCATCTGCCACGTGACAACCACTACATTTGGTATTGAACACACAAAGATGAGAAACGTGAAGCTACCTCACTTTGGAGATGCCAAACTTCTATTATCTTTCTGTTGTTTGTTTGTTTAAATTAATTTATTTATTTTAACTGGAGGCTAGTGACTTTAGAATATTGTGGTGGTTTTTGCCATACAGTGACACGAGTCAGCCACGGGTGTACACGTGTCCGCCATCCTGAACCCCCTCCCCCCTCCCACCCCGTCCCATCCCCCAGGGCTGTGCCAGTGCTTTGAGTGCCCTGTTTCATGCATCGAACTTAGCCTAGTGATCTGTTTCACATATGGTAATACACACATTTCAGTGCTGTTTTCCCAAATCATTCCCACCCTCGCCTTCTCCCACAGAGTCCAAAAGTCTGTTCTCTGTATCTGTGTGGAGACGCCAAACTTTTAGTTTGGTGGAAAACACCACAGCCAGTGTGAGTGACAAAACTCTCCCCTTCCAGAAAGTAACTCTAGGAGCCAGACTACTCTGTCCTGCCCACAAGTCTGCATCCAGCAGCCCCCAAATCTCATACTTCTCAGGGGCATATATTCTTCTCCAAAATATTTAGTTAGTGGGTTCTTCATGCTCTTTAATATCCAAGCACAACATCTTCTGGCTCAGAAAAAAAAAGAAGAAAAAAGTTCCACGTAAGGCTAGTGACTTTCTCCAAAGCCAATAGCCCCTCAGGATCCACATGTGATGCACGACAGCGCCAGTTCTGTGCTCACTGCCTGGCACCCGCGCAGACCCGTCTACCGTGCGTGCAGGGAGAAGTCTCAGGAGTTCTCCTGCCAGGTCCCCATGCCTACCAGCAGACAGTCTCCCTTCCTGACCCCCTCTCTGCCTTTCGGTCACCCGCCCTCAACGCTACAGTGTCCATCGGTGGGGGGTGACCAGTTTCCACAACGAAAGTGTGCTGGATGTATTCGTACACAGCAATTAACAAAGAATTCCAATAGACAATGCAATTAGACTTCCAACTTGAAGATTCTAAAATCTTAAATAAAGAACCATGAAAAAAGAAAAAAAAAATTAGGAGTATGGCTTAAATAAACAATTTAGGTTAAGCAAAGGAATTTAAGATTGGCAAAAAAAAAAAAAACAAAAACCCACTTAGTAGATAGAAGTAGATGGGAAAGAAACTTGACGGGTAACCTTGAAACCTGAACAGAAATTTCCTGTTGATAACTGTGGTTACAATGGAGTTACAAAACCAAGAACAGAACACGCACGGCCTTCAAGCATTTTCAAGGCCCACTTCAAGCTTGGAATTGAGTTTGAAAAACCATTATACCTCCAATCAAGAAAATACCCACTTCTGTTTCTCACCCTTTCAAACTACTGTTCTGGTGTTATAAATGGTTCTACTGTGAGACTGTAATACAATACCTCAGTACAGCCACATTTTTAAACACTGTGTGTATATATATATATGCTTTATACATATATATATGTTTTATATATATACATATATATGTTGTATACTTTGCTTATAAGCAAAGTATAGAACATGCTAAATGAAAATAATGTAGTGATTATTTACACAACAGCAATAGGACAGAGCTGAAGAATTACAGGGGGAAAAAGACATTAGTTTTCTAGTTAACAGATAAATATGTCCTTTGAAAACATCAAGACCTAAAGTAACTTTCCTTTGTAGTATTAAATTGTTGTTACTTTTTTTTTCCAGAAAAGAGTTTTAAGAGTGAAACAATATCTAAAGCCCAGTTTCTAGTAACTTTGCACAGATTATCAAGAATCCTTGTTTTTATTACACACTAAAATACTATATTTTTCATACCTTCTTCACACTACTTGCCAAGTTTCAAAAATGAAATTTCTAGAATCATTCTTTTGTTTTATCCTGAAAACAGGAAACTTGTCTAGCTCAAGAGAGGTTCAGAATATATACTACGTAAACAAGACAGAATGTAGTTCTGTAATAGTATTTTTCGTAAGGCACAGATTCAAATGTCAAAAGGAAACATATCTTTCTACATCATATCCAAAAGTTTACTGTGACTAGTTTTATTTAATGAAAAAAGACACAAACTTGCATACACATTGTATACATATACACACTGTGTATGTGTACATTTGATGACTATTTCAGTCATAGTTTTATATCTCATGTCAACTCCAGTCAGTTGTCAGTGATGTCTGAACATTTTTAAAAAAGGATTTGCTGCACCCTGGATTCAGCACAGAAAACCACAGTGCGGTCTGCCTATCAGGCCTCTAAATGTGCCTTTCCATGCTCTATCATCTCCATCCTCATGCCAGTCACCCTCTCCCAGGTAGAAACTAGCATCCCCATTTTATAGGTAAGGAAACAGAGGATCCGAAAAGCAAAGTAACACAGCCAAACCTATTAAATAGTAAAAATGCTTCCAAGCAAAACCCTGACCTGCTCTGTCACTACCGTCTCATCAAGCTCAACACTAGAAGGGACCTTTTAGAACTGACATGATTCATAGTCTTCACTTCGCAAATGAGAAGACTCCAGGCGGACATACAGAGGACCAGCCCAAGGATACATACACACTGTCTGGAAAGCAAAGCCAAGACTGGAGCTAGGGCTGCAGACCCTCCCCAGAGCCATGACCACAGCTCTGGGAGCTGCCCTCCCCACACTCCTCAGAGCTAGGCGGCCTCTCTGCCAGTGGATGGCAGGGGCCTGCTGGACCCTGCTTTCACCCAATCCTGCTCCTCTCTGCTCCTGATTCCCTTGGGGGCCTCGGGTGTTGAGCTGAGGAGGCTATAAAGGGCATTAGAGCAGCTGCCATGCAGTATCTGCAGGCATTACAGGGGGCTCTTGCAGGTCCGGCCACTGCCTCGGTTGGGGTGCAAGCAGGTGCCTGAGAGGGGTCGGTGGGTGGGATCACTGAAGAAAAGCAGGAGGCTATGAGAGGGTCCTCTGTGCCACTGCTCTCTCTCTCCTCTCAGTGTAACATATATTTTCATGCATTGCACATTCCCCATGAAACTCTTTTCAACAGGTTACACTAAAATAATAGTGTAAATATTAAAATAATAGTTTACTATATTATTGTAAAATAATATCTTACACTACTATTTAATATTTAAAATATCTTTTTAAAATAACATTGCAAAATAATATACAATATTATTAAAATTAAAAGACGCTTGCTCCTTGGAAGGAAAGTTATGACCAACCTAGATAGCATATTCAAAAGCAGAGACATTACTTTGCCAACAAAGGTTCGCCTAGTCAAGGCTATGGTCTTTCCTGTGGTCATGTATGGATGTGAGAGCTGGACTGTGAAGAAGGCTGAGCGCCGAAGAATTGATGCTTTTGAACTGTGGTGTTGGAGAAGACTCTTGAGAGTTCCTTGGACTGCAAGAAGATCCAACCAATCCATTCTGAAGGAGATCAATCCTGGAATTTCTTTAGAAGGAATGATGCTAAAGCTGAAACTCCAGTATTTTGGCCACCTCATGCGAAGAGTTGACTCATTGGAGAAGACTCTGATGCTGGGAGGGATTGAGGGCAGGAGGAGAAGGGGACGACAGAGGATGAGATGGCTGGATGGCATCACTGACTCGATGGATGCGAGTCTGAGTGACCTCCGGGAGCTGGTGATGGACAGGGAGGCCTGGCGTGCTGCGGTTCATGGGGTCGCAAAGAGTCGGACACGACTGAGCGACTGATCTGATCTGATCTGATCTATTAAAATAATATTGCAAAATAATAGTGTACAGTAACTGGTGTCAGTGCCTCCTATGCAAATTATAAGGAAATCTGGTCGACTGTGAGCCTTCTTTTCTCCAAATCCCTTTTACATAATTTCAAGGTCACTGACTGTCCCTTTCTCAGTAGCCTGCACTCACAACTGCAGCTACCAACAGCCGCTTACCCAAAGGCACCTTGGAAAGTTTCCCATTCACTGTTTGTCTTGGCAAGTGACCAGAGTTAAAAGCAAAACAAATCCTTCTGGTGAACATTTTTAAAAAGTAAGGTACTATTAGCTGCCGTACATTTCTACCATAAAATTAAATTAAATCTTCCTTTTAGTAACAGCCCACCTGAAAGTGTACTTAATTCATTGGAAACAACTTTCCTAATTAAAGGTATTTCACAATTCATTTTTAAGACTATGCTTTCAATCTACTAAAGTGACAAAGTATCCAAGCGAATAACATTAATGGGCATTAAAAGAGCTCACCTTTATTAAAATTAGGGAGCATTACTTTCCAACAGAGCTAAAAAGCAGCAATTGCTCTGAGTGTCATTAAGAAGTAAATGTAGTGCTAACTACAGACGCCCGATGTAAGCCAGGCATGACCCTAAACAAGAATAGTTCCTTTTGCTCAATTAAAAAGGAAAAGAGCTGAAAACATAAACTAGATGTAATGTTAAATGTTGAGGGGGCTAGTTTCATATGATTTTTTAAAAACTACGACCTTAAAGAAATACACAAACAAAATACACAAGTGGGTGATCTGTAACATCGCTCTATCCCCTCAGATCAGATCAGATCAGTCGCTCAGTCGTGTCCGACTCTTTGCGACCCCATGAATCGCAGCACGCCAGGCCTCCCTGTCCATCACCAACTCCCAGAGTTCACTGAGACTCACATCCATAGAGTTGGTGATGCCATCCAGCCATCTCATCCTCTGTCGTCCCCTTCTCCTCCTGCCCCCAATTCCTCCCAGCATCAGACTCTTTTCCAATGAGTCAAATCTTCACATGAGGTGGCCAAAATACTGGAGTTTCAGCTTTAGCATCATTCCTTCCAAAGAAATCCCAGGGCTCATCTCCTTCAGAATGGACTGGTTGGCTCTCCTTGCAGTCCAAGGGACCCTCAATAGTCTTCTCCAACACCACAGTTCAAAAGCATCAATTCTTCGCGCTCAGCCTTCTTCACAGTCCAGCTCTCACATCCATACATGACCACAGGAAAAACCATAGCCTTGACTAGGCGAACCTTTGTTGGCAAAGTAATGTCTCTGCTTTTGAATATGCTATCTAGGTTCCTAAAAGTTAACGAAGCACTGGGTAACAGTAACAACAAACTAAGGAAAATATAAATTTATTTTCTTATTTTAGTAAAATATTTCATTTCCCTAGAAAATGAAATTTTCTAGAAACTATAAAAATTTGTAGAAATTCAATAGAGAATTGTACATCCTACAATAGAGAATAGTCATTCCCTCACCCAAAATACTCAAAATTGAAACAGAAAGTTAAAACAAGAAATTAAAACAAATGATAAACTTTGTAAAAACTGAACCATACCTTGTATTTCGAAGACAACATCAGCAAGCATTGGTTTATTAAGGAAAAACTTGAGGGAAGTGTTATAAAACCACAGAGGTTTTCTGGCTTGATACGTTTTGCAGTTCCTTAGGCAATTAAACTATAAGGAGAAATAAAAATACGAGAGGAAATATCATACAATATGCTCTGATAATCTGCTTAGAGAACGTGGAAATCTCTGCTGTCTAAAGGAGTAATGATTACCCCCTCTATGGCATCTCTGGTCACAGCTTTCGTGGAAACCTGCCCTTGAGAACTCCATCTGCTACCTGTCAACAGCACCACTGCAATACGCAGCGCTCAGAGCAGCGAAGGAGCTGGCTAAGTGAAAAGTCCACAACTGAGAAGCTGTGGGGCGCTGAATCCCCTGGACCTTTGTCGCCTGGGAAACAGACAACAGTAGTGCGACCTCACACGAACGCCTAGAAAAACATGTTTGCATATACAACCTGCTACTCTATTCACTAGTTAAGAAAATATATACACAAAATTTAATTTGCAATTAAGAAAACACATATTTTTCACCAATCACATCAAGTTCTACTGCTCACAAGAGTCAACGTTAATACACCTGGGAGTGAGGAACTAATGCATCTTGATCTACAACCTTATAATCCTAAATCTCTCTTCCGCCCACAGTCCTGATGGCTGGAACCTATCAAAGGCTGCCGGCATCTCTCATCTGGAGCTCTAGAAACCCTGTCCCAAGACCACACCAATCTGTCCTCTCCGAACTCCTAGCTGGCGCCTCCAGTTAACAGTAAAGAAGGCTGGGCGTCTCCAGCCTTTCTCTGCTCCCCACTCAGGATCTGGTGCTCTGTGTACCCTTTCTGTGATCCTTCAGACAATCCTTTCTGAAGGAAAGAGCCACAGGAAATAAGGGCCAGCCCCTCTCCCTTCCTCCATCACCCATTTCCCTGGCTGACTCTCAGAACCTCAGGCCGGGTCAGAACTTTTGACCCTCTGCTCAGCTAGACAGGAAATTTAGAAAGCTTTATCTCTAAGAAATAACCAAGTGTACAACATTAGCAATAAGAATAACAAGCACCTACTCCCCACTCTGAGTTAATCTACTAGGGTGGGAAGTTAAAACGTTTGGCGAGAAGGGAAAAAACCTTATCCTGCTTCTCAAAGTACATACACTCCAGGATGATATCCATGAGCAAAACAGAACCAAAACAGGATTATACAAACCCTGCTCCTGTAATCTAAGTTCTTATACATAGTATTCTTTAATACACACTGAAGGAACTGGGGGTGAGGACTTGGGGGACTCCTACACATAAAGGAGAGGGACAGTCAAAAAGCATCATCAGAACCTGAGGGTAGCATGGGCTTCAGAAATCAGCCTAGAGATAAACTGTACCCCATGGATGGAGGAGCCTGGTAGGCTGCAGTCCATGGGGTTGCTAAGGGTCAGACACAACTGAGCGACTTCACTTTCACTTTTCACTTTCATGCACTGGAGAAGGAAATGGCAACCCACTCCATTGTTCTTGCCTGGAGAATCCCAGGGACAGGGGAGCCTGGTGGGCTGCCATCTGTGGGATCACACAGAGTCGGACATGACTGAAGTGACTTAGCAGGCAGAGATGGAAGTTCTTTGTGGTTAGGATTGGTTAGAATGGTTAGGATTCAGTAAATCCTATAAACTATGCCTGATAAACTGATAAACTATGCCTACTTTATCCCTCATTCTAGAGAAAGCCCTGAGAAGACTTGCTCAAAGCCACAGGTAATTTGTGGCAGACACAATTTAAACGGAGTATTTCCTGATTCCCAATACTCAAAGAAGAGAGACCACTGGGAAAGCACAGGAGGAAAGCACACAAGAACTCCCGTGTCCTCCTGTGCAAAGGAAGGATTTAATTCAGTTCCATGGAATACAGGCCCCAGCTTTCCCTTCCCCAAGAAGAAGTTGTTTTATTCTTGCTACTCAAAGGAATGACTGTATAGAATCCAACCCAAGGAAAAGCTCAGGTTTAGAAAAACAGGCAGCACTTCTGTCCTAACCATTTAGGTAAAGGTTATGAATTTGTACATCATGAATACATGTAGATGTATTTTAGGTATCAATATATAAAGATTATGAATCTGTATAATAGATCTCCTTGTCACCAAGCCTTGATTTTTTTTTGGGGGGAGGGGGTGGGGGGCACACCACATGGCTTGCAGGATCTTAATTCCCTGACCAGGGACTGAATTCAGGCCACAGCAATGAAAGCCCAGAATTCTAACTATTAGGCCACCAAGAACTTCCAACTAGGCCTTGAATTTGAAGAAAAAAAAAAAAAAAAAGCGAGGGCAGAAGTTTGGAGAGAATATATGTATTTTCACTGGTCTGTGGGCAAGTTCATCTGGAGAACTTTTGAAAAGCAGAGTGCAAGTCTATAATGCACATTTCTACAAAAGCATTATTTAGCTGAATTAGGCTGTAAGAGCTACCACCCTGCCATACACCTGCACAAGTGGCCAGCTTCTGTATACCTGCTTCAATGTGTTATGAAAACAAGAAAAGAATGGTCTTATCCTTTAATTCCATATTTTGTTTAAAAATAGATCATTAATTTTAATTTAAAGAATAGTCAGGAATCTTTATAAAAACTTAGTGCAGTTTTGAAACATTAACTTAAAATGTTAATAAACTTAGGTTGTAGCACTGGCAGTCATCTGTATAAAAAATTAAAGAAATAATCATTTTTCTTACATTTAACATAAACTTCTATTCTGCTAAGCAGTGCACACAACTTACCTTTTTATCTACTGTAGCCGATTTGCTTATCACAGAATCTGAAATAAGATTCTGGCTAAATTGTTTAATGTAGTCATCTTAAAAGTGAACAGATTTACTCCTCAGGCTCTTATAGACTGCAAAATCTCAGTTACTAGGGTTTTCATGTGCAGTAGCTTATGACCATATACAAAGTCTATATTTCTATCATCTTTGAACCTAACATATGATTTTAACTCTATAGTGGATGAGAAACAAATCCTCAGCTGCCCACCTAGTCAAGGAGATTTCTCGGAACTCTTGAAAAAGACACACACTGAAACTGCCATGCCCCTGAAAACTGTTTGAAATGAAACTGTGAGCAGTGAGAAAGCATCGTCTCCCATAAGCCTGACTATAACTGGGCAGATCCAACAGCCTTCATTCTTAACATAGACTGCATATTCCCAGAGTCCCAGGGGAACGTCTCAGGGAACAGAATTCACAAACCAACATTTTAAAGACATGACTCATACATATTTGAATTCTTACATGAATTAAAGTCAGAGATAGCAAGAAAATCACATGTTTATATTTAAAACATTTAAACAGCAAAAAATAGACTTGAGGAAAAAAATACATTATCAACTTTCCTCATGACTCCATAGTATATTCACCTTAGTGTACCAGTTATAATTCAGAGAAAGTAACTTACAATAAACTAATTTACCTTTCCTGGTGTTTTTAAAATGCATTTAACTTTCTCAATTACATTTGTAACATCTCCAGAATCTTTCAATTTCTTCCTGATATCATCTTCTAACTCTTCCCACTGGAAGGCACCTGTAAAAAAATCAATATATATTGAATTTTTTGTTAAAGCAGGAAGAAAGATAAATATTTTACTGAGTATCAATGTTCTTCTTTCTTTTTTAGTATTTTCTTTTAATTTTTATTTATCAAACATCTATTCTTGCAATTACACTAAAACATTTCAACAGCTCTCACATTAAAAAAAAAAGTTTCCCTTCACCTAAATTATTTCTCAAAAGCTGGAGTCTTCTTCCTGAACAGCTGCCACCTCTTTATAGAACAGGCGATCAGCTAATGATAACAGCAATGGCTAGAATGTGAGTTCCCATCACGAGAGGGCCAACACTCAACTCATTTACTTGCTCTGAGTATGAGGCGGATTTGGTCCTTTCTAAGGCTGGATTCAGTGACACCAATCATGAAGGGCAGTAACTACCATCAGGCTAAGGAACAGAATGCATTCAGAAGGTTTCACGCACTGTCAGGGTCAGATGAAGATGCTCCATAGCCAGTTCTTACAGAACCAACCGGAAGAAGAGAGCTGGATAATTTTCTGTAGAACCACACAACTGGGACATTAAAAAAAACAAACTCACCCCACCCGGTCCCTCTCGCGCTTTTCACACCAACCCACTATTAAGCCGTCTCTGCTTAGGTTCGCGTCACTCCTGTTGGCCCCTCTTCCTCTGTGCCTTACAGTCTCCTCGTCCAGGATCAGCAAAACGTCTCCCCTTCCCCCAAACACTTCACTCTCTGGCCCACAGCAGTCTCCTACCCAGCCTTCCTACTCCCAATTGGCCTTTTCCACATCAAGTGAATCTTATTATCAATGCAGCAAGTTTCCAAAAGTGCATTTCTGTAGAGATTACCCCCATCCAGCCCATCCATTACAGACAGTCCTAAATCCTAAAAATACAACTCAAAAAGGTAAAGAGTGGGTGGGCACAGTTGGGAGACCCAGGTTCTAATTCTATCTTCGCCGTTAACGACCGGTATGAATTTAGCTGATTTATCTCTCTGGGTAACTTGAGATCCTTTTCTATTTGCTCTTGGTCTTTCTCTTCTGGTATTTCCCTTCAGGTATCCAGAACTTTGCCAGGTGCCTTCATGAATACTGGGGAGTGGAGAGGGCACGGAATGAACATTTACTGAACCAGTGAGATTAGGCAATTGCCGCCAGGCTGTACCAAGGAGATCCAAAACTAATCTTTTAGAATTAGACTGGCAGTCCAGTTCCTCTCAGGCCTCATTAGAGCTGAGCCCTGCAGTGCTTGGCATCCTTGCCTATCTTAAACTTCTCCTTACCTGCCCTTCATGACTACTACAGTGTATCCTGGGAGAGGGGTGGGGGAAGGAGAGTCCTCATTTGGGGCATTTGCTATTCTGTGGGGTACATGCTCCCACCATCAGATCAGATCAGTTGCTCAGTCGTGTCCGACTCTTTGCGACCCCATGAATCACAGCATACCAGGCCTTCTTGTCCATCACCAACTCCCGGAGTTCACTGAGACTCACATCCATCGAGTCAGTGATGCCATCCAGCAATTTCATCCTCTGTCGTCCCCTTCTCCTCTTGCCCCCAATCCCTCCCAGCATCAGAGTCTTCTCCAATGAGTCAACTCTTCACATGAGGTGGCCAAAGTACTGGAGTTTCAGCTTTAACATCAGTCCTCCAAAGAAATCCCAGGGCTGATCTCCTTCAGAATGGACTGGTTGGATCTCCTTGCAGTCCAAGGAACTATCAAGAGTCTTCTCCAACACCACAGTTCAAAAGCATCAATTCTTTGGCGCTCAGCCTTCTTCACAGTCCAGCTCTCACATCCATACTGTGACCCCAGAGACAGCAGCCCACCAGGCTCCTCCATCCCTGGGATTCTCCAGGCAAGGACATTGGAGTGGGTTGCCATTTCTTTCTCCAATGCATGAAAGTGAAAGTGAAGTCGCTCAGTCATGTCTGACTCTTAGCGACCCCATGGACTGCAGCCTACCAGGCTCCTCTGCCCATGGGATTTTCCAGGCAAAAGTACTGAAGTGGGGTGCCACTGCCTTCTCCTGAACACACCCTTAGGGACAGGTAAATACCACTGCCTCTCACACGTTGGCACTAGCTAGCTCCAGGGCATTCCTGCCTCTTCTTACCTTTGGGCACTCTTTTCCTGACTTCACTGTTAGCTCTTCTCCTTCCTCAAATTCCCCAAGGCGTACAGTCGGGAACAAGTCTATGCTTTTGTTTTCCTCTTCCTCAACGAATGATTTTTAACTTCAAGTCACATACTCTTTTCACAATCTCATGAATTCTCTGGATCACAGCTCTAGAAAATTTCCCATGCACACATAGCCAGTAAAGTCTACATAAAAGAGAAGGATCCCTTAGAAGCCAAGGGATCTCAGTTCAAGAAAATTCCCTCTATGCCAGTGGTTCTCACACCTAGCTATGTATTACATTTACCTGGACGATCTTTTATAAGATACCATTGGAAGAGGTGCCATCCCCAGACCGATTAAATTAGCATTTCTGGGGATGGGGCCCAGACGTCAATTTTAAAAGTCTCCAGGAAATTCGAGCGTGCATTGAGTGCTGATTACTATTGCTCTTCCTTTAGACATTTTATCCACTTTCAAAACCTAGGATCAGTGGCATGCGACAAACAGTACATGGAAGTAGTTCTGACTGATACTCACACATGTTAAAGGAGAGCACAGATATTGTTTCTTAAAAGTAAAGTTACATTAACTAAAGAACACCTACACAGTATCTCCATTCAGAAGAGTATCAGAAAGAAAACAAGCATCAAATCTAAGTGTATTAAGATTAGCAATAGGTAAATCCCTACAGGATATTAATCTGTTCGAGAACAGACACAGAAAGATCCAATAACTGAAAAGAAAAGTGAGCCTAGGTTATAAGGGCACTCTAACGATTGGGTTCTTTCCATAATTAGAAATGCTAATCAAATCATCTTTGACACTTAGGTGTCAAATACAGCAATAATAAGACTGAGATTTCTTTTCTTTTCTTGTGGTAATAACATTTAGTGCTATGCGCTAAGCTATGTCTGACTCTTTTGTGACCCCATGAGTGTAGCCCCCCTGGCTCCTCTGGCCATGGAATTCTCCAGGCAAGAATAGTGGAGTGGGTAGCCATTCCATTCACCAGAGGATCTTTCCAATCCAGAGATCAAACCCAGGTCTTCCACATTCAGGCAGATTCTTTACAGTCTGAGCAATCAGAGAAGCCCCAATAACATTTAACATGTGTTCCACTTTCTTAACACAGTTTTAATACACTGCTGCTGCAGCTGCTGCTGTCGCTTCAGTCGTGTCCGACTCTGTGCGACCCCAGAGACAGCAGCCCACCAGGCTCCCTGTCCCTGGGATTCTCCAGGCAAGAACACTGGAGTGGGTTGCCATTTCCTTCTCCAGTGCATGAAAGTGAAAAGGGAAAGTGAAGTCGCTCTGTTGTGCCCGACTCCTAGTGACCCCATGGACTGCAGCCTAACAGGCTCTTCTGTCCATAGGATTTTCCAGGCAAGAGTACTGGAGTGAGGTGCCATTGCCCTCTCCACTACTGCTAACAATAGGCATAGTACTGTATGTTACCGCAGAGCTCTAGATGTCATCCTACATAACTGATTGTGATTTTCTTTAACTTCTTAGAGCACTTATTTACTTAGTCTTAGAGAGCATGATCTACCCATGTGCATTCAGCTGTTCTTTTATACAGTGCAGAAAAGAGCATATCACAGAATAATTTAAAGAGCTGGAGACTACTACACTCATTTCCACAAATTCACTTACCCTGGCAGCATTTCAGTAAGTGATGTGAAATTCTAAGGGCCATCTGTGGCAGGAAGAGCTCAAAGCTAAATTCTTGATGCTCTTACAAAGATTTCAATTGCTATCCATCTGAGATCCTGTGACTCAGGAATTTGCCAGCATAAAGGCTGTACACAGTATCGTAAGAATGTTACAATTGTATGCCATTTAAGGATTACTCCTCAAGACCAGGAAACTGTGGGCCTCACTTTTCAGATTATTCCTCCTTCAGTGGTAAAGAATCCGCCTGACAATGCAGAAAACCCAAGAGACGTGGGTTTGACCCCTGGGTAGGGAGATCCCCTGGGGAAAGAAATGGCAATCTACTCCAGTATTCCTGCCTGGGAAATCCCATGGACAGAGCAGCCTGGCGGGCTCCAGTTCATGGGGTTGCAAAGAGTCGGGCACCACTGAGCACGCACACGCAATGTCAGTGGTAGTCATGAAGTATCAGACGTTATGCAATGCTAGCAGCTATCCAAGAGGAAATTAACATACGCACTTTCACTGTGTCTGTTTGCTCAGAAATCTGAATATGAAAATGAACAGAGGCCTTCATTATAGGGGTAAAGTGTTAACCAGAGTATTAAAAAGGCCCTTCCTAAATACAGGACTCAAATGTCCATGGTAGACACAATATCTGCAACATTTCAAATTCCTAAAGGTTAAAAGAAAATTATTTTTAAAAATTTAAAATTTTTAAAAAGAATGGAGACATTCTCTGTCATTTGGTTCATTTTTCTAAAAAAAGGAGGAGACCGGTTTAATAGGGTTTTTCAGGCCGTGTTTGCTCAGGGCAAACATTCCGGAGCACGCCCTCTCATGGGTTCTGCCTCTGCTTCCTGGTCCAACTGACATGAGCTCAACCCGCTCCTGTCTTCCACAGTTCCCAACAGGACCTGCAGCTAGGCCTGGTCTGCAAGGAGGAAACCAGTGTGAAACTGGGTCCTACGACTTGTGCTCTGTTCAAAAGTTTTCAGATGTTGGACAACAATAAGATAAACAGAAAATACACAAGCCCAGCCTCTTAAGTCTCTAAGGAAAAAAAAAAAAAATTAGGTTTCAAATTTTAGTTTGCTTTAATTAAAAAAATATTTTTTTAAATAAGCAACCTATGCACCAAGAAAAGATCAAAGGGCAAAAACAAAACACCAGAACGTTTAGACATTTGAGATGGGGAATCTGGTTGATTTTTCTTCTCAATAAATTGTGTTTTGCTGAGATTGTCGTCTTTTTAAACACAGCAAACAGTAGCACTTTTGCTTGAGTCTGAGGTTATACTGAATAAATAGTTAAAGAATAATTATTAGGCACCTGCTGAAGCATTCACTTTCCTTTTACCTCAACCCACATCCAGGTCTCCCTGTAGCCCCAGGTCAGTGGCCTGTGGCCAGCGTGTACCTGGCACTACCTCTTGCCTGGGTCACATGCAAACAAAGCTTAGAGCAGAAAGGCAACAGCTAAGCCTCAGACTGAGAAGTCCAGGCCCTGAACTGGTTGGGGGTTTGCAGCTCAGCAAGCTCTCCATGGCATCATGCACCCTCTGCCTTCTAGTCACTATTGCCAGGCTTACTGGGTTTCTACCCAACCACTAAGCATTCAGTTGCCTCAACTTCAGGCAGCGGGTACAAAAATGCATGGACAACCCCAGCTCCAGAGAGCTCTGTGTCAGTCAGCCTGGCAGGCGATTCCACTTGGACCCTGTTCCCTGAGACTAATCACTGGGCTCCTCCTCAGGGCCTCTGGGCTGAATCCCAGGCCCTCATACCCTGGCTGTGGCTGGTGGTCCCAGTTCTACCAAGAGCAGGTGCTGCAGCAACTTGTGGTACAAAACATCAGCACTGCCTGGAGACTACTGGAAATGCAGACCCTCATGCATTCAAGGGATCAGATCTGATGGATAGAGTGCCTGCCAAGAACTATGGGTGGAGATTTGTTACACCGTATAGGAGGCAGTGATCAAAATCATCGCCAAGAAGAAATGCAAAAAGGCAAAACGGTTGTCTGAGGAGGCCTTACAAATAGCTGAGAAGAGAAGAGAAGTGAAAGGCAAAGGAGAAAAGGAAAGATATATCCACCTGAATGCAGAGTTCCAAAGAACAGCAAAGAGAGATAAGAAAGCTTTCCTCAGTGATTAATAGAAATAGAGGAAAACAACAGAATGGGAAAGACTAGGGATCTCTTCAAGAAAATCAGAGATACCAAAGGAACATTTCATGCAAAGATGGGCTCAATAAAGGACAGAAATGGTATGGACCTAACAGAAGCAGAAGATATTAAGAAGGGGTGGCAAGAATACACAGAACTGTACAAAAAAGATCTTCATGACCCAGATAACCATGATGGTGTGATCACTCACCTAGAGCCAGATATCCTGGAATATGAAGTCAAGTGGGCCTTAGGAAGCATCACTACGAACAAAGTTAGTGGGGATGATGGAATTCTAGCTGAGCTATTTCAAATCCTAAAAAATGATGCTGTGAAAGTGCTGCACTCAATATGCCAGCAAATTTGGAAAACTCAGCAGTGGCCACAGGACTGGAAAAGATCAGTTTTCATTCTAATCCCAAAGAAAGGCAATGTCAAAGAATATTCAAACTATTGCACAATTGCATTCATCTCACACACTAGCAAAGTAATACTCAAAATTCTCCAAGCCAGGCTTCAACAGTACATGAACCAAGAACTTCCAGATGTTCAAGCTGGATTTAGAAAAGGCAGAGGTACCAGAGATCAAATTGCCAACATCCACTGGATCACTGAAAAAGCAAGAGAGTTTCAGAAAAATATCTACTTCTGCTTCACTGACTAAAGTCGTTGACTGTGTAGATTACAACAAACTGTGGAAAATTCTGAAAGCGATGGGAATACCGGACCACCTGACCTGCCTGAGAAATCTGTACGCAGGTCAGGAAGCAACAGCTAGAACTGGACATGGAACAATGAACTGGTTCCATGTTGGGCTGTATGAAGCACTAACTGGGATCTAGATTGCTGGGAGAAATATCAGGAACCTCAGATATGCAGATGGCACCACCCTTATGGCAGAAAGCGAAGAATTAAACAGGCTCTTGATGAAAGTGAAAGAGAAGAGAAAAAGTTGGCTTTAAACTCAACATTCAAAAAACTAAGATCATGACATCTGGTCCCATTACTTCATGACAAATAGATGGGGAAAAAGTGGAAACAGTGACAGACTTTATTTTTCTCCCCCCCAACCGGGGGCCCCCGCCCCCCCCCAAAACCAAGAAAAAAAAAACCAAAAACACAAAAGGGGAGAAAAAAAGGGAAAAAAGCGGGAGAAATATCAATAACCTCAGATATGCAGATGACACCACTTTATGGGGCTCCAAAATCACCATGGATGGTGACTGCAGCCATGAAATTCAGACTTGCTCCCTGGAAGAAAAGCTATGATCAACCTAGACAGCATATTAAAAAGCAGAGACATTACTTTACCGACAAAAGTCCATTTAGTCAAGAGCTATGGTTTTCGGAGAAAGCTTCTCAGTAGTGTTGGAAGAGCCATCAAGAGTACGGATGTGAGAGTTGGACCATAAAGAAAGCTGAGCACCAAAGAATTGATGCTTCTGAACTGTGATGTTGGAGAAGGCTCTCTTGAGAGTCCTTCTTGGGACTGCAAAGAGATCAAACCAGTCAAACCTAAAAGAAATCAGTCCTGAATGTTCCTTGGAAGACTGATGTTGAAGCTAAAATTCCAATACTTTGGCCACCTGATGCGAAGAACTGACTCACTGGAAAACACTCTGATACTGGGAAAGACTGAAGGCAGGATGAGACGGGGACAATAGAGGATGAGATGGTTGGACAGCATGATTGACTCAATGGACATGAGTCTGAGCAAGCTCCAGGAGTTGGTGATGGACAGTGAAGCCTGGCGTGCTGTAGTCCCTGGGGTCGCAAAGAGTTGGATATCACAGAGCGAATGAACTGAACTGATGCCCCACCAGGGCCCACCGAATCGGAGTCTGCACATTAACCAGATTACCAGGTGACTGGCAGGTACTTTAAGGTTTGAAGAGCACTGGTACTGGTGATAAAGAGGCTGCAAGACCAACCACCTATTTTCAGAATGTTAGCCTTCCTTAGGCTGAGCTCCAGAACAACAGTGCTTCATAACCGCACTCATCTTGCCTGCTCTTCCACCTTCCCAGAGAGGATCTTCCCAAAGCCCAGTCTGATCATGCATAAAGTTCTAGAACAGCTTGTCAGAACAGCAAGAGCAGCTCCCAAGGGCCCTGCCAGCCTCATCTCTTTCCGGCCATCCCCTCCCACTCCACACTCCACCCATGGAAACTACCTGTGGTTCCCAGGAAACAGAAGTCACCAAAGGTTACATTTTCATTAGAGCAAGTTTCTCAACATACTCATTTCTCTCAAAAAGCATCAGAGAGTGAATATATGAATGACTTCTAACAGGCAATCAACTCTGGGGAAAGGTACTAGGGCGTGAGAACTTTCTTCTTTTCTCTCCCCCTTTTTTCCATCTGTATATATGAATTTTACAATTAAAAAAAAATTATTCCCTAGGAGAAAGATAAGCAGGTTCTGTCAGTGGACATACATTTAGTTATTTTATTGCTACCATATTAAAGAGCATAGAACTGACCTCAAAGTGCTCATGTGCCTTTGAAAGTATTTAATGGATACTGTGGGAAACATGCTGAATAATTCATGACTTCAACAGCAGACTCATTGAAAGGAAAAGCCAAACACTTCCATCATGGTTCTCTGACATATCATTAAAGACATTTTTTTTCTTCTAACGTGTAAACATTTTGGCTTTTCAAAATTAGTCCTAATTCTGAACTGTGAGATTCTAAGTTTAAACATAAAAATCTGTTGTACTAAATGAAGACTCTAGCTTATCTGGTTTGTTCACATAATGATTCACAGCTACTAGAGTCTACTCATTAGTTCAGCCTACTCTTACAGAGAGGCTGCCACGCCGAAGGCACTGACTACTGGTATGCTCTGCAGGGGTGGAATATTTCCAAGCAAATATTCACTTAATGGATTTAAGATTTATATCTGCACATTCAACTCCAATATGTGTATTTTTAATCCACTTACATCTGCATGCTACAACTGTATTTTTCACAACCATTAACTTCTTAACTTGCAAAACTAAACACAACCCCAGTGAAAAAAAGAAAAATCTTATCATCAATCATTTGACTGAATCCATAGGGATTCTCTAGGCAAGAATACTGGAGCGGGTGGCCATGCCCTCCTCCAGGGACTCTTCCCAACCTAGGGACTGAACCCAGGTCTTCTGCATTGCAGGTGGACTCCTTACTAGTTGAGTTACCCAGGAAGCAACCCCGTTAAAATAACTCAAATTAAAAAGTCTAATCTTTAGTATATATGTGCTATACTGAGCTTTTAAAAGGATAAGAAGAAAAACAATTGATAAGCTGAATCTTAACAAAGATAAGAGCACAGAAGTAATAGTAGTTTGAAATAGTCATAGTCAAAGTTAATTAGATTTCAGTCTGAACTAATTTTAGATACTGTTTCTAGTGGCTAAACTGAATGCAATGATCATGGTAATTTCTCCCTTCAACTCCCTCCAAAATCTGAATCAAACAAAAATAAGTAAGTATTATTATTTTCATATATATTTGAAGAATTTTATTTCTTTAAAGTTAAATCAGACAATGAATTCTTAAATATTGAATATTCAAAATGAATTCTGAATATTTTTTTAAATATGATGGCTTCCCTGGTGGCTCAGATGGTAAGGAATTTGCCTGCAATGTGGGAGATCCGGATTTGATCCCTAGGTCAGGAAAATCCCTGAAGAAGGGAATGGCTACCCGCTCCAGTATTCTTGCCTGGAGAATTCCATGGACAGAGGAGCCTGGAGGGCTACAATCCATGAGATCACAGAGTCGGACACAATTAAGTGACTAAGCTAATATAAAATACTAACATACTCGTTCAATAGGAAAAGAGGTTACTGTTTCTACAGGGAGATATAAAACCAAGGCAAGGAAACTTGGAAGGAGAGAAAGCTTCGACCAGTTCCTGTGGATAAGCAAACACTATTTCATTTACAATCTTCACCTCAGATAGTATGAAGAAGAGAAAGATAAAACCATCCAGGAACACATGAAGACCACGGGCACACTTCATTTCAAAAGCTCACGAGGCTGTACCAGAGCCATTTGACAAGATACCTGAGTAAATGAAGCGCAGGATGTCTGATAAACAGGAAGAGAAGAAGGCGTCTTTAACGATGACTCGTAAGGGCGGGTTGCCCAGAGACTCCTGGCTAGCACCTGGAAACGCGGGGTCTCTGTTGATAGTAAAGAGATCCTGGGTCATCTGGATGATACTGGAATCCTGAATGTCGGCAGGACTCTTCACGCTGAAGAGCAGCATGAACACATGGCTGACGGCGCAGAGAACGATCTTGTGGGCCTCGGCCACCTCCTTTAAATCTGGGCTGTAAAACACCACATCCACACACTGGCAGCAGAACAGCAAGTTGTTTAAGTCCGCGTTATAATGCGATGCTTCAGCCTTCAAGACCGGCATTTTCTCTGTTTCAAAAAAGAAAATAAGAATAACAAACTGCTCTTTAGGTCCACAGTCCCCCGTCACTTCAGGTTTAAACACAACAAAACAATATATTTTTTTAATATTATTAGGTTGAACCATAGGAAGTTGCCAATATTTGGCCATTTTGGACCCAGAAAAACAGCACCTTTTCTATAGCTTCATCTAACTATAAACTAACTTTCCAGGAATGACACAGATACACAGAAATACTGTATTTACTTTTTATAGTACAAATGAAAATGTACCAGTGCCACAAAGAGCATTTCTCACTCTGTGTGGCCCCCACATAAAGTATTTCTCCAAATGCTAGATTTCAGTTATGTTGGCTGTCATCATTCTTCACCTGATAAAAAATTCAAAGAAATTTCTGAAAGTTCTAAAGAGCCCAACCTCACATCTGAAGACGTTTTCCTCCCAGAACAACTGCAGGCAAAGGAATGAATTGTTAAAACTGCAGCCTCTCAAAAGCCAGGGTTCAGAGTCTTGGACTCGATGGTTTAAAACCATCTTGACCATTTTATTCTGATGCTAAAGCTTGTCTTTCTCTCCTAGTAAAACATTATGCTGCCCCACAACCAGCTTCTTCCTCTCGGCACACGTCAGGGAGATTGCTGGTCAGGCTCCATGATTTCCACAAGGGCAGGTAACCTTCCATTCCCCAGTTTGATCACTAACTAAATTAGATTAGCCTCCATCAATTCAGAACATCGGTCCAGAGAACCACAGCCCAGGTCCTCATCATAGACCTGAATTGTGAACAGTCTGCTAACTTTCATCGAAAGCTATGCCGAGGAAAACGTGACCTGGGAAGGGTTGCCTGAAGGATATACAATCATCTAAACCAGTACAGTTAAGCCTTCGTCAGGAATAAAAACAATTCTTTTTTCTAAAGCAGAACTCCAGTCTACAAACTGGACAACAAGATAAGTTGGGGGCCAGGCTCTTTCTGCCCTGTACCCTACCCGTCCTCTTCTCTCCATCCCCAGAGGCACCCTACAGATCCTGACTGTCTGAGAACAGTTTATAAAAACCACATGCCCCAAAGCCCAGGATCAGTCCTTAGAAGAAGTCAGCACCAGAACAAACGTGTACCCCGGACCCTGAGTTATGGTCAGTGCAATGCCACAGCACTCCCGTGGGAAGGGCACGCCTGCCCACTATCTCACCTGCTGGCCCCAGATGAAGACCCACAGGTTGTAGTGCTAAATGAGCTGAAGAATTTTGCCTTGTCTGAGCAACTGCTTTGTTTTCTCTTCATTAATAAGAACTAAGAAATTACGCATCAGCCTTATTGACTTGGCCATTCCCCACTCATCTTCGCATCCAGGAAGTAATTAAGGGCCTAGAGTTTGCTATGTAACAGACCACATCACCCCTTTCACCCTGCACATCACAAAGTTCAAAGCCGATTTTGTGGTCTGTATGTCCACATTTTTGGAAATGACTTCCCATACAAAATTACACTCTCTTGGCTTGTTTATGTACAGTCATTTATTCGCCAAATACTTACCAGGTACAAACAATATCCATAATTATTCGATCTGAATAGAGTATTATTTTACCATTGCTATTACAAGATTATGCAATAAGTTTTGGCAAATTGATATAATTTATTTTTAATTTTATTTTCTTCTAACCCTGTATCATGAACATTTTCAAACGGTCAAAAACCTCAAAGAATGATACAGTGAGCACACATATATCTTGCCCTCAAATTCTATAAGTATTAACACTTTCCTTTTTGGCCTCATCTCTAAATTTTCTCTCTCCCTCTGTGTGCGTGCATCTCTCCTTCACTCACAAACCATTTAAAAGTAATTTGTAATCATAGGATACTTTAGTTCTAAATACTTTCATATTTACTCATAACTCATATTTATCTCCTAAGGACATTCTTCTACTAAACACAATACTATTATCATATATAAGAAAATCAATGGTAATCCCATAGTATCATCTAATTTCCCATCCCTAATGAAATTTTACCCAACTGTCCCAAGAACATCTTTTAGATGTTAAAAAACATCTTTTAGATGTTTTTATGGAACCTGTATTCACTCAAAGTTCATGCATCACATCTGGTTATTTCTCACTGGACTGTAATTTAGAGCAGCTCTCTACCACACACACCATTCTTAAAAGAATCTATAGGTTCAAGTTTTCAAGACAATAGTCCTCAAAATGTGATCCAGGTACCACCTGCTTCAGAATCATCTGGGAGGCTTATTTAAAAATCAGATTCAGACTCCATCCCAGATTCACTGAATCAGAATGTCAGGTGAGTCCTGAACACACTCAAATTTGAGAACAATTGCGCCCACACTTTTGAAATGATCTACAATAAATATCAATGGAATGTTTAGACACAGGCTTATAAATGCACCTGGTTGTTCAAGCTGGGGTGGTCTAATTCCATGAAACGAGCTGCTCATCTTCCTTCTCTTCATTTTTTCACTTGTCTTCTGATTTAAGGCTTGGATCATGAAATATTCCAACTAAAATAAGAATCAAATGTTAATTAGAGCTCTGACAAAATTATGTAAACATGACTGTTAGGACTCCAAATCACAGCTGCCAGTACGATCGACACATATGCCTTAGCCAATGCTTTTCAATTTTTTTTATTTTTTAAAAAAAATCTATCAAGTAGAACAGTCTGTGCCTTGTCTAAACATAAACTATCATTCAAGGAAAAAACTGTACTTTCTCTTGAATAATCAAGAATGCCAAGCAGTACATCCATGTGACTATCAGTAACCATCTCACGGGCAACTATAATAACTAACACTAGAAAAATTCAAAGCAAGAGCAGATCTCTAGCTTTGGGTCACATCTACTCACAACAATTCAGCAAGTTCATATGTGCTCTACTTTTTTTCCTGAACAAATTACTTTGAAACGCATGCGTCATTTCATAAATTAAAAATCTTAACCATATGCACTTACATAGCTCCAGGCATGGACGCCTGGGGCAAAAGTACAAAAGGAGGTCCACATACCACCTACCTAAATATTTAAATGTTGCAAATCAAGTAAATAAACTATTACGTACAATATATTCTATCCTTCTGCTTTGCCAAGTATGTCATCATTTAAATTGGAAGGGTTGGTTCAGATTTAAATTCTGAGAACCTCAGAGTTTCCTGCAGCAGAGAGAGCTGGCCCCTAACTCCTGGGGCCCAAGACCACCCTTCTTCTCTCCGCCTGCCCACCCCACACTCCCCTACCTGATGGCACTGGTGCATGCAGACAGACATCCACACCTACACAGCCAAGGTTCAGCCACTCTCCCCTTCCCTACTCCTCATATCCGGTCACCCCTCGGTCACCTCTAGGCCTCGGGGTGTACATTATCAGACATGTGGGCCACCTTCAGGTAGATGGACCCAGGGAAGAGCCTGAAACAGACTAGGCAAAACAGACTCAGCACCAGCTGGTCAGAGGACTCAGGATGCTGGGCCACAGCACAGCATGCAATGCTCCATGTTGATGGAAATGTCCTATAACATCTGTGCTAATCATGGAACATTAGCCACTAAATACATGTAGCTATGGAGGACTTAAAATGTGGATAGTGCACTTGAGGAATTGAATTTTTTATTATTATTTATGTATGTACATGTAAGTCTCTTCAGAGTCCCCTGGACTGCAAGGAGATCCCACCAGTCAATCTGAAAGGAAATCAGTCCTGAATATTCATTGGAAGGACTGATACTGAAGCTGAAGCTCCAATACTTTGGCTACCCAATGCGAAGAGCTGACTCATTGGAAAAGATCCTGATGCTGGGAAAGACTGAGGGCAGGAGGAGAAGGGGACAACAGAGGATGAGATGGTCGGATGGCATCACCACCTCAATGGACTTGAGTTTGAGCAAGCTCCAGGAGACAGTGAAGGACAGGAAGCCTGGTGTGCTGCAGTCCGTGGGGTTGCAAAGAGTTGGGACATGACTTGGTGACTGAACAGCAAAAATTATTTATGTACGTATGGGCTTCCCGGGTGGCTAAGCAATAAAGAATCTGTCTGCAATACAAGAGACGAGCATTCGATCCCTGGGTTTGGAAGGTTTCCCTGGAGAAGGAAATGGCAACCCACTCCAGTATCTTTGACTGGAAAATCCCATGGACAGAGGAGCACTGAATACGAGATAGAAAAAGTGAAACAAGCAAGATAAAAGTAAAAGATCCTCACATAGTCCAGTTGTTTAAAAATAAACATGGCTGCTCATTAGAAACATATTTGGAGCTCTGGTTTAAAAAAAAAAAAGCACTACCCAGGAATCTGTATTTTTCAAAAAAATTCCAAGCTAATTTTGATATACATCTGGATTTTAAAAAGTGATTACAGGTTTTTCTATTAAATGGTAGTTTTGGAGATATAGAATCCCATCATTTTTCTGTTGGCCAATCATGATGCAGTGGTATTAAGTGGGTAATAGTTACACAATCACAATAGTAAAATATGTTTATCAGTTTTCACAATCAATAACCAAAGAATAAAAGATAATTACAATTGGATGCCATAATGGGAACACGATTAAACTATCAATATCAAACAATTACATACAACCTGGGGGGTCAAGGAGAGTGATGTGCTAAGTGGAAATGAGTACATGCCCAAGTTTTCATCTGCTCAGCTGGTCTATGTCCTTTGGTTGATGCATTTAATCCATTTACATTTAAGCTAATTATCAATATTTATGATTCTATTACTGCTTTCTTAATTGTTCTGGATTTATTTTCTTTAGGTAGAGATTTTCTTAGGCTTCCCTGGTGGCTCAGACGGTTAAGAATCTGCCTGCAACTCAGGAGACCTGGGTTTGATCCCTGGGTTGGGAAGATTCCCTGGATGAGGGCATGGCAACCCACTCTGGTATTCTGGCCCGGAGAATCCCCATGGACAGAGAAGCCCCATGGACAGAGAAGCCTGGTTGGCTACAGTCCATGGGGTTGCAAAGAGTCGGACACAACTGAGTGACTCAGCACAGCACAGCACAGGGCTTTTCCTTCTCTTGTTTCCTACTTAGAGAAGTTCCCTTAGCAATTGTTGTAAAGCTGAATTCTTTTAATTTTTGCTTGTCTGGAAAGCTTCTGATTTCTCCATCACATCTGAAGGAGAGTCTTGCAGGGTAGAGTATTTCTGGTTGTAGGTTCTTCCCTTCATCACTTTAAATGTCATGCCATTCCCTTCTGGCTTGTAGTTTCTGTTGAGAAATCAGCTGATGGCCTGATGGGAGTTCCATGGCATGTTATTTGTCATTCTTCCTTGGTTGCTTTTAATATTTTATCTTTAAGTTTTGTGAGTTTGATTACTATGCCTCAGTGTGTGCTTCCTTGGGTTCATCCTGTTTGGGACACTCTGTGCTTCCTGGATTTGGCTGATGATTTTCTTTCCCATGTTAGGGAAGTTTTCAGTTATTATCTCTTCAAATATTTCCTCAGGTCCTTTCTCTCTTCTCCTTCTGGGACCCCTACAATGTGAATACTGGTGTGTTTAATGTTGTCCCAGAGGTCTCTGAGACTGTCTTCGTTTCCTTTCATTTTTTTTTTCTGTATTCTGTGGCCCTGATTTCCACCATTCCACCCTCCAGGTAATTTATCTGCTTCTGCCTGTTACTCTGCTATGGATTCCTTCTAGAGTATTATTCATCGCTGTTGGTTCTTTAGTTCTTCTAGGTCTTTGGTAAACATTTCTTGCATCTTCTCAATCTTTGCCCCCATTCCTTTTCCAAGATCCTGAATCAAATTAACTGTCTTTATTCTGAATTCTTTTTCTGGAAGGTTGCCTGTATCTACCTCATTTAGTTGTTTTTCTGGGGTTTTACCTTGTCCCTTCATCTGGGACATAACTTTCTGCTTTTTCACGCTGATTAACTTTCTGTGATGTGGTTTAGTATTAGTCAATGGGATATTATGGTTCTTCTTGCTTCTTCTGTCTGCCCTTTTTGATGGAGGAGGCTATGAGGCTTGTGTAAGTTTTCTGATGGGAGGGGCTGGTGGTGGGAAAAACTGGGTCTTGCTCTGGTGGGCAGGACCTTGCTCAGTAAAGCTTTAATCCAATTATCTGCTGGTGGGGTTGTGCTCCCTGCCTGGTAGTTTTTTGGTCTGAGGCAACCCAGCCCTGACTTCCTTGGTGGCTCAGATGGTAAAGTGTCCGCCTTCAATGTGGGAGACCTGGGTTCAATCCCTGGGTCAGAAAGATCTCCTGGAGAAGGAAATGGCAACCCATCCCAGTATTCTTGCTTGGAGAATCCCATGGACAGAGGAGCCTGGTAGGCTACAGTCCATGGGGTCGCAAAGAGTCAGACACAACTGACTGGCTTCACTTTCTAACCCAGCCCTTTAGGCTAGTCTACAGGCTCCATCAGCTGGTTGATGGTGACCTCCAAGGGTGTTTACAACAAAGGGGACCTTCCCAGACAGCTGCTGCCAGTCCCCCCGTCCCTGCAATGAGCCCCTGCTGACCCACACCTCCATAGGAGACCCTCCAACACTAGCAGTTCTTGTGGTTTAGTTTCCCGTGGAGTCACTGCTCCTTTCCTCTGAGTCTTGATTGGTGCGTGCAAGGTTTTGTTTGTGCCCTCCAAGTCTGGAGTCTCCATCTCCCCCAGTCCTGTGGAAGCCTTGTAATCCAATCCCCCTGGGCTCCAAGGTCAGATTCCCTGGGGATTCCCAGTGCCTTTGTCAGGTCTGTAGGCTGGGAAGCCCAACATAGGGTTCCAAACCTTCACAACAGTTGGAGAACTTCTTTGGTATTAATTGGGTCACCCACCCAGCGGGTATGGGATTTGACTTCATCGTGACTGTGCCCCTCCTACCATCTCACTGCAGCTTCTTCTTTGTCTCTGGATGAGGGGCATCGCTTTCTGGTAGGTTCCAGCATCCACGTGTTGATGGTTGTTCAGCAGCTAGTGCTCTCGAAAGAGAAGTTGACAGCATGTCCTTCTATTCTCTATCTTGAACCGGAAGTCTCCTGCATTATTTCTAAATTAATTTAAATATAAATAGCCAGATGTGGCTGGTGGGTACCACACGGACAGTGCAGGTCAGGCGGGGAGCTACTAGCTGCAGCGGGCACCTCCCCATGGGTCCATCAACTGGTGCCCCGGGGGGAGGGGGTGCAACCAGAGGAGGCTTTCCAGAGCTCAAGGACTCAGGCTGCCCTTGGCCAGGTCTGAGGGTAACAATGCACTGCTCTTCCTCCCTGACTGCTAAACACAAGATATTAATAGTGAAATGCACCTTTCACTCTGACATTAACACTCCATCCATAATCTTGCAAATACCACTGTTTCTTACACTCAAGGTCCCAGTTATATTTTACTATTCAAGTGTCTAAAGGAGACCATTCTGATCTTATTTTCATATTCTCATTGAGTCTTGAGTTAAGGCAAAAGGAAATCACAAACCGTTTCTCCAGATTCTGACCACTTCTTTGATTCTCATCATGCCTCCAACACTAGGTGTTAGGAACACAGAGAAACAACGAGGGGAAAAGAAGAGAGCATGGGAGCTGGGAAATGGGAAGAGTGATCCTGAGAACCTCAGGGCCAGGAACCTGGAAAGGGAACCATGAGACCAAAGATGCCAGAGCTCCATCTTCTCCAACGAATGAAACCAAGCTGTCCTTTTCCCTTTCAGTTCAGTTCAGGTGCTCAGTCGTGTCCGACTCTTTGCAACCCCATGGACTGCAGCACACCAGGCTCCCCTGTCCTCCACTATCCCCCAGACTTTGATCAAACTCATGTCCACTGAGTCAGTGATGCTATCCAACCATCTCATCCTCTGCCACCCCGCCTTCTCCTTTTGCTGTCAATCTTTTCCAGCATTAGGGTCTTCTCCAATGAGTTGGCTCTTCACATCAGGTGGCCAAAGGGGTGGAGCTTCAGCATCAGTCCTTCCAATGAATATTCAGAGTTGATTTCCTTCAGGATTGATTCATTTGATCACCTTGCAGTTCAAGGGACTCTCAAGAGTTTTCTCCAGCACCACAGTTTGAAAGCATCAATTCTTTGGTGCTCTGCCTTCTTTTGGTCCAACTCTCACATCCATACATAACTATTGGAAAAGCCATAGCTTTGACTATACAGACCTTTGTTGACAAAGTGATGTCTGCATTTTTTAATACACTGTCTAGGTTTGTCATAGCTTTTCTTACAAGAACCAAGTGAAGTGAAAATTGTTCAGTCATGTCCAACTCTTTGCAACCCCATGGACTATAATTCATGGAATTCTCCAGGCCAGAATACTGGAGTGGGTAGCCATTCCCTTCTCTAGGGGATCTTCCCAACTCAGGAATGGAATCCAGGTCTTCGTATTGCAGGCAGATTCTTTACCAGCTGAGCCACAAGGGAAGCCCAACAGTACTAGAGTGGGTACCCTTTCCCTTCTCCAGGGGAATCTTCCCCACCCAGGAATTGAACCAGGGTCTCTTGCATTGCAGGTGGATTCTTTACCAGCTGAGCTATCAAAGAAGCCCACCCAAGAACCAAGTGTCTTTGAATCTCATGGCTGCAGTCACTGTCCACAGCGATTTTGGAGCCCAAGAAAATAAAGTCTGTCACTGTTTCCACTTTAGAGCAAACAGAAGCAGGGAAAGTGGAAGCAGTGACAACAACAACAATCATTTCACAAGATTAAAACTATTCTTGATTTTAAAACTAAAGTTCTAATTATGGTTCTAAAAAACGGCTAATGACTAATGACTAATTTATGCGACTGGGATTTCCACTTACCACTCCTCCGAAATACTTTCCTATGTAGAAGTCATCGAGGCTGTGCAGCTCCAGGTAGGTGGCTCCTAGCTCTTTAGCAAGCTGGATCCCTTCCGTCGTACTGACGCAGCTCCCTCTGTCTGAGGTGCACAGCGGGCATGTGCAGGGTAATTCTTCTGAGAAAACGAACATGACCAACAAGGTGTTTTGAAATTAAACACACACACACACAAATGTGCACAGACAACCTGGACATTAAACAACAAGTTAAGAGCTCACACCAGAATCACAGTTCAAGGCCACCTCATATAGCCACTATGCACTAGACTCTGACTGAGAAGTGTCAATGATAACTGCAAGGTCCCTAAAATAAATAAGCTTTAAATGGAAGAACAATGAACAAGATCTTATAAAATAGATGAATTTTTAAGTAAGTGAATAAATACTACCAAGGCTATTACAGTAACTAAAATGCCAGGCCCACTTCCTTTTATGCAACTTCAACCATGAAAACAATGGGCTGGCACTTTTTGTTGTTGTTGTAATAACCTTTAAATACATTCACTAAGTTTAAATACATCTTTTACGTTAACAGAATCCTTAATTTGACCTCAATCCTGAAGGCTGCAAAACTGTCAGTCATTCCAAATTTCATATGAAGTACATTCCTATTAATCCAGACATTTCAATGGCTGAACTCTAAAGCATTCAACTGCAGTGACCAAAGTCAATCACTTTTCATCTTTTGCTCCAAGATCATAAAACTAAAAACTGAAAGCATAAATTACTCAGGATGTGAACTTCCCCAAGAATCACGTACAGACCTATGGCTGGGAAGGTGGTAAACCAACCTGTCTTGTAACACTGTCTTAATAATGCTAATCGTGTATGTTCAACTCCATATTTGCTGGCCAGCTTTGTTCTGTACCATGCTACACTTCAGATATGTCATTGTTCAAAAAGCAGCCAAGTCCATTTCCAAGAAAGCACATTGTTGTAGGTTGGCTTCCCCGAGAAAACAGACTCTGACATGGAGATACTGTGTGAAGGAGGCTTTTTGGGGGGTGATCTTGGAAACAGATCTTCTCAGGGGTGCAGGAAGCTGCACTCCACAGAGAAAGAACTCGAACTGCAATGTTGTTGCAACACACACTTCAGTTACCAGACAGGAGACTCTGGAGCTTAGATGGCCCTTGAGAGGGGTTCCCCACACATAGCTGGGTTTCTGTATCCCTAAATCAGCCAGTAAGTAGAGGGGGGCTGCCTTGTGGAGGGAGCAAAACCTCAGGCGAGCAGCTTGTATCAGCAGAGGGTAGTGCCTGGAAAGGGACTCAGCTGTGACCCCCAGGGGCCAAAAGACGTGGTAACTGAAAGTACAGCGGCCTTGACAGGGCATTTAGGCTGCTCCCCCTATCCCCACAGCACACACAACAAACATCCTACTAATGAACAGCGCAGAGATGGAGCATCTATATGAACAGATGGCATGCACACCAAGGATGTTCTGTGCCATGTGCATAGGTAATACCCATGTGCACACGTACACCTAAGAATTAGATCATTTCGATTCACTGGAAGCATTCTGAGCTCAGAAACCATGCGTTCACATCCGCGTTTTGCAGAGGAGGAAACTGAAGCTCAGAGAGGTTGTGACATGTCTAAGTCTCCTTGTGTCTTAAGAGATAGAAAAACAATAATAAAACTGTTACTTGCTACACCTGATAAAGAGCCATTAAAAGATAAGATAAAAATTTAGTTTGCATAAAAAAGCCATGATTTAAAAATAAAAGTAGGCATCGCTAAAGTATGCAATAAATAATAAGTCTAGTCTGAGTTTTTGCACTTATTTTTTTCTAAGATCATACTAGGTTCAGAGCAAATAAAGTTATCATACACAAGTTAGCCTATCTTGAAAAAGAACACACTGGCATTTCACGTTCTTTACAAACCCATCATAAACAGGGCCTTTGACTCTCTGAAGACAGAGATCTTCTCATGTCTACAAAGCTCTCCTTATATTGATGGAATGGGGTGGGTAGGCAGATCATCTTATTAAACATTATTTCGGGACAAAAATAAAATCAGTACCATTTTGAGTGAAAAGTTAGCGAGCACAATGTAAAATAATTGTGAGGAAACAATCTTGGTTTGAGGGAAAAATCCAGTTAGTGTCAGGCCTAACCCAGCTGAGCGGGGTTTTCCATTGTGTGTAGTCACAAGCATCTTACCAACCTAGAAAGTGTCTCCTAATGTCCAATCATTAACATCTCCTCTATGTCACAGAAGACACTGCTTTTTGTTCACTTGCACCCAAAAGGAAAAAATCTTTAGCCATTACATATTAGGTAGGAGAATCAGCAAAATGTTTATGAATTAAATAAACCAACATTTAGCATTTCATCAGCAACAATCAGGAGACCCCAAACAATTTCAAACTGCAGTGCCTTCTTCAGGACTCCTACTGAGCCTTCCTCAAGAGTCCTGGAACTCTGGGAATCAGTGTTACATTTCCAGTTAACACTGTTGTCTTTTCTCTCCCCTTATATATTATCTTTCAAGGTATTATCACAAAATGTCTAATTTTTTTTTCAAAGCAAACACAATGTAACTCTGGAATTAAGATGAATGGCATCTCTTTCAAAAGAGTGGCTTTGAGAACCGATACGGCAACCCACTCCAGGACCCTTGCCTGGAAAATTCCACGGATGGAGGAGACTGGTAGGCTACAGTCCATGGGGTCGCAAAGAGTCGGACACCACTGAGCGACTTCACTTTCACCTTCTTTCAGGATGATGCTTACAACGTTGCCAGTGCTTGAGAGTATTAGAAATCTTTTTAGGAATTCCAGCCTAGTAACCTACGAGGCTCTATCAGAGCTTCAAAAAGACAAGACAGGATGCCTGCTTTCAGGAGCTTAAGGCTATGAATACACCTTTGCCAAGTTTGGGAAAAAAATTTCTACTTTAAAGACAAATTCAATATTTAATAAAAGCCAAAGATTTATTCAGAGCCAAGTACAATGAAGACACACACACAGTCAAGCTTGTCAAAACACGTATAACAAAGCAAAGAGATGAGACTGACTGTACTTGCTGAACTTGTTCTTAAAGCAGCTGGAGAAAGGAGTTACAGAACACCCAGCACTGTTTCACTGGACTGCAAGGGAGTCCAGGAGGGAGGAATATTCCAGGAAGGAGGAGCAATCCGTGTCCTTGAACCAAAGAGCCAGCTTTAGCTTTGTAATTACCTTGCGATCACATTTCACATGGGAAATTAATTTCACCCTGTTAGTGAAAATGATTTTTCACGTATGTATACATCATTCATAAAGCCATTCATTCACATATTGAACAAATGTTTTTTGAGCAGCCACCACACCTCAGATAGCAGGGTAATAAAGATACACAGATAACTGAAACTCATTGTCAACCGAGCCCCGGCAGACAATGACTGTGGACCATTATAATAAGTACTGAAATAAAGGTGTATGAAATCACCATAGGAACAGAGGAGAAATTAACTCTGCCTGCGGGACTGGGGAGGGCCTTGCAGAAGAGGGAATGATTTCCAGGGTAAGGACAAATTCAGTATGCAGACAAGACGGGCTATGCAGAGGGGTACTCTATATGGTACAACACGGCGCATGCGGAGGCCTGAATGTGAGAAAAGAAACACGTCACTTCCACTTTCAAGAGGACAAGCTAATCCCACATTGCAATCTCCTCTTCCTGCCAAACCACAGAAATCATGAAATGGGGGGTGGGATGGAAGGGAAGGAGAGAGATGGCGAGGTGGGGGTTGGAGAGAGAAGAGAAAAAGGGAGGTGAACCTATGGCAACACCGAAAAATTAGGGGAGAGACTCTTATAGGACCATAAACTAGGGGTCCCTGAAAGGATGCAGGTGGCGAGCACAGGACCAAAGAGGAACCTGGAGGCTCAGAGGACAGGGGGCACCGCACGCCCCGCAGCAACATGGAAGTGCTCACTGCTTCACGAAGGGGGGCGAGGAGCTGCCCAAGGGCACCCGAGTGGCCCGGGGCAGGGCAGGTCTAAGGTGAGTCTGCACATCCTTCTATACCAGGTGGAGGAAGGGCCTAAGAATTAACCAGAGTGAGTGTGAAGACGCAAATGTGGGGTACCTGGAGAATCAGAAAGCATAATGAGAAGAATAGATTCTGAAACATTGAGTTTAAATAATCAACCCATGAATTTTTCATAATGATTTCAAAGAAAGATGCAGGAGCAGAGAAAAGGGAGAGCTCTACTTAGAGTAGTGATAGTGATAGTAAAAGCCACTCAGTAGTGTCCAACACTTTGCGACCCCATGGACTACACAGTCCGTGGAATTCTCCAGGCCAGGATACTGCAGTGGGTAGCCTTTCCCTTCTCCAGGGGATCTTCCCAACCCAGGGATCAAACCCAGGCCTCCCACATTGTGGGCGGATTCTTTACCAGCTGAGCCACAAGGGAAGCCCCACTCTACTTACAGTAGTGTGGCAACTAAGGAATGATAGGAAATCACTATTTTGCAACCCCAGTGATCACAACTGAAGGGATCATGCAAAATAACGGGTTTGCATTCTTATTAATAATGTCAGTGTCATGAAAGATACCCCTCCAGCCCCCCTCCAAAAAAAAAAACAGCTAGGAAACTGGGAACTGTACTGAATTAAGAGATCAGGGAGACATGAGGACTAAATGCAACACACAGTCCTTAATTTCATACTGAATTTTTTAAAAAAGAAAAAATTAGAATACATGGGAAAATGTGAATATGGGTTATATTTTAAATAATAATGTAACAGGTAATATGTTTCTTGAGTGACGCATTATGGTTAATAGGAAAACGGTTCTGTTCTTAGAACAGACATGCTTAATTAATCAGGATTGAAGAAATTCCATAATGTTTACAATTTACCATCAAACGGTTCAAACAAACAAAACAAGTGTGTGTTTTTAATTTCTAGAGCTTACTATCCCACTCTTGTCAAGTTCTTAGGTTTGAAATTTTGCAAATAGAAAAAAAAAAGATGAAAGTTTCTAGAGGATTGAAAGAGTTGAGTATTATGATCTGACATATTCTAGGATGGTTATTCTGAGAGAATCTACTTCAGAAAGAAGCCAAGCAGGAAAAATTGACCAGAGGCTGGTTTACCAGCAAGCCTAAGCTTCAAAGCCCTTCCTTACTGCTTGTTTCCAAAGTCCTGGGAGAAACCTGGGCCTTGGGTTCTTTCACATGACATATGCTTTTGTAAAATATGCAAAATGAGATAGTCTGTCTATGTCTGGTGAAGACACAGGCCTCCTTCCAGTCCAACTCACTTCACCTTGCATCAGACAGCTTTGGAGCATCTGTGGACATTTTTAGGGTGCTGCTAAAGAGGAATTTAAATTCAGGTTTAGTGAGATACTATTTGCGGTCTGTAGTCACTTCCTTGTAAGTGCTTGCGAGCTGTCTCAGTACATGAACGGCCTTTAGGAATGCTTCTTCCACCCACAGTGCAGACTAGTCCAGCATCAGGACACAAAGAGGGGGAGCTGAGAGACAAGCAAACACAACACAAACCGTGGTACCAGCACCAAAAAAAAAAAAAAACAATTATCATTCTTTTTGCTCTACAGAAAATCTCAGAAAGTGGTTATCATGTGAAGACTTGATCAAAGACTCTGCAGCCAAAAAAATATAAGAAAAGTTAGAGAAGTGTCAGGTTTTTAAATAAAAGAAACTTTTTTTTAATGTCTGTGGTATTTGACAGCTTTTTTGGAGTTGTCATTCCTTTGGCTTTCTTTTCACATTCTGAACAAACATTCATTTGTATACATGTTACTTTGTAGTTCTTTTTTTTTTTTTTTTTTTTACAAAGAACCTCTACAACTGTACAGATCTCAAATCCTACAAAATTTGGAACTGCCCATTTAGACCAAAAAGAAAGTCATTCTGACAGATAATTAAACCACTAGGATCTGAAATTCAGTAAAGATGATGAGTTTGAGATTTATTTAAAATATAAATCAAAAGAGCTTCCGAGTCAACAGATATGTGGAACAGGAAAGAAAGACTGCTTAGATGATTCTAGTGTGGTGAACAGACAGGTTTGGCATCATTTATCAAGACTGGGGAACTCAGGATGAAATTAGAACACTTCTTAATACCATAAACAAAGATAAACTCAAAATGGATCAAAGACCTAAATGTAAGATCAGAAACTATAAAACTCTCAGAGGAAAACATAGACAGAACACTCGACCACATAAATCAAAGCAAGATCCTCTATGACACAACCCCTAGAGTAACGGAAATAAAAACAAAAGTCAACAAATGGGACCTGATTTAACTTAAAAGCTTTTGCACAGCAAACGAAAGTATAAGCAAGGTGAAAATGGGGGATCAAATGGGGGATGGGGGATCAAATCAGATCAGAATGGGGGATCAAATCAGATCAGATCAGATCAGTCACTCAGTCATATCCGACTCTTTGCGACCCCATGAATTGCAGCACGCCAGGCCTCCCTGTCCATCACCAACTCCTGGAGTTCACTGAGACTCACATCCATTGAGTCAGTGATGCCATCCAGCCATCTCATCCTCTGTCGTCCCCTTCTCCTCTTGCCCTCAATCCCTCCCAGCATCAGAGTCTTCTCCAATGAGTCAAATGGGGGAAAATAATAGCAAATTAAACAATTGACAAAGGATTAATTTCCAAAATATACAAGCAGCTCATACAACTCAACACCAGAAAAACAAACAACTCAATCAAAAAGTGGGAAAAAGACCTAAGCAGACATTTCTCCAAAGAAGACATACAGATGGCTAACAAACACATGAAAAGATGCTCAACATCGCTCATTATTAAAGAAATGCAAATCAAAACTACAATGAGGTATCACCTCACACCGGTCAGAATGGCCCTCATCGAAAAAGTCTACAAACAATTAATGCTGGAGGGGTGTGGAGAAAGTGGAACGCTCTTGCACTGCTGGTGGGAATATAAATTGATACAGCCACTATGGAAGATGGTATGGAGATTCCTTAAAAAACTAAGAATAAAACCACCATATGACCCAGCAATCCTAGGCATATACCCTGAGGAAACCAAAATTGAAAAACACACATGTATTCCATTGTTCATTGCAGCACTATTTACAATAGCTAGAACATGGAAGCAACCTGGATGTCCATCGACAGATGAATGGATTAAGAGGTTGTGGTACATATACACAATGAAATATTACTCAGCCATAGAAAGGAACACATTTGAGTCAGTTCTGATGAGGTGGATGAACCCTGAACCTATTACACAGTGTGAAGTTAGAAAGAGAAAGATAAACATCGAATTCTAACACATATACACAGAATCTAGAAAAATGGTACTGAAGAACTTATTTACAGAGCAGCAATGGAGAAAGAGAAATAGAGAACAGACTTATGGACATGGGGAGAGGGGAGGAGAGGGTGGTGTATGGCCAAGAGTAACATGGAATCTTACTTTATCATATCTAAAATGCTGCATGGCTCAGGAAACTCAAACAGGGGCTCTGCATCAACCTAGAGGGGTGGGATGGGAGGGAGATGGGAGGGAGGTTCAAGAGGGTGGGGCCACATGTACACCTGTGGCTGATTCATGTTGAGGTTTGACAGAAAACAGCAAAATTCTGTAAAGCAATTATCCTTCAATGAAAAAATAAATTAAAAAAAAATATTGAGGAACTCAGTGGAAAGAGGAAGGTATCTGTGGAGACATGGGTCAGGAGAGAGACTGGAGCCAGAGAAAGAGACTGGGTAATCACCGTGTTGCTGCAGGGGAAGTGAGGACAACAGATTAGAAGGTTCAGGTCAGAGGAAACAGCAAGAAGAGGTGAAGAAAAAGGATGGGACCCTGGGCAACAGCCACAGGATGCACTGACTTGGTGCATGTGTGTGAGGGAGGTTCAGGGAGCCAGGAAATAGGACAGAGAATTTCAACCAGGAAGAGAAAAAGTAGCTTTTGCTGAGTGGGGAGAGAGGTGTGTTTGAATAACTTCAAAGGGAAGATTGCTATTAAAAGGTCAATTAAATTGGGCGACAGGCATATAATTGGCAGCCCTGAGTGAAAACCAACCCAGCATCATTGCGAAAGTCAGGTTAGACTGTAGTGGACTCAAGAATGAATGGGAAGTCAGGAAGTGGACTCAGGAAGTGTGGATGACTCGTTCAAGAACCGTGACCAGCAATAAAAAGAAGGTTAGGGAAGTAGAGGGGACATGGGGTCAAAGAAGGGTCAAGCCTGCTTTATTCAGATCTACTAATGCTAAACACATATCTACCATGTGACTCAAAAATCCTCCCAGAAATCTACCTAAGCATCATCGAAAGAATGCAGAGATAAACACTGGTGTACTCATACAACGGGACAATACACAGCAATAAAAAGAACAAATTACAGATAAGTTCTGCATGCATGAATCTCAAAAGTATCACACTAACTGAAATTAGTCAAACACAAGACACTGCATATTGTATAATTCCATTTGTATAATGGTCAGGAATAGATAAAACTAACTTATGATGTTAGAAGTCAGAATACCAGTTATCTCTGGGGAGGAGTGTTATTAAGTGGGTAGGGGCAAGAGAGGCTTCTGGAATGAGGCAAAAGTTCTGTATATCTTGATCTGTATGAGATGGCTATATAAATGCACACATACGTAAAAATGCATTAAACTGTGCTCTAAAATTAGTGAAGTCTAATGTCCTTTATTTTGCTATACTTCAATAAAAAGGAAGAAAAAAACAAATAAAAACAGAATTTTAAAGACAGTTTTACTGAGGAAATAATCCTTGAGCACTAGAAAACACCATCAATTCGAAGAGAATTCTGAGCTGACCCCGAGATAATTTGACAACAGTATGCAGAGCAGCAACTACTGAAATGGACTGAACCCCAACAACCCACCAGCTATGGAGTCACCAACACTCTCAAGGTGGTGCTGTCAATGTGCTCAGCTCGTTCACTGCAGACCTACCTAAAAACTCAGCTCTCAACCACACATCCTTATGGGGACAATTTATCTTTCCCAACTGAGTAGTCCCTTAGATTGTCAAAAACAGTTTTCCAGGGCTTAGTGTCAAGCTGATAACTCCCCCATATCAAAAAGAACACAGTGACTGACTTCCTTCACTTCAGAAAACTAAGATCATGGCATCCGGTCCCATCACTTTATGGCAAATAGATGGGGAAACAGTGAAAACAGTGTCAGACTTTATTTTGGGGGCTCCAAAGTCACTGCAGATGGTGACTGCAGCCATGAAATTAAAAGACTCTCACTCCTTGGAAGAAAAGCTATGACCAACCTAGACAGAATATTAAAAAGCAGAGACATTACTTTACCAACAAAGGTCCATCTAGTCAAAGCTATGGTTTTTCCAGTGGTCATGTATGGATGTGAGAGTTGGACTATGAAGAAAGCTGAGTACCAAAGAAATGATGCTTTTGAACTGCAGTGTTGGAGAAGACTCTTGAGGGTCCCTTGGACTGCAAGGAGATCCAACCAGTCCGTCCTAAAGGAAATCACTCCTGAATATTCATTGGAAGGACTGATGTTGAAGCTGAAACTCCAATACTTTGGCCACCTGATGCGAAGAGCTAACTCATTGGAAAAGACCCTGATGCTGGGAAAGATTGAAGGTGGGAGGAGAAGGGAATGACAGAGGATGAGATGGTGGGATGGCATCATGGACTCAATGGACATGAGTTTGAGTAAACTCCAAGAGTTGGTGATGGACAGGGAGGCCTGGCGTGCTGCAGTCCATGGGGTCGCAGAGTCAGACATGACTGAACGACTGAACTGATACTGATTCTTCACTTCTGTAGAAGAACAGTTTAAAACAAAACCTTGTACCCACGAGAATCACAGTAGTTTGTGATACTTATGTTTGACGTCTCATTATCATAACCAATGATAAAGAGATGACAGCTGGCAATTTGAACCCAATCATTTTGCTTTAAAAAAAAAATACTAATCATCAATAAATAATGCTTTTCAAAATTATCATGGCACCTGCACTCTCATATAAAAGAAAACTACTTACCATTTTGTCTTGTACCAACAGCAGCAATGATTACTGGAACTGAATTTAATGCTCTTTTTATCACTGGAATATAATTATCCTTCACTTCATGGAATGAAAACTTGTCGTTTACATTGTATTTGATCACAATGATGTCCGCACCTCCAATTAGATTTCGAGAGGTATACCAATCACTGTCAAAAATGTCCTAAACCAAAATGTAAAGAGCAATCTTTAGTCTGCCTATCTTCCAATTCATCATGAAATAAACTGTAACATATTAGTTTCATTTTTTTGCTACATTTTAATTTTTGAATTCATTAAAAAATTATCAACAATAAAAACAAAAATGAAAAATAAAAATTTATTTTTTTAAACGTAACTACATGAAATTTAAAATGTTTGAAGTCAATCGACTTCTTAAATTTTTTTTATATATTCATTTAGCCTGGAGAGCTATGTAGTGGTAAAACTGGACCTAGAGGATCCCTGAGACTCTGATGAAATAAGCAACCTCTTTCAACACCTGTACTTAAAAATAAGCACTTTGTTTTAAAATTATGCCACAGCTTTATCACCTATAGTTTCAAAAATGTAACACTTGCATTTTAGATACAAGAGCATCAGTGTGAGTAAGGAAGCTTCAGAGGATTTTCTGTGACCCAGTTAGTGTAGGATTGTTCAATGTTTTAGATTACAATTACTGTGAATGCCATGGAGCTCCATGTATTTTATATATATATATATACACACACACAAATTTCATATGTATCTTTTGACTTAATCCATTCTTTGGACAGTACTACATATATATATATATAGTGGTTTAAGGGAGGAGAATGGGGGAGGGAGAGGGTATGCGTTCATAAAAAGATGGTGTGTATTTTAAGATGTTAACATCGTAAGGAATATACTTGCAATTCATGTATTTTCCTCCTATCAATTAAAAATTCAGGTTAAACCTTTCCAGTTTGAAATCTTTATTCTGGACTACAGTTAATAATATTTAGGCTTCCCAGGTGGCACAGTGGTAAAAAATCCGCCAGCCAACATAGGAGACATCAGTTTGATTCCTGGGTTGGAAAGATCCCCTGGGGGAGGAAATGGCAACTTGCTCCAGTATTCTTGTCTGGGAAATTCTATGGACAGAGCCTGGTGGGTTACAGTTCATGGGGTCCCAAGACTGAGTGATGGAGCACGCACATTAATAATATTTATATTTAGAATTAAGGCCAAAAGTAACTTATTATGGACCCTATAAAGTTTTTAAGGATAAAACTTTGCACTTTGATATTTTAAAAATAATTTTTCAAAGTTATTGCGTGAACAGTGGTGTAAGAAAAATACCTGTATGTACTTTAAAACCATTGCTAAATATGCATAAACGGCCTCCTTCTTCCATTCTGGTTAACTATTAATCATTATTTGTCCTTTCATGTGGCCTTTGGTGTGCATTCTTAGGATGTAATAAAGCTAGAGAAAGAAAATCGCTAGATGTGGCTCCCAAGTCCAAAAAACTGTTGGCCTATGAAAGTTAGCACTTTGAATTATATGAGTTCAAAACAGGGTTTCAATCCACTGCGAGAGAGCTTTTATTCTGCTAGAAAATTTTGGAGAAGGGTCACGGCAATGCCCTTTGGCAGAGTTTCTTCTAACCAGTATACCCCCATGCCCTGGGCAAGCCTCTCCCAGTTCCCTGCACCCTCGCAACCTGCCCGTTTCCAAAAGTATACTCAGTGACACGAACGACAGAATTTTTAGATGAATACCTTACTCAAAGTGGGGCGGACACGGCGTTTTTAGAGGAAGACTTAAAAACGAAACAGAAAAAAGAGAGGCCAACCATGGGGCTACAAACAGCAAAGGCAAAAACCCTGAACATCGTGGAGCATGTAAGAAGAGGGAAAAGTGGAATGGGACACGGATCAAGAAAATGTGAAAGCTTCCCAGCAGAGCTCTATGCTAATTTCCAAATCCCAAACCACAAAACACATTCAGTTCCAACTGTATCTGTTATGGTATTCAAGCTCAAAGTGTGTAAGTCCAACAGGGTATGGAAGTACAGCAAAGAAAGAGGACAAAGTCAGATGAGTGGGGCAAACGAAAGAAGGGAGAGCAATATCAAGCAGCCATTTAACTCTGAGAAAACAAATCAAAAGTAGCTGCTCTTTGCATTCCAAATGGTTCAAAATTCCAGAATACTGGAGAGGGGAAGAAGGAAAAAGGAGACATTTAAGGGAAAATATTATGAGGAAATGGGTTTTGGCTTCATTAACTCTGTGGAATTGAGGATATAAAGACTATAACTAATTTTATTTTTAAATGCAAATCAGAGTTCAAACCCTGCACAAGAAATGTGTGCATATATTACCTCATTGCTTTTTATGGAATATTTCTGGTAAACAGGAAAAGATCTAGAAATGAAATAATAAAAATTTTTTTTAAATGTGGATTTGAGAGACATACTATTAATAAATAATAAGCTACATAAAATGAATTTGAAGCTCATTTATTTAAAGTGCCAAGTATAAATAGCAAAGATCCAGAGCAGGGCAGCAGACCTACAGAAGAAACCCAGGAAAGAGGAGCACAACTATCTCATTCTAACTGCAAGGAAACAACGCCACATTTCTTCAAACTGTCTCAAAGAGAAAATGTTCCACTGATTTCTAGAAATACGAAGGAAATCAAATTCTCCCAACCCTCGTAAATCAGTTCCAAGATTTCCTCAGGATAGTTACGCAACACGAGGCTTGGAGCCACAGTTGGGGAATGGAACTGATCTTTTAAAAAGAATCTGAATTTTTACAGTGAAACAACAATTCCATTCTACTTGGTTGTGGGGCTGCAATACAGTATCCATTAGTTCCAAGTACTAACAAGCTGCCTCTGTGTACTTGTGTGTAAATCTTGAATGATATATAGGTAAACTTTACTTTTGCTTGGTGTAAGCAATACATGGCTATGTTAAAGTTGTGATAAATACTTTATTATTATCATAGCTACCACTTATTAAGTATTTACTATATACCAGTCTGGATGCTAGGAACTTTACACTATTCTTTCATTTACTCTTTGGCATAGCTCTAGCAGGGGGTGGAGGGGTGATTATTATGTTTATTTTACACACAGGGAAAATAAGGTCAAAAGAGGATGAGTGACTTTACCCAGGAACACAGCCACTAAGTACCAAGGTGAGGATCTGAAATCAGGTCCTTTTAATAGCAAAACTTGTGCTCTATCTGCTTTGCTTTCTTGAATATTCTGATTCAGTACATGTCAAATACCAGCTGATGAATACAATCAACTTTCATACCTCCAATGGGCTTTTACTTACCACCTAGAGAAGAAAAGCATCTTATAAAGAGTAGCTCTACAAACACATTCTGCTGTGCCTGAAGACCATTATATTCCAGAAAACTGTGCCTGGTTACATACAAACTCAATGCCTTAAAAGGGCCAGAGTCTAATCAAACAAAGGTGATTAGAATAATAAAACGTAACAATCAAAAATCTAGACGACAAAGGTTAATTTTAACTGATTTGGAAGATTTCATTTACTACAATCCATGGGATCACAAGTACTGTTTTTTTGTTAAATTATTAATAACAACATCAACAGGAGTTAACTGCTCAAAAAAACAAGAAAGAAAAAAAAAACAGGAAAGGTTATCCTAACATCCTAATTCAGCTTATTTTATTTCCTCTATATTTATTTACTCTCTTCACTCAATATTTGTTCCAACTGAGTATAGACCCTGTAAGTTTTTAGATTGTAAGATTTTTCACAATGAAATGATCAAAGGAGAAGAAAGTTTCATTTGCTTGCATGGATTCCAGCCAGTAAGTTCTCCTCCCATGCTTCTTATGATCAGCATCATCAATGTCGTAATTAGGAGTTTAATAGCCTCCCTGTTAGACTGAAAAGGCCTGTTTTTCATTTATTTTAGTCTACTAACATAAATTTACAATTTATTTGGACAAGTGATCTTTCCTTTCTGTAAATATGGAAATCCGCATAAGAAATGTTTTTACGGACATTTTATACATTTCTTCGGAAAGGTGTATCCTATCTTTGTATAGGTGTAGCCTATAGTCCCTGTTTCACTTTTCTTAAACTGTGGTTTAAATGTAAATCTCACATAAAGATAACCTGTATTTTTTTCAGACCTTAAACCTTCTTCTGTTATAAAATAGAACACTTAGCTGCAATGTAGATTCTATACGAGTAAAGACTCAGAAACTTTGAAATAAGATTCCATGAACACATTCTGGATGCTACTGTGTACTGAAAAGCATTTATACCATCAGGGTGTAGATTTCTTTCTTCTTTTACCACTCAAGAATTAGACTAGCATTTATCAACTTCATTACAATTTCTTCTAATCATCGCAAAATTTAAAGCTTTTTTCAAGTCCCAAATAGCATCAGTAATATTTCTGATTTACGGGTCAGGAAAAAGAAATGGCTAAATATATCAGGAACATCTGCACTATTAAAATTAAAAACTAATTACAAATTTTTTCCAAGTGCTATAAACGAGTCGTTTAAATTTAATTCTCAGTCCCTGACTTTCCCCCTCCTTTCCAGGGGTCCTATTTCTGAGCTGGCCCCCAGTGAAATGTATTTTGGCTCTGTTGAGCTTTCAGAGATCTTTATTTTTAGAACACTCATATTACTATATCACCCACACAGGATAGGCATTTAAAAAAAAAAAAAAAAAAAAAACACACTGCTCTCTGCTGGTGAAACTTAGTGACCCGCGTCCCTTGGGGCTGGGACATTTAAGGGTCAGCTGTCTTAACCAAGAGACAACCCACAATTGTGAAACGTACGCCTAAGTGCTTCACATTCTCACTGGGGCTTTTTTTTTTTTTTTTTTTCCTTTTAAGAGTGTTCTTTGATTAGGCTGGCCCCTGCCCCCTGAAACGAAGGACCAAAGACTTTGCCCAAAATGTTAAAAATAAAAGAAAAGAAAACTCTCCCCCGGTGACCCGAACTTGACATTCATGAAAGGGGGGGCGGGGGGAGAAAAGAAAAAAAAAGAAAGGAAAGCTCCGTCAGCCCCCTTACCCAGACGGGACAGTCGTGGACCACCAGCTTGACGTTCCCAAACGCGCTGGCCTGATACTCGGTGAACACGGGCCGCGCGGCCGCGCCGCTCGCGCTCAGCAACAAGCTGCTCTCGTCCCCGGAGACCAGCGGGCTTCTCCCCAGGTAGGCGCGGATGAGCCCCGACGGGCGGCTGTCCTGGTGGAACGCGTCCCCCTCGTTCCCCAGCGCCACGATGTGAATGGACCTAAGGCGGCCGAGACCGGGGGGGAGAAGAGGCGCGTGGTGAGCGCGGGGGACAGCGCGCGGCGAGGACGGGAGCGCGAGAGCCCCCCGGGCCCGGGGTGGGGCGCACGGCACGCGCCGGGGCTGGAGACCAGAGCGGGCCCGCGACGCGTACGTACATGATCTCCAGTCCCCCGGGGCCGGGCGGCGACGCGGAGAAAGGTCGGCTCCTCGCGGCCTGCGGGGGGCCAGGCGGCGGCGTGGTTTCCGCCCCCCACCACCACCACGCGCGCCCCCCAGCAATCAGCTCATCCCGGGCCGCGTCTCCCCCTCCTCGCGCGCCTCCAGCGCGGCGCGGCCGACGCAGAGCGGGCGGGCGGGCGAGCTCCGGGGGCCGCGTGCGCGCCGCCAGCCAGTCAGGAAGTGCCGGGGCGCATCCCGGGGCGGGGGGACCCGCCGATCCCGCTGCCGGGCCCCCGCCGCCGCCGCGGAGACTCTCCGGGCGCCGCGCTTTCCCGGCCGGGCGGCCCGCCGCCGCGCCTCCTGCTTCTGGCTCAGCGGCGGGTGGGGGAAAAGCCGGGCCTCCGCCCCCCTCTGCGGGCCGGGCGGCAGCCGCACGTGCCGGCCTTGGAGAGGGGGCTGTCCTCGGGCGGACGCGGGGCCTCGCTCCCCGCTGAGGCTCCCCCCCCCGCCTCGAGCCCGGGCAGCGGCGGGCCGGATACAAAGGAACGGCCCGCGCGGGGCGCCGCGGAATATAAATTAATAAATACGACGCCCCGGCCCGAGAGCTCCCGGTCACCAATCCGCCTGCAGCAAGTTTGTTCAACTCGAAAGGCTGTAACCGGAGCCGAGACGGGGAAGGGGGTGGGGGGGGAGGCGGGGTGTGGTGATGGGGCGGTTGCGGCCCCTGCTCCCTAAAGACTAGGGGGAAAAAAAAGGTAAGGGAAGCCAGGGAAGCCAGCCCCGTGGCCGCTCCAGCAGCGCCCCCCCCCCCCTTTTTTTTCCTCCCCTCCTTCTTGGCCTTGACCAAAAGTGTTTTTACCAAGTCTGCCGCTTGGTCATTTGTCAACATGTAGTACAGCTGTTTTCTACAATCATACTTGCGAGAAAAAAAAGAAAGGCGACATTCATCGTGGTGCAGAAAGGGTTCTTTGTTCACGCACCAATTAATTCGCGAATGTCGCTTCTCGGGAGGATTATTTACTACTTCAAGCTATATTTGGCATCTTTTTTGACCAAAAGCCGGAGGATTTTGTTTTGTTTAAGTGTTGAGGTTCTGATTGTGATAGCTGTAGGAAGTCGTTACGCATGAGGTTGTTTAACGTGTTTACAGACCAAATGCGAGCTTACGTGTGGGATTTTTCGGTACGCATTATGGCTACATGTTTAATAATAGCTCCTCAGGCCAGCTGAAAAAATAAAGATCATGCTAATGCAAGGATACTTTAGATTCTTTCATGATAACGCCTTGGACTAAAGGCTGTGAGTGTCCCCAAAGGGCTTCAAATTCCTCGATGCGAGTGAACACTGGAATCCACTGGATTCGAAGAGAAGCCAGAGTTTACTCAGGCTCTGCCTCTCCATAAACAGGAATATTCTCGCAAGTGCTCCGTGTTGAAAGAGTTCTTGTTTATCCCTTTATTTATTTTACCCTACTTTAAAATGTTGCTGTTTCTTTTCTCAACAGAGCTGTTTTGAGGCTATGAAACAGAAGGTGCTGAGTAGGGCAGTGAAAACCCAAGGGTGAGAGGCGTTTGGAATGTGAGCAGCTTTTTATTGTGGGCCCCTGGCTGCTCAGTTGAAAGGGCTTTAATAGTTTCTTATGCTCAGATAGGGTATAATGGGGGGGCATTCTTTATGTAAGTCACTAATGTTTAAAAATCGTGTTTTCCTTTGCATCCAGTATAGTTTCTCTTTTAGTCTCTAGAAGCACCCCAAAATAATACAAGATCATCTTTTCTCATGGGTCATCAATCACCGCCAGTAACCCCAAGTCAAAAGCAAACCAGAATGGTTGAATGGATATAGAAAATGTGGTATATACATAGAAAGACATATTATTCTGTCTAAGAAAAGAGGGAAATCTTGTCACATGTTGCAACATGAATGAATCTTGAGGGCAATAAGCTAGTCATAGAAAGACAGAGACTGCAGTATTCCACTTACATGAGATATCTCAGGTAGTTAGACTCTTAGAAAGCAGAATGCTGGTTTTAAGGGGGCTTCTGGAAGAGGAAAATTCGGAGTTCAATGATTATAGCTTTTCTGTTTTGTAAGATGAAAATGGGAAAAGAACTATTGCAAACAAGGTGCGTATGGTAATGTGCATTTTTAAATGGTGGCAAAGGTAAATGTTGTGTTTAATGCATTTTACCATGAGACACAGAGAGAGTTAGAGTTGCTAGAAAGGGACAGGAAGTGTTGGAAAGCTGGGAAGTTGCTGGAAACTGGCAGACAGCATTCAGTTTTCCTCAGTTATTGAGTATGTAAGCCAGGCCAGTGCTGGTACACATGAGAGATATTAAGATACATAAGACCCAGTCCTTATTCTTGAGAAGCTAAATCTATTATTAATGGTCACTATGTTGTGAATATTGATGCGTCTGATCCTTTTGAAAATGTACTTGTTCCTAAAAAATTATCATGCAGGTTTATGCATTCAGTAATAGAGGTAGAAACAAAGTACAAAGATAAAGTTCAGTAAACGTTAAGAAGAGATCTGTGCCGCCTTTGTCATCAGAGAGAAGTGCATGGAGGACGTAAGCACTGTCTTAGGTCTTAGAAGAGGAGGAGAAGCCTGATAGCTTGGGAAGAAGGGGAGGTTAGAAATACTGGAAAGAACGGACAGACCTTATATGCAAATCACATGCAAGGATGTAGAGATGTGGATGATCATGGCTTATTCAGGGAACAGCAAGAGCTAAAATTAGTGCTGGTGTTCTGATGCCTTCATTACAGCAGGCAGAAATGAGAGTGGTAGAAGCTTCCCAAGAGATTTCCAAAGTCAGACTTGGTGATACTCAAGTTATAACCTTGGAATCCCTAGACCAACTCTGTTTATTTGACAGACTAGCTGGATGCTCATTCTCTTCCAGGTGCCATAGAGAAAGGACATGTCCCAGAGTTTTTGCATATAGATAGGGCCATGAGATTCGGAGAAGGCAATGGCACCCCACTCCAGTACTCTTGCCTGGAAAATCCCATGGACAGAGGAGCCTGGTAGGCTGCAGTCCATGGGGTCACTAGGAGTCAGACATAACTGAGCGACTTCACTTTCCCTTTTCACTTTCATGCATTGGAGAATGCATGGTAACCCACTCCAGTGTTCTTGCCTGGAGAATCACAGGGACGGGGGAGCCTGGTGGGCTGCCGTCTCTGGGGTCACACAGAGTTGGACATGACTGAAGCAACTTAGCAGCAGCAGCAGCAGCAGTGGAATATAATCCCTCCTGAGCAGTTAAGGAGTGTACCATCTCCATGTTTTTTCATCTGGCTATCTACCAACTGGATGAAGGCAGGTCAACCTTGAAGCCGTGTGCTTGACTGTTTTTGCTCTGCAGCTTGGAAGCAGCCTGAGTCTCTGAATGATTAGTTACAGCAGAGCCTCCTCGTGGCATGCACTGTACTGTGATATGAGTGAGAAAATAGATCTTTATTGAATTAAACCAGATATTTTGGGGTCAATTATTAAGGAGCTAGTCACACAGTATCACTGATGGTCCATTTCCTGATATCTTAAAGACTTTTTTCATAATTATCTTAAAGACTACCTTTTAAATAATCATTTCTCTTTTATGTACAATTTTTATTGGGTTTATATATTTGTAGTTTCCCTCATTAGTAGCATTAAGGATTTGTTTGTTTTCACTTTTTCCAGTTTGTAGCAAATTGGATTATCTTATGTCCTCCAACCTCAAGGTCACTGCAGAACACACACATAAGGAAGGACCTACAGCCTTAACAGTATGTTTTTGTTTTCCTGGATGGCATGCCATCATTTCATATTCATTCAGGTAGATGATCTTATCCTGAGATAAAATATAACCACATATGAGTGTAAGATGCATCTCCAAAGTGGGGAGCCAGCATCGCGACCCTGAGATTGCAGAAAAGGTATTTGAATCTTCAAACATTTATTTTTTACCCCTCTCCTCCTCCAAAAAGGAAAGAAATTAAGCTCTGCTGATATTTAATGTGAGGGTTGGTGGTGGCACCCTGATTTGATCCTGAAGTGGGCAAGCATTCAGGGTGTTCCAGGGAGAGGGTGGGAGCACCACAGCACACAGTGGGAGAGGGAAGGACTCTCTCCTTTGTTCACTTTTTAAAATTGTTTTTTAACTGAAGGATAAATGCTTTACAGAATTGTATTGGTTTCTGCCAAACATCAATATGAATCAGCCATAGGTATACATATGTATCGGTAACATATTGCCACATGTTGCAGTTTCTGTATCTGACTAAGTGGATTTATAGATGACATTTAAGTAAACTATTGCAGCATGGATCAATGGAGACAATGTTAATAATGCCAGAACGGGCAAACACAATGGACTGAGCTGACATTTCGGGCACTCTCTGGGAGTCACGCTGTAAGGTGAAAAACTAATGACTAATCAGATTGACAGTCAGTTGGCAATAATCATTCAAAACTGCTTTAACAGACTTAGAGAATGGACTGTGGACATGGCAGAGGAAGGAGAGGGTAAGACGAACTGAGGGAGTAGCCTTGACATAGATACACTATCCTGTGTAAAATAGACAGGTAGTGGGAAGTTGCTGTGTACCACAGGGAGTTCTGCCCGGTGCTCTGACAACCTAGGTTAGTGGGTGGGAGGGAGGGGGTGTATGTTTACTGATGGATCATTCACATTGTACAGCAGAAACCAACACAGCATTGTGAAGGAATTATTCTCCATTTAAAAGTAAATTTTAAAAAACTGTTTTAGGCATGGATTTCTAGTTACTTTTGCTAACATCTTCACCTGAAGGATGTATTACAGTTAATAGATAATGTTCTGAGTGAAAGTGAAAGTCACTCAGTCATGTGTGACTCTTTGTGATCCCCATGGACTGTAGCCCACCAGGCTTCTCTGTCCATGGAATTCTCCAGGCCAGAATACTGGAGTGGGTAGCCATTCCCTTCTCCAGGGGATCTTCCCAACCCAGGGATCAAACCCAGGTCTCCTGCATTGCAGGCATATTCTTTACTGTCTAAGCCACCAGAAAAGCCCAAGAATACTGGAGTGGGTAGCCTATTCCTTCTCCAGAGGATCTTTCTGACCCAGGAATCCAACTGGAGTCTCCTGCATTGGAGGTAGATTCTTTACCAGCTGAGCTACCAAGGAAGCCCTATCACAATCAGCTAATCACTTAAAAACTGGACTTTTAAAGTCCAGTATTTGAACTGTGGTGTTGGAGAAGACTGTTGAGAGTCCCTTGGACTGCAAGGAGATCCAACCAGTCCATCCTAAAGGAGATCAGTCCTGGGTGTTCATTGGAAGGACTGATGCTGAAGCTGAAACCAATACTTTGGCCACCTGATATGAAGAACTGACTCATTTGAAAAGACCCTTACACTGGGAAAGATTGAAGGCAGGAGGAGAAGGGGAGGACAGAGGATAAGATGGCTGAATGGCATCACCAACTCAATGGACATGAGTTTGAGAAAACTCCAGGAGTTGGTGATGGACAGGGAGGCCTGGCGTGCTGTAATCCATGGAGTCACAAAGAGTTGGACACGACTGAGTGACTGAACTGAACTAAAAACTGGACATCCAAACTTGAAGATAAAGCTCAGTGATATTTCTAAAATGTTTAAGGAATGAAAGATTCAAGCAATACTTTAAAGAAAATTCACCAATTATAAATGCTATGAAGTCTTTTCGGAGGTTCCTTAAAAAGTCAAAAAGCAACATACCATTGGGAAAATAGTTTTCTTCTTATGAAAATAAGTGTTATTCCCAGCAACACATGGAACTCAAATGGGGGAGAAAAAAACCCTGCATTCCTTTGATAGCAAATACCTTGAGCATATGAATATAAAACATTGCTAAAGACCTAAAAACACCAGTATTGGAACATGTTACGCAATGTGGGAAGTTTACTATAATGTTAAACAAAAAGCACAGATGTTTTCAATATGTCTCATGTTATGGTGTTGAGTAGATTCTGTTTCAGTGTGGTATTCACTAGATTGTGTTTCAGTAATGAAATACATTTTAAAATGACAATTCTGTGAGCCACTAAAGGAAAGCTATAGTAGACAGACATTCTTTCTCTAATACAACTTATGATGGTATTTTCAACAATTGACTTTAAAAAAACAAACTTTATTTTATGCAAAACTTCTGTGAGTGAGTTACTTAGACTTAAAAAAAAAAAACAACTGTTTAAAGAAAGGAAGAATTCCAAGCTTACAGTGAGAACAACCACATGGAATTAATTTGAGGTATTTCTCATAAGCAGTTTTCCCAGCAAAGAAGCTGGAGCCAGAAACTAAGGTTAATTTTGTGAAAACAAAACTTGTATAGTAGTTTTTAAAAATACTTCTTCACTGTGAAATATAGCACATACAGAAAAGTGCATAATACCGATGCATGTAGTTAATAAATAATTATAAAGTAAGCATTCCTCAGCAATCTCCCGGTGCAGAAAGTGGAGTGTTATCAGCACTCATGCAAGGGTGCACACACACACACTGCCCCCCACTCCCAGCTGCCCCTTCTCAGTTACAGTTCCATTCTCTTTCTTAGAATCATGAGCCTGATTTTTGTGATGACTATTTGTTTATTTTTCCTTAGAGTTTAATATCTATACGTGCATTCCTAAGCTGATATTCTGGTTTTTCTTGTCGCTGAACTTTATGTAAGTTGCTGCTGCTGCTGCTAAGTCCCTTCAGTCGTGTCTGACTCTGTGTGACCCCATAGACGGCAGCCTACCAGACTCTCCATCCCTGGGATTCTCCAGGCAAGAACACTGGAGTGGGTATATAAGTTGAGTCTTATATATATACTCTATACACTTTATATACTCTTTTGTGTCTTGGTTCTTGTGCTCATCTTCATTTGTAAGATTTATTTATGTTGTTGTAGCTGTGGTTTGTCCCGATTATTCCTTTTTATTGCTGAATAGCATCTGGTGGATATATAAATTACTATTTACCTATCCATTCCATTTTAAATGCGTGTGTGGGTTATTTCTAGTTGGGGCCTTTTCCAAGCAAAGCCTGATGCGAAGAGCTGACTCCTTGGAAAAGACTCTGGTGCTGGGAAAGATTGAAAGCAGGAGGAGACAGAGGACGAGATGGTTGGATGGCATCACCGACTTACGGACATGAGTTTGAGCAAACTCTGGAACTTTGTGATGGACAGGGAAGCCTGGCATGCTGCAGTCCTTGGGGCTGCAGAGTCAGATACGACTGAGCAACTGAACTGAACTGAATTGTCAAGCAAAGCCACCAAAGACTACTCTTGTTTTAAAATATAGTACCTTGGTGGATATGCTAGATCACAGGGTAAGTCTACGTCTAATTTTGGTAGATAGTACCCAACTGATTTTAAAAGTGGTTTTAAGTATTACACTCCCAGTAGCAGGGCATGAGAATTCTCTCTGTGTTTCTTAATATACTTAAATAACAGTTGGAGAAGGCAATGGCACCCCACTCCAGTACTCTTGCCTGGAAAATCCCACGGATGGAGGAGCCTGGTAGGCTACAGTCCATGGGGTCGCTAAGAGTCGGACATGACTGAGCGACTTCACTTTCTCTTTTCACTTTCATGCATTGGAGAAGGAAATGGCAACCCACTCCAGTGTTCTTGCCTGGAGAATCCCAGGGATGGGGAAGCCTGGTGGGCTGCCGTCTATGGGGTCACACAGAGTCGGACACGACTGAAGTGACTTAGCATAGCATAGCATATGCCAGACAGGGGGCTTCCCAGGTAGCTCAGTGGCAAAGAATTTGCCTGCCAATACAGAAGACACAGGAGATGCGGGTTCGATTCCTGGGTAGGCAAGATTCCCTGGAGGAGGAAATGGCAATGCACTCCAGTATTCTTGCCTGAAAAATTCTATGGACCGAGGAGCCTGGTGGGCTGCAGTCCATTGAGTTGCAAAGAGTTGGACATGACTAAGCACACATACATGTCACGTCATATGCCAGATATATTAAGTGCTTTATAAATATTGACTTTTTAAATTTTTAAATAAACCTATCAAGTAGGTTCTATTACTATCCTAATTTACAGGAGAGAAAATTATAGCATAGAGAGGCTAATTTACTTGCCCACAGTTGTACAAATAGTGAGACTCCAGGAGCTGTGATTCAAATTCAGATAACTAGCTCCAGTTAGCAACCCCTCACCCACTCTGTGTTTTGTGATTGAAAATGCATGTAACCTATAAAAACTGATTATCTTATAGGTTTTTTTAAACTATTTGAATAACATTAGGTAAGATGGTCATCTCACATGCAAGTAAAATAATGCTCAAAATTCTCCAAGCCAGGCTTCAGCAATACGTGAACCATGAAATTCCTGATGTTCAAGCTGGTTTTAGAAAAGGCAGAGGAACCAGAGATCAAATTGGCAACATCCACTGGATCATGGGAAAAGCAAGAGAGTTCCAGAAAAACATCTATTTCTGCTTTATTGACTATGCCAAAGCCTTTGTGTGGATCACAATAAACTGGAAAATTCTGAAAGACATGGGAATACCAGACCACCTGATCTGCCTCTTGAGAAATCTGTATGCAGGTCAGGAAGCAACAGTTAGAACTGGTCATGGAACAACAGACTGGTTCCAAATAAGAAAAGGAGTATGTCAAGGCTGTATATTGTCACCCTGTTTATTTAACTTCTATGCAGAGTACATCATGAGAAACGCTGGACTCGAAGAAACACAAGCTGGAATCAAGATTGCTGGGAGAAATATCAATAACCTCAGATATGCAGATGACACCACCCTTATAGCAGAAAGTGAAGAAGAACTAAAAAGCCTCTTGATGAAAGTGAAAGTGGAGAGTGAAAAAGTTGGCTTAAAGCTCAACATTCAGAAAACGAAGATCATGGCATCCGGTCCCATCACTTCATGAGAAATAGATGGGGAGACAGTGGAAACAGTGTCAGACTTTATTTTGGGGGGCTCCAAAATCACTGCAGATGGTGACTGCAGCCATGAAATTAAAAGACGCTTACTCCTTGGAAGGAATCTTATGACCAACCTAGATAATATTTAAAAGAAGAGACATTACTTTGCCAACAAAGGTCCGTCTAGTCAAGACTATGGTTTTTCCTGTGGTCATGTATGGATGAGAGAGTTGGACTGTGAAGAAGGCTGAGCGCTGAAGAATTGATGCTTTTGAACTGTGGCGTTGGAGAAGACTCTTGGGAGTCCCTTGGACTGCAAGGAGATCCAACCGGTCCATTCTGAAGGAGATGAGCCCTGGGATTTCTTTGGAAGGAATGATGCAAAAGCTGAAACTCCAGTACTTTGGCCACCTCATGCGAAGAGTTGACTCATTGGAAAAGAGTCTGATGCTGGGAGGGATTGGGGGCAGGAAGAGAAGGGGACGACAGAGGATAAGATGGCTGGATGGCATCACTGACTTGATGGACGTGAGTCTGAGTGAACTCCTGGAGTTGGTGATGGACAGGGAGGCCTGGCGTGCTGCGATTCATGGGGTTGCAAAGAGTCGGACACGACTGAGCGACTGATCTGATCTGAAGATGGAAATATATCCATCAGATTTAACCAAAATCTTCGCATAATAAGTGATAAGACTGAAAAATAAATTGGTGGTGTTGCTCAATCGCTAAGTCATGTCCGATTCTTTTTGACCCCATGAACTACAGCACACAAGGCTTCCCTGTCCTTCACTATCTCCTGGAGTATATAAGTATGATTTAGCAACCCAGCTAATGGAGCAGTTCTTCCATTTAAATTCCCATATCTTTGTGAGCTCTTTTCAGAGAGCCTTTAAATAAACTGAACATAAAAGCAGACATCTGTGTTGCTGTATCACAAAATGTTGAACCAAGTTTTAAAAGATAATGTTGTTGTTGTTCAGTCGCTAAGTTGTGTCCGACTCTTTTTGACCTCATGGACCGCAGCACACCAGGCTCCTCTGTCCTCCACTGACTCCCAGAGTTTGCTCAAATTCTTGTCCATTGAGTCAGTGATGCTATCTAATCATCTCATCCTCTGTTGGTTTCTTCCCCTTTTGCTTTCAATCCTTCCCAGCATCAGGGCCTTTTCCACTGTGTCAGCTCTTTGCATCAGGTGGCCAGAGTATTGGAGCTTCAGGATCAGTCCTTCCAATGAATATTCAGGGTTGATTTCTTTTAGGATGGACTGATTTGATCTCCTTGCAGTCCATGGGACTCTCAAGCATCTTCTCCAACACCACAGTTCAAGAGCATCAATTCTGCAGTGCTCAGCCTTCTTTATGGTCCAACTTTCACATCCATACATGACCACTAAAAAACCCAGAGCTTTGATTGCCTTGCCCTTTATTGGCAAAGTGATATCTCTGCTTTTTAATATGCTGTCTGGGTTTGTCATAGCTTTCCTTCCAAGGAGCAAGCGTCTTTGAATTTCATGGCTGCAGTCACTATCCACAGTGATTTTTGGAGCCCAAGAAAATATAATCTGTCACTTTTTCCCCTTTGACCTGCCATCAAGTGACGGGACCAGATGCCATGATCTTAGTTTGTTCATTAAGCATATTCAATTGTTATTCTCCGTAAAAGATTTGTTGGCAATAACATTCTAGACAAAAGTATATTTTGTATTATTAGTAATACATTTTAAAAAGATTTTTTTATGTGATTTACTTTATCCTTATCCCATCTATTGAAAATTTTCCATTTCAATGTGTTTTACTGTGGTCACAATATATTAACAGTAATATATGCTAAAACTGAAACTCCGGTACTTTGGCCACGTCATGCGAAGAGTTGACTCATTGGAAAAGACCCTGATGCTGGGAGGGATTGGGGGCAGGAGGAGAAGGGGATGACAGAGGATGAGATGGCTGGATGGCATCACCAACTCAATGGACATGGGTTTGAGTGAACTCTGAAAGTTGGTGATGGACAGGGAGGCCTGGTGTGCTGCAGTTCATGGGGTTGCAAAGAGTCGGACACGACTGAGCGACTGAACTGAACTGAACTCATTTATAAAGATATTGGGGATGTACTCAAAATTCTTACAATAGGATGCTCAGTCAAAAAGTTTAGAGACTAACGATCTGGTGCCTGAGGCTGTGTCTTACAGAGGAAGCTTAGGATATCACAGTGGAGTCCTGGTCTGCCAGGAAGCAGAACAGGATGCTGGGCTAGCTGGTGCTGCAAGGGCGGCTGTGAGAGAGGAAGTAAGGGTGAGATAGGAGAAGGTAACACAGATAAACCGCAGACCTACTTGCCTAGAAATCAGCCCAGTAAAAAATGTATTTGTATTGTACTAACTAATCTAGTGAAAGATAAACGTTTGCAAATTTACACAAAAATCACAGAATTCAAGATTAGCTTTTTCTTTTTTCTTAAACCACCAGAGCTTGCACTACTTCACATAAGTAATGCAAGCAAAGTCAGGTAGCAGAGTCAGTAACCATACACTCAGTCTTGAGAAAAGTTGATGTTCCTCTTTTTATTACCTGGATAACTCTTCTCAGAGAAACAGGCAGCAGTTTTCTTCTAAATTTTTGGATCTCTTCTAAACTACAAGGCTGTAATATCATTCATTCTGTTTGGAGAAGCTGAAGTGAGAATCCGTACCATGTATATACAAAAGCCAACTACTGTAAGCTCTTTCAGAAAAGGTCTAAGATGTTCATTTGTGTGTGTGTTTGAACGTATCTATTCATCTGTGTTATTGTGCCCAATCATGTTTTTCAAACAATTGTTCTGTTTTCAGTTAAACTGTTGCTTTAAAAATGCCAGAACATATATTTCTTGGAATCAGGGTTGCCTCTCTCTTAGCAGCACTTTTCAAAGGTTTGAACTTCAAAGAAACCTGAGTTTTTGGCCCTTACTATGCCTGCTCTTCAGCTTCTTGAGCATTACTGGTTGGGGCATAGACTTGGATTACTGTGATATTGAATGGTTTGCCTTGGAAACGAACAGATATCATTCTCTCATTTTTGAGATTGCATCCAAGTACTGCATTTCAGATTCTTTTGTTGACCATGATGGCTACTCCATTTCTTCTGAGGGATTCCTGCCTACAGTAGTAGATATAATGGTCATCTGAGTTAAATTCACCCATTCCAGTCCATTTTAGTTCGCTGATTCCTAGAATGTGGACATTCACTCTTGCCACCTCTTGTTTGACCACTTCCAATTTGCCTTGATTCATGGACCTGACATTCCAGGTTCTTATGCAATATTGCTCTTTACAGCATCGGACCCTGCTTCTATCACGAGTCACATCCACAGCTGGGTATTCTTTTTGCTTTGGCTCCATCCCTTCATTCTTTCTGGAGTTATTTCTCCACTGATCTCCAGTAGCATATTGGGCGCCTACTGACCTGGGAAGTTCCTCTTTCAGTATCCTATCATTTTGCCTTTTCATACTGTTCATGGGATTCTTAAGGCAAGAATACTGAAGTAGTTTGCCATTCCCTTCTCCAGTGGACCACATTCTGTCAGATCTCTCCACCATGACCCGCCCATCTTGGGTTGCCCCACGGGCATTGCTTAGTTTCATTGAGTTAGACAAGGCTGTGGTCCTAGTGTGATTAGATTGACTAGTTTTCTGTGAGTATGGTTTCAGTGGATCATTCTAGTGGCTCAGACGGTAAAGCATCTGTCTACTGTGCAGAAGACCCAGGTTCGATCCCTGGGTTGCGAAGATCCCCTGGAGAAGGAAATGGCAGCCCACTCCAATATTCTTGCCTGGAAAATCCCATGGATCTCGGAGCCTGGTAGGCTTCCATCCATGGGGTCGCAAAGAGTCGGACACGACTGAGCAACCTCACTTCACTTTCACTTTCTTTTCAGTGTGTCTGCCCTCTGATGCTCTCTTGCAACACCTACCATCTTACTTGGGTTTCTCTTGCCTTGGGAGTGGGGTATCTCTTCACGGCTGCTCCAGCAAAGCGCAGCTGCAGCTCCTTACCTTGGACGAGGGCTATCTCCTCACCGCCGGCCTTCCTGACCTTCAATGTGAGATGGCTCCTCTAGGCCCTCCTGTGCCTGTGCAGCCACCTCTCCTTGGAAGTGGGGTTGCTCCTCCCAGCCGCCGCCCCTGGCCTCAGGGCTTTATTGACTATGCCAAAGCCTTTGACTGTGTGGATCACAATAAACTGTGGAAAATTCTGAAAGAGATGGGAATACCAGACCACCTGATCTGCCTCTTGAGAAATCTCTATGCAGGTCAGGAAGCAACAGTTAGAACTGGATATGGACCAAAAGACTGGTTCCAAATAAGAAAAGGAGTACGTCAGGGCTGTATATTGTCACCATGCTTGTTTAACTTCTATGCACAGTACATCATGAGAAACGCTGGACTCGAAGAAACACAAGCTGGAATCAAGATTGCTGGGAGAAATATCAATAACCTCAGCTATGCAGATGACACCACCCTTATGGCAGAAAGTGAAGAGGAACTAAAAAGCCTCTTGATGAAAGTGAAAGTGGAGAGTGAGAAAGTTGGCTTAAAGCTCAACATTCAGAAAACGAAGATCATGGCATCCGGTCCCATCACTTCATGGGAAATAGATGAGGAAACAGTGTCAGACTTTATTTTTCTGGGCTCCAAAATCACTACAGATGGTGACTGCAGCCATGAAATTAAAAGACGCTTACTCCTTGGAAGGAATGTTATGACCAACCTAGATAGCATATTGAAAAGCAAAGACATTACTTTGCCAACAAAGGTCCGTCTAGTCAAGGCTATGGTTTTTCGTGTGGTCATGTATGGATGTGAGAGTTGGACTGTGAAGAAGGCTGAGCGCTGAAGAATTGATGCTTTTGAACTGTGTTGCTGGAGAAGACTCTTGAGAGTCCCTTGGACTGCAAGGAGATGCAACCAGTCCATTCTGAAGGAGATGAGCCCTGGGATTTCTTTGGAAGGAATGATGCAAAAGCTGAAACTCCAGTACTTTGGCCACCTCATGCGAAGAGTTGACTCATTAGAAAAGACTCTGATGCTGGGAGGGATTGGGGGCAGGAGGAGAAGGGGACGACAGAGGATGAGATGGCTGGATGGCATCACTGACTCGATGCACGTGAGTCTGAGTGAACTCTGGGAGTTGGTGATGGACAGGGAGGCCTGGCGTGCTGCGATTCATGGGGTTGCAAAGAGTTGGACACGACTGAGCAACTGAACTGAACTGAACTGATGCCTGCTGTGCTATTTGGCCCTGGGGGAAAAATATGTAAATATCATAATCAAGCATATTGATTGTGTGATTTATTTATGCATAATATCTTGTGGAGTTTTCCATGTGTAGACCTACAGAAATATAGGATATTAAATTTGAATGGTGTAATATTTTGTTGCTAGCCCTCCTTTTTGCAGAACTGAAATATTTTAAAAAATTGATTGTTTTCAATATTCCTATCATCTGTCTCCAGTTTTAACTGGAGAAGTTATGCAGTTTCCAGTGGTAAATCCCTAAGTCTTCCTCATCTCTTGTACTCCTTTTATTTGATCTGTTCAGGTGCGTGCATCCCTGCCTAGGCCATCCACTAGGCATCCTAATAGGAGCATTTCACAAGCATGCTTTCATAGACACATTCTCCTATTTCATTCAACAGCTAGCACAAGCTGCTTAACATGACTTCTGCTCTCATGCAGTACTGCTGATCATTATTTTTCTAGAAACTTGCTTTATACTTTCCACTTTTGTGTCTGTGACCCTGTCTGCAATTAAACACTTTTTATGGTAAACAACAATTGAAATTTTCTTAGTGATATTTTTTCTGAGGCAAGCCCTACTGATACCATTAAGTTAGCAACTTGTATTCTTGGGAAATAGTCCATTTGGCGTTATAACAGATCATTCAACTTATCTGAAGTATGTTATTTTCTCTTCCTTTGATTCCTGCTTCTGTCACTTTTTCCAGAGATCCCTGCGGACACATTTTTACTAGCATTGCTCTCCACACTCCTTTTTTAGAGCTGCTTCAATTTAAAAAGTCTAAATCTGGGACTGGAGAATTATTATTGATGAGTATTGTCTCCTCTCACCTTTAAATTAAAACATCTGGACTTGTGTGATTATCATCATCTCTCCAGCTGTGCTTCCAGTTTCTCCCCTATCTTGCCCCTCAGAATTTCTGGCTACAGCGGGGGATGGTCCCCGCTGTAGCCAGATCCAACCCCCTTTTCAACCAATAGGTTCCTTCTACAGGGCAAACACAGTTTCTGCTAATGCAGAGTCTTGTCTCACATGCTTCGTCAAGATGTTCTAGTGTTACAAGCTCCTTACCAGTTACAGCTAGAGTGAGACCAGGCAATTCAATCTACATTAAATGGCATTCACATCTTCCTCCGTGAAGTGATAAACGGGAAGCTAAAAGCAAAGTCAGTTCTGGATTAATCCCAGTGGCAAGCAGAGCCTCTCAAATTTTCCACTGAATATCCCCAAAATGAGAGGTAGAGTAAAGCCCTAATATTCCCAATGCCTAACCTGCCACCCAGGTAATGGCATAAGTTGCCCATCATAAGCCCAGGATTTTTTTTTTTTTTTTTTTTTTTGTCTTCTCAAACGTTGTCCTTAAACCACAGTATATTGTTGTTGATTTAATATAAAGGTAATAGTTAAATTACTTGGCACCAGCTAAAATGAAAAGATAGGCCTTGTTTACATTATGACTTAAAGAGAATTTATGAAATCTTAAAGAGAATTTATGAAATTCTGAGGGGCAAGAAAACTCTAGTGAAATCTAGAAAGCAACATTTTTTTTGAACTGATTAGTTAAGAAACTGTATTTTTGTGGGTCAACAGAAACAAAAGAATAATCAGTATTTGTAACTGGAATGTTTACCACATTGGGAAAGATCTTGTTCTTATGGGTCATTATGTCAAACTCTTCAGAATTGTGAGAAAGGTCGATGGCTCTGTGAACAAAAAGAATGAGACACTCAGAAATGTACAACCCTGGCATAATGCAAGAAGCAGTGAAGTATAGCATAATATAAAAAATACAAAACAGACACAAAAGCAGAGTTTGTTTTGTTTCGTTACACATGTTTTAGTACTCACTAGCTGTAGCCTTGAAATGGAACAGTCTGTTACTAGGTTGCTACACATGAACAGTCACAAACTGTACACAATTTGTAACTCCCCAGGCTGGACTCTAGAATTAGGAGGCATTTTCTGCCAGTGCTTTTTATTAACTCACTGTGATTTCTAATAAATTACCCAGTTCTCTTGCATTAATGATGATTACAACAATGTTTTGCTAACAACTCCACCATGAGCTCAAAGATTTTTTTTATTGTAGGAGGACAGATTGATTTAAATAGAGTCACTGTTCTAAACCACCATGCTAGAAATGTCACAAGGAGAGGCCAGCTGGGTTGCTCAAGTTGGCCTCAGAATGACATTGCCTCAGTCGAGTCACATTTTCCAGGGCTCATTCCTTGGTTTTTGCAAGTCCAGACGCTTTATTTTGTTAGGGTGTCCAGAGTTGATCATACGCAAGGGTTGAAAGTTGTGCTAACCCAATGCACAAGAGGCCAGTGTGTAAACTATTTATTCATTTATAATCACAAGGTTAACTAGCAATGGGCCTGGAAATCTAGGATATGTGGCCAGCATTTTCTTTTCCCTTTAGGTAAATCTACATGGGAAGCCCTTCGTTACCTTCTCAGTTCAATAGACATCTATAAAGCACCTAAGGTACAGGACCTTTTGATACCAAGAAGTTTACACTTTAATTAGAATTATGGCAGCATTAAATTGTGTATGGAGACATTATTTTCCAGAGCAAACTGCAGTAAGTGAATGTATGCCTTGATCGGTTTTCTAAAGTTCTATCTTCTGATTGACAGCTTTCAGCCCTTTGAAAGTAAAACTGTTAGTCGCTCAGTTGTGTCTGACTCTTTGCGACCCCATAGACTGTAGCCTGCCAGGCTCCTCTGTCCATGGGATTCTCCAGGCAAGAATTCTGGAGTGGGTTGTCATGCCCTCCTCAAGAGGATCTTCCCGACCCAGGGGTTGAATTCAGGTCTCCTGTGTTATAGGCAGATTCTCTACCTTCTGAGCCCCCAGGGAAGCCCAAAGGACTGACAGCTGTCTGCATGATGGGATTAGCTGTGAAGATTATCCAGCAGCCATTCACAATTTTGTTGTTGTTCAGTTATTCAGTCGTGTCCAACTCTTTGTGCCCCCATGGGTGCAGCGCACCAGGCTGCCCTGTCCCTCACCATCTCAGAGTTTGCCCAACTTCATGTCCACTGAGTCGGTGATGCCATCTAACCATCTCATCCTCTGTCCCCCTCCTCTCCTCATACTTTCAATCTTTCCCAGCATCAAGGTCTTTTCCAATGAGTCAGCTCTTGAGAATCATGGAATTCTCAAAGGCACCATATTCACAGCCACCTTCTAAGTATGCTTCTTAACCAATACTTCAAAGGAACTTGATAACCTGCTGAACAGGTATGCAAACAACTGTGTATAATACACCTGTATTTTATACTTATAGATTCTCATATCAAGGAGTAACCTAAAAACTTGGAGTCTTCCAGAGCCAATCTGGACCCCATCACCTCCCACTACTCAATAGAAGGGCATTTCTCAGGCAAATTCTTCTTAAAAACTTTATAGCCAGTTTAACCCAACATGCCCTGTTTCCTGATATCCTTATTATGGGCCCAACTGTACCTTATCCTGATCATCTAGGTTTGCCCATATTTTGCTTTGTACAGAAAGTTTTCAGTTCACCTTGTGGAATTCCAATCTGAGTGGAGGAGGAGAACCAGACCATTACTTCTCCATCCTCCTAAAGAATTTCTGTTCTCTGAGATCCAAGAGAAACCAAACTCCCACTTCTCTCTCTTTCTCCTATTGCTGTCCCCGGGTGGCTAAATTTTACTGCAGAAAACCACAAAACTCTGCAGATTAATGGTGCTACAAATTCATGGTCTCCATTCTTCAATCAGGCATTCGGTACTGCCTGGCAAACGTAGTTGATGCTGTTGTTTTCCAAAGTAGTCCAAGCCTTCTCACTGTCCACCACCTCTTCATCAGGGAGAAAAAGGAAGCATCTGGTGGGGAACTGTCTCAGCTTCCCACTGCTAAGCTGACAAATTTACATGCAGCTACATACATCCTTTTCTTTCTCCTTCAGTCCCAGTGCAGTAAATATCCTTTATCTTACTCAAGGCTCGTTGCTTTGGTGGTGGGGTGTTGGCGTCCCCTTTTGACACCAGAGGGACTGCTCTGTCTGTGTCCCTTTTCTTCTCCTGTCTTCACCGTTTACCTCTCTACTCTTCTTTACTCTCAGCACTTGTTAATAAACACGTCCAAATCTCCAGGTACTATTCTTTCTTCCCCCTCTGGCTGGAAGCAACTTTAAAAAAAAAAAAAGCTTTGAGTTCTGAGATACTTAGTTCTCTAATTTGTCAGGACTTGTATACTGTCTATAATAAACTTTCTAATGTTTTAAAGAGACTCATTTTAAGTGCTACAAACTTGCTCACCTGGAAAATGACTGTGACTGTTAGAATTCATATATTATAAAAGTTCTTATGGTTAAATGTTGTTTTCTTCCTTAAACTTTTAAATTATGAAATCTATAAAAAAGTACAAAACATAGATGTATAGTTAATGGATAACTATAAGACAAACAGTCATTTAGTCAACATTCTAATAAGGAAATACCCCCAACCCATGAATCCCTTCTGGATCCTTTTACCTTCTCACCCTTCAGAAGGTGACCACTTTTCTGAATTTTATGGTAATGATTTGTAAGCTTTTTTTTTTTTTTTTTTTTTAATGAGTTTAACTTTGCCCGAGGCCTGCTCGTCTCTTACCTCCACCTTGCTCTGGATGCTGGAAACCTAGCTTGTGTAAACTATATCCATAGGCTCCTTTTCCTTTCTGCCTTTTAGTTGCATTTAGTCAATGGGAAGATCAGAGGGAGCAGAATGAGAAAAGATATATCCCTTCCCTGGCTTCTCCTACAGCATCTCTCCAAGGGCTCACTGGGCTCGTTTCAGTCCCTGGGGTTAGCCAGAGAAATAGAAACAACAGGATATGTAAGTGTGTGTGTATGCATATAAAAAATACTGCTGCTGCTACTGCTAAGTTGCTTCAGTCGTGTCCGACCCTGTGCGACCCCATAGACGGCAGGCAGCCCACCAGGCTCCCCCGTCCCTGGGGTTCTCCAGGCAAGAACACTGGAGTGGGTTGCCATTTCCTTCTCCAATGCATGAAAGTGGAAAGTGAAAGGGAGTCGCTCAGTCATGTATGACTTTTAGCGACCCCATGGACTGCATCCTACCAGGCTCCTCCGTCCATGGGATTTTCCAGGCAAGAGTACTGGAGTGGGATGCCATTGCCTTCTCCGATAAAAAATACTATATGTATATAAAAGAGAGAGATTTATTTGTTAAGGAATTGGACCACGTAGTTGTGGAGGCTTGATAAAAACAAAACCTTCACGTTAGGCCAGCTGACTAGAGACCTAGGGAAGAGAGTATATCAAGTCTAAAGGCCATTTGCTGGCAGACTTCCTTCTTAGGGGAAATCAGTCTTTGTTCTCTTAAGGCCTTCCATTCATTGGATGAGGCTCACCAATATTATGGAGGGTAATCATATAATACAACCCTTATGCAGAAAGCAAAGAAGAACTAAAGAGCCTCTTGATGAAGGTAAAAGAGGAGATTGAAAAAGCTGGCTTAAAACTCAACATTCAAAAACCTAAGATCGTGGCATCTGGTCCCATCACTTCATGACAAATAGATGGGGAAACAATAGAAACAGTGACAGACTTTATTTTCTTGGGCTCCAGAATCACTGCAGATGGTGACTGAAGCCATGAAATTAAAAGATACTTGCTCCTTGGAAGAAAAGCCATGACAAACCTAGACAGCATATTAAAAAGTAGAGACATTACTTTACCGACAAAGGTCCATCTAGTCAAAGCTTTGGTTTTTCCAGTAGTCATGTATGGATGTGAGAGCTGGACTATAAAGAAGGCTGAGCGCCAGAGAACCGATACTTTTGAAGTGCAGTGTTGGAGAAGACTCTTGAGAATCCTGTGGACTGCAAGATCAAACCAGTCCATCCTAAAGGAAATCCGTCCTGATTATTTGTTGGAAGGACTGATGCTGAAGCTGAAGCTCCAATACTTTGGCCACTTGACACCAAGAGCTGACTCACTAGAAAAGACACTGATGCTGGGAAAGATTGAAGGCAGGAGAAGAGGACAACAGAGGATCAGATGGTTGGGTGGCATCACGGACTCAATGAACATGAGTTCAAGCAAACTCTGGGAGATAGTGAAGGACAGGGAAGCCTCAGTCAGTTCAGTCGCTCAGTCATGTCCGACTCTTTACGGCCCCATAGACTGCAGCACACCTGATTTCCCTGCGCTAAGTGCCCTAATTTTTGGCTTTGATCCTGGGACAATTACAGTTACCAAAACATGTAATGATTATCAGTGATAATGTAGGGCAGTTGCTAAGGTCAGACACAAAGTTTTGAAAATCTCTATTGCAACTCCTTCACTTTACTGATTAATAAATTTGAGCTGAGGGATTAAGTGATGGTGGTTCCTACAGGTGGTCAGATCAGGCCTGACACTAATATCCCAGGGTCCCTTGACTTTTAATCTTAGGATTCCCATATTCACATCACATCATGTTACCACATTATTTTTTATGATTTTTCCAAAATTATTATTGGTGTGATTTAACAAAAAAACTTGATGCTTTAGGTGGGGGAATGGATTGAGGGTGAAGAAACGTCTGAAAACTAAAGGTTACTGAGTTGCCAAAATTTGAAAAGGTGTTAGCTTTGGGGATTAAATCTTTCTTCTGATACTGTTGCTAGGCTTTCTCCCTAAAAACCATCGTCCCTTTTCTTCAAAATGATGTCTGACAGGACCCCTATCCCTTGGGCCTGCAGTTTTCATCACAAATGAAGTCAGGCACATTCACCACCATTTGCTCTTCTCCACCAGCAGATCCAGACACCTGGGCCTGAGTGTCTGAGATTTTAGGCAGAACAGTCCTCTGGGATGGCACTCAGCCCCCAAGGACATACAAAGTTGGGGAGGAAAAAGGTCTTAGAGGAGAGGCCAAGACAACCTCTGCTAGCTGCCTGTGCCATATCCGGCTCTGGGCAGGCTCCCTTTGCACAGACCCTGAGGACTGGAATTCCCAACTCCAGGGGTTCTTGAACCTCCTGGAAGCTGGCAACTGGACTCTGTCCCAGGTTTCCTCATCCCAGGCCTGGCTTCACTCCGATGCGTGGACATCACACGTTGCAGCCTGTGCTGTGGGAACTGGCCCAGGTCGCTCCCATCACAGACATGGAAGGGGGCGCAGGCAGGTATTGGGGTGCCCCTTGCAGCCGGGCTGCAGTGGAAATGACGGCTGCAGCCAGGAGGCCAGCGAGGGCTCCAACGGGCTGCTGCGGTAGTGTCTGCACGCCCAGGTGGGTGGGGCGGCCTCCACTGGGCACCTGACCTGCAGATGCTCAAGGGGCGCCCAGAGCCCCGCAGCCCCCTGTGTAGCCTGCCCTTCCAGGAGAGCGGGTCCAGGTAAGGACAGTGCTCAGCGCAGTGGGCGCAGGAGCCGACTCCCCAAGAGCAGTCCTGTTGATGATGGAGAGAGAAAGAGATCTTTATTCTGTATACTGGGGCAAGGATGAAAATTGAACCAAGACAGTGTGAGTTATGGAGAATTACACCATGAGCCTGAAGGTAAACTCTAAGCAAAATAAAGCTGAAAGTAAAAAAGTTGCTCAGTTACTCTTTGCAACCCCATGGACTGTACAGTCCATGGAATTCTCCAAGCCAGAACACTGGAATGGGTAGCCTTCCCTTCTTCAGGGGATCTTCCCCACCCATGGATGGAACCCAGGTCTCCCGTGTTGCAGGTGAATTTTTACAAACTGAGCCACAAAGAAAGGCCAAGAATACTGGAGTGGGTATCCTATCTCTTCTCCAGCAGCTCTTCCCAACCCAGGAATTGAACTGGGGTCTCCTGCATTGCAGGCGGATTCTTTACCAACTGAGCTATCAGGGAAGCCCTACAGAATAAAGGTGCTGAGTTAAAAAAACAACAACAACTTACTGATTTTGCCCCAGAGATGAAGCAATGACTGTATGAGGGGGCGTATGCCCTTGACTTAGTTGTTTTTCTCTTCTCACAGGTGTGCTTCCTTGACATTCCATAAAGTGGTGGCCCAGTCTTCTCAGTTTATACACGGCTCAGTTTCACTTGTTACAGTACAGTATAGTATAGTTATTACTGCACAGGATGACCCATTCATTTGCTGTGTCTTCTCCTACTGTAATACAAGCTCTATGAGAGCGGCGATCCCACCTGTTTCACTTACCACTGCCTCCAGTTTCTTGCACAGTGTCTGATGTGTTTACCAAACAAAAGTTTTTCAGACTTTGGCCTCCCAGAGTTGACACCCTTTCTCATGCTTGCATAGAGACTTTGTGTTACTGCTTTTATAATATTTTATTATAATTGTCTTTCAAACTGTTTTATATTACCCGCGACAAGGACTTTTCTTGTTCATGTTTGTGTCACAGGTCCCTGGTATACAGTGGACACTCAGATTTTGATTGAAAAGGTTAAAGCTGTCCATAATAGAATTTCCGATATATAAATCTTTTCCTAAACTTCTTAGACCATCTTAGAGTATTCCTCCTATTGTTATTGTCTCCTTTTTCTTTCTGCTCTTGAAAGTCACTCACTCCAACTAAGAGAGGCAGTATGTTGAAGAGAATTCAAAATTTTGAAAACAGAATCTAGACAAGAGTCTTTTCCCTGCCAGTTCCTCAGTGGAGATACTTTTAAAATTCCTCAGAGCTTGATTCATCAAGCTAGTACAGAGATAAAGAATCCGCCTGCCAATGCAGGAGATGTAAGAGATCCAGGTTCAATTTCGGCTTGGCAAGATTCCCTGGAGTGGAAATGGCCACCCACTCCAGTGTTCTTGCCTGAAAAACTCCATGGACAGAGAAACCTGGCAGGCTACATTATATGGGGTTGCAAAGAGTCTGACACAGCTGAGCAGTTGAGTACACGCACACAGATAGACATACTAGAACTTATGTATGGCCCACAAAATCATTCTGTTTTCTGTCTTTAAATAGAATCTGAAGAAATAATCTGGCTTTACTACATCCTTTAAAAGAAAAACAAAGCTTGCTTTTCCAATCTTTTAACTGCCTAGATAATGCATTTTAGGTATGTTTAATTTGGGGTTTTATCAACTTGTTTGTGTGAAAATTGAGTACTAACTGCAAACTGATGGTGATGGTTTAGTCACTAAGAAATGTCTCTCTTGTGACCCCATGGGCTGTAGCCCACCAGGCTCCTCCGTCCATGGGATTCTCCAGGCAAGAATACTGGAGTGGGTTGCCATTTCCTTCTCCAGGGGATCTTCCTGACCCAGGGATCAAACTCAGGTCTCCCGCATTGCAGACAGATTTTTTCCCAGCTGAGCCACAAGGAAAGGCCAAGAATATAGGAGTGGGTAGCCTATTCCTTCTCCAGTGGATCCTCCTGATCCAGGAATCAAACCCAGGTCTCCTGCATTACAGGTGGATTCTTTACCAACTGAGCTATGAGGGAAACCACCAACTACAAACTGGGCAGATGCAATTTAAGTCATTGGTCGAGGGGACTTCATTTTAAAATAAAGGGCACTGTTATTATAAGTATTATCTATAGTCTTCATTGTTTAGAACTATAGGCAATTTATTATGCTTTTAATTTGTAAGAATTATTTTTGTACAAGTTACCTTAGATATACTTAAAAGGATTAGTTGGTGCTGACTGAAAACCAGTGTTGTCTCATGGCAAATTTAGATAAATTTGCACATGGTGAATTACATCTTGTCTGGGCTCAGCTCTAAAGAAATGTCATCAACTTGCTGTAGATGTGTTGGGCCAAAGAAAGAGTGGAAAGCATTCTTTCAGATCAGATCGGATCAGTCGCTCAGTCATGTCCGACTCTTTGCGACCCCATGAATTGCAGCGCACCGAAGGCAATGGCACCCCACCCCAGTACTTTTGCCTGGAAAATCCCATGGACGGAGGATGCTGGTAGGTTCCAGTCCATGGGGTCGCTAGGAGTCGGACACGACTGAGCGACTTCACTTTCACTTTTCACTTTCATGCATTGGAGAAGGAAATGGCAACCCACTCCGGTGTTCTTGCCTGGAGAATCCCAGGGATGGGGGAGCCTGGTAGGCTTCCGTCTGTGGGGTCGCACAGAGTCGGACACGACTGAAGCGACTTAGCAGCAGCAGCAGGCCTCCCTATCCATCACCAACTCCCAGAGTTCACTGAGACTCACGTCCATCGAGTCAGTGATGCCATCCAGCCATCTCATCCTCTGTCGTCCCCTTCTCCTCTTGCCCCCAATCCCTTCCAGCATCAGAATCTTCTCCAATGAGTCAACTCTTCGCATGAGGTGGCCAAAGTACTGGAGTTTCAGCTTTTGCATCTTCCTTCCAAAACCCAGGGCTGTCTCCTTCGTGGCTGGCTCTCCTTCGTCACTCTCAGGTCTTCTAAAACATCAATCATTCTTCCTCCCTCTCCCTCTCACTCCTAAAAGACATAGCATTGACTAGGTGAACTGTGTGGTCTTTCTTCTTCCGGTGTGTTTTTGGGGTCACATCTGTATGATTGGCCTCTACCTTTCACTTTTCCATTTCCCTGTGTGGGACGCTTCTTGTTTATTTTTCTCTCCTTCACTTCCGGCTTTTAGTTCCCTTCTCTAGGTGGGTCATCTCTTTCTCTTCTTTCTTGGAGGGTGAAAAACTTAATCTTTTCCTTTTGACTCTCTTGCTTCTTGATTGGGTGTCTTCCCTTAATTTTTGATCCACATCAAAGGCTTGGCATAGTCAATAAAGAAAAGTTCTGACTCTTCTTTTCTACCAGCGGGGGCTTTGATCTCTGGTCCTCTGCCTTGCAGCTGATCAGTTCTTCTGGCCTGGCTTATGAGACTACTAGTGTGTGAGTGGGCGGGGAGGGCTTCTTTGCTTCCTTTCTTTGGGATTGGAATGAAACTGCCTTTCCTGTGGCCCTGCTGAGTTTCATTCTGGCATTTGGTGGCACTTTCAACATCATCTTTCGTTTTGCTCCACTGATTCCTACCTCCACTACTTTTTCGTAGTGATGCTTTCTAGCCCACTGACTTCGCATTCCAGGATGTCTGGCTCTAGGTCAGTGATCACTTATCTGGCGTGGCTCTTTTTGTACAGTTCTTCTTGTATTCTTCCATCTCTTCTTAATATCTTCTCTTCTGTTAGGTCCCTACCATTTCTTTCTTTAGTGTTTTATTTTAACGGACAGTTTTCTTTTTAACCTATGTAGACATGGAATGAAATTTTTTCTTTTTTATCTTGTTTGATATTTGCTTTGACAGGGGATCTGCTTAAGCATCTAGGCATTAAGCTGTACATTCTGTGACTACAGGGGAAGGGACAAAATACAAAATCTTCATTTTTAGTCATGCCTGGCAGACATTACAACATGAAGTAGATGAATCTGAGACTCTAACAAAGGCATGGACTATGGATACTTAAATGTGTTTAATATTGCTTTTCCTGAAAGGTTGCATTTTAGGTTGCCTATTTCCAAATGAAGATGTCTATCAAGAATGTAGCTTCAACTTATATTCTAGATTTTGAGGGCTGTAAGAGATAGTCTAAAATAGATTAAATAAATTTTTCGGCTAATAGATCTTTTATAAGAATTTTATCTTATATTGTACTTTTTTCTGTTATATAAATAAGTTGTAAAACATTCATTAATTCTGAGCAAGTTGCTATTGAAGAAATGGCTTTTTTTGGTCCATCAGATCGTCGACCAGTCGCTCAGTCGTGTCCGACTCTTTGCGACCCCATGATTGCAGCACACCAGGCCTCCCTGTCCATCACCAACTCCCGGAGGTCACTCAGACTCACATCCATCGAGTCAGTGATACCATCCAGCCATCTCATCCTCTGTTGTCCCCTTCTCCTCTTGCCCTCAATCCCTCCCAGCATCAGAGTCTTCTCCAATGAGTCAACTCTTCTCATGAGGTGGCCAAAATACTGGAGTTTCAGCTTGAGCATCATTCCTTCCAAAGAAATCCCAGGGCTGATCTCCTTCAGAATGGATTGGTTGAATCTCCTTGCAGTCCAAGGGACTCTCAAGAGTCTTCTCCAACACCACAGTTCAAAAGCATCAATTCTTCAGTGCTCAGCCTTCTTCACAGTCCAGCTCTCACATCCATACGTGGTCCATAGAAGATAGCAAATTGTTTGATTCTGTCCCACGGGATGTGAGTTCCAGTAGAGCAACTGTTTTCATCTATTTTATTCACTACCCTATCACATAATAGTTGTTTAATATTTAATGACTGAAGGATATACCCTTACCATTATTATTGGAATAACCTTAATGATAATTTTTTACCAAAGTTGTTACAGCAGTTTGTTCATTTCAAGGGTTATTTCCTTTCATTGTTTTTATTAAATATTGAGAAGATACATTTATAAATTGCTGCAAGAGATAAAGATTGTAATATTTTGACACCTGTACACATGATTAACTTTTAGAAAATATACACTGCCATTACTTTTGGAATCCTTGTATGTCCTTGTCCAATCCCATCTCTTCTTTCCTTCCTCAGAGGTCATAAGCATCATCCTAAATTTTGTGTTTATGATTCCCTTGTTTTTTCTCTATAGTTTTACCACACGTATGTGTACACCTAATACATTACTTAGTTTTGAGTGGTTTTCAACTTCATATAAGTGGAATCATGCTTGACTTTTTTTTTCCGTATCTTGCTTTTCCCATTCAAAATTACTGCATTACTGCGATTCATTCATTCATGATGTTGCATGTAGCTATAATTCATTCAGGTTTACTGCTGTAGAGTAACCATAATGGAGCTGTTATGATTTATTTATTAATTTTGTAGTTGAAGAATGGATGTTTGGGTGGTTCACGATTTTTTGATATTACAATTAGTGAAGCACTGAGCATTCACATGGCCTGAGTCCTCACTTGTAAAGCCCAAATAATAATGACAGAGGCCTTTGTAGTTCCTTCAAGCTGGCTTCTGTGTCCTCCTCATCAATTCAGTTCAGTTCAGTCCAACTGGACTGACTCTTGTGTCTCCAACTCTTTGCGACCCCATGGACTGCAGCATGCCAGGCCTCCCTGTCCATCACCAACTCCCAGAGTTTACCCAAAGTCATGTCCATTGAGTTGGTGATGCCATCCCACCATCTCATCCTCTGTCATTCCCTTCTCCTCCCACCTTCAATCTTTCCCAGCATCAGGGTCTTTTCCAATGAGTTAGCTCTTCGCCTCACATGGCCGAAGTATTGGAATTTCAGCTACAACATCAGTCCTTCCAATGAATATTCAGGACTGATTTCCTTTAGGATGGAGTGGTTGGATCTGCTTGCAGTCCAAGGGACTCTCAAGAGTCTTCTCCAACACCACAGTTCAAAAGCATCAATTCTTCGGCACTCAGCTTTCTTTAGAGTCCAGCTCTCATATCGATACATGACTACTGTAAAAACCATAGCCTTGACTAGATGGACCTTTGTTGGCAAAGTAATGTCTCTGCTTTTTAATATGCTGTCTAAGCTGGTCATAACTTTCCTTCCAAGGAGTGCCTTTTAATTTAATGGCTGCAATCACCATCTGCAGTGATTTTGGAGCCCAGAAAAATAAAGTCAGCGACCATTTCCACTGTTTCCCCATCTATTTGCCATGAAGTGATGGGACCAGATGCCATGATCTTTGTTTTCTGAATGTTGAGCTTTAAGCCAACTTTTTCACTCTCCTCTTTCACTTTCAAGAGGCTCTTTAGTTCTTCACTTTCTGCCATAAGGGTGGTGTCATCTGCATATCTGAGGTTATTGATATTTCTCCCAGCAATCTTGATTCCAGCTTGTCCTTCTTCCAGCCCAGCATTTCTCATGATGTACTCTGCATATAAGTTAAATAAGCAGGGTGACAATATACAACATTGACATACTCCTTTTCCTATTTGGAACCAATCTGTTGTTCCATGTCCAGTTCTAACTGTTGCTTTCTGACTTGCATACAGATTTTTCAAGAGGCAGGTCAGGTGGTCTGGTATTCCCATCTCTTTCAGAATTTTCTACAGTTTATTGTTATCCTTCTCATCAGTTCAGTTCAGTTCAGTTCAGTCGCTCAGTCGTGTCCAACTTTTTGCAATAGGGCCCCATTAATCTTCAAAAAGCTTTCTTCTTTTCTGGCCTGAGATCTCCCTGCTTCATCTTGTATTTCTGCTGATGCAGACTGCTATCAGCTATTTCTTCAGAGTCCTGGTTCCTAGTAGGAGGGTAGGGTATTTTAAAGCCTAGAATCTAAGTGGTGAAGGTGAAGTCGCTCAGTCGTGTCTGATTCTTTGCGACCCCATGGACTGTAGCCTACCATGCTTCTCCATCCATGGGATTCTCCAGGCAAGAATACTGGAGTGGGTTATCATTTCCTTCTCCAGGGGATCTTCCTGACCCAGGGATCAAACCCAGGTCTCCCGCATTGGAGGCAGACGCTTTAACCTCTGAGCCACCAGGGAAACCCCAGAATCTTGAGTGTTAGATGCGCCATTTTCTGGGGTGAGGGGGGCAGTGTTTCTAATGGTACTGCTAGAAAAAAGGTATTTTTAAAAATCATGAGTTTATGATGATCTTGTCGATTCTGTTTAACATTATGGTGTTTTACTTTGTTCTTTGATTTTTTTTTTAATTTCAGAGTTTTACTGTATTGCTCTAAAGGAACTGCAGGATGGTTATACAGTGTTCTCTTTCATTCAGTTTTGAAAATGTAAACTACTTGCTAATTCTTAAGAATACCTTTACCACCAGATTAGAACATTAAGTATAATAACCAATTTCTTAATAAATAAAGTCTCATAAATTAAAACACATTTAAAATAGTTTTAAATGCATTCTTCACAAGTAAGTCAGCATGTATTTTTGTACCATGTTCACTCATGCTTAAGAATTAAAGCAAGTATTACTGTGATGAAAATATGGGAAAATCTCTCATTCATGCAATATACAGGGATATTGTTTCAAGTTGAAGTGAAGAAAATCTGTCTTTTTTTAAAATGTACCCATATATAATCACCTACATGATAAAGAAACCTATGAAGTTTCCCAAAAGTCAGATATGTATTTTCAGTTCATCTGAAGCACCTGATTATCTACAACTAATTTATAACTAAATGGGATTTCGATAAAACAAAAATGAGCCCTATGAGTTCCTATAAACAAAAAGCTTCCAATGGACTAAGGACAGGAAATCATTAATGCAATCATTCCAAGGATTATGGTTGTTCCTTAAGGTACTTCCCTGGTGGCTCAGACGGTAAAGCGTCTGCCTACAATGAGGGAGACCTGGGTTCAATCCCTAAATTGGGAAGATCCTCTGGAGAAGGAAATGGCAACCCACTCCAGTATTCTTGCCTGGAAAATCCCATGGATGGAGGAGCCTGGTGGGCTACAGTCCATGGGGTTGCAAGGAATCAAACACGACTGAGCAACTTAACTTTCACTTTCACTTTAAGGAGTACAAGTTCAAACCTGTCAATACCAGAGGTATAGAGGTATCATTTTATATTAATTTACACATAATTCCATTTAAGTTCTGTATCAGAGTATAATATATGAAAAGGGCTCCCCTGGTGGCTCAGATGATAAAGAATCTACCTGCAGTATAAGAGATGCAAGCAACTCAGGTTCTATCCCTGGGTTGGAAAGATCCTTTGGAGAAGGGAATGGCAGCCCACTCCAATATGAAGTCTTTCCACAAGCAAAAAGAAGGGGGGATATTACTCAGCCCTCAAAAAGAATGAAATGATGCCATTTGAGACAACATGGAGAGACCTAGAGATCATCATACTCAGTGGAGTAAGTCACAGAATAAGACATGTATCATGTGATAACACATATGTGGAATGTTAAAATATGATATGAATACAAATGAACTTATTTATAAAATAGAAATAAACTCACAGACATAAAAAGCAAACTTATGGTTACCAAGGGGGAAGGGAAGGGAAGGGGTAAATTAGGAATTTAGGATTAACAAATACACACTACTATATATAAAACACTGGGCTTGTCAGAAATTTCATTCAGGTTTTTCTGTACTGGTATGAACTTTTTGATGAACCCAATAAATAAAAACAAGGGTCTTACTATATAGTACAGGGAGCTATATTCAATATCTTTTAATAGCCTATAATGGAAAATAATCTGAGAACTTGCATACACACACACATACAGATGAATCACTTCACTGTATAACTGAGACATTGAAATCAACTATACTTCAATTAAAAATGTAAAGCCACTCAAATCATTTGTAGGTCTTGTAGCCAATTTGATATGCAACTGATTTTTTTCCAATTTGTTTTCAATTTTTAGTTGGGGATTACTTTTTAGAAGTAAATATTTGAAAAAATTTACGTATATAGTCTTTTGATCTTTACTGCATTGTATGTTTTCACTTATGCATGTATTCATCAGTACTAAATCCATGAACTTGTACACTTTTTATCTTCTATTCGCATATATATATAGAATAATAGACTGCAGTTAATCTACTCAGTACTATTTAGCAACAAAAGTGTAAAGGAAAATCAAAGACAAGCGTTCTTAGTGTACCTATTTCCCTATAGAGCACATCTTAAATTCAGTTAATTACTTAGGTTCTGTCACTATCAAGGGAAGCTCAGTTAAAATGTAGTAGTTTGTACGTGGAGAAAACACATTTTCTTCCCACAGTGTTTAATAAACATTATTGTTTGTATGTAATGTATCTTAAGTGTTTTGCATTTATATTTCAGTTAATTGACTCTATGAAGACTTTGGTAGGGCTTCCCTGGTGGCTTAGAGGGTAAGGAATCCACCTGTAGTGCAGGAGACCTGGATTGGGAAGATCAGTCCCTGAATTGGGAAGATCCCCTGGAGAAGGGAAAGGCAACCCACCCAGTGTACTTGCCTGGAGAATTCCATGGGCAGAGGAGCCTTGCAGACTATTATAGTCTGTGGGGTCACAAAGAGTCAGACACAACTGAGTGACTCACACAGACACAGACACACACAGACTTTTTTTCCCAGTTTCATAATTTATTATATAAATTGAGTATCACACAATGAGTTCACATTAGCTTCTTCAAGCGTGGGAACTTAACAGATAATGTACAGTTCACAATCTGTTTATGTTGCTTTTACAGCTGGAGTTTTTTTAGACCTTAACTTGAAGTCTAAGAATATCAAAGCAATACCTCTGTATGTGGCCAGCACACAATTCATTCTCCCTGCGAGGGTGTAAGAGTTACAATATTTTTTGATACCGGTGAAACGGAACTAGGTTCTGCACCCCCGTGACTTCAGTCTTCCAAAAGGCTCAAACTCCACGTCCTGTGTCCTTCACAGTAAGCTGCTGCCCCTCAGTCCCTCTGGAAGATTCCACCTCCCCCTCACCCATTCAATCATTAACACGGACTTTGTTAATGATTAAAATTTTCATCCTGCCGAAGACATAAGTAACAAATTGCAGGAGGATTCTTTATCTGCTGAGCCATCCGGGGAGCCCCATTAAGGACATATTTTTGTAAAACTGTAAAAACATTATCATGTATTGGGAATATAAACTTGAGCCAACCAAAGACTCTGAGCTCATGAAGTTTATATTGTGATGTAGGAAACAGATAACAGGAAATCTGACCTTCCCAGTTTCCTATCATCTAACCAATCTCAGAAGTTCCTAAACTGCATGGCAATTGTTGCTAATTCTGTCCTCCATGTGGTCTATCATTTTACTGTAACTATCTGAAGACTTCCATCAGGCTTTCCAGGTCTGCTTCATATTAATGGTACTCAGCTGGAATTGTGGAATATAGTTATTAAGTCATTTTAAAGGAGAAGCAAAATGAGTGTGTATGTGTGTGTGTATATATATATCTTTGAAAATCTGTATTTATAAGATATTAGCAGGTATTTATTTTTCATGTTAAAAAGATGATTACTGGTGGGCATGTAAACTGCTAGTGACATAGCCAATATGGAGAACAGTGTGGAAGTTCCTTTAAAAAGTAAAAATAGGACTACCATATGATCCAGAAACCCCACTACTGCATATACCCAGAGAAAACCATAATTCAAAACTACACCTGATTCCAATGTTTACTGCAGCACTGTTTATAATAGCCAGGACATGGAAGCAACCTAAATGTCCATTGACAGAGGAATCAATAAGGAACATGTGGTATAGATATACACTGGAATATTACTCAGCCAAAAAAGGAATGAAACTCATTCACAGAGATGTGGATGGACGGAGAGACTGTCTTACAGACTGAAGTAAGTCAGAAAGATAAAAACAGACATCATACAGATATCAAAATATTAACACATACATGTGGAATCTAGGAAAATGGTATAGATAATCTTATTTGCAAAGCAGAAATAGACACACAGAGATAAAGACACAGACATTGTATGAGGAAGGGGGTGGTGATGGGATGATTTGGGAGATCAAGACTGACATATATATACTACTCTGTATAAAATAGAGAATTACTGGAGAAGGAAATGGCAACCCACTCTAGTGTTCTTGCCTGGAGAATCCCAGGGACAGAGGAGCCTGGTAGAAGGCTGTCTGTGGGGTCGCACAGAGTCGGACACGACTGAAGCGACTTAGCAGCAGCAGCATAAAATAGATAATTAATTAGAGCCCACTGTAGAGCACAGAGAAATCTACTCGGTGTTTTGTGGTGACCTAAATGGAAGGGAAATCCAAAAAAGGGAGAGATATATATATATATATATAATATATAAAACACACACATATGGCTGATTCACTTTGTTGTATAGTAGAAAGTGACACAGCAGTGTAAAGCAACTATATTCCAATAAAAAAGAGGATATTGTTAGACTAAAAGTTAAACATTTGCAGTCACTCTAAAAAAAAGATGATTCTTTACCTTACAGGAGGATTTATCTAGGGTTAGTTATTATACTTTTAAAGACTAAAGTTCCCTTGGTACATTTCAAATCAATTTACAAACATCCTATTTACATACAAGCTACCTCAAAATTGTAATTCAAATTTTTAAGTATGGAATATTCAATCATGAGTTGTAAATAACAACAAATAACTAAAGATAGCCACTGACATTATTTCATCTAACTTTGTGTATAATAATATATGTAAGGATATAGGCATAAAATATGATTAAATTAAGCCCCAAATATTAAATATTATCAGATATGGTCACAAATGTAAGTAAGGGAAGATGGGATTTTTTTTTTTTTTTCTTATCACGCTGTCTTTTTCCATCACTTCCTTTGCAGGAAGAAGGCCATTAAGAAAAGACGAAAAGAATTTTATTAGCATACCTAACAGAGTCAGGTAAGCTTGGAGTATGGGAAATATTAACATGATATGTTTTCCTATAGATTTTTAAAAATTTTAGAGGATGCTTAGGAGGGTGAGATGGAGAAAAAGAAAACCAGGTGAAACAATTGGGAGCTCGGACATTGAGGATGGTAGATGGAAAAAAGAATTCGGGAGTTGATGGGAGTGGAGAACACAGATGACTGAGAGAGAGAGAAGGTCCTAACAAGTGTTGCTCTGGTAGACTCTGATAGCCAGGCATCTTCATAGTGCAAATAAAGGGTTTCATTTTTATGTAGACTCCCAGTTCGTGTGTTCATCACTGTCTAATAATATTTTATTTCTGGCAGTAGATTTCACTTTCCAAATGGTAAGGGTATCGTTCTCTTTAGCATCAGCTTTATGATGGAGGGAAGCAGGTGGTGTTCAGGGGCAAAGAGGTGGTGATGCTGTGATGGAGAGTGTTCTCAGAGAGGTGAGGACGGAGGACTGGGTGAAACCTGGGGATCTGGCAGGCACCACAAGCTAGAAGGATCCTACGATGATCGTTTCTCTTTTCCTGATAGTTCCCTTACACAGACCTCCAGCTGCCAGTTTTATGCTTGCTGAAGAAACCCATCTAGCTACAGTTAAATATAAAGGCTTTAAATTAAAATGGATTTGAGTTGACCAACTAGCTCATCCACACTAAAATAAAACTTCTTTGCGACCCTGTGGACTGTAGTCTGCCAGGTTCCTCTGTCCATGGGATTCTCCAGGCAAGAATACTGGAGTGGGTTGCCATGCCCTCCTCCAGGGGATCTTCCCAACCCAGGGATTGAACCCAGGTCTCTTTAAGTCAACCTTCATTGGCAGGCGGTTCTTTACCACTGGTTCCCCCTGGGAGGCCCAAAATATAATCAAGTCTGCATGACATGCAGTTCTTTCCAACTTTGACAAGGGGAAAATAATGGTTGTCTGAAGTGGGAAAGTACTCAAACGGACAAGGATGAAGAAAACAGAAAGGTGAGATTTTAAAGAAGGCAAACCAAAGACTTCATGATTTTGCCTTGGTCTGACCTAGTGATCCTCATTTGGGTGAAGAGAAAACAGCCTGAGCAGAAGTCTCTTTCTGAGTTAACTGCTGGTGTTTCTTTCTCGCTTGGCATCAAAGGTGAAGCATTTCTTTTAAAGTGTATGCCAAGTCTTTCCAAAGGGAGCTTTGTTCTCAGATGATCCAATAATTAAAGTATCACTGCAGAAATTGAGACAAAATTCAATCCCTATTGCAGAACTCCTTGGTGTGCTTCATTTTTAAATCTCATTTCTCCTCCCCTTGTGGCTCCAAACGCACTCTTCCTCCTCGTAGGCCCAGAGTGATTTCAGAGGATTCTGTAGCAAGTTCTTAGAGGCCCATTGTGCAGTAACAAAGAATTCAGAACTGCAGGTTCTGTCCTCGCTTGCTTCCCTGAGTGGGAAGGCTACCCTCACCCCTCACTAATGGTAGAGGAGGATGGGCAGTGCCCAGGCCCGCAAGCTTGCTGTGAACTAGGAACTCAACATGCCAATCAAACCTGTTGGGTGGATATGTGGGCAGGTGTTGAAGAACTTTTCTGGAAAAAGTATGCACACTATTCTTGTGAAGGGGATGGGGGTATGGAAACCGGGAGTTAAATCCCCAAGGTGGACGCAGCGTTCTGTGTTCTTTTGAATTATGTCTAGGAGATTTTTAGTTAAGCATATTTTTACCCCTAATTTCTTTTTGTCTTAGTTGAGGGGATCCAGAAAGTAATCATGGACCTTATAGATGAGTTTAAAGATGAATTCCCTACCATCCTCAGATTATCACAGTCTAATCAGGTAATGTGATTTTATAACTTTGAAAAGGATTGTAAAGCATATTTTGTATTTTTAGTGTCATACCAATTATTGAATTTGTGATTATGAGATCAGTATTTGAAACTCAGGAAGACATTCCTTTCACCTCAGAAAAACACACTTCAACTCTGACTCATTGGAAGGAGTCTATGTAAAGCAGAAAGACTATGGGGCAAGGAAGTGAGGCAGATAGAGGGATTAAGTTTAAGGACAATTGCTGTACCTAGGACAATCGCTGTACCATTAGATTGGAAATCTAGAACATTCTCATAGCTACAGTTGCAACCTAGTTTACTTAAGATTTGCTTAATGTAAAAATCAGAAAAATACCTAGATATACTTTGACTAAAATCTGTGGTAATTAAGTAAGTGAAGAAATATAACTGATAAAAATGATATCACTGGAGAGGTAACTGTGGCATGAGTGTGTGTTTTAATGTGGCAAGAAAATAGTGATATCAATTTCAACAAAGTATATATGCATATGTTTTAAACACCTGTTCCACAAAAGGTTTAAGATATGGAAGTGGAAGGAGCTAGGTAGAGAATGATAAAGACATTTGGTCAGGAAAAGGTAACATTTGTTTAGGGGACACATGTAACCTAATTTACTCAAACGTACACAACTCTTACTGGAAGAATGGGTTCAGTAATTTTGGCCACAGTCAGAATAGAATATGCTGTAAAGTTATATGGTGCAGTAACAACCTGCTTATCCAGAAATCAGGCTTTTGGCAATGTCAGCATGAGGGACGTCACACCAAAAGAAGGAAGTAAGGCAAAGGGTGCTCTTGAGTAACACGGTAATCACAAAGTCTGTCCATTTCGTTCCGAAGGAGTGGCGTTAGAGCTACATTTAACCATTCATTCAGACAGCTGGCACTAGACATTTAATAAATCCTTTGCCTGGATCTAGAAGAAGGAAGACAGAGATACACAAGACAGCATTCCTTCAGTCAGTGAGCTTAATCTAATGGATACAGAGTTATAAACAAGTAATTGTGATGAAATATGATATGAGGCATATACAATTTAGAGGAAGGAATGACTACATACAGCAGACAGAGAAGACTTCATGGAGGAAAGATGTTTACACTGGGTCTCAAAGGATGAATAGTTTTCAAGGTGAAGAAAGGGATAAGGTAAGTGGGTAGGAACAAGGGAAAATATTCCAGTGGAAGTACTGTCATGCCAAAAAAGTATGAAATGTTATAGCATATGTCCAGAATGTCAAGTAAATGTGAATAAATGGCATCACCCTTAGGTCTTAACTTTGGGAAGGAGTAATACTGAAATATAAATATCTGGCTGCATAGTGGTAAGATGGCATCTAGATGGTGGTTGGCTAAGTAGGGTTGAATAAGTCTTAAGGCTCTAGTGGGCAAATCAGACTTTGTAATTCTATATTTTAGTCCTAGTAATGAATTGCTTCCTTTTATTTGTATTCCTGTAGTCTTGGTATAAATTATTTTGAAACATGAGAGACTTTTCGTGGCCATGCTCTGGATTATTAAGGGAAAATCTGCTTGGTCTAGGAGATAAAATGGTTATGGCCAGCACAATAGTGGCAGTAATTATTGAGAAAATGTCAAGGTAAAGTCAAGGAAGCCTAGGTCTGGAAAGCCCTATTGGCCTTCCAAGCTGTGCTTCTCCACCATTGCCAACATTAGAGAAACTGGGTTTCATTTAATTAAAGCCGCAACTTTCTTTACAGTTTCCTTCATCTCTTCCTACCCTCTGCATAGCCTCATTATCACTGGAGCCATAAATATGCTTTATGGTGAAATAGATTGATATTCTGATCCCCAAAGAACTCTAAGTTCCTATTTCGAACTCACTGAAGCTATTTCCTTATAAGAACCACACCCCACCTTTGCAAAGAAGAATATGAACATAGTTAAAATTATTTTATTTCTGACTTTCAAAGCACATTGTTCTTTTTCTACCATTTACTCTGAAGAATATGTTGCTGAGATTGGCGGGAAACCTGAGTAGTTCGGGAATATTATAGCACATTGAAGTTATTTGCTCTCCGAAAATAAATTATCCAGGAAGCAAGGCTAATATTCTGTCCTTAACTAGGTTATTGTTAAAAGGCAGATTGTAAATGTTGCAGATTTTATTTCTAGTATTGTCTGTAGTTTCCAAACATCCTGAAAGTATGATCCTGATTTTAAGACTACTTAGAGGGCTTTAGTAATTGGACTGTATTTTAAATCTCTAAATTTTGTTATTAGTATTTAAATCTTTAAAAAAAAAAAAAAAACCTTCGGCACCTATTTAGGAAAAAGTCATGCTCCTGGCCTGGGGTAAAGAAAAAAAAAGATTTTATGGGAGTGATGGTAGAATTTTTATAGAAGAATATACCCAAAATAATGGTTATTAAATAATTCTTCATGGCTAAAGATTTTTAAAGACATTGTTCCCACCCCACCACCGCGAGGGCTGGGGAAAGTTAATTTTAGAATTCTGGCTTGAGGTTCTGGCCTCTGAGGTCTTGTATTGTCCACTCCCTCCCTTCCAACTAGCCCAGGCCCCCAAACCTTCAGTATCCACATCTTTTAGTAAAAAGTAAGTTTTTAAGGTTTATACTTGCAAATTGCAAGTGATTTCTATAAGAGGACTTTAAAATACTAAACTTTTAAGTTTGAACAAATAAAAAATGCAGCTATAATTAGGGAATTAAAATTTTTTAGTTCAAATAATCTTTACTTGGATGAAAGAAATTTTTTATGGTATGTAAGATCAAATTTACTTATGAAAAGTAGTTACATAACCCCCTTTTTTTGTCATTATCTTGCACTTAACTACAAAACTCAGGATTGTAGACAGAGTACATTAGAATCCATGCAAAAACTGGATTTTTACAGCTGTAGATACGTTTTTCTGAACTCGATGTCTTCTTCTTTTTTTTTTTTTAAACATGTGGTACAAAAAGTGCTGGTATGACCAAACCAATTTTCTTTGCCCAATGTGCAGCAAGCCTAATGCTGAGATGCTGAAATTTGCAGCAGAGAAGGGGTTTATTCATAAGACAGCCAAGTGAGCAGACAGAACACATCTCAGATCCATCTCCCCAAAGGCAAGGGGCTTGGGATGTATGTGGTGAAGAGTATAGGGTAGTCAGAGGTGCGGGTGAAGGTGTTTGGAGGCAGGAAAAAGGTGAGCTAAGGTCTGCTGTCTGTAGGCATATTAGAGTTATATGCTTTTTCACAGGATGCCTGTTGAGAAAATGTTGTTGTTAACACAAACTGAGGGTGCAGCTTTTGACCCCCTGATGTCAAAAAGTTACCCATTGCACACCCGAGCAGGCCCAGGTGAATGGTCATGTCATCTTGACTAGTCTGAACTGGGAAAGATTAGCTCCATGTTCCTGAAGCAACCATTACTAGCAAGCCATATGTCAGAGGTGTTATCTATAGGAGGCAGTTAAAGAAGTCTTGTGATATATTTGTCTAAGCCATGTGACACTTGGAAGGTACACAATTTGCAGAAACAGTTAAGGCAAGCTTGATCAGTGAAGGCAGATCAATGAAGCAGAGAGTGTTTTGTTTTGTTTTGTCTTGTCTTTTTTTTTAAAAAAACAAGTACTTCCCTGCTCTTCTGTAAGACTAGCTCAGGAATTGTTAGTCACCAGTTTCTGTTAACCCTATGGGGTACATCTTCAGAGTGGGCTTTTTAACCCCATGGGGCACAGTTTCACTGGGGATGTACCAGTGATGTCTGGAAATTGCTTGTATTGGTATATATAGGGGTTTCTAAGTATAATGAGAGTAGAACTGTAGCTAGAGTTTTCTGTAATTCAGTTGTATTTCTGTCCTTGATGAGGTGTTTTGTTTTTGTTTTTTTTGTGTGGGGTACTATCATTTTTGGGAAAGTTGCAGAGCACATTGTGTACTGAAAACTTCCTAGATGGTTTCTTACTTAATATTTGCTATATTTTCCCAATGTTTCTCAACATTAACTTGTGATATTTTTCATTCATTCATTTGAATAAATATATTTACAGAGCATCTACTGCTTGACAGTCACTATTCCAGGCACTGGCGAAGGATCAGTGAGCCAAACAGATATAAAACACTGCTGCCATAAAACTTCCATCCTAAAATAATACACCCCCAAACTTATATTCCTAATCAAGCATAAGAACAATAAACAAGGAAAATAAACTACATATTATGTTAATAGTAGATCTTAAGGAGAAGAAAACATAGCCGAGAAGGGGTATGAAGTGTAAGGGCAGGATGGGAGAACAGTTGATGGGTAAGGTAGGGTGACCAAGGGAGTCTTAGTGAAAAAGTCATTCTTGAATTGAGACTTGAAGGAAGTGACGGAGCAAACCTTGGTGTCCTTGAGGACTAGATTGGCACCGTTAGTCCAGAGTCCCTGAGATGGGGCTCTACTTAACGAGCTCAACAAGTAATAAAAGAGGGCACGGGAGAGAAAAAGACGATGAGGCCAGGGAGGTGAAGGAAAGGCAGACTTTGTAGACCATTGTAGGCACTCAGGTGTGGACCGAGTGCATCAGGAGGCCACTGACATGCTTGAGGAGAAAAGCAAGATCGGGTCTGACGTAAGTTTTAATTATATTTCTCTGGAACAGAAAGAAAGTAGGTGAGGGTGGAAGCAGAGAGTCCACTGAGGAGGCTAAGTTTCAAGTCTGGATGTGAACATTAATGGAATGAGTTGTTGGTACTGGGGCTGGTGATAAGTGGTCAAATTCTGGGACTATTCAGAGAAAGAATTGAATAAGATTTGCTGACTGACTGGTTTCAGAGATGTAGGGTAGTAAAAAGCCGGTGTTACTAGAAATTGGAATTCAGCATTAAAACTGCTGATGACAGAAAAATGGGCACCGCTCTGGAAAAAAGAAAAGAGGAAAGCAGGATGTGTATTCAAAGATTGGAGCTCAAATAGTGGAATCTGGAGCAAGATCCTTGAGTCACTCTGACTGTTGCTAAGTTTCTTTGGTAAATGATCTTTAAATCCCTTGTTTATCTCTGAGGTGGTGGTGGTTGGGAGTTGGACTTTCTTTTCTGACATTTGGTGGTATGCTCAGATCATGATCACAAAAAGAATCATCTGAATGTGCATACTTTGCAACAGATTCCAGGATGGTTAGGCCGAGGGTCAACAATTTTTAAAAAGAAAAGAAAGAAATGAGGATTTCTTAATTTGGGTTCAACATTTAAATTTACACACGTGGTTTGGTAAGAAAATACATAGCATAAAAGTGAAAAGAAAGTGAAGTCGTTCAGTCATGTCCGACTCTTTGCGACCCCATGGACTGTAGCCTACCAGGCTCCTCCGTCCGTGGGATTTTCCAGGCAAGAGTACTGGAGTGGGTTGCCATTTCCTTGATAGCAGGCAAAAAGGAAAAGTTGGTACTTCAATGAGGAAGAAGCTTTTATTTAAAATTTTCTGTTAGAGCTAATTTAAAAAGTAACTCACTGAAAGTAGGGAATGGGAACCATCAGCATAAACTCGTGACTTTTTTTTTTAAGAATGTCTCCTGCATTTTAAGAAATATAAGTAGGCTTTTCTCTGCTGTCAACTTTGTATTCTCAGAGCCATGAAGAACCACTCAACATGCACCCCTGTGCCCAGATTTGGTTTCTAATACTGTTCTTAAAAGCAATGATGGTCTTCTTGGGAACAAATTGATTCCATGTTTTGTGGTAGGGAAAATAAAAGGGGTCAGAAACATTTTGTTGTTAAAAGTAATCATTCTTTCAGTAATCTAGGAAAGTATCAAAATGCCTTCCTTAGGCATTTTAAAATGGAAGCAGAGTCATCAAATTGTAACCATTCAAGCATTAAAGCAAACAAAGATGATATTAATTAGAAAGAGACTGAGGCTGTTGGAAAATGCCATAAACTCAGGAGGAGACTAAAATGAGATAGATAACCAAAAGTGCAATAAAGCCTTACTATAATGCACACTTGAATTTTTTAAAATATTGTTTGTAATAAATGCTGTATTTTTGGTCAACACAAATTTTATGAACCTTACAGGAGAGTTTTGATTGGCAGATTATCAATTACAAATAGGCTTATTTTTCTACAGACATAAAAACTTAGACAATTTTGTAAAAGAGGAGAAAGTCGAATGGATCAATCTAGTGTAATATTTGGAAGGATGCATCAAGATTGGTTAATTGAAATACACATGCAAAGTCAGTGAATCCAGGCCAATACAGATCACCAAGATTTTGTAAAGGAACTGACAAAATCAGGACAGGGAAACTACAGAACGTTAATATTTTGCAGCTGAAAAAAATGAAGGTCCCTAAAACACTAATGACCACATAGACAAGGTTTCAGTAACGATGGGACTGCATATATCCCGTTTCTGTTTGACCTGGCAATATGGCCCTCACCATCTGATTATAAATTATAATGAGAGAAAACACAGTACAGTCAGCTCTCAGTACCAGGGGTTCAACAAACCTCAGATTGAAAATATTCAGGAAAAAAAATTCCAGTAAGTTCCAAGAAGCAAAACTTAAGTTTGCTGATTACAGACAGCTATTTACATAACACATTGTATGAGGTTTTATAAGTAATCTAGAGATGATTTAAAGTATAAAGGAGGATGTGCCTAGGTTATATGCAAATACTGTTTTATATAAAGGACTTAAGCATCCAAGTATTTTGAGAGGTCCCAGGACTAACTAATCCACATGGGATACCGAGGGACAACTGGAAATTGTGATTGGAAGTAAAACCAAACTTTTTCCAGCTGCTCTGCCTCGAAGGAGGAGTTGGGAGGAAGAGGCAGTGCAGCAGAGCATAAGGTCACAAGAGATTGAATCTGTGCAGGAACTTTGGATACTGCAGACCATGTGGTTTCTCTTCAAGGTGTGCTTGCGGCCAGCTTAGATAGTATCAAGTGATTGCACCTGTGTATTTTTTGTACTTATTCTACCTACCATATAACTGCTTGCAAGGATTACTATGCTATGTTATGCTAAGTCACTTCAGTCGTGTCTGACTCTGTGCGACCCCATAGACGGCAGCCCACCAGGCTCCCCTGTCCCTGGGATTCTCCAGGCAAGAACACTGGAGTGGGTTGCCATTTCCTTCTCCAATGCATGAAAGTGAAAAGGCCCCCCCCCACTGCTCCTTCTCCCTGAAAGGAAAAGGGAAAGTGAAGTCGCTCAGTCATGTCCGACTCTTAGCGACCCCATGGACTACAGCCCACCAGGCTCCTCTGTCCATGGGATTTTCCAGGCAAGAGTGCTGAAGTGGGGTGCCATTGCCTTCTCCAGAAAAGCCAGAATAGCTCATAAAATTACTTAAATGAATAATGGAAATTATACTTGTCTGATGCCTGGAATGCAGTCTAACCACATTGTAAGTAATTTCCCTGTGGTTCACTTTCTGCTAGAACACAGAGCTACACGTCATGTGTTTTAGAAATGCCAGAAGTGTTTTCTGTCAGAATGTTCACAGAAGATTTGAGGTTTTCAGAACTAAAAGTATTGTGAGCTTGTTTAGTATATAGGGCTTTTGTTTTAGTTTTCTCTTTAACTGTACAATGCATAGTGTATATGTACTATATTTTAACATTAAAAATTTAAATCATACATTTTGTATTATGTATGTATGCTGTATATTATATACAAGGATGTCCATCAACTCTCACCACTTTTATTCAACATAGTTTTGGAAGTCCTAGCCACAGGTATCAGAGAAGAAAAAAATTAAAGGAATCCAAATTGGAAAGAAAGAAGTAAAGCTGTCACTGTTTGCAGTTGACATGATATTATACATAGAGAATCCTAAAGATGCTACCAGAAACCTACTTGAGCTCATCAATGAGTTCAGTAAAGCTGCAGGATACAAAATTAATATTTAAAAATCTGCTGCATTTCCATACACTAACAATAGACCATCAGAAAGAGAAATTAAAGAAACAATCCCATTTACCATTGCATCAAAAAGGATAAAATACCTAGGAATAAACCTACCTATGGAGGTAAAAGACCTGTACTTGGAAAACTATAAGACACTAATGAAAGAAATTGAAGATACACAGACAAATGGAGAGATATACCATATTCTTGGATTGGAAGAATTAATATTATTAAAATGATCATACCACTCAAGGCAACATACAGATTCAACATAATGCCTATCAAAATACCAATGGAATTTTTTTTCACAGAACTAGAACAAATAATTTTAAAACTTATATGGAAATACAAAAGACCCCAAATAGCCAAAACACTCCTGAGAAAGAACACATGGGAGGAATCATGCTCTCTGACTTCAGACTATACTACAAAGCTATAATAACCAAAACTGTATGGTCCTGGCACAAAAATAGACACATAGGTCAATGGAACAGAATAAAGAGCCTAGAAATAAACCCACACACTTATGGTTAACTAATCTATGACAAAGGAGGCAAGAATATACAGTGGAGAAAAGATAGTCTCTTCAATAAGCAGTGCTAGGAAAACTGGACAGCTACTTATATAAGAATGAAATTAGTGTTTTCTAACACCATTTATAAAAATAAACTCAATATGGATTAGATACCCAAGTGCAAGAGTGGATACATAAAATTCCTAGAGAAAAACATAGGCAGAACATGCTAACATAATTTACAGCAATATTTTTTGGATCCATTTCCTAAAGCAAAAGGAACAAAAGCAAAAATAAACAAATGGGACCTAATTAAGCTTAAAAACTTTTGCACAGCAAAGGAAACTATTGATAAAAGGGAAAGACAGGGGGAGGAGCTAAGATGGCAGAGGAATAGGACGGGGAGAACACTTTCTCCTCCACAAATTCATCAAGAGAACATTTAAACGCCGAGTAAATTCCACAAAACAACTTCGGAATGCCAGCAGAGGACATCAGACACCCAGAAAAGCAACTCATTGCCTTCTAAAGGAGGTAGGAAAAAATATAAAAGACAAAAAAGAGACAAAGAGGGAGGGACGGACCTCTGTCCGGGAAAGGGAGTCTTAAAAAAAGAGCAGTTTCCAAACACCAGGAAACATTCTCACTGCTGAGTCTGTGCTGAGCCTGGGAAGCACGGAGGGCAACATAACAGGGAGGAAAATAAATAAACAATTAAAAGTCACAGACTACGAGCCCTACGATAACTTCCCCAGCGGAGAAGCAGTGCAAACACCTGCATCCGCCATCAGCAAGCGGGGGCTGGGCAGGGAGGCGCCGCGCAGGCTGCATCGTGGGCTGCATCGCTTAGAGTAAGCATCTGGCCTGAATATCCCGAGCGCTACCTGAGTGAAATAATTTGGGCTAGCAAACCAGACTGTGGGATACCTACCACACGAAAAGCCAGCCCTAACCCAAGACACCGCCAGGCCCGTGCACAGAACAAAGGACTGTACAGAGATAGCCAGCTGCAGACCATTCCCCTCCAGTGACAGGCAGCCAGAGCCGGAAGGAGGCAATCGCAGCCCCAGAGAGACATTATCCACAAAACTGTAAGCAGGCTTCTTTGCTAACTAAGACTTCTTGGGGCTGTGGTCGGCTAACATCCACCTAAGAAAGTGCGCCGGTTGTACACCTAGAAAACCGAGTGGCGGGGAGGCGATAAGTCACAGAAGCCATGCTTGCTAAACACCTCATTACCTGCGCTGCTGGAATCTGCGAAGGGCACAAAACGCAGGCCCAACCGAGCCTGGGCCTCTGAGGACTACCCGAGTGCCTGAACTTGAGCGGCTTAGACCTGGGAGGGGCAAGCAGCCCGGGGCTGGTCACGGATGGTTCCGGCGGGGAAACAGAGAGCCTGAGCAGAGTGGGCAGTGAGGCTACACGGGCCGTGAGCGGGGGCAGGCCCAGTGTGGCTGAGCCACTGCAAGCACACGCCAGTGGTATTTATTTGCAGCGTCTCTCCTTCCCCGCAGCGTGACTGAACAAGTGAGCCTAAAAAAAAAAGGGTGTCCACCACCGCTCCCTTTGTATCAGGGCAGAAATCAGACACTGAAGAGACCAGCAAACAGAAGAAGCTATAACAGAGGGAACCGTCGTGGAAGCGACAGGCAATAAACTAAAACCCCGTGGTTAGTACCAACTACAGAGAAAGGAGCCTATAGATCTTGAGAAATTTAAGCCAGAACAAGGAACTAGCCGAAAATGAACTGAACCCACAATACCCACAACAGAAACAGAGAAAGTCTTATATATATTTTTACTATTTTTACCATCATTTTTTCTTTCTTTTATTTAAAAAAAATTTTTTTAATTTTTTTTATTTTTATCCTTTAGTACTCCTTTAATTTTCACTTTTAGAACCTATTATTACTTTGTAAAAGAAAATAAATAAAAATAAATAAATAAATAAAAGACCCTTCTTTTTAAAAAGAAAAAAAAAACTTCACATGTATATTTTTTATAACTTTTGCAACCCTTTTTTTTTTCTTTCTTTCTTTTTTTCTTTTCTTTTCAGAGGAGAAAAAAGAAAAACTAATTAAAAGAAATGACGACAATCTCAGAGACCTCCAGGACAATATTAAATGTTACAACATTCGAATCATAGGAGTCTCAGAAGAAGAAGACAAAAAGAAAGACCATGAGAAAATACTAGAGGAGATAATAGTTGAAAACTTCCCTAAAATGGGGAAGGAAATAATCACTCAAGTCCAAGAAACCCAGAGAGTCCCAAACAGGATAAACCCAAGGCAATACACCCCAAGACACATATTAATCAAATTAACAAAGATCAAACACAAAGAACAAATATTAAAAGCAGCAAGGGAAAAACAACAAATAACACACAAGGGAATTCCCATAAGGATAACTGCTGATCTTTCAATAGAAACTCTCCAAGCCAGGAGGGAATGGCAAGACATACTTAAAGTGATGAAAGAAAATAACGTACAGCCCAGATTATTGTACCCAGCAAGGATCTCATTCAAATATGAAGGAGAAATCAAAAACTTTACAGACAAGCAAAAGCTGAGAGAATTCAACACCACCAAACCAGCTCTCCAACAAATACTAAAGGACATTCTCTAGACAGGAAACACAAAAAGGGTATATAAATTCGAACCCAAAACAATAAAGTAAATGGCAACGGGATCATACTTATCAATAATTACCTTAAATGTAACTGGGTTGAATGCCCCAACCAAAAGACAGAGACTGGCCGAATGGATACAAAAACAAGACCCCTACATATTTGTCTACAAGAGATCCACCTCAAAACAGGGGACACATACAGACTGAAAGTGAAGGGCTGGAAAAAGATTTTCCATGCAAATAGGGACCAAAAGAAAGCAGGGTTAGCAATACTCATATCAGATAAAATAGACTTTAAAACAAAGGCTGTGAAAAGAGACAAAGAAGGTCACTACATAATGATCAAAGGATCAATCCAAGAAGAAGATATAACAATTATAAATATATATGCACCCAACATAGGAGCACCGCAATGTGTAAGACAAATACTAACAAGTATGAAAGGAGAAATCAACAATAACACAATAATAGTGGAAGACTTTAATACCCCACTCACACCAATGGATAGATCAACTAAACAGAAAATTAACAAGGAAACACAAACTTTAAACGATACAATAGACCAGTTAGACCTAATTGATATCTATAGGACATTTCATCCCAAAACAATGAATTTCACCTTTTTCTCAAGCGCACACGGAACCTTCTCCAGGATAGACCACATCCTGGGCCATAAATCTAGCCTTGGTAAGTTCAGAAAAAATGAAATCATTCCAAGCATCTTTTCTGACCACAATGCAGTAAGATTAGATCTCAATAACAGGAGAAAAACTATTAAAAATTCCAACATATGGAGGCTGAACAACACGCTGCTGAATAACCAACAAATCACAGAAGAAATCAAAATCTGCATAGAAACGAATGAGAATGAAAACACAACAACCCAAAACCTGTGGGACACTGTAAAAGCAGTCCTAAGGGGAAAGTTCATAGCGATACAGGCATACCTCAAGAAACAAGAAAAAAGTCAAATAAATAACCTAACTCTACACTTAAAGCAACTAGAAAAGGAAGAAATGGAGCACCCCAAGGTTAGTAGAAGGAAAGAAATCTTAAAAATTAGGGCAGAAATAAATGCAAAAGAAACAAAAGAGACCATAACAAAAATCAACAAAGCCAAAAGCTGGTTCTTTGAAAGGATAAATAAAATTGACAAACCATTAGCCAGACTCATCAAGAAACAAAGGGAGAAAAATCAAATCAATAAAATTAGAAATGAAAATGGAGAGATCACAACAGACAACACAGAAATACAAAGGATCATAAGAGACTACTATCAGCAATTATATGGCAATAAAATGGACAACGTGGAAGAAATGGACAAATTCTTAGAAAAGTACAACTTTCCAAAAGTGGATCAGGAAGAAATAGAAAATCTTAACAGACCCATCACAAGCACGGAAATTGAAACTGTAATCAGAAATCTTCCAGCAAACAAAAGCCCAGGTCCAGACGGCTTCACAGCTGAATTCTACCAAAAATTTAGAGAAGAACTAATACCTATCCTACTCAAACTGTTCCAGAAAATTGCAGAGGAAGGCAAACTTCCAAACTCATTCTATGAGGCCACCATCACCCTAATACCAAAACCTGACAAAGATGCCACAAAAAAAGAAAACTACAGGCCAATATCACTGATGAACATAGATGCAAAAATCCTTAACAAAATTCTAGCAATCAGAATCCAACAACACATTAAAAAGATCATACACCATGACCAAGTGGGCTTTATCCCAGGGATGCAAGGATTCTTCAATAGCCACAAATCAATCAACGTAATACACCACATTAACAAATTGAAAAATAAAAACCATATGATTATATCAATAGATGCAGAGAAAGCCTTTGACAAAGTTCAACATCTATTTATGATAAAAACTCTCCAGAAAGCAGGAATAGAAGGAACATATCTCAACATAATAAAAGCTATATATGACAAACCCACAGCAAACATTATCCTCAATGGTGAAAAATTGAAAGCATTTCCTCTAAAGTCAGGAACAAGACAAGGATGCCCACTTTCACCATTACTATTCAACATAGTTTTGGAAGTTTTGGCCACAGCAATCAGAGCAGAAAAAGAAATAAAAGGAATCCAAATCGGAAAAGAAGAAGTAAAACTCTCACTGTTTGCAGATGACATGATCCTCTACGTAGAAAACCCTAAAGACTCCACCAGAAAATTACTAAAACTAATCAATGAATATAGTAAAGTTGCAAGATATAAAATCAACACACAGAAATCCCTTGCATTCCTGTACACTAATAATGAGAAAATAGAAAGAAATTAAGGAAACAATTTCATTCACCATTGCAATAAAAAGAATAAAATATTTAGGAATATATCTTCCTAAAGAAACTAAAGACCTATATATAGAAAACTATAAAACATTGGTGAAAGAAATCAAAGAGGACACTAATAGATGGAGAAATATACCATATTCATGGATTGGTAGAATCAATATAGTGAAAATGAGTATACTACCCAAAGCAATTTATAGATTCAATGCAATCCCCATCAAGCTACCAACGGTATTCTTCACAGAGCTAGAACAAATAATTTCTCAATTTGTATGGAAATACAAAAAACCTCGAATAGCCAAAGCTATCTTGAGAAAGAAGAATGGAACTGGAGGAATCAACCTGCCTGACTTCAGGCTCTACTACAAAGTCACAGTCATCAAGACAGTATGGTACTGGCACAAAGAAGAAATATAGATCAATGGAACAAAATAGAAAGCCCAGAGATAAATCCACGCACATATGGACACCTTATCTTTGATAAAGGAGGCAAGAATATACAATGGATTAAAGACAATCTCTTTAACAAGTGGTGCTGGGAAAACTGGTCAAACAATTGTAAAAGAATGAAACTAGAACACTTTCTAACACCATACACAAAAATAAACTCAAAATGGATTAAAGATCTAAATCCAAGACCAGAAACCATAAAGCTCGTAGAGGAAAACATAGGCAAAACACTCTCTGACATACATCACAGCAGGATCCTCTATGATCCACCTCCCAGAATATTGGAAATAAAATCAATAATAAACAAATGGGACTTAATTAAACTTAAAAGCTTCTGCACAACAAAGGAAACTATAAGCAAGGTGAAAAGACAGCCTTCAGAATGGGAGAAAATAATAACAAATGAAGCAACAGGCAAACAACTAATCTCAAAAATATACAAGCAACTCCTACAGCTCAATTCCAGAAAAATAAATGACCTGATCAAAAAATGGGCCATTTCTCCAAAGAAGACATACAGATGGCTAACAAACACATGAAAAGATGCTCAACATCACTCATTATCAGAGAAATGCAAATCAAAACCACTATGAGGTACCATTTCATGCCAGTCAGAATGGCTGCGATCCAAAAGTCCACAAGCAATAAATGCTGGAGAGGGTGTGGAGAAAAGGGAACCCTCTTACTTACACTCTTGGTGGGAATGCAAACTAGTACAGCCACTATGGAAAAGAGTATGGAGATTCCTCAAAAAACTGGGAATAGAACTGCCTTATGATCCAGCAATCCCACTGCTGGGCATACACACTGAGAAAACCAGAATTGAAAGAGACACGTGTACCCCAATGTTCATAGCAGCACTGTTTACAATAGCCAGGACTTGGAAGCAACCTAGATGTCCATCCGCAGATGAATGGATAAGAAAGCTGTGGTACATATACACAATGGAGTATTACTCAGCCATTAAAAAGAATACATTTGAATCAGTTCTAATGAGGTGGATGGAACTGGAGCCTATTATACAGAGTGAAGTAAGCCAGAAAGAAAAACACAAATATAGTATACTAACGCATATATATGGAATTTAGAAAGATGGTAACAATAACCCTGTTTACAAGACAGCAAAAGAGACACTGATGTATAGAACAGTCTTTTGGACTCTGGGAGAGGGAGAGGGTGGGATGATTTGGGAGAATAGCATTGAAATATGTATAATATCATATCTGAAATGAGTCGCCAGTCCAGGTACGATGCCTGATAACAGATGCCTGGGGCTGGTGCACTGGGACGACCCAGAGGGATGGTATGGGGAGGGAGGAGGGAGGAAGGTTCAGGATGGGGAACACATGTATACTTGTGGCGGATTCATCTTGATGTATGGCAAAAGCAATACAATATTTTAAAGTTAAACAAAATAAAATTTAAAAAAAAATAAAAATAAAAGGAAAAGACAACCTACTGAATGGAAAAAGATACTTGTAAATGACGTGACTGATAAGGGGTAATATCCAACATATATAAATATTTTGTGAAATTTAACATATAAAAAGTCAACAATCTGACTTTAAAAATTGGCAGAACTGAACAGACATTTTTCTAAATAGGAAATGCAGATTGTTAGCAGGCACATGAAAAGATGTTCATCGTTGCTAACCATCAGGGAAATACAAATTAAAACAACAATGAGATATCACCTCACACCTGTCAGGATGGCTGTCTTTGAAAAGAACATAAATAATGTCGCTGAGGGTGTGGAGAAATAGGAACCCTCCTACACTGTTATTGGGAATGTAAACTGATGCAGCCACTGTGGAGAACAGTATGGCAATTTCTCAAAAACTAAAAATAGAACTACCATATGACCCAGCAATTAAACTCCTGAGTATACATCCAAAAAGTTAAAAACACTAGTTCAAAAAGATGCCTGCACCTCAGTGTTCATAGCAGCATTATTTACAATTGCCAAGATATGGAAGCAACCTAAGTATCCATCAACTGATGAATGGATAAAGAAAATGTGTTACACAATGGAACACTGCTGCTGCTGCTGCTGCTAAGTCGCTTCAGTCATGTCCGACTCTGTGCGACCTCAGAGATGGCAGCCCACCAGGCACCCCCATCCCTGGGATTCTCCAGGCAAGAACACTGGAGTGGGTTGCCATTTCCTTCTCCAATGCATGAAAGAGAAAAGTGAAAATGAAGTCACTCAGTCGTGTCTGACTCTTCACAACCCCATGGACTGCAGCCTACCAGGCTCCTCCGTCCATGGGATTTTCCAGGCAGGGGTACTGGAGTGGGTTGCCATTGCCTTCTCCAAATGGAATACTATTTGGCCATAAAAATGAAATTTTGCCATTTCCAGTAACAGAGATGGACTTGGAGGGCATTTGGCTAAGTGAAATAAGTCAGACAGAGAAAGACAAATACTGTTCTTATCACTTATATGTGAAATCTTAAAAAACTAGTGAATAAAACAAGAAAGAACCAGATTCAGAGATATAGAGAGCAGCTAGTGGTTACCAGTGGGGAGAAGGAAAAGGGGAGGGGCAGCACAAGGTTAACAGATAGAAAAGGAGTTACTATGGGATTATATGATAGCATAAATTGTAAAGCACTGTAGAATTTAAAGATCTTTTCATTTAATTAAAGAAAAAGGAAAACCAGACATCTCAAGTTAACAAATTTAGTGCTTTACTGTATATGGGAAGATGGAAGAACCTGGGCTCATTAACATCATTCCTTTGCTATGTCTGCACCTTAACTAGTAAAAAAAATTTTCAAGTAAATTGTGCATTATGTATATATGCTATATTTTATCACTTAAAATTTTACAGTAAGCTGGGAAAATATTTGTAAGAGTTTTGAATAAGGATTGTTTGAAAAATTCAAACATTGAATGATATTTGAATAAGAATTGTTTACTTTTGAAAGAGCTCTTTTTAAAAAATGCAAAAACAGATAAATCCAGAGACAAAATGAAAAGTTTTTGTCTTTAGCTTCATAAGTTAATTCTGGAAATGGCAACCCACTCCAGTATTCTTGCCTGGAAAATTCCATGGACAGAGGAGCCTGGCAGGCTACAGTCCATGGTGTCCCAATTTCGGACACAACTAGTGACTTTCACTTTCACATCCTAAGGAAAAAAAAAATCTTATATTCGTATAATTATTTAAATACAAGGATGGAATCTGTGATCTGTATGGAGGGTAGGAGATAGTTATTGGACACTCAGTATCAGGCGCAATGTACAGTTAGGTGGCACTTGTCTCTGCCTAAAGATTTTTAAAATGTCCTGGAAACAAATGGGTGGTTGCGGGGGTTTCAGGCAGAATGGAGGAAGGGAGCAGTGTGAGTGAAATAAATGAAGGGGATTAAGAGGTACAAATCTCCAGGTATATAATAAGCAACGAGGATGCAATATACAGCACAAGGAACATGATCAACAATATTGTAATAACTTTATATGGGAACAGATGGTTACTAGACTTATTGTGGTGTTTGTTTCATACTGTTTGCAAATGTCAAATTATGGAGCACACCCAAGACTACCATACTATTGTCCATCAACTATATTTCAAATTAAAAAAAATTTTTAATAAATAAATAATGCACTGGAGAATCACACATCAGTCACTTTTCACAGACTTCTTTTCCAGAAAAGAGAACCCATGCAGAAACCATCCAAAATCAGAATGGCTATCGCTTTAGCCAAGATCAACCGAGGAACATTAATTCAAGGATTAAACAGCATTTCCAGATCCTCCAAATCAGTTGCCAGACTTCTGCAGCCTCAGCTTGCTTGCAGACTTTTAGAGTTAAGGGCCATATCTCATCGCTTGCTCAAGGAAGTTAATGCACCAAGGCAACCCTTGTATAACATACAGGTAAGTGGACATTGCATTTGCTCAGGATGTAGGTCTTTTTATAGGAAATATTCTGAAACTGCACAGTATGAAACATGAAAATGTAACACATTTGACTGTCCTAGATATATAAAACAAGAACAATTGTCTAAGAGAAATGAATGTATGAGCCTTTTTTTTCAGTATAGTATGTTCTCTGGTTTAAATAAATCTGAAACAGGAAGTAATCAGACTTTTTTCTCCCTTGTTATTCGATTGAACTAAATGAAACTTTTGATTTCAAATGCTTCAGCCTAAATCAGTTCAGTTCATTTCAGTCGCTCAGTTGTGTCCGACTCTTTGGGACACCATGGACCACAGCACTCCAGGCCTCCCTGTCCATCACCAACTCCTGGAGTTTACTCAAACTCATGTCCATTATGGGCTGCCATCTATGGGGTCGCACAGAGTCAGACACGACTGAAGCGACTTAGGAGCAGCAGCAGCATGTCCATTGAGTCAGTGATGCCATCCAACCACCTCATCCTCTGTCGTCCCCTATAAGCATGCAAATTACCATTTATGTCAAACCTAAAAGAAATTCTACAACAAGCCTTAAAAATGATTGTGCTTTGTGTCCTTCTCCGTATAACCTTGTTATGTCTCCTATATAATCTTTGTTTGATATAATGAGTATCTTTAGCTGTAATCTCATTTTGATAGACGTGTCAATGTTCAGGTCTGTTTCAAATTCCATGTTCTGTGTTGTTTTATTGAGACTCTATTATATTAAGGACAAAAAAGCTCTAAGTTTTTCTAGACCAGTTTCTTTTTTTCTAAACTTTATGGCTCACAACTCTGAGTTTTTCAATCTGGGCATTATTCAAAACATTCCTTTGTTAAAATGAGAGTTAAGCCAGAAAGGATATGTATTAGTTCTTGTAGTCAAACAACCCAGAGTTGAGAAGCTTTCAGGCATAGCTGGATGTAGTACACAATACCTTCAGGATCCTCTTTCTTTCTTTGACTCATCTCTTGGTTCAGATTTCTCTGTGTTGACTCCATTCTTAGACTGACTTTCTCCTCATGGTCACAAGATGATTTGCAGTTGCTCTGAGGGGCTACATCCTTCCAGGTTCAATTACAATAGAAAAGAATAAGAGTCCTTGACCCAACATTCCTGGCTAAGTCCTGAGGTGCACTTTTAGAGGTTGACTTTCCTCTAAACCAAGGAAATGGGGTGCATTGATTGGCCTAGGAATTGACTACTGCTTCATTCCTAGAGTAGGGGTTGCAGCCCCATTCAGACAACGCCTCTTAAGGGTGGGGAAAGGATGAACCCTCAAACAAAAATGCGTTGTTTTGAGATGAGAAAATGTATGATGAGTGGTTAAAATAAAATATAGGAATCTCTCTTTAATCAAAGATTTTGACATTTTCAGAAAGCATTGGCTACTTCAACTGGGAATTGCCTGAGACAGCATTTATAAAAGGCTCCTTTATAATATTTGATGTTTGTGAAAGTAAAAAATGGTTTCTATTCTGTTAACCATCAGGTTTCTAAGCACTATAAGGCTTATTCCTGTATCTTTAGATTATCAAAAAGAAACATAGCTGAATGGTATTAAATTCCCACTGAAATATCTTTCTGAATCTAATGTTTTGCCTTGTTCTTTCCTTGCATTATTAGACCCACAGTTTCTACAAAGTTGATATAAGAACTGTTATTTGCAGACTATTTCTGTATTTATTAGGGGCTTCCCTGGTGACTCAGAGGTTAAAGTGTCTGCCTGGAATGCTGGGAGACCTGGGTTCTATCCCTGGGTTGGGAAGATCCCCTGGAGAAGGGAATGGCAACCCATTCCAGTACTCTTGCCTGGAGAATCCCATGGAGGGAGGAGCCTGGTAGGCTACAGTCCATGGGGTCTCAAAGAGTTGGACACAACTGAGCGACTTCACTTCACTTCTGTATTTATTATGAAATAATGTTTAAAGACAGAGAAGGCAATGGCACCCCACTCCACTACTCTTACCTGGAGAATCCCATAGACAGAGGAGCCTGGTAGGCTGAAGTCCATGGGGTCATGAAGAGTCAGACACGACTGAGCAACTTCACTTTTCAATTTTCACTTTCATGCATTGGAGAAGGAAATGGCAACCCACTCCAGTGTTCTTGCCTGGAGAATCCCAGGGATGGGGGAGCCTGGTGGGCTGCCGTCTATGGGGTCGCACAGAGTCGGACACGACTGAAGCAACTTAGCAGCAGCAGCAGCAGCAATGTTTAAAGACACTGTCCATTATTGTTATTCAGAGTCTTTTCTCCTCTTTGCTAAGTAAAACTATGAAGGAGCTGAGATTTTACTTTATTTACTAGGTAATGAGTTAGTCTACCATATCGCCATCATGGAGAGGAACCTTGAAATCAAGAGACTCATCTTTTTATAGGAATGCTGGCTCATCTGCCCAGAGAGAGAGAGAGAGAGAGAGAGAGAGAGGGGCACATATGTCTCTGAAGTGGAAGGAAAAGGCTTTCTCTTTAGTGCCCTGTGTCATGTCTTGAGAAGTACATCTCTAGATCTTTCCAAAGGAACCTTCTCTAGCTGCCAAAGTTGTTTGCTATTCAACTATATCCTTTGCCCAGAAGGCCCAATCTGTACAGGAATGAGAGACATTCATGGAGAATTGTCTCCCAATACTCATGAAAATTCAATGGCAGAAAAATAATTTCTGTTTCCAGTGGAATCAGGATTTCTTTCTATCCAGTAATGAGAATGATACTAAATGGATTCTTTACCACTGAGCCACCTGGGAAGCCTGAAGAACTGGGTGTGTGTGTGCGCTTGGATGCTCAGTCATGTCTGACTCTTTACAGCCCCATAGACTTTATGTAGCCTGCCAGGCTCCTCTATCTATGGAATTTCACAGGCAAGAATATTGGAGAGGATTGCCATTTCCTATTCTTTCCCACCTAGGAATTTAACTTGGGTCTCTTGTATCTCCTGCATCGGCAGGTGGATTCTTTACCACTAGCACCACCTAGGAAGTCAACAGCTATGGTCCTATGGTTTATTATTTTAACTTCTTTGTGGTATTCCATTATAAGAAAAAAGAATCCATAGTTTATCTATACTGGACAGATGGACAATTTAGTTTCCAAATTTTTTACATTGCGAACAGTGCTTCAGTGAACACTCTTGTAACTGAGTCCATGTCCGTATGTTGAGAAGTTTCTCCAGGACTACTGCATCATGAGGGATGAACAGCTTCAATTTTATTAGCTGTTATCAAAATGCTTCCCAGGTGGCACTAGTGGTAAAGAACCCACTTGCCAATGTAGGAGACATGCAGAGGTTCTTGTCCCTTGGCTTGGTCTGGAAGATCCCTTGGAGCAGAAAATGGCAACCCACTCCATTATTCTTGCCTGAAGAATCCCATGGACAGAGGAGCCTGATGGGTTACAGTCCACAGGGTCACAAAGAGCCGGACACAACTGAAGCAACTTAGCGTGTGCACACACAGTCTTGGAGGCCTTTGTGACTCTTGAATCTGAGGATAATTTCTTCAATTCTGGAAAACTTTCAGCCATTATGTCTTCAAATATTGCCTCCTCATTTTCTCTAATCTCATTCCAGAATGCCTACTAAACACACTTTTGAATCTTCTCATTTTAGTCTTTATGTCCATTTACCTTTCTTGTATTATCCTTTATCTCTTTTTGATACATCAGGATAATTTCCTCCAATTTGTTGTCCAGTTAACCAACTCTCTCCAGCTCTAATATGCTCTTTTACTTATTAAATGTATTTTAAGTTTCAAACATTATATTTATAATTTCTAGAAGTTCTATAATATTTGGTGTTTCCCTCCAAATTTCTACTTTTTAAAAAACATCCTTTTATAGAATTATTTCTTTTTAATAACCACTTTTATTTTAAACATATTATTTATGATCTTTTTAAAGATTATTCTTTGAGATTTAGGGGAATTGCTAATCTTTCTGTCTATTGTGATCTATGTTGTGTCTACTCAGCATTTTGTTTCAATTGAAAATTTTTCTTCAGTAGGAATTTTTAAAAAATAGAAATACCTTCTGGCCTTGGGATTACAACAGTTTCTCTAGAGACTTTTGCTTGTGCTCAGGAGGGGTCAGTCCCTGGTGGAGACCTGCTTTCTCACCTTTTTGGTCTGGTGGGTGCAGTTTTTCTAGTCTCCATTGCAGGTCTGCATAGACCTGACCTCATCTCGTGTGCATCCAAATCTCATCTTCATTCCGTTTATTAAAACTCAAGCCCTCAGTCCTTATTTCAGGATCCAGTAACATCACCATTCCTGAGACATGAAATCACACACTTACTGCTTGGCTTTTAGTTCCTGACATGGAAAGATTTATCCCTTCCTTCCTGCTCCTCTTTCATGTTCTGTAAACTTAGTCTGGTATTAAATTTTTGGATTTTGATTTATATAGGATCAAAAATATGGATACCTTCTGGCCTTGGGATTACAACTGTTTCTCTAGAGAATTTTTTTTTTTTTTAAATTGGTGAGCGGGTTCCCACTAGCTCTGTCTGCCACATTGCTAGAACCAGATGTCCCTCAGGTTTACTTCTTCATATCTTTTACAGATTATAAGATGGTTAACTTTCTTTTTTGGAAGTGAAATGTAATTCTACCCTTTTTCACTTACTTAATGAAGATTTACTGAAAAAATGACATGTAAAATCACATGTGGGTACTCAGTTCAGTTCAGTCACTCAGTCGTGTCTGACTCTTTGTGACCCCACGAACCGCAGCATGCCAGGCTTCCCCCTGTCCATCACCAACTTCCAGAGTTTGCCCAAACTCTTGTCCATTGAGTCGGTGATGCCATCTAACCATCTCATTCTCTGTTGTCCCCTTCTCCTCCCACCTTCAATCTTTCCCAGCATCAGGGTCTTTTCACATCAGTCAACTCTTCACATTAGGTGGCCAAAGTATTGGAGTTTCAGCCTCAGCATCAGTCCTTCCAATGAACACCCAGGACTGATCTCCTTTAGGATGGACTGGTTGGATCTCCTTGCAGTCCAAAGGACTCTCAAGAGTCTTCTCCAACACCACAGTTCAGAAGCATCAATTCTTCAGCGCTCAGCTTTCTTTATAGTCCAGCTCTCACATCCGTACATGACTACTAGAAAAACCATAGCCTTAACTAGATGTGGACCTTTGTTGGAAAAGTAATGTCCCTGCTTTTTAATATGGACTCATATATGTCCTGTGGACTATAGGGATGATGGGCAAGTAAGCCATGACCACTGGGTGTACTGAGTGCATGATCAAAGTGTGCGAAGTGGACTATGGAAGCAACAACAAGGGGGATATAATTCCTAAAAGTAGTTGGTGTAGGCTTCCTAGAAGATGATACTGGATCTGAGGCTGTGAGGAAGGGAAATTATCCCAGTGAAGAAGTAGAAGAATCATTTGAGAAAGTAGACAATGTATATTAAGAAGCTGAGGCAAGAGCATGACTTATGTAGGAAATGTAAGTAGTTCCACAAGGCTAAAGTGAGACAAGTGGGAACAGTCCCAGATCAGAGCTTCTGGGGTCCTTGAGGGTTAGGAGTGAGGAGGAAGTTTTTCTTGGGTAATGTGTATTAGCTAGGGCAGAGATTCGGAATTACCACTTAAAGGAACCAAAGTTGTAGCAAGGAAGAAAGCATAAATCAAATCTGAAAGTCTCAGGATAGACATAGAAGTGTGAGTAGTGCAGTTTAGTGGCCTGGAGAATCTGAGGAACAACAGAGTAATATGTGAGGTGTGGTGAAGGTCAGTGGGTTGGTCTGTGAATGGAATGTATCCATGGTACCAGACCGTGCCGAGAGGTCAATGGTATATCATAGAGTTCAGTTTACCCAGAGTTGACTCCAGCCTGAATTCCTTCAAGAGTAGTCAGGCTGCCTGTGTCAAGATGGAGCTCTGTGGTGTGTGAAAATGAAAGATGTGAAATGTGGAGAGTTGGGGTCAGGCCTGTCCAACTGGCCATCTTGTTGCAAGATTTCCTTGGCCCCTGGCTCTGTGGGTGCTGTCAGGCTGCTCCCCAAACCTTCCCCTGTTGTGCAGGGCTGAGGTTAGTGATGTATGCCTGCTTCTTCTGCAGGGGGCCTTAGGAATGGAAAACTGAGCATTTCTTGGTGATTTTCAGTATCCCCAGAAGCAGTACTTACAGAATGCTGCGTCTGCTTAGCCTTGGAAGCTGCCTGCCCGAGTGAGGCCTGCAGCTGCTCTAGGCTGCAGTGACCTACATAAGCGGCTTGGAGGCTGACTTCAGCCAAGACACGTCAGCTCCCAGACATAGTTGCTGACTTTGGCACCCCAGCGCAGGGCCACAGGACCAGAAGCTCTGTCTATGATAGAATCCTCTGTATAGTGACATTAGAGGCGTTTGCTTCTACTTTGTACATGTTCTCTGGAGTGGCGTGGTCAAGAGATGGGCAGACTAAACTCTCAGCCTCAGGAGTGCCTGTGCCATAAGTGGACCCCAGGGAAGTGTTGCTCCCTTTTTCAGGATGAAGAATCACAGAGGCTTACCTAAGTAAAGTTTCTCCCTCACCCCCAACCCTCCAAGGTAGACTCCAGTTTGGGGTTTAAACTGTAAACCTCACAAATAGCAGGAACTTCTTTAGCTCCTTGAAGGGCTTGCCATGAGGCTATCTTAGGTGGTGTCATTCAAGACTCAGGGTTGGGGGGAGAAAGGACAATTCCTAGAAAGCAGAAATATTGGAATCTTGAAGACATACCTTGGCCAAGAGGGTGAGATATTCGAGCGTTGTGTCCGACTCTGTGCGACCCCATAGACGGCAGCCCACCAGGCAAGAACACTGGAGTGGGTTGCCATTTCCTTCTCCAATGCATGAAAGTGAAAAGTGAAAGTGAAGTCGCTCAGTCGTGTCCAACTCTTAGTGACCCCATGGATTGCAGCCTAACAGGCTCCTCTGTCCATGGGATTTTCCAAGCAAGAGTACTGGAGTGGGGTGCCACTGCCTTCTCCATTCGAGCTTTTATAAGACCACCCAATTAAGAGCTCATTCAAGGGTAATGCTCCACAGGCTGTTAATATTGGCATGCTGTTGTTGTTTAATCATTAAGTCTTTCACGACCCCATGGACTGTAGCCTGCCAGTCTCCTCTGTCCATGGGATTTTCCAGGCAAGAATACTGGAGTGGGTTGCCGTTTTTCCTCCTCCAGGGGATCTTCCTAACCCAGGGATCGAATCCACATCTCTTACATTGTAGGTGGATTCTTTACCACTGAGCTATCTGGGAAGCCTCAATACTGGGATAAACAAAGTCAGAAAGCTTTCTTTCCTGTGGATTGCTAGGAGTCTTCCCTGTATTCATGAATATTGTGGGTTGCTAAGCAAATTCATGATCAAGTAGCTTTTCCAAATTTATAGGAAACACTTTTTTCTGGACCTGTAAAAGCAGTATTTCTTCCAACACTTATTTGTGAATCACTAAATTAGAGTTTCCCCTATAACTTCATTCTTATTTCATCAAGATGGTTTTGGACAACATAAATTCTACAACCTTCAGGTTACCTGTAAGTGGATCTCTATTTTCTAAGCAGTTTATAGTCTGCTTTTTTGTGTGACTTAATCTCAGTGAAAATAGATGAAAATAGATATTTCTTCTATGAGACAAGGCAGTCAAAATTATACGGGAGAAGTAGAACATGAAATTATGTGGGAGAAATTTAAAGCTGAAATGTTTTTACTGTTGAAATATCCATGTATCTTATATGTTAATATTACCAAATTAAAAAAGGAAATATATGGATATAATATTGATATCACAATACTTTTAAATGCAAATAAAATAAAAACATGAAACGAGGTTAAGATAAAATTTTTGAAACCAGCCAAGACAGTCTAGACAAAGCCTCCCTTTTTCCAAATTTCTCCAGTTTGTTTATCTCAGTTTTTGCCATATACTATTCCTGCTCATAGCAAACCAAAAATGAAACAGTGTGGTTTATAATATGAAAAACATGTATTGCAAGTGAGTCATAAAATGGAAAAATGGCTACTTAGCCAGTAGCCACATAAATTTTAGACGATATGTATTTTTACAGGGGTGATTTATTATAGTAACAGCAAATATTTATTAAAAGCATTAAAATGGTGAAAAAGTTACCCCCAGGCAATATACAGATTCAGCATTCAGAAGCATAACATATATCACATACATATTTATTTCTAAACTAATCTATTTTAATTACTTTTAAGTGAAGGACAAAAATCTGAAAAAGAAAGATGCAGCAAAACAGAGTAATTTTCCTTGCATGCAGATCCCATTTTTATTTTTATTGTATATGACCTACCAATTATTGGACCTTCCATTACACCCATATATTCACAAACTCATGAATATTTTACTCTACTAGGAAGCATTCTGTTGGCATGTAACTGATTTCCTTCCTAACGTCTGCTCCCTGCTTACAGAGTTTGTCTCCTTTAGCCTAAGAGTGGGATTCAAAGGCATGCTATCAATCTGAGTCTTTCAGCAAGAGTGAAAGAGTAGCAGCAGCTTCATTTCCTGGAAGCGCTCTCCAGAAGCCAGGAAGTCTGGGAAGTTTTCCAGACTGACTTGTGGAGAGAGTGGGCTAAAACTGCCCCTGCCTATTACTGTGTGTAGGAGCTGGTACAGCCTGAAGGGTGGGGGTAAGAAGGAAAACCTCCCTCTTCCCCTCCCTCCTCACCCCACCATCTCTCAGCTACTAGGCTAGATAGTATTCTTGGCTTCAGCATTCCATACATCGCTTGAGCAGAGAAGGGAGATTGTGCTGGACACCTTTGTTCTTCAGTAGAGACAGCAGTAAGCAAAAACAGTACAATAAGCACTTAGAGCAGGACCTGGTGTACAGCGCCATGCAAGCATCTGCTCCATAAAAAGCTACCACGTTGAGTGTTCATCTCCGCCCCTCTGTACAGGCAGAGATCAGATTTGGCCTGTCCGCCTCATGGTCCCTCCAGAGTGGACACTCTTTGGCATCGGAGGCCAGCGCTGGCAGGTGTCCACCATCCAGGGAGAGGATCTCCTGACATTGGTACCCCAGGTGTCTAGACGGGAGCAGGGCGACGAGGAGTCACACAGCATGGTCACCTGGGCACAGTGAGGGCGAGATGGAGTGCGGAGTCGGTCAGAGGGATCAGTGAGGATCGGACATCGCTCACATGTCAGGCAGAGAGAGAGGATCAGAGGCCGAGGAGATGTGCCCGGAGGCACTCGCTCAGGGTCCCACGACCCGCCAGCACACACGCGGGATCCTCACGGATCAGGCGATCATTCTCGCAGGAGGGCGACGAGTGAGGGACCGCCTGTGCGGATCTTCGGGGCGCCCAGCAGGAGGCACACTCCCGGACATCTGGCCAGTGGGGACTCACCCACTCTTCTCGTGCAGGGCATTCCTTGGCCTCCACTCACTCAGGGCTAGCCGCTCCTCGTGGGGCGTGTGGGTGGTCCACTGGGGTGGCGGAGGGTGACGTGTCCTTCCTTTGTGGTGAGCATCACGGTGCCTAGAGGGACACCCAACTGACTTGTTTCCCCTTCATTGGCCTCCATGGCTCCCATGATTTTTGTGTTCTGTGCGGCCATTGGTGTGTCTCCCCCACCATTCTCCCCTCTTCTTCCCATTTCCTCCCACCCTCATAAAAGCTACCACGTCAGAAGCACCATTTAAAAGGCTGCAATGTTACTACTGGGTGGATACAGCATAATTCACCTAGCCATTCTGCTACCATTGTTTCAGTTTTTCAGTGTTACAACCTTTTAATCCAACCAGTCCATCCTAAAGGAGATCAGTCCTGAATGTTCATTGGGAGGACTGATGTTGAAGTTGAAACTCCAATACTTTGGCCACCTGATGCAAAGAACCAACTCATTGGAAAAGACCCTGATGCTGGGAAAGATTGAAGGCGGGAGGAGAAGGGGACCACAGAGGATGAGATGGTTGGATGGCATCACTGACTCAATAGACATAAGTTTGAGTAGACACTGGGAGTTGGTGATGGACAGGGAGGCCTGGTGTGCTGTAGTCCATGGGGTTGCAAAGAGTCAGACAAGACTGAGCAACTGAACTGAATTGAATCTTTTAATGATTTTATATATATATATATATATATATATATATATATATATATATATATGGAGAAAGGCAATGGCACCCCACTCCAGTACTCTTGCTTAGAAAATCCCTACCATTCTCATTTGTGTGCAATTTTACAGTATTCTTGCCTGGAAAATGCCATGGGCAGAGGAGCCTGACAGGCTACATACAGTTCATGGGGTTGCAAAGAGTTGAACATGACTGAGCCACTTCACTTCATTGTGCATTTACATGATTTTATATTTATAGCCTATACCTTCTGGGAGTTTTTGAAGCCTCTGAGTGACTTGGCTCTTCAGAGAAGCATGACTAACTGCCCCTTCACTGCTAAAGGGAAAGGGAATATTCTTCCTACCATCATCATTTCATATCCTTATAGCTCAAAGCCACAGAGGTGGCCTCTAAGAGTTACAGTTCCCTTAAACTGAATATATTGTGGTGAGGCAGGGACACATTCTAGAAGCTAGAAAAATCTGAGAGACAAATTCTTTATTAGTGTAAACTTCTACATTTCAAAAAGCATGCTGGATATGAGCGCAGAGTATTTGCTGAAGCTTAATGATCATCTAGGAGAAGGCAATGGCACCCCACTCCAGTACTCTTGCCTGGAGGGTCCCATGGATGGAGAAGCCTGGTGGGCTGCAGTCCATGGGGTCGCTGAGGGTTGGACACGACTTGAGCGACTTCACTTTCATGCATTGGAGAAGGAAATGGCAACCCACTCCAGCGTTCTTGCCTGGAGAATCCCAGGGACAGGGGAGCCTGGTGGGCTGCCGTCTGTGGAGTCACACAGAGTCGGACACGACTGAAGTGACTTAGCAGCAGCAGCAATGATCATCTAAGATTAAACACTGGCCTTCAGCAGTCTCATGATTAACATTTCCAGGCAGGTCATTAATCTCCAGGAAATGCCCAGTATTTTCATTGCTGTTTGCTTAATTTAAGAGGTGAATAATTTAGTAAAGGATGACTACATGAATTTCAACAGACTGTTTTTCTAATAAGCACAGCAGCACCCCCTAGTGAGCACACTTGGTAAACGTAAAAAACCAAAAATCAGATTTTGGAAATGGGAATTTTTTTTAATAGATTTATCATAGGTTTTAATTAGCAAAAGAAAGTATCTTTTTGTAAAGGAGGAAGACATTATACTTTCAAAATGTGGGAAAACTCAGATCTAAAGTAGATGACTATCAATATTTGAATTCTCATTTTAGAATAACATTATAAGATTTAACATTGTAACATTGAAAATCTTTTGTTTTAATAAGAAAACTCATTTGTTTTTTTCAGATCAGAAAGGGATCTTTGTTTGAAATCATTTCTTTCCCAGCAAAGACTGCTTTAACTAGCATAATGTGCGCTTCATATGCAGGACTCATTTATTTGGTAAGTTAAGATAATTAGAATCTGGAAATATAATCATTTTATGTGAAGAAATACTGTATATTCTTAAACCAAGATATTATTCTCTTATTACACAAAATAATTTTACATTAAAAATTACATTTCTAAGGAGCCAGGTCAATCCACCAAAAACTAAGTTGCTTAAGTAATAAAACTTATTTTACTTTTTAAAAAATGTATTAATATTTGGTCAAAACATTTTAGTTTTGCTTTCACTAGGTTATGGGTGTTTTGTTTCTGCCATTGTGCCGTGGTTGGTTAAAGTTCAGCTTTTGTTTTTTGAATTACAAAAGTGTTCATTAATAAGTATGACAAAAATATACAGACTTTTATAAATTATAAAGTTATTTTCTTCTACTTCATTGCCATTTGTATTTACCTTTAATTGAAAAAAATTACAACATACAAAAAGAAAAGTACACAGCTTGATGAATTATCAGAAAATCGATTAATTGATGTATCTTATGGATCGAGAAACAAAACAGTATACAATCATTCTAGAAGCCTCTTTCTTGCCTCTTTATGATCACTAGCCTCTTCTGTAAAGACAAGCACTATTTTGACTTCTAATGGCATAGTCAGTTTTTACTTGTATATAAATGGAGTCATACACCATGTTCTTTCGTAGGTCTTGTAGCTCAACGTTACCATGGTGAGATTCATTTGTTGCCTATAGCAGCAGCTTGTTGCCTGTCAGTGCTGTATAGTAGTCCACTGATTAAATATACAACTATCTATTCTATAGTTGAATATTTAGATTATTTAGAACTTTGGCTATTGTGAATAGGTTGCTGTGAATGTTCTTGTACATATGTTTGGGTGAAATGTCTGGGCTGTAGATTTTGCATATGTTCGTCTCTAGTATATATTGCCAAGGTTTTCCAAAATGGTTTTAACAGTTCATTCTGGCAGATTATGAATCCCAGTTGCTCTGTATCATCACTAACATTTGGTATTATCAATCTTTTCTGGTATAGCCATTTTTGTGGGTATGTAGTACTATCATATTGTGTTTTTAATTTGCATTTTATTGATTATTAAGACTGAATACCTTTTTTATACATTAATTGGATATCCTCTTTTGTTAATTTCTGTGAGTCTCTTCTCATTTTCCTACTTGGAGTTGCCCATTGGTTTATTATCATTTGTACTTTTAACTGTATTATTGAAACAAGCCCTTTTTTCAGTTGAATTTGGGCAGATTTATTTTACTCTGTCGGGGAAGGCAATGGCACCCCACCCCAGTACTTTTGCTTGGAAAATCCCATGGACGGAGGAGCCTGGTAGGCTCCAGTCTATGGGGTCGCTAAGAGTCGGACACGACTGAGTGACTTCACTTTCCCTTTTCACTCTCATGCATTGGAGAAGGAAATGGCAACCCACTCCAGTGTTCTTGCCTGGAGAATCCCAGGGATGGGGGATCCTGGTGGGCTTCCGTCTATGGGGTCGCACAGAGTCGGACACAACTGAAGCGACTTAGCAGTAGCATTTTACTCTGTGACTAGCCTTTCACTTTTAGGAGTGTCTTTTAAAACAGAAGTTCTTAATTTTAATGAAGTCTCATTTATTAATCTTCTTTATATTGAGTGCTTTTTATGTCATAATTAGAGAATCTTGACTTACATCCTAGTCATGAAACTACTCCCTCTGATATATCCTAGGAGCTTTGTTATTTTGCCTTTCACTTTTAGATTTATAATACATCTGCAGTTGGTATGAGGCAAGGGTCAAGGTTTTCCTCCATGGGTGTCTCACTGTGCTGTGCTGTGCTTAGTCTCTCAGTCGTGTCCGACTCTTTGCAACCCCGTGGACTGCCCGCCGCCAGGCTCCTCTGTCCATGAGATTCTCCAGGCAAGAATACTGGAGTGGGCTGCCATGCCCTCCTCCAGGGGATCTTCCCAACCCAGGGATTGAACCCAGGTCTCCTGCATTCCAGGCGGATTCTTTACCAACTAAGCCACCAGGGACGCCCAGTTGATCCAACTCAATTTATCAGGGAAAAAGTAAACCCCTTTCCTATTGCCCCAGAACACCTCTTTTTAAAGATAAATTAAATGTCCTTATATATGTGGGTCTGTTTATATTCTCTTTGTTCTAGTCAACTGATCTGTCTATTCTTATACCAACTCAATACTGTATTACTTGCTGGCACTTTACATTAAGTCTTTATAACTGGTAAAATAGGTCCTCCTTCCAATCTATGAACATGGTATATTTCTCTATTTATTTAGATCTTCTTTCTGTTAATAAATTTATGGCTGTTTTGTTAGAGGTCTTTTAGCTATTTTTTTTTTTTGGACCATATTGAAACAAACAAGAATAAAGGTTAAATTTTCCTAATAATCCACAGATTCAGTGCAATCCCAGTTAAAATTTGAGCAGGTGTGTATGTGTACATTGACTAGTTTATTCTAAAATTTACAAGAAAATGGCAAAGGTAAAGAATAGCTAAGACAACTTAGAAAAAAAGTGTAAAAGAACTCACTTTAAACATGTTTACAATTTTTAAAAACTCTGAATTTATCAAATATTTTGCAAATGTTTTAAAATTTTGAGAAATGTTCAGTATCTTAAATGTGAATCTCATACAAGACTGATGCAAATATACTGCAGAAAATGAGTGGGATGAGATGGCTGTGGTGAAATTAAACCAAACTAGATTAAAACCAAAATGACTTGAATTTTTCAAAGACTTTTGAAATCACCCTACATGACTTATGCTATAAACTAAGAATAGAAACAATTCTTTTGGTTACCTCTGATAATCTGTGATATATTCATCCAAGTCCTAGGAGAGGTCAGGGCTAGAATTATGGTTTTGAAAGCAAACATCATCTATGTTGGAAGTTAATGCCCTGAGAGTGGAACCATGCCAAGTGAAAAGAGTTGAAAGTTGACAGAAATGTGAAGAACACTTTCTGTTTAAGATAAGCTAAGAATAAATCCATGAAGGACCAATAATAAGAAAAGCAGGAAGAGAATCAGGAGAAACGCTATCAAGGAATTAGACTCAGGAAGTTGTGAGTGGCTAAGAGTCACATACAAGCAGAAAAAGTCAAGTAAAATGAAAATCTGAAAAGTGTCCATTAGATCTACTAGTAAAGTTGGAATTGATCATCTTGAGAACGACTTTAGCAGAAAGAGTGAAAAGGAGATGATAAAATGGAAACCATGAATGTATGTCCTGGTTTGATCAAGAAAAGAGTGTGTAGTAGTCAAGAAGGAAACAGGGCTACAGGGATATTAAAGTTTTAAATTTCAGGATAGAATATACTTTAGTATGTTACAGGTTACAGGGGAGGAGCTAGTCAAGAATGAGAGGTTGAAGAAGCAAGCAATAATTGATAGAGAAGCTGATAGGTAGGGTATAGGTTATAAGCAAAGATGGGGAAATACTGACCTTAATCAAGATCTTTCATTTTCCAAGACTTGGACAGAATTGGTTATGGTGGGCACAGATAAAATGTTGTAAGTGAGGGAAGAAGAAACATATCAAAGAGGATAGGGGTCCCCAACCTGCTTTTCATAGCATATTGTACATAGAAAACCATCATAGTTGTGATAAGTGGTTAAAGCTGTCTGTAGCTGGAAGTGATGGACCTCAAGATTTTATAACTCTAGATTTGGGTGTACTCAGATATAAGTTGGAGAAGGAAATGGCAACCCACTCCAGTGTTCTTGCCTGGAGAATCCCATGGATGGAGGAGCCTGGTGGCCTGCAGTCCATGGGGTCGCACAGTCGGACACGACTGAAGCGACTTAGCAGCAGCAGCAGATATAAGTAAGACTGATAGTACCTTAATACTATCAATTGATAGTATTGATAGTACCTTAATCAATACAGCTATTTAAATACCTCAATTAGAAGTCCGGAGTCCGGCAGTTCCCGGGTTTGCCTAGTGGATCTACAGCACCATCACGAACCCAGGGCCTCTCCATCTCTCTGTCCCACTATCCTGTTGGTTAGTTTTGGCTCTTAGGTTTGCTGCCTTACCCTCAAACCTTACATCCATATCAGCCTCCAAAGCAAGGAGGAGAGAGTAGAGCCAAAGACAATCTTTCTTCTATATAAAAAGGAGGAAACACTTTCCCCAAATCCTTCCAATCTTCCTCCCCAGCAGACAAATTTTACTACGTTGGCCAGAAGGGTCACATTGCCAGATGGTAATGGTAACGCCGGGAAGTGAAGGGAAGCATCTGGTGTCCCCATTCTGAGGTGGGAGACAGGAGGTCAGGAGGAAAGGGCTGTTCAAGCCAAGGCCCGCCCTCCTGTCTGTTCCTCTCTTTAGGAACATCAAGCATTGGTCACCTATTATGTCACCTTGGAGGCATCATCACTTTGGTAAAAGAAGCTAGTTTAGGTGTTCTCGTATTTTATAGATTTTATTATTCTTGTTGCTTGCCTTAAATGCTTGGCATCATCATCCCCATCAGTAAAGTTATAGGTTTAACAGATATAGCTCTTAGAGAGTCTCAGTTTTTTTTAATCCATGTTTTGTTTTGACACCCTTAAAGTACTGAATGGCATTTTTGAGGAAAAGTGGATCACAAGTTTATTTAGAAATCACTGATTCTAAGTCATTAATTTACTAAATTCTTACCAAAATGTTTGTGCCCTTCCAATGGAACGTAATTGGTATAATCAAAGTCTATATGGGAAAAAAGTAAAAACAGAAAACCTACTTTGAGATATTAACATGTTTGAGGATAAATTCCATCTCTCAGAAAATGTTTAATTAAGTCAGGAGAATAAAGGAATGTTTCATTTCATTAGAGAATAAAGATGTAAAACATGAATTAGAAATGTGAAGCATATTTTTATTAAAGCATACAATGTTTTAATTTTCCTTCTGGATTATGGTATATTTATAATTAGCAATCAGCCTCCTCACGTTTATCATGTGCCAGAGGAAGCTGAAAAAAGCACCTCTTTGTTAGAATATAGAGATCAATGATTTTATGTTAAATGTTTTATTGCATGATTGGATTTTTATCTGTTAAGTTTAGTAGTATAACGTAATTATACTCCAGTAATAAAAAAAGAAACCTTAACTTTTTAAAAATTATTAGACTGTCTGTGTTAATGCTGTGCTGGAGAAGATAATGAAGATTTTCCAAGAAGAAGAATCCATAAGGCAAAACAGAGAGGAGAGTGAAAATTTTAGAAATGCCTTTTCGGAGCCTGTGCTTTCTGAGCCTCTGTTTCCCGAAGGTGAAATCAAAGCAAAACCTTACAGGTCATTACCCGAGAAGCCAGACAGTATTTCTGATCGCCCCAAACTTCCTGCTAATAAGTTGAGTAATAAGATTCAGGTTTTACATTCTGTGTTTGACCAATCAGCTGAAATGAATGAATGAACAAATCTGAACTGAAATATCACTGAACAGAGCTTAAGCATTATCTAATGACGTAACTAGGAAACTAGTTTTTATGTTCTGACTGCTCTGCTTTGAAAAAAAATGGGGGCGGGGAGGGACTATTGCTAAAATGTCATTCTCAAGTAGAGGGACTATTGCTAAAATGTCATTCTCAAGTATTTATATGGTAGGGAAAATAAAATGAATCAATGTTGACTATGTGATATTTTTTAATGAACAAGAAAATGTACCCTTTGGTGAGTTAGGCTCTATGCGATGGTTTATAATATGAACATGTTTATAATGCATTTATGTTTGTATTAAGGACTTGTTTAGAGTATCTTTCCGATTATTTACCTGGGAGGGAAAAAAACCATCCCTATTAAAATGCTACATATCTTTTTCAGAGATAATAAAGGTATATACGTTTTCTATCTACAGGCTGCATAGTTTGAGTTTCCCTATTATCAGTTGTTTTAAAACATCTATAAAGTTATGAAGGACTTGAAATTCATAGATGTAAATTTATATTGTTTACAAATCTGATGAGAAGATGTCTGTATATGAGAATGGGATGTGACATGACATTTTTTATTTCCCCATCTAGAGGAACAAATTAAAAACCAGAAACCAAGTCCAAGTTACTCAGTGTTGCCACTGGATCCTCAGGAAAAAAATGCTCTGTGATTGGTCCCACAAACCAGGGTCATGGTTTTTGCCTGCTGGAGGTACTTTGGTTTCTTCCATGCATTTTCAATTCTGGACATGTGTTAAGTGCCTCATATAATAGACCGGGATGTACCCATTCCAGAGATGGTACATTTTTTGTACCTGGTCGGTAACTGCTGCTGTAAATAGTATTTATAAAAAACCCAGGCCTGGCTCATTAATAGTCTATTGAAAGCAAGTGTTAGAATATGGGTAGCAGGTAGCAACGGGGAAGGCAATGGCACCCCACCCCAGTACTTTTGCTTGGAAAATCCCATGGACGGAGGATCCTGGTAGGCTCCAGTTCATGGGGTCGCTAAGAGTTGGACACGACTGAGCGACTTCACTTTCACTTTTCACTTTCATGCATTGGAGAAGGAAATGGCAACCCACTCCAGTATTCTTGCCTGGAGAAACCCAGGGACGGGGGAAACTGGTGAGCTTCCGTCTATGGGGTCGCACAGAGTCGGATACGACTGAAGCGACTTAGCAGCAGCAGGTAGCAATATATCAGAAAAAATCTATAGCAAAAGGCTCTATAAGCACAGCCTTAATGATACCTATTTTATTCACTTATTATTTTTACAATAGTCAAGAGAAAGGATCCAAGTGGACCCCTTAGAATACTAAGCCCTAATTCAGCCCTGTGTCACTATTACTGTGGTTTGAGACTAAAGCTTTTTGTCAAAAGCTTTTCTTATTCTGAATTCATAATCTGTTCCTCATAGTTCTTTCTGGTCCCACTTATTCTTACATTCCACCATGTGCTGCTGAATTTTAGATGATCAGTACCCAGGGGTTTATAATAGAGTGTGGGCATGAGGCAACCAGAGGAGTGACGGCCATAAATAACTGGCATGGAAAAAGCAGGGTGAACTCACTTAACACAGGCCTACGAACTCAGAAGAAAAGACTGAGGAACAACACCCTATATCTCTGCTCTCTGTGACGCTTGGTTGTACATACATATACAAAATTCTATACAAATAAAAAATTTTTAAAAAAACGGTATTTAGAAATTTCACTTGGCTCGCTGAACACATTTCACATCTTTCACGGCTAGCAGCAACTGTCTCCTCACTACTTTGAAACTGTCTACCATGACCTGAGAGAAACTGAGCTGAAGTTTACTTGGTTTCGATGTCAGGCAAGTTGTTTCCTATTTCTAAATTCAGCAAGTACACTGATCCCATTTTGGGAAGTATTTTTCAAGTGTAAAAGGTCTGCTATATATTTGGAAAAACTGAATAGTTAAAACTTGAAGTATTTCAATGTGTTTAAATTTTACCTTAAAAAATTGTAATAACCGTCAATAGGTGGGGTGGTGAATGCCTGCAAAAATGAAACAAGACTAGAAGAATGCTGAGACTGTTGAAGGTGGGTGCTGGGACTTTATTATTCTCTTCATTTTGTATACATTAAAATTTTTCCATGATAAAGTCTACTATATCAAGCAGGGATTTTTCCCCTAAATTTTTCTTTGTAGATGTAATTTTTTTTAACCTTATCTTCACTCTGGTTACTCCAAATTATTTTTATCCTTCTTCAAATGCACAGTTTAAACCTATAACCTTGAGGTTCCAATCAATCCAGAGGATTGGCTGAAAAGTATTCTATAGATCCCGATGATGATCCTTACATCGCATTAAGTACATGTGCTTTGGAACTTTTCATAAATATGACTGTTAAAGATGATAAATGTGCTTGTGTTGGAAAAAGTTAGTCATCTTTGGTACTCAGCAAGGTTATTCTAAAACTGCTTTCGAAACATATACAACATTTTTTGTTGCCATGAAGTTTTATCAGAAGGAACTTGGAATTACTTTGAAGATTCCAGTAGCATAATAGTCAGAGTCACACTTAAAAGGCTCATTAGAAAGAGTCACATAAATATTGCCATTGTCCACTGTCACTGTGTGAATCCTTTGCTTTATTCCTTTGGAGCACCACATGGGTTTTGCTGATGGGTCTTTAGGATCTATAGACTGATACAGTCCTTCTCCTGTTTCCAAAGTAATTTTGTACTTATGCCAGGGGCAAACTATACATGCTCGTCCATCAAATTCCTGGGGAAAGAAATAATTGATTTTATAATATGACATTTCCAATGTTGACAATAAATCTCAGACTCAGAACAGAATTTACTGCAGAAGAACCAGGCTGAAAGACAGGCTTCTCTTTTTACCTCCCATTTACCAATTATTCAGCATAAGGCAGAACCTAATCTTAGCAGTCATCAAGTTCTTCTGCAGTTGATAAGAAACCAGTGTGTTAGAGCTCTATCAGAAGATAACCAGGCCAGGCAACTACCCCATGTGACCCCAGTATGCTGTTATCTGTTAGATAGTAATGTCACTTCTGTGACAGAAATGGGGCAAGGGCTTCAAGTGCTTCTAAATGAATCTTCACTAGCTGGTGGAAGAATGGTAAGCCTCAGATATAATTTCAAGAGAGGTCACTAAAGGCATAAGTGCATATGTTAACTAAAGAGCAATTTATGATCCAAAGTAGTTCATTTCAAACTTTTGGCTGTCCTAAAGCAGTGCTTCTAAAATTTTAAAGGACATGGGAATCGCCTCAATCTTGTTTAAATCAAGCTCTTGTTTAAGCTCAGCAGTCCTAGAACAGGCTGCGATATTTGCATTTCCAAGACACTCCCAGGTGCCACCAATGTTGTTGGTCTGTGAACCACACTTTGAGAGGCAAGGTTTTATAGCCCTCACAATGGTCTGAAACTGAGGGAAATTCTTCCACTCTATCATCCAGATGCTGACATTTTTATCTCCACACGAGAAGTGCAGAAATGCTGTTTCGTACCACCTCCCCTGCCAGAGCTGTCAGCAAACATTTTCATAACTCATAAATTCATATTCATAATTTAAGCACACATCTTTTAACATGAGGACAGGTCTGGAAGTAGGTAGATATGAGTTGTATGGAGAGTGGAATGCTAAATTTAAGCATGTACTTTGTGCCAGAGACATAGAGACAGAGAAGGGAGAGAGAGACCAGTTTCATGAGGTAGAGAAGAAGAAATTAGGCAGCTAGTTTGGGAATGCAAGGAAGTAAAACAGTGCCCCCATCTTCCCTGAGTTAAGCCTTCAAAGTGTTCTTTCTTTTTTAAAATATATATATTGATATTTTTATTACATCATAAAAGTAATATATACACATTGGAAAAATTCAAACTATGTAGAATTATAAAAAGTAAATATTATTTTTTTAAAATGGGACCTCTTTAGACCTATTCTTTGATTTACTTTTCTCCACTCAAAAATATACTGTTTACATTCATGCCTCATTAACTTACTGGCTGTATACGATTCCACAGGCCTCCCTGGTGGCTCAGATGGTAAAGAATCTGCCTACAGTGTGGGAGACCCTGGTTCAATCCTTGGGTCAGGAAGATCCCCTGGGGGAGGGCATAAAAACCCACTCCAGTAATTCTTGCCTGGAGAATCCCCATGGACTGAGGAGCCTGGTTGGCTACAGTCCATGGGCTCACAAACAGTTGGACACGACTGAGCAACCAAGCACAGCACAGCATACTATTCCCCAGCATGGCGAGTCCTAATTTAAACTGTTTCCTCTTGTTAAAACAGTTAAATTTCCTTCAATTTTTCATTACAATGAATAATACCACAGTGAACTTAAGTATGTACTTAACAAATGTTTAAGTGTATATATACTTACATATATGCACATATGTAAGAGTATATATATACTTTTGTACAATAATATGCAGAGTAGATCTTTCAAAGTATATTTGCTAGGTCAGAAGACATTCTCATCTTTACCTGTAAAATGGTTTTCTTTACATTGTTAGTGTTGTGAGTTCCTAGAATATTGGTAATTATATTCAAAGCATGAAAATATAGTTCAAACCCAAATATAAATTGTTTGTGAATAGAGACAGTAAATATAGTAGGAATATAAATAGGAAACATCTGAATTTGTTGAAAACAGATATACTTTTACATACCTCTATTTCTCCCAAATGTAAAGGTCCTCCTGAGTCTACAAACAAATTGAACATACATCTGGTCACTAAAAACTGAAATTTTAATAGCTTTTCGGACAGTAAATAAATACAAGGTTTACAAATGAAAAACAAAATCTTACGGTAACAGCGAATATCCATAGCATGAAATTCTCCTTTGTGGTAGAAAATGACCACTTCTCTGTCATGGACAACAGCTGTTATTCTTTCAGATCTTTTAATGTCTTCTTCTCTACCCACATAGACAGAAGCATATTGCTCCTTCATTTCAGGATCTTGTTCAGAGCCATCAGGATCCATGCTAGTGGAACAACAAGAAAACCACAAACAAAAAAAAAGAAAGAAAAAAACTGCAAGTGGTCTTCACTAGTTTCATTACACTTAACTCACAGAGATAATCATAAGAGAAGTTTGATTTCCCTGAGACTGATGGAGGTACTTTTAAAAACACGGGATTATAGTCAGTCATGATTGTAAGTTAGAACTCTTAAAGCTTGCCAAAATTAGGGAGGACTGACCACTTTTAGGCTGGACTTGTATTTGATTCACTTCATTGCCTAAGGTAGATATTTCAGAACTCCTGACAGATACTAAAGTCTCACTATCCTTTTATCCCCTCTCAAATTCAATGCTAAACAACATCTGCATACTATCAGTGTTGTTTTTAGCTTTTATTGAAGGTAGGATTCTTCAGCAAGGGCCTAACAGAAGCAGAAGAGATTAAGAAGAGGTAGCAAGAATACAAAAGAACTGTACAAAAAAACTCTTAATGACCCAGATAACCACTACGACATGGTCACGCCCCTAGAGCCAGACATCCTGAAGAGTAAAGTCAAGTGGGCCTTAGGAAGCATTACTATGAACAAAGCTAGTGGAGGTGACAAAATTCCAGCTAAGCTACTTCAAATCTTAAACCAAAATGCTCTTAAAGTGCTGCATTCATTATGCCAGCAAATTTGGAAAACTGAGCAGTGGCCACAAAACTGAAAAAGGTCAGTTTTCATTCTAATCCCAAAGAAAAGCAGTGCCAAAGAATGTTCAAATTACCATACAATGACACTCATTTCCGCGCCAGCAAGATTTTGGTCAGAATCCTTCAAGCTAGGCTTTAGCAGTATATGAACTGAGAACTTCCAGATGTATAAGCTGGATTTAGAAAAGGCAGAGGAACCAAAGATTTAAAAAAAAAAAAAAAAAAAGCTAGGGAAGTCCAAAAAAACATCTACTTCTGTTTCACTGACTATGCTAAAGCCTTTGTGTGGATCACAACAAACTGTGGAATATTCTTAAAGAGATGGTAATACCAGACCACTTGACCTGCCTCCTAAGGAACCTGTATGCAGGACAAGAAGCAACAATTAGAACTAGACATGGAACAAGGACTGGTTACAAATTGGGAAAGGAGTACGTCAAGGCTATATATTGTCACCCTGCTTATTTAACTTATATGCAGAATACATCATGTGAAATGCCAGGTTAGATGAAGCACAAGCTGGAATCAAGACTGCCGGGAGAAATATCAATAACCTCAGATATGCAGATGACACCACCCTTATGGCAGAAAGTGAAGAAGAACTAAAAAGCCTCTTGATGAAAGTGAAAGAGGAGAATGAAAAAGCTGGCTTAAAACTCAACATTCAAAAAACTAAGATTGTGGTATCTGGTCCCATCACTTCATGGCAAATAGATGGGGAAAATGTGGAAATAGTGTCACATTTCATTTTCTTGGGCTCCAAAAATCAATGTGGATGGTGACTGCAACCACAAAATGAAAAGGCACTTGCTCCTTGGAAGAAAAGCTATGTCAAGCCCAGACTGTTTTAAAGCAGAGACATCACTTTGCTAACAAAGGTCCATATAGTCAAAGCTATGATTTTTCCAGAAGTCTTGTATGGATGTGAGAGTTGGACCATAAGAAGGCTGAGCACCGAAGAATTGATGCTTTTGAATTGTGGTGCTGGAGAAGACTCTTGGGAGTCCTTTGGACTGCAAGGAGATCCAACCAGTCAATCCTAAAGGAGATCAGTCCTGAATATTGATTGGAAGGACTGATGCTGAAGCTGAAACTCCAATACTTTGGCCACCTGATGTGAAGAGCTGACTCACTGGTAAAGACCCTGATACTGGGGAAAACTGAGGGCAAAAGGAGAAGGGGGCGACAGAGGATGAAATGGTTGGATGTTATCACTGACTCAATGGACATGATTTTGCACAAACTCCCAGAGATAGTGGTGGACAGAGAAGCCTGGCGTCCCTGGTCACAGAGTCGAACACAACTTAATGAATGAACAACAGGATTCTTTGACAGTCTGAATAGTCTTGAACCTCTTGGTTAAAAGGTGGCTTGTTTAACTTATATGCAGAGTACATCATGAAAAACACTGGGCTGGAAGAAGCACAAGCTGGAATCAAGAATGTCAGGAGAAATATCAATAACCTCAGATATGCAGATTACACCACCCTTATGGCAGAAAGTGAAGAAGAACTAAAAAGCCTCTTGATGAAAGTGAAAGAGCTTTCACTGAAATTCCAGTACTTTGGCCACCTCATGAAAAGAATTGACTCATTGGAGAAGACTCTGATGCTGGGAGGGATTGGGGGCAGGAGGAGAAGGGGACAACAGAGGATGAGATGGCTGGGTGGCATCACCAACTTGATGGACATGAGTTTGAGTGAACTCTGGGAGTTGGTGATGGACAGGGAGGCCTGGCGTGCTGCAATTCTTTGGGTTGCAAAGAGTCGGACACGACTGAGTGACTGAACTGAACTGAAGTTGTTTTGCCTGGTGTAGACAGCCAGCTCGTACAGATCAACCAGATAACTACATTCTAGTAGGACAGAGAAGTGTGAATGGATGCCTTTAATTTTCCTAACTCACATAGAAAATGTCATTACTTTCTTCTGTCTTACTTGGGCATTCAAAACAGTGACTTTCTCTTCAATTTATAGAAATATATAAATATTAGAGAATCTGTAAGGTAGTCTAAATATTTTTTTTATCTTAGCACAGATATTCAGCCTATTTCTTTGAAAGCAACCCTTTCAAAGGGACCTTCTGTATACTTCAAGAACATAGCCATGGTCTATTAATTTCATATGAGAAAGAAACATCAAGAGATATCATTGTCAGGGGTTTCAGGCCCCATGTAGAGGATTTTCCTGAGGGCCTCCCTTATGTTGGTATTTTTATTTTTTCTATGATAGTTTCTAAGTAAAACTGTATATCCTGTTTTGCCAAGAATTTCTATATTTGTTTCCTTTATCTCCTAATAATTAGAGCAACGGTTAACAATGCAAACTTCAGGGAACAAATATGACCTCCCTGTAACTTCCTAAACTTGATTAGTGTAGTGCTTTCCTTCATTCATTGAATTCAAAGTTCCTGCCTCTCCCCAGTAAGAATATTGAGTGAGGCACAAACTCAATTTGGGCTGATGAACTGGAATGAAGGAGCTACAGAAAAGAAATAAAGAAGGATGTGCTAAGTCACTTCAGTTGTTTCCGACCCTTTGCAACCCCATAGACCGCAGGCCGCCAGGCTCCTCCGTCCGTGGGATTTTCAGGACAAAAACACTGGAGTGAGCTGCCATTTAACTGCCAGGTTTTACATTTGTGCAACTATGTGGTTTGTGATTGTGTTACTACCACACAATTGCACTCATCTCAATATGAGTAAATATTACTAGCATCTTTAATATGCTAGTAAAGTAATGCTCAAAATTCTCCAAGCCAGGCTTCAGCAATATGTGAACCGTGAGCTTCCTGATGTTCAAGCTGGTTTTAGAAAAGGCAGAGGAACCAGAGATCAAATTGCCAACATCCGCTGGATCATGGAAAAAGCAAGAGAGTTCCAGAAAAACATCTATTTCTGCTTTATTGACTATGCCAAAGCCTTTGACTGTGTAGATCACAATAAACTATGGAAAATTCTGAAAGAGATGGGAATACCAGACCACCTGACCTGCCTCTTGAGAAATCTGTATGCAGGTCAGGAAGCAACAGTTAGAACTGGTCATGGAACAACAGACTGGTTCCAAATAGAAAAAGGAGTACGTCAAGGCTGCATATTGTCACCATGTTTATTTAACTTATATGCAGAGTACATCATGAGAAATGCTGGACTGGAAGAAACAGAAGTTGGAATCAAGATTGCCGGGAGAAATATCAATAACCTCAGATATGCAGATGACACCACTCTTATGGCAGAAAGTGAAGAGGGGCTAAAAAGCCTCTTGATGAAAGTGAAAGTGGAGAGTGAAAAGGTTGGCTTAAAGCTCAACATTCAGAAAACGAAGATCATGGCATCTGGTCCCATCACTACATGGGAAATAGATGGAGAAACAGTGGAAACAGTGTCAGAATTTATTTTTCTGGGCTCCAAAATCACTGCAGATGGTGACTGCAGCCATGAAATTAAAAGACGCTTACTCCTTGGAAGGAAAGTTATGACCAACCTAGATAGCATATTCAAAAGCAGAGATATCACTTTACCAACAAAGGTTCGCCTAGTCAAGGCTATGGTCTTTCCTGTGGTCATGTATGGATGTGAGAGCTGGACTGTGAGGAAGGCTGAGCGCCGAAGAATTGATGCTTTTGAACTGTGGTGTTGGAGAAGACTCTTGAGAGTCCCTTGGACTGCAAGGAGATCCAACCAGTCCATTCTGAAGGAGATCAATCCTGGAATTTCTTTGGAAGGAATGATGCTAAAGCTGAAACTCCAGTATTTTGGCCACCTCATGCGAAGAGTTGACTCATTGGAGAAGACTCTGATGCTGGGAGGGATTGAGGGCAGGAGGAGAAGGGGACGACAGAGGATGAGATGGCTGGATGGCATCACTGACTTGATGGGTGTGAGTCTGAGTGACCTCCGGGAGCTGGTGATGGACAGGGAGGCCTGACGTGCTGCCGGTCATGGGGTCGCAAAGAGTCGGACACGACTCAGCGACTGATCTGATCTGATCTGATCTTGGGCAGACTAAGAAAGGAATGATATTTTGAAAGAAAGCAAAAATAAGGAACTAGTTACATTTTGTACAGAGTGAGTCTGAGGTACTCAAGAGATATCAAGTCAAACGTCAGATATATGAGACCAGGGTTGAGACTCACCGCTCCGCTCCGCTAAGTCACTTCAGTCGTGTCCGACTCTGTGCGACCCCATAGACGGCAGCCCACCAGGCTCCTCTGTCCCTGGGATCCTCCAGGCAAGAACACTGGAGTGGGTTGTCATTTCCTGATAAATTTGGAAGTTTTAAAACTACAGAATTCAACAGAATCACTTGGAGTGGGAGTGTCAATAGGGAATGAGGTCTAACAATTTCTGAAGAACATCCAATATTTATACTTTCTGGATTAGCCATGCTTGACCAGGGGCTGGATTGTAACATTTCTCAACAATTATCTGGTTTTACTTGATTTGGGCAGGTGCCCACAGTATACAAACTACTCAGATGGTAACATTTCCCTCCACCCTGCTGCATGTGCAGTCATTATCACATTTTGTGACAGAACAGAAGGGCAATAATGATAAGAAAAATGGGGACAGACAGATGAATTGAAAAGAGGAGGGGGGAATAGGCTGAAGAAAAATAAAAATATGGAATATGCAATACATATAACTAACAAAGGATTGATTCAGAAAACATGAAGTATTCCTATAAACAAGTAAGAAAAGGCAACCATTATAAAAATGGGCAAAAGACACAAACATTTCAACATTTCACAGATGAGGAAATCTGAATAGCCAGAAATCACATGTAAAGATGCTCAACCTAAGTAGTAGGAAAATGTAAAAGAAATATAAAGCAAAGTCAAAATAGGATACTATTTTCCATCCACCAGACTGGCAAAAAATTAACAAGTATTGGCAAGGATATGGAGCAACTGCTAGTGATGACATCAATTAGAGGAACAACAATCTAGCATTACCTAGCAAAGCTGAACACATTCATGACCCAATAATCCCACTTCAGATATATTCCACAGAAGTGTGCACAGGTGCACCAGGAAAAATGCACAACAATGGTTATAACAGCAAAAGATAGGAAACAAGTCAAATCTATCAATAGTAGAATGAATGATTTTTATACTCGTTCAATGCAATATTGTGTAGCAGTGAAAGATGTATGGCTATGTCAAGTTGGATTAGTCAAAAATGTAACTTTAAACAAAAAATTTTAAGAATTTAACAATGTATTATTCGTGGATAAATTTATATAGGGAAAATTTACAAAGAAAAGCAAGGGAATAATAAACACAAATTGTAAGTGTTTATCAATGTATTACATTTATTCTTATATTTAAAATTACTTTTTTCCCCCCAAATTTAAGTGGTATCCTACTTTATGTAACAAATGATCCAAAATCCAAGAAAAGGGATAAAATGGTACTTTCTGTCCTCAGAGAATGTACATGTAAATAGATCATGAATAGACTATTTGAAATTTTTATACAGCTTACTTCAAGACTTGCCATAGAGGAAGAAATAAATCTATAGTTCTCTTACTTTTCTTTTTCCAGGCAACAAATAGAAAAGAAATATAAGACTGAAGCAAGTACCAAAATACATGAGATAGGGATTAGCATCAGAAGTTAATTAAATTCTATTGAACTCCCAAATAAATGAGAACCAAACACTATCCTTTCTAATTTCAGTCTCTTAGAGACTTTGCAGGGTTCTCCCCTCAACCAAGGAAAATTGTAGGGAACTTTGCTTGGGCTGATAAGAAATGAGCAGAGAAAGCTGGGGCTAAATGATAAAGGTTTCAGAGAAATATGATCAGTTTTGCATTTTGCTTAGAAAAGTATTATCTCATCCTTCAAATAATTGTTCCCTCTAAGCATCATAGGTGGTACTATTTATGATATCTGGTGACTATAATTAACACCCATATTATTCTTAATTAAATAATGTGAATATCATGGTCCATTCAGACAGCAATACAAGTCACTGTGTTCACTTTAATTACTGTTACTTTGATGCACTATTCGTATAATCCTACACATTTTCTCCGTGTTGAGTCAGCTTTAAGATAGTAGACTCTTAAATTAAGAAAATGAAAAATTAAACTGCATTACTCAGTATGGGAGCTAGAAGAAAACTGCTTAAAGAAATGTTGAGCATTTTGTTCCACGGTTCTCTTCAAGAGATATTTTTTGGACTGTACCTAAAATTAGGTTTCTAAAGGTGCTCGGATCAGATCAGTCGCTCATTCGTGTCTGACTCTTCGCGACCCCATGAATCGCAGCACGCCAGGCCTCCCTGTCCATCACCAACTCTCGGAGGTCACTCAGACTCACATCCATCGAGTCAGTGATGCCATCCAGCCATCTCATCCTCTGTTGTCCCCTTCTCCTCCTGCCCCCAATCCCTCCCAGCATCAGAGTCTTCTCCAATGAGTCAACTCTTCGCATGAGGTGGCCAAAATACTGGAGTTTCAGCTTTAGCATCATTCCTTCCAAAGAAATCCCAGGGCTGATCTCCTTCAGAATGGACTGGTTGGATCTCCTTGCAGTCCAAGGGACTCTCAAGAGTCTTCTCCAACACCAAAGTTCAAAAGCATCAATTCTTCGGCGCTCAGCCTTCTTTACACCACATAATATTACTAATTAGCTAAATGAATCCTCTGTCTCTATTAGATACCTTTCCGGCATAGGGAATCTTTTTCAGCATAACTTAAGTTTCTATAAAACAGTGGGGACAAAAGAAACATGAAATGAAAGGAATTTCTTCTTATTCTTGAGCACAAAAGCACAAAGTTGCTTTTACTGAGTCTGGGGACTTGATCTACATTTATCAGAATGCAAAACTCCAAGGTGACGCCTTTACTTTAGGTTCAGAGACGAGAAATGCCGTTGCTTTAGATTTCTCTGGCAGAATAATAGATAAAACTAGCTACCCTTTAGTGAGTGCCAACTGCTTGGACTCTGCATATATGAATTCATTAATCCTCAGAAAAAAATGCCTATTTTTCAGATGAGGAAACTAAGGGTAAAGTACTTTAACAAAAGCTTGCCCAAACTCACAAAATCACAGTGAAGATTTAAACCGAGATCTTATGTCTAAACTTTGTGAACACTGATATATAAATCATACCATTTTATCTAAGTAGCACCCAAGGATTTATAAAAATAGGTGGCATGCATATAAACTATCTTGAAGGTACAAAACCTTTTAGCAAAGATGTTTGTGTGTATACTCCACATATGCTGCTGCTACTGCTAAGTCGCTTCAGTCGTGTCCGACTCTGTGCAACCCCATAGACGGAAGCTCACCAGGCTTCCCCGTCCCTGGGATTCTCCAGGCAAGAATACTCAAGTGGGTTGCCATTTCCTTCTCCAATGCATGAAAGTAAAGAGTGAAAGTGAAGTCGCTCAGTCGTGTCCGACTCTTAGCGACCCCATGGACTGGAGCCTACCAGGATCCTCTGTCCATGGGGTTTTCCAGGCAAAAGTACTGGGGTGGGGGTGCCATTGCCTTCCCCGATTCCACATATACATATCCTTATATAATGGTCCTGAATTTTTTTTAATTTAGGAAAGCCAATGTGCAAGACTCGTGTCAACAAATGTTTAAAACAAAATCAGTTCAGTTCAGTCTCTCAGTTGTGTCCATACCTGCAACCCCATGGTCTGCAGCACTCCAGGCCTCCCTGTCCATCACCAACTCCCAGAGCCTACTCAAACTCATGTCCATCGCTTTGGTGATGCCATTCAACCATCTCATCCTCTGTCCTCCCCTACTCCTCCTGCCTTCAATCTTTCCCAGCATCAGGGTCTTTTCCAATGAGTACGTTCTTTGCATCAAGTGGCCAGAGTATTTGAGTTTCAGCTTCAACATCAGTTCTTCCAATGAATATTCCCAGGGCTGATTTCCTTTAGGATGGACTAGTTGGATCTCCTTGCAGTTCAAGGGACTCTCAAGAGTCTTCTCCAGCACCACAGTTCAAAAGCATCAATTCTTCAGTGCTCAGCTTTCTTTATAGTCCAACTCTCACATCCATACATGACTACTGGAAAAACCAATAGCCTTGACTAGATGGATCTTTGCTGGCAAAGTAATGTCTCTGCTTTCTAACATGCTGTCTAGGTTGATCATAGCTTTTCTTCCAAGGAGCAAGTGTCTGAATCGCCAGTCCAGGTTTGATGCAGGATACAGGAAGCTTGGGGCTGGTGCACTGGGATGACCCAGAGGGATGGTATGGGGAGAAAGGAGGGAGAGGGGTTCAGGATTGGGAACAGGCGTACACCCGTGGCGGATTCATGTTGATGTATGGCAAAACCAATACCATATTGTAAAGTAATTAGCCTCCAATTAAAATAAATAAATTTAAATTTAAAAAAAATGACCCAGCGAAGCAGCTGTTAAAGGTCCATCTAGTCAAGGCTATGGTTTTTCGGATAATCATGTATGGATGTGAGAGCTGGACTATATAGAAAGCTGAGCACAGAATTGATGCTTTTTAACTATGGTACTGAAGACTCTTGAGAGTCCCTTGGACTGCAAGGAAATCCAACCAGTCCATCCTAAAGGAGATCAGTCCTCGGTGTAAGGAGATCAGTCCTGGGTGTTCATTGGAAGGACTGATGTTGAAGCTGAAACTCCAATACTTTGGCCACCTGATGCGAAGAGCTGAGTCATCTGAAACGACCCTGATGCTGTAGAAGGCGGGAGAAGGGGATGACAGAGGATGAGATGGTTGGATGGCATCACCTACTCAGTGGACATGAGTTTGAGTAAATTCCAGGAGTTGGTGATGGACAGGGAAGCCTGGCGTGCTGCAGTCCATGGGGTCGCAAAGAGTCAGACAAGACTGAGCAACTGAACTGAACTGAACGGAAGCCGCAGGTCCGGAGTGAGGACCAGCCTTGACGGTGAACAAGCTCGATGGACCAGCAGTGCCCGGGCGGAAGCCTGCGCTGGGGGTTCATGGTTAAAGAGAGCAGAGTCTAGGGCGGCGAAACCGCAGCGCTCAAAAGAGCCAGGAGGAAACGCAGCACGGCAACCGCGAACCCACTCCCGGTCTCCGCCGCCGCCGGAAGCCCGAGCCCCGGGCCCGTCGCCCGGCCGGAAGCCGCGAGTCTCGCGAGCCCCGCCCCGCGCGCGGCCGCCCAACCCCGCGCCGGGAACAGAACTTACCTTCCCCGAGTCCCTGCCCCACCTCCGCGAGACCCGGCCGCAGCGCCCCCGCGTGAGGACACTGAGCCGGCCAGGGAAGCCGGCGGCCGCGTGGCGCTCCGCGTGACGGGGCGGGGCGGGGCGCCACCGCCCACGTGACCCGGGCGCGCCCGCCCCCGGGGCGGCCTCCGAGGCGTCGCGGGCTGCTGACCCAGCCGGATCGCGGCCGCCGGCTCGCCGCGCTCCGCCTGGACCTTCGAACTGACCGTCTCGATCGTGTTTTACAGACGTGGGCTCCCCCACTTCATTTTAAAAGGTTTCTTGAGCTCACCACATTTATCTAGATTTTGAACTCACCCAGGGGTCTTCCTTCTAGAAATGTACCTCATAAAAATATTTACTAGAGTTCGTCACGATGCGTATGATCTATGTATAATCGTGTTTACTGAACTCACTCAGGGGTCTGTCTTCTAGAAATGTACCTCATAAAAATATTTAGAGTTTGTCATGATGCATATAATCAATGTATAGTGGTGTTTACTGAACTCATCCGGAGTCTGTCTTCCAGAAATTTACCTCATATTTACTAGAGTTCGTCACGATGCATATAATGTATGCTGCTGCTGCTAAGTCGCTTCACTCATGTCCGACTCTGTGCGACCCCATAGACGGCAGCCCACCAGGCTCCCCGTCCCTGGGATTCTCCAGGCAAGAACACTGGAGTGGGTTGCCATTTCCTTCTCCAATGCATGAAAGTGAAAAGTGAAAGTGAAGTCGCTCAGTCCTGTCCGACTCTTAGCGACCCCATGGACTGCAGCCCACCAGGCTCCTCTGTCCGTGGGATTTTCCAGGCAAGAGTACTGGAGTGGGGTGCCATTGCCTTCTCCATAAAATCTATAATGTATCTCAAATTATGCTGTCCCCTTTCATCTAAGTAAACTCACCAAAGATTTGTGTACACTGCTAAGTCGCTTCAGTCGTGTCCAACTCTGTGCGACCCCACAGACGGAAGCTCACCAGGCTCCCCTGTCCCTGGGATTCTCCAGGCAAGAACACTGGAGTGGGTTGCCATTTCCTTCTCCAATGCATGAAAGAGAAAAGTGAAAATGAAGTCACTCAGTCGTGTCTGACTCTTCACAACCCCATGGACTGCAGCCTACCAGGCTCCTCCGTCCATGGGATTTTCCAGGCAGGAGTACTGGAGTGGGGTGCCATTGCCTTCTCCAGCATATAATGTATAATGGTGTTTATTGCCAGATAAGTGACGATAGCTCAAATGAGCATCAGCTGGGAAGTGGTTAAATACAATGTAGACATGTGAATTACTTTCTAACCACATACTCACCAGCACGATTCGTGATGTAAGGAATGAATTTGTTACAAAGTGTGGAATACTGTGTAGTATGCTTTCTTTGGGGTAAATAAAAGTTATTTTCTAGATACAAATAATGCACATAAGCTTAAACAATTGAGTCTTTAAACTTGGCAGGGTGGGGGTGGGGGTTGGGGTGGGGGGAGATGGGTTTCACTCTCATCTTTTGAACTTTGCAACTTTGTTTTTTTCTATTCATATTCCTGTGCTGCTGCTGCTGCTAAGTCGCTTCACTCGTGTCCGACTCTGTGCGACCCCATAGACTGCAGCCCACCAGGCTCCCCCTTCCCTGGGATTCTCCAGGCAAGAACACCTGAGTGGGTTGCCATTTCCTTCTCCAATGCATGAAAGTGAAAAGTGAAAGTGAAGTCGCTCAGTCCTGTCCGACTCTTTGCGACCCCATGGACTGCAGCCTACCAGGCTCGTCCGTCCATGGTTTCCAGGCAAGAGTACTGGAGTGGGGTGCCATTGCCTTCTCCGATATTTCTGTGAGGAAAAAACAAAACAAAAAAACCCACACACATGCATGTGTTCAAAGTTGGAAGCTAGATGAGTCTGGTAGGTTTTTATTTTTTTAACTGGAGAAAAATTGCTTTATAAAAATCAGCCATATTATATGTATATCAAACCTTCTTGAGCATCCCATCCATCTCCGCTTCCCACCCCTCTAGGTCTTCACAGGGCGTCAAGCTGGGCTTGCTGTATTATATAGCAATTTTTCACCAGTCATCTCTTTTACACGTGGGTGTAATTTTCTCCTTTTGTCGCATTCTTTCCTTCCACTGTGTCCATAAGTCCCTTCTGTATACCTCTGTCTCCATTCCTTCCTTGTGAATAGGTTCATCAATATTATTTTTCTAAATTCCATATGTGTGCGTTAATATACTATATTTGTTTTTCTCTTTCTGAATTACCTCACCCAGTATGACAGGCTCTAGGTCATCCCCCTCACTAGAACTGACTCAAACTTGTTATTTTTTATCGCTAATATTCCATCGTATATGTGTACCACATCTTCTTTATCCATTCGTCTGTTGATGGACATCTAGGTTGCTTCCATGTCCTCAGTTCATTTGCTCAGTTGTGTCTGACTCTGCATCCCCATGGACTGTAGCACGCCAGTCCTCCCTGTCCATCACCAACTCATGGAGCTTGCTCAAACTCATGTCCACTGAGTCGGTGATGCCATCCACCCATTTCATCTTCTGTTGTCCCCTTCTCCTCCCACCTCAAATCTTTCCCAGCATCAGGGTCTTTTCCAGTGAATCAATTCTTCACATCAGGTGGCCAAAGTATTGGAGTTTCAGCTTCAGCATCAGTCCTTCCAATGAATAGTCAGGACTGATTTCCTTTAGGATGGACTGGTTGGATCTCCTTGCAGTCCAAGGGACTCGCAAGAGTCTTCTCCAACACCACAGCTCAAAAGCATCAATTCTTCAGTGCTCAGTTTTCTTTATAGTCCAACTCTCACATTAATACTGCTGTGAATATTGGAGTACATGTGTGAGTCTGATAGGTTTTTAAAGTTTCCTTGGCTATCTTCTAATGCAGTGGTTCTTTGGTCACACTTTAGTCACTTGGGAGTCATGATTCTAGACCAATAAATCTCAAGGGGTCACAGGAGGAGAGGGAATCAACATATTTTTTTCTAAGTTCCTCAGTGATTCCAGTGCAACTTTAAGGTTGAAAGCCACAGTCTGCATTTAACATGCTGACATACTGATCCTAGAGAGGCCCAATGGGTCAGGGGCAGCTGAAACCCTGGGACCTCATTCATTGACCCCAGTACGCCATATAAATGCCTTTTTCCCCCTCTATAAGCTAAAATATGTAAAATACTGAGAGGCTCAGAATAATGAATTTGTGTACCTAGGTATTTTTTTAGGGGGCCACCCCTGAAGCACTGGGGAGCTAGCTCCCTGACCAGGGAGCAAACGAGGTCCCCCTGCTTTGGGAATGCAAAGTCTTAGCCACTGGACCACTAGGGAACTTCCTAACCATCTAATTTTGATGAATTGCTTTACCAAAGTGATAATAAAATATATTTGGGTTTGTTATCATTTAAATTATCTGTTAACTGTCTGAAATTACTTTACCAGCACATGAAGTGTGTTAGCAGTACTCAGTTTGTGTCATTGAAGAACTATATAAGAACTTTTAATGAAAAATTCTTTTTTGCTTTGTTACAATTTGAGCATTAAGGAGCTTCCCAGGTGTTTCTAGTGGTAAAGAACCCGCCTGCCAATGCAGGAGATGTAAGAACCATGGGTTTGATTCCTGAGTTTGGAAGATCCTTTGGTGAAGGGAATGGCAACCCACTCGAGTATTCTTGCCTGGAGAATCCCATGGACCTCAAAGGAGCCTGGAGGACTGCCATCCATGGAGTCGAGAAGAGATGCACGTGACTGAAGCAACTTAGCATGCATGCGTGCACACAGGGGCATTAAAATAAGACACATCTTAGATCCACTGATCTTAAATCTGATTTTGAATTAATTGAAGACTTCAGCAGATATGTGGTCAGGTTGGGACCACAGCAGATATGTACTCATGGGTACACAAAAAAAGTGAAAGGCGTGAAAAAGTTTCTTATACCTTTACCTAAAGGATTACTATGGTTGGTCATGTGAAGATATGAAATGCTTAGAAAACTGTAGTGGGTGGCAGAATAAACTACCTCTCTCAACTTGTGAGACACGCACAAAGCTATGTGCCCAGCCTACCTGGCACAGGGCATGAGCTAACAACAGGAACCCATAAAGCCCATTTGAAAGTCATTATGAAAATGTGCTAGTCTCTGAGTTGTGTCTCTTTGTGACTCCATGAACTGTAGCCCACCAGGCATCTCTGTCCATGGAATTCTCCAGGCAAGAATACTCTAGTGGGTAGCCATTCCCTTCTCCAGGGGATCTTCCCAACCCAGGGATTGAACCTGGGTCTCCTGCATTGCAGGCGGATTCTTTACCATCTGAGCCACCAGGGAAGGCCCAGAGTCATTACATTCAGAATAAAATTCATGATTCCTACTGTCCTTTCCTACTTTTCCTTTCCTCACTCTCTCCTTTCCTTCCTTTCTCCTCTCCCTCCATTTCCACCCACCCTCCCTACCCGCCACCCCCCGCCCCCGCCCTGCCGCTTCCTTTTGTTGCAATAGAACAGTTCCAGTCAGTGTGGGCAACACTTCCACAAAGTTCTACCTGAGAACATTTGAGAGTAGTTTCTACTTCTCTCCTTGGAACTAATTTTGATGTCTGTGCCTTCCCCCATTTGTTCTTTCAGCTTTCCCTTTCCTACTAGTGACACCTAGTGGTAGCCCTGGCAAGGAGTTTTGTTCCCAATCACCACAAACACCTATTTCTCTGTGATCTTGACCCTCAATATCTTTGTCTATCAGATCAGATCAGTCGCTCAGTCGTGTCCGACTCTTTGCGACCCCATGAACTGCAGCATGCCAGGCCTCCCTGTCCATCACCAACTCCCGGAGGTCACTCAGACTAACATCCATCGAGTCAGTGATGCCATCCAGCCATCTCATCCTCTGTCGTCCCCTTCTCCTCCTGCCCCCAATCCCTCCCAGCATCAGAGTCTTCTCCAATGAGTCACCTCTTCTCATGAGGTGGCCAAAATACTGGAGTTTCAGCTTCAGCATCATTCCTTCCAAAGAAATCCCAGGGCTGATCTCCTTCAGAATGGACTGGTTGGATCTCCTTGCAGTCCAAGGGACTCTCAAGAGTCTTCTCCAACACCACAGTTCAAAAGCATCAATTCTTCGGTGCTCAGCCTTCTTCACAGTCCAGCTCTCATATCCATACATGACCACAGGAAAGACCATAGCCTTGACTAGGCGAACCTTTGTTGGCAAAGTGATGTCTCTGCTTTTGAATATGCTATCTAGGTTGGTCATAACTTTCCTTCCAAGGAGTAAGCGTCTTTTAATTTCATGGCTGCAGTCACCATCTGCAGTGATTTTGGAGCCCAGAGAAAGAAAATCTGACACTGTTTCCACTGTTTCTCCATCTATTTCCCATGTAGTGATGGGACCAGATGCCATGATATTCGTTTTCTGAATGAATACTTTCAAATGTCCCTTCCCACCTTTGTGAACCCCCTGCTTTAAAAAAAAAAAAAATTTATTTGGCTGTGCTGGGTCTTATTTGCGGCACATTAGGTCTTCCATCTTCATTGTGGCATGTCAGTTCAGTTCAGTCGCTCAGTCGTGTCTGACTCTTTGCGACCCCATGGACTGCAGCACGCCAGGCCTCCCTGTCCATCACCAACTCCCGGAGTTCACTCAAACTCATGTCCATTGAGTCGGTGATGCCATCCAGCCATCTCATCCTCTGTCGTCCCCTTCTCCTCCTGCCTTCAATCTTTCCCAGCATTGTGGCATGTAGGGCCGTTTTTTTTTCCTCAGTTGGGCCATGCAGGCTCTTGGCTGTGACACATGGGATCCAGTTCCCTGACCAGGGTCAAACCTGGTGCCCCCCACCCCACCCCCACCCCTTGCATTGGAAACACAGGGTCTTAACCACTGGACCACCAGGGAACTCGTCTCCTACTCTTGCTCTTAGGATCAAGCTGTTTGTAGGCAAGTTTTTCTGAGACCAAACCTTTCCTTCTGAGAGGTTCAAAAACAGCCTTCAGTAATAAGCCAAAGTTCGTTTTGCGAGCTAGTGAGAACCTTTGTATGTTGCTAGCAGCAGCAGCAGTATCACTACAAGAAAGTTTGAAGAGTATCCACCAATCAGAATTTGCTACTTTTTCAAACCAGAAAAGGGTGATAACACAGCCTGTATTTGGCCATTGGGATTATGATCATGAGAAAGTGATGATGACATATACCACCTATCTACTTACAACTCCAAAATGAAAGTTTACACAACATTCATTTCTGTGGATGTCTGCATACTTTTCCCACCTGGATATTGTGCCAGAAACAGTAGTGTCCCTCAGACATCCCATCTCCTAGCCCACATTGCCCAGCCCCACTTACAGTCAGTTGAGGCTGTGTGACTAGTTTCGGCCAGTGTGCTGTGGGTGAAAATGCAGAGTGTCGCTCCCAGACCAAAGCATAGAAAAGCAGTTGTGCCTTTTTATATAACAACTGAATTTCTAGATGGTGGAGTCTCCATCAGTCACCTCCCCAACACACTCTCATCAAGCCATAAAAAACACATAAGTTATGTGAGAGGTGAAGTTTTGTTATATTAAGGCACTGACATTTTAAGGTTGTTTACGACTGCAACAGCATAGTTTAACCTGATATCCCATATACAGTTGTCTCTAATTTTATATGTTCAAAATTGAAATATTCAAATTCTCCCATAAATCTGTGCTTCATTTGTCTCCTCCATCTCTGTAAGTGACAACACTGTATATTGACATGCTTAAGGTAGAAACTTAAATACCATACTTGAGATCTCCCTTCTCCTCACTTCTGTGCAGAACAGTTAAAACATCTGACCTGAGACTACTATCCTTAAAAAGCTGTGCTTGTAAGATTGGTCCTTGGCTGGTGTCTGGGAACTTGGCTGGTAAACATCCCCTACACTGATGTAAAAATTTCCCTAAAAAATAAAGGTGATTCACCATGCCTAAATTGTACAGACAATATGCTTTATGCTAACCATGACCTGGGCTTCCCTGGTAGCTCAGCTGGTAAGGAATCTGCCTGCAATGCTGGAGACCCTGGTTCAATCCCTGGCTTGGGAAGATCCTCTGGGGAAGGGATAGGCTATCCACTCCAGTATTCTTGGGCTTCTGTGGTAGGTCAGTCAGTTAAGAATCTGCCTGCAATGCAGGAGACCTGAGTTTGATCCCTGGGTTGGGAAGATCCACTGGAGAAGGGTATGGCAACCCACTCCAGCATTCTTACCTGGGAAATCACAGGGACAGAGAAGCCTGGAGGGCTACCATCCATGATGCTGCAAAGAGTCAGACATATGACTTACCATGCAGATTGGAGTGGCTTAAATATGCAGCCAAATGGACTTGTTCACAGTCTTCTGGATTTAATTTACATACCCAAACTGCTGCCTTCTGCATTCAAGGTGCCGCCTGGAGAGGACAGGTGAGATTGTACTCTGCAGACATACAGATCTGTAGAAAGGAGGAGGGGGCTGAGCTGAACACACCAAAAGGGGAGTGAAGGGTGGTGATTTTAAGAAAAAAATTAGAAGGTTTCTTGTTCACTTCTGACTTCTGTCTTCCAGGTAGAATGCCAAGTCCTGGGCATGAAGCAAATGATATGTAAGCCAGCTGTAAGTGGTGGGTGGAGAAAGGAGTTTGGTCACTGAATATCAGATAGTCTGCCCTGAGCCTCAAGCAAAACACTGGCCATAAGTACCAAGCCAGGCTTAGCAAATTTGTGAAGCGCCCCATATTTTTTAAAGAGGCTTCCCTGGTGACTCAGATGTTAAAGAAACTGCCTGCAATGCAGGAGATCTGGGTTTGATCCCTGCGTCAGGAAGATCCCCTGGAGAAGGGGATGGTAACCCACTCCAGTATTCTTTTTTTTAACCTTGCGGTGGCACTTAGCACCACCATTCCCCAGACCTTTGCCGCCTTTGCCGCGTCCAGACATGGCTTCACGAGAAGTAAACCAACAGCAACTGACTCCACTCCAGTATTCTTGCCTGGAGAATTTCATGGATAGAGGAGCCTGGTGGGCTACAGTCCATGGGGCCTAATGAGTTGGGCATGACTGAGTGACTAACACACACATGATGGTCTTATCAAGTATACGTAGAGCTATGTGGGCCCAGCAAAGGCACAACCCAGAGGGCCTTAGGTTATTTGGGCCTCAGAGTGCTGACTGTTGCTCCTTGACTTTGAACCTTGTTCAGAACATATTCATTCCACTGCATTGGGTCTCAGCAGAGGTAGGGAGGCTGCAGAGACCTCAGAAATCCTTACCTAAGATAAGGACTAAATTATAGGAAAGCCAACTTGCTGCATTGGCTTTTCAGACAACACTAGATTATCGCCTGCAGTTAGAGGCAGTGAAGTTAATGAAACTTAACTTTCAGATCCCCTCACATTTGTGGGCCATTGCCAAGGTCCTAAGGGACCCTGGTAATGTGTTCACATGGTCATCCTTTGTATCATTTTAATGTAATTTGGAAACATAAAAAGTTACAGGAAAGTAATACAGGGAATTCTGTCCCCCAACAACCACTGAGGTTATGCTGCCAATCTGATGCGCCATCATCTCCTAGTGCTTTAGTGTGTGTTTCTTCCAAAAGAGGATACTTTTCTACAGAACCACAACACAGCCCTCAAAATCAGGAAGTAAACACTATCTAAGTAAAACTACTTACCCTCAAATCTCCTATCTAACCCTCAAGTCTAGTTCAGAATCAAGTTGGCCTTAGTTGTCATATCTCTGTTTTTTAAAATTTTTATTGGAGTGAAGTCGCTTTACAATGTTATGTTTAGTTGTCCTATCTCTTTTGCTTCTTTGTCTGGGGTAGTTCCCCAGGCTTCCCTTAATGTTCATGACATTGACATTTATTCTATGAAATGTCTCTCAGTTGAGGTTTGTCTGGTGTTTCCTCGTGATTAGATTCAGATCATGCATTTGTGGCAGGAACGTCAGAGAAACCGAGCTCTAAGCCACTGTAGGGCCTCCCATCCACCCCCTTCTCTCTCAGCACAAGCAAGACTCACTCCACCACCATGTCACTATCTACAGCACTCTGAGCCACCAAGCATCACCCCCACTCCTCCAGCCAGCCAGCGTGTCTCTGCACTGTCCTACTTGCTGGCTTTAGGAATAAGCTGTTCAGGAAGGAAAGAGAAGAGGGAAAGAAATAGTAGTCATATACTTCTGTAAAAACATACAAAAGTAAGGTGATCTCAGTGGATTGAGGCCATTGTCTCTTTGCCTTCGATCACTCAGGCATTTCAGGGATTTGTCTAAGAGGTAGTTGAGTTGGAAATACATGGATTTTGTGGGATCTATTTATATGATTTGCACCCAATTCTGTGTATAGCTATGTTTTTGCTGGTTGTCCTAGTGTAGAAATGGCTTCAAAATTGGCTCTCACAGTCCACTGTGATGATTATTCTCATTTGCTGACATGGAGGTCAGAGTAGGGTTCTATCAAAATATGAGTATGTGCTGTGCTGTCTGGCTCAGAAAGCATGGGAGTCCTGGAGGAAAAAACTAGATTTGAAATGATAGAGCCAGAAACTACTCTATGGAAAATTCTGTCATCAGCACAGGGTTCTGTTCTCACAGACAGAGTACACATGGGATATGCTCAATAATACAGCATTTAAACTGTGAATCTTTACCATACACCTCTCTTGATGGGAATCATAGGAAACAGAATTTATCAGAATTCCTATGAGTATACAAACCTGCATTAGCACTACAAACTGTTTTATGCTTCCTGTCAATTGAAAAATGCTTAATGCAAATTAGAACCACAGTGTACTGTCACCTTATACTTGTCAGAATGGCTACCATCAGAAAGTCTACAAGTAAGAAGTGTTGGTGAAGATGTGGAGAAAAGGGAACCCTTGTGCACCATTGGTAGAAATAAAAACTGGTGCAGCCATTATGTAAAACAGCATGGAGGTTCCTCAAAAAGCTCAAAAATAGAATTACTATATGATCTAGCAGTTCCACTCCTGGGTATACATCTGAAGAAAAATGAAAACACTAATTCGAATAGATACATGCATCCCAGTGTTCATAATTGGGTTATTTACAATAGCCAAAACATGGAAGCAACCATTGTCCCATTGACAGAAGAATGGATAAAGAATGGTACACCCCACACACAGTGGTATACTGCTGCTGCTGCTGCTGCTAAGTCACTTCAGTCGTGTCTGACTCTGTGTGACCCCACAGACAGCAGCCCACCAGGCTCCCCCATCCCTGGGATTCTCCAGGCAAGAACACTGGAGTGGGTTGCTATTTCCTTCTCCAATGCATGAAAGTGAAAAAGTGAGAGTGAAGTCGCTCAGTCGTGTCTGACTCTTAGCGACCCCATGGACTACAGCCCACTAGACTTCTCCGTTCATGGGATTTTCCAGGCAAGAGTACTGGAGTGGGGTGCCATTGCCCTCTCCTACAGTGGTATACTACTCAGTCATAAAAAAAAATGAAATTGTCTTGCAACAACATGGATGAATCTAGAGGGTATTATGCTTAGTGAAATAGCAGAGGAAAACAAATACTGTATGTTATCTCTTATATGTGGAAGAAAACAATGAATGAATATAACACAACAGAAACAGGTTCACAGATACAGAGAACAAACTAATGGTTACTAGTGAAGAGAGGGAAGGGAAGGCCCCCCCCCAGAGCCGGACGTCTGGTGGCTCCAGTCCATGGGGTCGCTGGGGGACACGACGACGACCGTCCTCGCCTGTGGGGTCGCACACAGTCAGTACGACGAGCAGAGTGAAGAGAGGGAAGGGAAGAGAACCAAGTTGGTGGTAGGGGATTAGGAAGCACAAATAACTATGTATAAAATAAATAAGCTACAAGGATAAGTTGTACAGCACAGGAAATACAGCCAATGTTTTGTAATGATTTTAAATGGAGTATAATCTATAAAAATTTTGAATTACTATGTTGTACATACTTCAGCAATATGTAAACCATGAACTTCCAGATGTTCAAGCTGGTTTTAGAAAAGGCAGAGGAACCAGAGATCAAATTGCCAACATCTGCTGGATCATCAAAAAAGCAAGAGAGTTCCAGAAAAGCATCTATTTCTGCTTTATTGACTACACCAAAACCTTTGACTCTGTGGATCACAGTAAACTGTGGAAAATTCTGAAAGAGATGGGAATACCAGACCACCTGATCTGCCTCTTGAGAAACCTATATGCAGGTCAGGAGGCAACAGTTAGAACTGGAGGGGAGGAGGAGCTAAGATTGGGAGGAGGAGCTAAGATGGCTGATGAGTAGGATGGGGAGAATACTTTCTCCTCCACAAATCCATTAAAAGAACATTTGAATGCTGAATAAATTCTACAAAACAACTTCTGAATGCCAGCAGAGGACATCAGGCACTTAGAAAGACAATTCATTGTCTTCAAAAGGACAAAACAAGCCCTGCGGTAACTCCTTTCGCGGAGAAGCAGCAAGGACACCAGCATTTGCTATTGGCAAGTGGGGTTGGGCTAGGAGGAGCGAGGAGCGGCGTGGCCTGTATTGCTTTGAGAAAGGATTTGGCCTGGCTATCTCAAGCGCTGCTGCTGCTGCTGCTACTAAGTCGCTTCAGTCGTGTCTGACTCGGTGCGACCCCATAGACGGCAGCCCACCAGGCTCCCCCATCCCTGGGTTTCTCCAGGCAAGAACACTGGAGTGGGTTGCCATTTCCTTCTCCAGTGCATGAAAGTTAAAAGTGAAAGTGAAATCGCTCAGTCATGTCTGACTCTTAGCGACCCCATGGACTACAGCCTACCAGGCTCCTCCATCCATGGGATTTTCCAGGTAAAAGTACTGGGGTGGGGTGCCATTGCCTTCCCCGATCTCGAGCGCTATCTGAGCGAAATAACCAGACTGTCGGTTATCTACTACATCAAAAGCCAGCCCTAACTTAAGACACCACCAGGACTACGTACGGAACAAAGGACTGCACAGAGATGGCCGGCTGCAGGCCGTCCCACTCTGGTGACAGGCAGCCAGGGCTGGAGGCGGGCAATCACAGCCCTAGAGAGACACTGTCTACAGAACTGTAAGAAGGTTTCTGTGCTGACTCATGCTTCTTGGGGCTCTGGATGGTCAATGTCTGCCTTAGAAAGTGCGCCAGTTGTATACCCAGAAAACTGAGTGGCGGGGAGGCGATAAGTCGCACCAGTGCGCTGGCTAAACACTTCATCACCTGCGCTACTCGGATCTGGGAAGGGCATAAAACGCAGACTCAACCGAGTCTGTGCTTCTGAGGATTATCCGAGTGCCTGAACCTGGCCAGCTTAGATTTGGGTGTTCATCTCCACCCCCTCTGTAACAGGGCAGAGATCAGATATTGAAAAGACCAGTAAACCTCCTCAATAAAGAGAATTCAACAAACCATCAGAATATAGTAAGGACACTCTAAACTTGGCAATTTTAACAAAATGAAGAGACAAAATAATACCCAGCAGCTAAAGGAACAGGTCGCTCTTAAATGGCGCGCCGGTCGCGGGGAGGCGAGGTCGCTCTTAAATGGCGCGCCGGTCGCGGGGAGGAGGAGGAGTCCGAAATGCAGTGCTTGGATGCAATCTCAAAAATGACAGAATGATCTCTGTTCGTTTCCAAGGCAAACCATTCAATGTCACAGTAATCCAAGTCTATGCCCCAACCAGTAACGCCGAAGAAGCTGAAGTTGAAAGGTTCTATGAAGACCTACAAGACCTTTTAGAACTAACACCCAAAAAAGATGTCCTTTTCATTATAGGGGACTGGAATGCAAAAGTAGGAAGTCAAGAAACACCTGGAGTAACAGGCAAATTTGGCCTTGGAATACGGAATGAAGCAGGGCAAAGACTAATAGAGTTTTGCCAAGAAAATGCACTGGTCATAGCAAATACCCTCTTCCAACAACACAAGAGAAGACTCTATACATGGACATCACCAGATGGTCAACACCGAAATCAGATCGATTATATTCTTTGCAGCCAAAGATGAAGAAGCTCTATACAATCAGCAAAAACAAGACCAGGAGCTGACTGTGGCTCGGACCATGAACTCCTTATTGCCAAATTCAGACTGAAATTGAAGAAAGTAGGGAAAACTACTAGACCATTCAGGTATGACCTAAATCAAATCCCTTATGATTATACAGTGGAAGTGAGAAATAGATTTAAGGGCCTAGATTTGATAGATAGAGTGCCTGATGAACTATGGAATGAGGTTCGTGACATTGTACAGGAGACAGGGATCAAGACCATCCCCATGGAAAAGAAATGCAAACAAGCAAAATGGCTGTCTGGGGAGGCCTTACAAATAGCTGTGAAAAGAAGAGAAGCGAAAAGCAAAGGAGAAAAGGAAAGATATAAACATCTAAATGCAGAGTTCCAAAGAATAGCAAGAAGAGATAAGAAAGCCTTCTTCAGTGATCAATGCAAAGAAATAGAGGAAAACAACAGAATGGGAAAGACTAGGGGATCTCTTCAAGAAAATCAGAGATACCAAAGGAACATTTCATGCAAAGATGGGCACGATAAAGGACAGAGATGGTGTGGACCTAACAGAAGCAGAAGATACTAAGAAGAGGTGGCAAGAATACACAGAAGAACTGTACAAAAAAGAGCTTCAAGACCTAGACAATCATGATGATGTGGTCACTGACCTAGAGCCAGACATCTTGGAATGTGAAGTCAAATGGGCCTTAGAATGCATCACTACGAACAAAGCTAGTGGAGGTGATGGAATTCCAGTGGAACTATTCCAAGTCCTGAAAGATGATGCTGTGAAAGTGCTGCACTCAATATGCCAGCAAATTTGGAAAACTCAGCAGTGGCCACAAGATTGGAAAAGGTCAGTTTTCATCCCAATCCCAAAGAAAGGCAATGCCAAGGAGTGCTCAAACTACCGAACAATTGCACTCATCTCACATGCTAGTAAAGTAATGCTCAAAATTCTCCAAGCGAGGCTTCAGCAATATGTGAACCGTGAACTTCCTGATGTTCAAGCTGGTTTTAGAAAAGGCAGAGGAACCAGAGACCAAATTGCCAACATCCGCTGGATCATGGAAAAAGCAAGAGAGTTCCAGAAAAACATCTATTTCCGCTTTATTGACTATGCCAAAGCCTTTGACGGTGTGGATCACAATAAACTATGGAAAATTCTGAAAGAGATGGGAATACCAGACCACCTGATCTGCCTTTTGAGAAATCTGTATGCAGGTCAGGAAGCAACAGTTAGAACTGGTCATGGAACAACAGACTGGTTCCAAATAGGAAAAGGAGTACGTCAAGGCTGTATATTGTCACCCTGCTTATTTAACTTATATGCAGAGTACATCATGAGAAATGCTGGACTGGAAGAAACAGAAGTTGGAATCAAGATTGCTGGGAGAAATATCAATAACCTCAGATATGCAGATGACACCACTCTTATGGCAGAAAGTGAAGAGGGGCTAAAAAGCCTCTTGATGAAAGTGAAAGTGGAGAGTGAAAAGGTTGGCTTAAAGCTCAACATTCAGAAAATGAAGATCATGGCATCTGGTCCCATCACTACATGGGAAATAGATGGGGAAACAGTGGAAACAGTGTCAGACTTTACTTTTCTGGGCTCCAAAATCACTGCAGATGGTGACTGTAGCCATGAAATTAAAAGACGCTTACTCCTTGGAAGGAAAGTTATGACCAACCTAGATAGCATATTCAAAAGCAGAGACATTACTTTACCAACAAAGGTTCGCCTAGTCAAGGCTATGGTCTTTCCTGTGGTCATGTATGGATGTGAGAGCTGGACTGTGAAGAAGGCTGAGCGCCGAAGAATTGATGCTTTTGAAGTGTGGTGTTGGAGAAGACTCTTGAGAGTCCCTTGGACTGCAAGAAGATCCAACCAGTCCATTCTGAAAGAGATCAGCCCTGGGATTTCTTTGGAAGGAATGATGCTAAAGCTGAAACTCCAGTATTTTGGCCACCTCATGTGAAGAGTTGACTCATTGGAGAAGACTCTGATGCTGGGAGGGATTGGGGGCAGGAGGAGAAGGGGACGACAGAGGATGAGATGGCTGGATGGCATCACTGACTCGATGGATGCGAGTCTGAGTGACTTCCGGGAGCTGGTGATGGACAGGGAGGCCTGGCGTGCTGCGGTTCATGGGGTCGCACAGAGTCGGACACGACTGAGCGACTGATCTAATCTGATCTGATCAATAATTGCTTTAAACGTTAATGGGCTGAATGCCCTAATCAACAGACAAAGTCTGGCCGAATCGATACAATAACAAGACCCCTACATACCTTGTCTACAAGAGACAACCAAAAGACTAAAACGGGTCAAATGGATACAAAAACTAGACCCCTATATATGTTGTCTACAAGAGAACCACCTTAAAATAGGGGATATATACTGACTGAAAATGAAGGGCTTGGAAAAGATTTTCTATGCAAATATGGACCAAAAGTAAACAGATATAGCAATACTCATATCAGATAAAATTGACTTTTAAGATCCTGCAAAGGAGACAATCAAGGTTATACATAACGACTTAAAGGAACAATCCAAAAAGAAGTTATAGCAATTATAAATATATATGCACCCAACATTGGAGCACTGATATATCTAAGACAAACATTAATTAATATGATAGAAGAAATATGCAACAATACAATAATAGTGGGAGACTTTAATACCCCACTCATACAATCTGGCTGTAATAGACAAAGTAAAGAGGAAAACATATTCACTTATGAGCCTCAAAAAATTCAGTTCACTCAGGACAGTTAAAAAAAAAAATAGACTTATTTGTTCACTCTGTAAAGGTTTATTGACTATTTTATGGGTCTGGTACCACTTTGGGTAGTAGGGAGGAAAAAGTGACAAATGTGATCCTGTCCTAAATAATATATTGTGGTAAAGATCGACCTACCAGTACAACATACCAAGATATGCCTAAGGTGAGGACACCCAAACTGGACTTTTAGTTTCCTGAGCTTTTTATTTCCAGATCAAACCCCCTAATATAGTATGAATTCAGCATGATTTTTTTAAAGTGTTCTTTGTGATTAAAAACAGAAAGCCATTGGTTAAGAAATTACATATACTCCTCCCCACCATCATTCCCTTTCTTTCTTCCCATTTCCCTCCCACCCTCATTGATCCTTTCCTTTGTCCATTTTCCCCTGCCAAAAAAAAAAAAAAAAAAAAAGAACTGGACATGGAACAACAGACTGGTTCCAAATAGGAAAAGGAGTTCGTCAAAGACTGTACATATTGTCACCCTGCTTATTTAATGTATATGCAGAGTACATCATGAGAAACGCTGGGCTGGAGGAAGCACAAGCTGGAATCAAGATTTCCAGGAGAAATATCAATAACCTCAGATATGCAGATGACACCACCCTTATGGCAGAAAGTGCAGAGGAACTAAAAGGCCTCTTGATGAAAGTGAAAGAGGAGAGTGAAAATGTTGGCTTAAAGCTCAACATTCAGAAAATGAAGATCATGGCATCTGGTCCCATCACTTCATGGGAATAGGTGGGGAAACAGTGGAAACGGTGTCAGGCTTTTATTTTTGGGGGCTCCAAAAATCACTGCAGATGGTGACTACAGCCATGAAATTAAAAGACGCTTACTCCTTGGAAAGAAAGTTATGACCAACCTAGATAGCATATTCAAAAGCAGAGACATTACTTTGCCAACAAAGGTTCGCCTAGTCAAGGCTATGGTCTTTCCTGTGGTCATGTATGGATGTGAGAGCTGGACTGTGAAGAAGGCTGAGCGCCGAAGAATTGATGCGTTTGAACTGTGGTGTTGGAGAAGACTCTTGAGAGTCCCTTGGACTGCAAGGAGATCCAACCAGTCCATTCTAAAGGAGATCAGTCCTGGGTGTTCATTGGAAGGACTGATGCTGAAGCTGAAACTCCAATACTTTGGCCACCTCATGTGAAGAGTTGACTCATTGGAAAAGACTCTGATGCTGGGAGGGATTGGGGGCAGGAGGAGAAGGGGACGACAGAGGATGAGATGGCTGGGTGGCATCACCGACTCGATGGACGTGAGTTTGAGTGAACTCCAGGAGTTGGTGATGGACAGGGAGGCCTGGCGTGCTGCAATTCATGGGTTCGCAAAGAGTCAGACACGACTGAGCAACTGAACTGAACTGAACACCTGAAAATAATATAATATATATTATATATTCTACTATATTTCAACTAAAACAATTTTTTAAGATTAACTATACTATAAGAAAGATTTAGTTATCCTTTTTTATAAAAAATTTTGTCATAAAATATGAAGCAATGGCTAAAGAATAGGTGACAGAAAATGTAGGATAAAAGTATTTTAGAGGTATGTCTGGCAATTGATTAATGAATGTTTGCTATTTTCATGTTTTAATTTTATATTTTTATGATTATCTGTGAACTCTAAATAAATATTCACTTTCATATCTAATTTTTAATTATTTTGTGTACCCAATTATGATGTGGATCTTTCCTTAACTGCATTTAATCTAGAAGGCATCTGGCCCTTCACCTGCTAAAGACCACCAAAGGGGCTTTTAACAGGAAGTTGGCCATGACAGGTATGCGTAAGGTGGCACTGTGTGGGCTACTCCAAATTCCATTTTGCATTCTGGCCCAGAGAAGCAAGCATGAAGGGGTTTCTTGGATTCCTGTAGTATGTCACATCCTCAGTCACTTTGCACCATGCAGAGTTAAGATGCTTCTGGAGAAAGCCTGCCTAGAAGCAGATTGCTTCGCCAAAATCACTCAAAACAGCTGCTGAGGCAAAGGACTGAAAACATATGTTCTAAGAGAGCCCCATGACATGATGGAGGCCCTGCTCAATCCAGTAGGAGGGCTCAGAGTGGAAATCGCCTTGAAGAAATCTTTAATCGCTAAGAGGAAGACTGAGGCCTCTACAGTACTTTTGTACGTTTGTAAACTTGCAAGAAGGCAAGAGTCATTCAATTCCCTCTGTCTCAGATAACCGCATAAATGCATAGATGGATCTTCCTCTCATCTGAGGTTTTTTAAACATGATGCAAAGTAAACCACTAATGAAAAGATTTCTCCTAATTGAGTTTACCTTCACAGTTGGACCATCTGCATTGACAAACTGACAGCCAGTCTGGGAAGCTGAGACCAAGATCTTTCCTTCTCTCAGATCCTAAGTCTCTGCTGGAAATCTCTGAGGACACCAAGTACTTGATTCTGGGAAAACCATTTTGTTTAGCTATTATTCTACAGGTGGGAAGTGCTTTGTTTCCTAATTTTGATAGGTATATGAGGGGCCATGCTACAATAATATTCTGCTTCCTCTTAACACTTCAAACTCTTTAAAAGAATGAAACTCATCAAAATATGGGAACTGAACAGATGGAACCAAAGAGATCCTAAAGAACTGACTTATTTCAGGAAGAGAAGAGCTGCAGCTGACTCTGCTGAGGGACATACAGCTCTCCCTGGCTCAGGAACACCCCCAGAAAAGACTACACGGAGTTGACATTCAAGGATGTCTTTAATTTTTTCTAACAAGGGCAGGGCATTTTGACATGTGCACTTTAATTCTTTGGATTTTGTTATCTTTGGGCTTTATCAGAGGGTTTCATCCCTGAACTTAATTTTCTCCCAAAATATTGGTTTAGAACACAGATATGGAAAAGGTTTTTTGTTTGTTTGTTTGTTTGTTGTCAATTGGGCCCCTCTAACCCCAGCACGCTTCCCACGTGGCACTAGTAGTAAAGAATCTGCCTGCCAGTGTAGGAGATGCAAGAAATGTGGGCTATATCCCTGGGTCAGGAAGATTCCCTGGAGAAGGAAATGGCAACCCACTCTAATATTCTTGCCTGGAAAATTCCATGGACACAGGAGACTGGTGGGCTACAGTACATGGGGTTGCAAAGAGTAAGACGTGACTGTATGTGCGCACGTGCACACACACACACACTCACACAACTCCAACAGGGGAGAGAGTCCAAGAGTGTTCAGTTCAGTTCAGTCGCTCAGTCATGTCCGACTCTTTGCAACCCATGAGTTGCAGCACTCCAGGCCTCCCTGTCCATCACCAATTCCCGGATTTCACTCAGACTCACGTCCATCGAGTCAGTGATGCCATCCAGCCATCTAATCCTCTGTCGTCCCCTTCTCCTCTTGCCCCCAATCCCTCCCAGCATCAGAGTCTTTTCCAATTGCAATCCCTTCACATGAGACCCATAGCTTAGGGGCTGTGTGTTCCCTACTAACACCCTGTCAAGCCCACAGTTCCTGCCATGCGTATGCTGCTTGGATGAAGGGCTCTGTATAGTGTCAAGGTCTCCACATCACTTGTGAGCAACGTTTTAAGTCTTGAACACAGTGGCTGACTTCACTCTTTCTTGTTAGGGAACACCCTCTTCCAACAACACAAGAGAAGACTCTATACATGAACATCACCAGATGGTCAACACCAAAATCAGATCGATTATATTCTTTGCAGCCAAAGATGGAGAAGCTCTATACAATCAGCAAAAACAAGACCAGGAGCTGACTGTGGCTCAGACCATGAACTCCTTATTGCCAAATTCAGACTGAAATTGAAGAAAGTAGGGAAAACTACTAGACCATTCAGGTATGACCTAAATCAAATCCCTTATGATTATACAGTGGAAGTGAGAAATAGATTTAAGGGCCTAGATCTGATAGATAGAGTGCCTGATGAACTATGGAATGAGGTTCGTGACATTGTACAGGAGACAGGGATCAAGACCATCCCCATGGAAAAGAAATGCAATAAAGCAAAATGGCTGTCTGGGGAGGCCTTGCAAATAGCTGGGAAAAGAAGAGAAGTGAAAAGCGAAGGAGAAAAAGGAAAGATATAAACATCTGAATGCAGAGTTCCAAAGAATAGCAAGAAGAGATAAGAAAGCTTCTTCAACGATCAATGCAAAGAAATAGAGGAAAACAACAGAATGGGAAAGACTAAGGATCTATTCAAGAAAATCAGAGATACCAAAGGAACATTTCATGCAAAGATGGGCTCAATAAAGGACAGAAATGGTATGGACTTAACAGAAGCAGAAGATATTAAGAAGAGGTGGCAAGAATACACAGAAGAACTGTACAAAAAAGAGCTTCACGACCCAGATAATCATGATGATGTGGTCACTGACCTAGAGCCAGACATCCTGGAATGTGAAGTCAAGTGGGCCTTAGAAAGCATCACTACGAACAAAGCTAGTGGAGGTGATGGAATTCCAGTGGAGCTATTCCAAATCCTGAAAGATGATGCTGTGAAAGTGCTGCACTCAATATGCCAGCAAATTTGGAAAACTCAGCAGTGGCCACAAGATTGGAAAAGGTCAGTTTTCATCCCAATCCCAAAGAAAGGCAATGCCAAAGAGTGCTCAAACTACCACACAATTGCACTCATCTCACATGCTAGTAAAGTAATGCTCAAAATTCTCCAAGCCAGGCTTCGGCAATATGTGAACCGTGAACTTCCTGATGTTCAAGCTGGATTTAGAAAAGGCAGAGGAACCAGAGATCAAATTGCCAACATCCGCTGGATCATGGAAAAAGCAAGAGAGTTCCAGAAAGACATCTATTTCTGCTTTATTGACTATGCCAAAGCCTTTGACTGTGTAGATCACAATAAACTGTGGACAATTCTGAAAGAGATGGGAATACCAGACCACCTGATCTGCCTTTTGAGAAATCTGTATGCAGGTCAGGAAGCAACAGTTAGAACTGGTCATGGAACAACAGACTGGTTCCAAATAGGAAAAGGAGTATGTCAAGGCTGTATATTGTCACCATGTTTGTTTAACTTATATGCAGAGTACTTCATGAGAAATGCTGGACTGGAAGAAACACAAGCTGGAATCAAGATTGCTGGGAGAAATATCAATAACCTCAGATATGCAGATGACACCACCCTTATGGCAGAAAGTGAAGAGGAACTAAAAAGCCTCTTGATGAAAGTGAAAGTGGAGAGTGAAAAGGTTGGCTTAAAGCTCAACATTCAGAAAACGAAAATCATGGCATCTGGTCCCATCACTACATGGGAAATAGATGGAGAAACAGTGGAAACAGTGTCAGACTTTACTTTTCTGGGCTCCAAAATCACTGCAGATGGTGACTGCAGCCACAAAATTAACAGACGCTTACTCCTTGGAAGGAAAGTTATGACCAACCTAGATAACATATTCAAAAGCAGAGACATCACTTTGCCAACAAAGGTTCGTCTAGTCAAGGCTATGGTCTTTCCTGTGGTCATGTATGGATGTGAGAGCTGGACTGTGAAGAAGGCTGAGCGCCGAAGAATTGATGCTTTTGAAGTGTGGTGTTGGAGAAGACTCTTGAGAGTCCCTTGGAGTGCAAGGAGATCCAACCAGTCCATTCTGAAGGAGATCAGCCCTAGGATTTCTTTGGAAGGAATGATGCTAAAGCTGAAACTCCAGTATTTTGGCCACCTCATGCGAAGAGTTGACTCATTGGAGAAGACTCTGATGCTGGGAGGGATTGGGGGCAGGAGGAGAAGGGGACAACAGAGGATGAGATGGCTGGATGGCATCACTGACTCGATGGATGTGAGTCTGAGTGACCTCCGGGAGTTGGTGGTGGACAGGGAGGCCTGGCGTGCTGCAGTTCATGGGGTTGCAAAGAGTCGGATACGACTGAGCGACTAATCTGATCTGATCTGATCTGATGCAACTTGCTTCCAGGAATGATAACCCAGTATTTCTCACCTTCTTTCCACCTGGAATATCACTTGTCCACATTTCTGACTCTGCTGTTGCTTCTGAATCTGGCTTTCCCAGGTCTTTGGGAGCCAGACTGCCTCTGCTATTTGCTTTTTAAGACACTGCCATACTCAGGTATGCAGGGTCCTGGGCTTTGTATGCCAGGATATGTCTTCAGTACTTCAGTCCCCTCTGCTGTGTCCTATTCCTTCTAGGCAGGCTTGGTTGACTTTCTGACAGTTTAGCTTGCTTCTTACATTAACCTCTTTCTTTCTCTTTGCCACATATCTGCCAAACTGAGTGCCTTCCTTACTTCCTTTTACTTTTTTCTGTTTTCTAGCCCAGACTTTTTTTTCTGAGTCCATACAAATAATGATCCTCTGTGCAAAAACAAACTTTTCTTTAGCGGACTAATCCCCACAGGAAATAACTTTCCATCAGATCAACATATAAGCCAGACCTGTACTTGCCCTGCTGTGTTCAGCCTGGCTTTATCTTTGTTTGTGTCGTCTTGGTAATGTCTTCTCTAGGGCTCTAACTCAGCACATTTCTCTTACCTGTTTCCTTAAGGTGTGGGCATTACCAATATCTACAGCTACAACTGGACCACAGCCTTGTCTAACTCAATGAAACTATGAACCATGCTGTGTAGGGCCACCCAAGATGGACAGGTCATGGTGGAGAGTTCTGACAAAATGTGGTCCACTGGAGAAGGGAAGGGCAAACCACTTAAGTTTTCTTGCCTTGAGAACCTATCAACAGTATGAAAAGGCAAAAAGATAGGACACTGAAAGATGAACTCCCCAGGTTGGTAGGTGCCCAATATGCTACTGGAGATCAGTGGAGAAATAACTCCAGAAAGAATGAAAAGATAGAGCCAAAGCAAAACAAAAACAAAAACAAAAAAAACCCCACTGTGGATGTGACTGGTGATAGAAATAAAGTCCGATGCTGTAAAGAGCAATATTGCATAGGAACCTGGAATGTTAGCTCCATGAATCAAGGCAAATTGGAAGTGGTGAAACAGGAGATGGCAAGAGTGAATGTCAACATTTTAGGAATCAGCGAGCTGAAATGGATTGGAATGGGTGAATTTAACTCAGATGACCATTATATCTACTACTGTGGGCAAGAATCCCTTAGAAGAAATGGAGTAGCCATCACAGTCAGCAAAAGAGTCTGAAAGGCAGTACTTGGATGCAATCTCAAAAAATGACAGAATGAGCTCTGTTCATTTCCAAGGCAAACCATTCAATGTCATACTAATCCAAGTCTATGCCCCAATCAGTAAGGCTGAAGAAGCTGAAGCTGAATGGTTCTATGAAGACCTACAAGACTTTCTAGAAGTAACACCCAAAAAAGGATGTCCTTTTCATTATAGGGGACTGGAATGCAAAAGTAGGAAGTCAAGAAACACTGGAATAACAGGCAAATCTGGCTTTGGAGTACAGAATGAAGCAGGGCAAAGGCTAATAGAGTTTTGCTAAGAGAATGCACTGGTCATATCAAACAGCCTCTTCCAACAACACAAGAGAAGATTCTACACGTGGACATCACCAGATGGTCAACACTGAAATCAGATTGATTATATTCTTTGCAGCCAAAGATGGAGAGGCTCTATATAGTCAGCAAAAACAAGACCAGAAGCTGACTGTGGTTCAGATCATCAACTCCTTATTGCCAAATTCAGACTTAAATTGAAGAAAGTAGGGAAAACCACTCGGGGAAGGCGATGGCACCCCACCCCAGTACTTTTGCCTGGAAAATCCCATGGACGGAGGATCCTGGTAGGCTCCGTCCTGGTCGACACGACTGAGCGACTTCACTTTCATTTTCACTTTCATGCATTGGGGAAGGAAATGGCAACCCACTCCACTGTTCTTGCCTGGAGAATCCCAGGGACGGGGGAGCCTGGTGGGCTTCCTTCTATGGGGTCGCACAGAGTCGGACACGACTGAAGCCAGCAGCAGCAGTAGCAGCAGGGAAAACCACTAGACCATTCAGGGATGACCTAAATCAAATCCCTTACTATCATACAGTGGAAGTGAGAAATAGATTCAAGGGATTAGATCTGATAGACAGAATGACTGAAGAACTATAGCTGGAGGTTCGTGTCATTGTACATGAATCAGGGATCAAGAGACAGGGAGACAGGGATCAAGATCATTCCCAACAAAAAGAAATGAAAAACAGCAAACTGGCTTCTGAGGAGGCCTTACAAATAGCTATGAAAAGAAGAGAAGCGAAAAGCAAAGGAGAATAGGAAATATATACCCATTTGATATACACCCATTTGAATGCAGAGTTCCAAAGAATAGCAAGGAGAGATAAGAAAGCCTTCCTCAGCAATCAGTGCAAAGTAATAGAGGAAAACAATAGAATGGGAAAGACTAGAGATCTCTTCAAGAAAATTAGAGATACCAAGGGAACATATCATGCAAAGATGGGCTCAATAAAGGACAGAAATGGCATGGACCTAACAGAAGCAGAAGATATTAAGAAGAGGTGGTACCAGGATCCAGCCCCAGTGGATCCAGGGAATTTGAAGGGGAGACGGCTTTGGCGATCAGGATACGATAGAATTAAAGATATAAGGAGTGGTTAAATAAAGATAGCTCAGTGAGAAAATTCAGTGAAGAAAAGAGGCTGAATAACTTGGTTTACATGGAAAGCTAATAAAATTCCAAAATAAGGAATTTGAGTCACCTACGTGGGCCGCAGGCGTCCTCCTGTTCTCCTGAAGGAGGAGGAGACACTAAGGCCTCCCCGGTCCGATCTTAGAAGCCCAGGCATAATTAATAGGCTTGACGAGCCTCCACACCCCAGATGGGAATTCAGCCAGAAGGTGAGAGAAAGAATGACATGGGGAGACCAAGTTTCAGTGAACAAGGCCTGCACTTTATTTTCCAAAGTAGTTTTTATACCTTGAGTTGTGCATAGAGGATAATGGGGGAAGGGGTAGAGTCATGCAAGGACAGCAGTCCTTGATCCCTATCGAAGCCAGGCTTTCAAACTTATCATATGCAAAAGTTTAGGTGACTTACATCATCTTCTGGCCAGGGGGCCTGTCAACATTTTAAGATCCTTTCTTCAGAAAATTTATTTTTCTCTAAAGGTGATTATTCTAAAGTCAGGCGCCACCCTCCGAAAGCATTAGATACAGTTGCATTCCTATAGGGCAAAGGTGTGGTGGGCTATAACAAAAAGAATTAACTCAAGGGTCCAAGGTTACAAACATTAAAGCTACTACTTACATTCCTATACACCAATTATATTAATCAATACACTCCCAGGGACACAGTAGGTAAGGGATATGGAAACTTAGCAGCAAACATTGGCCCAACAAGGAGGTGAAAAACCCTTCACCAATACAATTTCTAATCAATCTTTTAACTGCTCAAAGGAATCTGTATTTAGACAGTTTAGAACATCTCATGTCTCTCACAGTTGGGAGGCTCTGAATAATCACATGTTGCTGAAAGAACCTATTCAGGCAGGCTAGAGGACTTCCAAAGGAGTTTGTAGGTTGAAACACTCTTGTCATGCCCAGGAACTTTATTAACTGGAGCTCTAAGTTAACTCTTGTTCAGAAAGAGGTGGTGGGGGACAGCCCCCCGTAAAGTCAGAGGTGTAGGTGAGAGCACAAAGCAGTAAAGTAGGCAGACTCTGGTTTTGGGGGTAGATGCTCGAGAATTTCCAGGAGGCCTCTTGAGGCTAAATCCCACATTTGCATATGCCGAGCTTTCTTCCTCATGACCTTTGCCACGGGCAGAGTTCCTCACGCTGGCTCCTGGCAAGGTGGCAAGAATACACAAGAACTGTACAAAAAAGAGCTTCACAACCCAGATAATCACGATTGTGTGATCACTGACCTAGAGCCAGACATCCTGGAATCTGAAGTCAAGTGGGCCTTAGGAAGAATCACTATGAACAAAGCTAGCAGAGGTGATGGAATTCCAGCTGAGCTATTTCAAATCCTAGATGATGATGCTGTGAAAGTGGTGCACTCAGTATGCCAGCAGATTTGGAAAACTCAGCAGTGGCCACAGGACTGGAAAAGGTCAGTTTTCATCCCAATCCCAAAGAAAGGCAATGCCAAAGAATGCTCAAACTACCACACAATTGTACTCATCTCACATGCTAGGAAAGTAATGCTCAAAATTCTCCAAGCCAGGCTTCAGCAGTACATGAACTGTGAACTTCCAGATGTTCAAGCTGGATTTAGAAAAGGCAGAGGAACCAGAGATTAAATTGCCTACATCTACTGGATCATCAAAACAGCAAGAGAATTCTAGAGAAATATCTACATCTGCTCTATTGACTATACCAAAGCCTTTGACTGTGTGGATCACAATAAAATGGAAAATTCTGAAAGAGATGGGAATAACAGACCACCTGACCTGCCTCTTGAGAAATCTGTATGCAGGTCAGGAAGCAACAGTTGGAACTGGACATGGAACAACAGACTGGTTCCAAATAGGGAAAGGAGTACATCAAGGCTATATATCATCACCCTGCTTATTTAACTTATATGCAGAGTACATCATGAGAAATGCTGGGCTGGAGGAAGCACAAGCTGGAATCAAGATTGCCAGGAGAAATATCAATAACCTCAGATATGCAGCTGACACCACCCTTATGGCAGAAAGCAAAGAAGAACTAAAGAGTCTCTTGAGGAAAATGAAAGAGGAGAATAAAAAAGTTGGCTTAAAGCTCAACATTCAGAAAACTTAAGATCATGGCATCTGGTCCCATCACTTCATGGCAAATAGATGGAGACACTGTGGAAACAGTGACAGATTTTATTTTTGGGGGGGGCTCCAAAATCACTGCAGATGGTAACTCATTGGAAGAAGAGTTATGACCAACCTAGATAAAATGTTAAAATGCAGAGACATTACATTGCCAACAAAAGTCCATCTAGTCAAACCTATGGTTTTTCCTGTAGTCATGTATGGATGTGAGAGTTGGACTATAAAGAAAGCTGAGCCCCAAAGAATTTGTGCTTTTGAACTGTGGTGTTGGAGAAGACTCTTGAGAGTCCCTTGGATTGCAAGCAGATCCAACCAGTCCATCCTAAAGGAAATCAGTCCTGAATATTCATTGGAAGGACTGATGCTGAAGCTGAAACTCCAATATTTGGCCACCTGATGTGAAGAACTGACTCATTTGAAAAGACCCTGATACTGGGAAAGATTGAAGGTAAGAGGAGAAGGGGAAGACAGAGGATGAGATAGTTGGATGCCCTTACCAACTCAATGAACATGAGTTTGAGTAAGCTCTGGGAGTTGGTGATGGACAGGGAGGCCTGGCGTGCTACAGTCCATGGGATTGCGAAGAGTCGGACACGACTGAGTGACTGGACTGAACCGCTACAACAACTATAATTCTTTCAAACTCACCATTAATGGATGCTAATTTTCCTAGTTTCCCCTTCTTAAATCTGTCAAAATTTCTGTAACTTCTTATCATACATGCCCTAGTCTTTTAGGAGGTGATTTTGATGTAGTAGCCCTGAAGATGGAGTTATGAAGTCCAGATGTGACTGCTGGAGGACTGAGTGTGTGTGTGTGTGTGTGTGTGTGTTGGAAGTGGGGCCATTTCCCAGACAAAGAGATATTGTGATGACAGAGGCTCAGAAAAGGTGCCCATTAACATGTTGAGGACTCTGAAAGGTACCACTGTAAAGAAACCTGGTTGGGAAGAGAGGAACAAATTAGAAGGTATTGTGAGAAAATACTCAGAAAAATTAAGAATGCATGATATCTTGTGAGTCAACTGGCTTGGTCTCTTCAAAAGCACAGTATCTTTTTTTTTTTTAAACAGATCAGTGAGAATACTTCAGAATAAAAGAGACCAAAGAAACATAATGATCAAATGTAATTATATTTTGCTTCAAAAGAAAAAAATCTGTTCAAGTATATTGAGGGCAAAAGGGAAGTTTTGAATCTGGACTGGATATTAGGTGATACTAGGGAATTATGGTTAACTTTTTGATGATGCTTTTATGGTTATACAAGAATGTTTTAGGAGGTGCACACTCAAGTATTCAAAGGTAAGGAGAGGTGTAATGATATCATAATGTCTGCAACTAAGTCTCAAGTTATTCAAAATCAACAACAAAAAATATGTATCAAAGCAAAGAAGGCAAAATGTTAACTATTGAATCTCCGTGGTGCATATGTGGGTGTTCTTTTGTGTTATTTTTCAAGTTTTCTATCTATAATAAAATTTTAAAAAAAGAAGAGGAGGAAAACCTATTTAACCTAGTGTTCCAAACGTTTAACTAGGAAACTCTTTTTTCCTTTAAAATAGATTAATATGGAAACATCTGGTGCTTCACAAAGTACACTTGGACACGTTGGCCTTGGGCAGGCTCTCATTTTAAAAATATACTCTGATAAATGCTCAGTGAAGAGTAAAAATTTCAAAATATGTGTTAAAAGCTCCATCCAGCTAGCTGATGAAATGCTTGCTATATCACTTACAATGGGGCCATTCCAATACTCTCAGCAGTGGTATGACTTCACTGGCCAGAGAAATGAAGGTTACAATTTGCACTGCTGCTGCTGCTGCTAAGTCGCTTCAGTCGTGTCCGACTCTGTGCGACCCCATAGACAGAAGCTCACCAGGCTCCCCCGTCCCTGGGATTCTCCAGGCAAGAACACTGGAGTGGGTTGCCATTTCCTTCTCCAATGCATGAAAATGAAAAGAGAAAGTGAAGTCGCTCAGTCATGTTCGACTCTTAGCGACCCCATGGACTGGAGCCTACCAGGATCCTCCGTCCATGGGATTTTCCAGGCAAAAGTACTGGGGTGGGGTGCCATTGCCTTCCCCACAACTTGCACAGTGATTCTTTAATATCCAGTATGTATTATTCAAATCCTTTGTCTTAGGGTAACCTCAATGATGATAGCACAGGCTAAATTGTCAATTGTCTGTCTCCTTCTGTGCTTAAAGAATTAGATGAAGTGATAGATCTATTAGAGCACCTTAAGGAAGAAAAACAAATATGCATCATAATTGATAATTCTTAGTAGGGATTAAGTTATAAGGAGACCCCATAGTTTCTTGTTACTGCCTAGATATTTGGTTAAACATTTCTTTGTGTGCCTGTGAGGATATTTCTGGATGAGATTAGCATTTGAATTGGTAGAGTACAGCAGATTGTCCAGTAGCCCCCAGAAGCTCTTACCTCTAGTTTCATTGTCCAAAACCAATCAACTAGTAGGAAGACTGGAGTTACCTTGGTTCTCTTAGATATATATCCCAGAGCTAGGGATAACATTATCTTGGTGGATGGTGTGGCAATTTTAAAATATAACTAAAAATTCTTTGACACCTCATTCCTTAGAAGGTAGGGTTTCTGTTCTCTGCCTTTGAATCTGGGCAGATTTGAGGCTGCTTCACAGGTGATATGCTTCTGTAAGATTTTGAGACAAGACTGCACAGAGCCATGTGGCTTATTCACCAGAACACTTGCTCTTGGAGACTTGAGCTGCCTTAGGAGAAGTTTGACTATTCTATGGCCATCATGCAATGGGAAAGCCAAAGCCACATGGAGAGCAATATGTAGGCACTTTGGTTGATGTTCCTGATAAGTCTAGTTTTGAATATCCCAGCCAAGGCATCAGACATATAAGTAAAGAGGAAGCACTCAGATGATTGCCAGGCCTGTGAACACAATCAAGATTCTTCTAGCAGGAAAGAGAATAAGAAATGTTAATGTGGGCACCCAGAAGGCCCGCTGCATTGTGGACTCCTGCTTCTGGACTGATGTCCAGAGACATGAGGTTTCTCTGACACTTTCAACTTTTAGATTAGAAAAAAAGAAGTGTTTCCTGAGGTTAGGGACTTCTTTTGGAGAAAATATAAGATGTATCCCACAGGCATGATTTGGCTCAGACATCTTAGATCTCTGAGGATTTCACATTCTAGACTTGGCTCTGCTTAAATTCACACCAAACTCCCCTGGAAACACAGGGCCTAGGGAACTGAAAACTAATGAGCTAAACCATCCTAGTCTCATTTAGTACAACATCAATATATTAATTTCTGTCTAATTTAGTACAAGCTCAAAATATTAGCTGCTATAATAAACAGTTCAGTGGCTTAAAGAAGACAGAAACATACTTCTCTCACATCACTCCCTGGCCAGTTTAGGTTGTCTGTGCCCCACAAGATCCTGAAGGAATCTCTAGGATGTTGTTCTCATCCAAATGGATGAACATGATCATTGTCACTTGATGTGACTGTCGCCTGTCTTCCAGCCAGTAGGAAGAGGGAAGGAGCACAAGCCCTACGTCCTAAGGCTCAAGTCTGGAAGCCACACATGCCACTTTTGCTCACGTTTCATTGCCGACAACATGTTACATAGCTGTACCTAGCTGCAAGGGAAATTGGGCAATGGAGTCTCTGGCAGGATAGCCACTTAAGAAGGGGAGAATAGATTTTAGTAAAGATCTGGCAGTCTCCTCCATGCCTAGCAAGTGAGTTCTTCACTTGGATAGTTCAGAGGCTGAAATGATGAAACTCTCTGAAATAATCATATACTGGTTTTTCTAAAGCACATTTCACTCTTCTGGTAGCCATTTTTTTACCCCACATCCATCACCCCTGTCCCCCACTTGCAGATGATGAGGAAAAAAAATGCAAACAAGCAAACAAACCCCCACATCTCTGCCACTTACTAGCTTTTTGATCCTGGGCATGTTATCCTTTTTAGCCCCCATTTCCTTATCTGTAAATTGAAGGTGGTTTGATACTTTCCTTTTAGTTGTTATGAGGATTAAATGAATTGATGCTTGTAAAGTGCCAAGCTTCATGGAAATTATTTAATAAATTTTAGCTGTTACTATTGTTGCAGTCCCCATTATTTATCTATGAGCATTTTGAAGGCAGACAATAGTCCCTTGATAGTAAAACCATACCCAGAACTGCCAGGGTTTGGCCATAGAAGATTTCACCTTTTGGAAAAGGGATTAGAGCTGGGGCTCTAATTCTGTTCCCTGAGCTTGGGGTTCTCTCACTTCAAGCTTCTGTGAGGCCTCATCAGATTATATGTTAAGCAGTTGAATATCCCAATTTGACATGTGGTAGGAGACTAGAACCCAGGTCTTATTATATCTGGGCCTTTTGACTTTCATTTTTAATGCATTCAACACTACTTTACTACTCCACCCAGGTTTTAGTTATCAGTTGCTGCAAAGCACACCATCCTAACACTATGATTTGTTATTTCTCACAGGTCTGTGGGTTAGCATGGCAGCTCTCCCTTTGCTCTCCCCTGGGCTTACTAATGTGAGTGCAGTTAGCTGGAACTGGGCCCCCTTAGAATGGCTGAGTAGCTGGCTTTTACTCTCCCTGTGATCTTTCATTCTTGGCTGTTTCATGGCACAGTTGTCTCAAAGCAGCTTTTCTGAGACGTCAAGCCCTATGCATAAATGCTTATCAAGAGCTTGTGGGTGAAACATCTGCTGATGTCCATTGCCAAACCAGGACACATGGCCACACCCAGACTCTGTGGGAAAAGATTACACAAGGGACGGATATCAAGAAGAGTGACTCTCTAGGGGCCAATGCACAGTAATATGTGTCTCTGTGTGTGCATATGTGTGCACGCTCAGTCACTCAGTCGTGTCTGACTCTTTGAGACCCCATGGACTATAGCTCTCCAGGCTCCTCTGTCCATGTAATTTTTCAGGCAAGAATACTGGAGCAGGTTCTTACTCCACGGGATCTTCTGGACCCAGGAATCAAACTCACATCTCCTGCACTGGCAGGTGGATTCTTTACCACTTGAGTCACCTGGGAAGCCCTACCTCAGCACATTTAGGGTCGTCACTCCCAGATCTGGTCAAAGAAAATATGGTAATAGTTGGCCTAAGTTCCCACCCAAAACCTAAACTTTAAATGACATATATGTCTGTGATAAGTGATACAGTATCTTGCACAAGAGAGATCTTTAATTAGTAAATACCAAAATGAATAAATGAATGAATAAATCAGTAAAATTACCAATGGCAAGAATTTGCAAATTTTATATAACAATAGTTACAGGTTGAGATGTCTCAATAAAGTTCTTAATATAAAAATTATAGTTCTTCATAGAATATGAATTTTTAAAATACAAGAGTTACATCTTTGATTTTCTTCCATCTGTCCCACTATGCCCAATATGAGTCCCTCAATACCTACTGGCTAATGAACTATATAAAATTACACTTGGAATGTTCCTATTTATTTGATAACACACAGTAAGAGAATCAAATGAGATACTTTTTCTTGCCAGACTTCTTCACTTAGAGGCTGCCTGCTGCTACAAATAACAGAAAATTTAGGTTAACTGCCTTGAGCAATAAGAAAATGTATAGGTTTATTTAACAGGACCTGCAGTCGGTGTGCCTCAGTGGTGTTTAACGTGACAACTCAGTGAAGTCATTAAGAATCTTAAGTTCTTATCATCTCGTCACCCTGCTGTATCCAGTATTGGCTTCATCTTACGGCTGGTACCCCTCATGGTGAGAGGTGGACTACCGGCCGCCAGCCACACATCATGCTCCCTCATTTAATGTCAGTGGGAGAGAGAAGGAGAGAGCTTGCTGGCTCCCATGGCTCTCTCAGAAGAGTTAAGGACTCCCCTCCTACATGTCCCTCAACAACCCTTCCCCCAAGTCTCGTTGATCTTAACTGGATTACATGACCATTTCCTAGCAAGACATGGTGGTAGGCGGGGGTGGACTTATTTTGATGCGCTTAGACTCATTAAGGCCCAGTCTTGGAGTGGGAGAGGAATCAGCTTCCCTCAAAACATGACTGTTCATAAGAGGCATAGATAGTAAGAACCTGAGCACTGCTAGAAAATAAAAAATGGATTCAAGGAAGGCAACTGACAATTACTGTGAGTGTACTACCTGCTGAAAGGCCTGATTTCTCTATTACCGTGTAGCACCATTGAGTGCATTCATCTTACATAGATTCTCCAAGATCTCTTGCTTCCTTCCAGATAATATTACTTGACTGGCTTTTATTCCTTATAGCCCAGAGTTGGAGAATAACAATAGCTATGGTATATTCAATACTAGGGTGAATCTAAAGAGACAAGCTGGCAGGACAATTCCCCTACCCATCAATCAAGTATTTTACATACATGAGTCCTAAGAAGTAAGGTAATGAAAATATCATTGTATTGATGAGAAAACTAAGACTCAAAAAGATTCAGCAAACAGACCAAAGTCACAAGCTACTATGTTGTAGAGATGAAACAAGTCCAAATCTTTAGGCTCCGAAGACTCTGCTCTTTTCATTATGTTAATTGCCTCTCAACTTTGCAAAACATGTTTCACTTAATTAAACTATTCATTTTTATTCATATTTTATTAATATCTTCCCTTTAATTGAGTCAGAACATTTTAGGAATGAGAGAGAAACTCCTCAAATTTTCTACTTCCTTTAGTGTTTCCTAGGAAGTGGCTTAGATAAAAACATGTTTTAAATCTATCTTCTCTTTCACAAATGAGCTAGATTGTTGTATTTAGGAGAAGGCAATGGCAACCCACTCCAGTACTCTTGCCTGGAAAATTCCATGGACAGAGGAGCCTGGTAAGCTGCAGTCCATTGGGTCGCACAGAGTCAGACACGACTGAAGCGACTTAGCAGTAGCAGTTGTATTTTTAGTAAATGATTTATAGCCAGTTGTGGTTTTAGTTATACTCCTGGCTGTTCGCTACATACTTTCTGCTTCAAATTATGTAATAGGTCTTGTTTACTTATTTTAGCTGTACGTTCCTGTGTGGCTAGCTCTTTTTAACTGCATAGAATACCTTTCAGTATTCCCCAGTGGCTCCGTGATAAAGAATCTGCCTGCAATGCAGGGGCTGCAGGAAATGATTCCTGGGTGGGGAAGATCCCCTGGAGGAGGGCATGGTGACCCACTCTGGGATTCTTGCCTGGAGAATCCCATGTTCCGAGGATCCTGCCGGGCTGCAGTCCATAGGGTCACAAAGAGTCAGACAGGACTGAAGCAACTTAGCATGCACATCTGATGGGCCACCCCCCTATTCTCCAGGCTCTCAAAGTTGTCAGATGTTCTTCAGTGCCCTGACACCCTGCCTGGCACCCCTGTTAAATCCCATCTAACTGTATTTGTGCTGAACTTGTCAGATTGTCTTCTACGTATGATTACAAAGTCTTTGAGGGAAAGATATGTCTTACTCACCTGAGCATCTTCCAATGCCTAAGCAGGTTGCTTGGCACAAAATAAGTAGTAAGTGTTTATTAATGAATAAAAGTAATGCTATAACCCAGATTTAGGTTCATGAAGACAATTGTGTTCTTTTCTCTTTAGGTGTCTTATTCTTGGTATATTGCATGCCTCAGCAGGATAAGGAGGATTAAAGAAGGGAAGGAAAATCTGTAACTCTATAACATTTTTGGACATGATTTTGGAGGGAGGTGAGCCAAATTTAATGAACATATCTTTTTGTAAATCTTTTTTTTTCAGTCTATCTATGCCTGACTCATATGATGATTAATCAACAAATGTGTTTTGGGTGCGTACTATATATCAAACATTGTCTAAGAGTGTGAGATTCATCAGTGATCAAAACGAAGAAGGACCTCAAAGAGCATTAGCTCCGCCAGTGAACTTTACCAGTCATTTCCTCTTTCTGAATCTTAGTCCTGCATTTGTTCAGGAACCCGAAACACTGTAATGGAAAGCTTGCAGATTATGAGATGAAAGACACTGGTAAACACATGGATATTTGTTCATCAGCGATGCTACTTCTCTCTAGAACCAAGGACAGTTAGGAGGAGGAGGTCAGTGACTAAACCTGCTCCTTGACTTTGTCCTCAGCAGTTCACATTAGTAGACACTGCCTTTGTTTAAAAAAAAAAAAAAAAAGAGAGAGAGAGAGAGAGTTTTATATATCCGTGCAGCATTGGGAGGTTGCAGCTTTCTAGCTGCCAGTCTCCCTAAAGCTCCACCTGGGACTGAGCGTCTCCCCTATGCAGCCCCCAGGTACTTCCCTTCTCTAGTCTGCTAGGGTTTTTGTGCTGAGAGTCTCCACCTGTTCACAGCATCGCAGCTGTAGAGGCTGGTCTGGACACAGGAACCATTTCCTACAGAAACTGGGCGTCTTTAAAAGGTTCCAAGGGAAGCTTTTATGTCTCCCTCCTACAATCCCAGCTTCTCCTGAAGTGGAAGCTAGACTAAAAATAAAGACCACACTGATTTTTTTTTTTCCCCCTGAGAAAACACAGTACCATGTGTGTTTTTTTTTTAAAAGTCCTAATTGCTTGGTGGGAAATGTTTTTATTTCACAAATACTCTGTGGCTCTGAAGTGACAGCAAAATTACATTTCTGATAGAATCACCGGTACAGTTTCCAGACTCCCTGGGGAGAACAATGTGAGGCTATTCCTCCCGGAACTAGAGGCGCCTTCTCTGGTCCCGAAGGTACAGTTAAACACTATCCCAAATAAGTGAAAACAGGGGGTGGCACATAAAAGAAGGAGAGCTCGGCACTTTAGCTAAAACCAGTGATCTTAGCCAGAAGACTATGGGAGCAAAAAAGAATTGCAAAAATAACTCTAACTTCAATTTTTCAAATTCCCAACGGGTCACTTTCTCGTCTCCAAATGTGACAAGGGAAGGAGAAAACCTGGAAGAGTGGAAAATGTAAACAATATATAAAGAAATTACAATAGGGGAGTGGAGGGCCGGGCAGCTTCAGGGTGAGGCTCTCAGAGACCCTCCTGCTGGCTGTGAGCTAGAAAGATCCCGGCCGGCCTCGTGTTGCGCGGAGGCGGCGGCGCAGCGACAGGTGATCCGTCCCAGGCCATCGAACAGCCTAGAAGACGCTTTCGCAGGAGCAGGGCGGCGGCCGGGGGCGCGGCGGCGGTGGGCGCAGGTAACCCTGCTCGGCCTGCTCCCGCCGGGCGTGATGATAATGCGGGTGGGGCCAGCGGTAGCGGTGGAGCGCCTGGTGGCCCCGGGCCCCCTCCTCGTCCTCCGCGACCCCCTCCGGCGGGCAGCACAGCGCGCCCAGGCGCCTCCGCAGGCGCCGCCGGAGCCGACAGCCGCCCGCCTGGAAGAACAGGTACACGAAGGGATCAAGGGCGTTGTTGGCCACCCCCACGAGGCGCAGCGCCACCGCCAGGTCGTCGGTCTCCCAGTCCCCCACCTGTCCAGACGACCACGTGGCCGCCAGCCGGGCCGCGAAGTAGGGCAGCTGGCACCCCACGAACAGCAGCGCCAGCACCAGGCTCATCTTGAGGCTCTGCACCTTGGCGCGCGGCAGCACGTTGGGCGCGGAGGCCTGGCCCGAACTGGCCGACCTGGGTGCCGCCGCCGCCGCCGCGGATGGGGCTTGGGGCTGGCGCGGCCACCAGGCGCGGAGCAGGCGGCCGCCCGCGACGCTCATGACAGCGGCCGGCGCCGCGAAGCCCGCCAAGGCCTCGTAGAGCGCGTAGAGCATCAGGTGCCAGCGCGGCAGCGGCGCGAAGATGTCCTGGCAGCGGCGCTCCCCGGGCCAGGCGCTGGCGGGCGGGGGCGCGGAGGGCGGCGGCGGCGAGGGGGCGCCCCCGCGCACCACGAAGGCGGCGGGCAGCGCCAGAAGCATCGCCAGCAGCCAGCCCAGGGCGGCAAGGGCGCGCGCGGGCAGCGGCGGGCCCTGCGGACGGCGCACGGCGCGCTGGCGCTCGAGGGCTATGAGCGCCACGAGGTGGGCCGAGGCGGCGCGGCCGGACGCTCGCAGGAGGTGCACGCAGCGGCACGCCAGGTCTCCCGCGGCCCGGCGCGGCTCGCCCAGGAGTTCCCAAGCCAGCTGCGACAGCGCGGTGCCCCCGCCCGCATACAGGTCGGCCAGGGCCAGCTGCACCAGCAGGAAGTCCATCTTGCGACGCTTGGGACCCGCCCAGGGCCCGCCGCCGCCGCACAGGCGACACAGCACCGTGGCGTTGCCGGCCACAGTCACCACCAGCATGACCCCCAGGAAGACCAGGCGGACGCGGCGGCTGGGCGGCCCGGACGGCGGCGGAGGTGATGGAGGCGGGGGTCCCGGGACGGGGGCTCCTTGTCCGGGGGCTCCCTGTTCGGAAGTCAGGTTGAGACCCCAGCCCAGCGAGATGGGTACGAAGAAGTTGGGCGCCGGCGACGGAGTTGAGGGGCTGAAGGGAGCCTCCATCCTTTGCTTGGAGGAAGAGGAGGTACCAAAAAGGGCAGGCAGGGCGCGGGAAACCGAGGTGAAGGAGAGGCTGCGCGGAGTTCCCAAAGTTAGTTGAAAACGCACACGCGCGAAGAGGGAGATGGATGCGGGCAGCTTTGCGCTTAGTTGTTTTTATAGGTTGTCCTCGTCATTTGTCACTCAAATGGGGGTTGTACACTGGAGGAACACACATGATCCCTCTTCTCCACCTTCCTCTGCGCGTCTCCCCTCCCAATCCGGGTAGATCTCCTTCCAATCTCTGCCGCAGCCCCGCGCTGCCCTCTCGGGAGTCGCAAAACCCTGGGCTCTAGGAACCTCTCCTGTTGGCTGTTAACATAGAACTCAGCCAGACACGATTTAGAGACCGAACAACAAACAGCCGACAGAAGTCGCTTGCCCGGCCATCGTTAACCCGGACCAGCACACTGGGGAGGAAGGTCATGAGGTCCTGATTGAGGCTATACCCCTCAAAATGGTATCAGGTTGGCAGCAGGAAAAAAAGTAGAAAAGGCACTGATTTTGATTAAAATAAAAAGAGAAAGATTTGAAATGCAATGGATCTGCACTAGCGTGGGAAAAACAGGAACACAAGAAACGGAACAGCGTTTTGAGCCGAGGAGTCCAACAGATAAATCTTCCTCTGGCCAACAACCAGTGTTTTATTTGGAGAGAGCTCAAGTCAAGGGTATTGGCTGGCAATTAGGAGTAGCAGTGGTTTGCAGATTGTTTCAAATACTCCCCATTACTAGCAACAGCAGATCACAGCTGTTCTCCTTGATGTAAAATTCATGTCATTATTCTGAAGAGGGCATTAATAGGTTTTATGCAAATGGGGTAGTACATTTATTGCTTTTCTCCTAATATTTTCACTCAGTGCTGGATGTATCATCATGGCTCTTCCTTCTCTTGATTCTGTTTTTCAGCAGATGGGAGGTTGCTAGGAATGAGTACGCCTCCAATAAGACTAGAGAAAAGGTGACTAAGAAAATGATAAGGCGGCCAATTTTTTAAAAAGACATCCAACTCACAGGAAATGGTTTAGATTAAATGCTATCTCTTTTTATTTCAGCCCTACCTCCTCACAAATTTTAGTTTTCCTGTTGGAAGCATCAATTTGTGTTTAATGTACCCTCCACATTAATTAGGGTGAAAGTAGACTTCCTGTGCTTCCTGGTCTGGGTGTCTGTTGGGGTTCATGTTCCCAGGCTGAGATGTACAGGATAGGTGGGTTTGGTGGGTGCAGCGGATATCTCTGCTGGTTGCAGTGGGAATCTCATTTCCCAAGCCATTGTCCTTTGACCAGAGAACTTTGCCATTTTTATTATATCCCCAGTGCCTGTCACTGGACCTGACACATGGTAGGTATCAGTAATTTTTTTTTTTTAGAGTTGATAAATTAATGGATATGTGATGCATTTCAGAAAAATTTGAGCAATGTTTCTACCTTGATTATAAATCCGTCAACCTAAGGGGAAAATTGCCTGTTATTCCTATGCCAATATGATCCAGAAGAGCTCAGGGAAGCTCTGGGGAGGTATCAGATCAGATCAGATCAGTCGCTCAGTCATGTCCGACTCTTTGCAACCCCATGAATCACAGCATGCCAGGTCTCCCTGTCCATCACCAATTCCCAGAGTTCACTGAGACCCACATCCATCGAGTCAGTGATGCCATCCAGCCATCTCATCCTCTGTCATCCCCTTCTCCTCTTGCCCCCAATCCCTCCCAGCATCAGAGTCTTCTCCTGGGGTGGTATAGGAATAGCCATTATTGTTGGAACATTTAGGAGGTTGGGTGATAGCCTTGGGAAATGAAACTCCTGGTTTAATTTTCACATTCTCCCCTCAGAGGAGTTTGCCCGTGACCTCTCTCTGTATCACATACATCATTTTAGCTTATGAACCACTTCTTTCAGGGAGCTGTCTCTGAGTAATACTCATAACTCAGTGATTCTTCTAGCCAATATCACCTTAATATGTCTCAAGATAATTCTATAGTTTGTCTCAAATTTGTTGAAATGCTTTCATACAGCAAAACAAGACTCTACCAGAAAAATTACATTTTACAGAACTTTGCTAAGACCTGATAAAACATTGATATAAAAAACCCAATTCTTCAGGAAATTCTTCAGGGAATTCCCTGGTGGTCCAGTGGTTAGCACTTGGCGCTTTCACTGCCGAGGGCCTGGGTTCGATCCCTGGTCAGGGAGCTAAGATCCTGCAAGCCATGTGGCATGGCCAAAAGCTTTTAAAGAAAAATTAAAAACAGAGTCTTCTCAAAGTAATACCTGCACGTAGTTGGAAAATCAGTTAGAACTAGATGGCTGGTAACAATGTGAAGTTTCCCATCCACACATCCTCACGTCTCCTTCCCTTCTTCTGGAGAGGAGCCAATTTAGTTCTATTTCTGTTCTGGCATTAACTTAATTTCATAATTCTAAATAGTAAATGTACAATACTATTTATTGCTTCATTGATTTTAGATATTATCTGTTGGTTTCTCATTAGGTAAGGACACAGATTTAGCTCTCACACCCTTTTCCCATGGTTCCTCTTTTCCCATACTGTTAATACAGTAGTATTGTAATTTTAGGTTAGAGCTATATTCAGTTTTCACATTATTTTGAAGTGAAAATAATGTTGTAATGTACTATAAGTATCATCATTTTCCCTTTACATTAATAATTACTTTTTCTTAAATTTCTTTATTGCAATAGGTAGGTCTACCTGTACCTTAAGGATTCTCTCACAAGCTAGTCCCTTGTGTATAATTTCCACAAGGTGAGTTTCATAACATGATATAGCACCTCCCCATTTTTTTCTTGGAAACCTTCTTACCAACGACCTCCATTTCCTCCCAGCGTGGGCTGGTTTCTCTCTAGGCCTGCCGCCTAACGATCATCCCAGAAATGTCCCTTCATTGTCAGCAGAGAAACTCTCTGCCTTTCTCTTCTGTTGGAGTTCCTGTTTCTTGGATCTCCTTTCTTTTTCCTTGATTTCTTCCCCTTTGGTAGAACACAGCATCCAATATGTCATAAAGTTAAAAGACTGGACAGAGGCTGAGGAGAGAGCAGAGGGAGCCCTCAATGTACCTGTTACTTGAGTCACGTGGATTCAATCTGGACAGGTTGCCTTCTGGTCCAGATGCATCTGGGCACCTCCTTCACCATCACCCTAGAGACTCGTTTCACTTAGCTTTGGTTAGTTCTCCTGCTTTCTAATTTCATGTGTTTTCTTCTTTATTGGTTTATTTCTTTGCTTGGGTAGAAAGCATCCCTCAGTGGCTTCCTGAAAAAGGGTAACTTTTGGGGACCTCACATGTCTGAAAATTTCTGCCTTTAACCTTCATATTTCGCTGGTGACTTGGATGTGTTTGCAATTTTATACTGGAAATATTTTCTTTCTAAATATTGATGGCATTTCTCAATTGCCTTCTCTCTTCTAAGTATTTGTGTGTAAAAGCCGAAAGTCCTTCTGACTTTTGGTTTGGATGTTTTTCCATTCTAGAATCTTCTTGATTCTTTTCTTTGTTGCTGATGAATTTCACAAAGATGTGGTTTGCAATGAGTTTATTTTCATTCTCTGTGCTTGACACAGCCAAAAATCATGAATTATATTTGATTGTAATATTGATCTAGTGGTCATTTATCCAGAACAGTCTTTCCCAGACTTTCTTTTTCATTTTATGACACACAGGGGTCTGAAGGGCCCATGACACATGTTTTGCAGAATGTCTGTAAAGTTGTAATTGTTTCCATAAAATTAAATTTTGATTAGACTTCTGGGCTGAAATAATACATGTGTAGTACTGTGTCATCACTGCATTGTTTCTGGGGCACATGGTTTTAGTTTGTCTTAATTTTGCTGATGTTAAACTTGACATAATCTTTTTAAAATAAAATATCTTTTTATATAAATAGCACATATTGCATAAAAATTAGACAATCAGATCAGATCAGTCACTCAGTCTTGTCTGACTCTTTGCGAACCCATGAATCATAGCATGCCAGGCCTCCCTGTCCATCACCAACTCCCAGAGTTCACTCAGACTCACGTCCATCGAGTCAGTGATGCCATCCAGCCATCTCATCCTCTGTCATCCCCTTCTCCTCTTGCCCACAATCCCTCCCAGCATCAGTCTTCTCCAATGAGTCAACTCTTTGCATGAGGTGGCCAAAGTAGTAGAGTTTCAGCTTTAGCATCGTTCCTTCCAAAGAAATCCCAGGGCTGATCTCCTTGCAGTCCAAGGGACTCTCAAGAGTCCTCTCCAACACAACAGTTCAAAAGCATCAATTCTTTGGTGCTCGCCTTCTTCACAGTCCAGCTCTCACATCCATACATAACTGCTAGAAAAATCATAGCCTTGACTAGACGGACCTTTGTTGGCAAAGTCATGTCTCTGCTTTTGAATATGCTATCTAGGTTGGTCATAACTTTCCTTCCAAGGAGTAAGTTAATTTAATTTCATGGCTGCAGTCACCATCTGTAGTGATTTTGGAGCCCAGAAAAATAAAGTCTGACACTGTTTCCACTGTGTCCCCATCTATTTCCCATGAAGTGATGGGACCAGATGCCATGATCTTTGTTTTCTAAATGTTGAGCTTAAAGCCAACTTTTTTGCTCTCTACTTTCACTTTCATCAAGAGGCTTTTTAGTTCCTCTTCACTTTCTGCCATAAGGGTGGTGTCATCTGCATATCTGAGGTTATTGATATTTCTCCTGGCAATCTTGATTCCAGCTTGTGCTTCATCTAGCCCAGCATTTGGCATGATGTATTCTGCATATAAGTTAAATAAGCAGGGTGACAATATACAGCCTTGACGTACTCCTTTTCCTATTTGGAACCAGTCTGTTGTTCCATGTCCAGTTCTAACTGTTGCTTCCTGACCTGCATACAGATTTCTCAAGAGGCAGATCAGGTGGTCTGGTATTCCCATCTCTTTCAGAATTTTCCACAGTTGATTGTGATCCACACAGTCAAAGGCTTTGGCATAGTCAATAAAGCAGAAATAGATGCTTTTCTGGAACTCTCTTGCTTTTTCCATGATCCAGCAGATGTTGGCAATTTGATCTCTGGTTCCTCTGCCTTTGCTAAAACCAGCTTGAACATCAGGAAGTTCACGGTTCATGTATTGCTGAAGCCTGGCTTGGAGAATTTTGAGCATTACTTTACTAGCGTGTGAGATGAGTGCAATTGTGCAGTAGTTTGAGCATTCTTTGGCATTGCATTTCTTAGGGATTGGAATGAAAACTGACCTTTTCCAGTCCTGTGGCCACTGCTGAGTTTTCCAAATTTGCTGGCATATTGAGTGTAGCACTTTCACAGCATCATCTTTCAGGATTTGGAATAGCTCCACTGGAATTCCATCACCTCCACTAGCTTTGTTCATAGTGATGCTTTCTAAGGCCCACTTGACTTCACATTTCAGGATGTCTGGCTCTAGGTCAGTGATCACACCATCGTGTTTATCTGGGTCGTGAAGATCTTTTTTGTGCAGTTTAACAATCACTAAATATCACCCACATATAATACTTAGATATATATCCTTCAGACTATAGTGACGAGGTCTGTTTATTTACAGAAATATGTCATACTATATACAGTATTTTATATCATGCTTCTTTTTCCAGTTAACATTGTATTTGGACAGTTTTCCATGGCAGTCAGTAAAAAATGTGATATAACTATGTGTTTAACATGAAGTGAATTACAATTATTTAAATAACCCCTTATTTTGGGACAAAGGTTTTCCAATTTTCACTTTATAAATAATTCTGTGAAGAACATCTCTTCACATACATCCTTGCACACATATTCAATTATTCCCTTAAGGTAAAATCCTAGGGTTGGAATTGCTAAGGCAAAGCACGTGCATTTTTGAAGCATTTTAATACATGGTGCTGAAATGCCCTTGACAGAGGGCACAAGCAGTGGATAGTCTTTCAATACCTAAGGCTTCTTCCCCATAGTCTTCGCAGTAATGAGCCTTGTTATTGTTTTGAATTTTTGTCCTCCTCCTGGATGAAAAAATACTGTTTCACAGTTCATCATTTTAAACTTCAGATACAATTAACAAACCATAAAATTCAGATTTTAAAAGTGTACAGTTTGGTGCTTTTTAGTATTACATAGTCAGAAGTTTGTGCAACTATCAGTTCAGTTCAGTTGCTCAGTCATGTCTGACTCTTTGTGATCCCATGAATCGCAGCATGCCAGGCCTCCCTGTCCATCACCAACTCCCGGAGGTCACTCAGACTCACATCCATCGAGTCGGTGATGCCATCCAGCCATCTCATCCTCTGTCATCCCCTTCTCCTCCTGCCCACAATCCCTCCCAGCATCAGAGTCTTCTCCAATGAGTCAACTCTTCGCATGAGGTGGCCAAAGTACTGGAGTTTCAGCTTTAGCATCATTCCTTCCAAAGAACACCCAGGGCTGATCTCCTTCAGAATGGACTGGTTGGATCTCCTTTCAGTCCGAAGTACTATTTAATTCTAGAACATTTTCACCACTCCCAAAAGAAACTCTCCACACATTGCCTTCATTCCAGATCTCCTGGCAATCACTACTTTCTGTCTCTAAGGAGTTGTCTATTCTGGACATTTCATATAAATGCAGTAATAATAGTATGTGGTCTTTGTGTCTGGCTTTTCTCACTTACCAACATGTTTTTAAGGTTCGTCCATATTGTAGCATGTAACAGTACTTCATTCCTCTTGATGGCTAAATACTATCCCATGGTACAGATGATACATTTTGAACTACACAAAACCATTTATCTCTTAGCAGCTGTTGGATTGTTTCCACTTGTTGAATATTGTGCACAATGCTAGAGTGAATATTTGTGTACAGCTTTTTCTGTGAATATCTCGCTTCCATTTTCCAGGATAAACACCCAGGGGTGGAATTGCTAGGTAATATGGTAATTCTATGTTTAACTTTTTGAGGAAATTCCAAAGTATTTTCCAGAGTATACCACTTTATATTCCCACCACTAATATATGAGTGTTTCTATTTCTTGCTTTGTGTAGATACAGATTTCCAACTGATGCCATATTCCTTCTGCTTAAACAAGGTCCTTTAATGTTTCTAAATAGTTCAGATCTGCTGGCAACAAATTCTCTCAGCTTTTTCTTCATCTTTGAAACATTTTTACTAGGTATACACAAAATTCTAGGATGACAGTTTGTCTTTGAAGAAGGTGCACCATTGCCTACTAGTTTACACAGTTTTTGATGAGAAATCTGCCTTAATTCTTATCTTTGTTCCCTTGTACAGAATTTTTTTTTCCTCCCCCTCTGGTTGCCTCCAAGATTTTTCTCCTTGTCTGTTTTTCAGCAGTTTGAGTAGGATGTGCTCATGTGTATTTTTGTCTATATTCTTTTTGGGCTTCTGTAAACATTTAGGTTGACTTGTTATCATTAGTTTCAGAAAATTCTCAGAAATTATCTTTTCTATTTCTTGTGACATTGTCCTCCTCACCTTCTGTTATTTCAATTGCACTCATGTCTTTTCATGTTGTCCCACAGTTCTTGGATGCTCTGCTCTATTTCCCCTCATTTTTTCTTTATTTTCCTTTTTTCCTATCCCATGTCTCCTCAGAGGAGTTTGTTACCCTATGAAATTCAGAAATTTATTCTGAACAATTTCTTTGGCCTGTGTTTAAGCTTACTAATTCTTTTTTGTGTTTGGGTGGTTGCTAAGTTATTTGAAGGACTTCTTCATCCATGATAGAATGTTTTTCATTCCTGGTAAATCAATTTTATTCCTTTTTTAAAAAAAAAAATATTTTCCACTTCGCTGCTGAAATTCCCTGTCTGTTCTGCGTGTTACCCACATTTCATCCCAGCTCCTTCAGTAGATTAATCATAGTATTTTCAAGTGATTTTTCTCATAGATCCAATTTCTGGGCCATCTCTCAGTCTGGTTCTGACTATGTCTTCAGAATGGATTTTTTCTTGCTGCTTTGCCATGTCAGTTTGACCACATGCCAGACATAAGTTACTGAGGTAAATAGTATTTATTCCAATGGGCATGCCTCTTCAGCCGTCAGGTTAAGGGTGGGGGTTGACTAAATGTAGGCAGTAGCTGAGCTAAGTTTGGGTTTTGATGTTGCTGAAGTTATTGTTATTCTACTACAGACCTCAGACCCCTCCATCCTGGGGCTGTTCTGCTTTAGTGAGAGGTCTGGAATGCTTTAAGTTTTTTCTCAGTGTTCCTGCTTCACCCCTACCTTTCAGCACACCATGGCCATGCGGGGCAGGATGGAGGGTTTCTCTCTCCATGTTTCTTACCCTTCTCTCAGACGTAGTGACACCTAGACAGCATAATAAAAAGCAGGGACATTACTTTGCCAACAAAGGTCCATCTAGTCAAAGCTATGTTTTTTCCTGTAGTCATGTATGGATGTGAGAGTTGGACCATAAAGAAAGCTGAGCACTGAAGAATTGATGCTTTTGAACTGTGGTGTTGGAGAAGACTCTTGAGAGTCTCTTGGAGAGTCGCAAGGAGATCCAACCAGTCCATCCTAAAGGAAATCAGTCCTGAATATTCATTGGAAGGACTGATGCTGAAGCTGAAACTCCAATACTTTGGCCACGTGATGTGAAGAATTGATTCACTGGAAAAGACCCTGATGCTGGGAAAGATTGGAGGTGGGAGGAGAAGGGGACAACAGAGGATGAGATGGTTGGATGGCATCACCGACTCGACGGACATGAGTTTGAGTAAACTCCAGGAGTTGGTGATGGACAGGGAGGCTTGATGTGCTGCAGTCCATGGGGTTGCAAAGAGTCGGACATGACTGAGCGACTGAACGGAACTGAACAGAAGTAGTGTGCTGATGTTCATTGTGGGGGCAGGCTGATTTTTTAAATTCTCTTATTCTAGCTTCAGTCTATGTAGGCCCTGGGGACTAGAGCCTCAAGAGTGGGGTGTATCCACATTTCTGTCACTTTCCCCTGTGGCAGCTGAACTTTGGCTTATAATATGCAAAAGAGCTAGTTTCTTGTCCATACCCCTGTTGCGAGAGATCTTGGGTTTCTCTCAGTGCAGGATCCTGGGCATGACTGGGGCTGTGCCTCCCCTCAGAGCAGAGCCCTTTTGCTACAATCCATCCCTTCCCAGTGATAGCTGACCTTTTGCAGAAGACTGGGGCTGAGAGTGTTTCCTCTTCTGCCCTAGTGGCAGATGAATCTGCTTTGTATGAGAGAAGGTTCTGCGTTTTATGCTTCTCCTCCGGATGCAGCCCCTCCGCATCTGTATGTCTTTCCCACTGAAGAGGCTCCATCTAGTTCCGTGCCCTGCTCCCTGTCTTTCTCATGAGTGCTGGTAGAGGTCTGTGAAAAGAAATCTCATTACTGGGGGTGGTCTCCCTTGTATGTGCAGCTCTTAGTTTTTGTTGTTATTTTCACGTGCATTTGGCTCCGATGAGTTTGTCAAAATAGTTTGTTTTCTTACCTGTTCTTTCAGCTGGTGGTTTTTCTTCTTGTCTTCTGCGAAATGTAGGACAGTTTGGGTGTCTCATCTCTCCTCAGAAGGGCTTGCTTCCCTTTTCAGTTCAGTTCCCATGTCCTATGAGAGGCTCAAAAGAGTTTTAATTTTGCAGATTATCTAGCTTTTTTCTTTCTCTTTGATTTCTGTTACTGTGGGAGCAATATTCCCCATCCTATGTGGAAGCAGACATTATTTAAGTACACCAATCTTTTACCATCAATGTTACATTTATGATTGTTTTGTTTTCTAATGTCTTGAATATTTATTTTTATTTCCTCTTAATAATAAAAAGTTTAAGGCTGAGTATAGCTTTGGTTGTGTCATGTTCATCTAAGTTGTCTCATTTTCATTATTAAAAAGTAGCCTATAACTTTAATTTTTTTGACCCAGGAATTTAAGATCCTGTTTTTTAACTTTAAAATTAAGAGAAGAAAAAATAAAATAAAATTAAGAGAAGAAAGGGGGCTAAAAATCTTTACTGAGCGTTTAATGAATATAATTGTAAGCATCACACACACAAACGCAGACGAACTAGTGTAGAAGGGATCAATCTGTTTTCCACATTGAGCTTCTTTCACCTACTTTGTGATTATCTCTCTTTTTTTGCTCATGGCCCCTCATCACCAAATTCTAGTTTGATTCAGTGATTTACAGTATGCTTTAATAGCCAGTAAGGATTGTCCGATCTCAATATTCTCTCTCCATAATTTATTAGATACTTCAGACATTCAATGTTCCTTGAAAACCTTAAGATCATTTAGTCCAATGAAAGAAAAACCTTATTGGGATTAAAAGCTGTATTGTGTGAAACGCATGCATTAATTCTGGAAAAGAGCATTTTAGTATTAGATCCTACTATCCCAGAACACGCTGTCATTCTATATCCATATCTTGTTTGTAAACTTAATAGAACTTTATAACTTTTTTCATCTAGGTTCGTGCCTCCTGTTAAACTTTAAACTGAATGTCATATTGTGAGTGGAATGTTTTTCCTAATTTCCATTTTTATCTAGTGATTGTTCTTACAGATAACATTCTTACAGATAGGTATTGATTTTTGTATTTATTTAACAAATCTCACCTCAGCTATTTAACAGATCTCATCAATTATAGTAGTTTTAAGTAAGATCTCCTGGGTTTTATGAAATGGAAAACCACAAACAGTAGAAACAATACAGATCTACTTTTTTCCCCCACTTTTTACAAAGAGAAATAAAAACATATAACGCTTCCAATTGATGTGGATGTTTCTGGTCCAAGACCATAGTTCGAATAACAAGGTTCCGGACCCATGGTTCTTGCATTTTGCTGCACATTAGAATCACCGGGAGAGCTTTAAAAAATCTCAACACTTGGCGGTGGGTGCCAGGCATTAATAGTTTTTAAACATCCAAATTGCAGCAAGCTGTGAACCGTTGTTCTAGACTAGCAGTTAGCAGTCTGTGGCCCACAGGTCAGATCCTGTGTTTTTGTAAACAAGGCTGCACTGGAATATAGCCAGGCTCATTTGTTCACGCATTGTCTGCTTTCATGCTGCTACGGCAGGATTGAGCAGTTGTGAAAGAGATCCATATGGCTCACAAAGCGTAAAATACTTACTATCTGCCTTTTTCATAGAAAAAGGAAAAATAAAGAGGGGTAGAGTTCCTTTGTCAAACTCTCCTCTGCAGGCTTTTGCCGGAATTTACTCTTTCTAGAAGGCTCAGCTTTTTTGAGCAGTCTACTCCTTTTCACCCCTTGCCCGGTCATGGACAAATGGGTTGGTTTTCTCATACAATGTAATGTCTGAAAAACTCAAATTCCTAGCATATCAATTGAACAAATATTTAATGAACTTCTACTACATGTAAGGTCCTTGGTGTACTTTAGGAAACAAAAAAGGACCAAAGGCCACTCCTGTATGGAGCCTCCATTCTAGTGGGGTAGGAGGGGTGGGAGACAGAATCAACAAATGGTCTGCAAAACATACACTAAGCTGGAGGGTAATGGTTTATATGCAGAACAATAAAGCAGGTAAGCCCTTGTGATGAGGTTAACATTTTAGCAATGACCTGGAGGAGATAACAAAGTGAGCCCTTTTGACATCTGAGAGAAGAACTGCATTCTAGGCCAAGAGAGTTGACAGGCACAAAGGGCTTGAGTTTACGCTTGTCTGACATGCCTGGGAAAGGACAGGGAGGCCAGTGGGGCTGGAGCAGAGTGAGCAAAGTGGAGTGCGGGAGGACAGGTACAGCAAGAGGCCAGATCACTTAGGGCCCTGTAGCCAACCAGTCCATCCTAAAGGAAATCAGTCCTGAATATTCACTGGAAGGACTGATGCTGAAGCTGAAACTCCAATACTTTGGCCACCTGATGCGAAGAGCTGACTCATTTGAAAAGACCCTGATGCTGGGAAAGATTGAGGGTGGGAGGAGAAGGGGACAACAGAAGGTGAGATGGTTGGATGGCATCACTGACTCAATGGACATGAGTTTGAGTAAACTCTGGGAGTTGGTGATGGACATGGAGGCCTGGTATGCTGCAGTCCATGGGGTTGCAAAAAGTCGGACGTGACTGAGTGACTGAACTGAACTGAACTGAGGCCACTGTAATGACTTGAGCTTGTGACCCAGAATGTCACCTAACGTATCAATAAACAAAGGATGTTATGACCATCAAGCCATCAGCCACCACAGCTGTCCCCATGCCCTGTGCACCCTGAAGGTATTCAGGATCTAGAAAAATAGGATACGGGCCCTAGATAGTTCAAGTACGTATCAAAGGAATGATTTCATTAAGCCCAGGTTCTTGCATCTCCCCATACATAGGCCGCCTCACCTGTCTCCTGAGAAACCTGTATGCAGGTCAAGAAGCAATGGTTAGAATCAAACATGAAACAACAGACTGGTTCAAAATTGGGAAAGGAGTGTGTCAAGGCTGTATATTGTCACCCTCCTTATTTAACTTTTATGCGGAGTACATCATGAGAAATGCTGGGTTGGATGATGCACAAGCTAGAATCAAGGTTGCCAGGAGAAATATCAACAACCTCAGATATGCAGATGATACCACTCTAGTGGCAGAAAACAAAGAGAAATTAAAAGAGCCTCTTGATGAATGTGAAAGAGGAGAGTGAAAAAGCTGGTTTAAAACTCAGCATTCAAAAAATGAAGATCATGGTATCTGTTTCCATCACTTCAAGGCCAATGGATGAGGAAAAAGAAACAGTGGCAGACTTTATTTTCTTGGGCTCCAAAATCATTGGGGATAGTGACTGCACCCATGAAATTAAAAGATGCTTGCCCCTTAGAAGAAAAGCTATGACAAACCTAGATAGCATATTAAAAAGTAGACAAAGGTCCATATAGTCAAAGCTATGGTTTTTCCAGTAGTCATGTACAGATGTGAGAGTTGGACCATAAAGAAGGCTGAGTGCCAAAGAAGTGATGTTTTTGAATTGTGATGCTGGAGAACACTCTTGAGAGTCCCTGGGACTGCAAGGAGATCAAACCAGTCCATCCTAAAGGAAATCAACTCTAAATATTCATTGGAAGGACTGATGCTGAAACTGAAGCTCCAATACTTTGGCCACCTGATATGAATAACTGACTCATCTGAAAAGTCCTTGATGCTGGGAAAGACTGAGGGCAGGAGGAGAAGGGGGTGACAGAGGATGATATGGTTGGATGGCATCACTAATTCAATGGACATGAGCTTGAGCAACCTCTGGGAGATAGTGATGGACAGGGAAGCCTGGGGTGCTGTAATCAGTGGGGTTGCAGAGTTGGACACGACTGAGCAACTGAACAACAGCAACAGTACATAGACAAGTGCTAAACTTATTAACTTGGAATGTCTGTTTTTCTCTAATTAGCATAGTCTTTTGATGTTCCTACTGCCTGCTTTTTTGTTGCAAAAACTCCTATATAACCTGGCTCTTCCCTTACCTCTTTGGGGCAGTCTCTCCCTCAGAGCTATCTGAGAGGCTGCCTGCTGGGCTTAGGTCCTCAGCAAGTCTGCCAATAAAATATAATTCTCAACTTCTAGGCTGTGCTTTTTTTTTTTTTTGTTCCAGTCAACAAGTCTTTACAGAGTAAAGTGAGAAACCAGTGGAAGGTTTGAGTGTCCATCAGTGTGATATGCTCTATCTTAACAGAATCACTCCGACTGCTATGTTGAGAAGAGACTGAGGGAAGCCAAGGGCAGGCTCAGGGAGGCCTCCCAGGAGGCTTTGCAAAACTCCAAACGACAGATGGTGGTGGACTGGAAGACGGTGGTGGCAGTAAAAGATGAAGCCCGAAGATCGTCCTCAATCCAGCTATTGATGAGAGTCAGGTCCTCTCAGACTCTGGCACTAGATGATTTGTCTTGGTTTTGCAAGTTTTTCTTTCTTGGTTGTTAAGATACCATTTTGGATTAGATACAGTCCTAAAACATAATTTCACCTAATTATGATCCTATATTGGTGGTGGTGGTTTAGTCGCTAAGTCGTGTCTGACCCTTGTGACCCCATGTAGTTCATCAGGTTCCTCTGTGCATGGGATTTCTCAGGCAAGAATACTGGAGTGGTTGTCATTTTCTTCTCTGGGATCTTCCAAACCTGGGGATCGAACTTGGGTCTCCTATATTGCAGGCAGTTTCCTGCATTGAAAGCTGATTCTTTACCAACTAAGCCACCAGAGAAGCTATGTTGAATGTGATTAAAACATTGTAGATGCTTGGTAAATTCTAACAGTGAATGCATCTTAAAGGGTTTGAATAGAATGAGGTCAGTTATATTTATCTTTATATGCTCATGTTTTCAGAATCACATTTCTATTATTATTGCTTTATTTTTCCCTATAATAACATATATACTACACGTTAGATATTTTTATATCCCTTAGGTTCAGTTAGGAGATAGGAGGTAGATTTGTATATTTTAACCTCAATAATCTAGTACTGAAATATTTCTCTTAATAGTTTTACTTCAGAATACATCTGAAGTGAAATTCATTTCTGAGAAATTCATACATAAATGTAAAGATAAGCTCATACAAATTCACTGAAGAACAATAAACAAAGGAGATGAACTGGCTCATGAAGAAAACTTCTAAGACAGTTTGAAAAGGGAAGTTAGGTTAAAAATAAAAGGAAATTAGGTAAAATTGTTATTTGCAGATAGACTTTTTACCTGAAGAATATAAGATGCCAACTGGAAAACTACTGGTACAAAAATGTATTGTTGACATAAAGTAAATATATAGACATAGAGTTTGCATATATAAATAACTGGTCAGAAGATACAATGGAAGAAGCATCTATTTAACACAGATGATAAAATACCCTCAAATGATAAAATACCTAGGAATAAAGTCACCTCTGGCTACACATTAGGATCATCTGCTGGGCGGCTTACCAGACAAAACAGTAGCAAGAACAAAACTGCCCAGGTGCCATCCCTGGAATTCTAATCCCACTGCTGTGGGATGGGGTCTGCGTTAAGCCACTTCAATCATGTCTGACTCTTTGCGGCCCCATGGACTATAGCCAGCCAAGTTCTTCTGTCCATGGGATTCTCCACGCAAGAATACTGGAGTGGGTTGCCACGTCCTTCTCCAGGGGAACTTCCCAACCCAGGGATTGAACTCATGTCTCTTAGGTCTCCTGCATTGGCAGGCAGGTTCTTTAACACTGGTGCTACCTGGGAAGCACAGGGATGAGGCCTAGGTGGCAGTTTTTAAAGGTCCTTACTTTCTAAAAATGTCTATGAAGAAACTGATTACATGAAGAAAACTTAGAATACTATTGAGTGATATAAAGAAATCTTAAAGAAAGGGGAAAGTATACTATATTCTCTAATAACTGAATATCATAAAAAATTCAGTTCTTCCTAATTTAGACTATACACTTAATATGATCATAAAAAGACCACCAAGATTTTTCATTTTCGGAACTAGACAGGTTGATTCTAGATTTATATGAGAAAAATAAATAAGCAAGAATGGCCCAGACAATTCTGAAAAAGAAAACTGATTCACAGGAAACAGTCCTATCAGATATTGCCTACCCCATTTATAAACAAAATAGAATGGTCCACTGCAAAGTAAGAAATGTTTTGAAAGGACCCAAATGTCAGTGCGACTTGTATATAATAAAAATGTTATTTCAGATCAATAGAGGAAAAGATCATTTATTCAATAAAAGTTGTTATATAGCAAAGTGGCATTTTCTAACTGATAGAATAAACACTACTTTTCTCAATAAGAGGTCGATTGGGTGGTCATCTTAAAAAAAACAAGCTAAAGTTAGATCTCTAATATGTAATACGTTCCCATGGGTTAAAAATCTAAGAGTGAAAAATAAAACTCTAAATGAAGATAGGTAGGAAAAGTCATTCTAAATATGACACAAAATCCCAAAGCCACAAAAGCAGGGATTCATAAATCAGACTGCATGAAAATACCAGTTTCTACATGTCAGCACACACTCGGGCACTAGTCAAAATACAAATTATGAAAAGGAAAAAGATATGTGCAGCTTCTCTAACAGAGAGCTAATATCTAAAGTATGTAATAAAAAAGACAAATACCCAACAGAAACTAGGCAAAGTATAGAAATAGAAAAGGTCATAGTAAAGAAAATTCCAATGGCTATTAAATATATGAAAATATGATCTACTTTACACATAGTAAGGAAAATAACAAGATATCTTTTATCTGCTAAATTAGCAATAAATGTGAGGACACATGTTTCTAGTAGAGTATAAATGGTATAATGTTTGTAGGGGTAATATAGTAGTGTCTAGAGTAATTTTGCTAGATATAGTCTTGCCCCAGCAATTTCACTTCTGGGTGTCTTTGTTAAAAGTGGAGAAAAAGAGAGCAAGCTGTGCAACATTTTGCATGGTATGCTACATTTGTTGGGGGTAGGGGAGTGCTGTCTCTCAAAGGATACATAGGAAGGTTGTTACAGTGGTTGTCTCCAAAAAGGGGAACTGGATGGTTGAGGGATTGGAAAAGAGACTTCACACTCATTGTTAACCCTTTAGTACCTTTTTGAAATTTATACCTTATGCATATATTTTGCCTATTTAAAAAAATAAAATCAGCCATATCCATGGTCTCTGTCCCATAAAATACTCCAAATTCTCCCATCAAATACATTCAAATGACCTATGTCCAATCAGATAAAAATAACTCATCAGACACCATCGGATACTCAAAAATAACTATTTTATGGTTCCTAAGTAATAATTTTAATAATTGTTACAATATTCTATATTCCATAATATTCAGAGGAACACAACTTTATGTTCTAGTATTTGTTTCCATCCTTCTAACATTCCCATTAAGTCGTTAGAAGTTGCTAAGAATAAGGTCTTGATAGTAATCATTTTGAAAATATATTATTCTATAATGATTGGTATCTTATTTTCAAAGAGTACATTCTTTAATTTAAAATCAGTAATTATTAAAACTGACATTTAAAATGCATAATGAATCATGATTTTATAACATATTTCTATATAGCTCTAAAACATTCTTTTCTTTTTTTTTTTGTTCAAATTGTTTTTGGATCAGAGTGGGATTTAAGCCACTGATCGATGGCATTTTCATACTTCTTGGGTTTTTTCAGCCAGTCCTGGTGCCACCTAAGGTTTGCTATGACATTTGAATAGTTTTGCCCTACACTTTGTTTCCACTTGATAAACTGCTCTTTATTGTACTGGTGGACAGAGGCAGAAACCTTAGGGTAGTTCATAATGGAGCGAAGCTTCTGATCCAATGAAGAAGTAACTTCTGGAAACTTTGCAGCTATATTTGTTAATTCATCTGGATCTGAGGAAAGATCTGAAAGAAAAAAAAAAATTGAATAACTGTCAAAACAGTTACCTGCTTAAAAATCATTTTTTAGAATGTCATTACTCTGTAAAGAATAATGCAGTATAGTTTATTTTTATTTTCAGTTCTTCTTAGTGTAGTAAGTTAAAGGATGGTATAAATGAAAACTTAATATACCCAAAGTTAAACACCTTTCTAAATGTGGGCCTCGTCCTTCTTATCATTATCCTACTAACACATTTTCCCCTTTATTCTTCGATGGCAGGAACAGTCACACTAGTAGGCTGGCTTAGCCTCAGTGCTTTCTCTTTTTGATACTTGGCTTACTTTGACGTGCAAAAAATATATATATTAATGCTTATATTGTTCCTTTTCAACAGGCCCAAATGTTCCAGCTGTAGAATTCTTTATATAGCCAAGTCATTTTCTTGCAACTTCCCTTACTCCTAGGTTTTCTGTTTGCTTTTAAATACATTTGCAACCTGTGCTTGGATTTTTTAAAATTACATTCAGTGATACTATTTGAGCAAATAGTCATGGAAATAAGAACTCTCAATCACTACCATTGAGAAAATAATGATAAACATTTCAGATAACATAAACGCTCCTTTGACCTACAGTGTAGGAAGACAGAGATATAACTAGAATGCCAGCCTAGCTGGGAAAATAGCAAATTGAAGCTCTTATGACAATTTGCCTGAGACAGTAAATGAACAATGAGTGCACAGTGAGGGAAAAACCCCTCCAGGCTTATTTGAGTGCATTAGCCAGAAGATTGCTGATGACACGCATGATTTTGCTGGGTGATTTCAGATGGCACCTGTCTGAGAAAGGGAAACCAGTGAAAAAACCCTAGAGAATACAGGAAAGGCAGGCTCCCCCACTGATTCTTTTCATAGTCACATCAGCTTTTTGCAGAACATAAACAATGAATGAACAAGAGATGCCCATTACTCAACAGAATGGAAACTTAAGTACATTTTTGAAGCCAAGAATCTCCTCCTTTTAGAGTTAAAGACGGGTCGATCAATTCAGCCTCTAAAGAATTATTTTGAATGAATAATTTTGGCATTTATAACTGGGAAAAAACTTAGGGAGAAAGGAATATTAAAAATAGCTTTAGCACATTTTATGTGCAAAAAGGTGGCAAAGAATAAGTAAAACCATAAATCTAATAATGCTGCTTGAAAACAAATTCAGAGGAGTGATTCTACCAGGTTTTTGTAGGGGAAAAGGGGCATTGATTTTGGAGTCAGACCTGGGTTGAAATGCCAAGCTTTTCTACTTCTTAGCTATGAGACTTTGCATAGGTATCTGAACCCTAGTCTTCTCTATAAAATAAGGATGAGAATATCATCTTGGAGGGGATTCCCCAATGGCTCAGCAGGTAAAGAATCCATCTGCGATGCAGGAGATGCAGGTTCAATTCCTGGGTCGGGAAGATCCCCCAGAAGAGGTCATGGTAACCCACTGCAGTATTCTTGTCGGGAAAATCCCCTGGACAGAGGAGCCTGGCGGACTATGGTGCATGGGTTGCAGAGAGTCAGACACTATTGAAGCAACTGAGCACACAGCACATCATCTTGCAGGGCTGAGGGGAACATTAAATAATAAATCTAGGATGTCAGCCTCGATAACGTGGAGGAAGTTAATCTTCCAGAACAACTGAATCTGAGGTACAATGAGAGGGCGCTGACTACTGATTGGGGAAGATAACTATGAATATCAGAAGACACCTTGATCAGAGAATACAGCCAGGTCAGTCTTGAGACCCAGATCAAAAGCCTTAGGGCACTTGCTTTGGAATTCAGATGCTGATTTTCAAAGAAGAGGCTTCTCTCCAGGGCAACATTTTGTAAACTGACCCAGTGTGAGAAACTGCAGGTATTTATTTACTTTAACAAAGATTTGGTTCAGTTGCTCAGTCATGTCAGACTCTTTGTGACCCCATGGACTGCAGCACGCCAGACTTCCCTGCCCATCACCAACTCCCAGAGCTTACTCAAATTCATGTCCATCGAGTCGGTGATGCCATCCAACCATCTGAACAAAGATTATTGGCTTCCTTGAGCAAATACTGTATAGGTCAACTCATTAAAAATAATCTCTACCTAAAAAATAGTATCAGCAACTTACCGAAGAGTTGAGGCAATACTGAAGCACCATCAGAGTAGGCTATATACTTCCATTGGTTAGTTCGAAGCATGTAGGTGGAAGCATTTACATTGCATCCATGGAATTCACTCAGAATCCAGGGTGGGTGTAGGTTTTTTAATTTTTGTTCATTCTTAAACATTTCTGACGATGATGGCAGCAGAGAGTATCCGCTCAGGTTCTGAGGCAGAGGAATTCCAGCAATATCTACATGACAAAAATAAGACTGTTTTTTTTTAATTGCATCCCATAACATGCGGGATGATCCCTGACCAGGGGGTGGGACCTCTGCCCCCTGCATTGGTGTCACGGGGTCTTAACCACTGAGTTGCCAGGGAAGTCACAAAATAACACAAAATTTTAAAATAAGTCATTCTTTCATTTGTTGAACATTGATAAATGACATCATTAAAGGTCGCAGAGGCTAGAGATTGTATATAGATTTTGTAAATTGCCTAGACTCAAATGCTTACTTCCCAGCCTTGTGACTTTGGGCATGTTGTTAACCATTCTGAACCTCAGTTTCTTCATCTGTAAAAGGGAAATAATAATAGTGCCTGTATTTCACAGATCTATTTTAGGTTTAAATCTGATAACTTATCTAAAATTCTGAGAATAGGAAACCCTCAATAAATATTATTAATATCATAAGTCCTTCACTTCTGAATGATTAAGAGATCACAGGTATCTCTCAGATTTGTTCCACAGAATATTAACAAAATGTATATGAGAAAGGAGTCTAGTAGTTACATATGTTTGCCAACAATGGTTAAAATTAAATATATAAATTTTTTGTAGATGTAAATTTCTTGCTGATATGTATCATAAATCTTCAAGGTATATAGTGTGCCATGTATCCCAAAGTTATCTGATGACAGAATTTTTGTTTATTCCTAAGTAGCATCTTGAGGGACTAATATTTTGCAGAACATATGTTGGGAAATCCTGGATCATACTGATTTAGAGAAAAACAATCTATTTTTTCCGTATCAAATATAGATACAAAAAACAAAGTATAAGAAATGTCTAACTTAAAAAAGAGGCTGCTGCTGCTGCTGAGTCACTTCAGTCGTGTCCGACTCTGTGTGAGCCCAGAGACGGCAGCCCACCAGGCTCCCCTGTCCCTGGGATTCTCCAGGCAAGAACACTGGAGTGGGTTGCCATTTCCTTCTCCAATGCATGGAAGTGAAAGTGAAGTCGCTCAGTCGTGTCCTACCCTCAGCGACACCATGGACTGCAGCCTTCCAGGCTCCTCCATTCATGGGATTTTCCATTTGCTTGGAATTCAAGCTATCTTTTTCCTATAGAAAAATAGGGAATTTGCTGGCAGTCCAGTGGTTAGGACTCTTGTGATTTCACTGCCATGCACCCAGGTTCAATCCCTGGTAGGAAAACTAAGATCTTGCAAGCCATGAAAAAAAAAAAAAAAAATTACTGTTAATTATGGCTGGGGACTTGGGGTAGTTCCAAAAGGAGTCTGCAGTTGACTCCCCCACAGTTTCTCTGGTTTCAATGTTCCATGTTTTTAGAAACATTAATTTAGAAATAATTATATTTCCAATGAAAAATAGAAAGTAATATATCTGCAATGCTAGAAATTAAACAAAATTGAATAATAAAATTATTTTAGCTTGACTGTACATATTTAAGCGAGCTTCCCAGATGGCTCAGTGGTAAAGAATTCACCTGTCAATGCAGGAGACCCAGGTTCGATCCCTGTGTTGGGAAAATCTCCTGGAGAGGGAAATGGCAAGCCACTCGAGTATTCTTGGGTGGAAAATTCCATGGACAGAGGAGCCTGGTGGGCCACAGTCCATGGAGTTGCAAAGAGTTGGCCACAACTGAGCCCACACATAAAGGTATGTGAGGAAACAGATTAATTGAAAGAGAATAAGGAAGTAGACAAAGGCCTCTAATATAAATCTTCTAAAGGGACTTGTTTTACATATGAAAGTGAAGTTGCTCAGTTGTGTCCGACTTTTTGCGACCTCATGGACCGTAGCCTACCAAGCTCCGCAGTCCATGGGATCTTCCAGGCAAGAATACTGGAGTGGGCTGCCATTTCCTTCTCCAGGGGATCTTCCCAACCCAGGGCTCGAACCCGGGTCTCCCGCATTGTAGACAGACGCGTTACCGTCTGAGCCACTATAACTTAATTAAAAAAACTGTATCTTCCATTTCCTTGGAAGGGGCATATTACAAGTCCTAATCTTCTGCCAACCATCCATCATCAGGGACTTTTTTTGAGAAAGAATGACAAGTAAAGAAAGGAAGAGAAATATTTGAGATAACTGGTTAATAACAAAAGAAGAAGAAAGAGCAAAGATGTTAAAGAGAGAAAATGCACAAGATGCACAAGAGAAAAGATAGCCCAGGACTTCCCCGGAGGTCCCATGGTTAAAAATCTGCCTGCCAATCAGGGGATCTGCATTGCTTCCTGGATTGGGGACGATTCCATGTGCCATGTGGCAACTGAGCCCCTGTGCCACAAGTACTGAGCCCACATTCTAGAGTCTGATCCCTGCAACAAGAGAAGCCAAGGCAATGAGAAACCCATGTGCTCACTGCAACTAGAGAGTAGACCCTGCTTGCCACAACGAGAGAAAGCCCTGCACAGCAACAAAAACCCAGTGCAGCCAAAACTTAATAATTAAAAAAAAAATAGTAATTTAAAAAACTAACAGGATGTCCCAAGATGAAACTAATTGAGCTGCAATACAGTAGGCTACTTACTATAAGGTCTACTGTAAGAAGTGGAGAAGGAAATGGCACCCCACTGCAGGATTCTTGCCTGGAAAATCCCATGGACGGAGGAGCCTGGGGGGCTACAGTGCACAAGGTCACAAAGAGTCAGACACGACTGAGTGACCTCACTTTCACTGTAAGAAGAAAGTAGCCCAGGAATAGGCTGGGTCAGGCTGGTCAGTGTGTCAGCCATCAGCGGGCACCACTGGGAGGCAGAGGAAGGGAGAGAAGGGCTTTGGAGATGGCTGGAAAGCAGGGGCCAACTGGCATACACCCATGACTGGGGAGTTTCCTGTATTTAGCATCTTAATCAACTTTAATACTTAGAAATGCCTTATTTCAGATCTAATCTTAGCCTAATTTTCCTAAAGAAACTTCTTAGACTAAAGAAAATTTAAATAATTCTCTTGGGTTTATTTGTGTTAAGCTGGGATAAGAATCCATTTAAATATATATATATATATTTGAACTGTGGTGTTGGAGAAGACTCTTGAGAGTCCCTTGGACTGCAAGAAGATCCAACCAGTCCATTCTGAAGGAGATCAATCCTGGAATTTCTTTGGAAGGAATGATGCTAAAGCTGAAACTCCAGTATTTTGGCCACCTCATGCGAAGAGTTGACTCATTGGAGAAGACTCTGATGCTGGGAGGGATTGAGGGCAGGAGGAGAAGGGGACGACAGAGGATGAGATGGCTGGATGGCATCACTGACTCGATGGATGCGAGTCTGGGTGACCTCCGGGAGCTGGTGATGGACAGGGAGGCCTGGCGTGCTGCAGTTCATGGGGTCACAAAGAGTCGGACACGACTGAGCGACTGATCTGATCTGATCTGATATATATATATATATATATATATATATATATATATATATATATATATATTTCTCACTCATCTAACAAGCTAGTTGCTATTCCAGATGTAGGGAAACAACAGTGGACAAGACAGGTAAGCTCTCTCAGACTCTAAGAGCTTACATTCTAATGTGGGGAGACAGATAAATCTGCTAGGTGGTAATCAGTGCAACGAAGAAAATTAAAGCAGGGTAAGAGGGCTAGAGAGTGCTGGCAGGAATGTGTGTGTGCCGTGTTATACAGGATGGTCAGGGGAGGCCCAAGAAAGGGCTGTGGTGAGCCCAGCAGATCTCTGGAAGTGGAGAGGAAGGGTATTCACCCAGGGAACAGCACTTGTAAACACCGAGGCAGGAAGCTGCTTCATTCTATCTACTCCCCTAACACTAAGGAGTCCAGCATGGCTGGAGCAGAATACATGAGGGTAAAGTTGTTTGAGATGAGTTGGGGGAGGAAGAAATCATGCTGGACTCACAGGTCTAATCAAAGATTCTGGATTTTACTCTAAATGATTTTGAAAAGAATCATGTCATGGTTTAGATGGTAACTACTGCATGGTGATGCAGGAGACGTGGGTTCGATCCCTGGGTCAGGAAGATCCCCTGGAGGCTGCTAAGTCACTTCAGTCGTGTCCGACTCTGCGTGATCCCATAGACATCAGCCCACCAGGCTCTCCTGCCCCTGGGATTCTCCAGGCAAGAAAACTGGAGTGGGTTGCCATTTCCTTCTCCAATGCATGAAAGCGAAAAAGTGAAAGTGAAGTCGCTCAGTCGTGTCCGACTCTTAGCGACCCCATGGACTGCAGCCCACCAGGCTCCTCCATCCATGGGATTTTCCAGGCAAGAGTACTGGAGTGGGGTGCCATTGCCTTCTCCGTCCCCTGGAGGAGGAAATGGCAAACTCACTCCAGTATTCTCACCTGGAGAATCCCATAGACAGAGGAGCCTGGCGGGCTGCAGCCCACGGAGTCACAAAGAGTCAGACACAGCTTAGTGACATTAATATAAAAATATTAAAAAACATAAAATATTAAATAATATAAAAATATTAATGTTAATAATATCTTACATTTAACCATTTACCATGTTCCAGTCTTTGTTCTAGGCTATGGAACAGTCACTGTTATTTCCATTTTATTGATAATAAAACTGAAGACCAGACATGTTAAGTTTCTTTCTCAAGGGTATACAGTTGGTAAATGCTGAAGGAGGTATTTGAATTTAGGCAGTCTGACTCCAGGATCTCTGGAGTCTTCAATACTGCTCCACAAGCCTGGATCTACTGTAGTTATTCAACTTTACAGTATTTTTCAGCCAATTAAAAACAAAATAATCTATGTAAAATGACCCTCCCAAACCTCCACTAAGATCCTGTAACAAGGAAGATTTTGCAATTTAAATCATTAGTATTGAAGCATTCTTTTAAACACAACTGCATTTTTATACAATTACATTTTCACAGTTTAAACATATCCTGGATTTATCCTTTATGTGAAAAGAAGGTAGGTATTTAAAAAAAGGCCAACTATTAAATGAAAAAAATTCACATGAAAATAAGTTTAAAAGAGAATGTCAAGACAGTTTTAATTTAAAAATGATATTATTTCTAACTGAGCTAAAGGATGCTTATACTAGATTATTTAAGAAGAAAACATTTTGGGGAGTAATTATTTTAAAAAACTATTTTATTGAAGTATAGCTGACTTACAATGTTGTGTTAATTTCTGCTGTATAGCAAAGTGATTGATTCTCTAATATATATACATATGCATTCTTTTTCATATTCCTTTCCATTATGGTTTATCACAGGTTGGGGAGTACTTTTTAAAGCATAATCTCTGAATTAATGATATTAACTTTATTACAATATAAAGAATTCCTGTTCAGAGAGATGGCACTTTTCTGCCAGTCCTAGAAAATGACAATAGGATCAGATCAGATCAGTCGCTCAGTCGTGTCCGACTCTTTGCGACCCCATGAACCGCAGCACGCCAGGCCTCCTGTCCATCACCAGCTCCCGGAGGTCACTCAGACTCACATCCATCGAGTCAGTGATGCCATCCAGCCATCTCATCCTCTGTCGTCCCCTTCTCCTCCTGCCCTCAATCCCTCCCAGCATCAGAGTCTTCTCCAACGAGTCAACTCTTCGCATGAGGTGGCCAAAATACTGGAGTTTTAGCTTCAGCATCATTCCTTCTAAAGAAATTCCAGGATTGATCTCCTTCAGAATGGACTGGTTGGATCTTCTTGCAGTCCAAGGGACTCTCAAGAGTCTTCTCCAACACCACAGTTCAAAAGCATCAATTCTTCGGCGTTCAGCCTTCCTCACAGTCCAGCTCTCACATCCATACATGACCACAGGAAAGACCATAGCCTTGACTAGGCGAACCTTTGTTGGTAAAGTAATGTCTCTGCTTTTGAATATGCTATCTAGGTTGGTCATAACTTTCCTTCCAAGGAGTAAGCGTCTTTTAATTTCATGACTGCAGTCACCATCTGCAGTGATTTTGGACAATAGGATAGGGCCTACAAAGATACTTAGACTAAAAGAACTCTTCCTACTTTATCATCAAACATTATTTCATAGAAAATAATCACTCTTCCAAAATATGTTTAAAAACTCTTTGTAAATTCAATGTTTTTAATAAAAACATTGTACCATCTTAAATTTCAACATGTTTTTTATAGTAAGGTACTTTACTAAAACAGGAATACCAATTGGTTTTTCCTATTTAATATCTTTCTACTTAAGGTTTTTTGAATCACCATCTTTTATATATTTCTAACATTCAAAGAATGGAAGGGAAGAGGAAGTCTGGCTTGAGGTTTTGATCTGAGAAATTTAATCCCATATTCTGTATAAACTGGATTCATACAAAACAATATAGCTATGTATGGCTAAGGTAATATAGAAAGGACCTTTGGAAGTTTCAGAATAGATTATGTCTGTTTTAAGCTTCTAACTGGTTAGGAAGAATCACAAAATAAGAAGTCCTTTATAGACACTTTATCAAAATCTGTATGTTTATTAAGCTTAGATAGAATACACTGTCTCACAGGTCTAAATTTAGAGTTATTAATCACTACTAAAAGTAGCTTTAAACTCTAAATACTTTCACTTTAAAAGGCTGAATTAAACATCAGATTAAACCCAGACCATCAGAATTATGTTTGCCTTGTTGACTAGAAAGTCATTTAAACTAGGCAACAGATTCAGTTTATGCTAATCCTGGTTTAATTGTTAACAGTATCCTTTTACTCTAAAAAAATGTGCTGATTTGGACAATAAATTAGGTAGATACTTTATCTCAAAAACCAACAAACCACACCAAAACAGAAAACTATTTATATACTTTAAAAGCCTACAGTTTTCTTTTCAATAATACAAGGGGGCCATTTTCATTTATCATTTCACTTTTTAAAATAAAATAGACTATTTTTTACCCAGTTTATCACTACTAGATATTCATACTGTTTCTAATTCTTTAATATAATGTAATATTATCCATGGAGGTAAATCTTTTGTGTGCATCTATAGGTTAATTTGGACATGGAACAATAGACTGGTTCCAAATCGGGAAAAGGAGTATGTCAAGGCTGTATATTGTCACCACACTTATTTAACTTATATGCAGAGTACATCATGAGAAACACTGGGCTGGAAGAAGCACAAGCTGGAATCAAGATTGCCAGGAGAAATATCAGTAACCTCAGATATGCAGATGATACCACCCTTATGGCAGAAAGCAAAGAAGAACTAAAGAGATTCTTGATGAAAATGAAAGAGGAAAGTGAAAAAGTTGGCTTAAAACTCAACATTTAGAAAACTAAGATCATGGTATCTGGTCCCATCACTTCATGACAAATAGATGGGGAAACAGTGGAAACAGTAAGAGACTTTGTATTTTGGGGCTCCAAAATCACTGCAGGTGGTGACTGCAGACATGAAATTAAAAGACATTTGCTCCTTGGAAAAAAAGTTATGACCAACCTAGACAGCACATTCAAAAGCAGAGACATTACTTTGCCAACAAAGGTCTGTCTAGTCAAAGCTATGATTTTTCCAGTAGTCATGTATGGATGTGAGAGTTGGACCATAAACAAAGTTGAGCGCCAAAGAATTGATGCTTTTGAACTGTGGTGTTGGAGAAGACTCTTGGGAGTCCTTTGGACTGCAAGGAGAGCCAATCAGTCCATGCTAAAGTATATCAGTCCTGAATAATCATTGGAAGGACTGATGCTGAAGCTGAAACTCCAATACTTTGTTCACCTGATGTGAAGAACTGACTCACTGGAAAAGACCCTGATGCTGGGAAAGATTGAAGGCAGGAGGAGAAGGGGATGACAGAGGATGAGATAGTTGGATGGCATCACTGACTCAATGGACATGAGTTTGGGTAAACTCTGGGAGTTGGTGATGGACAGGGAGGCCTGGCGTGCTGCGGTTCATGGGGTCTCAAAGAGTCAGACACTACTGAGCAACTGAGCTGAACTGAATAGGTTAATTCCTAAAATTGGAATTTTCTAGGTTAAAATATATGCATATTTCTAAGTAATTTGGAACATAATGCCACATTTGCCTCCAGGAAATCTGTGCCAGTTTATACTCCCAGCAGCAGAACATGAGAAGGCATATTTCCAATATGAGCTTTTCTGCTTTTTAAAAGAATCTTTGCAAACTCTATGTGTGAAAGAAAAATGGTGTCTTCTTGTTTTAATATTTTTCTGACTACTGAGTTTGAAGCTCTAAAAACATCTTGGCCATTTGTATGTCTTCTGTTGTGAATTACTTATTTATATATTCTGTTCAATTTGCTAATAGGATATGTCTCTTTTTCATAGAGTTGTGAGAGTTCTATTAATATTAACCTTGTATCACTTATAAAAAGGTTAATTTTAGATAAATAATGTTACATGTTGTTTCCCAGCTCCAGAAAAGGTTCTTGTTTTGTTTTTTATTTTTTGGCCCTGATGTGTGGCATGTGTGGGATCTTAATTCCCGGACCAGGGATCAAACCTTCACCCCGTGCAGGGGAAGCAGAGTCTTAACCAGTGGACCTCTAGGGAAGTCCCCTAAGGCTCTCCCTTGCATCTTTCTGTTTCTACCTTATCTCTGATTAACATCTGGTTAATAGGACGCTTCAGTGTTTTATATAAAGTTCCATGCCTAGATATTCTTTTCATTCTCTTCCGCCAACCATATAACTGTAATTTTTTCCCTTTTCATAAAAAAATATTCGTTATGAAACACATTAAGCCTTGAAGATGTTAATTTTCTGTTTAAAAGTGGAGAGACACTGATCTTTGGCTTTACTTCCTTGAGCTGGGCAAGTCTGATCAATACATGATGTAAATGCTGTTAATACAATATATTCTGCTGGGAAATGTGACTCAGAAGGAGTCTATTAACAAGCGCCAAAGTTAAAAACAACAAAAACCTATGCAGACCTATGAGTTTTTAAACTGTAATAACTGACAAATTATAGGAAAAAAACTACAATTTCAGGGAACTTAACATAATTTCCAGAAGGGTATGGAAGAAATGCAAAGGGGTTTCTGGGAACGTTTTGTCTGGCTAAAGAAATGCTTATTGTCACATAACATAAAATAGGGAGGGATAGGAAGGTGTCCCCCAGGTGGATAAATGACAATTCCCTCATTCCAAACAACTTTATTTAGTATTTTCTTAAATAAGCTGTTAAGATACATACATTGTGAAATCTTCCAGTTTGCAGATTATTTTTAACTTTCATGAGGTTGGCAAGTAGCGATAATGGTGTATCAAGATTGCAGAGAAAATTTGCATTATAGGCAAATATAAAACAATATTCAAAGAAAAATGATTTAAACAGTGCCTATTAATTAACTAACACATAAAAGTGATAGAATGACTAGAAAGAGATGGGAACTCACCACAGACAGCTTCCTACAGATACTGGACTGTTTAGCTGCTAAGTCAAAAAAGACAAAATGCCAAATATCACTATGAAATACATTGAGGGAAAACAGAAAGAATCATCCCAGCCTTTAACAGTCTTTTGCAGTTCTGATCACTGTACCTCAAGAAAGCAGATCAAGGGTAAAAAGTTGAGCAAGTTTGGGTGGGGAGAGTTCCATATGAGAAAAAACTAGTGGAGGAAAGTAAGGAAATGCCACTGTAAAGAATCATTCGCACAGCTACATCTTCATACAGCTACGAAGACGATAATAGGGCAGACGCTTAAAATATACATAATCACACACACACATTTTTGGATGAAAAACAGAAGTGAGGAAAAGTAATAGGTATTGCCCGGAAATTGATGGAGCCAGAAAGTGGCAAAGATATGACTGTGTGATAATTGCTTTGGGACAAAAGGGAACCAGCAAGTGATGAGTAAGAAACTGAAGAGATTAAAAATACACACCAGGCAAAAGAACAACAAAGAAGTGCGGTCAAATATGCAAGCGATATGAAAGAGAAAAGAAGGGCACTGAATTTTTTTTTTTTTTATTATTATTATTTTTTTAATTTTTCTTAACTTTACAATATTGTATTACTTTTACTATACATCGAGATGGATCCGCCACCAGAATACACGTGCTCCCCATCCTGAACCCTCCTCCCTCCCCCCTCCCACACCATCCCTCCAGGTCATCCCAGTGCTCCAGTCCCAGGCATCTGTTATAGGGCATCGTACTTGGACTGACTCGTTTCAGATATGATATTATACATATTTCAATGCTATTCTCCCCAATCGTCCCACCCTCTCCCAGTCCCAGAGTCCAAAAGTCTGTTCTATACATCAGTGTCTCTTTTGCTGTCTCATAAGCAGGGTGATTGTTACCATCTTTCTAAATTCCATATATATGCGTTAGTATACTGTATTTGTGTTTTTCTTTCTGGCTTACTTCACTCTGTATAATAGGCTCCAGTTCCATCCACCTCATTAGAACTGATTCAAATGTATTCTTTTTAATGGCTGAGTAATACTCCATCGTGTATATGTACCACAGCTTGCTTATCCATTCATCTGTGGATGGACATCTAGGTTGCTTCCACGTCCTGGCTATTGTAAACAGTGCTGCTATGAACATTGGGGTACACGTGCCTCTTTCAATTCTGGTTTTCTCAGTGTGTATGCCCAGCAGTGGGATTGCTGGGTCATAAGGCAGTTCTATTCCCAGTTTTTTGAGGAATCTCCATACTGTTCTCCATAGTGGCTGTACTAGTTTGCATCAAGGCGAAACACCCCAAGACACATATTAATCAAATTAACAAAGATCAAACACAAAGAACAAATATTAAAAGCAGCAAGGGAAAAACAACAAATAACACACAAGGGAATTCCCATAAGGCTAACAGCTGATCTTTCAATAGAAACTCTTCAAGCCAGGAGGGAATGGCAAGACATACTTAAAGTGATGAAAGAAAAGAACCTACAGCCCAGATTATTGTACCCAGCAAGGATCTCATTCAAATATGAAGGAGAAATCAAAACCTTTACAGACAAGCAGAAGCTGAGAGAATTCAGCACCACCAAACCAGCTCTCCAACAAATACTAAAGGACCTTCTCTAGACAGGAAACACAAAAAGGATATATAAATTCAAACCCAAAACAACAAAGTAAATGGCAACGGGATCATATTTATCCATAATTACCTTAAATGTAAATGGGTTGAATGCCCCAACCAAAAGGCAGAGACTGGCTGAATGGATACAAAAACAAGACCCATACATATGTTGTCTACAAGAGACCCACCTCAAAACAGGGGACACATACAGACTGAAAGTGAAGGGCTGGAAAAAGATTTTCCATGCAAATAGGGACCAAAAGAAAGCAGGAGTAGCAATACTCATATCAGATAAAATAGACTTTAAAACAAAAGCTGTGAAAAGAGACAAAGAAGGTCACTACATAATGATCAAAGGATCAATCCAAGAAGAAGATATAACAATTATAAATATATATGCACCCAACATAGGAGCACCGCAATATGTAAGACAAATACTAACAAGTATGAAAGGAGAAATAAACAATAACACAATAATAGTGGGAGACTTTAATACCCCACTTACACCAATGGATAGATCAACTAAACAGAAAATTAACAAGGAAACACAAACTTTAAACGATACATTGTAGACAAGTTAGAACTAATTGATATCTATAGGACATTTCATCCCAAAACAATGAATTTCACCTTTTTCTCAAGTGCACACGGAACCTTCTCCAGGATAGACCACATCCTGGGCCATAAATCTAGCCTTGGTAAGTTCAGAAAAATTGAAATCATTCCAACCATTTTTTCTGACCACAATGCAGTAAGAGTAAATCTCTTTTTTTTTTTTTTTTTTAATTTGGCTGTGAGGCTTGTGGGATTTTAGTTCCCCAGCCGAGGGTTCAACCTGGGAGTGCAGAATCCTAACCACTGGACCACCAGGGAATTCCCGGCACTGATTTAAATGCACAGTAAAGAAATTTAAGACTCCGTGACAGTCTTTAATTAAATGAAGGTGAAGACTTCGTAGCAGAGAAAAAGGAGATAATAAGATTTTTCTTATTTCTTTAATTTCCAGATATGTTTGTTTCACATTTTAAGGTATACATATTAAACACATAGATCTTATGCTATGTTACATTTTTCTTTCACCAAAATCTATTTATAAATTGATGGTACTTTTTGCAATTGATGGTGCCTTAGAACAGGGTATTTGATGTCACTGAATTTAAGGGCCCCTACTCGGAGAAGGCAATGGCACCCCACTCCAGTGCTTTTGCCTAGAAAATCCCATGGACGGAGGAGCCTGGTGGGCTGCAGTCCATGGGGTCGCTATGAGTCGGACACGACTGAGCGACTTCACTTTCACTTTTCGCTTTCATGCACTGGAGAAGGAAATGGCAACCCGCTCTTAATATTCTCGCCTGGAGAATCCCAGGAACTGGGGAGCCTTGGTGGGCTGCCGTCTATGGGGTCACATAGAGTCGGACACAACTGAAGCGACTTAGCAGCTAAATTAGAAGCTAACAGTTCTATATAATTTCTTCTAAATTTATGATGGCTTTATTCTAGTATTTTTAACAAAAATTGCTAAATACCCACATCCAAATGTTGCTGTTCGAGACCTATGGTTATGCTTATAGACATTGAGAAGCTAGTAAAATAAGTCATACGGAACAATCTAAAGGTTCTGAGGAGAAATATGCACACAGCATCAACATTAAGGGACATATGTAACATTGTGAAAAATTAGTAGTTTCAAAGTGGATGGAATAATCCAGAAGGGAAATGCTTACATTTTAGGTAGGGGATGGTAGAGAATCAAATAATACACAAATCACATCTATAAAGTTATAGAAATGAATATCTTAATGGCTTACTTTATTGTCATATCCTGGTTGTGAATCTTTTGGAGGAAGAAGGACTACAGGAAGTGAAGGCCGAAGGAACCTGAGGAATATTATCCTCATTTGTCAGATATAGATTTGCCTCACAGTTAAATCAGTTGCTCAAAGTTATGAACAAGTCGGCAGGGCCCCTAACTTATCTTGTTTATTCATTTCCCAGCATTATTACAAATAAATATTCACAGAATGGGATTACTTACCGAGCATAGTAGGGTAAATATCCACAAGAGAAACCACACTTGACACTTGTAGGTTGGCCTGAATTCCCGGCCCCATGATCAAGAGTGGGACATGGGAGCTAGCTTCGTACATACTCATCTTATAAAACTGTCGGTGTTCCATGGCCAGCTCCCCGTGGTCTGAGGTGTATATGACGATAGTCTTCTGGAGAAGACCTAACCGGCGAAGAGCCAAAATAATTTCACCTGCAATATAAATTGAAGCAAATCTTAATTAGCCTTTAGTTCACTTTTTTTTTTCCCTATCAGAATACGTTCATAATGATTCTACCCACTAAGAATTTATCAGGATGTTTCTTAACATCTGAACATTATCTACTGTTCTTCAGTAATTAACTTATGCCAGATTTCATGTGCTTGCTTCTCAGTGAATGGACTAAAGACAGGAAGGAGAAAATGCAGTACCTAAGGATAAGTTCCTTTATTTGGAGATCATCCTGGCTTGCTTTCTGTGTTTCTCTCAGGGAGTAGGGGAAAACATTACCTCCAGGGACTTGAATGAGAAAAGAAAGGCATGCCTGGGTATCTGCGCTGTGCATTTCTCAGGGAAGGACTGGTGTCACCATCAACCCACAATTGCTGCCCAATGGGAGGGGATAAAATGGGTGAGAACTCCTCCTCCTGATACCCTTTCTCTCAAATTCCCCATTACTAGATCATGCCCATGAAGTCGGCTGAGTCTTACGGAAATCCCACCTTTGAAAAAAAGGCTGGAAGCAATACAGACGATATATGAACGTGATTTGGCATATTCTTGGACAGTAAAATTCCTCTGACCAGTCCTGTCTCTAAGGGACATGAAACTTCCTCATTTTAATTAAGAGAACACAGTAAGACACAAGTCTAGAGAGAAGCATTGTTTCTATTTTGGCAGCTCCTGAATCTGGCCTGCAGGGGTCTGTATTATTAAAAAAAAAACAAACCACAAAACCCATAGGCAATTCTGAGGTCCAGTTGGATCTGAGACCCAGTCTCTGAGGAGTTATTTATGGGGCGCAGACCATCAGAATCTTTCAACTGGACAACTGTACTTGCTTCCTAATTGGTTTGCTTGTCTCCACTCCTTTTTCCCCTTCATAATAATCTTTCTAAAATATCTGATCATGTCACCCCAGCTTAAAACTTTTCCATAGCTTCCCACTGTCTAACTCTTGCATAAGTTTAGCACCTTCAGCTAGCTGCCCCTTAAACCTTTACTTTTCACAATCCTGAATGACTTACAACTCCCTGAATGAATAATAATCAGCTTGTACTTCCTTGCCTTTGTATACACTCTCTGTCTTCTGTGTTGGATGCCCTTTGTTCCACAGTCTACATGGCAAATCCCCATTCTTCCTTTATGACCCAGCTCAAGCATCACCTCCCTGGTGAAGCATTCCCTGTTCCTCCAGGTACAGTGAAGTCCTCTGTGCCCAGGACCCTATAACTTGTATACTGCTGTAGTTACACCACCATGTTATAACTGCTGATGTTTATACTCATTCCATAAATGTTTACTGACTTTTTACCTATGTGCCAGGCACCATGGATGCAAAACTAGGCACCTCGGATGCAATGATGAATGAGAAGGAATGTCCCTCCCCTCATGAAGTCCACATTCTTCAAGGGAAATGGACAGTAAAGAAGTGAGTAGACAAAATCATTAAAGATTATGATGTAAACAAACAAGATGATATGGAATAGAGTAGGTAAGATGATGGAGCTGCTATACTAATTTAGAGTGGCTGGGAAGACAGCCCTGGGGAGGTAATATCTGGGCTGACAGCTAAAGATTGAGAATACTCAAGGAACTCCCTGGTGATCCAGTGCTTAGGACTCCACACTTCCCCTGCCAGGGGCCTGGGTTCAGTCTCTGGTCAGGAAACTAAGATCCTGAAAAACAGTTTTGTGGGGCCAAAAAAAAAAAAAAAAAAAAAAAGCCAGCCATATAAAAAAGCAAAGGGAAAGGCATCCCAGGCAATGCTCAGATGCTCAGTCATGGCCGACTCTTTACGACCTCATGGATTATGGTCCGCCAGGCTCCTCTGTCCATGGAATTTTCCAGGCAAGAATACTGAAGTGGGTTGCCATTTCCTTCTCCAGGCAGAAGGAGCAGCAAATATGAAGGCCTGAGGTCGGGTAAGAGGTTAGAGTGCTTTTAATTTCTTAATAATATTCAGCTTAGTACTACCAGTGCCCAAAGTAATGTGAATAGTACATGCTAAGTCGCTTCAGTTGTGTCCAACTCTTTGCAACCCCATGGACTGCAGCCCGCCAGGCTCCTCTGTCCATGGAACTCTCCAGGCAAGAGTATTGGAGTGGGTTGCCATGCCCTCTCCAGGAGACCTTCCCAACCCAGGGACTGAAGCCATGTCTCTGTGTCTCCTGCATTGGCAGGCGTGTTCTTTGCCAGTAGTGCCGCCTGGGAAGCCCAATGTGAATAGTAATGAACACTAATCAGGGACTGGACTTCCCTGGTGGCTCAGAGGTTAAAGCGTCTGCCCGCAATGCGGGAGACCTGGGTTCGATCCCTGGGTCTGGAAGATCCCCTGGAGAAGGAAATGGCAACCCACTCCACTATATCTTGCCTGGAGAATCCTGTGGGCGGAGGAGCCTGATGGGCTACGGTCCACGGGGTCGCAAAGAGTCAGACACGACTGAGCGACTTCACTTTCACTTTCAATCAGGGACCAGACTAGTATAGATGTAACAAAGAGATACAATATATTCCTTAAATTTTGTAACATGAAGTGAACTGTTGCATCTTTTTTCCCTTAAGAGACTTAAAGAGGTATTCCCACACTGCCTGCAGCAATATTTTACGTATATATAATATTTCACTTTTGTTGATCTGGATGAGTGGATAGCTGCAAACTTTCAAAAGTGATTTCCAGGGCGCAAATGAGTGAATATTCATTAATAATAGAAAATATTGAAATACAGTTCAGTAACTGTATGGATTTAGGATTGAAGAAATTCACTTAAAATCTTATTTGTAATTAAGATTGAGTACTTGGAAAGTTCTTAGGACTTTTAAACCATATTATACTTGCCTTATTATAGTTTATCCATAGGGCTCTTTTGGCTTTCTTTTTTATACTTTCTATTTTTGCCGAGTGAATGCTTTTTAAGAAATAGCCATTTATTTGTTCATCCCCAAGGTTTACTTTGTTCAGAAGAAGTGCTACCCACACTTCACTAATTATAATTCTCCACTCCAAAGTGCAGCAAAATAAATTATATGGTTTTATAAAAATAATTTGTCCTAAAAATGGAGATATTTTAAACCAGGGTTTTTCCACATCTAAACGGGAAATTGCCATAACTCTATAAGTGGACAAGTAAAACACTATCTTGATGGTTATCTCACGGAGGCAGGTTTAGTTTTGAGCTGAGTTAGGGAAGGAAATTTAATATAATTCTGGACCATAATGTACACGGGGAAACTGATTTCAGTTTAAGTCTTGCTCTCACTGGCCAAGGAAAAATGGATGTGGTTTGCAATTATTACAAGTCTGGGAGAACTCACACGATTTGCAATTATTACAAGCCCAGGAGAACTCACACGATTTGCAATTATTACAAGCCTGGGAGAACTCACCAGATTCTATGTCTAATCTGTTTCATCTCCTAGAACTGAAGCTGCCTTATAATTGACTGTGTTTTGCTGAATACTGATTCTTGGTTAAATCCAGTAAGATGTCTTGTTTCCAGCAGATGATAATTTTGTATGACCTTTTAAAAATATATGAACAAATCTAAGCATCTGTGAATTTATGATAATTAAAATAGGAAAGACTTTTATTCTATTGATAATACAAATCATCCAATTTTTATATGTGTCAGTAATCTTATAATTCTAAGTCTGAAGTATCTCAGCAACTGTTGTAAGAAATTATCTGAGGATATTCATACAAGTCACTAACCAACATGGTTACAGTTTGTTGGAAAAATATTATACTTTTTCCTCATCTAATTGCATTTTAATTATACTACTTACCAAGCATAGCATCTGTCTCAGCACACATAGCATAATAAAATGCTCTAATATTCTTAATTTCTTTTTCTGTAAACTTCCCAGTGCAGTTTTTGGTATATGAAGAGTAATAATCTACAGGGTGCATTTCTGACAGAGGTGACCACTTTGGGATTTTGATGGCATCATACGACACCTAAAGGGGGAGAAAACAAGTTGTAATAATCCTCCCCTCCAAGTAGAATGTAGGCTACACCAGACGTTTCATTAATTAGGTTAGCAGAAAAGAATATGGTTATGAATTATGTAAAGAAAACAGCAAATCAAATGCCTAAATTAGGAATGGATTTTTAATATTCCCACTAACAACAAATATCAATATATCAATCTGTATACATGGTAAGACAGCTGTGAATTATTTTAAGGATTATACGTGTGGAGGCTGAATGGAGGCCCAAGATGGTGGCACACTGGGAGCGTAACATCTGCGTTTCTAGAGTCTTCCCAGTGCGGGTGGCTTAAGACCTTGCGGTTGTAGAACCTCATAGACTAGTCGTCTGGCAGGAACTTTGACCTCAGAAGTGGCTCTGAGTAAATCAATATATGCAAGAAATAGATACAAAGACAAACCTCCTGACTTTGCATATCGGGCACCAAATATCCAGATTTTAAGCAGTACGTTCAGATAAATCTTTATGGAAGAGTGAGTCTTAACTTTAAAGACCCTAAAGCGGTGAGAGCTCTGACTTGTACTCTCCTAAGGGAAGATTTTGGACTTTCTATTGATATTCTGCTGGAGAGAATAATTACTTCCGTTTCCTTGAGACTCAACTATATTCATTGGGTAGAGGATCTGGTCATCAGGACTCTATAAAAGTATTCTCTGAAGAGGAACTGACATCCATACTGGGGCATCCTGCATCTATCCTTTACTTGGAACAACTTTAAATGGCTGGTATTTCATGCAACAGAAGTAGATGATATGTGCTTCTACTATGCAAAGAAGAATGTGGAACAGAATAACTTATCTGATTTTATAAAGGTGGTAAAAGTATCACAGAAGACACTCCTGATGGATGCTCTTAAGGAAGAATCTGAGATAATCTGTGACTTTTGCATGTGCAACCCTCTCTTTTTTGCCAGTCAGTTGGAAGCCAACGTAAAATAATCTTCTCCTCTAAAGTAGTTTAATATTTAAGTTTTCCTTGTTTGGAAAAATAAGAGCAGCTTTTATTTTGGAAGTTGTATCAATTAGGGTGCTTCTGGTATCAAGCACCTGAAAATCCAATTCCAGACTGACTTCACAAGAAAGTTTACTGGTTGAGAAATCCAGCAATAGTATGGACTTCAGGAACAGTTTGATCAAGGAGTTCATCAATATCAAGGCTGAGACTGTTTTTTCCAGGTTCCCCTTGGCTCTGACCTGGCCCTTGGTTGTGTCTATTCTCAGGGAGTAAATGCCTGGAATCCTTGAAGACCCCCACCAAGTTCTTTAAATACAGGAGGTATATCACAGAGATCGTGGCAGAAGGAGGTGAATTAGAGTTTGTTAGAAGGATCATCCATGACAGTTTACAATTTAAAGAGAGATTAAGGTGGTATAACTGTATGCTGAGAAAGAAATGCTGCCTGGCTCCTCTGAAGGAAGAATTTTGCATATAAGGGGTTCCTAAAGTCACTTATACTGAATTCTGCCAAGGTCAGACAGTGAGATGGGCTTTGGCTTGGAGTTTTTATGATGATGTAACAGTACCATCACCACCAAGTAAGCAAAGAACATAAGAGAATCCAAGGAAGCCCATTAAGTTCATTGTACTGGAGTCTGTGATGAAAGAACTAGTCCTCAAGCATCATCTCTGGGCTCTGAGACAGTGGAAGGCATGGTGGTGTGATGACATGGATTGAAAAAAACTTCTCAGTGATCTGAAGGTCCAGAATAAACGAGTTCTCCATGAAAAGGAGGAAATTAGCCCTTTTCTTCTAACAGCCATAGAGATAATTCCTGGATTCACTTAAGGAGGAAGAAAAGAGACTGAGTAAGACAACTGAGAGGTTCCCCCTGCTCCCAAGAACATCACTGAAGCCTTGGGGAAAAAAAAAGTCCCCCTTCAAAAAGTCCAGCAGTAGCCAAGATGTGACTTGGGGCCCCCAGGAGAGTGCGCTGGGAGAGCTTTTTCCACTGGAAGGTGAGACTACCACTGTGGAGGGCCACGGCAGACTCTCCCTGGAGGAAAACCCAGAACCCACGGAGGGTGAAAGGAGTGAGGAAAAGGGAGAGATCGAGGTTCTGGAAAGTTGTAAAGGCTCTAGCAATGGAGCCTAGAACCACAAGGCTTCTGAGCAGTTCAGCAACCGAGGGTCTGAAAAGGGGACCCATCTCCAAGGAATGGCTGGACATTACCTATTCAAGTGTCTGACAAACGTTAAGAAGGAGGTAGATGATGCCTTAGTTGAAATGCATTGGGTCCAGGGCCAGAACAGGGATTTGATGGACCAGCTTTGTACTTATATACGTAACCAAATTTTCAGGCTTGTTGCTAGTTAACTCCAAAATTCTTGCACAGTTGGAAAATTCTATAAGGCAGCTTGCTTTGGAGTGTGGCCTGTGGGGTGGCAAGCTGAATTCTATCATTAGCTCACTGGTAGCATTATGTGGCAGAGAAGGCAATGGCACCCACTCCAGTACTCTTGCCTGGAAAATCCCATGGACGGAGGGGCCTGGTGGGCTGCAGTCCATTGGGTCGCTAGGAGTCGGACACGACTGTGCGACTTCACTTTGACTTTTCACTTTCATGCATTGGAGAAGGAAATGGCAACCCACTCCAGTGTTCTTGCCTGGAGAATCCCAGGGACAGGGGAGCCTTGGTGGGCTGCCGTCTATGGGGTTGCACAGAGTCGGACACGACTAAAGCGACTTAGCAGCAGCAGCATTATGTGGAATTATCTTAAAAAAAAAAAAAAAAAAAAATTAGTCCATTTTTAAATATCCCTCTCCTATTTTTTAAGTTATAGGTCATTGTAGTATGGTAGTTTAGTGGAAGAATTGTGTTTATCAGCATCAACAAAAAGCCATTGGTAAACTCATAAGGGATTTAAACCTGACTTAAGCTGATCACCTTGACTTCAGACTGGTTTTCTGAGACCAGAAGGATTATTTTTGTAGTCTGATTCTGATCAGAACTTACAGAGCATCATGCCCTCTATATCAGCCTTGCTTGCTTCCTGAGGAGGGGTGACTTTCTCACTCCGGCCCCCCATGGAGGTGGTGTCAGGGTGAATAGCCCTGTACCCTCTTCTAAAATCATTCTTAAGACTGAAGACTTTGGGTACATGTGATTGATGACCGCTGTATCAATTCAGAGAAAGGAACTGGCCCACCTAATGGTGGGAAAATCAGGGAGAGAAAGCTCAGTGATGCCAGGAAGAAGGGCTGATATCAGGGAGCGCCTGGAAAAGTTGGAGACATCGGCACATTCCTGACTCTTGTCTGTTTTGACGTTGCTTATTTCAGAAATAGAATTAGGTAAGCAAAACTGCCAGATGTGATTGAGATACAGCAGAATGAAGCCACACCCCTACCTCCGACCTGTTTAAAGTAATTTTGTAGCAGTTAAAAAAAATTATATGTATCAGTGAAAAACATGAGCTATATTAGACAGTATTCTAATCCATAATAAGTGTCAATCGCTTTACTATAGTTGTGTGATCAATTCAAAACTTCAGAATCAATAACCTAAGAATCCAAACTCTTTTTTTCCAGTAGTTCACTAGTAAAAATGCCAATATCTAGTGAGATAGCCAAATATTTGTTAAGAACAAATACAACTTTTTAATATATGTAAATGCTTACAGTTTGGGTGAAAAATCATTAAGACTAGATTTAAGTCATATATATCTTCTAGTCAGATAGTTTTAAAAAATTCAAATATATACTTAACTGTTTCCTTAAAAACTATTTGACTCATTTCATTAGGCTAGTAGTGACTCCTGACAAGTTTTTCAACACAGAGCCAGCTGGAACTTTTTAAGAAGACACAAACTTTGACATTATTTCCTTTAAAATAGGATGCACTACACAGTTTCTGGATAGAGGTTTTAAAGTAACTTAAATTTGATTTAAGGTGACACATTTCAAAACACAGGCAGTCCTCACTTTGCATAACTCAGGTATGCACATGTATTAGTTATCACAGTTTAAATATTAATAATATCAGTTCCCCTATATCAGGGTTCAAATTTCAGCTTCTGTGAACCAAAATTTCAGAAATGGAGACCTGATTGAAATAAAAATGTGTTTATTTGGGGTTTGCACTTTCCAGAGTTTCACAGGATTACAAAATGGGAGAGGCTTATAAAGGCAAAAAGCTGCAAGGCCACCGTCAGTTTCATGAGTTGTTTATCAAGAATTTTAATTGGATTTGGTGAGCAGTAAGAATGCTTAGGTTGTTTGGGGTTTGAAATGACTGCATAGTTACAAGGGGAGACCTTGGGAGCAGGAGGCTGCAGCTGGCCCGTGTTGCTCTGAATACGGCTGGTGGTATCTTAGACTTAGTACAGTTCAAAGACAGTTCAGGTTTTCAGTGGTGCAGAGACGTGTCTGAGACCAGATCCTCAATGGCTGCTTGACTCCAGTTTGTATGCCTGACTCTGATTTGACTACTCTATTATAATATCAATTTGTCATCATTACCACGGAGAAGGCAATGACACCCACTCCAGTGCTCTTGCCTGGCAAATCCCATGGACGGAGGAGCCTGACAGGCTGCAGCCCATGGGTTGCTAAGAGTTGGACACGACTGCAGCAGCAGCATCATTACCAAAGTGTATTGACTGTGAGTTGCCTCATAAAGAAGAAACTTTCACATTCATATGCTGCTAGTTCTTTAGTCTACAAATCATGATGTAGATTACATTTGTGTATCAGTGATTAATCATGTCATTTCTTTCTACATTTGTCAGTGATTGGTTACTGCACGTCTTTTATTCCGTACATAAACAGACTGCAAAGTATGTAGGTGGCTTGCTTCCTTGTCTCCCACTGATACATCCATGTGACATTAAAATGGATAATCAAAAGAGGAAATTGGTCAACAAAGATGAATATATAGTAAAGAGATAAGCAATAACACTGGAAGTGAAATTCTAATCAAATATTAACTGGAGTTATAGACAAAATAGCTGGAAATGCTGACTTTGCCACCATTCAGTGCACTCAAGATACACAGCCAGAGGAATTCAGTGAAAACATTAACATCAATGAAGAAGGTGTTTATGGAGAAAAGGATGAACATGACCTTGAGGAAGTGACACTAGCAGAAATCTTTTAAAGGAGCTCTCCGAAATATGAAAGTGCAAAGGGTCAAATGTGGAGGGTGATCCAGATTTAGAAATACGACAAATTCCCGAGACACAGAGAAGATGCTTGCTCTATATCTTAAGTTACACAATGGGAAGGCAAACACTGTTCAAACTACTCTTGGATTTTTTACAAAAACAAAAACATTTTAATTCTTAATGTTTCCAGTGTTTTCAATTGCAGTGCATTAAATAAACATCAGTTTTACTATTGTGTCATTTCCCTATACATTTATAATCCAAAAGAAGAGTTTTAAATGTTTTGACAAATGTTTTTTAGTGTCCTAGAAAAATGGTCATTTTCCCAATTGACTATTAAGATCTCTTTGTACAATTTCAGCTTGCACAGTCATTATTATGCTCCTTAGCTGTGCAAAGTGAAGAGTGCCTGGACTTCTTAGAGAATGTCTTTTAAACATATACATGCAATGCATATAACAGACATGTTATACTCAATGTATTCAACTTAGAAGCAGTTTCTGAGTTTTAACATATCACATTTTTGTAAAATGGTCCCTTTAGTTTTTGTCAAGTTAGATTCAAGGTGATTATACAATTTTCAAAATTTTCTGTAAAATGATAATAAAAGAAACAGTAGGCAAGTAACAATAACATATAGATAAAATGTTAGCTTATACTTTTGAGGACACACAGTATACACCTACCTTTTTAAGCCAATAAAGAGATGTGTGAAAAGTCGAAGATCCAAAATTTTCTCCTGAAGATGGTGAAGGATACGGGTGTGGTAAATTTAATCCCAAGTACAGAACAAATGGTTGAGTGGAATTACTTGCCTCCTTTCTTAACCAGTTTACTGCTCTGTCTGTATTCTTCCAGTCGGCTTCCATCACTCTTACTTTAGTCTTCTTGGGGGCAAGATTAACCATAGGCCTGCCTTCCTGTCTGAGTAAGAAAGCAACATCTCTTGTCCAGGCTTCCACACGATTGCTGAGGGGCCAAAACAGGACAGATATACTGTAAGGTGTTTTAAAAGTTTTAAAAACTGACTAAGTACTCTTGCCTGGAAAATCCCATGGATGGAGGAGCCTGGTAGGTTGCAGTCCATGGAGTTTCGAAGAGTTGGACACGACTAAGTGACTTCCCTTTCACTTTTCACTTTCATGCACTGGAGAAGGAAATGGCAACCCACTCCAGTGTTCTTGCCTGGAGAATCCCAGGGACGGGGAGCCTGGTGGGCTGCCGTCTCTGGGGTCACACAGAGTCGGACACGACTGAAGCGACTTAGCAGCAGCAGCAGCAAGCATAAATATAAGAGAGTAATACAGAAAAGAATTTTTAGACTCAGTCATGTAAATGCTTGGACTGATTGTATGAGGTCTCATTGAAAAAGATGCTGAGCACTGCAAATTCAAAAACCAAGAAAAAAAATAACAAGAATCAAATATTACCTTATATGTTCTTCAAAACTAAGACAGATTATTTATGAAGGTTACTTTTTCTCCTAACATAATATTTAGTAAAATAACAAAATACTTCAAACTCCTAGTATTGCTTCTGAATTTTAACATTGTTTTCTTGTTAGAATAAGAGAGGTAGTATTTCTAACCAAAGCTACTATAATTTTCTCCTATCACCAAATCCTTATAAAATTCTTACCTCCCACGGGTACCTTATGTGTTTCTCAACTCTCGTTCTACATTGTTTCCAGCCCTACCTTTTATTATGAGAACAATTTTGAATATGACTAAAGCTAGCTATGGAGAAGGAAATGGCAGCCCACTCCAGTATTCTTGCCTGGAGAATCCCATGGACAGAGGAGCTGGGGGACTACAGTCCATGGGGTCGGAAAGTGTCGGACGTGACTTAGCGACTAAACAACAACAAAGCTAACTAAGCTAAAATGTCATTCGGATTTCCTGTCCGTGATAAACTAGATATGTTTTCTTTAGCTGGTAATTCAAAAGCTAAATGATACGATCAATTAAATTTCTTCAAATATTTTCTCTTATCACTTGATAAGGAAGTGGTATTACTACTACTTTTTCTCAATCAATATATATTTTTAGTTGGCATAAGTGTTTCAGTTCAGTTCAGTCACTCAGTCATGTCCAACTCTTGGTGACCCCATGGACTGCAGCACGCCAGGCCTCCCTGTCCATCCAGTCGGTGATACCATCCAACCATCTCATCCTCTGTCATCCCCTTCTCCTCCTGCTTTCAATCTTTCCCAGCATCAGGGTCTTTTCCAATGAGTCGGTTCTTTCCATGAGGTGGCCAAAGCATTAAAGTTTCAACTTCAGAATCAGTCCTTCCAGTGAACACCCAGGACTGATCTCCTTTAGGATGGACCAGTTGGATCTCCTTGCAGTCCAAGGGACTCTCAAGAGTCTTCTCCAACACCACATTTCAAAAGCATCAATTCTTCGGTGCTCAGCTTTCTTTATAGCCCAACTCTCACATCCATACATGACTACTGGAAAAACCATAGCTTGACTAGATGGACCTTTGTTGCCAAAGTAATGTTTCTGTTTTTTAATATGCTGTCTAGTTTGGTCATAGATGTTCTCCAAAGAGCACTTCAGTTCAGTCACTCAGTCGGGTCAACTCTTTGCAACCCCATGGACTGCAGCATGCTAGGCTTCCCTGTCTATCACCAGCTCCCAGAGCTTGCTCAAACTCATGTCCATCAAGTCAGTGATGCCATCCAACCATCTCATCTTCTGTCATCCCCGTCTCCTCCTGCCCTCTATCTTTCCCAGCATCAGAGTCTTTTCCAATGAGTCAGTTTTTTGAATCAGGTGGCCAAAGTATTGGAGCTTCAGCTTCAGCATCAGTCCTTCCAATGAATATTTAGGACTGATTTCCTTTAGGATTGACTGGTTGGATTTCCTTGCAGTCCAAGGGACGCTCAAGAGTCTTCTCCAACACCACAGTTCAAAAGCATCAATTCTTCGGTGCTCAGCTTTCTTTATGGTCCAACTCTCACATCCTTACATGACCACTGGAAAAACTATAGCTTTGACTAGATGGACTTTACTTCCAAGGAGCAAGCATCTTTTTATTTCATGGCTGCTGTCACCATCTGCAGTGATTTTGGAGCCCAAAAGAATAAAGTCGCTCACTGTTTCCATTGTTTGTTTTCCTATCAATTTGTTATGAAGTGATGGGACCAGATGCCATGATCTTAGTTTTTTGAATATTGTTTTAAGTCAAGTTTTTCACTCTCCTCTTTCACTTTCATCAAGAGGCTCTTTAGTTCTTCACTTTCTGCCATAAGGGTGGTGTCATTATTGATATTTATCCCAACAATCTTGATTCCAGCTTGTGCTTCACTGAGCTGGCATTTCACATGATGTACTCTGCATATAAGTTAAATAAGCAGGGTGACAATATACAGCCTTGACATACACCAGGGAAGCCCAGTATATACTAACAGTTATAATCAGCATTGATTCACTGTTCTGCTCTCACTGCTCCCTGGGCCAGCCTGGGCCCTTGTTACGCGGATGCAGTATAAGCGGTAGGTGCTCCAGGAGCTGCACCTCTCAGTTCAGAGTCCCTTTTCCCAGCCCAAAGTTCCCTTGGCAAGTAGTACTAGTGAGGAAAATGGGGAAAGACAATGTGAATATACAAACGCATCATTGAGGGCAATTACTGTGACAGAACTGCCATCAGCACCTGAGAGCTCAGTAGGGAAAGAATCCGCCTGCAATGCAGGAGACCCCGATTTGATTCCTGGGTCAGGAAGATCCACTGGAGAAGGGATAGGCTACCCTGCCCAGTATTCCTGGGCTTCCCTGGTGGCTCAGCTGGTGAAGAATCCACCTGCAATGCGGGAGACCTGGGTTCGATCCCTGGGTTGGGAAGATCCCCTGGAGAAGGGAAAAGGTACTCACTCCAGTATTCTGGACTGGAGAATTCCATGGACTGTAGAGTCCGTGGGGTTGCAAAGAGTCAGACGCGACTTTCACTTTTTCACTGTGACAGAAAGATAACTCTTAAAGTTATAATTTTCTCTACTAAACAAACAATGTTTTCATCCCTCTTTAACCGGGTCAAGCTGTTGCACCAGGAAACATTATCTTTTGACCATGTGCTTAGACAGACCTGCTTTGTCTTACTGTTCAGTGTTGCCTCCCCTGACCTCCTACTCTCCGTGACTTGCTATAACCTCCTCGAAATAGAAAACTTTCGAATTAGTTGCTCACTGGAGGTATTTGGGACAAATTTCTTTTCATTCCATTTCTGTGTACTTTGTCTGGAATATTAAGAGTGCACTTTCAATCAGGACGACAACAACAACAATAATAATAAAAAGGCTTGTTATTTATGGTAAGGAATGAAAACTACCTGTGGTTTAGATCAGCAGTCCCTAAGCTTTTTTGGCACCAGGGACTGATTTCATGGAAGACAGTTTTTATACAGACCAGGGGTGGGGGCGGGGGGATGGTTTCAGGATGATTCAAGCACAGTATATTTTGCACTTTATTTCTAGTCCTCATGCTGCCGCTGATCTGACAGGAGGTACTGGGGGAGCTTGGGGATCCCTGATTTAGAGACTTTGATTCATTGACTCCTCTCATTATAAATTTGCATTCTTATTTTGGCCACCTGATGAGCTGACTCATTTGGAAAGACCCTGATGCTGGGAAAGATTGAGGGCAGGAGGAGAAGGGGACGACAGAGGATGAGATGGTTGGATGGCATCACCGACTCAATGGACATGGGTTTGGGTGGACTCTGGGAGTTGGTGATGGATAGGGAAGCCTGGTATGCTGCAGTTCATGGGGTCACAAAGAGTCGGATATGACTGAGCGACTGAACTGAACTTGAAAATAGGTACAAACATACAATGTACAGTTTCCTACATGCCAGCATTTCTTAGAGTGTGGCCCAGCCATCTCTGGGAGGTCCCCAAGAAGCTTTCAGGAGGTCCACGAGGTCAAAACTATTTTCATAATGATAGTAAGACTTTTTTTTTTTTGTTGCTTTTTTTCACTCTTCTGGGTGTATAGTGGTAGAGACCACTGTAATGGAGCCTCACGTGGGAGCTTGGATGTGGAATACACCTACCTCAAAGGAAACTGTTCTCTATAAACTTAGGCTTCAATGCATCATTGCACATGTATACCAAATGCCCCTCCTAAGTGGTCCAAAGTTTATTTTACCTCTTTGAGGAAATGCAAATGAGGATTCTCAAAGGGATACAAAAGTAACCACATGTTTCTGATAAAGGCATTCACAATTGACTATACCTTGAAAGTGAAAGTGGAGAGTGAAAAGGTTGGCTTAAAGCTCAACATTCAGAAAACGAAGATCATGGCATCTGGTCCCATCACTACATGGGAAATAGATGGAGAAACAGTGGAAACAGTGTCAGAATTTATTTTTCTGGGCTCCAAAATCACTGCAGATGGTGACTGCAGCCATGAAATTAAAAGACGCTTATTCCTTGGAAGGAAAGTTATGACCAACCTAGATAGCGTATTCAAAAGCAGAGACATCACTTTGCCAACAAAGGTTCGCCTAGTCAAGGCTATGGTCTTTCCTGTGGTCATGTATGGATGTGAGAGCTGGACTGTGAAGAAGGCTGAGCGCCGAAGAATTGATGCTTTTGAACTGTGGTGTTGGAGAAGACTCTTGAGAGTCCCTTGGACTGCAAGGAGATCCAACCAGTCCATTCTGAAGGAGATCAGCCCTGGGATTTCTTTGGAAGGAATGATGCTAAAGCTGAAACTCCAGTATTTTGGCCACCTCATGCGAAGAGTTGACTCATTGGAGAAGATTCTGATGCTGGGAGGGATTGGGGGCAGGAGGAGAAGGGGACGACAGAGGATGAGATGGCTGGATGGCATCACTGACTCGATGGATGTGAGTCTGAGTGACCTCCGAGAGCTGGTGATGGACAGGGAGGCCTGGCGTACTGTGATTCATGGGGTTGCAAAGAGTCAGACACGACTGATTGACTGATCTGATCTGATCTGATCTGATCTGGCTTACCTCCCTCTGAGGTCCAGTTCCTTCCATCTTTGCTACTTCAAGCAGCATCAGCATCACCTTGTTAAATAAGCAGAATTTCGAGCCCCATCCCAGACCCACTGAACTGGAAAGGTCATTTAATGAGATGTCCAGCGGATCTGCATGTATGTCACAAAATGAGATGCACTGTTCCACATAGCGGTGTACGAATTGTTATGCTTAAGAGCCTCAATTTTTAGATGAGATAATTAAAATAGTTTCCATAGTAGCCCATGAATAAGAACTGGATCTATCTCAAAAAACAAGGTGATGGCTAAATGCACTGTCCAATGACCAGCAATTTTATTAATTCTTTTTAACAGCAAAATCTCCTAATATGGATGGAAAATAAAACTAACATATTAGCAATTAATTATTGCATAACTCTGTATCTATGCCACTGCTGTGTGGGTTTTCTGTGCCAATGTGCCAAATTCTGCCACTGCAGTATTGGATACAGTCAGCCCACAGGTAGCACTGGGTGAATTTACATAGCAACAATAACCTTTGAAAAAATATCACACATTAAAATTGATGAGAACATAACAGTTTTCTTTCAAAATGAATTAGGAGCCTAGGCATAAACCTTCAGCTTCCTAAGATTACTAAATAATTAAAGTGTCTCAGACTTTAAGAATTATATGGAAATGGATCTCTTTCTCTCACACAAAGAATCATTGTTCTTGACAGGACATTAACAGCTAATGTGTCTCGAATAAGTCTCTTGCATGGAAAAATTACAATTCTGAATCATGTCCTTGCAAATTTCACTTTCAACCTAATAAATTCAATGAGAGAAAATGGAATTCATATTCATTCCCATTAAATGTTCTTCTCTCAAAGTTGAGAAACACACCATTTTCTTAAAGGGACTCACAAGGCTGTCATCTATCTTTGCATATATTCATGATCACTCACAAAACAGTCTGTTTTAGTTGAATGAATAATAATAGTTGTTAATTCTGTTATTATATATTTATTGTAAATACATTTATGCAATTATACATTATTATACAATTGTATAATAGTAAATAAATTTCAAACAAAAGGTTTGTTTCTCTTGATGTGGGGGTGGGTACTCAGGGGTTTCATGGACTTGAGGTTGTGAACATCTATGTAACCATTTTCTAGTCTGTTAGTGAATTCATCACTGTGGAAGCATCAATTTTTAGTACTTTGAATTTCTAGGTGACAGTGACTGTAGCCCTTAACAGAATATTTGCTGCAGTTTGGTTTTAAATAAAGGCAGGCTTTTTGATTTAATGCAAGAAATAGTTACTGAATGTCTACCATGTGCAAGGCATTGTGCTAGGCTGGAACTTGAGTTAACTCCTTAGCGATCAAAATAATACTACCACCTCATATCTACTCAAGCATAAACTCCTTCTACTACTATACTTCACAAAATTAAAAGATGATTTGCTACCTTGCGGAAAAAGCAACTGGGATAAAATAGTTTGGTTTTGATTATACCTCTAATGGTTTAGATCACAATGACTACTTACATCAGATAAGGAGGAGATTTTCATTACACTTTTAGAGTAATTTAACATCTCAACTTAAGTGACTAACATTTAAAATTTTTTGTAAGCCGTTGCCTTTCAGTATTATACAGAAAATACAACCTGGATAAAATGTCGTCATATATGAAAGATAAAGTGGGTGGATTATCCCCCAGTAAATCTTTCATTAATAATTAACTAAGTAGTCTCTGCATTGAATATGTTACCATGTCCACAACCCTTGCTGAAGAGGTGACCCAGATGACTATGCTGTGTAGGATTTAAGGTTTCTCCTATCTTGTCGACTGGCCAGGGGTGGGTACCTGACCTGAGGGCCAGACCCTTGGGTCCTTAATCTGGTCAGTGATTATGATGGAATCTGGGATGAAACATGTGTTGAGCCCATCATCCTTGTTTATAGAATTTGAATTTGGAAAGAAAAACAGGTAACTGGTGATTCTCTAGAATGCAGCTATGAGGTTGAGAAAGTCAGTAAAAGGAGATGGAGCTTGAGTCAAAAAGCATGGTGCAGGTCAGAGTTCTAGCTGGAAGTGATGTAGCTGAGAAAAGACCCAGAGCTGAGGAGACAAACAAGTCGTAAATTAACAACAGAGAACCAGGCTAAAGTTCTCCTGACTCCTGCTTATTGAGGTCCTTAAAGCTGTATTAAAATCAGAATTATTCCCAGTTCCATCTTTTGAAGTTTCCCTGGTAGCTCAGATAGTAGAGTCTGCCTGCAATGCAGAACGCCTGGGTTCGATCCCTGGGTCAGGAAGATTCCCTGGCAAAGGAAATGGCAACCCACTCCAGTATTCTTTCCTGGAGAATTCCATGGACAGAGGAGCCTGGTGGGCTACAGTCCATGGGTTCCCAAAGAGTCGGACACGACTGAGTGACTAACATATTCATTTATTCCATCTCTTGAGATCAGCGTAACTACAGTCCCTGTTCTTAGGCTGATAATCCAAATTCCTTTTCACTTCATAATTAATCTTTTGATCCGTTTGCAAATCTTCAATCTATGTTTCTGAATATATGATTTACCAAGCCTATGAAGATACACAGTGACTTTTTTTGGAAATATTTTATCTTAAACCTAACGCAGGGCCTAGAAGGTAGGAAGAGCTTAATCATGATTGATATCATTATTCTCTAGTTCACTCTGATCAAAGAAATTCATTTAAACTGGGTAACTTTCATGGTAATGGGGGTATGAATGACATCACTGTGGGAATTATTTAAAATCTCTTAGGTAATTAAAACTTGGCAGATTAGCTCAGTGAGTTACTGGACATGGTATACTAAGACAGCCAAGTTGTTGCTGTGATGTTTTCCAAACCACCTGCTCTTGTGCAGACAGAATTTCCTATTATGTGGGTTCTAATGAAAGGGGAAATGCCATTGTCCATTACAGAAGCTGAAGTGTGGGTGATAAGCCCTCTGGCTATGACCCCAGGCACCTGGGGAGTAGGCTAGTGACCTAGGTTGCCCATTTGACACTCAGGTCCTGGGATTCTTAATCTTGAGAGTGACCAAGACATAGGATCAGCTAGAGATGCGTGACAGCAGCGGTGCCATAGCTGCAGTGTTCTGACTGGCCTGTTTCTGGGCATGACTTTGGGGTGCTCTCAGACCTGGAGCCTTTTCTGATTCCTGTTTTCTGAGTCGAGGTCTCCAGCTTTGTTGATTCTAAGGATTGAGTTGAGTTGAGTGACCTAAGGATTTTTTGGTTTTGGTTTTTTTTTTTTTTAATTTCTTGCTTAGGACTCAGTAGAGGGTAACCTAAGATTTTAGTTGGCAGTTTCTAACCTGAATACTACCTTAGAAATCTTGTCATTTGGGTTAAAGTGTCAGCACAAAACTATCACTCATTCAAAAAAGTAGCTTTTTTTCTTTAAATTAATTTGTTTATTTGGGTCTTCCAGGTCTTAGCTCTGGCATGTGAGATCTGGTTCCCTGACCAGGGATGGAACCTGGGCCCCTTGCATTAGGAGTGCAGAGTGCCAGCCACTGGACCACCAGGGAAGTCTCAAAAGTTCATAGTTTTATACTTTAATGTGGATCAGTATTTTTATCTTTGCATCTTCCTATATATATATATACACCCAAAACTGCTTAAAAAATCAATTTATACTTTAAAGTGGATCAGTATTTTTATCTTTGCATCTACCTATATATATCTATATACCCAAAACTGCTTAAAAAATCAATTTATAGAAACAACAGTCAAGCTCAATATAGAAATAGGCGCTAAACTTTGGAGGATCCAGCAACTTTGTGTAGATATTCTGAGACAGTTTTGCTGTCATAATCCTCCACTTCTTTTGAGGCTTGATACCCAAAAATAACTTTATAAAACTATTACAAAATAGGATTGACATTTTCTCTAGTGCAAAAGGTACTTTTAAGAGTCTGTAAGAAATGTCAGGGGAAGGACTGGACATACTGTCCTCTCAAAGGCATACTTTCAGAGCTTGAAAAGACTAGATTCTAATTGGAGCTTTTGTATGCAAAAAAAAAAAAAAAAGTACTGCATATAACAATGAGAATTCTGAGAACTCTTATAGAAAAAAGCTACAAGTGATCTCACACTGAAACACATTACAGGAATTGCTGCTTGAAGTTTTTTTTTTTTTTTGCAAGTAAAGAAATTTTAATTTTTAGTAATTCAAACATGGATATTTCATATGCTAAATATTCAGCTTTCTCACTTCGGCATTTATTAACCACAACTCTTTATTACTTTGTGAATTTTACAAAGATGATAAATAATATCTGTTGTGATTCTCTCAAAATTCAAATCTCTCCAAGGTTCGATTACAAAAATTTGTCCTTGAAACAGTCACTTTTTGGTTTATTTTCAGGCCAGTTGTAAAAGTCTAAATGCATCCTCTAATTCTTCCAACTTTCCAAGCCAGATCTATCTATAAGGTCATGGCAGGATATTTCTCAATCAAGTTTGAGAGAATTTATTAAATTCCCATAATCTTCTTTCTCCCAGATCTCTTTCTGCAATAATTTTTTTAAAAAAACTTCATTAGGAAATTTAGAAAAAAAAAAAAAACTGATTAACAAACAGCAAATAAAAATCACTAATTCTACTACAGACGGACAACCACTGTAGTACTTTGGCGTGCACCTTCCCAGTTTTATCTAGTGTGTGTATGTACAATATATATATGTAAAAAAAGGACATGCAACATACTGTTTCATAATTTTTAAATTAAATTATATGTTTTTGGAATACCTTTGTGTTCCAATGCCATTAGGTATTCCCTACCAGTTTTTAATTGCTTTCTAATATTTTCCTGTGTATATATCTACCTCAGTTTATTTAATGAATTCTCTACTCAATTTTTTAAACATGTATTAAGTATTTGACACTTAAGATTTGGGTACTTTTAATGAAATAATGAAAATAAACACATTTCTTCAAAATGTTTTATAAAAGCATATGACAGAAATAAATAAATATCCTTTGCCACTGATTATAAAATTAGTTCTATGGAGGTCATGTGGGGCCAGTCATTTTTAGAAAGCTGAATTTTCCTGCAACTTAGTTTCTTTAACGGAGAAGGCAATGGCACCCCACTCCAGTACTCTTGCCTGGAAAATCCCATGGACAGAGGAACCTGGTAGGCTACAGTCCATGGGGTCGCTAAGAGTCAGACACGACTGAGCGACTTTACTTTCACTTTTCACTTTCCTGCATTGGAGAAGGAAATGGCAACCCACTCCAGTGTTCTTGCCTGGAGAATCCCAGAGATGGGGGAGCCTGGTGGGCTGCCGTCTATGGGGTTGCACAGAGTTGGACACGACTGAAGCGCAAACTCCCTTGCATAGTTAATAATTTGGGTTACCACTGTGTTTTGCTTCCTAACTACTTTAATAATTAAGGATTGTCATGATGAAAACAAGCTATTATTCTGGGTTTATAACATTTGCCCTTAGACTAAATTAGATCTCAATTTTTTTCTAGTTCTTTTGTCTGCCATTAATGAGTTTTGTTCTTCCTGTGTTGACAGATACCAACTTTCAATTCCTCATCTGCTTGAGCAGTATTTTTGCACATAATTTTTTTAAAACACATTCTTGTCTTGCTTGAGTCTCAAGAATACAGTAGATACTGTGGTTGTTACTTTATTTTTAATATTAAGAGTGCTGATTTACCTATGTACTTCCAGACATTTTAATATTCTTCTTTAGAAACTATAGGATGAGTTAAATTTTTAACATATTCCTTATAGAGTAAGTATCTTGCTTTTTCTATTATTGTTAATACCTTACTTTTGAAATTCTGCATTCTGGCATCATATTACAAAAAGAGCCAGATTCTTCATGGCTAACTGGAATAGGATGTAGTCAGTGAAAGAGCCAACTGGCAGGATGGAAAGACTACTTAGAAAACAAGTGAAACTGTGAAAGGACACAGTTGGATCAATCAAGTAATTACATGAACTCCAAAAAACTGATCTAAAATCATCATGGGACTTGATCAGAGGGGAAGAAATATGTTCAAGGATGAAAAGAATAGAACAGAACTACTCCAAGGTTAATTATTATTATTTTTTTTTACAGAACAATAATTTTATGGAGATTCTCATACTCAGCTTCTCTGATGAAACAGGCAGGCTGTTTTCTGCCAGTGCCTCAGCTTGCTCAAGTCCTTCTCACATATTAACGTTTTACCTTTCATGGTTTCCTTACAGGAATTCGGGTTTATCCAGGGTCTTCCAAAAGGTTTTCAGTTTTCTACTTGGTTGCATTTGTTCAGAAATCTTCTTCCTGTTCTCCACCTAAGCCTATTGATGTTCTACTTCTGCAAGTTTATCAAATCTAAAAAGCTAGTAATACGAAATGTACTCTTTTGAAAAATATATACTATTAAGAGAAAACACTACCAAGAAGACTATAACAGAATTTTATAGTCATCAATTGTAAGATGCATTGCAAGTTCAGAGATGTTAAATTGTGAAAAATAAATTGTGCACCTTAGAATGGACAAAATGTAGTATTTTACAGCTTTTTCTCCCACCCCTTGAAAAAAAATCTGGATGTGTTTGCTTCTTCCTTTAAACAGAACTCACCATATTTTGTCCTATACTGTAATTTTTTTAGACTTAAAAAAAAAATCTCACATTTTAAACCATAAGTCATTTTAGCCAGGTCATATCTGGCTAATGCTAATATTAAATTAAAAAGTGAAATCTCCACCTTATTAGATATCTTCAGGTTCTTCGAAAAGTAGATTGGAATAAATTCCATGAATGGTCAGCACTGGAAAAGGGGGAGATACACTTCACTGAGGGCAGCTACACATAGGACCTTAAACTTGAGAAATTAAATGTGAAAAAATCCAAGAATTGTAATGAAATTGTAGATGTAGAACTATCACTGGTATTCCAGGAAACTGACATAGGAGTTATGGTAGACAGCATTCTGAAGACAGCCCCAGTAGCTGCTTCAGCCAGAATTTGCTAGTTATCAAAAGCGAGGGTTCTGGAGCAATAAAATAAAACAATAGCAGGCTTTTTCACTATCAGCAGTCATTCTGGGAATGTACTCAGAATAATGCAAGCTGTTTTAGATACTGAATTTCATTAAAAACAACAAGGTATGTAGCTGTGGGATTCTAAAAATGCTTCTAAAATGACCAGAAGAATGGATATCTTTTTCCATTATAAGGAAAAGAATAAAATACATCCCTCTTAGTACGGATAAATCTGATCTAAGGCATGTAGGATCCTGTTGTTATTGTTTAGTTCCTAAGTTGTGTCCGACTCTGCGACCCCATGGACTGTAGCCTACCAGGCTCCTCTGTCCATGGGATTTTTCAGGCAAGAATATGGGAGTGGGTTGCCATTTCCTTCTCCAGGAGATCTTCCTGACCTGGGATCAAATCCAGGTCTCCTACATTGGCAGGCGGACTCTTTACCACTGAGCCACCTGGGAAGCCCCACGTACGATCTTAGATTATACAGTTAAAATAAAAGTACAAATGGATGAGATAAACACAGACTTATTCGTTGGGCTGCAGACTTGAAAGGGACCCTATGGTTGCTGTTCGAGTTCTGCTGCTTCCCTCTTGGCCACTTAGTTTCTAGTTAGAAAGCCTGTGCTTCTGGTCTGGAGGCCAAGGGAACAAGAAGATGCGAGAGCAGCACATGGTTTGCTGTCCTTTGATGCTTGTCAAGAAGCTCAAGCTAAAAAGTTTGCCATAGCAACTCTCTCATTTGGGAAGTAGGCTGCTAATTCTTCATTTGTCTCATGGGATTAAGTATGGCCTAGACCATTCAGGTATGACCTAAATCAAATCCCTTATGATTATACAGTGGAAGTGAGAAATAGATTTAAGGGCCTAGATCTGATAGATAGAGTGCCTGATGAACTATGGAATGAGGTTCGTGACATTGTACAGGAGACAGGGATCAAGACCATCCCCATGGAAAAGAAATGCAAAAAAGCAAAATGGCTGTCTGGGGAGGCTTTGCAAATAGCTGTGAAAAGAAGAGAAGCAAAAAGCAAAGGAGAAAAGGAAAGATATAAACATCTGAATGCAGAGTTCCAAAGAATAGCAAGAAGAGATAAGAAAGCCTTCTTCAGCGATCAATGCAAAGAAATAGAGGAAAACAACAGAATGGGAAAGACTAAGGATCTATTCAAGAAAATCAGAGATACCAAAGGAATATTTCATGCAAAGATGGGCTCGATAAAGGACAGAAATGGTATGGACCTAACGGAAGCAGAAGATATTAAGAAGAGGTGGCAAGAATACACAGAAGAACTGTACAAAAAAGAGCTTCAAGACCCAGATAATCATGACGGTGTGATCACTGACCTAGAGCCAGACATCCTGGAATGTGAAGTCAAGTGGGCCTTAGAAAGCATCACTACGAACAAAGCTAGTGGAGGTGATGGAATTCCAGTGGAGCTATTCCAAATCCTGGAAGATGATGCTGTGAAAGTGCTGCACTCAACATGCCAGCAAATTTGGAAAACTCAGCAGTGGCCACAAGATTGGAAAAGGTCAGTTTTCATCCCAATCCCAAAGAAAGGCAACGCCAAAGAGTGCTCAAACTACCGCACAACTGCACTCATCTCACACGCTAGTAAAGTAATGCTCAAAATTCTCCAAGCCAGGCTTCAGCAATATGTGAACCGTGAACTTCCTGATGTTCAAGCTGGATTTAGAAAAGGCAGAGGAACCAGAGATCAAATTGCCAACATCCACTGGATCATGGAAAAAGCAAGAGAGTTCCAGAAAAACATCTATTTCTGCTTTATTGACTATGCCAAAGCCTTTGACTGTGTAGATCACAATAAACTGTGGAAAATTCTGAGAGAGATGGGAATACCAGACCACCTGATCTGCCTCTTGAGAAATCTGTATGCAGGTCAGGAAGCAACAGTTAGAACTGGTCATGGAACAACAGACTGGTTCCAAATAGGAAAAGGAGTACGTCAAGGCTGTATATTGTCACCATGTTTATTTAACTTATATGCAGAGTACATCATGAGAAATGCTGGACTGGAGGAAACACAAGCTGGAATCAAGATTGCCGGGAGAAATATCAATAACCTCAGATATACAGATGATACCACCCTTATGGCAGAAAGTGAAGAGGAACTAAAAAGCCTCTTGATGAAAGTGAAAGTGGAGAGTGAAAAGGTTGGCTTAAAGCTCAGAAAACGAAGATCATGGCATCTGGTCCCATCACTACATGGGAAATAGATGGAGTAACAGTGGAAACAGTGTCAGACTTTCTTTTTCTGGGCTCCAAAATCACTGCAGATGGTGACTGCAGCCATGAAATTAAAAGATGCTTACTCCTTGGAAGGAAAGTTATGACCAACCTAGATAGCATATTCAAAAGCAGAGACATCACTTTGCCAACAAAGGTTCGCCTAGTCAAGGCTATGGTCTTTCCTGTGGTCATGTATGGATGTGAGAGCTGGACTGTGAAGAAGGCTGAGCGCCTAAGAATTGATGCTTTTGAACTGTGGTGTTGGAGAAGACTCTTGAGAGTCCCTTGGACTGCAAGGAGACCCAACCAGTCCATTCTGAAGAAGATCAGCCCTGGGATTTCTTTGGAAGGAATGATGCTAAAGCTGAAACTCCAGTATTTTGGCCACCTCATGCGAAGAGTTGACTCATTGGAGAAGACTCTGATGCTGGGAGGGATTGAGGGCAGGAGGAGAAGGGGACGACAGAGGATGAGATGGCTGGATGGCATCACTGACTTGATGAATGTGAGTCTGAATGACCTCCGAGAGCTGGTGATGGATAGGGAGGCCTGGCGTGCTGCAGTTCATGGGGTCGCAAAGAGTCGGACACGACTGAGTGACTGATCTGATCTGATCTGATTGTGACAGGTTTCAGAAACACATTAAGACACATGAATTGAGAACATTTATGCAGTAAGATGAGAACAACAGGAGTAAGATGAAGTGCCAGGGCATCTGATTTTAGATTTTAAACTTTTAGCTTGTAAAGATAAGACAGCAGTTTGCTTATATTTGCTGCTGATTTGCTTAAATTTGCCACTAGAGTATAAGTTCCATGAGGCTAGAGATTTTCATGTTTTGATCACTACAGTATTCCCATCACTTAAAAATAGCATCTGGGACTCTGTAGGTGGGTTAATAGGTATTTTCTGAATGGGTGTTCCATACATGATTTTACACTTGTAACTTTACTAAGGATCATCTTACTCTTAGTATTTTAAGGAATGTTACTTAATGTTTACCTTCTTTAGTGTTCTGATCTTAGAGATCTAGTTTTTAAAATATCTATAAAAATCAATTACTCAAGACCTTCTAATTCTATACACTTCCAAATTAACATTTTCTTTGATTTTGTTGATTCTAAAAAAATTGAAATACTACTCTTAAGTGGATCTTAACCCTTAGAATATGGGACAATAAATAAAATTCAAAATGCAAGTTTGTGACTGCAACCACAAACTTAAAAGATGCTTGCTTCTTTGAAAAAAAGTTATGACCAACCTAGACAGCATATTAAAAAGCAGAGACATTACTGACGAAGGTCCATCTAGTCAAAGCTATGATTTTTCCAATAGTCATGCACGGATGTGAGAGTTGGACTATAAAGAAAGCTGAACGCTGAAGAATTGATGCTTTTGAACTGTGGTGTTGGAGAAGACTCTTGAGAGTCCCTTGAACTCAAGGAGATCCAACCAGTCCATCCTAAAGGAAATCAGTCCTGAATATTCATCAGAAGGACTGATGCTGAAGCTGAAGCTCCAATACTTTGGTCATTTGATACAAAGAACGGACTCATTGGAAAAGCCCCTGATGCTGGGAAAGATTGAAGGCGGGAGCAGAATGGGATGACAGAGAATGAGATGGTTGGATGGCATCACCAACTTGACAGACATCAGTCTGAGCAAGCTCTGGGAGCTGGTGATAGACAGGGAGGCCTGGCATGCTGCAGTCCAAGGGCTGGCAAAGAGTTGGACATGACTGAGCGACTAAACCGAACTGAAAATGCCAGTGATGCCTTGCAGTGTGACATTCCTAAGGCCATGATGATGAGTATAAAGTTTTTAGCTTGAGATCCTGGTTACTCACCCTTTGCACTATTGAAGTTTTCAGCTTGTTAGTTTTTTTGGGGGGAAGTGGGTGCTGTCCAGTGCATTGTGGATTGTTTGGCAGCAACCCTGGCCTCTGCCATCTAGATGGCAGCAGCATTCCCCCTGTGCTGTCAACCAAAAGTGTCTGCTGCTGCTGCTGCTGCTAAGTCGCTTCAGTCGTGTCCGACTCTGTGCGACCCCATAGACGGCAGCCCACCAGGCTCCTCTGTCCCTGGGATTCTCCAGGCAAGAACACTGGAGTGGGTTGCCATTTCCTTCTCCAATGCATGAAAGTAAAAAGTGAAACTGAAGTCGCTCAGTCGTGTCCGACTCTCAGCGACCCCATGGACTGCAGCCTACCAGGCTCCTCCATCCATGGGATTTTCCAGGCAAGAGTACTGGAGTGGGGTATCTGCAGACACTGTCAAAAGTCTTGTGGGGGTGTCAAAAATTGCCATTGGTTGAGACCACTGTTTGAGACTTCAGAGATGTGATGACAAAAGCTTTACCCCAAAGAGAAAGTGATCAAAACACCTTAAGAATTAAGTACACATTTCCTTTCAATTGCTAAGAAGATACAGAAAATTTGAACCTAATTAGACTTATGAGCACAACACCTATAATGTGAGAGGGCAGATTAATATCAGGATTTTATAAACCATGTAACCGTACTCCAGTGAAGTCATAGAACTTCAGAAAGAAAGAATTTTTAGAGTCATCTAGTGTACGCTCGATGGCACCCCACTCCAGTACTCTCGCCTGGAAAATCCCATGGACGGGGGAGCCTGATGGGCTGCAGTCCACGGGGTTGTGAAGAGCTGGACGCAACTGAGCGACTTCCCTTTCACTTTTCACTTTCATGCATTGGAGAAGGAAATGGCAACCCATTCCAGTGTTCTTGCCTGGAGAATCCCAGGGATGGGGGAGCCTGGTGGGCTGCCGTCTATAGGGTCACACAGAGTCGGACATGACTGAAGTGACTTAGCAGCAGCTCAGCAGCAGGGTATGCTCATTCAGTGAAACTGGCATCCTGAGTAGATAAATAACTTGCCCTGGTCTTATAGTTAATAAGTGTCATCTTAAGGAATGGTACCACTGACACGTGTTTAACAGTTGTCTGGAAGAAACAAGCATGTAGCCTTTAAAGTTCCCAGTCTGATGTAGTGTAGTATATACAGGAAGGGACACATAGCTGGACTAGTGTCCCTAAACTGGTAGAAGAAGAAAGCATCACATGATGTCAAGAAAACTAAAGGGACTTGTAATCCTGGCTGAAAATACAAACAGGTTCAAAAACTGCTTTACCACTTTCAGTGATTAAGGTAGCACAGTGTTATAAAAACTAGGTTTGAGAGTCAGTCTATCAAAAAATACTGAATGCACCTATTTATGATGTTTGATAGTGAGAGACCTTTTTTTAAAATTTATTTTTAACTGAAGCATAATTGCTTCACAGTACTGTGTTGCTTTCTACCAAACATCAACATGAGAGACCTTCCCCCTCCCCCGAAACTCGTCTTTAAACTTGCACAGAAAAATCTGAAAGATACTGTGCTGTAACTCATGCAGACATGCCATTCACAGCAGCCTTGACCTATGTGTCAGTCAAGTGCTGTATGTGGGCACATACAGCAGGAATACAAACAGTCTCGACAGTTTATTTAAGTTTCCTAACCTAGATAGTATATTCAAAAGCATAGACATTACTTTGCCAACAACTTTGATGTATAGCTGATCAGCAATGTAAAGATAGTTTAAGGTGGACGGCAAAGGCTATCAGTTATATGTATACATATTCATTCTCCGCCAGAGAATCACTTTTATTTTATTTTTACCTGATGGAGTGATGTCCTGAAGTATAGTCCAGTTTTCCAAATTTTTGTGTTCTGTAGCCATGCTTCTCCATGACATCCATCCATGTTGTGTAATTTGGATCTAAGCCCTTAAAGTTATTCCAAGATTCTGTTAAGTGAGTGAAGAGCCCACTCCACATTGCTGGTAGAAAAAAAATGGATCAGTGTAAACAAAGCTTAAGAATTTATTTTAATGACTGAGACAATTATACCAAGAGAGAGAAGAGATTACTAGTTCAGAGCTCAGGCTCTGCAATAAGATATACCTGCATTAGGTGTGTTACCTAACATTTTTGATTGTTACCTCGTTTTATTAAGGGGAAAACTGAAATGAGTTCCCATTTCCACTTTACAGATGAATCTCTAAGGCTTACAGGTCAGGTTGTTTAAGGTAAATAGATGGAATTAAATATAAAGCCTATCTTACTTGAGTTTCTTTCAATCATAAAAATAATCACTTTGTATTTATTGGTCAACTTTCCACGTTGGTCAAATGAAGTACAGATCTCATTTCCCCAAAATTCCCAAGGATTTTCCTTGTTTCTTGTCTTGTTACCGGCTTGCCACAAAAAAGTTAAGTGTCCTTTTTAGTTATGTCTTCTCTTTTATTTTCTACAGCTATGATTGTTTAGTCAACAAATCTTTTCCCAAATATTAACAGGACTAAATGGAGAAATAGACACAAATACTAGGGGACTTCAATACCCCCACTTTCAACAGCAAATAGATCTTTCAGACAGAAAATCAAAAAGGAAACACTAGATTACCTGTTAGAACAGATGGACTTAACATTTTCAGAACATTCCATCCAAACACACAGAAAATACATTCAAGTGCAAATGAAATATTCTCCAGGAACATCATATGTTAGGTCACACAAGACTTAGTCATTAAATTTACTAAGACTTAAATTCTTAAGAATTCAAGAAATTTAAAAATCAATCAATCATCTTTTCTGACCACAATGACACGAAACTAGAATCAATTACAAGAAGAAAACTGGAAAACTCACATATATGTGGAGATTAAGCAACATGCTCCTAAACAACCAATGGGCCAAAGAAGAAAAGAGAAAAAACTATTTCGAGACGAATGAAAATGGAAACGCAGCACAGCAACACAAATGGCCTGCAGCAAAAAGCATTTCTAAGAGGGAAGGTCACAGCTCTAAAGACCTTTCTGTGGTACCAGTCGTAATGTCTCCTCTTTAATTTCTGAGTCCTTTCTTTTTTTTGGAAAGTATAGCTAAGGATTTGTCCATTTTATTTTAAAAAAAACTTAGTTTTATTAATCTTTTCTGTTGTGCTTTTAGTCTCTACTTCATTTATTTCCACTTTGATCTTTGTTTGTGTTATTTCTTCTACTAACTTTGGGCTTAGTTTGTACTTTTTAAAAAATCACTTGCTCTGCAGCTATGTTCCAGTCATTGACCTTGGTCCTCGGGACACAATGTTAGTAAGGCCCCAGAGTTGGGAGCATAGCTTTGGTAGTTACCCCATTGTTGCTGGTTTTGTGGGAGGCAGAATTATGGCTATATATTGTTAGAAGTGTTGTGTGATGCACATAAACCTAATCTGACTGATTCAGCTCATGAAAATGTTCTTATTCTCTCTAGAATATGGTGTATACCTTAAACTAACACAGTGTTTTATGTCAATTATATCTCAGTAAAGCAGGGAAAAAAAAGCCTTTTCCCTTTTCTATGTACACGTGTATTAGGGTTGAATCCTTTTCTCATCTAACAAAATGCTTTCTTTATGAGAAGTGGAATAGGGTATCACCTGGCATTGCATCCCAACACTGCTAGACCTCTTATAAGTTATATAACCTTCCAGTACTTTAGTTTTCATCTGTAAAATGTTTATAACAACAATTTCCACTTTGTGACACTGTGATAATTATATAACTTAAGACATGCAAGGCAGTTAGAATATGGCCAGGCACACAGTAAGAATGCAATACATGTGAGTTTTTATTATGATTATTCCCTTCTCTTTGTTCAAACTGTTCAAAATATACTTCTTCCAGTAAAAGGATCACCTAACATTTCTGAAATCTTTAGAGTTCCTTGAGCACTTTTAAAAATCCATCATCTCACTTGATGCTAGGAGCAACCCTGTGAGGGACACAGCACACACAGCATTCTGTGATTAGGAAATGGAGGGGCGCGCCTGACATAGTCCATTGAGGACCGGAACCCAGTCCTCACCTCACCCCAGTACATCTCTCATTCCACTTGCTGAATAAAGAACAAAAAGTGAACAAAAGTGTTTGTAATACACCTGGTCCTTCATCATGGAAACATCATTTATAATATACTTTAGCTTTCTTTTAATTATCAGTGATTATATAGTTGGTAGTGCTGAGAATGTAGTCACAAAATAAAAACATGTGGCTCAGATCACAGAGAATATGATGTCAGGAACTTAACAGATGAAAGAAAATCATTGGGTGCTATTTATGAGTTCCAGTGCAAACCATCATAAAGTGGAAGAGAAAGACAACTCTATCAGAGAACAGAAAAAAGAAAGAAAGTCACTCAGTCATGTCTGACTCTTTGCGACTCCATGGACTATAGCCTACCAGGCTCTTCGGTCCATGGGATTTTCCAGGCAAGAATACTGGAGTGGGTTGCCATTTCAGAGAACAGAACTTATAAAAATGTCAATTTCCTCTATTTTTCAGTTAGTCATGACTTAATATCACTGATATTTTCCTATTAAAACTGTCTATTTCTTAAATTACTATAATAAAAGTAAACAGATTTGAGATAGAAGTGAATTGAGACTGAAGGAAAAAATATCTAATCTGCAATAATACAGAAAATTCCAGGTATACCTGAGAAGTTTTACTACTTTGTAGCTCAGATGCTAAAGAATCTGCCTGCAATACAGGAGACCTGGCTTCGATCCCCAGGTTGGGAAGATCCCCTGGAAAAGGGAGTGGCAACTTACTCCAGTACTCTTGTCTGGAGAATCTCAAGGACAGACGAGCCTGGTGGGCTACAGTCCATGCAGTCGCAAAGAGTCAGACACGACTGAGTGACTAACACTCCTTCAGTTCAGTTCCTTCGTATACTTTAAAGTCCCCTCCCAACTACTTATCTCTTACTTAAAATTTTAAATGGAACTCCTCTAGGAAATATAAGCATTTCTGAATTTGCCTGGAGAGTTGAGATTCTTAGTCACCAGTCATAAGGAAATGAAACAATAATACTTGAACTAAACACCATTTTAGGTGATAAAATTTCTACTCTTAAAAAAGCCCAATAACCAAAATTGTTGTTGAGTCACTAACTCGCACCTGACTCTTGGCAACCCCATGGAGTTGCATGCTCCTCTGTCCATGTGATTTCCCAGGCAAGAATACTGGAGGGGCTGCCATTTCCTTCACCAGGAAATCTTCCCAAGCCAGGGATCAAACTCACGTTTTCTGCATTAGGAGGCTGATTCTTTACCACTGAGCCAAGAGGGAAACCCCCAATACCCATTATACATCCTAAAACACACTCACATATATTCAAAATTTTTTATTAGACGCCAAATAGGATTTACTATCCTATTTCAGAGTATAATCTTTTAAAGTGTGAAAACATTTTCAGGGTGGGGCTACTTCCAGTAAAATTAAGCATGTTCATACCTGCACGCGATGGACAGCAGATTGGAGAGTTTGTGTAGGCATTTAGAAAGGAGGTGCCATGTGCTTTCATGAAGTTGATAAAAGGAAGTTTCACTACCTGACTTCCTGGATAAAATGTTAGCCTTCCATCCTGGAATAAAGAAATTTTATTGTTTATGAAGCATTGATTACATTGCAAAATAAGAAAATAATTTCCTTTAATTTTAACCATAAAATTCACAAGTAGTTGGGACTTCCCTGGTGGTCCAGAGGCTAAGACTCCATACTGCCAATGCAGAGGCCCCAGGTTTGATGCCTGTGCTGGGAACTAGATCCCCCATGCCCCAACTAAGAGTTTGCCTGCTGCAGCTAAGACCCGGTACAGCCAAATAAATAAATATTAAAAAAAATTCACAAGCAGCAAAAAACTTCAATATGATCCTAAGAACCTTCAAATAATGAAAACAAGTAGAGAAAGTGTTATCATTTTCTGGCTCAAATTCATGTTGTGTGAGGCTTGGATCCATTTGAATACAGACAATAAATGAAAGAAATTAATGGAAAGTTGGATGGACTGACTGAACCAATGTTTGTTGAGTATTTGGTATGTGCCAGGCACTATGAAAGATCTGGAGATACAATGGTGAATAAAAAGAGAGTCCCTGGCCTCATGAAGCTTATAGTGTAGTGGGAGAGGCAAAAAACATCCATTCAGTTCAGTTACTCAGTTGGGTCCGACTCTTTGCGACCCCATGAACTGCAGTAGGCCAGGCTTCCCTGTCCATCACCAACTCCCGGAGTTTACCCAAACTCATGTCCATTGAGTCAGTGATGCCATCCGACCATCTCATCCTCTGTCGTCCCCTTTTCTTCCTGCCTTCAATCTTTTCCAGCATCAGGGAAACCAAGAATAAACCAGGAATAATTACAATACCATTACTGTGATATGGCCTTGAAAAAAATCTAAAGATACAGAATAACAAAGGAAACCTTCTTGATAAGAGTGAACAGGGAAGGCTTCTCTGGGAAGTGAGAGCTGAAGAATGAGGAGGGTCACCCATTCAAATAAAGTAGAGATGCCTGCAGGACTTCAGTGGCGATAACAACTAGGCAGATGGAGAGATGAGCTGGAAGACTGAAGAGGTGTTTAGGTTGGAGATACTTATTTTGGAATTGAATTGGGAGTTGAAGAACTCTACTTGGTAAAGAGCAAAAGAGAGAAAAAAGAATGTTCCAGTCCTGGAGTTACATCTATTGTATGTTTTCAATGTAGTTTTGTAAATAAAATACAGTTTAAAAGTGAGCTAATCCAAAATACAGGACATACATACATCTTTGAGATGTCTGAGATTTCCAAATGGAGATATAAATTAGGGTACAGATAGGAATCTGGAGCTCAGAGAAGTCTATCCTGGTGAAACAAGGCTTTAATATATTCATGGCATTGAAAACTGTGAGACAGTGAAATCTTTTAGGGAGAGAGAGAAAAGAGGAAAGAAAGTAGCCCTGAGGAGGTAAAAAGAGAAGGCAGAGTGGGAAACAGAGAAAGAATGACTAGTAAGGGAGGAAGATATCAGGAGACTGAGTCTCATGTAAGCTGAGAGAAGACAGTGTGTGGAGAGAGGGAACGGCTGTGTCGAAAGGGCATGTAAATAAGGTCAGAAGACGCACATTGGAATTTGGTGGCTGGTGACGCCGGCAGGAGCACTGCCAATGGGGTCGTAAGAATGGACACCTAAAGCAGAAAGGGAAGGGAGAATGGGAGGTGAGGTGGCAGGTGGAGAAACCACTTCTAAGTAGTTTTTTTGCAAAGGAAAACAAAACTAAACAAAAAAAAATGGGATGGATGTTAGCTAATAGAGGGTTAGATACAGGAAAAATGTGGGATTAAGGTCAGGATTATTTAAAAGATGGGGAAAGTTAGAGCATGCTTATGCTGCTGCTGCTGCTAAGTCGCTTCAGTCGGGTCCGACTCTGTGCGACCCCAGAAACGGCAGCCCACCAGGCTCCCCCGTCCCTGGGATTCTCCAGGCAAGAACACTGGAGTGGGTTGCCATTTCCTTTCCCAATGCATGAAAGTGAAAAGTGAAAGTGAAGCCGCTCAGTCGGGTCCGACTCCTAGCGACCCCGGGGAGTGCAGCCTACCAGGCTCCCCTGTCCAGGGGACTTTCCAGGCAAGAGTACTGCAGTGGGGTGCCATTGCCTTTATGTTGAAATAAATACCACTTCTAGCAGAAGTAATCACTGACTACTAAGCAAGTAACTCCTGATTTCCTGAATGATGAGCAAGGGAGCCCAAGACAGAAGTGCACACGCTACCCTTGTAAGAATTTCACTAAATCCATAAATTCAAACTCTCAGAAACTTATCTTGATAAAACCCAAATGCCTACAGGTCTTATTCCTTCAGTCTTTTGGATATGGGGGATGATAACCATTTGTGGCCACTGGTTGGATTCTAGACAACCCAGCCATCCAGGTTCATCCTTTTGGAGGGGTGGAGCAGGAGGTCTTGTAGCAGAAGCACTGGGATGCCATACAATTCAGACAGTGAAGCTTGGACTCCAAGTCCTGCAGGCTAGTTTCAGACGGGAGTAATGCCCACTGAATGGATACAGCAGTGTGTCTGTAATTCATGTTAGCAATTTCTTGACTCATTTCCATGGAAAGCAGGCTAGAAAGCAGGTATCTTTAAAGAGCAGAATAGCAAGGATGGCAAATGGGGGAGGGGATAACTACCTCACTTCCATAAGTTTCTAGCACAGAATATGTAAAAGGTGGTCCATGTAAAGATTACTGCCTACGATATAAAGGCACTCAATAAATATTCAGTGAATGAAATGAAACAAGTCTTTAATTCAGAGCTGTATAATTTACAAAAGACAAATTCAGTATGTTCAAAATTTAACACTGCATTTTTTGTAAAACTTAATAAACCTGGATTATGTGCATCAATGGAATGATTTATATTTGACTAGGTTCTGAGAAAATATTTAAATTAGGCTACATATATTGTCAATGTCAAAAGCATACTAATACTTTAAATGAAGGTCAAAACTATATTATTAGAGAAGATATTGAACATTTCTAGAAGTTTTGGCTTTTTAACTTCATGTAGACTTCACTTTCTCTTTCACTTTCATGCATTGGAGAAGGAAATGGCAACCCACTCCAGTGTTCTTGCCTGGAGAATCCCAGGGACGGGGAAGCCTGGTGAGCTTCTGTCTATGGGGTCGCACACAGAGTCGGACACGACTGAAGCGACTTAGCAGCAGCAGCAGCTTTTACACACTAGCAAATACTTTTACAAAGAGACTAAAGTGGTACCACTGCTCATGGTATCGATGGGAGGTGGTTCACATAGTAATTCAGTCTGAACTGAAATGGATCTTAACATGGTTAGCTGATGAAAACCACAGAGAAAGTAAGTGTTCCATAGTGTGGTACTGTAGTTCACAATGAATAGTCAGCCATAGGTCTAAGTACCGTTCTAGCACATTTTAGTTGGGAGAAAAAATCTTACAGAATGGTTTTCAGAATAACTTTCATTATCTTAAGGCCATTCCTACTGTTTAAACAGAGTACCCTAAAACTGGGCATTTAAAAAAGAAAAAGAGACCCACTAATTGGCTTTCTGAGCGCCAAAGAATTGATACTTTTGAACTGTGGTGTTGGAGGAGACTCTTGAGAGTCCCTTGGACTGCAAGGAGATGCAACTAGTCCATCCTAAAGGAAATCAGTCCTGAGTTTTCATTGGAAAGACTGATGCTGAAGCTGAAACTTCAGTATTTTGGCCACCTGATGAGAAGAACTGACCCTGATGCTTGGAAAGACTGAAGGCAGGAGGAGAAGGGGATGACAGAGGATGAGATGGCTGGATGGCATCACCGACTTGATGGACATGAGTTTGAGCAAGCTCCGGGAGTCGGTGATGGACTGGGAAGCCTGGTGTGCTGCAGTCCATGGGGTCACAAAGAGTCAGACACAAGTGAGTGACTGATGTGAACTGAACTGAATTGGCTTTCTGCATAAACGTGCCAGAAATGATACCAATTGCCTTTTGCCTTAGTTTTTTGAATTCTGCTATTATTCTTGACTCTCCTGAGAGACAGGCATTTCCCACCTTGGGATGGATAAGCTTTTTGGTAGATGTAATTCTGTGATCTGGATTGCTCCTTCTAGAGCCATGACTTGGTTCAGCTCAGTTCAGTTGCTCAGTCGTGTCTGACTCTTTGGGACCCCATGGACTGCAGATCATCAGGCTTCCCTGTCCATCACCGACTTCTGGAGTTTGCTCAAACTCATGTCCATCTAGTCAGTGATGCCATCCAACCATCTCATCCTCTGTCATCCCCTTCTCCCACCTTCAATCTTTCCCAGCATTAGGGTCTTTTCCAATAGGTCAGTTCTTTGCATCAGGTGGCCAAAGTATTGGAGCTTCAGCTTCAGTATCAGTCCTTCCAATGAATACTCATGACTTGGTATGCAACTCCTTATTCTGGGCCAGGGAAAACCAGTGATGTTTAGATTTCAAGACATCAATCTAATGAAAGAATATAATAGTAATCTTAACTGTCTGCTTTATTATCAAGCAAGACTGTTTAGAGCATTCTTTTCAGATCTGTTCATCAGACTGAATGAGAGCCTCACTAGACACTGCTACACAGTCCTGTGTATAGCACTCCTGAAACCTCATGAAAACTACAAACAGCACAGGTGCAGGGGTGAAGGAGGGAGGCAGAGAGGATGCTTATGCCCTTACACCTTTAAGACTCAGGCTGAGGTGTTTATTTTCTCTTTTAAAAAATGGGTTTATTAAGATATAATTCACACATCATCATCATGCAACTAACCCATTTATACAATTCAGTGGGGTTTTTTAAAAATATTTAGAGAATTTTGTAAGCATCATCACAATCAATTTTAGAACATTCTCATCACATCCAAAAGAAACCTAGTATTCCTTAACTGTCACCGGCTAATCCTCCTGTTCTCCTGAATCTAGGTAATTGTTGGTCTGTCTCTCATTTTTGTCTCTGTAGATTTGCTTTCTTTGGACAAATGGAATCATACAGTATGTCGTCCCTCCTGAGTAGCTTCTCTCACTTAGCGTAATGACTTTAAGTTCATCCACGTTGCAGCATGTATCAATACTGCATTTCTTTTTTTATTGTTGAAAAATATTACTAAATTTTAATTGCCCATTTATCACCTGATATGTATTTGAGTTGTTTTCACTTTTTGAAAGTATTAATATTTATGTAAAAGTTTTTGTGTGGACATATGTTTTTTATTTCTTTTGGATATATACCTTGAAGTGGAATTGCTGGATCAATGTGAAACTCATGTTTAACATTTTTGGAATTGCTAGATTGTTTTCAGGGGGAAGGCAATGGCACCCCACCCCAGTACTCTTGCCTGGAAAATCCCATGGACGGAGGAGCCTGGTAGGCTCCAGTCCATGGGGTCGCTAAGAGTCGGACACGACTGAGCGACTTCACTTTCACTTTTCACCTTCATGCATTGGAGAAGGAAATGGCAACCCACTCCAGTATTCTTGCCTGGAGAATCCCGGGGATGGAGGAGCCTGGTGGGCTGCCGTCTATGGGATCACACAGAGTCGGACACGACTGAAGCGACTTAGCAGCAGCAGCAGCAGCAGCAGATTGTTTTCAAAAGTGGCTACACCATTTTACATTCACACCAGCAGCATATGAAGGTTGCATTTCTCTCATATTCTCATGGCTCTAGAGTGTCTCTGATTATAGTCATCTTTGTGGGTGTGAACTGGTGTCTCATTGTGGTTTTGATTTGCATTTCTGTAACGATTAACACTTTGGCCACCTCATGCGAAGAGCTGACTCATTGGAGAAGACTCTGATGCTGGGACGGATTGAGGGCCAGAGGAGAAGGGGACGACAGAGGATGAGATGGCTGGATGGCATCACTGACTCGATAGATGTGAGTCTGAGTGAACTACGGGAGTTGGTGATGGACAGGGAGGCCTGGCGTGCTGCAATTCATGGGGTCGCAAAGAGTCAGACATGACTGAGCGACTGATCTGATCTGATCTGAATGATTAACAATATTGAGTATCTTTTCATATGTTTATTGACTATTTGCATATCTTCTTTGGAGAACTGTCTGTTCAGATCTTTTGCCCATTTTTAAATTGCCTAAGGGCTTGCCAGGAGAAGGCAATGGCACCCCACTCCAGTGTTCTTGCCTGGCGAATCCCAGGGACGGGGAAGCCTGGTGGGCTGCTGTCTATGGGGTCGCACAGAGTCGGACACGACTGAAGTGACTTAGCAGCAAGGGCTTGCCAGGTGGTGCTTGCGGTAAAGAACTGGCCTGCTAATGCGGGAGACATAAGAGACTCGGATTCCATTCCTGGATCAGGAAGATCCCCTGGAGCAGGAAGTGGCAACCCACTGCCTGGAGAATCCCATAGACCGAGAAGCCTGGCAGGCTACAGTCCATGGGGTTGCAAAGAGTCAGACATGACTGAAGTGACTAGCATGCATGTGAACTACCTAATCCAAAGTCACAGATTTGCACCCATGTTTTTTTCTAAGGGTTTAATAGTTTTAGCTTTTATGTTTAATTCATCAGTTCACTTTGAGCTACTTTTTAAAAATGGAGTGAGACATTTTGCATGTGGATAATCAGTATTCCCAGCACTATCTGTTGAAAACACTATTCTTTCCCCCATTAAATGGTCTTTGCATCTTTATTGAAAAATCAAATGAGAGTTTGAGAGTTTATTTCTCTACTTTCAATTCTATTCCATTGATTTATATGTCTATCTTTATACCGGTGACACACTATCTTGATTACTACAGTTTTGAAGTGAAAGTAAGTTTTGAAGTTAGACAGTTTAAGTCCTCCAATTTTGTTGTTCTTTTACAAGACTGCCTTGGGTATTCTGGGTCCCTTGAATTTCCATACGAATTTCAGGATGGTTTTTTTCTGTTTCTGCAAAAATGTCATAGTGATTTCTGAAGAGACTGCATAGAATTTGTAGATCAATTTGATGATTACGCTACGCTACGCTAGGCTAAGTCACTTTAGTCGTGTCTGACTCTGTGCGACCCCACAGATGGCAGCCCACCAGGCTTCCCCGTCCCTGGGATTCTCCAGGCAAGAACACTGGAGTGGGTTGCCATTTCATTCTCCAATGCATGAAAGTGAAAAGAGAAAGTGAAGTCGCTCAGTCATGACCGACTCCTAGCGACCCCATGGACTGCAGCCTACCAGGCTCCCTGTCCGTGGGATTTTCCAGGCAAGAGTACTGGAGTGGGGTGCCATTGCCTTGATTATTACTATATTAACAATATTAAATCAATTTCATAAACATAAGATGTTTATCTAGGTGTTCATTAATTTCTTTCAACAATGTTTTATAGTTTTTCAGAGTATAAGAATTGAACTTCTTTGGTTATATTTAATCCTAAGTATTTTATATTTTGGATACTATTTTAAATAGAATTATTTTCTTAATTTTATTTTTCATTTGTTCATCAATCAAGGGCATAAAAATACAATTGATTTTTATGTATTGATCTTACATCCTACAGCCGTGTAGATTAACTTATTAGTTCTAAAAGTTTTGCAGTAGATTCCCTAAGATTTTCTTTATACAAGCTTATGTTATCTGCAAATAGAGACATTTTCCCTTTCCAATCTAGATGACTTCTATTTCATTTTCTTGTCTAATTCCCTTCCTAGAAAACTGCCAGCTTAACTGCTGAATAAACACAGTAAGAACAGACAGCCTTGTCTTGTTCTTGGTCTTTGGGAGAAAACATTCAGTCTTTTATAGTTAACTATAACATTAACTGTGGATTTTCTGCAGGTGTTCTTAATCAGGTTGAAAAAATTCTATTTCTACTTGGTTGAGTGCTTTTATCATGTAGGGTTATTGAATTTTGTCAGATGCTCTTTCTGCATCTATTGAAATGATCACCTGTTTTTTGTCCTTTATTTAATTGTTAACATGGTCTATCACATTGACTAGTTTTCAGACATTAAACCCACCTTACATTTCAGGGATAAATCACATTTAGTCACAGTGTATAACCCTTTCTAATATATTTGAATTTGACTTGCTAGTATTTTCAGGACCTTTTCTTCTATATTCATTAGAGATATTAATCTGTATCAAAATTTACATACACATATACAGAAAAATCTATGTGCTTATACTATAGTAAAAACAAACAAACAAACCCCAAATATTTCATTCATCTTCGGAAGTTTCTAGGATGTTATGACACACCACGCAGATTCCCTTTAGAGTGAAAGATTGCCTCTGCTGACTGCAGTTTGTCTTGCTCCAAATGGTGCCCCATTCTGGGTACATTCCACAAATAATGGCCATCCAACATGAAAGGCCTGGTCTCCTCCCCCAAACTGCAAACAGCTCTGAAGCATCATACTAGTTTGAGAACTATGCACAAGATCAGCCGAGGCCTCCACTGGGACAGTGGCAACAGTCAGTTCTCTTTTTGCACCATCCTGCTTCCTTCCTTTCCCTTTAATCTCATAAGCACTGATAATAAACTCACTCTTGTTACTCTCCAAGATTGCCTGTTAGGATCCTAAGTTTAGACAATCATAAAGGTTAAGTAATATTCTCAATAAATTCTAGGGGTATATCCAGATTATGTAACTTTAATCATCTTGGGTTATTTTATGAGGAAGGCAATATAACGTAATGATTAAAAGTGCCCTTTGCTGCCAGACATACTTAACACCAACAATCTACCTGACCACACTGACACCCTGTCATAATAAACTAATATTATATTTAGCAACCAAACATTTGTCCAAGCAGTAGTTTTAATATCATGGATAATACTAAAAATATCAGGTAATGTTAATATTTGTATTCTTTTTAGTTGATGGTTTGGGAAAGTTAGAAAAAATGTTTAAGTTAGGGATTAAACAACAACAACAACACATACACGCATACAGTTTATCTGGAATATGGGAGAATGTGTCAAATTATGTCAACTAATGAATATAAATCAACACTAACAGGATTATCAGACAACTGGGTAATACAAGTAGGTTGATCGCTGGAAAGCTAACAGGCTTTTACATTGATGCAGAATGTTATTTTTCCCCACAAGTGAATCAAGCGGGGATATGGACTGAAAGTTTATTAGTAATTTAATGGGCCAGCAAAGAAAAAAAAAAATTGCTAAGATGCGAATCTGAGTGCGTCTTACTAAAGCATGTTTTTATGTGTGTTACATGCATATCTATGTGGTGCACGTAGGTCTGTACGGGGCGTCAAGGTAAAATGCATTTCTTGCTTTGCATCAGGACAAAACGTGTTTACAAGTCTCAGATTCTGCTCCCCGAAGCCTGCAAGCAGGGGAAGGGCTGGGCCAATCGCGGGCGCCCAGGCGGGGAGGGCGCCCCCTCCCCTGCCTTTCCATACTTACGAAGGAGTCGCTCACGACTAGCAACACGTTAGGAGGATCGGGCCAAGCCTGAACTGCTCCCCGCCTCTGCCCACCTGCCCCGGGAGCTGGTGCTGCCAGAGCCGAGGCTGCAACCACCGACACCCACAGCAGCAGCATCTCCACTTACTGGGCCTCCGGGCGCTGAACCCCCTCCCCCTCCCTCTAGGAAGTTCCTCGGGAGAAGAGGAGGGCGGGGATTGCTTTTACCCACAGAACTACAACTCCCATGAGGCTCGAGGCGAGCTCATGCGCACAGGAGGAGTGCCCCCGCTCTCAACTCTCGTTAAGACCTTTTAATCAAATACCTAGCCAACTAAACCTCCTCCAGCCACTTCCAGTCATGTGATCGATGCCGGGGGGTGAAATGCGCATGCGCTGTGCCTTGGGCTTGGGCGTTTTGTAGTAGAGGAGCATCTCCTTTCTCAGGTGGGTTTTTTTTTTTTTTTTTTTTTGGTTGCTGTCGCCTTTTGCAGAAGTTGAAGCCGGTCAGCCTGTGGAATTGTTACCTAGAGCGAGAAAGGATGAGGTGCCGGGGGCTGCCGGTTTGGCGCCGGGCGAGCCTGGCAGAGTGTCAGGCGAGCCCGGGAGACGGTGAGGTGGCAGCCTGTCTGTCACTGAAGCTGAACCGGGCGGTTCCTTGTGGGGCGTCTGTCTGTCTGGACCGCCTCACGCGGGGTGCGGGTCCCGTGAGGCGCCTCGAGCACCTTCTCCCGAAAAGTGTTTGTAGCCTGCCTTGTCCTGTTCCCCGCTTTTCCCGTGCAGTAATGCGCTCCGGAGGGGTGAGGGTTGCGGCCTACTAAGACAAGTTTCCGAAGAAGGCAATGGCACCCCACTCCAGTACTCTTGCCTGGAAAATCCCATGGACGGCGGAGCCTGGAAGGCTGCAGTCCATGGGGTCGCTAGGAGTCGGACACGACTTAGCGACTTCACTGTCAGTTTTCACTTTCATGCATTGGAGAAGCAAATGGCACCCCACCCCTCTTCCGCCCTTCACTGTCAGTTTTCACTTTCATGCATTGGAGAAGCAAATGGCAACCCACTCCAGTGTTCTTGCCTGGAGAATCCCAGGGACGGGGGAGCCTGGTGGGCTGCTGTCTATGGGGTCACACAGAGTCAGACACGACTGAAGCGACTTAGCAGCAGCAAGACAAGTTTCATCTTTTGGGGTGAGGATGAGCTTAGACGCCCTTTGCCTCCAGAGTGTGAAGGAGAGAAGAGCTGGACGGGCCCTCAGAGGAAGAAAGGCTGGGCTGCGTGGCTTGTTCTAATAACTGTCATAGGTTTAGAATACCATTGTTCCGCTGCAGTTGTTTTTAAAAGATCTCTGGTTCTCTTGACTTGAACTCCTTTGGAGAAATCTGGGTGTGTGTGTGGGGGGGGGGGGGGGGAAGCAGATTTCTGGTCCCAGGGCCAAGTTCCTGATGTGGTTATTATCGTTTCAGGTGTATAAATTGTGCATCACATTAGTCGCTTTAATTTTTTGATACGAAAAAGGAAGAGTTGTAGTATTTCTTTCTGTGAAATCAACTTTTCATACTAATATCAGACAGTGCTTTTTGCTGAAAATAATTACAGAAAGAGACAGACTTTACTTATTTAATACTCGCAGGGCGCTTCTTATGCTCTGAGCATTATACTATGCATTTGTAGAGTACCTGTTGTGTGCCAAGTACTTTTACGTGGAGTATTTTCTGTTATCCCCACTTTCACCGTTTTTTTTTTCAGATAGGAAAGCTGAGACTTGGACAAGTTGAATGACTTGCCAAGGTTACAGAGGGAATCAGTCTGAGTAGGACTTGAATTTGAGTAGTCTGTCCTGACTCATGGCGTTGCTGTCTCTAATTAACTGTGGGATGTCACGGCATTCCCATGAACTTACTATGTTAGTGAAGCAGTGCTGTTAGTCAGGCAGCATGCTAAGCATCTGTAGGAGCAGACAGATACAGAAACAATGGTCCTTGACTGTAAAGAACTTACACCTTAGGGAAAAACTGAAATAATAGTACAGCGTGAGAGGTAATACACATAGGCTCCCTCACAAACAGGATCTGTTTCAAATATTTCTTTTGAGTTAATTTGGAATTTAGAACACATTTTGTCAGAGAAGCAATGTTGACTGACATTTAGAGTCATTAAAAATGTATTTAACTTTATCTGTGGGATAGCATTGATTTTGTGAACTCTTCAGTCTCTGTGGCCTTGTTTTCTCAGGACGTGTATTCAGAGTTGCTGGGCAGGGTGAGTGAATCACATCTTTTTCTTCCTGGCTCTCCTTTTGGCAGTGTTAGTGGGAGCAGGTGCTATAGTAGTTTGGAGCAAGATGGATTATTTTAGGGCCCCGGATACATAGCTCTGGACGACTCTAAGAGGCTTCTCGTCTTCCTTCTCCTCCGACATTCTGTTTGTCTACAGTATCCCCCCCAAGTGGATTGTGCAGTCTGTGCCTTTTCATCTCCAGTGATGGGAAACACTTCTTTGAGGAGCCCAGTCCATATTTTTATTGGTGTAATTATTAAAAGCTCGTGTTTTGAGCTGAAGTCAGTCTCTGTATACCTTTGACGGTTCATTAGTTCAGTTATCTTCATTTTTACACGAGTAATCGCTCCTTTTCAGCTATCCTTCTCACCTTCCCCACCAGGTTTCCCCCTCCCAGGCCTTCCCAGTTCCTTGGGTAATTATCTTATAATTTCAGTTTGTTTTTGAACACTCTATTCTGGACATAAAGCATATTTGCTAACCAGTAACTTACCATGTTGGGAGAAGGCAATGGCACCCCACTCCAGTACTCTTGCCTGGAAAATCCCATGGACAGAGGAGCCTGGTGGGCTGCAGTCCATGGGGTCGCTAAGAGTTGCACACGACTGAGCAACTTCACTTTCCCTTTTCACTTTCATGCATTGGAGAAGGAAATGGCAACCCACTCCAGTGTTCTTGCCTGGAGAATCCCAGGGATGGGGGAGCCTGGTGGGCTGCCATCTATGGGGTTGCACAGAGTTGGACATGACTGAAGTGATTTAGTAGCAGCAGCAGCAGCAACAACTTACCATATCAGAAAAGGAACTTTGGAGTGTGTGTGCACACTCTGTGTGCATATCTCTGTGTGTATAGTGTGTTGCACTGAGGGAAGGGCTCTGTTATATGTATGTTTAAGTCATCAGTTAAAGATACTGTATTAAGGGCTAATTGCTTTAGTAAAATACTTAACTTTGCAGTTTAGAAAATTATTCACTTAAGTCTGGGTGTAGATTTTGGTTCTTGATAGTCTTTTAGTGTCCAGCATACCAGCAGCACTGTATTCTGTCCTAAGAAAAGCACATGCTGCTAAGTGTGCAGTTAGTGACTATGTGGAATAAATTCAGTATTGTCTTCACCTGCTTTGATTCTGTGACTATTTACTGAATATCCGAAGTGTACCAGACACTGAAAAATAAAAGGGAGAATAGGAAAGTCTTTGTTCCTAAGGACCTTACACTCTAGTTCTGGGAAATACACACAAACATATAAATTTAATAACTGTGTAAAAAATATCAAAAAGTACAGTTAGCTGCCAAACAAAGCCCCAAACCAGAAAATCCCAAATGGTACTTTGGAGAATGCTGGTGTGTTTCACAGTGTTAATTGCTGTTCATTGATATAAATGTTCCATGGTAATATAAGTTTCGGAGTTGCTAGGTTAAACAGTATTTGGGTCTTTACTGTGGAACTTCTCAGAGCCTTTAAAATGCACTATGACTTTAAAAAAGTGATACATAGTGTGCAGTATTCACAAAATTGCTGGATATGGTAACACCTTTAAGCATGTTAATGTTCCAAATATATTTGTGGAAATGTTAGTTTAGACAGTAAGTGCTATAAGTTCAGACCTGTGTGAGATTTGTCTGAGAAGACTTTATGCTTGACACTTGAATTTGGCCTTGAATTACACGTAGCATTTGAGTAAACAGAGGCAAATGTGAACAGGCTGAATGGGAGAAGTAAAGACAGAGATGTGAAAAGTGTTGCGGAATGGTGGAAAAAGTAAATATGAGGTAATACAGAAAAGGGGGTTCTTCCTTTCTCACTTTAGCTAATTGAAAATTACTGCATTTTGAATGTAGGGAAACTAAAAACAAACTGTAGTTGAGTAGAGTTTGGAAGCTGTAAGGTCATAATACTTGATAGATGTTGGATACATAAGGAACTCCAAAAATATGTTAACTTTATATAGGGATTTTTTTGACCTGAGAGACAGAATACATTTGTTTAGAACATGCATGCACGCCCATGTCTGACTCTTTTGAGACCCCAAGGACTGCAGCCCGCCAGGCTCCTCTGTCTATGGAATTTTCCAGGCAAGATACTGGAGTGGGTTGCCATTTTCTGCTCTAGAACATAAAGCATTTCTCAAGTTGTAGTCTTTAGTATTTGTGTAGTAACTAATTTAAAGAGGATACTTGTGTTTGGTGATAGCCATTTTTTGAGGAACATAGATAAGAAGATAACGTCTTGAGGGATCAAGGAAGATAGGATTGGAGGTTTTAAATGTGTATAAAAAGTGTATAATAACCACTGTGAGTTAGGAATGAGAGAAAAGTGGTGAAGTTGATTGAGAGGGTGGTAGGAGCTAAGGCCTGCAGAACTAGCAGATACTGTGTTCGGCTACTCCATCTACGTACATATCAGGTAAGTGATGTCCTCACTTTACCAATGAGGAAATAGACTGGGAGGTGAGGTAAGGTGCCCAGGATCTGTGGAGGCTTGAATCCAGATCCATCTTTGTTGACTTGGTGGGTGCATGTAGGGGCTGCACAAAATCTTGGATATTTTCTGAGAACAGAGTTGGAATGACTGAGTTATCAGTAAAATGAAGTTGAGTGAGGAAGATAATCATTTGTAGCTGAATAGGGGCTTAAGGGGAGAAGGCAATGGCACCCCACTCCAGTACTCTTGCCTGGAAAATCCCATGGACGGAGGAGCCTGGTAGGCTGCAGTCCATGGGGTCACTAAGAGTCACACACAACTGAGTGACTTCACTTTCACTTTCCTGCATTGGAGAAGGAAATGGCAACCCACTCCAGTGTTCTTGCCTGGAGAATCCCAGGGATGGGGGAGCCTGGTGGGCTGCTGTCTATGGGGTCTCACGGAGTCGGATACAACTGAAATGACGTAGCAGCAGCAGCAGCAGCAGGGGCTTAAGGAAGTTAGTGACATGGAGAGTCAGGTTTTAACATTTATTTTATCTCCCCACTTCTTGTTTAACTTTTATTTTACTTTCCTAGACATTGTGAGGCTCACAATACTTTCTTTTCTTACCAGTAAGACCCTCTTCTGTGGAACTAACCCTTCTATTTAAATAGGTTTATCACTACTGCATGGTTTGGCAAACTTACTGTTTCTTATTCATCTCCACCTGCTTCACCTAAGTTTTGTTCATTTCCTAGTTCTAAAGAAGCATTTTTTCTTTTTTTCCTTTATCCCGTTTTTCAAAACCACCTTTGTTCTCTCCAGGAAGCATTCTAGGTTAATTTTGTTTGACAGAATCCATTCCAGAGATAGGATCAAAAGATACTTAGAATTTGTAGTCATGTAGAATTTGTTTTGTTAGTATTTCAGATGGCTAGTTAGATGGATTATTAATATCTAAAAAAAGTTTGGTTTAATTAAATTTACAAACTAGTTGCCTGATGTGGGCAGCTTTTTTTCATATTTAGAATTCTTTATGTGGCTTAGAACAAGATTCACTTCAGTGTAATTAGGTTGCAAATTGGGAGTAAGTAAGTGCCCTTAATGGAGAAGGAAATGGCAACCCACTCCGGTGTCCTTGCTTGGAGAATCTCATGGACAGAGGAGCCTGTCCGGCTGTAGTCCATGGGGTTGCAAAGAGTCAGGCACGACTGAGCGACTTATCCACACACAAGTGCCCTTAATTTTTCTAGATTTAAAACAAAGTGTAGAAGTAGATAATATTCTCTTCTGGCTCAGTTTTTTACATTGAAGTCAGTGTATTTTGAGTTTCTGTAATTTTTTCCAAATGTGATTGCTTATGGAAGTTTCTTTTATCACCTTGAGGCCATGGGGATGCAGTTTAGACCAATTCAGAAATTTGGAGATTATAATTAGTATCTTTTTGAAGATATTAAGAAGAAATTGGAAATTTTTACATAATTATTTCTTATGTTTTAAATTATAAATTATGAAAACTTAACCTGAATCTGATGTGTTAAAAAATTCAACATGTTTTGGGTGATGTATATTACCTTTTTTATGTGCCTAACCGTCTTGTGTTTTACTTAATCTAGATGGATAAACATTTAAGGAACAATCTGAAGCTCAGTTAACAAAGAAGATAGTTTGTGATAATAGGTAAAAGGTAAGTGTCTAGAGTGCTGAGTCATAGGTAGTTAGACTCTGCGTTTACTCAATGACAGATATTACCGATTCTTTTGAGAAGGAAGGTTAAATGGTGTGGGTTATTATCCCAGATTATAATTCATCACAGAGCACTTTTAGACTTTTGTAATTAGATTTAAAGGTGTCATTTTTTTGCTTTTCTGTAATTAAGTAACGTTGTTATTGTTACTATTTTTTCTTCTTCTTATTTTTGCTTTTGTGTCTGGCACTGCTGAATGTGGCTTCAATTTCCATAGCTTTAGCTGGGGTGTGTAGGACATATCAGTTCATCTACCTGTCATCTAAATGTTAGTTTTGAGGTATATCATTGTCTTTTGGTATGGTTGTCACTTTGTAACTTTTTATTAGGTGCAGTTGTTGCTTTTTATGCTTGATATGTTGAATCAAAACCCTTTTAGTGGTCAGATCAGATCAGATCAGTCGCTCAGTCGTGTCCGACTCTTTGTGACCCCATGAACCGCAGCACGCCAGGCCTCCCTATCCATCACCAGCTCCCGGAGGTCACTCAGACTCACATTCATCGAGTCAGTGATGCCATCCAGCCATCTCATCCTCTGTCATCCCCTTCTCCTCCTGCCCTCAATCCCTCCCAGCATGAGAGTCTTCTCCAATGAGTCAACTCTTCGCATGAGGTGGCCAAAATACTGGAGTTTCAGCTTTAGCATCATTCCTTCCAAAGAAATTCCAGAATTGATCTCCTTCAGAATGGACTGGTTGGATCTTCTTGCAGTCCAAGGGACTCTCAAGAGTCTTCTCCAACACCACAGTTCAAAAGCATCAATTCTTCGGCGTTCAGCCTTCCTCACAGTCCAGCTCTCACATCCATACATGACCACAGGAAAGACCATAGCCTTGACTAGGCGAACCTTTGTTGGTAAAGTAATGTCTCTGCTTTTGAATATGCTATCTAGATTGGTCATAACTTTCCTTCCAAGGAGTAAGCGTCTTTTAATTTCATGGCTGCAGTCACCATCTGCAGTGATTTTGGAGCCCAGAAAAACAAAGTCTGACACTGTTTCCACTGTTTCCCCATCTATTTCCCATGCAGTGATGGGACCAGATGCCATGATCTTCGTTTTCTGAATGTTGAGCTTTAAGCCAACCCTTTCACTCTCCACTTTCACTTTCATCAAGAGGCTTTTTAGCCCCTCTTCACTTTCTGCCATAAGAGTGGTGTCATCTGCATATCTGAGGTTATTGATATTTCTCCCGGCAATCTTGATTCCAACTTGTGTTTCTTCCAGTCCAGCATTTCTCATGATGTACTCTGCATATAAGTTAAATAAACATGGTGACAATATGCAGCCTTGACGTACTCCTTTTCCTATTTGGAACCAGTCTGTTGTTCCATGACCAGTTCTAACTGTTGCTTCCTGACCTGCATACAGATTTCTCAAGAGGCAGATCAGGTGGTCTGGTATTCCCATCTCTTTAAGAATTTTCCATAGTTTATTGTGATCCACACAGTCAAAGGCTTTGGCATAGTCAATAAAGCAGAAATAGATGTTTTTCTGGAACTCTCTTGCTTTTTCCATGATCCAGTGGATGTTGGCAATTTGATCTCTGGTTCCTCTGCCTTTTCTAAAACCAGCTTGAACATCAGGAAGTTCACGGTTCACATATTGCTGAAGCCTGGCTTGGAGAATTTTGAGCATTACTTTACTAGCGTGTGAGATGAGTGCAATTGTTAGGTAGTTTGAGCACTCCTTGGCATTGCCTTTCTTTGGGATTGGGATGAAAACTGACCACTTTTAGTGGTAGTAAAAGAAAAAAAAAATACCCTTCATTGAGTGAGAATGTGCTAAATATACACTTTTCTTGAGATTGCGGATAAAAAATGGGAGGAGAGGTATAAGGATAAAGTTTGTGGGGCTCTGGAAGAATATTAAAGACACTTGTAAAAGGGCTGGGGTTTCTTTGAAGTTTTGGAAATACTTGGAATAGAGGGAACTATCCCAAACAGAGGAATATGAGGTTATGTGGAATCCTTGTGAGTAGTAGGTTTTTACTCTGCGAAATGGGTAGATGATTAGTGCTCTATAAAGCTCTGTGAAGAAAATGAGTGAATTAGTCTCTTTGTTCTCCATCAGATCAGATCAGTCGCTCAGTCGTGTCCGACTCTTTGTGACCCCATGAACCGCAGCACGCCAGGCCTCCCTATCCATCACCAGCTCTTGGAGGTCACTCAGACTCACATTCATCGAGTCAGTGATGCCATCCAGCCATCTCATCCTCTGTCGTCCCCTTCTCCTCCTGCCCCCAATCCCTCCCAGCATCAGAGTCTTCTCCAATGAGTCAACTCTTCGCATGAGATGGCCAAAATACTGGAGTTTCAGCTTTAGCATCATTCCTTCCAAAGAAATCCCAGGGCTGATCTCCTTCAGAATGGACCGGTTGGATCTCGTTGCAGTCCAAGGGACTCTCAAGAGTCTTCTCCAACACCACAGTTCAAAAGCATCAGTTCTTCGGCGCTCAGCCTTCTTCACAGTCCAGCTTCCTAAAAAAGAGGAAGACATTTTCAGGGCTAGAAAGAGGGCTAGAAAGGCAGATTATTTTGTCTTTCAGAAAAATATAATCCCCTGAAATGAATATTTATTTATATATATGCATTATATTTTAGTAAAGAGAGAAGGTGTTAGTGCTAGCTTGTTATGCTAAATGCCAAATCAAATGAACAAGGGATAGGAGGAGAACAGAGGATTCCACTGCAGCAAGTTTGTTGTTCAGTTGCTCAGTTGTGTCCAACACTTTGTGACCCCATGGACTGCAGCATACCAGCCTTCCCGGTCTTTCACTGTCTCCCAGAGTTTGTGCAGACTCACGTCCTTTAAGTCGATGATGCCATCCAACCATCTCATCCTCTGTCATCTCCTTCTCCTCCTGCCTTCAGTCTTTCCCAGCATCAGAGTCTTTCAGTGAGTCAGCTCTTTGCATCAGGTGGCCAAAGTATTGGAGCTTCAACTTCAGCATCAGTCCTTCCAGTGAATATTCAGGATTGATTTCCTTTAGGATTGACGAGTTTGATCTCCTTGCTGTCCAAGAATCTTCTCCAACACCACAGTTTGAGAGCATCAGTTCTTTGGTGCTCAGCCTTCTTTATGGTCCAGGTCTCACATCCATACATGACTGCTGGAAAAACCATAGCTTTGACTATATGGACCTTTGTCGGCAAAGTGATGTCTGTGCTTTTGAGAACAGTGTCTAGATTCATCATAGCTTTTCTTCCAAGGACCAGGAGTCTTTTAATTTCATGGCTGCCTGCAGTTACTGTCCGTAGTGATTTTGGAGCTCAAGAAAATAAAACCTGTCACTGTCTCCATTGTTGCCCCATCATTTGTCATGAAGTGATGGGACCAGATGCCATGATGTTCATTTTCTGAATGTTGAATTTTAAGCCAGCTTTTTCACTCTCCTCTTTTACCTTCATCAATAGGCTCTTTAGTTCCTCTTCACTTTCTGCCATAAGGGTGGTGTTATCTGCATATCTGAGGTTATTGATATTTCTCCTGGCAATCTTGATTCCAGCTTGAGATTCATCCAGCCTGGCATTTCGCATGATGTACTTTGCATGTAAGTTCAATAAGCAGGTTGACAATATATAGCCTTGATGTACTCCTTTCCCAGTTTGGAACCAGTTCATTGTTGCATGTCCAGTTGTAACTGATGCTTCTTGACCTGCCTACAGGTTTCTCAGGAGGCAGGTAAGGTGGTCTGGTATTCTCATCTCTTCAGGAATTTTCTATTGTTTGTTGTGATCCACACAGTCAAAGGATTTAGCGTAGTCAGTGAAGCTGAAGTAGGTGTTTTTCTGGAATTTCCTTGTTTTTTTTTCTGTGATCCAACAGATTTTGGCAACTTGATCTCTGTTTCCTCTACCTTTCTAAATCTAGCTTGAACATCTGAAAGTTCATGGCCCGTGTACTGTTGAAGCCTGGCTTGGAGAATTTTGAGCATTCCTTTGCTAGCGTGTGAAATGAGTACAATTGTGCAGTAGTTTGAACATTTTTTGGCATTGCCCTTCTTTGGGATTGGAATGAAAACTGACCTTTTCCAGTCCTGTGGCCACTGCTGAATTTTCCAAATTTGTTGGCATATTGAGTGAAGCACTTTCACAGCATCATCTTTTAGGATTTGAAATAGCTCAACTAAAATTCCATTACCTCCACTAGCTTTGTTCATGGTAATGCTTCTTACTAAGCTCCACTTGACTTCATACTCTAGGATGTCTGGCTGTAGGTGAGTTATCACACTATCATGGTTATCCGGGTCATTAAGACCTTTTTTGTATAGCAGGAGTAGATGTAATTACCTGTGAAGACATGTCAGGCTATAGAAGGGTATTGAACATTCGAATTGGCTCCCAAGAGAAGAATAGAATTGGTCTCATATGGTCTTTAAAATAACCCACTACGAGGCATTTGACAGCTCCATGTTGGCTGCTCCATTTAAGTCCAGATTTGTCTGTCTCATTTTCAGAGTCTTATGTAAACTGGTGCTCTACCTACCCAGCCTCATTTTCTTCTGTTCTTCAGCAAGTCCTTCCTTTTCCATTCAGCCTGGCTTCCTTATTGTTTCCTACACATTCCATACTCATTCTTCTCCCTCCAACTTTGCTAATGCAATGCCTCTGGCTGGAGTAATTGTCCTTCTTCCCTCCATTCTCAGATCCTTTCTCCACCTCGTAGCTGTTGATGACTTCACATCACACTTGTGTCTTCTACACTTGTATTGCACTTGCACTCATTAGCCTTAGTTTAGAATTTGATTCTTCAGTGACTCATATGCCTGAGGTCTTTCTCTGGATTGAGATTATGTTCTTCAGAGCAGAGGCCTCCTTTCTGTGTCTTCTGTCAAAGGCAGCATATAGCTTGGGAGCTGCGTGCTGGGTTAGTGCTGCTTGGTTCTGCTTTGTTCACAAGTGCTTTTGCTTGAATGTTGGGTGATAGAAAAGATGGTGATCTTTGTCCTGGAAAAGTTGCATTCTTCTGTTTGCTTTTGCTCGGTCTTATCTTGAAACTGTTTTTGTTCTTTTTTTAACTTGGGTATCTCTTGATTTTTTTTCTTCTTCTTGGATGTCTCTTTTTGTCCCTTTCTGTTGGTCCAGATTAGTTGTCATCATCACTGTCATTCTCTTCTTTCAGTCTGCAGGTTTATCCACCAAAGATAACTTAGGTGTGAGAAATATAATGTTACATCAGCATACAGACTCGGTTGCCTCAAGCAAGATTTGCACATTGTATAAAAATCCTTCTGATGTTTTACATCTGTAAATTTATGCCCATATCATTTCAGGTAACAGAGCAGTGTCCAAAATAAGTTGATTTAATTGACTATTGTAACTAGGCAAAAAATCCCTTTTCTGTCTATTTAGGAAATCTCATTTTGGCTATAGATAAATTGATATTTTAATATTTTAATTTTTGTGTTATTTGAATCTAAAATTCTTTAAGTCAAAAAAGGATTTTTTTTTTTTTTTAAATTCTCTGGCTTCTTAAATTTCTTTCATCTTACGCTTGTGCCTCAGCCTTTTTGGATGTGAAGAACTGTCAGCTACCATGTCAGTGAGCCATCTTCTTTGTTCATTTTGCTACCTTAAGCATCAGTGATCTATAATTACCTAATATGTACATAGCTTTGTTTTACATTTTTGAGATTAGAGTTCAATGGAGTTGGCAAAAAAAATGCAAATGTTTCTTTTTTCAAGATCTAGTTGTGATTTAATTTGACTGGTTTACTGGTAAATGGAATTAGTTGTGACATCTTAAAATATGTTAGTTTATTTAAGATTACACTAATATATCTTCAGTGAATATTTTGTCTACAAATTGAAATATCTATGGCTGAAAAGAAATGCAAAAAAGCAAAATGGCTGTTTGGGGAGGCCTTACAAATAGCTGTGAAAAGAAGAGAAGCGAAAAGCAAAGGAGAAAAGGAAAGATATAAGCATCTGAATGCAGAGTTCCAAAGAATAGCAGGAAGAGATAAGAAAGCCTTCTTCAGCGATCAATGCAAAGAAATAGAGGAAAACAGAATGGGAAAGACTAGGGATCTCGTCAAGAAAATCAGAGATACCAAGGGAACATTTCATGCAAAGATGGGCTTGATAAAGGACAGAAATGGTATGGACCTAACAGAAGCAGAAGATATTAAGAAGAGGTGGCAAGAATACACAGAAGAACTGTACAAAAAAAGATCTTCACGAACCAGATAATCATGATGGTGTGATCACTGACCTAGAGCCAGACATCCTGGAATGTGAAGTCAAGTGGGCCTTAGAAAGCATCACTACGAACAAAGCTAGTGGAGGTGATGGAACCAGTTGAGCTATTCCAAATACTGAAAGATGATGCTGTGCAAGTGCTACACTCAATATGCCAGCAAATTTGGAAAACTCAGCAGTGGCCACAGGACTGGAAAAGGTCAGTTTTCATCCCAATCCCAAAGAAAGGCAATGCCAAAGAATGCTCAAACTACCGCACAGTAACACTCATCTCACATGCTAGTAAAGCTCAAAATTCTCCAAGCCAGGCTTCAGCAATATATGAACCATGAACTTCCTGATGTTCAAGCTGGTTTTAGCAAAGGCAGAGGAACCAGAGATCAAATTGCCAACATCCGCTGGATCATGGAAAAAGCAAGAGAGTTCCAGAAAAGCATCTATTTCTGCTTTATTGACTATGCCAAAGCCTTTCACTATGTAGATCACAATAAACTGTGGAAAATTCTGAAAGAGATGGGAATACCAGACCACCTGACCTGCCTCTTGAGAAATCTGTATGCAGGTCAGGAAGCAACAGTTAGAACTGGACATGGAACAACAGACTAGTTCCAAATAGGAAAAGGAGTATGTCAAGGCTGTATATTGTCACCCTGTTTATTTAACTTATATGCGGAGTACATCATGAGAAACGTTGGACTGGAAGAAACACAAGCTGGAATCAAGATTGCTGGGAGAAATATCAATAACCTCAGATATGCAGATGACACCACCCTTATGGCAGAAAGTCAAGAGGAACTAAAAAGCCTCTTGATGAATGTGAAAGTGGAGAGTGAAAAGGTTGGCTTAAAGCTCAACATTCAGAAAACGAAGATCATGGCATCTGGTCCCATCACTTCACGGGAAATAGATGGGGAAACAGTGTCAGACTTTGTTTTTCTGGGCTCCAAAATCACTGCAGATGGTGACTGCAGCCATGAAATTGAAAGACGCTTACTCCTTGGAAGGAAAGTTATGACCAACCTAGATCAGATCAGATCAGTCGCTCAGTCGTGTCCGACTCTTTGCGACCCCATGAACTGCAGCACGCCAGGCCTCCCTATCCATCACCAGCTCTCGGAGGTCACTCAGACTCACATTCATCGAGTCAGTGATGCCATGCAGCCATCTCATCCTCTGTCGTCCCCTTCTCCTCCTGCCCCCAATCCCTCCCAGCATCAGAGTCTTCTCCAATGAGTCAACTCTTCGCATGAGGTGGCCAAAATACTGGAGTTTCAGCTAGACCAACCTAGATAGCATATTCAAAAGCAGAGACATTACTTTGCCAACAAAGGTTCGTCTCGTCAAGGCTATGGTTTTTCCTTTGGTCATGTATGGATGTGAGAGCTGGACTGTGAAGAAGGCTGAGCACCGAAGAATTGATGCTTTTGAACTGTGGTGTTGAAGAAGACTCTTGAGAGTCCTTTGGACTGCAGGGAGATCCACGTCCATTCTAAAGTCCTGATCAGGGAGTCCAACTAGTCCATTCTGAAGGAGATCAGCCCTGGGATTTCTTTGGAAGGAATGATGCTAAAGCTGAAACTCCAGTACTTTGGCCACCTCATGTGAGGAGTTGACTCATTGGAGAAGACTCTGATGCTGGGAGGGATTGGGGGCAGGAAGAGAAGGGGACGACAGAGGATGAGATGGCTGGATGGCATCATTAACTCGATGGATGTGAGTCTGAGTGACCTCCGGGAGTTGGTGATGGACAGGGAGGCCTGGCGTGCTGCAATTCACGGGGTCACAAAGAGTCGGATACGACTGAGCGGCTGATCTGATCTGATCTGATGGCTGAAATTAGTATACAGTCTTCTTGAATATTCCTTGCCTTTATTTAAGTATAAACAGTACATTTACTTCTCTTCAAAGAGTATTATATTACAAGGAACACTAGACTACTGTCATCCTAAAGAAATCCTTACTGTGAGAAAAGTTAAAATCCTGATTTATATTTTATAGAAACTAACATCAAAACAGAATGCTTTCTTAAACTTACATCACAGTTAATGAAATTTATTTGTGTTAATGTTTTTACTCTTTGACTTGGATTTATTTTAGTACTTGCTTTGTGTAGAATTCTATTGAGATTGGTGTGTGCTTTGGGTCCTGGCCCATAAGATCATCTGTGTTTTAGCCTACTATACGGAGAATGCATATAATTCGAATACAATGCAATTTCAGCAAATATTTGTTAATATATACAATTTGTCAGATACTAGGTATTGAGGATACAGCAGTTAAGCAACAGCAACAACCCAGCAACAACAGATTAAAAATCCCTGCCTACATGGAGCTTATTTTCTGGTGGGGTTGGGAAACAGATAATAAATAAGTATATAATATATTAGATTGTGTTAAGTGCTTTGAAGAGAAATAAATGCACTGTTAAAGAGATAGTTAGGGAATATTGAGTGGTTGAGAATTGGAAGAAGAAAGTGTTAAAATGTTAAACAGTGTAGCCAGGGAAGGTTTCATTGAGGAAGTGACGTCTGAGTAAAAATCTGAAGGGATGATCTGACTTTCTGTTTTTTAAACACAATAAAATATGTTTATTTTAAGGGGAAAGAATGCTCCATGTGAAAGGAATTATGTGTGCCTTTTTCAGAGGTTAAGTTTGTTCAATTTGTTGGAACTGTTACAGTTAGGCAGGTATCATTGTAGTTTCATTCAGGCTGAAATTAGTATATAGTTCTCTTGAATAGTCCTTTGCCTTTATTTAAGTATAAACAGGCTTTTTGTTTTGACAGAATGTCCAGCAAGGAAGTAAAGACTGCTCTGAAAAGTGCTAGAGATGCAATTAGAAACAAAGAATACAAAGAAGCTTTGAAACATTGTAAGGTAACTAATATTTTTTTTTTCCTTCCAGGACAGAAATGGTCACAGCTATAAGCATCACTGATTTGTAATATGTGAATCATTTCTGTCTAAATACAACAAAAGTCATCAGGCCTGTTAGTAGAACCATTAGCGTGGTTGTGCCAGGATAAGTTACTTCTACCACTTACTTTTGTCTTTCTCTCTGTTGGTAACTTGTCAAAGCCAAGTTCCCAAAACCTGAATGTGTCTTAGCTGTCTTTGATGTGTTGTACTATGGAACACTATTGTATCTTAAAGTTTTCCTTCTTTAATGGTATGTCGACGGGAGAATCCGCTTGGTGTGGTTGTGAGCACTAGGATTCTAAAGCTCCTTTCTGTGCTGATGGAAATGTTCGCGTCCAGAAGGAGGAACTGAAGGTGCAGGAGAGATGCAGGCTGGCAGGAGCAGAGCAGTCCCTGGGAGGGTGAGTGAGGATGGGGTCCAGAGCTTGAGAGGAGGGCCTTTGACATTTCTTCTCTCTAAACAGGAGGGAAGATAGATACAGATCCATAGCCATCAGGTTTGTAGATTGGGTGGTTGTGGTGGGAAGATAAATGTCCCCCTCTGATGGCTCCTGTCTTCTTAGGGATAAGCTGAGACTGAAAGAGGAGTTGTGTAGGAGGCTTGAGACAAAAGAAGGTATGATACAGTTGTCAATCGCCATGAGAGAAGAAATTTATTAGTAAGGATTAGCAGGATTACCAGACTCTAGTCAATGTCCTTTTGAAAATTTCATGTTATTAAAGTGAGATTGGTGTATTCAGTTGTGTAGTGTCTTCCTTCATGTCTCCCTTCTCAGGCTTGGACATGGACACGATGAATTCAATATATAGGTCGTAAGAAAGCTGAGGGGAAAGAGGCAAAGGAGTTGAGGATGTTTGCAAGGGAGTGATGACAGTGATGTATAATACGGTGTAAGCTGGGACATGAGAGATGAGAATTGAGAAGTAGGGTGATAGTTGGAGGGAGGTGAGATTGAACAAAAGTTGGTCATAACAGAGGTTAAAGAACTGTTACCATTGCAGTAATTGAACTGGGAGGCTAGGAGAGGTACATGCTGGAAACCCAGGTTTTGGATGGCTGAGTACCGAGGATAAGTAACTGAGAGGCCTTGACATTCATTGGGTCGTCTGCATGATTAATAGAATGATTACTGGAATTGAAGTGGAGAGGAGGGATACCCTGTTTCACTAAAGGAAAGGGGATTCCTAGGAGGTTGGTAGATGGTAGCAACAAGAAGGATATTTTCTAGAGTATAGGTGATGGTTTGATCTTCAAAGGTGCTGGGGCTTTTAAAGGAGGAGAGGGAGCAGAAGAAGAATATATTACAAGTGACAAGTGTGAGCAACAGAAACCCTTGTCTTAGCTCCTGGCCTGTGATATATGGGATGAATGTGAAAAGAAATCAGCTGCAGCATGTAAGATCTCTAGGGCCACAGCCCAGTTTCATTGCAGCAGAACTTGGTGCAGTTCAAAGAAAAATTGAACGTAGGGACCTTGGCTGTTCAGGTTGGGAGTTTCAGCAGTTGCACTAGAGTTCAGGACAGTGGGAGGGAGAGAACTGAATAAACCTGGGGGAAGTAGATAGCGGTATAGAATGAGAGTCTTAAGGGCTAAAGGATGCCCTTGAGAGGTTAGGTTTCTAGTGAGCCCAGCAGGGGTGGAGGCCATGGCAGAACTAACCCTCGTAAAGAAGAACGTGGACAGGCTATTCAGACTCACGGTAAGAAGGAGCAGGTGGCGGGGACGCTGGGGGCGGTTGTTTCTTTTAGCACTGAACTAATCTAATACACGTGTGAATCTGTTTCTGTTAATATATACAGAAGTACCACAGCTGTCTTTTTTCTGATTCACATATGAATTCCACCAATTCATATATAATTTATATATGAATAATTTTATATATAATTATAATTTATACCTAAGAGACTCAGCTGGAAAGCCAAAGATGGGGAACTAGTCAGTGGCAAATGTGTGATGACTTAACGTGTCGTAACCTAGAATGTTGGAATTTTAAGAGGAGTTGCTCCTTAGTGTACTTGCTGTGTCTGGTCTGATTTATCACCTCCCCTGCTGGTGCGCCTGTAACTCAGTATAAGCATGCCTTTAGGCAGCCTTGTCTGACTTGTTCGGATGGAGTTGGGAGTCAGGTACTTTTTTCCTTATCTCAGAATTCCATACCTGCTTTCACTGCACTGTTATAATTATTTCTTTAAAAAGTCTGTTTCCAATCTTGATAAACCCGGTGATTGGGCAGACAACAGGTCCTTACTGACTGTGGGTTGACTGTGGCATTTATTGTTTGCTCCGCAGTTGTACGCCAGTTGTTGCCCTTGGTGTTGGGAACACAAACGTTAATAAGACTTCAGTGTTTGGAGCTTAGCTTTGGTGCTTACCTCATGGGTGCTGGTTTTTTGGGAGGTAGCATTATGGGCTAGAATGGAGCTTGTGCTGTATATTGGTGACATTGCTAGAAGTGTCATGTGGCCGCACATAAGACTAATAATCTGCCTGCTTCAACTCAGAAGTGTTCTTCTTTTTCTCTATAATATGTAAAACCTTAAGAGCTAATTTCATTTTAGCTAGTAGTTTTGTGTTCCTTTCACTGGAACATCTTTGCTTTCCATTGCAAACTGTTTTACCTTAGCAAGTAGTTGTTACTTCTGTAAGCAGTAGCTCTCTGTATAATTTTTGTTCTAGTTGACAGGTGTTGTTTAAACATTCATTGCCACTATTTCTTTTGAACATATTTGGTGCAGTCACATTGGAGTAAAAATACTTTTCCTAGCATATAATTTCAATGAAAATATCTATCTGTTTAATATGGGGAGATGCTATTGTGGGGGAAAGAAAATACGGGAGTTGGGTAAGGGAGTTGGATACAATATGGAAAATAGTTTTATAAGTGACTAGTAGCAGTGTGCCATGGAGGGTGGTAAGAATAGTCTTAATTGTGCTTTTTATACTTAGTGTTATTCTCAAGGGGCAGAGGGAGGCATTTGGCTGAGGCACGAGGATTACTTGGGCATCTCTGTAAAATATGCCTCATATTTCAGGCCCCCCTCAGTCACTGGTCCAGTCCAACTCCCTGTCTCCTTGAGGAAACTGGGGACCAGAGAGGTTGAGTGGTATTCTAAGATCACCCAGTTAGTGGTAGATCCAGATTTCCTAACTGTTAGGTAGACTGTCTTTGATTGTTGTTTGTCCACGAGCATCCAAAACGTAATGACTGTCTCTTTTAATTTTTTCTACCAGACAGTGTTAAAACAAGAGAAGAATAACTATAATGCCTGGGTTTTTATTGGCGTTGCTGCAGCTGAGCTAGAACAGCCTGATCAGGCCCAGGGTGCCTACAAGAAAGCTGCTGAATTAGAGCCAGACCAGCTACTAGCTTGGCAGGTATGTAGACATTCTTTTTTTTTTTTTTTACTATGTATAGGAAAGAACTTTTTTCAAAATACAGGTGACAGCTTTACAATAAGCATTTAGACCTCCATTTCCCCAGTGTAAGAGAGAAGAAATTAAATTTATTGATCTCATAAACTTGAAAGTTAGTTGGTGCTAAGGATGCTGTTTGCTGCTATTTAACGTCTAATCCAAAGTATTATTTCCAAATGTTAGGACAGAAATTTAAACATGATTATATAAATCTCCAACTTAATTATGTATGAATATGAGAGACTTATGAATATTCTTTATGCTTATCTGAGGGAAAAGATGGTATATTAATGTGTTTTTTAAAAAATGAAAAAAAATTTGAAATTCTGTGTCTGAGTATGAGTTACATTCTTTTTTCTTATTTAATGGCCTCTGTTTTTTACTTGGCTTCTCCAGCTTTTTCATGTTTAATGACTTTTTTTCATATCTCAGTCACATCTTAGAAACTGTGATTAATAGGAGGTAGAAGACTCTGGAGAACGTGAACCTGTTTGTCTGTCTCAGGTTCACATGAACAAGAACATGAGTAGGTTGTCTGGTAACATCTCTCTGATGCCAGCTTTTATTGTGTACTGATTGGTTTAGGATATCTATCTTTATTTGAAGCAAAAATGATAATTTCCACAGAATACTTGGATTTCTTTCTTTTGACTATGTGAAAATAGTGTTGTGTGGTAACATCTTAGGGGTTAAAATTGCATAGTAATTATTTAAGAAGTATTTATTATTGTGAAATACATTTTCAAAAGTAAAGAGAATGATGAAATGAACCACTCTGTGCCCATCATCCAGTTTCAATAAAAACCTACTCATGGCCAGTGTTTTTTCATCTGTACTTTGACCCACTCCCTCCTATCCCCAACTATTTGGAGGCAAATCCCAGGTGTTTTATTTCATCTGTAAACTATAATAATCTCTATCATAAATAATCTTTACAGATTGTCACTTTACTTAGCAAAACAAATGTGAGCACACTAGATGTCTTTGGAAGAGTAATCGCTGCTGTTTCCTCTTCTAGGGGGTTAGCAAGTTTGTATGAGAAATGTGATCACATAAATGCTAAGGATGACTTACCTGGTGTTTACCAAAAGCTCCTGGGTCTGTATGAAAGGTAATCAGTGTGTGGGGAAAGGCTCGTTTCTTTAAAGGCTTGAAGTAGAAGAAACAGGTTAAAATTATATAGAAGTACTTCAAACATTTACTGGGAATTGGAAATCATTTTCCTTTCAAACTATTGTTACAGAATCTCTTAATTGTGATTGAAACAGTAATAGTAGGAGGGTTGACTAATTTGAGAACTTTGATATTATTTTTAGTCAATATAATAGAAGATAATGTTTCTTAAACCTTTCTTTTTTATGAGAGGCTCATTTTGTGAAATTTTTCTGTAGTGTGATAGAGGATATGTTCTAGTAGTAGTATTTTGATGATATTTTAATTTTTGTGTCTTAAGTCCTCAGTTTTTTTCATTAATCAAATTCAAAATCCTCTTTTTCTATTCTAAGTGTTGACAAACAGAAGTGGTGTGATGTCTGTAAGAAACTGGTGGATCTGTATTACCAAGAAAAGAAACACGTAGAGGTTGGTTAATGATTTGCTTGGGTAGTAAATTTCTTTTAATAAAACCATTACTAAACCATTACTAAAAGGAAGCTTTCATTTAGCTTAAGGAAACATTTAAAAAATTAACATATGGTACGGCATCAAAACAAATTACAGTGCTTTGAAAACTGTAACTTGGAATTCAGGTATCATAACTTCCAAACTTTTTTGAAACTGGTCAGGGATAAATAAAATAAGTAAAAGTATATCATCTATAGAATTTAGTGACTCATTTGTGGTGTCCCACTGCTGATGCTGTAAGTTATGAGGACTGGGGCATATAGTCATTGCTGTATGCACTCTGGTATCTCAGTCATACTTCTCATATAAGGACTATGTGGGTTTGCCCAGTCATCCTATTTTTTTAATAGAATTCATAATAGATGGAGCTCTCTGCTTTTGCAATTTTTATGTATTAGTAAGTAAAAATGTTTTTATTTATAGATTTAAATGTTTTTAATAGCGTTTCAGTATTTTAGATATAGTAACCATTTTAAATCTCCTTGATAGGTGGCCCGAACATGGCACAAACTGATAAAGACACGACAGGAAGAAGGTGCAGACAACCAGGAGCTTCATCAGCTGTGGAGGAGGTTGACTCAGTTGCTGGCTGAGTGCACTGAGGATCAGAATAATGAGACCCAGCAATTGGTACTGAGCCGTGTACTCCCCACAGTTTATATCACAAAAGTTGATCATTCAGTTGAATTTAGAAAATGGAAACATGATATAATATAGAAAAACATTGTATGTCAGACTAGATATTTTAAATTCATAGATGCTCTTCCTGATAAAGTCAGAGTTACAGGCCTGCAGTTTCAAACTAAGTCTGCAGAGTGGAAATGGTATCAGGGTGTCAAAATTTACATCCCTGTGTTCACAAGAGTTCACACTATATCAGTTACTTAATAACTGTGAAAAAGAAACTATGAAATTGACTTTTACAAAACCGCTGTTTCTAAAAAATTATACCTTAAAGGTATGTTTCTTCATATTTCTGAACTAAGAGTATTAAATTGCTTTCAGGTTTAACAATTAAATTAGAGTATTTTATTTATGTATGTATTTAATTTTTATCGATGTATTATTGGTTTACAGTGTAGCAGCTGCAGTAGCAGCAGCAGTTGTGTTCATTTCAGGTGTACAGCAAAGTGAATCAGTTATTCATATACATATATCTACTCTTTTTAGATTCTTTTCCCATATAGGTCATTAAAGAGTATTCATAGAGTTCCCTGTGCTAGATACAGTAGGTCCTTATTAGTTATGTATTTTATATATAGTACTGTGTATATATCAATCCCAGTTTCCCAGTTTATCCCTCCCCTGCTACATGCCCCCCTGGTAATTGTAAGGTTGTTTTCTACATCTTTCTCTTTTTAATAGATTCAGCATGTAAGTGTATCACATGACGTTTGTCTTTCCGTGTCTGACTTTCCTCAGTACGACTGTCTCTGGGTCCGTCCGTGCTGTCGCAGATGGTCACGTCATTCTTTCTGTGCCTGCGTGACAGTCCATTGTGCGCATGTCTGTGTCGTCTTTGTCCACTCCTCTGTCGATAGACATTTCGGTTGCTTCTGTGTCTTGGCTATTGTAAACAGTGCTGCAGTGAGCACTGGGGTGCGTGTGTCTTTTTGAATTATGGTTTTCTCCAGATATATGCCCAGGAGTGGGATTGCTGGATCGCATGATAGTTCTGTATTTAGTGTTTTTAAGGAACCTCCATGCTGTTTTCCATATGGTGGCACCATTTTACATTCCCACCAGCAGTGTAGGAGGGTTTCTTTTCCTCCACACCATCTCCAGCGTTTGTTGTTTGTAGTCTTTTAGATGATGACTGTTCTGACTGGTGTGAGGTGATACCTCATTGTGGTTTTGGCTTACATTTTGCTAATAATTAGTGATGTTGAACATCCTTTCATGTGCCTCTCGGCCATCTTCTTTGGAGGAATGTCTGTTTAGATCTTGCACTCAGTTTTTGCTGGGGTTATTTGGTTTTTCTTTTTGTTGTTGTTGAGCTGCATGAAGTGTTTGTATTAAATGTATTTTGGAGATTAATCCCTTGTCAGTAGTAGACTATTACATTTAGAGTGTTTATATTTAGTATCTGGATTACTTATTCCTAGCAGTCTTCCTTTTTAAACTGCAGCTTTTCAAGTAATTGAAAACAATTTTTAAAAGACTATTAAAAAACCATTGGTTTTGAACTGTAAATGAAAAATATTTTCATCATTCTATTTTTTATAAGTTTAAAGGTAAACTTAATTTCTTATTATAGTAAATAAACACTCAATGGACACTTGTTAAATTTAATAGAATTTTAAAATGTTAACAATTATAGATTCTATGTAAGATTGGAAGCTCATTTCTTCATTTCTTCACTCACTCATTTGTTCCTTTAATCAGAAAGTATGGGGAAACTATTACTGTATGTCAGGCAATGTCCTAAGTGCTAGGAATGAAAATATGAGAATAAGATGTTCATTCTTTTCTATTTTGGAGAATTAATCCTTTGTCAGTTGTTTCATTTGCTATTATTTTCTCCCATTCTGAGGGTTGTCTTTTCACCTTGTTTATAGTTTCCTTTGCTGTGCAAAAGCTTTTAAGTTTAATTAAATCCTATTTGTTTATTTTTATTTCCATTACTCTAGGAGTTGGATCATAAAGGATTTTGCTGTGGTTTATGTCAGAGAGTCTTCTGCCTATGTTTTCCTCTAAGAGTTTTATAGTTTCTGGTCTTACATTAAGGTCTTTAATCCCTTTTGAGTTTATTTTTGTATATGGTGTAGGAAGTACTCTAATTTCATTATTTTACACACAACTGTCCAGTTTTCCCAGTATCACTTGTTGAAGGGACTATCTTATCTCCATTGTATATATTGATTTACTGGTATATAGATTCACTTGTAGAAAGAAATTGAATGATGACAAAATTAGGTGATTTATTGATTTCTCTTAAACCACATCTTCATATTTGACTTCATTATTTCTTTAAAATAGTATAGGTTACCAGAGTATCAGAGACATGCTAAAATAAGTAAAATTAAAAAATCCATACTGTACTACTTCATGAAAGAGAATTAATTATAATTATCATTTTAAGAATTAATTTATAGCTGTTAAAAATAGGATAAAAGTATTGGGGGGCAGTTATTTTCACCCTGAATGCTAGTGATACTCTGCTTCATTTGTGTTCAGAGAAAAAACTTGTCATATATTTTACATATGGATTAATGTCTTTACTATGTTTTTGAACCTGTTGTGCGTGCTTGACTTTGTTAGGCTTCTTTTTTATTTTCTTCAAGATCATTAACTTTATCAGACCAGTAAAATTTTATATACAGACTTTATGTCATCCTTGACAAGAATTATATCATGAATTTTCATTATACAGTCATGTAAATTCATTTTGAAAAATGCGGAACTTACGTAACCAAATGAATGGTCTTCTTTAAAAGTGCTTGCCTTGGGTTCAGGTATTGCTGTTTTTGCTGAGGAAACATTAAGGCTTCTTTTGGAATTTTCTTCAAAGTCAGTTAATAGTACTGTATAAAAGAAATGATCTCATTATAGTTCAGTCATATCTCTGATTTTCTTTTACTAAAAGTATGACTCCAGAAACATTTTGTTTTTGAGATTGAAGATTTGCTATTATGAAGATGTTCCAAAGACTGTACTGGTGATTTTGGAAGGGATGTTTTAAAAGTGATCTGAGCAATAAAAGCTACACTGACATATGAGACTACACCTCTTAACTACTTAGTAGAGAGCAACAAGCATTTATGAGACTGTTTCATTAATGTTGTTAAGCAATTTATAGTGAATAGTGAAGTCGCTCAGTCGTGTCCGACTCTTTGTGACCCCATGGACTGTAGCCTACCAGGCTCCTCTGTCCATGGGATTTTCCAGGCAGTAGTCCTGGAGTGGATTGCCATTTCCTTCTCCAGGGGATCTTCCCAACCCAGGGATCGAACCTGGGTCTCCTATAGTTATCCCTTATTAGTTCAATGCAGTCTGCTGGCCAGTTGGAGTTGGAATGTATTCCAAGCTTATACATTTTTTCCCTTCATTGAAATTGTCAGGGCCAGACAATAAACATATCTTCAGTTACTAGGTGAGGGCGTCCTTTGTATAAGTGAGTCTTCTGTGTTCAACTATTTATTACATTTGTCACTTAAGTAAACTACAGATGATAGCTATTTTGTTTCTTTTTTTCAGCTTTTAACTGCTTTTGAGAATGCACTGAGCTTATCAGATAAGATTCCTAGTGAAGATCACCAAGTGCTTTATAAACATTTCATTCAGTGTTTATCCAAAGTAAGTTGATTTTTAAAATCTCTAATATGACTTTTCTATTCTAATTATGAAAGTATTCATAAGTATATTTTACTGCTACTCAGTTTATTTTACTTTTTTTTTTATTTTCAAGTTTCCTCATGAGACTGCTAGGTTGAAGAAGGCCTGCGAAGGAATGATAAACATCTATCCCACTGTACAATATCCACTAGAAGTGCTTTGTTTACATTTAATTGAATCAGGTAATTTCTTCTTTATTATATTGTGTGTCCTAGAAATGTGAGAGTAATGTTGCTGTCAATCAAAAATTGCTCTATTTCCTATCGCGTGTATTGTTTCAGTATTTCTGGACATGAGAGGAGGTATGGTACTTAGTCTTTATGCACACGAAAAGGCTAAGAAATACAGGAAAGTATAGTGACACAGGGAATTGTGAGCCACTGAGTTCATTGTTGATTAGTAAGGTCTTTTGGAAGGTGGGAATTGGAGAAGGTCTTAAATTTTCCATAGAAATTAGATGAACAGGAGGAGGTGAAAGATACTCCGCATGGCACGAGCAGAGGTATGGAGCTAGGTGCAGTTTGGGGGAATAGTAGGATAGTTTTATTTGCTATAGTAGAAGGACTAAGATCTGTTTTGGTTAAGTAGTTTAGACTGTATTACATGGGGCTATGAATGTCCTGGAGAAGGTTTTGTTAATGCTAAGCATTCTCAGTGTTGATGTTATGTCGTATGTCAGTGTCACACAAGTACATTGTTAAATATGATAAAGTAATGAAGTTTGTGAATGATCTGCTTTTTCAATAAAACAGAGCAGAATTCAAGTCAGAGGGTGTGTCTTAGTGTGTGCTCAGTGATCTTGCTTCGTTGTGTGCTTTCTCTGGGGGAAGAGAGAGAGGTGACGACAGCTAGCCTGCTGGGAGTTGCCACAACTTGCAGCTGTAGATGGCTTGTGCCTGTCAGTTTCCAGGATGTTAACTATATTGATTTTCACAGCAGCTGCTGTCCTTTTTTGCCAGGGTCTGTGCTGAATAGGTGCTTTAAAAATAACTTGAATATCAGTCTTGTCCATATGTGTATTCACCTGATACAAATAAGGTTCATCGAAGTCAGTCATTGGGATGGAATTAACAGTACCGGTACCAGTATGGCAGTGATTGTAAGTTGGTGCAGAGCTTTCCTAAGCTAAGTTTTTTCACTTTGTTGCTAAATGAGTATACACTTGGGAATGCTTTGTTTGTTACTGACCGTCACATATTCCATAATTGAAAAATGGTCGAAAATTACCACTAAAGATAATTGAGGGAAAATTCCTATTACAGAAATCTCATTACACCAATCTTGACTCTGCCTACTCTGACTTCCCCTTCTAAGTCCAACTTGTATTTTTTCCCCTCTCGTGCCTGAGTTGAAGTCCTGAAGTCTTACCTTCAGTCTTTGATTTTTTTATGGTGAGCAGTAGATGGATCCCCTTCTCCTTACTTTAACTGAGTCCAAGATAGACGTGGAAGAGCACTTTGCTCTAACGTGAGAAAAGCAAACGTTGTAAGTGTTGTGCACGCTCAGTTGTGGCCGATTCTTTTCGACCCCTTGGACTGTAGCCCGCCAGACTCCACTGTCCAGGGAAATTTTCAGGCAAGAATACTGGAATGGGTTGCCATTTCCTCCAGGGCATCTTCCTGACCTAGGGATCGAACCTGCATCTCTCGCATCTCCTGCATTGGTAGGCGGATTCTTTACTGCTAGTGCCACTTGGGAGGCACAAAAGTGTCGTAGTGAGTAGCTTTACGAAGTATAAAGTCTTTAACATGGTTTGCAGGATATATTGTACAGAAAATAGACTAGATTGGATAGAATAAGTGATACTAAGAACAAATGAACTATAGGAACGAATGAACTGGGAATATGATAGCAACTGAAAGTAACAGGTGAATGAAGAAAATAGATTTTTTTAGAGGTGAAGGGAGGGAGAAATCAATTTTAATTTTGGGCTTTCCTGAAAAATTGCACTAATATGAAATGATGGTTTGTACAAAGGTAAGTTGTTGAGAAGAGGTGTTAACGGGTGTTCAGAGGGGACTGCTCATCAGGGTTTACTCGAGAGAGAGCAGTACAAAGGCTAGTTCTAAGGCTTGGACACCATTTGCATGTAGGTGAAAGGGAATGGAGTGGACGACTTCAGAGGATGCCTGAAGAGCAGAAACATTTATAATGTGCCTTGTGTGGAAAGGGAGGAAGAGGGGGAAGAAGGAAATGGAGGACAGAGAAGTGAAGAGGTCAGAGAGGAAGGAGGGGACCTTGATAAAAAGCAAGACAGAAAGCAAGGAAAGCATTTCACAAGGGAGATCTGTTGTGAGAGATTAAGCAACTAGTTTTATGATTAAGAGGCCTTTAGTAGGGCTGTCTTTTTTAATCAAAGTGAGTGAGTGAATTGAAAATTAGAATACATGATGAGAACATGATGAGAAAAGAGTAGGAAGAAGTGGAGACCAGGTATAAGGGGAAGCAATCCGGGGACAGACTGACTTCATTTAAGGGAGGGGAGGAGGAAGCGTGAAAGGGGATAATAGACTTTTAGAGGAGAAGGGGAATTGCAGTGGTGTCACCTGGAAGGAGACTTTCAAGAAGAAAGAGCTAATTAACATTATGGGAGTTGCCTTGCGGTCAAGGAGGAGGATGCCTACTGAAAGACTTTCAGTACAAGAAGCATGCTTAGAGCTTGTATGTATGGTTTTTATTTTGTTTTGCTCTAATAGGAAGCTTAGTTCTAAATCACTCAGTTTCTTCAAACTTTAACGTGAGGCCAGTGTGTTCCCAAGATAAGCGGACTGGTTTTCTTTATCGTGTAGCCCCTGGTATCCATCCTCCAGCCATTTTTCTGCGTTTACAGTTGTGATTGATAAAATTCATGGCTGGAGTTCACCCTTTTGTTTCTGTTCCTGTTCAGCTATTAATGGCTTGTGCCATTCCCCCATTCTTGACCTGCTCACATGAAGATACTCTGACATTTCTTTTTGAAAACTAATTAAACATTTTCTTAAGAGGCACATATAACCCTGTAATGTGAATTTGTTGAGTAAATATGCCTTCATATCCCCAAAAGCCTACAAAATTGTAGAAGTGGGATCAACAAGTAGTTTGCATGTAAAGCACTTATCTGTCAATTAAAAATGAACTAAAAAACAAAACCAGACAAAGAAAACAAAAGTAGTCTGCAGACTTTTGCCTATAAATTCAATACTTGACAAAATATTTTAGTAAAGAGATAGCAAAGGGATTATGCTGTTTGATTAGAGAGGGTCTTGGTTTATGTGAAAAAATCATTCTCAAAGAGGTTTTGAGGATGGGTAATTTGCAGAATTGAAAGAGAGCTCTATATCCTGGCAAAGGGGAGTGTATTGGTGGATATTTATCCACGTGAGACAGCTTCTTTCCCTGCTGGAATGTTAATTGTAAGGGTTTGTGGAATGGAGCAGTGCAGACTTGGACACATTAAATACAGGAGGTGTAGCTGGCAACCCACTCCAGTGTTCTTGCCTGGAGAATCCCAGGGACGGGGTAGCCTGGTGGGCTGCCATCTATGGGGTCGCACAGAGTTGGACACGACTGAAGCGACTTAGCAGCAGCAGCATTATTCTGGGGTGAGAGCTTAATAGTTAAGGCAGGACAGTAGGAAGCTGTGCTTAATGGTTTCTTTCTTTTTCACTTTTCATTGCTCCTTGGAGCTGAACTTTCTGTATATTAAGAACTTTTGAAAATCTGGAAGGCCTCCTAAAGGCTGATCTATCCTCCCCCAGAGTACTTCAGTGCTTGCAGAATTTGCTACTTCAACAGCAGTTAATCACTGGGTTCTTTTCCACTGAGGACAAATAGATCCGTTCTCTTTTGTCCTCCTTTACATGTCGAGGCTTGAAGATGTGTGTTCAAAATGACTCCGTTTATACAGCTTCACATAACAAGTAGTGAATAGCTTTCACCTGATGAAATGTTATTTCATGCTAAATGACCTTTTTTGATTTATTTTGTTTTGCTTTATTGCTGAAATGGGGGAAGATAAAAAAAGACTTGGTTCTTCAAACAGAAAAGAGTCTTAAGGTTTTGTGTTCTAGAAATATTAGAAAATCCAGGTGGAAATAAAGAAATGAGTACATGCTGTTTTTCTCCCTCCCAAGCTAGGTTATTTAAAAAAAAAAAAAGTTCTATAGCACTGATGGATTTCTTTGGGATGTCAGAAATAAAATAGTTATTTAAAAAACACCTCTTGCCTTTTTTTGTGATAAACTTTAGGAAATAGAATTCTTATAGCTATTACTTAGCACCTGCTCTGAACCTTTTCAGAACATCTTTTATCAGCTCCATGTCTAGCTTGCCCTGTTTATTTTTTTATTTGGTTTATTTTTATTTTTTATTTTTTTATTTTTATTTTTTTATTTGGTTTATTTTATTTTTTTATTTATTTGGTGTGGGGTCTTTGTTGCAGTGTTGGGAATCTTTAGTTGTGGCATGTGGGATCTAAGTTCCCTTACCAGGGATCGAACCCGGGTCTCCTGCATTGGGAGCACAGAGTCTTAACCCCTGGACCACTAGGGAAGTGCCTCTTGATCATATGTAGAGAGTATGTTTTTAAGGGCTTGACATGAATATAGTTTCCTCAAATCTTATTTTGTTTCTATAATTGTGCTCCCAGATGTTAACAAAGGGAGTATGTTAGAAAAATTTACCGTGTTTTAAAAGGTTTCCGTGTTGTTCCTGGACCTTTTGGAAACCGTTTTCATCAACTAGTCACACTTTGCTTACCCTCAGTGTGGATGCTCGTTGGAAAGATGCCTGACTGGCTTGTCTTCTTTTCATCTTAGGTGTGTTTTCTGTAATCAGGGCAGTTGTAATAGCCAGGATAGCCTGTCATGAATTGTGTTTTTCTGGAGTAAGAGAGTTTTGACTCAGTTGAGTAGAAATTGAAGATAAAATTTTAGTAGCCATTTTATTTTCTTTTTTAGAATGGTGACTGTTTTTAATTTTCCATAGTAATTCTCAGCCATTTGCCTATTCATAAACTAAGCCTTTTGAGACAGCTGTTGTTACGGTATTAATTTTTTAAAAGATTTTCCTTTTAGCTGTGCTGGGTTTTCGCTGCTGTGTGGGCTTTTCTCTGGTTGCAGCGAGTGGGGTCCATTTCCCGGCCACGGTGTGAGGGCCTCCATTGTGGTGGCGTCTCTTGTTGCGGAGTATGGGCCCCAAGACACCTGGGCTTCAGCAGCTGTGGCGTGTGGGCTTAGTGGGTGCGTCTCCCGGGCTCTGGAGCAGAGGGTCGGTAGTTGTGACTCACAGACCCTTTGCTCCACAGCACGTGAGATCTTCCCGGCCCAAGGACTGAACTCACGTCTCTTGCATTGGTGGGGATTCCTCACCGCTGAGCCAGTAGTAAAGCCCCGTAATGGTATTTTTAAAAGATCATTACAATATTTAATGAATGTCTGCCATGTGCAAGATACTATACTAGCCCCTATCTTTCAGAAATGACTGTTTAGTTACAGAGACAGCAAAAGCAGGGTATACCTGTCATAAAGTTAATAATACAGTGGGCATATGGTATTGGCAAATACTGTAGACTGGTGGTTCTTAAAGTATGATCTCTGGACCAGGAGTATCAGTATCACCTGAGAACTTGTTAGAAATGCAGATTCTCAGGTCTAATAGCAGACCTACTGAATCAGAAACTTTGAGAGTGGAGCTTAGCATTTTTGGTTTTAAAAAGTCCTCCAGGTTATTCTGATATCTAGTTTAGACAATACCACTGGATAAAACAGAGAGGGAGACCCCAGTGGTTTGCTTTTGGAGAATGTAGGGTGTATGAAACTAGGCATGTCTATTCTTGGAATTCATATTTATAGAAGTGATAGAACATGTTGACAGAAGGAGAATTTTTGTGTAGAAGCAGGCTTCTTTTTTCTGGCGTATTATCCAAAGTAATATTTCTTCCAATTGATTCTCACATTTCACCAAACAGTATTGAAGTTTTAATTCTTTAGCCATTATGAATTCTGTAAATCTTTGGCACCAACTTGGACTTCCAAGTTAATATGTAAAATATTTAGGGATTATGCATTGTTGTATGTTTGGTTTTGAAAATTTTGTGTAAATATGTAAGCTAAATGGTATCATGCAAAGAATTCACCTTTAATATCTGTTGCTGAAACAGTGGTTCCATATGTGGTTTTGACTGTCTGTTTTACATAGATACATAAGCATCAGGTCTTTTTTCAGCTAACCTGTTTTTATTTATTCCCTCGTTTATTGCTTCAAGTTGTAAATTACTGTCTAAATTACTTTTTAAGCATTTTCTTATGTGATTAAACAATTTTTTAAAGTGGTGAATGGTATTCAAAGTTTATTATCAAAACAGAAGCCATCTTTTCCACCTGTTTTTCTGCTTTTCTGGGAACAGGAATCTTGAGATTGATTGTGGTTTGAGAAAATGGAAATATGGAAATATAACAGAATCTACAATGTTTTCTAAGCTAATTTTTTTTTTACCAATTCAGAATGCAGACATTGAATGATTACTACGTAGGTTTAACTGTTAACTTACATAGGAAAAGGAAGTTTTGAAAAAATGCAAAAATGTAGTGCTGAACTTGTAAGCCTGAGAAGAATGTGACTCAGTCTTTGTACAGGGAACCGTGTGCTGGACTAGTCCGCTGCATCTGGCACCTTGGGTGTCACGTCTCTGGCAGCACGTTGTTGTCCAGGGAGAAATTAGCAAAGATTCTGTCCTTTGACAAGAATTCCTTCATCTAACAACCAAAATTGTACTGCTGAATATAAAGGGGAGACCTAGTGGCAAGCGGTGGCTGAGTCTTAGCATTTGGACAAGTAGCCGTAGGTTTCTTGTTTGAAACCCTTGAGTATGTCAGCAGGTTTGGTTTACTGATACTGCTGTGAATAAAGTGGTTTCTACTTCTGGTATTTAAGAACAAGAAGGAACATGATTTTTAAAAAATGAAATTTTAATATTTTCTAGATTTGTTGATCTATTTAAGTTTTGAATTCCTGGAATCAGAATGTGGAGGTGTATGTAGAAGCCATAAAAAGATTTATGGTGCGTAGGTTTTGGCACATATTGGTATATGTATGCTAATAACCTTTTCTTTTAATTCCAGGAAGTCTTACTGATGAGGGAGAACAGTATTGTTGTAGACTAGTGGAAATGGATCCCCAAAGTGGTACAGGTCTCATAGGTTTAGGCATGAAAGCATTACAAGACAAAAAGTATGAAGATGCTGTTAGGAACTTAACAGAAGGTAAGTGTGTGGGGTGCAGCGTATAACATGAGGTATAGGTGTTAGTTAGCAGTTATTTATCTTTGGGCCTTTCTTTAAGGAATGTATATATTTAGGATAGAAGCAAAAAAAAAAATGTACATACATATTCTGGAGTCTGCTTAAGTTTGAATTCCAACTCTGCCATTCACAAATTTCAAGACCTTAGGAAAGTTCATTAAACTCTTTGTGTCTTATTTTATTTGTAAAATAAAGATAATGTCTCCATCCTTAGGAGGCTTTAGTTTAGTCTTAACCAGTATGATGTTTCTGGATGAACTTTGACTCAGAATGAGATCTGAGTGACAGATAGAAAGCCTGGTGGTGGGGAGGGTGCTGTGGGCCGAGAGTTGAGATGGCCTGAGGCGAGAGAAAAGCTGGCCTTCGTGGCACTCCTGGCCATTCAGGGAGATTGGAAAAGGAAGTATGAGAACAACAATTGAGGCTGGAAAGGGGCCTTGCAAACCTCGTTAAGGAATTTGTGTGTTATCCAACTGGGAACCATTGGAAGGTCTTAAGTATAGGAATTTCATAATCCCGTATGTATTTTTAGAAATATTCTGGCTACAGTGTGGAGAATGAATTTGAGTAGAGGGCAAGCACTTGCACTGATCTGGGATGGATGATGGAGATCCCAACTGAAGTGGTGGGCGTGGAATCAGTGCGACTTTGTGACTGGTTAGATGTGGGTGACAAGGGAGGGGGAGGAGACTGATTTGGGGAGTGGGTGGTGGGGCTGTTCACCTCAGTAGTAGTGCAAACCTTGGACTTTGTGATTGCTGTTATCTTCTTAGGGATAAAGGAAAGCCCCCTCTGCACAGCTGGATGGTATCATCTGGCAGAAGCCCAAGTGAGAATGCATAAACCTAAGGAAGCTGTTCTTTCATGCAATCAAGGTATTCCTGACATCTTTAAGGGTGGCCAACCCTGCTGCTTCTTGTCTTAAGGAAGAATGATGGTGGTGCTTTATTTTGTATTCTAAGTTGACCGCTAATTTAAATTTTATTGGGGAGATTAGAAAAACCCCATAAGGAGAGGGGTTCAGGACTGGGAACACGTGTACACCCGTGGCGGATTCATGTTGATGTATGGCAAAACCAATACAATATTGTGAAGTAATTAGCTTCTAATTAAAATAAATAAATTAATTTTTAAAAAATAAAAAGTAGAAGTGAAAAAAAAAAAGCCCATCAAGTCTGTATGCATGTCTACTATTATATTTATTTTTAAACCAACAGTATTTTTCCAAGGTTACTTATAGTTGGAATTTTGATAAAGTCACTTTAGGCTTGCATGGTGATGCTCTGTGTAATAGGGAAGTTTCTGGTGTGTTCTACAACCTTCACTCCAGTGTGGATTCTTGATTCCTCTAATGTAGATAATAGACAAGGAAAGGTATCTTAGAGCTTATTTGAATATGTTCACACGGGTCAGGTGTGGGTGTCAGAAATCATGAAAGCGATTCACTGCTCTTGACCTAGTTGGTGACCTTGCTTCTGCAGCTGAGAAATAATTTACCATGGTTCATCCTAATTCAGCTTCTTTACCCTTCCCTTATCTTTAATGGGCTATTTTTGTGATAGATGCTTTGGCTAAGGGTTAACCCCTGTTATATAGCAGATAGAGACAGCCATTGTTGTGTTTCAGGATGTTCAGTTTTATTATATGTTATGTGAAGATAGCAGTTTTAAATTTTGATTTGTTTTAAATTCAGGTATTTTCATAAAGAGTTCAGGGAAGAATTTATATTTAGCTTTGAATTGTTCTTCATGTATATTGTTTCAACAGTTTATTCTTACTATATCTGTAATTTGTTTTGTTACCCTTAAGAATAAAAGTGAAGTGTTTTGGTTGTCTTCATTCAGCTGTCCTTCCTTTTGTCAGCTCTGAAGAATATAGACAATCTTGGTGTGTCTGGTGGCAGTCTGCATCAGAAGAATCTTTGTCTTCGTTTGAAAGCAGAGGCTTTAATTAAACTCTCAGATTATGAATCTTCAGAGGAAGCAATTCGTACTCTTGATCAGGTAGTCTTCTCATCGAATTTTCCCTTTGTTATTAATATTTAGTTTCTGGTCAACTGGGCATCAACCATTCTCTCCTTGCCACAAATAGTTACTTAGGAAAACTTTATGTTAGAGGTATGAATTCACTAAATCTGCACTTCTGTAAGTTATTTACACACTTGGAAACTCCTCAAGTTATTTGTTTGCTTCTTGGTTAAGTGCTTACAATGTTTTTCATATGATGCAGTTTCTTTCTTATTCTTGCTCTTATCCTCCTTTTCACTCTTTGTCCTCCCTCCCTCTGGGGTTATCACTACTTGATTATTGTTAATTTGAAATTCTAAATTTTGCCCTTCAGATACTATTTCATAGATTATTGACAAGAAATTATTAAAGACACTAGTAGTTTCATGGTGCCTTTAAAGATATTTTTCAGATTAAAGTCTATTTTTTGGTAAAATTGAAATTATATCACTCAGTATATTGCAGAGTTTTTAATTTTTAGAGAAAAAGTCCTTGTTTTGTATATTTCTAAGGGCTCTGCATTTCATAGTATTTCTTTAAAATTAGAACGGCTGTCAGAATCCTTCAAGACCTAGTATCTTATTTTCTCGTTTCTACTTGTCTTCTTGTCTTCATCAACAGTGTGTTTGTGTGTGGATGCTTTGGAAAACGCTTTCCATAGTTGTTGTTGTTTTTACAAAAAAGAAAAGATGAGTTTCTGGAAGAACTGGTAGAATTCAAGTCTGAGACAGATAATGTACAAGAGCCCAAAACATCTTATAATGCAAGAAATCAAAGAAATTATAAAAGCCTATTAGAATTATCTCAGAAGGGTTCAGGAGCTAGCATGAATGGATTTTTGCAGACTAAAGGGGATGCTTTGGGAGCTAGTAACTGCAGTAGGTTAAAAGACATCATTTATATTTAAATCCTTATGTTAATGTTGATACCAAAAAAATCAATGAAACATCCTCAATAGAGTTAATCTTTGAAGGGTGCTAAGGGACCAATTAGAAAGAAAAAAGTACCCTTTGTGTCCTTTATGAACTGTTCCTCAGAATAACCAAATAGATAATGAGAGAAGAATCTTCTTTTTGTTGAATTGTGCCACTGAGTAAGGAAAGAAGGAATGATAGAATCGGAAAATCACTATTTTGCAGTCTGAAATGGATTAAAAAATCAAGAGAAAAAAAGACAACTAGATGTAACCTGGAGCAGGTACACATGAGGTATTCTTGCCAGAGCATCAAACCTGATCAAATCAAACTTCTAGACCTACTGATTTATAGAAGATACAGGGGATCAGGCAACATGTCAGTACCATGAGAATACATTCATCAAATGCCAGACTCTGAGAAATGATGACAGTGGCCTGTATTTTCAATAGTAAGGGAGGAAAAAAAAGAGATGGAAGAGAAATCTATAAATTAAAAGAGACTTAAGAGACATATCAACCAGTTGAAATGTATACTCCTTATTTAGATTTGATTAAAACAAATTGTTTAAATATGAGACAAATGATAAATTTGAACACTGGCTAATTATTTGATAATGTTAAGGGTGTATTATTGGTTTTGTGTACATGTTTAAGATGGTAGTGTATCATGTTATTAAAAATAAATTTATTTATTAGATATAGATACTGAACTGTCAAGTGAACATTTATAATTTAGGGGTAATCTAAGCAGGAGTTTGAAATGGGTAGAAATATGGATGGTAAAAGATGGGCTTTGAGTTAATAATTTTGAAACAGAATGATGAGTAGATGTGGGTTTATTATGCTATTCTCTAACTTTCTGATATATTTGAAATTTTCTTTAATGAAAATTTTACTAAGAATGAAAGTGTTAATAGTGACAGAAATCAGGACCTCTATCTGAGTCTTTATACTTTGGTCATTCTTTGGTTAAAGCAAACTCTGCTGCATTGTGTTGTGGGAGACTTATAGCAATTCTTTAAATTATTTTCTAGGTTTCTGATGCAAATAATATCCCAGGACTTTTGGTTCTCAAAGGCTTGGCCTATCTGAACAAGGGCTCATTAGATGAAGCTTCAAAGGTTGGTGTTTTCATTTAAGCTGAGTTTTTAAGTTAAAAATGATTTTTGTCTGGATATGGAATTAATAGATATATACTTTATAGATTATGGAAGACCTTCTCTCTTCTTACCCTGACCTAACTGAAGTGCATGCCCTGGAGGCTTTGGTTCATTTTACCAAAAAGGACTATCTACAAGCAGAAAAATGGTGAGGCTATATTAAATTGCTCATAAATCTAGACATGTCTTAATTTATTATTTCTTGAAAATTCAAACGGAAGGAATTTGATAAAGATTTTCATTGTTGTTTTTGTTGTTGCTAAGCTGTGTCCAACTCTGTCACCTCATGGATTGTTGGCTCCTCTTTTCTCCACTCTCTTCTGGAGTTTGCTCAAATTCATGTTCAGATAAAGATCTAGTTTTGCATAAATTTGCTCTTTGTAAACTTTACTATTTTTTAAAAAAATATTTTTTTTATATAGCACAGTAACTATGGAAAATTTCATGGTGGATTTTTGAAATGTCATTAGCTAATCATAATGGTCAATAAGTATGTGTAACTGTTTGGTTTTAAGTTCTTTTTTAAATCTTTTTTTTTTTCTTCATGATCTAAATCCTAAGTCCCAGTATTAATTGCTTAGTCATGTCTGGCTCATTGCGACCCCATGGACTGTAGCCCACCAGGCTCCTCTGTCCATTGAATTTTCCAGGCAAGAATACTGGAGTGGGTAGCCATTCTGTTCTCCAGAGGATCTTCTGGACCCAGGGATCAAACCTGGGTTTCTTGCACTGCAGCAGATTCTTTACCAACTGAGCCACCAAGGAAGCCACAGCTTGTTTCTGATTTGGCATCCTTGAATTACTCAAACTTTTAGTGTTCCAGTTAGGGGTCTCCTAATTTTTTTAATCTATCTATCTACCTACCTCCCTATCTAAATATGCCATCCTTCCCTTTTGTGACTTAGTTTTCAGCAAGCTCTTGAAAAAGATCCTGAAATTGCTGAATATCATTACCAACTTGGGTTAACATATTGGTCCATGGGTGAAGAAACAAGAAAAGATAAAACAAAGTGTCTTACCCACTTTTTAAAGGTAACACATTCTATTATTTAGTTCTTAGTTGAAATTGATTCATTATAAAATCATAAATATTGATAATCAAATAAGTTAGGTACTTAAGATTACTCTTTACCGAATTGTTTGTTTTGTGTTTCATCTCTCACACCTAAGGTTTTGTGAGAGTGTTGTATGGGTTTTCAAGGAGAAAATTAAACCATAAAAATGTAGAAGTTACTTATTTAAGAAACACATGTTATAGAAAATGAAACATAATTACCTTTGGAAAACAATATTGCTTTTAAGTAATTCTACTCTGCTTTTATCAGCGTATGAGTCCTATATACTTCTCCATGTTTAATGTATATTTTAGGTGTGTAACAACTACAAGTTTTGCATCCCTGTCTTGATTCATATAGTCAAATTGATGAAATAATAACTCAATTTCACATTTTTTAAAGCAAAGAAATAGTATTTTTATGCTTACTTTTCTGTAAGTAGTGATGGCTAGCTTTCATGTCTGCTTTTAATCTTATGTTAAAGGATGTTTTGGCATATTGTATATTTAATTTTTTTCTCTAATCTGTGTATTTGTGTGTGTGTTTTTAAAGGGACCCATCCTAACAAACTTTAATATTCTGTAATTATAAATTTTTTTTCAAAGGCTGCCAAACTGGATACATACATGGGCAAAGTTTTCTGCTATTTAGGTCATTATTACAAAGATGTAGTAGGTGATAAAAATAGGGCCCGTGGATGTTATAGGAAAGCTTTTGAATTGGATGACACCGATGCTGAATCTGGAGCTGCAGCAGTTGACTTAAGTGTCGAGCTTGAAGAGATGGTATGTCTAATAATGTAAACACTTTTGTCTTTTATTTTATTCTGAGTATAGAAGCAGAAATATTTTTATATGTGTATTTAAAAGTTACTTTTTATTTTTAGATGCTATAGAAGTATTTGTGCCACTGCTTATAAATTGAGTAAATTTTTATTGGCAGATACTAAGTTGCTTAATGTTGAAAGTGTGGTTCAGTATATACCAGTTTAAATTTAAAAAATCAGAAATGGTAAATGAAAATATATCTGTTTATATAAATGTTCAGTATTTTTTATAATATTTAATATCTCTAATATTAGTCTTTTCTTTTTGTTAGGAAACTGCCTTAGCTATCCTGACAACAGTCACTCAAAAGGCAAGTGCTGGGACGGCAAAGTGGGCCTGGCTTAGGCGAGGCCTATACTATCTGAAAGCTGGTCAGCATTCCCAAGCAGTGGCTGAGTAAGGCGCCTTTCTATATTTAACTTCTGTTAGCCTAATGCTTCCTTAAATTAAACTCCATTTGTATCCAAAATGAACTGACAAGTTGCTGCCCACCAGATTGTATTTTAATTGAAGAAGTAGCAAAATTTATTTATGGTTTATTGGCTGTTATTATCTGCATGCACTGGAATTACAGAACTGGATTAACTGATGTCCTTGTGTTAAGGAGAGAGAGAGAGACATCCAGTCAAGTAAAGTCTAAATAGTATCATGTATATCGTCAGTTCTGTGTATCAATTTAAGGAGTGATAATAAGCCAAGGTCAGTATCTTTGTTTTTCTTGCACCGACAAGCATTGTTTTGGGTCAGGAGAGATATTAGTAGCCTGAAGGGCATTTGGGGCAGCTCATTTTTAGTAGTTTGGCGTGAACTGTGTAAAGAAAATGTATTCAAATCAAAGTTGTTTCTGATTTATGTTAATACCTAGAATACAGGCATTTAAAATTTTCATGGATATGGAATTTGAGCTGAAATTAAAAGTATGCCTGTTATTCCCATTTTTCAACTCTCATATTTCTTGGTGAGGGCTTATAGACTGTGATGTTCAGATGTATACCTGTTCTGGTAGGATAGGAAATTGGAGTTCTCCCACACAGTCAAGGAAAAGAAATTTTGGTGGGCATTTCTTCAAAAAAGATTTTATTATTATTCATTCCAAAACTACAATAACATTTCTTACTATTAAAAAATTCACATCATAAAAGAGTCAGGTATACCTGCTTTAAATAAATATGGGTTTTCCCTTTTATCCATAAAGAAAACCATGGATATGTTTGATTCAGTTAAATTACTTTGTATTTTCCTTTCAGGTATGGAAGTGGTTTTATCACTTTTAATTCTCTTACTCTTTCTTGAAACTCTTAGTTTACAGGCAGCATTAAGGGCAGACCCGAAGGACTTCAATTGTTGGGAGTCATTAGGAGAGGCATATTTAAGCAGAGGTGGCTATACGACAGCCTTGAAGTCCTTCACAAAAGCCAGCGAGCTGAACCCAGAATCCACATACAGTGTGTTTAAGGTGGCAGCAATACAGCAAACCCTTGGCAAATACAAAGAGGCGGTAGCTCAGTACCAGCTGATCATTAAAAAGAAAGAAGATTATGTGCCTGCTCTGAAAGGTAATTGCTTTCTAATATCTCCTTTGACTTTTTGTGATGCCAAAATATAAAATCCTTGAATAAATTTCTAAATGTATTGAGTAACTTGAAAAGAACTTCTTTAGTTAATCACATGTGTCCAGTAAGAACCTTTTATAGTATAGCTTGTTACATAGTTCTGAATCTAGAAAGGTCAGATTTTGTTTTATGACAGTTAATAAATAGTAATGTGATAGAGATACAGCTTTTAGATAAATAGCATGATAGGTACTGGATTTAAAAATTAGATCTCTAAAATAGGAATTTTCCTACTCTTGTATTTTGATAATTAATTCACTATATCCTCAGAATATCTTAATAGGTTTTAGTTACTTTGTAAGTTATAAAACCTCATTTTTTTCAATTTTTGAACTTTAGAGGCAACTTTCATTATTTGTAATTATATAAATTAATTTTAGTTCCTTTATAGGTATCTATTCCTTCTTATTTTTGTAATTTAAAGTACAACACCACCACCCATATTTTATTACTTTTTAAGTGATTATTTCTAACCATTAAAAAAAGCACTGGAGTTCATTGTATTTACTTTCCTCCATTTCTTTTTCCTTTTTAAAGAATCAGTGGGGAATTTAATTCAGAAGTGTTGTATGTCATAAGTGACATGTAACTTAGACCATGAAACCCTTTAAAAAAAAACTTTATGAAATTCCTTAACAGAAGGAAAATTCACATTTATTAAATATTTACTAGGCAATTTAGGGAATTGCTATTTCTTTTAATTTTTATAGTATGAACGTGAAAGTCACTCAGTCATGTCTGACTCTTTGCATTCCCACGGACTGTACAGTCCATGGAATTCTCCAGGCCAGAATACTGGAGTGAGTAGCCTTTCCCTTCCCCATGGGATCTTCCCAACCCAGGAATTGAACCCAGGTCTCCCGCATTGCAGGTGGATTCTTTACCAGTTGAGCCACAAGGGAAGTCCAGTGAATATTTTGAATGTAGAGAGATCAAATCTTGTTTCACAATACCAGATGATAATAATGTGATAGCAGGTAGCATCATATTAGGTATTTATTAAGTAATATCCCCATTTTCAAAGAAGATTTTAAGAGGTAAGTAATTTGTTGAAAATCATGAAAATTCGTAGGTTCCATAGATATTATCTTTTGATACGTGTTTACTCCAACAGAACTCTGCCATTTGAATTCTTCAATAAATGTATGCAACCATGCTTAAAGATACTTTTTTATAAAATACCATTAAATTTTGTCTGTAATAGTACACGAGTAAGTTTATTTGATGTTCATTTTCAGTATTTCTTTGACATATTTTAACAACTGCAAACTTACCTGATTGTAGGTTTGGGTGAATGCCACCTCCTGTTGGCAAAAGCAGCTCTAGTCGATTATCTTGATGGGAAAGCTGTAGACTACATAGAGAAAGCACTGGAATATTTTACTCGGTTAGTAGTATTATTTATTGTGTTTATTTTCTTAGTATTATAATAAAGTCAAATTTAGAAAATCATTCTCTGTTTATCCTGTTAGCTACAGCAGTCATTATTCAGACTTGCGAACATAAACAATGACAGACTAACCAATTAATTCTGCAGCATACATATTGTATTGATTTTGCACTGGGGAACAAATTTAGTTTCTTGCTTTTAGCAGCTGAAATGCTAGGTGCATAGAGAAGAGTGGGAAGGAAGAAGTGGCTAGTGGAGCAGCAGCTTGGGTACCACTGTTTTCGTGTTCTCTTTCAGGAGACCTAGAGGTACGAGTATCTAATTGGAACTGGCTGGTAAATGGCACTTTAGGTGTACAACTGGCTTTACATTCAGTAGTTAGAGCCTGTGTTAGACTTAAGGGTAGGACTAAATGTAAAGTAGCAGACTGATTGTTCTTGGAGAGAATTTGTGTAGGAAAAAAAGTGGTATCTAATACCAAGAAAGAAGACAGAAACGTTTCAGCAACTCTGGTTATTTTATGGAACTATATTCATTATTTAAGTGGAATGTTATTTGTGATATATGGCTATAAAAGGTACACAAGTTAGGTGCAGCATTAATTTTTTTGCTCTTAAACATCTTTATTGCGCTTTACTTCCTTTCTTTTCCTACTTGCCTTCTCCTCTGTGTCTGATTGATTTCCTTGCTCTCGAATTGATTTGCTTTGAATATGAACCAAATTTTAAGTGAAAGCTTCATTCTTTTTTCTCCCTCTGATTTGTGTAGTTTCTTTTCAAGTTTTTCATAACACTTAAAACTCTTTCCATAGAGGATGGTATTGTGGAGAGGGTATAATTTGTTTGAACTAGTGTTTAAGGGTAAATGTGAGCCTTTGATTGATGATACTTCAGCTCCAAATACTGCCTTTCTGAGTGGAGAATTTTGTTCTGGACACCATGTAGCACTCACAACTAATTACAAACAGTTATATAGAACTTTTAAAGTGATAGCCCCAAGTTTGTATTTACTTCTATACTTGAATGTTCACATAACTTCAATTCTTGTGTAAGGGCAATAGAAGTTATTTCACTTTACAGATATTTTATTTTTTACTGAACTTAAAAGGAGATAAGAGTTTGGGTTGTTAAAACTGCCAGTGATTCTCTTCTTTTTTTCCTTTCTGTTTTCACCTTTCATGCTGTCAATTTTGAAAACTGCACTAAGATACTTAGGCAGAGGAGCAACAAATAGTGTTGCCCTTCCTCCTGATCCTCACATTGGGCTTTTAGTGATGACTTCAATAATTAATCTTGTTTCTCAGAAAGACATTGGAAAATGATTTTTGGCTGGACTCCATGAGTAGAAAAGGCTATGAACAATGTTCCATCTGCTTGTCCATCTGCCAGTAACATAGCTGTTTGTGATGGCTGACTACCAATACTTGGCTCAATTGTGCAATTGCTGTGTTTTATTTATAAGATTTTGAGAAAAGTGAAGAGAAATGAATAGCTGAGATTTTCTCATTCTAAAAAGAAGTGCCCTTTGCCACCGTAGTTAATATTTTTATTTATTTTTTGAGCTTGTCCACTGAGTCTTACTTCCTTCAATAAATAGGGATTTTTCACACTTTGATATTTAGATTTTTGGTATCCTTGAACTCCTTTGGATTACCAAATATATTTGCTATGTTATACATTTGCTAGTTCTTTTTTTTAAATTTGAGGGCGATCAAGCAAAACCTAAATTTATGATAATCGACTAAGAGAGATTTACTGACTTTAATGGTTTGGTTTTTGTTTAAATAGACAAACACAAAAAGCATAATTTTAAAAGATCCAGTATTAAAGGTAAATTTTAATGGTCCTAGATAATTTATTGATTTATTTATGGGATTTCTGCTGCTTCTAAGAAAAATGATAGAGTACCAAAGAAATGTTTGCACAGTTTCTGTCACTTAAAACAATTCCTTCTCCTTCCCCTCTTCCTTTCTTCTTAAAAAGGAGGTAATAAGATATAAGATGGTTAGTAAATTCAGTAAAGCATTTGCTGCATTTAATTAAGGAACTAAAGACTGTATATATGTACACTTTCCTGTTTTAATTGTATGGAGTAGTGAGGGAGATAAATGCCATGCTTTTTGGAAATACTTTTTAAGCATCACAGTTTCTTTTTTTAGGGCTCTGCAGCATCGAGCTGATGTGTCTTGCCTTTGGAAGCTAGTTGGGGACGCTTGTACCAGTCTGTCTGCTGTCTCACCATCTAAAGTGAATGTCAGTGTCTTAGGAGTCCTTCTAGGTCAGAAAGAAGGAAAACAAGTATTAAAGAAAAATGAGCTCCTCCATCTTGGAGGAAGGTAATTTACAAAGATGGTCATTTGATGACATTCAAATTAAATTAGAATGTCATAACAAAATATAACACTCACTTTTATATTTCCATAGATGTTACGGTCGTGCATTAAAACTGATGTCTACATCTAATACGTGGTGTGACCTTGGAATTAATTATTATCGCCAAGCACAGCATCTAGCAGACACAGGCAGCAACTCAGATGACCTTCAAGAGTTGTTGGAGAAATCTATGCATGTATGATTTTGAGAAATTTTTTATAAACTTAAAAAAAAAACAAAAAAACTAAGGTCTTTTCTAAAAGATGCTTTTGATAAAGTAAATACTAGAGTGTTTTCACATAAACTCACAGTTATCTGTATATAAATGCTGATATTCCGAGAAATAAAAATGTATCTAATTTTACTTTTCAGTGTCTGAAAAAAGCTGTGAGACTTGACAGTAATAATCACTTATACTGGAATGCTCTTGGTGTAGTTTCCTGTTATAGTGGTAAGAATTGAGTTAATACTTCAATATTTTTAGATTGGTTTAAACAATAGTTCAGTTTTATGAAAGTCTGTATTTTTCAGGTATTGGAAATTATGCACTTGCTCAGCACTGTTTCATCAAATCAATCCAGTCAGAACAAATTGTGAGTGTTCTCTATCTCTGTCTATGAAAAAGAACATCGAAATGTAGTGTTCATAATTTTCTGAGACTGCCATGTAGACAAGGGACCTAATTTTATTTGTTTTTCAGAATGCTGTTGCATGGACCAACTTGGGAGTGTTATACCTTGCAAATGAAAAAATTGAGGTAAATACTATATTGTCTGCTTTGTTGTAGTCTAAGTAAAGAACATTTTCTATGTATGATCTCTTCATAATAACTAAGCTTCTTGTGGAGAAATAGTTTGCACGTTGTTTATCTAGTGTTCTTGCTGATACGCTAGATGTTGGATAGCATTTACTTTACTATATTGAACACTGAATGTGTAGGATTTGTTTTCTTTTCCATGTCCCGAGAAATTTCTGGTTTTATAATTACACTGTATTTTCATTTAGAGATTAAAACCATTCTATCATGAATTATTTGGGTGTTTTTTTTTTTATCTTTCATACGTCTTGGGTGGGATGATGAAGTAAGGGCAATGATTAGTACTCTTTAGAAACTTAAATTTAACCCTTGCTTTGGTGATTTAGATTCACCTTTAACAGATATTAATCCCTTTATATGTATGGTGTACTATGTCATACTCGAACAGTTGTATGTTAGAGAATTGGAGCTACAGTAATGGGGAGCCTGTTTGTGGGTCTTGTTTGCTTCTCTGATGGCTCAGTTGGTAAGGAATCCACCTGTAATGCAGGAGACCTTGGTTTGATTCCTGGGTCAGGAAGATCCGCTTGAGAAGGGATAGGCTATTCACTCCAGTGTTCTTGGGCTTCCCTGGTGGCTCAACTGGTAAAGAATCTGCCTGTAATGTGGGAGGCCTGGGTTTGATCTCCACATTGAGAAGATCCCCTGGAGAAGGGAAAGGCTACCCACTCCAATGTTCTGGCCTGGAGAATTCCATGGGCTGTACAGTCCATGGGGTCGCAAAGAGTGGGACACAACTGAGTGACTTTCACTTTCAGAAGTTTCCATGGATCTGTAGATAATAGCAATCTATACTGTTTTGTGTTTCAGCCAGTATATTGAATACCATCCTTTAAAAACAGCTCAGTGATATTCTCAGGGATACATGAAGTCTCTGCAAAGACTGCTTTGGAAGACTAAATAAAGTGAAGAAAAATATAATTTGGATCTTAAAATATGTGAAAATATTTTTAAAAAATTTAAGCAAAGCCAAGTCTTAGTTAATAAGCTATGACAGTGATTTTATGGTAGTGTTGCCTGTGAGCCTACGTTCTCGTAAGGAAGCAAAGACAATATCAGCCATGCAGAGATTATTGGGAAAACAGCATAAAGCAACATGTAATAAGCTATTCTTCATAGCAGAAAAAAGGAAAAAAACATGTGATTTTAAGTGTCTAAGTGGGATGTCTTGAAAGTTTCCTAAATGCTTAGTGCAGATTTATGTTGGCCATTCCTTTACACCCACTAGCAGTTCTCAGACCTCACTGGTTGTTATTAATAGTTTTATGTTGCCAATTAAGTCAAGGCGAGGGGAATAGATACAGTCTTCTCTAAGGATCCCCACTAACCCTGTGTTGTGGTAGTCGCTCAGTCACGTCTGAGTCTTTGAGACCCAGGGACTGTAGCCCTCCAGGCTCCTCTGTCCATGGGATTCTCCAACCAAGAATACTGCAGTGGGTTGCCGTTTCCTTCTCCAGGGGATGTTCCCAACTCAGGGATTGAATCCAGGTCTCCTGCACTCCAGGCAGACACTTTATGATCTAAGCCGTCTAGGAGGCCCTCCATTAAACCTGTGGATTAGCAAATAGCTGGGTGATCGACTGAAAATTTTGCAGACAAGAGGTAGACACCTGCAGAACTCCCAGGCCTATAGAGAAATCCGTTGTATCCTGAACTCTTTTGCACATGCTCAGTCGCTGAATCGTGTCCAAGTCTTTACAACCCCATGGACTACAGAGTGCCAGACTCCTGTCCATGTAATTCTCCATACAGGAATACTGGAGTGGGTTGCCATTTCCTCCTCCAGGGGATCTTCCTGACCCAGGGATCAAACCTGTGTCTCTTGCATTGTCATCTAAATTCTTTACCACTGAGCCACCTGGGAAGCCTCCAGAACTCTTTTTAGGACTAGGTATATAAGACACTGTTTTAGTGTTGCTGCACGTGCATGTGCAAATTGTGCTTAAACAGTGAAGTTTTTGTTCACTGTTTCATTTCTATTTATTTTTATAAGTCTGATTTTTCTTATTCTCTTAAGCTTTTTTAATATAAGCGATTTAATATTAGATTTATAAACTGACTATTTTTTGTCTTTTTTTCCTAGCAAGCTCATGAAGCTTTCAAAATGGCTCAATCCCTTGATCCATCTTATTTAATGTGCTGGATTGGACAAGTAAGATACATAACATATAGTTATTAATAACCTGTGATACAAATAACCTATTAATAGAAAGTGGTATCAGTTCAGTTCAGTTGCTCAGTCATGTCCGACTCTTTGCGACCCCATGGACCCAGAAAGTTTAGATTTTTGTACTGCCAAATAGGAATCAAGTTACTAGTCTGAGTCTGTCATTGACTAATTGTTTTAACTTATCAACTGCCGGATTTCACTTTTCACACCTGGAGAAGAAGGGGATTGGTCTGAGAGGCCTCCTGGGTTTTGTGTCTTTCAGTTCAGAGAATAGTTGGAGCATCACCCATATTAGAAAATCAATAATTAGTGATTCAGTTCAGTACAGTTCAGTTGCTCAGTCATGTCTGACTCTTTGTGACCCAGTGGAACACAGCATGCCAGGCCTCCCTGTCCATCACCAACTCCCGGAGTTCACTCAAACTCATGTCCATTGAGTCATTGATGCTATCCAACCATCAAATCCCCTGTTGTCCCCTTTTCCTCCCGCCTTCAGTCTTTTCCAGCATCAGGGTCTTTTCAAATGAGTCAGCTCTTCTCATCAGGTGACCAAAGTATTAGAGTTTCAGCTTCAGCATCAGTCCTTCCAGAGAACAATCAGGACTGACTGATCTCCTTTAGTATTGACTGATTGGATCTCCTTGCAGTCCACGGGACTGTAAGGAGTCTTCTCCAGTACCACAGTTCAAAAGCGTCAATTCTTTGGCGCTCAGCTTTCTTCACAGTCCAACTCTCACATCCATATATGACTACTGGAAAAACCATTACCTTGGCTAGACGGACCTTTGTTGGCAAAGTAATGTCTCTGCTTTTGAATATGCTGTCTAGGTTGATCATAACTTTCTTTCAAGGAATAAGCTTCTTTTAATTTCATGGCTGCAGTCACCATCTGCAGTGATTTTGGAGCCCCCCAAAATAGTCAGCCACTGTTTCCACTGTTTCCCCATCTATTTGCCATGAAGTGATGGGACCAGATGCCATGATCTTCGTTTTCTGAATGTTGAGCTTTAAGCCAACTTTTTCTCTCTCCTCTTTCACTTTCATCAAGAGGCTTTTTAGTTCCTCTTCACTTTCTGCCATAAGGGTGGTGTCATCTGCATATCTGAGGTTATTTATATTTCTCCCAGCAATCTTGATTCCAGCTTGTACTTCTTCCGCCCAGTGTTTCTCGTGATGTACTCTGCATATAAGTTAAATAAACAGGGTGACAATATACAGCCTTGATGAACTCCTTTTCCTATTTGGAACCAGTCTGTTGTTCCATGTCCAGTTCTAATTGTTGCTTCCTGATCTGCATACAGGTTTCTCAAGAGGCACCTCAGGTGGTCTGGTATGCCCATCTCTTTCAGAAATTTCCACAGTTTATTGTGATCCACACAGTCAAAGGCTTTGGCATAGTCAATAAAGCAGAAATAGATGTTCTTCTGGAACTCTCTTGCTTTTTCCATGATCCAGTGGATATTGGCAATTTGATCTCTGGTTCCTCTGCCTTTTCTAAAACCAGCTTGAACATCAGGAAGTTCACAGTTCACATATTGCTGAAGCCTGGCTTGGAGAATTTTGAGCATTATTTTCCTAGCGTGTGTGATGATTGCCATTGTGAAGTAGTTTGAGTATTCTTTGGCATTGTATTTCTTAGGGATTAGAATGAAAACTGACCTTTTCCAGTCCTGTGGCCACTGCTGAGTTTTCCAAATTTGCTGGCATATTGAGTGCAGCACTTTCACAGCATCGTCTTTCAGGATTTGGAATAGCTCCACTGGAATTCCATCACCTCCACTAGCTTTGTTTGTAGTGATGCTTTCTAAGGCCCACTTGACTTCACATTCCAGGATGTCTGGCTCTAGGTGAGTGATCACCACATCATGATTATCTGGGTCATGAAGATCTTTTTTGTACAGTTCTTCTGTGTATTCTTGCCACCTCTTCTTAATATTGTCTGCTCTTTTAGGTCCATTTCTGTCCTTTATCAAGCCCATCTTTGCATGAAATGTTCCCTTGGTATCTCTAATTTTCTTGAAGAGATCTCTAGTCTTTCCCATTCTATTGTTTTCCTCTATTTCTTTGCACTGATCACTGAGGAAGGCTTTCTTATCTCTCCTTGCTAGTCTTTGGAACTCTGCATTCAGATACTTATATCTTTCCTTTTCTCCTTTGCTTTTTGCTTCTTTTCTTTTCACAGCTATTTGTAAGGCCTCCTCAGACAGCCATTTTGCTCTTTTGCATTTCTTTTTGTTGGGGATGGTCTTGCTCCCTGTCTCCTGTACAGTGTCATGAACCTCTGTCCATAGTTCATCATGCACTCTGTCTATCAGATCTAGTCCCTTAAATCTATTTCTCACTTCCACTGTATAATCATAAGGGATTTGATTTAGGTCATACCTGAGTGGTCTAGTGGTTTTCCCTATTTTCTTCAATTTAAGCCTGAATTGGCAATTAGGAATTCATGATCTTAGCCACAGTCAGCTCCCGGTCTTGTTTTTGCTCACTGCATAGAGCTTCTCCATCTTTGGCTGCAAAGGATATAATCAGTCTGATTTTGGTGTCGACCATCTGGTGATGTCCATGTGTAGAGTCTTCTCTTGTGTTGTTGGAAGAGGGTGTTTGCTATGACCAGTGCATTTTCTTGGCAAATCTATTAGCTTTTGCCCTGCTTTATTCTCTACTCCACGGCCAAATTTGACTGTTACTGCAGGTGTTTCTTGACTTGCTACTTTTGCATTCCAGTCCCCTATAACGAGAAGGACATCTTTTTTGAGTGTTAATTCTAAAAGGTCTTGTAGGTCTTCAAAGAACCATTCAACTTCAGCATCTTCAGTGTTACTGGTTGGGGCATAGACTTGGATTACTGTGACATTGAATGGTTTGCCTTGGAAATGAACAGAGATCATTCTGTCGTTTTTGAGATTGCATCCAAGTACTGCATTTCAGACACTTCTGTTGACCATGATGGTTACTTCATTTCTTCGAAGGGATTCCTCCCCACAGTAGCAGATATAATCGTCATCTGAGTTAAATTCACCCATTCCAGTTCATTTTAGTTCGCTGATTCCTAGAATGTCTACGTTCACTCTTGCCATCTCCTGTTTGACCACTTCCGATTTGCCTTGATTCATGAACCTAATATTCCAGGTTCCTATGTAACATTGCTCTTTACAGCATCGGACTTTGCTTCTATCACCAGTCACACCCACAGCTGGGTGGTGTTTTTGCATTGGCTTCATTTCTTCATTCTTTCTGATTTCTTCACTGATCTCCAGTAGCATATTGGGCACCTACTGAACTGGGGAGTTCATCTTTCAGTGTCCTATCTTTTTGCCTTTTCATACTGTTCATGAATTCTCAAGGCAAGAATACTGAAGTGGTTTGCCATTCCCTTCTCCAGTGGATCACATTCTGTCTGCTTCTGTTAGGTCCATACCATTTCTGCCCTTTATTGTGCCTCATTTTACTAAAACTCAAAACCCAAGGAAGAGTGTGAGGTGAACATTCTGAGTACTTTAACTCATGTATATCTTTAATTTTACATTCGTTCATATCAGTGATTCGTAGTCAGTGATTACATGTCTTCTGTTGTATTTTGGCTTTTGGGTCTGATTCTAGTTAATTGAATGGGTGAAGCTCCCAGAGTTAGAAAAGGCAAACTCCTGTTTCAATTAGCTGTGGTAGCATTTGAGAACAGTGGCATTACCACAGTAATCTCTGTGTCAGGTTTTGGGCCCTGTGGGCCCGAGAATTTGCATTTCTAACTACTCCCAAGTGAGGACAATGCTGCTGGTCCAGGGACTTCACTCTGAGTAGCACTGATGGAGGTCAATAGATCTTAGATACTCCTCAGAGTCACTTAAGTATTTTTTTTTTTAATCTTTAAATTATTTTTGGCCTTACAAATAATTTGTTTTAGGAGGTAACTAGTAGATTTAATTAAAATGATAATGATAGAGTGAAGCTTAATATTAATTTCTTAATTAGTAGTGCCTGATAATTAAACAAACCCTGCTTTCTTATAAAAGATAGATGAACTTAAAATTAATTTTAACTATCACAGAGTCTTACTATTTGAAATCCTGAGGCAGTTTTAAAAATAAACATGTTGAGACTACCCAGATCTATGGAAGCTAGATTTCTAGGGGTGAGACTTCCTTTTTAAAAAGCTTTCCAGTTGAGTCTGAGGTGACCCTGTGATTAACCTGTATGAATAGATGGGCCGGTGCAGGGGCACGCTGTGTAGTGAAGGGAGAAGGTAGCATAGCTTTATCAGGGTTCTGAGGAATTTCATGTGGATAATTCCACCACTGCCTGATTGCAGTGGAGTTCTCCAAGTGTCTGTCAGCTTAAAGGCTCATTTAACAAGTCATTCTGGTCCTCTGAGCCATGGAATATGGTAGTCAAGATTGAAAAAGAAATTAACTTTGCTTTTAAGCACAGTTAGAAAAACCTTTGGTTCCTCCAAAAACTGGTTTATTATTATTAGTAGTAGTAGTATTCCTTTTGAACATATTAAGACCTTCTTTTTTTCCTTTTATAGGCTCTAATTGCAGAGACAGTTGGGAGTTATGACACCATGGATCTCTTCAGGCACACTACAGAACTCAGTATGCACGTAAGAATCTGAGTGTTCTTCAGGATTCATTAATGAATGATCTTTTAACTACCCTGTTGAGAAAACAAATACATGGTGATGTCAAATGCTAATGATAGCAGTTGTCTCTGCTCTTTGTTTTTTCTTGAAAAATAGATAAACTCTCATTAAAGAACTTCAAGAGCTGATGAAGAAATGACTTAGGGATCTAATAGATGCAGTAGTCATGCAGAATAGAAACAGACTCAAATAAACTGAGATAAACACTAGACTTAGTTGACATTTTTAGATTATTTATGAAAGCGTTTAGAAATCTTTTGATTGGTCATTATTTGTTTGACCTATGGGAATGATGCTGAGAATCATACCAAACCATCAGGAGGGACTCTGTTTTCTCCTCTTTATTTGTCCCACTTATTTCCTCTACTTAGGTTTGGGGCAAGTGATTTAAATATATTCTTAGTTGTGTTGTATCATAGTGACCTTTCATTTAAAGGCGCTTAATAGCCGACTTAGAAGACGAAGATCCGATATTTACTGTATTGAAGTATGTTGTTTTGTTTCTTAATTTTTCTTGACAGATTTATTACTCTGTGTCTGCTTGTTAACTTTGGCTTTTCTTACAGACTGAGGGAGCAATAGGTTATGCGTATTGGGTCTGTACAACATTGCAAGATAAGAGCAACAGAGACACAGAGCTGTACCGGTATAACATCCTCCAGATGAATGCAATTCCAGCGGCACAAGTGGTCTTGAGTAAATATGTGGGTACGGCACCTGTTATATAGCAAGATATATGAATAATTGTTGAGATAATTTAAAGAACTTAAAGTTAATTCCAAATTAAATATTAGTTCTTAAGACATGAATTAGCCCTTTTCTCCCCATGAACAAGTATGAAGAAATCAAGTAAACTGAAAACCAGAAGAGAAATGCAGCATCATTGTAATCTGCAGGCTGGTAATACTCTGCCTACACTGAGCCTGGGGCACTTGAGAAGGCGGTTCATTTGTAAATGGCAGCATTTTGAGAAATTATAGTGTTATGCTGTGTGCTCAAATGAGTGACTTGAATGAATACCTCCTAGAGCCTTGCTGAGAAAATGTAGGATCAGAGATTTTACTGATGGGTTTCCTTAAAGAATTTTGTGAAGGATTTTACATAGAGGTAAACTGATGCTGAAGCTGAAACTCCAAAACTTTGGCCACCTGATGCAAAGAACTGACTCATTTGAAAAGACCCTGATTCTGGGAAAGATTGAAGGAGAGAGGAGAAGGGGATGACAGAGGGTGAGATGCTTGGATGGTGTCACCAACTCAGTGGACATGAGTTTGAGTAAACTCCGAGAGTTGGTGATGGACAGAGAGGCCTGGCGTGCTGCAGTCCATGGGGTCACAAAGAGTCGGACATGACTGAGCGACTGAACTGAACTGAAACATTTAGCTTTCTGTAAAATTCAGATGCCTAGAACAATGAACTTTCTCTGACAGTTGTACATAGCTAGGTTTTTGAGTCTCTGAGGGAGCTGTGTCATACACTCATTTAGCAAATTCAACTATGTGTGCTTGGCCAAAAAATATATTAATTTAGAAGCAGAAAGGTGAGAAAGCGGGGATAAGAAAAATGGAGATATCATCTGTCGTGGGCTGTTGACTTCAGCATGAGTGTGGATGAAAGGCCTGAATCTCCTCATTCACTTTGACTCAGTTTTGTTACCTTCTCCTTGTGAGATGACTTAAAAATTTTTAAGAATCACTTTGTGTGATTTTCATCTTATACTGTGAACCTAACTATCACATAAGATGGGATTGTGCTCCACTTTGTTAAACAGTTCAATAAGAGATTTGAAGGCTTGCTTCCCAGCACAAGTTAAGTAGTTCATAATTCAGGTGCATTTCTTTCTCCTTTGTACACTTCCTTTATAGTTTTATGATGTTTTTTGACATTAGAATTTCAAAATACTGCATTGAATGTGCCCAAATTATCTTCTCTTTCTAGTGTACAACACTGATTTTTTTTTTTTTTTTTTTTGAAAAAAAAGTGCATAGAAACTGGAACAGAACCACCAAGATAAATTGTTGCTAAATTTAATCAAGGAAGGTTTATGTGATTAGCCAAAGAACTGAATTTCCTTATAATTTAGATGACTAGTTTTAACATGAACTCTGATTTTAAATTGTTATACCTTTGGGAATAAAAATGTATTTAAACTTTGAAACATGAATAGAAGCTACGTGTAACTATAGATATTATTCAATAATTTATAAGAGTTATAGAATGATTACTGGTATTTTATAGTCAAGATAAACTCAACTTCTGTTCTTAGCAATGCATGACCTCAAGAAATAATCTGTTTAAAGTATCGAAAAACTTGAAAACAAAAGTACTGTTTTTACAAATATAATCATTATGCACATATTGAGAAAAGATGTTTTTGGATTTCCAGAGAGAATTCAGAATTATGCTCCAGCTTTCACAATGTTGGGTTACTTAAACGAACATCTACAGCTGAAAAAGGAAGCAGCAAATGCGTACCAAAGGTAAAGGCTCCCTTAAATTTAAACGTGGTCCTTCTTAGTCCATTGAGTTGACTAAGAGGCCACTTGGCCAATAGAGCCTCATTTTCTTGACGAAGGTACAAATAAAATGTTCTGATTCCTTTCCTGACCTTTCATTATTTATTATTACTACGTTTTGAAGGTGAAAAAATACAGTTCTAAATTTTCAACTGTGTTTTGGTTTCTATTGCTCAACCTGAGTGAGAAGAAAAAAAAAAAAAAAAACCCTCTCAGATTTGTTTTAGAAAAATCTGTCCATTTATAGTTTGTCTTGCTTTATTAAATACATGTATTTATTCAGATAAGAAGTGAGGTTTCAGAAATGAAAAGAAATTATGTGTTTGTTTAAATCATTTTAATGTTGACTACATAGTGTTTATTCATTCAGTAAAGATTTGTTGAACTGCTGCTGTGTGTCACGCAGTGTCCGTGGCCGTGGCAGTTTAGCAGTGAATTAAAACAAACGTAGGCTCAGTTCTCATGGAGCTCATGTTCCGGTGGGGGTGAGGTACATGGTAAGCTAATAGACATCTGAGGTGGCAACAATTGCTAAGAAAGGAAATCAGAGAAGAGTAAAAGGCCAGACAGTGGAGGGGCAGTGAATTTGAGGTAGGTGTAAGAGGTAGGTTTCCTGAGCAGGCAGTTGAGGTCTGGCCTAGTTGAAGGTGGCCATAAGCCATTTGGTCCTCAGGGAGGGAGCATTCCAGGCAGAGGGAACAGCAGGAGCAAGTGCTCTGAAGCAGGAGCAGCCCTGAGGTTGGGGAAACCAGGACAGTGTGTGCGAGGGAGACGACCAGCCCGGAGAGTGATAGGAAGTGAAATCAACCTGAGGTTTTTCTTCGCTGCAAATTCACTCATCTGTGAATGAGAAAATCACTACTGATCTCATGAGTACTAGATGAAAAGTTAAAAAAAAACGCGAATGCCTAACTTCTGAGGTACATCATTGCCCAAAATCAACAGAAACCTGTCAGATAAAAAATAATCATGGGATCCCAGATGCTTTGCCGTCTTCTGTGGCTCTCTGTAGTTCACAGAAGTGGTCACTAGATGGTACTGAAGGCTGTAGTTATTTTGCCAGGTGTGTGCAGGAGGGTGTGTGTGGGGAGGTGTGTGTGGGGGAGATGTTTGTGGGGGGGGGTGTGTGTGTGGGGGAGGTGTGTGTGTGTGCAGGCAGATGTGTACGGGGGAGGGGAGGTGTGTGTGGGGAGAGGTGTGTGTGTGGGGAGGTATGTGTGTGGAGGGGAGGTGTGTCTGTGGGAAGGTGTGTGTGTGGGGGGGAGGTGTGTGTGGGGAGAGGTGTGTGTGGGGGGAAAAGGTGTGTGTATGGGGAAAGGTGTGTCTGGGGAGGTGTGTGTGGGGGGAGGTGTGTGTGTGTGGGGAGGTGTGTGTGGGGGGGAGGTGTATGTGGTGAGAGGTTGTGTGTGGGGAGGTGTGTGTTGGGGGGAGGTGTGTGTGGGGAGGGGTGTATGGGGGGAGGGGAGGTATGTGTGCGGGGGAGGTGTGTGTGTGGGAAGAAGTGTGTGTGTGGGGGAGGTGTGTGTGTGAGGGGAGAGGTGTGTGTGTGTGGGGGAGGTGTGTGTGTGGGGGAGATGTGTGTGTGTGGGAGGTGTGGGTATGTGGGGAGATGTGTGTGTGTGGGGAGGTGTGTGTGTGTAGGGAGGTGTGTGTTGGGGGGAGGTGTGTGGGGGAGGTGTCGGGGGGAGGTGTGTGTGTTGGGGGGAGGTGTGTCTGGAGAGGTGTGTGTGTGTGTGGGGAGGTGTGTATGTGGGGAGGTGTGTGTGTGGGGAGGTGTGTGTGTGGGGGAGGTGTGTGTGGGGGGAGGTGTGTGTGTGTGTGTGTGTGTGTGTGGGGGGGGTGTGTGGGGAGGTGTATGTGAGGAAGAGGTGTGTGTGTGTGGGGGAGGTGTGTGTGAGGGAGAGGAATGTGTGTGTGTGGGGGGGAAGGTATGTGTGTGGGTGTGTGTGTGTGTGTGTGGGGGAGAGGTGTATGAAAACCCACAATACTATTTCTTTCGCCACTACAGTAAAGTTACCAATAAGGAAACTGTAGAAATTTGACAGACTACAACGATTCTATCAAACAGGATTTTTAAACAGAGAAGTATGCAGTGCTATGTCACTTCAGTTGTGTCCAATGCTTTGCCATCCTATGGACAGAAGCCCACCAGGCTCCTCTGTCCATGGGATTGTCCTGGCAAGAATACTGGAGGGGGTTGCCGTGCCCTTCTCGAGGGGGTTTTCCTGACCCAGGGATGGAACCCTCATCTCATTAGGTCTCCTGCGTTGGCAGGCGGGTTCTTTACCGCCAGTACCGCCTGGGAAGCCCCTCATAAATGGAGGGGTAACCATTCCCTTCTCCAGGGGATCTTCCTGACCCAGGGATCGAACCTGGGTCTCCTGCATTGCAGGTGGATTCTTAACCGTCAGAGCCACCAGGGAAGCCAAAACAGAGAAACTAGGCAGCTTTAGAATGCTTGCTCCTTTTTCTGGTATACATTTTAATCACAAATATTGCAAGTCTAACACTGGTTATACCTTTGCCTACAATGGCAACTCCACAGTCACGTAGGCTTCCCTGATAGCTCAGTTGGTGAAGAATCCGCCTGCAGTGCAGGAGACCCCAGTTAGATTCCTGGGTCAGGAAGATCCACTAGAGAAGGGATAAGCTACCCAGTCCAGTATTCTTGGGCTTCCCTTGTGGCTCAGTTGGTAAAGAATCAGTTTGCAATGTGGGAGGCCTGGGTTCAATCCCTGGGTTGGGAAGATCCTCTGGAGAAGGGAAAGGCTATGCTCTAGTATTCTGGCCTGGAGAATCCCATGGACTGTATAGTCCATGGGATCACAAAGAGTTGGACACGACTGAGTGACTTTCACTTCGCTTCACAGTCGCCTGGATATACACCACTCCTTCTTTACTTATTACCACTCTTGTTTTCTGCCTTAAACAAGTGTTTGTGACTTGAAATTACAAATTAGGTATTAATATAACTGCAGGTATAGTTTTTACTATGACAGTAAAAATAGTAACAGTTTACTATTACTCTCTGTGTACTACTGCCTTGTTTCTCATGTATGTCAGAGGCATTAAAGCTTTTCTTGGATATTTCTCCTTGGCTAATCTTTAAACAGAAAAACAGAAAAAAAAGTATTATTAAATATCCAACTCCTTTAGTTGTTGAGACACTGTCCTGCTTGCCCAAAGGAGACTGAGCATGAGAAGGTAAAGGGGCTGTCAGCATGTTGTTATGTTATTCTAAACCTCTCAGGACTCCCGATGACTCATTCCCTTCTCTGAATTCAGGACTGCCCGGATGTCTTTCTGTATGTAACAGGTAAAGGCACACGAGAGCGCTCAATTTCCCAAGCCCCTACCTTGAACTACTAGTGTATAAATAATTTAGAGTGCACTATGTACATCACATTCTGTGTACTTCAAACATGTCAAAACTTTTCTAGAATATTTAAAACGCAAGTATGATAAGTGATTTCACATATCAAGAGGCCACTTTATTATTTTCTTAACGGTCTAAAATCTAATAAGTTCTTTTGTGATACCAATTTAATAAAATATAAATAAGCTATTATGGAACTAGTTAATTAAATGAAAACAAAAATCTGTAGGTTGTTAAGGAGGAAGAGTGAAAGAATGCTATTGCACGTAGATAATTTTAAATGCTTTGTCCTTTTTTTAAAGGGCAATTTTGTTGTTACAGACTGCAGAAGACCGAGATGCTTATTATGTTACAGTAAGAAATTATGGCAGATTGTTATGGTAAGCATATTTTTCCCCATTGATTTTGTGGATCTGTTAGGTTTTTCTGGTGAAGGCTGTGGAGCTATTGAGTGATGCCCAGTCTCCAAAAGAGTGGGGCGGGTGTGAATGAGCACAGTGATGACATCCGCCCAGGGCGCATCATTCCTACCGTCCCAAGCTGTGTTAACAGTTTCCAGTCCCAGCCTCAGTGTCCTTTGGGAGGAGCAGGTTTAGAACTGAGGGTTGTGAACTAGACAGAAGAGGCAGTTACTCTTTCTGATGGCGGAAGCCTAGTTAATTGAAAGTGGATTAGAGTTATTCTGATTTGATGTCTGTTCTTAAACTGGGAGTGAGATTAAGGGTCCAGAAACCCTTTTGGAGATAGTACACAAAAATTTTTGTGTGTGCATTTTGAGGATGGCGAGGAGCAATATAATTTTCTTTAGATTCTCAGTGACTTCTGACTTCGAAAAAGATTTTTAAAAAAGGTGTGAAACCAGTTGTTTCAGAGGATAGAACTAGGTCTGGACAATAGGAGTGTTAATGGGAGGGTGGTTTGGGGCTCAAGTTGAGACTCACCTCAAATTTAGGGTTGTCCCCAAAACTGAATGTTCCTGTTTGAAACACCTTATTTATTAGACCTATAGTTTGGTATTTTGGTATTAGTACCTACTTCTTTTTAAGGAACTACACAGTAAAAATAAGGGGTAGCCAGTTCTTTTATAACCGTCTAACTGAATCATATCTGGTATCTGTAGATAGAAAATTTTCCCTGTTTTGATTGTTTTTCCTTTTAATTCTTTAAACTGTGTGTTTAGGAGTTGATAAAACTGTCACTTCCAAGATTTTGTTGTTAGAAGCTGTATGGAACAAAGTATGTGTTTGCTTTACTTAGCTGTTTCATATAATGTAACTATTTTAGAGGAAAATTTATACCTCCCATTAAAAATAGGTCATCTGATTTCTTTTTAACTTGTTTTTATTATGAAGTATATTAAACATGCAAAATACAGTAATAGAGTATGGAGCATAATTTGGTGAATAGTTACCCTTCAGATAGAATAGATCTTAAAATTCTGTTGATAGGCTCCAGGTTTCCTTAAAAAAAAAAAAAGTTACAAATAAAATTGAAGCCCTTGTGTCCTCCAGTCTTTTCTCTACAAAAGTAATCAAATGTTTGAAGATGGTGTTCATTAAAAAAATACTTTTTTAAAATACATGTGTGTATCCATAAACATCTAAGGTAGTCCGCTTCCCTTCATTAAATATTTGTCAAAATTTGCGTTTGATTTTTAAATTCTTTTACCTTCATAAAATTAATTTTAGAAGCAAATATTGCCCATATTTTAGCTCCCAGCTACTCTTCCACAATTAAAAAGATTTCCAAAAACACATTAAAAATAGAAGCAAGCTTCTGAATGCAGTGATACATACCAGACAGAAGGGTCTCAAAGGGACAGCGTGTCTATTCCAGGTGGTGGCAACATCTCTTCATTTTTAAATAAACAAAAGTTTTTGTTGTTGTTGTTGTTGTTATTAAAAGCCTTCTACTTTAGTATTATATGTTGCAGTTTTTACTTTAATTTGTATTAAATACAGAGAAGATAATGTTTGATTTTGTCTGTGGAATTTTAGTATATCTATATGCCCTTCAAAAAAAATGGATGTGCCATTTACACAAAGGCTGGGCTTGATTATGACTTGCTAAGCTTCTCAAAGATGCTAAACCCATGGTCACAGGGTAATTTTTAGCTAATGTACTAAGCTTAAAAATTATTGTAAAGGTCAACTGGAAATTATTTTTATAACTTAAGAGTTTAATTCAAGTTTATTTAAAAACAAAAAGACCAGTTGTAGTTCAGCAGAGCTGTTCATTTTCACATATAATTTAAAAGAAGCAAAGTGTGAAGTTAAATCCCTCTGGTATATACTATTTGAAATAAGTGATATGCCTTCTATTTTAATGTAAGTCTTTTCCGCAGCTCTAACATTGAGAGATGAAGTAGGTTAAGCTGTTAAAAGAAACCTTAGTATAATTATATTTCTGTATTTTGATGATATAAGCCAAAATGATTTTTGATATTAAAAGTAAGTTATGTTTTGCTTCTTAGTTCCATTGGTGAATATGATAAAGCTATCCAGGCTTTTAAGTCAACACCTCTTGAGGAGTTAGAAGACATCATAGGTTTCGCATTAGCTTTATTTATGAAGGGTCTGTATAAGGAGAGCAGCAAAGGTAAGTATGTTGTGTAAAGCTAAAGGATACATTCTACTTTTCCAGAGCTGAGAATTTCAATCATAGTGAGCTTATACACAGAAAGGTGTAATACTAAGATGTTGGTCGGGATTGTAGTGTTTATTAAAAATCTGACAAGAGATATGATAATAGGTACTTTTTATCTGTTCCTTCATTTAGTACATGATGATGAATAGTTCTTTTAGCAGTGTTATGAACTGAATGTTACCTGTATTATTTAGATGAGGAATCTGAGAGCCAAGATCACAAATGGCCTTCCCGATAGCTCAGTTGGTAAGGAATCCACCTGCAATGCAGGAGACCCTGATTTGATTCCTGGGTCAGGAAGATCCCCTGAAGTAGGGATAGGCTCCCCACTCCAGTTTTCTTGGGCTTCTCTGGTGGCTCAGCTAGTAAAGAATCCGCCTGCAATACAGGAGCCCTGGGTTTGATTCCTGGGTTGGGAAGATCCCCTGGAGAAGGGAAAGGCTACCCACTCCAGTGTTCTGGCCTGGAGAATTCCATGGACTATACAGTCCATGGAGTTGCAAAGAGTCGGACACGACTGAGTGACTTTCACTTTCACCGAAAGCCAGTATTTACTACTCCACAGTGTTTCCGTGTACTTTTCTGGTAAACTAAGACCTCAAACATTGTTTGTTATAGTATAATAATATTTTGGTTTCTCCAAAAATGCTCCTTGAGTGCATTTTCCCATGTATGGGCCCAGCCTATGTGTGTGCGCAGCTCATTGTAAGAACTGCTTAATGGAGTTGCTTGTTTCTTCATGGAAATTTGGGTGAAAGCTCAATGATTATAGGCCTCCACTTCTTTTGAAGATAGTGACTCAGACTTGCCTACAGATTCTAAAGATGAGAATTAAGGAATATCACATGATAATCTTAATGATATTCTCAGAATCACCTTGGAACAGTTAAACCAAGTTAGATTATTATAAAATTTTATTCCTTTTACTTGAGATCAAGGATCATAAGATGTAATTTTAGTTTTAAGAAATAGGATTAGGAAAGAAAAAAAATCCCATCATTTGTCATTCAGGATTGCTTTTATATTGTTTTGTTTTTGTTTCCAATTCTGTGTAATAGCATATGAGAGAGCTTTGACTATTGTTGAATCAGAGCAAGACAAAGCTCATATCTTGACGGCTCTGGCAATAGCAGAATATAAACAAGGAAAAATGGACATAGCCAAGACATTGCTATTCAAATGGTATGTATAGTCAACATCAACACTCAAATGACCAGATACTTAAAAATATTGAGTTAAAATTGGAAGCAACGTAAAATGAATTTCTTAATGTTTTAGGAACTTTTTGGTGAACGGAAGGGATCAGACCCACCTGGTTAGCTAGAGATCATGGCTTCATTCTTAATTCTGAATGCATTCAGTTATTCAAAACCATCCTGTACTCTGTGTGTATTATTTATTTTTTTAAAACAGTAATTGATCAGCTGTTGTCTTAGGCTTATAAAATTTTAATGAAGGCAGTCATAACTGGCTTGTTTTCAGCCTAGTGGGTTCCCAAAGAGAACACTCTTTGGGACTGTTCTTTGTGTTTCCTCTTTCCTTTTCAGGTTAACCTGATAAAGTTAATTTAAAGTTGAGTCTAAAGAAAGTATATATACCAGTATAACTTGTAACTATTTCTGTATTTGGGGGATAATTTAATAAAGTAGTAGTCTCTGATATATGTGGTTGTTCATAAGGTACTTTTTGACTTTTTGAAAATTTTTTTGAGAAAGTTGACCTTAATTCCTTAAAAAGTAGTAGATGATTAATGTATGCTGTTGGCCAGTGGTTATCAGTGAGTGCTCTATTGGCATTTTTAGTGGTACAGATCTTCATAGTACAGAAATTTTTCACCCCTTTAGGAAGATCACATCCCTGTTTCCATCATACTAATTGCTTTCTTCATTCGTTGTGAAAAGCAAAAAAGTGCCTTCATGAATCTCCAAATTATGCTCCCTACAAAGATAGGGGGACAGTGATTAGATGGTAACTAGGTCAAGATGACTTCTTATAGCTTTGTTTTTGTTTATTCATTGTGATACTTCTGTCTCATCCTGATTAAAGTAATTTTCTTGTATAATAAGTAAGCAATTCATTCTTCTTCTCGTAGCTATTTTGAGAAAACCAGTCAGAATTTAAAAAATCTTGTCACTTTACATGGATACACTCATGTTCAGAAGACCCAAATTTGCCAATAGCTTGGGAAAAAGAATTATGTGTTTTCTAAGTTGCTTCAGTCATGTCCAACTCTTCCGACCCCATGGACTGTAGCTTGCCAGGCTCCTCTGTCCGTGGGATTCTCCAGGCAAGAGTACTGCAGTGGGTTGCCATGCCTTCCTCCAGGAGATCTTCACGACCCAGGGATTGAACCTGCATCTCTTATGTCTCCTGCGTTAGCAAAGGTGTTTTTTACCACTGATGACACCTGGGAAGCCCCCAGAAGAATCATAGATGCTAATATATTGCTGCAAATTATCAAGAGCAAAAGTAACCCCAAATTAGATTTGATTAGATTAATCTTGGGCTTCCCTGGTGGCTCAGTTGGTAAAGAATCCACCTGCAATGTGGAAGACCTGGGTTCGAACCCTGGGTTGAGAAGATCCCCTGGAGAAGGGAACGGGTACCCACTCCAGTATTTTGGCCTGGTGAATTCCATGGACTGTATAGTCCATGGGGTCGCAAAGAGCTGGACATGACTTACTGACTTTCACTCAGATTAATATTGGGTTACTATTTAAAACAGTAAACAAAACCATTTTGAACACTGGAGGAAGTAGAGAAAAATAATAGAATATTATCTTATTCTTTTCTCATTCTCTTGTGAGGGAAGGCCTTTACATCCTTTTTTGTGTGTTACTGAATCCCCGACTAAGTAGTTTATATGATCTGTGTTTCTTTCTTTTTGGTTCTCTGTGTGTCATCTTTCAAACTGCTCCCTTTCCTGCCCCTTGGACTCTGTTCTCTGACTGACATTCTGTGAAAAATTAGGATTGCAGTTCTTTATTTATCTTGTTTGGCATTCGTATGTTGGGAACTAAGCAGTGTCCTAGATGCTTAAGGGGAATAGGCATAAATTCAATATATAAGGGAAAAAAATCTGATTACCAGCATCATAGAATTTATGATATAAATAATTACATGTAAAATCCATAGCACATGGTACAGGACAGCTTGCAGGTACTGTGCATTCAGCACATGTGAGCCTAATGGGATGTAGTCTTTCCAGTAATAATTTAGATTTTTTATATTCATAAATATTAGAGTAGGTAGGGGTTTTCCCTTTTGAACCAAGACACAGATTAGAATGTCTTCTTTTGTTGTTAGTTGTTGTTCAGTCGCCTAGTTGAGTCTGGCTCTTTGCGACCCCATGGACTGCAGCACACCAGTCCTCTCTGTCCCTCACCATCTCCCGGAGTTTGCCCATGTTCATGCCCATTGCATCAGTGATGCCATCCAACCATCTCATCCTCCGTTGTCCCCGTCTCCTCCCACCTCAATCTTTCCCAGCATCAGGGTCTTTTCCAATGAGTCGGCTCTTTGCATCAGGTGGCCAAAGTATTGGAGCTTCAGCTTCAGCATCAGTCCTTCCAATGAATATTCAGGACTGATTTCCTTTAAGATTGACTGGTTTGATCTCCTTGCTGTCCAACTTACAGTTTGGGTTATTTGTATTGATGGAAATGACTTACTAAATGATACTATTCCATATTCGGATGCCTCCATTAACCTCCATTAACCTGGTAAAAAGAGTTCCTTTGGATTCTTTATGTTTAATCCAGAGCTGCCCATGAAAATCCATGATTTTGTACCGTTTGTCAAAGTCAGATTCTAAATAATTTATCCTCCCACCTCAACAGTAGAAAGACATAGTGGTAGGTGTGTGATATTTTGTAATGTTATAAGTATTTCTATTATATTTTAATGAATTTTGTTTAACAGATTTTTAAAAATTCCTTTGTTTTGTTACAGTACACATTCATAATTATTATTAGAAGTTCTATTAAGTTTGTAAAGAGCTTGTTTTCTTCATTTGAATTAATAAGGATCCCTAACATTAGTGACTTTTACCTCCATAAAATTTCACAGTTGAAGAAGGAAAAAAAATTAGATGCTTATATACAAAATTTAAATTCTCCTTCAGTTATAAATATGCTCGCTTGGAATATGGTGGATATAGGTTGTATTTGTACCTATATATACTAGGTCTGATTTCAAATACCACAGAGCAGTAAGACAATGTTTTTGCAAATGATGAAAATCTTTTGCAAAGGTCTTAAAAAAAAAATCAGATCTTAGATTAACGATTTTTCTTTATTATTCATACCTTTTAGGATTTTACTGAAACCAAAAGATTTTAGCAAATTATTTTAATTATTTACCTAGAACTGTGAGACCCAAAGAGACTATGCTGTGTATTTGTTTCTAAACGTAGATAAAATGACCAGAAAAGAAATTTGGCTACTGATGCTCTATGAAGGCCCTTGGTACCTTCTAACTGCTTTAGAAATTCAGGGAAGTTATGATTCCTAGAAGCCATGGAACTTAGTTTTATATTTATCATAGAGCTGGGCCATAGTTTGGTGAATCTATAAGTACACTGTGTTTTTCTGCTGTTCAGTGTGTTCTAATAGCTACAGACTATTGTACTCACGGCTAATAGGCAATTAAAAATATGTTTATAGCTCTATCTTAAAGGAACCAACAACGGAAAGCCTTCAAGCCCTGTGTGCTCTCGGATTGGCAATGCAGGATGCTACACTGTCAAAGGCTGCACTTAATGAGTTACTGAAGCATAGCAAACTGAACAGCGATTATCAGAGGAGCCTTCTTACTTCAGCCATCTATGCCCTGCAAGGCCGCAGTGTGGCAGTGCAGAGACAAGCATCCAAAGCTGTCCACAGGTAAATTCTGTACTTGTGAACTTGGTGTCCAGTTGTCCTTGATGAGATTGTCTTTGCTGTTTAGACCTTGTTAAGATTATTTGCGTGCATGCTAAGTCACTTCAGTCGTATCTGACTCTTTGTGACCCCATGGACTGTAGCCCACCAGGCTTCTCTGTCCATGGGATTCTCTGGGCAAGAATACTGGAGTGAGTTGCCATGCCCTCCTCCAGGGGATCTTCCCAATTAAGATTATACAATGAGGTAATTGTGTATATTTGGAAACCAGGTTGTGGTTTTATGAAACTGTATATAGGACCAGGTAATTGACAATTTTTTCATTTCTAGTGATTTAAATACAAAATTGAGTTGATAAAGAACAAAAAATTTTCCTTTATTCAGATTAAGGTTCAAATCTTTTTTTTGTATGATAATCCTTACAAACCCTCAAGTTGGTGATATTGTCAGTTTGTTATTTGATACTGTTCAGTTTAATGGTTTTAGGAATTTTTTGGCCACTCAGCATTCATTAATATATTCAAAATTTGGAAAATAGAAAGCTGTTATCATTAGTCATAGTGGTTATTTTATTTTCAATAGAAAAGTGTTATATCTGTAGTTTATTTTCCTTCCATAATTCTGATTTCTGTGTTTTCTTTGAACGTGACATAATAAATTTCTTTAACCTTTCCTGATTGGATCTCAAGGCTCTGTATTCATCACATTGCTGATTTTTCTTTCTTATTTTAATAAAGAGATAAAATATTCGATCTAAAAATTTAGACACTTCCAACCACATGTGGACAATGAATTTGAACTCGTTTTAGATGTTTAAAAGATTTTTAACTTAGGTACTAAATAAAGTGTTGGTTTTTTTTTTTTTTTTTGGTAATTTTTGTGGTTAAAGTAACTCCAATCTCTAAGCCCTCTGCTTTTGATGATGATTACAGTAACCCAGCTGATCCTGCTCTTTGGTCCCTGTTGTCCCGAGTGGTTGCCCAGTATACTCAACGAAACGCAAAGGTGAGTGCTTCTGACCAAAGGTAAAGTAGCTTATTTTGTAATATGTAATTTTAAAGTATTGCTGTTATCATTCTGGAAAATAATTAGTACAGCGAGGGAGTTCTGTTATTTAATGAAATTGTTTATTAGTTATTCAGCAAGTAGTACACTGAGTTTCTTCCATGTACTCTTGTGCTGCTGGGGTGGTATGGAATATGCAAAGACGGAGGTGGACTTTTCTGAATATATATAGATTAGGTTGGGCTTCCCTGGTGGCTCAGACAGTAAAGAATCCGTCTGTAATGCGGGAGACCTGGGTTTGATCCCTGGGTTGGGAAGGTCCCCTGGAGGAGGGCATGGCAACCCACTCCAGTATTCTTGCCTGGAGAATCCCAATGGACAGAGGAGCCTGGTGGGCTACAGTCCATGGTGTCTTGAAGCGTTGGACACGACTTATTGACTAAGCACAGCTCATAGTTCGGAAGCATTGCTATTGTGTTTCAGAATACCCCCAAATAATTTTATTTAAGTTTCTTAAAGATATTCACCCACTCCAGTATTCTTGCCTGGAAAATCCCATGGACAGAGGAGCCTGGTAGGCTACGGTTCATGGGGTCGCAAAGAGTTGGACACGACTGAGCGACTTCACTTACTTACACTTAAAGATAAGAAAATAACAACTAGAACAGTGCTCATATCTAAAAATATAAGGCTAAATATGAAGTCATTGATGTTCCATAAAAGGGATTTTCACTGTTGTTAGTTCATAACAGCAAGGTATTTTCAGAAGTCAATAAAGTATTTTGTTAATTTCTATGGTTAATATGGCCTTTTATACTTTACATAACTAGTTAGTAAACATAGTAGTAGCTACTGTGTTTTGAACACTTATTACATCTAGTAATTCCAATATCTGAAGTCTATGTACATCTGTTTTTGTTTGTTATTTCTGTTGGTTTTCATACTAGCCTTGTTTGTTGATTGACTGTGTAAACTTGAAAATTGATTGTGGAAATAATTTGAGTCCTAGCATTAAGGTAGCTTTCTTTAGAAAGAAGTTTTACTTTTTAATGCCAGTACTTGGGAGCTCCACCAATCTGGAACCACCTTAAAGGAGGTTTATAGCTTGAGCTTTCTGGACCATACAAGCTACTGTGTGCCTGGATTTTCAGGGTCATTTGAGTCCTGATCTAGTTCTGATTCACCTTAAATCTGAGTGTGTAGCCTCTTGGCCAGGAGTGGGGGAATCTCAGCTTATTTTGATGCAGGGGTCCTATATACTTGCTCCTTGTGTGAGTTCTGGGCTCTAATTTCTCACCCATAAGTCCTTCAAATTGAAAATTAAAATTTTTTAGGAACTGCAAACTGACTTCCTTCACTTATACCTCTGTGGATTTCAGTTTTCCTTTTTAGTTTTGGCTTGAAAAGTCCTTAATATCTTGTCAGCTAGCCAGTGCTTTTAAGAATACATGCTTCTTATATTTTATCCCAGTGCTTATTAAACTTTAACGTGAAATGAAATTACCCCATAATTTTGTTTAAACCTAATTCAGTAGATGTGGGATGGGGCCTGATATTTTGCATTTCTGACAGCCTCCCAGAGAATGTCAGTTCTGCCAGTATATAGGCCACACTTTGAGTAGCAAAGTTTTATCCTACATTTTGTTATTTTCACTGAATGTTTTGTTTCAAGAACCTGAAAGACCATCATTATTAGACTCTGGAATGAAGCACTTATATGCCAACTACTGTGCTTGGCATTTTTATCTGTCTTTTAATCTGTCATTTAATCTCAAAAGCATTATGAAGTAGCTGGAATTAAGTTCATTTTGTAGAGGAGGGTAGTTGAGACATAAAGATTCAACAACTTGAGCAAAATCACAGTAGTTGTGGTGATGAATCCTTTCAGACCTTACTCGTGAACCTTCTATTTGTTTTATATTGACATGTTTTTTAAAAGTTTATTTTTAGCTTTCATTATTTGCTAAATATGGTTTTAAAAATATTTATGATACACTTAATGATGTAAAATGAAGTATACATTAGAAGTATACTTCAAATTTAAAATGAGATCATTCTTACAACTTAATTTCTTTACCAGGTGAAACATCTAATTGAATTTTTAAAAATTAAGAATTTCAAGCCAACTTTATGAAACCTAGGATGCTGCATAGATTTTCCTTATTTTTAGTATTGAGTAGATTATTGAGGCAGTGATGAGTTTCACGATGCTCTGAACTTTAATTACCTATTTTGCTAGGGTCTGCTGCTGCTGCTGCTAAGTCGCTTCAGTCGTGTCCGATTCTGTGCGATCCCATAGACGGCAGCCCACCAGGCTCCACTGTCCCTGGGATTTTCCAGGCAAGAACACCGGAGTGGGTTGCCATTTCCTTCTCCAATGCATGAAAGCGAAAAGTGAAAGTGAAGTCGCTCAGTCGTGTCCGACTCTCAGCGACCCCATGGACTGGAGCCTACCAGGCTCCTCTGTCCATGGGATTCTCCAGGCAAAAGTACTGGGGTGGGGTGCCATTGCTATAGATGTTTTAAAAATACTATATTTTCTTGGAGTGAAGTTATATTAGTTTATCTTAAAATAAGTTTTGTGGAATCTCCACTGAGTCTTTGTTTCACAATCTTGTATACTGTTAGAAAATTGTTTCTTCATGTAATTCTTGGACCTTTAATGAAAATTGTAAAAGAGCAGAGTTGAAATTCTCATAGTAGACAAGATTTTTTTTTAATAAAAATATTAAACTAGTTTTTTGAAACAGTGGTATTAAGTTGGTGCTTAGAGAGCTTAAAGGCTTCCCTGGTGGCTCAGTGGGTAAAGAGTCTGCCTGCAATGACGGAGACCTGGGTTCAGTCCCCGGGTCGGAAAGATCCTCTGGAAAAGGAAATGGCAACCCACTCCAGTATTCTTGCCTGGAGAATCCCATGAACAGAGGAGCCTGGTGGGCTACAGTCCATGGGGTCACAAAGAGTTGGATATGACTGAGTGACTAACACTTTCACTTTCTCAGGAAGTTTAAAAGTTAATATAAATGTGATAAAACTGAACCTTTCAAATGACTTAATGTAAAGATTTTATCAGTCTTAATTTTTACTTTTTCATGAAAGTTTATGTATTTATCTAAGTAATCATTTGTTTACTATTGTAGGGAGGTGCAGTGGCAGGAAATGTGGCTCATATTCTGGACTCAAATCATGGAAAGGTTAGTTTGCTCCAATTCAGGGGAATGTTACTTGTTAAATAATATTACTGATGAATGAGTAGTTTTTTTTCTTAAGCTCAGGGGTCACATCATATTCAGTATAGTACTGTTTTTCATCACTTTGAAAATCAAGGAGCTATAAAGAGAATTGGTTAACACTCTCTTTTCTCTTATGTAGAAGGCATTACTGTACACTGCAGTAAATCAGTTGGCTATGGGAAGCAATTCAGCAGAAGATGAGAAAAATACTGCACTAAAGACCATTCAGAAGGCAGCTCTCCTTTCTCCAGGTGAATATAATATAATCCATTTCATTCATAGGATTCTGTCCATCTTGCATTTGTGAAGCAAAGTTTGTACTTTTATAAAATGAGAGAATTTTAAAATATTTTAAGATCTTGCATATTATTTGATTATCTGCATTCAGATACTGATACTTGAGAGATAATTAGTTATTGAAGCAGGCTCAGAGGAATATCTCTTTAAAGATAGGTCATTAACCATTATTGAAAATCTGAATTATATACTTTCAAGAAGTAGTTTTATGTCTGTTTTCCCATCAGTCAGGTTTAATGAGGTTTGTCTGTAGCTACTAAATTATTTAATAAACATGTTTAGTTACTTTTATGTGTAGTTAGTTTCTTGAAGAGTGGAGATATGTATTCTGTTGTAACTGTTAGAACTGACAGGGTGCTGACCTCACCTGAACTAACCTCTTCTCAGTTCTAACCAGAATTATATGTGTACCATTGATCACCAAAGGCCTGAGGAATTGCTATAAATGGCATCAGCATTCTTCCATTACTACTACTGAAAAAATGCTTTAGAGAACTGGAAAGTCTGGCAAAGTAGGGTTATGGGGTGTATTTTTACAAAATATTGTTTTTAATATAAAACATAAACTTTAAACAATATATTCCACCAGAGCACTTCAAACATTTGTTTGATCAGAATGCTATTGCTTTTGGCCACGGACTGTGGGGAAACATACAAAGAACAGATTTGATGTCATCCTCACAATAAATTATAAAGCTTGCAACCAAACTTCAAAGATTATTTTATAAAACAAGTAGACAGACCTGTCCTTGTTTATTTTTTTCTTTCATTTTTGAAATAGAATAAAAAGAAACCTAAATATTTGATTTTGTCTGTGTTACATGTTAGGTAAGTGTCTGATTTTTAAAAAGTGTTCTCAAGCAAGTTATTAGGTATAGAATTGCTCTCAAGAATTCTTACTGTGGATCTAGAATGATTGATGTAAGTCTTTGATTATGTAAGTGAGATACACTTAAGAAAGGTGAGATTGCCCAGGAAAGTGAATGTAATTGTAGTTATGTGTAGTGGCTGTATACCTAGGCTCTGTTGATCTTTAGTTAAACCAAGTTTTGATAGATGGTACTCCAAGGAATCTTTTCAGAAATTTAAATGTAATCCTAAGAATTTAGAGTTGAATGGAAAGAAATCCAATGTCTGTTAGATTAATGATTCTGTGATATTAAAAGATATGTTTAGCCAAGTATATGAAAAACTAGAAAAAGGTTTCTAGTATAATATATGTATATATGTGTGTATATGTATACATATTTGTATATATGTATACTAATTATCAGAGTCTTCTCCAATGAGTCAACTCTCATTGGAGAAGACTCTGATGCTGGGAAGGATTGAGGGCAGGAGGAGAAGGGGACGACAGAGGATAAGATGGCTGGATGGCATCACTGACTTGATGGATGTGAGTCTGAGTGACCTCCGGGAGCTGGTGATGGATAGGGAGGCCTGGCGTGCTGGGGTTCATGGGGTCGCAAAGAGTCGGACACGACTGAGCGACTGATCTGATTTGATCTGATACTAATTATCACTTTGTTTCATAAGGAATTTGAGTTGCTGATTATTTCTAGAAGAGAAAACAGCAATTCTTCTGAACTATTTATGGCAAGAGAAATTGCTTCCAGCTAATGTCTATCCCTCCCCCCAAAATCTAAACTATACAGTACCCTAAGAGCCTTAAATGAGTTGTTCATTTAATCTTAGAAATATAGAAATTGAGTCCACTTCAGTTGAAATTACAGAATATTACACCTCAGGGCACCTGAACTGTCATTTAATTTAGATGCCTTGTTTTATAAAAGTATGTGTTCCAAAGGAAAAGTGGCTGCACAGTTAATTGGTGGCATTGTTAGACCTAAAATCCCAGGCCTAAGACTCAGTCATGTGCCTTTCATTATATAGTATTCAGATCGCATCATAAATTCTTGGAAATGGTCCCCATTTTCTTATTCTGGATTTGATGTTCTATGATATTTAAAATAAGGTAGTCATTATCTTCACTTTCATACATTGGGGAAGGAAATGGCAACCCACTCCAGTGTTCTTGCCGGAGAATCCCAGGGGTGGGGAGCCTGGTGGGCTGCTGTCTATGGGGTCGCACAGAGTCGGACATGACTGAAGTGACTTAGTAGTAGTAGTTGTTATCTGGGCAGACACTATTTTGTAATAGCAAGGTAACTACTTAATTTTGTAAAAATTTTTGGTCTGCATAGCATTTCTAATGATTCTTGTATAATCTATAAATGAAATAGATCTACTTCAGACATTTGATAGACGGTATATGTTGGATGGGGCAGTTAGATAAGAAAAAATTAAAATCTAGAGCTAAGGAGTATGTTTAAATGACTGTGTTGTTAACTGGAACCTCTTGTAGGATTTTAAAATTATCCGTTTTTTCTTTAAGGGCAAACGGACTGAAAATATTAACCTGTAAAATATGATTTGTGAAATAAAAGACCAAGCAATTTACCAAATAAATTTGGTAAATTCTATACCAAATAAATTCCAAATCTGAGTTCAGCTTTCTGTTTTCACAATTAACTCTTGAAAAGAGTCTGTACTCATAATCTCTTTTATTACCTCTCAACTCACCGGTATCAAGGTGTGAAGGAAGGAAAAAAAGATCAAATAAATGAAGGGATATATAATCAAAATTGCTTCACTTGGAATGATAAAGTGACTTTCATGTTTGGCTGTTAGAACATAGGTAAAATGGAGTTGTCTTGAGGTTTTCCTTTGCTTCAAACTTTTCTTAAGAACTGAGAAATTGTGTTACCTTGCTTTTCCTATGACTGAGCCTTTAGTATAGGGACAGAGTGATGAACACAACGGAGACTTGTCCTTGGAATTCAATGAATGTGACTGTAATTAACCTTCCACAACAGCATAGTACTCTAGGCACCGCTCATGTAACCAGCAGTGGAAGAAGAGTTTAATAGGATATTTCTTATCCTCTGATGTGTTTGGAAAAAATGGCAAATCTTGAAGGATAAATATAGTATTGTGTCTTATGAGTTAGTTTTTCTTTAAGAAAATAGAACTTTTCGGTAGCTAACTTTTTTATTTTATTTTTTGGTGTTTATAAGCTCTTACTTTCAGTTTTGGTAGTTTTTAGCAGCATGTTGATATCAACAAACCTCCTAATTATATTTCTTATGTCTAGGTGATCCTGCTGTCTGGGCTGGGCTGATGGCAGCTTGTCATGCCGATGATATACTGGCTCTAGTGAGCAGCTCTCAGCCAAAGAGGATGGATTTATACTTGGCACTGTTATCTGCTGTTTCTGCTTCAAGTAAGTTTGAAAAAGCATTTAATACATGATATATTCAAGATAAAGTATTCAGAAGGATATTGCCAGAAGCTAATAGGCAGAATTAGCCGTGCATGAAAGGCTATTATATTCTCATCTAACAAAGCTTAAAAACAAGACAAAATAGTCAAATCATTTTTAAGGAGTTTATCTGCATTCAGAACAAAGCTTAAGAACATTATAGGAACAGAACTATCAGCAAGGTAAAATTCACAATGTCTGGTATCCAGGTAAGACTTGATAAGCATGAAAACAAGTGGAAAAATACCACCCATGATGAGGAGAAAAATCAATCAATAGAAACAAATCGACAAAAGACCCAAGGTAGAAATCTCTTTAACATGTAATTAGCTGTTTAAAGCACATACGACAATAGCACAGAGGCCAGGAGGAGAAAATGGAAGTATTTTGTTGTAAAGGTTTTACACTATAAGTGGTAAAATATTACAGTCGTCCGTAAGTATTCAGGGGGATTTGTTCTGTGACCTCCCTTAGATATCAGAATCCACTGATGCACAACTCTTATATAAAATGAGGTATAATAGTTGACTCTGCTTGTCCGTGGGTTCCATATCTACAGATAAAGAGGGCCAAGTGTACTTAAAGTTAGATGGTGACAGGTTGACAATAAATACTCTAAACCTTAAAGTAGAAACTAAAAAAAATAGTTATAAGTTTGCAATAAGCCACTGAAGTAGAAAAAAATGGGGTATAAAAAATAATCCAAGAAAGGAAGAAAAGAAAACATTGAATAAAGAGAGAACAACAGCACAATAGAGTTCAGTTCAGTCTCTTCAGTCGTGTCCGACTCTGCGACTCCATGAATCGCAGCACTCCAAGCCTCCCTGTCCATCACCAACTCCCAGAGTTCACTCAGACTCATGTCCACGAGTCAGTGATGCCATCCAGCCATCTCATCCTCTGTTGTCCCCTTCTCCTTCTGCCCCCAATCCCTCCCAGCATCAGAGTCTTTTCCAATGAGTCAACTCTTCGCATGAGGTGGCCAAAGTACTGGAGTTTCAGCTTTAACATCATTCCTTCCAAAGAAATCCCAGGGCTCATCTCCTTCAGAATGGACTGGTTGGATCTCTTTGCAGTCCAAGGGACCCTCAAGAATCTTCTCCAACACCACAGTTCAAAAGCATCAATTCTTCGGCACTCAGCCTTCTTCACAGTCCAACTCTCACATCCATACATGACCACAGGAAAAACCATAGCCTTGACTAGATGAAGCTTTGTTGGCAAAGTAATGTCTCTGCTTTTGAATATGCTGTCTAGGTTGGTCATAACTTTCCTTCCAAGGAGTAAGCATCTTTTAATTTCATGGCTGCAGTCACCATCTACAGTGATTTTGGAGCCCCCTAAAATAAAGTCTAACACTGTTCCCACTGTTTCCCCATCTATTTGCCATGTAGTGATGGGACCAGATGCCATGATCTTCGTTTTCTGAATGTTGAGCTTTAAGCCAACTTTTTCACTCTCCACTTTCACCTTCATCAAGAGGCTTTTTAGTTCCTCTTCACTTTCTGCCATAAGGGTAGTGTCATCTGCATATCTGAGGTTATTGATATTTTTCCTGGCAATCTTGATTCTAGCTTGTGCTTCCTCCAGCCTAACGTTTCTCAAGATGTACTCTGCATATAAGTTAAATAAGCAGGGTGACAATATACAGCCTTGACGAACTCCTTTTCCTATTTGGAACCAGTCTGTTGTTCCATGTCCAGTTCTAACTGTTGCTTCCTGACCTGCATGCAGATTTCTCAAGAGGCAGATCAGGTGGTCTGGTATTCCCATCTCTTTCAGAATTTTCCACAGTTTATTGTGATCCACACAGTCAAAGGCTTTGGCATAGTCAATAAAGCAGAAATAGATGCTTTTCTGGAACTCTCTTGCTTTTTCGATGATCCAGCAGATGTTGGCAATTTGATCTCTGGTTCCTCTGCCTTTGCTAAAACCAGCTTGAACATCTGGAAGTTCACGGTTCACGTATTGTTGAAGCCTGGCTTGGAGAATTTTAAGCATTATTTTACTAGCATGTGAGATGAGTGCAATTGTGCGGTCGTTTGAGCATTCTTTGGCATTGCCTTTCTTTGGGATTGGAATGAAAACTGACCTTTTCCAGTCCTGTGGCCACTGCTGAGTTTTCCAAATTTGCTGGCATATTGAGTGCAGCACTTTCACAGCATCATCTTTTAGGATTTGAAATAGCTCCACTGGAATTCCATCACCTCCACTAGCTTTGTTCATAGTGATGCTTTCTAGGGCCCACTTGACTTCACATTCCAGTCTGGCTCTAGGTCAGTGATCACACCATTGTGATTATCTGGGTCATGAAGATCTTTTTTGTACAGTTCTTCTGTGTATTCTTGCCACCTCTTCTTAATATCTTCTGCTTCTGTTAGGTCCATACCATTTCTGTCCTTTATCGAGCCCATCTTTGCATGAAATGTTCCCTTGGTATCTCTAATTTTCTTGAAGAGATCTCTAGTCTTTCCCATTCTGTTGTTTTTCTCTGTTTAAACCCAACCAAATCAGTAATCAAGTTAAGTATAAATGGTCTAAGTACCCCAGTTAAAAGGCAGATTGACAGGTTGGATAAAAAAGCAAGAGCTTTTACTGCTTAAAGGAAACATAGCAAAATACAGACCTATATTTAAAGACAAAAGTAATCTCATGCTATCTATAAAATATCTATAAAATAGATAAGCAACAAGCACCTGCCTTATATAAAATAGGTAAACAAGGACCTGCCTTATAATACAGGTGAGCTCTAGTCAATGTCTTGTGCGTGTGTGCTCAGTCACTTCAGTCGTGTCTGACCTTTTGCGACCCTGTGGACTATAGCCCACCAAGCTCCTCTGTCCATGGGATTCTCCAGGCAAGAATACTCAAGTAGGTTGCCATGCCCTCCTCTGGGGGATCTTTCCCACCCAGGGATTGAATGTGGGTCCCCTGCATCTTCTGCATGGCAGGCAGATTCTTTACCACTGAGCCACCAGGGAAGCCCTTTAATAACTTCTAATAACCTATAATGGAAAAGAACCTGAAAAAGAATATATGTGTTTTATATATATATATATACACACACATATGTAGATACGTATAACTGGATCACTTCTTTATATACCTGCTGCTAAGTCACTTCAGTCATGTCCGACTCTGTGTGACCCCATAGACAGCAGCCCACCAGGCTCACCCATCCCTGGGATTCTCCAGGCAAAAACACTGGAGTGGGTTGCCATTTCCTTCTCCAGTGCATGAAAGTGAAAAGTGAAAGTGAAGTCGCTCAGTCGTGTCCGACCCTCAGCGACCCCATGGACTGCAGCCTTCCAGGCTCCTCCACCCATGGGATTTTCCAGGCAGATGTACTGGAGTGGGGTGCCATTGCCTTCTCCGTCTTTATATACTCGAAACATTGTAAATCAGCTACATATTTATTTAAAAAAAGATTTAAAAAAGACAAAAATGATCTAACAAATGAGAGAATGGTAAAAGACTCTTGCAAGTCCTTTGGACTGCAAGGAGATCCAACCAGCCCATCCTAAAGGAGACCAGTCCTGGGTGTTCATTGGAAGGACTGATGCTGAGGCTGAAACTCCAATACTTTGGCCACCTCATGCGGAGAGTTGACTCATTGGAAAAGATCCTGATGCTGGGAGGGATTGGGGGCAGGAGGAGAAGGGGACGACAGAGGATGAGACAGTTGGATGGCATCACTGATGTGATGGACATGAGTTTGGGTGAACTCCGGCAGTTGGTGATGGACAGGGAGGCCTGGCATGATGGGATTCATGGGGTCGCAAAGAGCTGGACACAACTGAGTGACTGAACTGAAAATGTACACTATGCCAATACTAATCAGAAGAAAGCTGGAGTGCCACAACTAAGACCCAACTCAGCCAAGTAAGTAAATAAATATTTAAGAAAAGAGAAATTTCAAACAAATTAAGGTTTCAGAGCAAAGAATATTTCCAGTAATAAGGAGGGACATTTCACATTGGAATCAGTTTATCAAGAGGACAGTTTAGGCACCAAGTAACAAACCTTCAAAACACATAAAATCCGTGTGGTTTTTCCCAATAAAATAGATAGGAAAAATGAAAAATTATGGAAAAATACACTTATGGAACTGAAACTTTGTGGAACTGAAAAGAGAGATCAACAAATTCATAATTACAGAGATTCAACAGTCTTGATAATTGATAGAAAAATTGAACAGGAAATTAGTAAAGATACAGTAAAAGCTTGAACAGTATCAACCAGCCTGACCCAGTTGTCATTTATAGGAAGGTACTCCTAACAATAGCAGGTATATTTTTGTCAAGTATACTCAGACTCTTTACCTGTGTATATCATATTATGGGGGCTTCCCTGGTGGCTCAGCCAGTAAAGAATCTGCCTGCAATGCTGGAGACCTAGGTTCGATCCCTAGGTTGGGAAGATCCCCTGGAGAAGGAAATGGTTACCTACTCCAGTATTCTGGCCTGGAGAATTCCAGGGACTGTATAGTAGTCCATGGCTTTGCAAAGAGTCAGACATGACTGAGCAACTTTCACCACTACATCATATTATGAGCCATTAAGCAAATCTAAATAAATTTTAAAAATTAAAATCATACAGAGTCTGTTATCTTAATACAGTTGAATAATTTAAGGACCAATAAAAATAAATCTGGAAAATTCTCAAATATTCAAAAATTTAATAGACTTTCAAATAATCCAGGTCAAAGAATGAAGCAGGAGGGAAATTAGAAAGTATTTTGAACTGAATGAAAGTGAAAAATCAATATATAAAATCCTGTGATGCTACTCAAGTACTGCTTATAAGAAAATTTTAGCATTAAATGTCTACATCAGGAAATAATAAGAGCCTCAAATTGATAATCTCAACTTCTCCCTTGAGAAAGTAGAAAATAGAAAGGGAAATTAAACCAAAGGATGTGAGAGCTGGACTGTGAAGAAGGCTGAGCACCGAAGAATTGATGCTTTTGAACTGTGGTGTTGGAGAAGACTCTTGAGAGTCCCTTGGACTGCAAGGAGATCCAACCGGTCCATTCTGAAGGAGATTAGCCCTGGGATTTCTTTGGAAGGAATGATGCTAAAGCTGAAAGTCCAGTATTTTGGCCACCTCATGTGAAGAGTTGACTCATTGGAGAAGACTCTGATGCTGGGAGGGATTGTGGGCAGGAGGAGAAGGGGACGACAGAGGATGAGATGGCTGGATGGCATCACTGACTCGATGAATGTGAGTCTGGGTGACCTCCGAGAGCTGGTGATGGATAGGGAGGCCTGGCGTGCTGCAGTTCATGGGGTCGCAAAGAGTCGGACACGACTGAGCGACTGATCTGATCTGATCTGAAGCAGAATAAAAGAAAATAAAGAGTAGAGATCTGTGAAATAGAAAACAGAAAATCAACAAAAGCGAAACCTAGCTCTTTGAGATCAATGAAATTGATAAATCTCTAGCCAGGCATCAGGAAAAAATTGTCAGGAATGAGAGAGAATACATCTCTATAGCTATTAAAAGGCTCACAGTGAAAGTGAAAGTGGCTCAGTTGTGTCTGACTCTTTGCAGCCCCATGGACTGTAGCCCACGGGATTCTCCAGGCCAGAACGCTGGAGTGGGTAGCCTTTCCCGTCTCCAGGGGATCTTGCCAACCCAGAGATTGAACCCAGGTCTCCCGCATGGCAGGTGGATTCTTTTACCAACTGAGCCAAAAGGGAAGCCCAAAAAGGCTCATAAGAGAATCTTAAGAACAATTTTATGCCCTTAAATTTGGCAATGCTGATGAAATGGATAAATTCCTTAAAAGACAGAGAGCTCACTTAAGAAGAAATAAACTGAATAGCTTTATATCTATTAAAGAGACTGAATTTATAGTTAAAAATCTTATATAGAAACCTCCAGGGCCAGATAGAATTCTACCAAACACTGAAGTAAAAATAATATCAGCTCTATACAACTCTTCCAGAAAATTGAAAAGGTAGTGACATTTCCTAACTTCTGCTATGTGGTATTTATGTAATTTACCATTACATAAATACCGAAACTAGAGAAAGGCATTACAAGCAAACTACAGAACTACAGATGCGAACATTTATAACAAAACTTTCATAATTCAAATCCAGTAACACACAAAAAAGATAGTACTACATCATGATCAAGTGGGGTTTATTCTAGGAATGCAAGATTGCTTTAATATTTGAAAATGAATGTAAAATTTACCATATTAAATGCTATAAAACATGCCAAAGAGTTTATGCTTTATGATTTCATTTATATGAAATTCAAGTAATACAAACTGATCTATTGTGAGAGAAAATAATGAGTGAGTGTCTGGGGACAGAGGGAAAGAGGAGAGCTGGGTTGGGGACAGGAAGGATTACCAAGGAGTAAGAGCAAGCTATTCATGATGGTGGATTCATTTATTATCTTGATAGTCGTGATAGTTCATAGATAGATGCTTATGTCAAAAGTTATCAGATTTATAGTTTGAATATGTACAGTTTATCATATGTCAATTATATTGCAATAAATCTTTACTTTTTTCATTGAATTATTTTCAGTTTTACTGGAGACTGATTTTTTTTTTTAATGTAAGTCTCAAATATCAAAAGTCTTAAGTTATTCAGCCACAAATATTCCTACTATGAAACTTTTCAGAAGCCTGTCTCATGTTGACATAGTCTGTGATAGTGGTATGTGTACAAGTTGTATTGCATGGTAAGTTTAATTGTCATACTTAATAACTAATTACTTCTCAGAGAACACATTATAAACTGCAGAAAAAAGTTTTAACATTGACTTGTTTTATTGTAGTTAAAGACAAAGAATTCTTTGAAAATTACAACCAGTCTCTTGAAAGGTGGTCTCTCTCTCAAGCTGTCACTGGTCTAATAGACACAGGAAGAATATCCGAAGCTGAAGCCCTCTGCACAAAGGTATTTTTATGGAACTGAGACTCATGAATTCTTATCCTACTTGGAAAATAACTTCAAAAATAGAGTGCATATTATTTAGAGAGCATTTGGTTGTGATGGTGGTGGTGATGATGTTGAAGATAATACCCAGCATTAACCAAGTACTTACTATAGGCTAGTTAATACGTTTGGCAGTTTGTATTTGACCTTCACAACAATCCTGTGATTTAGGTATTTATTATTATCCCCATTTATATCCCCAAAAGAGAAAACTAAGGCTTAAGGAGTATAACTAATTTGTATAAGAGTTCACACGTAGAAATTGACAGACTTGCTGTTTAAGCTCACATATGTCTGACTCTTGAGACTCAAAGTTGAATTTATTTGGGATATTTCTTATGGAAGTAGTATTTTCCTTTGATTTCTAATTACTCTCTTTAGAATGCTATGTTTTCCAGCATCCCTGCATTTCCCCAAAGTTCTGAACCATATAGAATGACCATGGGGACTGTTAAGTGGGTGACTGAAATTACTGAGTAATCAGTTTTTACCTACCTGGATTGTAGTCTCTGTGAGTAAATTCTTAGACTTTGCCTGACCCATAGTAGAGGCTCAATAAATATTTATTGAATGAACAAATCAGTTTTATAAACCTACTCAGAAATAATGAATAAAGAGAGTTTTAGACATCACCTTTCCTGAAAACACTTTTTTTTTTTTTTTTTTTTTCATAAATACTTACCCGGGAGATTGTGTTGTTTTTCTAGAAATGTTTTTTGAAAGATCACTATGAATTTTACAGAGAGAGAGGAATGGATCTTTGAAGACCACTTTGGTCCTTGAATTCTCTGAAAAGCAGAATCATACATTAACTCTTTTGTTTAAGAAATTCCATCTAGATTCAGGACAGTTCAGTGTAATACAGTGAATGTTTAGTGAGCGTAAATTGGCATTTGCTTCTTACTCTCTCTGACAGAGTAAGAGATACTTTTATGAACTTTTCCTCATCATTTTAAGGTTCCAATCTCTTACTTAGAAGAAAGCAATCACATACCTTTCAGAAATAAGGACATTTAGAACTATGACCTAATAGAAGATAAAGAATTAGGTTATTGAGAGACAGACAATAAAGAAAGATATGTCTAAAACAATAATGGAAGGACTTGCTTGGAGAACTAGCCTTAACTTCTTGTATGTGTATATTGCAGATATATATTACATATTGTATATATAATACATATATACATATAAACAACATCAGATCAGATCAGATCAGATTAGTCGCTCAGTCGTGTCCGACTCTTTGCGACCCCATGAACCGCAGCACGCCAGGCCTCCCTGTCCATCACCAGCTCCCGAAGGTCACCCAGACTCAAATCCATCGAGTCAGTGATGCCATCCAGCCATCTCATCCTCTGTCGTCCCCTTCTCCTCCTGCCCACAATCCCTCCCAGCATCAGAGTCTTCTCCAATGAGTCAATTCTTCGCATGAGGTGGCCAAAATACTGGAGTTTCAGCTTTAGCATCATTCCTTCCAAAGAAATCCCAGGGCTGATCTCCTTCAGAATGGACTGGTTGGATCTCCTTGCAGTCCAAGGGACTCTCAAGAGTCTTCTCCAACACCACAGTTCAAAAGCATCAATTCTTCGGCGCTCAGCCTTCTTCACAGTCCAGCTCTCACATCCATACATGACCACAGGAAAGACCATAGCCTTGACTAGGCGAACCTTTGTTGGCAAAGTGATGTCTCTGCTTTTGAATATGCTATCTAGGTTGGTCATAACTTTCCTTCCAAGGAGTAAGCGTCTTTTAATTTCATGGCTGCAGTCACCATCTGCTCAGTCATGTCCAACTCTTTGCAACCCTATGGACTGTACCCCGCCAGGCTTCTCTGTCCATGGGATTCTCCAGGCAAGAATTCTGGAGTAGGTTGCTATGCCCTCCTCCAGGGAACCTTTCTGACCCAGGGATCAAACACATGTCTCCTGAATCTCTGGCATTGCAGATGGACTCTTTACTTCTGAGTCACCAGGGAAGCCCCTCTTACAAAACAGTTCCTTCCAAATAAGGGATAATACTAGCCTTCACTGTTAATTTTACATATTCTTGGTTCAGCTATTTATATGCAGACTCTAAATTTTTCAGGCTATCACCTAAGAATAAACCAAGTCAAAGGGACATACTAAATCTAAGAGTGACAATTTATAAAGTACAGAAGTAGTATTACTGATTTTAGAGTTTATTTAAGTATAGAGTTTGCTATTCCCAAGATGGTCAGTGTTCTTTTTTTTTTTTTTTTGCTGTTATTTTTTAATAAGAAAAGGTTTGGTTTATTTTTTTTTTGGTATGGAGAATAGCTTAATTGCCTTTTACATTTAACATTTCAGAACCTGTTTCATGAATTTCTGTTTGGGGTTTGATTTTTAGAATTTAAAAAGTAACCCTGATCAACCAGCTGTCATCTTACTCTTGAGACAAGTTCAATGTAAAGCACTCATGAAGTCACGAAAACCTCTCCCAGACACTGTACTTGAAGAGCTGCAAAAAACAGTCATGTCCAACTCAACCTCTGTTCCAGCGTGGCAGGTAAATTTTCTCTTTTGTTATGTGAGTCCTGAATTAAAATGCTCTGTGATGTTCAGTGAAGTCAAGAGTGTGCTGCATTTTTGTTCTGCCTTTAAACCCACTGTGTCTCTCATTTTTACGCAGTAGTTAATATGTAGTTAATATCTCTCATTAACCACAATAGTTAGAGAAACTAAAGAAGTTGATTATTCATTAAGGATCTGCTGCTGCATGGCTTTAAAGCGTTTAAAATCGCTGGTTATAAACCTTTCCATTTAAAACAGTGTTGAAAATAATGTCTTTTATAAAGAGTTGATAGAAGAGAGCTAGGTGTTGCAAACATAATAAGCGTGCTTAACTCTCCCTTTAGAGGCGATGTGTGTAGCTTTTCTTTAGCTCCTTTACAGGTAACTTGTATCTAAGATTCTAATGGGTTTTCAGTACCTTCACAAATAGTTATTTTCAGGATTGATGCCTGAATCCCTAAGCTGTCAGCCCTTTTAGCTGGCTCTGCTTACCACAATGACAAGTACATAATGATCACTACCTATTTTATTCTCATTGATACTAAAATACAAAAAAACATATATATTACTCAACTTGCTACAGTTCTTTCTGTGCCCCGAGACAGTATCAAAGGGACTTTTTGACACAGGTTTTACAGAAGTTTGTTTTAGTACAGTTCTTCATTTGATCTTTTGTTCCAGGAACGTTTTGATGTCCTGCTTAAAAAGATTATCTAATGGTGTAAAATAGTTGGATTATGCACCTTAAGCTTCCTTTTTACTCTAATCCTTGAAGAAAGATGGTGCTTTCTTCCCCCTCTCAGAGTAAATTTTCCATATGAGACTTAACATACTTTAATTCTAAGGTCAACTGGATATTGATGATCTCATGTTCTTTATCAAGGGGAAAAAACACTTTGTCAAACTAAAAGGGAAAAATTAAAGGATAAATTATGCAGTAAGTAAAGTCTTAAGAGATAGCATATGTGTTTTCTTTTATACCATGATATAATTCACAAAGAATAGAATGTAAAAGTCTTACTATATGTGTAAGTACTTTTAACCACTACTTATATCAAGATGTAGGGATTTCCCAGGTGGCTCAGTGGTAAAGAATCTGCCAGTGCAGGAGACATAGGAGACTCAGGTTGGATCCCTGGGTTGGGAAGATCCCTGGAGAAGGAAATGACACTCACTCTAGTGTTCTTGCCTGGGAAATCCCATGGACAGAGGAGCCAGGCAGACTACGGTCAGTAGGGTCACAGAGAGTTGACACAACTTAGCAACTGAACACACACATAGCAAGGTATAGGGTAGTTCCTGCAACCTAGTGGCCTCCTCCGTTGTTGTTTAGTTGCTAAGTGAGTCCAACCCTTTTGTGACCCCATGAACTGTATCCTGCCAGTCTCCTCTGTAGGTTGCCATTTCCTTCTCTGTGGGATCTTCCTGACCCAGGGGTCAAACCAACATCTCCTGCACTGGCATATGTAGGTTCTTTACTGCTGAGCCACCAGGGAAGCCCAAATAAATTAATTCTAGAAAGAGTTATTGTCAGGATAAACTAAAGATAAGGACAGAGAGCCATGATTATTTGTTAGAATTCACTGCCACTACTTTATACCTTACCTTTATGCTTTTAAAATATTTTACCTCACCAAGGTTTGAATCAGTTCTTATGAGGTGGTTGGAACTGGAGCCTATTATACAGAGTGAAGTAAGCCAGAAAGAAAAACACAAGTACAGTATACTAACGCATATATATGGAATTTAGAAAGATGGTAACAATCACCCTGCTTATGAGACAGCAAAAGAGACACTGACGTATAGAACAGACTTTTGGACTCTGGGACTGGGAGAGGGTGGGACGATTGGGGAGAATAGCATTGAAATATGTATAATATCATATCTGAAACGAGTCAGTCCAGGTACGATGCCCTATAACAGATGCCTGGGACTGGAGCACTGGGATGACCTGGAGGGATGGTGTGGGAAGTGGGGAGGGAGGAGGGTTCAGGATGGGGAGCACGTGTATTCTGGTGGCGGATCCATCTCGATGTATAGTAAAAGTAATACAATATTGTAAAGTTAAAGTAAAAAATTAAAAAAAAAAAAAAAAAAAAAGACGACAGACATTAAAATAGAAAAAAAAAAAAAAAAAATTTTACCTCACCAAGGTTTGAAAGAACTTAGCTTTAGATATAGTGGGATATTTAGCAAGTGTCAGATTATATCTTAAGATGCTCTGATGTTTTCTTCTGTTGACAGTTGAAGGCAAATTGTCTTGGTTTCTGAATTAATCTGGCCCAAAAATGTGTTAGTTTCACAAATGTGTATGATTTTAGGGAAAAAAGGAATATTGCAAGACATGATAAACATATTCCTAGTGGCTCAGATGATAAAGCATCTGCCTACAATGTGGGAGACCCGGGTTCAATCCTTGGGTTGGGAAGGTCCCCTGGAGAAGGCAGTGGCACCCCACTCCAGTACTCTTGCCTGGAAAATCCCATGGACAGAGGAGCCTGGTAGGCTATAGTCCATGGGGTCACAAAGAGTTGCACAGGACTGAGTGACTTCACTTTCGCTTTGATAAACATGGTGTTAGCCTTTTTCTCTAGCAGTACAGGACTGAAGACACCTTGGAATTAAGGTTGGGTATTTCTAACTGGCTGTTAAATCCTGTACGTATAAAGCCCCTGCTGCTGCTGCTAAGTCGCTTCAGTCGTGTCCGACTCTGTGCGATCCCATAGACAGCAGCCCACCAGGCTCCTCCGTCCCCGGGATTCTCCAGGCAAGAATACTGGAGTGGGTTGCCATTTCCTTCTCCAATGCATGAAAGTGAAAAGTAAAAGTGAAGTCGCTCAGTCGTGTCCAACTCTTAGCGATCCCATGGACTGCAGCCTACCAGGCTCCTCCATCCATGGGATTTTCCAGGCAAGAGTACTGGGGTGGGGTGCCATTGCCTTCCATAAAAGGCAATAAGAATTAATAGGATTCTAGAAAAAAATTCTGCCCACATCCCTACTGAACAGGCACCTCAATCATGCTACCATTTTGGAATTCGTGTACCTTGCATGAAGGCCAGGTGTATAACTGCATCTGCAGAGTCTTCATGTAAGTGTATTCTACTGCCAAAAGATTGGACATGGTTGCTGATATTAACACAAATTGCTAACAAAAAGTTTTCAACTTGAATCTGCTACTAACTGGTTATGTGATTTTAGTCCAGGTACACCCACTTCAGCTCCAGAGTCTTCATCTGAAACATGAGAGAGGAATTTTAGATAATATAATTACTGTAGATGTCTTTTAAAAAATTATCAGTAAATATTCACTGTTCAACAGTTTAATGGAAGTAACGTATAAGCAATGGTACATTGTTGAAATAAGATCATGCTGAAGATCACTAATTGGTTTTAAGTACAGTCCTTACTTTACATACTGTTCACCTCCACACTATTAGACTTCTAGGTCTGCTTTATAGAATATGCCACATTCCATGGCCAAACTCTCCCTATAACTATTACATCTAATGGCTCATGAACTGTTGTCTTCAGAATCTGTGCTTTGTTGTTCAGTCACTAAGTTGTGTCCGACTCCTTGCTACCCCATGGACTGTAGCTCGCCAGGCTTATCTGTCCTCTCAAACAAAATTGAAACCTCAGATGAGATTTCTGTTCCATATTGAAGTAGTTCCAGTTCATGGTCTCCTAGCTACCACTTCTCCATAACTGCAAACCATTGAAGATCTGACCTGCTCTCCTGTTTGGTCCTCTGTCATCTTTGGGCATCATAATTTCTGTGACTTCCTGCAACCTAGCGGCTTCCCCCATGCCTCTCCCTTTGTGACTCCCCCTATGTCAAAAAAAGGAGGCAGCAGAACCACTATTATGACTTCTATCACTTCTGTCTAATTTTGCCTGTTTTTAAACTTGATATATATGGAATATCTTTTTTATGTGGTTACTTTCATTCAACATCATGTCCATGAAGTTCATTTAGTTGTTTCATGTAGCCATAGTTTTTTTCACTTATTTTTATGAATAATATACTGTAAGATATCCCTTTTACTGTTGATAGACATTTGGATTGCAGTTGACCCTTGAACAGCATGGGCCTGAACTGCATGGGTCCAGTTATACATGGCTATTGTTCAGTAGTCCATGGTTGGTTCAGTCCTTGCAACCATGAATACAGAGGCTGACTGTAAGTTATATCCATGTCGTTCAAAGGTCAACTGGGTTTCTAGGTTTTGGCTGTTATAACGCTGCTGGGATATATATATGCCTTTTGTCGGGTGATAATTTCATGAACAGAGAAGCCTGGCAGGCTATAATCCATGGGATTGCAGACGACTGAGCTACTAGCACTTTTGCTTTTTCTTTTCATAGTGAAAATGTATTCACTTTAGTAGATCCTGTCCAGTTGTTTTTTTAAAATGGGTTGTCAATTTATGTTTCCACCTGCAAATTATAAGCCTTCCAATTGCTGATATTGCTAGATGGTGATTATTATTTTCCCTTTTCAGTGGATATGTAGGTAATAAATAGTATCATGTAGTGGTTTTAAGTGGAATTTGTGTGGTTAGTCGCTTGGTTGTGTCTGACTCTTTGTGACCCTATGGATGGTAGTCCGCCAGGCTCCTCTGTCCATGGGGATTCTCCAGGCAAGAATACTGGAGTGGGTTGCCATGCCCTCCTCCAGGGCATCTCCCCAACCCAGGGATCAAAACCAGATCTCCTGCATTCCAGGTGGATTCTTTACCATCTGAGCCACCAGGGAAGCCCAAGAATACTGGAGTGGGTAGCCTATCCCTTCTCCAGTGGTTCTTCCTGACCCAAGTATTGAACCAGGGTCTCCTGCATTGCAAGTGTATTCTTCCCAGCTGAGTTACCAGGGAAGCCCTGGTAGCTAAGTGGAATTTACATAATGAAAAATGCTGTTGAAACGTTTTTCATATGTTTATTGGATCTTTGAGTATCTTATTTTTAAAGTACCGTTTCTTTACTGTAGTTTTTCATGGGCTGTTATCTTGCTGAATTGTTGAAATTCATTATATTTTCTGGCTACAAGCACATTTTTGGGTATCTGTATTGTAAATATTTTCGTAATGTTATTTTTAGATGAGTAGTTCTTAATCTCAGTGAAGTCCAATTTGTTATTTTTTAATGTTTAATGTTTTGCTGGGGTGTTCTACTTTAGTTCATGAAGATTTTTTTCTGCTTTTCTTTAGAAACTGTTGTTCTGTCTTTCATATACAGGTCTATGATCCATCCTGAATTAATTTTTGTGAGTGTTGCAGGGTCAAGGTTCATTTTTTTCCTGTATGGATGTGTAATTGTCCTAGTACCATCCTTTGAAAAGACCATTATATCCTCCACTGAATTGTCATGATGTTTTTGTTATAAATCAGGTGACTGGATATGTGTGGTTTTTAGGGCTCTTTATTCTTTTTCTCCTTTTTCATTGATCTATTTGTTATTGCTTATCGTTTTATACTTTGTTTTGATGTGTGGAGGAAATATTAAGACCTCCAACTTTTTTGTTTTCCTTCAAGTTTATCTCAATTATTTTAGGTCTTTTGCATTTACCTGTAAACTGTCAGTTACCCTTACTCTCCCCTCCAAATAAAAGTCCAACTGAGGTCTAGATTGGAATTAGTTTAAATAAATAAATAATAAATTTATAGTTTAAATAAATCTATAGTTTAATTTGGGAAAATTAACAAAGTATTACTGTTGAGTTTCTCTATTCATAAATGTGTTATGGGGGTGGTGGTTTAGTCACTAATTCATGTAGCCTGCCAGGCTCTTCTGTCCATGGGATTCTCCAGGCAAGAATACTGGAGTGGGTTGCCATTTCCTTCTCCAGGGGATCTTCCCAAGCCAGGGATCGAAACCAGGTCTCCTGTATGGCAGGTGGATTCTTTACCAACTGAGCTGTTATAGTCCTTATTATTTAAGTTCTAAATTTCTCTCAGCAATGTTTTAAAATTTTAAAAAGATCATAGAAATACAGTTGATTTTTATATTTTGACCTTCTAGCAGCCTTGCTAACTTATTCTTTTGAAATGGTTTTGGGTTTTCTGTATACACCAATATTTCCTTTGTGAATAATTTTTTTCTTCTAATAATTTTAAGTTAAAATTTTTCTTGACTCATTGCACTGTTTAGAGTCTCAAATACAGTGTTAAACAGAAGTGGTGATAAGGGAACGTACTGGTCTTACTCTCTGCCTCAGATAGAAAGCATTTATAATTTCAGCTACAATATTTTCTTTAGGTTTTTATAGGCATTTAACAGATTCTAAGGGCTTTCCAGGTGCTGCTAGTGGTAAAGAACCTGCTTGCCAATGCACAAGTTGTAAGAGATGCAGGTTCGATCCTGGGGTTGGAAAGATCCCCTGGAGAGGGGCATGGCAACCCACTCCAGTGTTCTTGCCTGGAGAATCCCATGGACAGAGGAGCCTGGTAGGCTATGGCCCATAGGATTGAGAAGAGTTGGACACCACTAAAGCAACTCAGCATTCATGCATGCAACAAATTCTAAAATGGCTGTCCAATTTATCTTTCAGATTAAGGAAATGCTTTTCTGTGTTTGTCAAGAGAGATTTGTTTTTTTATCATGAATGAGTAGATTTTGGGGGGCCATCTGTGAGAATGGTTCTTTGTCTTTATTCTGTTAATATGGTAGATTGCATGGATTTTCAAATATTAAACCAGTGTTTCGTTCTGAGAAGAAGCCCTGCTTGGTCATGATGTATTGTTGTTTTTATATATTGATAGAGTCAGCTTGTTAAATGTTTACAATGTGAATACCTATGTTCATGAGAGAGATTGGCCTGTAATTTTTCAGTCTCATAAGGTCATTGGTAGGTTTTGCTATCTGTTATTATTCCATTTTTCTTTATTTTTCTGAAAGAGCTTGTGTTATAATAATAAATAAATGTAATAAATAACTATTATACAGTAATATATTTATTATTACATAGAAATTATTATCTATAATTATAAAAATAAATGTAAGGATGTTTATTTCCTTAATGTTTGGAAGAATTCACTATTGAAGCTATTCAGATCAAGAATTTCCTTTATGGGAAAGTTTGTGTCTTTTTAAATTCCATGTTAAATTTCTTTAATACATATAGGACTTTTAAGATTTCTTGTTTCCTTAGCATTTGTGAGTTGCAAGAAATTTGTACAGAGTATTTCAATTTCTTAAACATGTCGTTTAAGTCAAACTGGTTCAGAGATCAGATCAGATCAGTCGCTCAGTCATGTCGGACTCTTTGCGACCCCATGAACCGCAGCATGCCAGGCCTCCCTGTCCATCACCAGCTCCCAGAGGTCGCTCAGACTCACACCCATCAAGTCAGTCATACCATCCAGCCATCTCATCGTCTGTCGTCCACTTCTCCTCCTGCCCTCAATCCCTCCCAGCATCAGAGTCTTCTCCAATGAGTCAACTCTTCGCATGAGGGGACCAAAATACTGGAGTTTCAGCTTTAGCATCATTCCTTCCAAAGAAATTCCAGGATTGATCTCCTTCAGAATGGATTGTGTAGATCACAATAAACTGTGGAGAATTCTGAAAGAGATGGGAATACCAGACCACCTGATCTGCCTCTTGAGAAATCTGTATGCAGGTCAGGGAGCAACAGTTAGAACTGGTCATGGAACAACAGACTGGTTCCAAATAGGAAAAGGAGTGCGTCAAGGCTGCATATTGTCACCATGTTTATTTAACTTATATGCAGAATACATCATGAGAAATGCTGGACTGGAAGTCAAGCTGGTTAATTATGTTTAAATCTTCTATATCCTTATTTATTTGTCTGTTTCTGTTATCATTGCTGAGATAGGTGTGTTGAAATCTCTGATTCAGATTCTGGATTTGTCTGTTTCTTCTTAAATTTCTATTTTTGCTTCATAAATTATATGTGATTGGGATATACAAATGTAGAAATGTTATATCTTCCTTTGACTCACTCTTTCATCATTATGAAACAGCCCAGTTTATCTCTTAACATCTCTTGTCTTAGAGTCTACTTTGTTGGGAATTAATACAGTTATGCTAACTTTTGGCTAATGTTTACATGATGCATCTGTCACATATGAACAATCATTGTGTGTTTTGATTTTGTTCCTGACTTGCTATCTTGAGAGACTTTTTAAGACTTCAGACTAGATGTGGCCCGTATGCTGTTGCTAATGGAATGGGCAAGATGGCAGTACATACGTCCTCTCTCTCTTGAACCTCCCTCCCACTTCCCAACTCATCCCAGCCTTCTGGGTTGTCACAGAGCACCAGGTTGAGCTTCCTGTGTTATACAGCAACTTCCCACTAGCTGTCTAGTTTACATATGCTAATATATATGCTGTAATGCTACTTTCTCAGTTCATCCCACTCTCTCCTTCCCTCTGCCCCACCATGTTCATAAGTCTCTTCTCTATTCCTGCCCTGCAAATTGGTTCAACAGTACCATTTTTCTCAACTCCACAATATTTATTTTTCTCTTTCTGACTTATTTTACTCTAACAGACTATAGGTTCATCCACCTCACTAGAACTGACTCAAATTCCTTCCCTTTTATGGCTGAGCAATATTCCATTGAATATAAGTACCACAACTTCTTTATCCATTCATCTGCTGATAGACATCTAGGTTGCTTCCATGTCCTGGATACTGTAGATTGTGCTGCAATGAACATTGGAGTACACGTGTTGTTTTGAATTACTGTTTTCTCAGGGTATATGCCCAGTAGTGGGATTGCTGGGTTATATGGGGCAGTCCCCTTTCTTAACCTGTGATTTTTGTTTTGGGGGCACAAAATTCATCAATAATTAAATTAAAATTTTTAACTCCAAAGTTTATTTAATTTGTTGGAAGTAGACTGTGCAGTAAACTAAAATCTTTTGGGTCCTTTCCTCTTGCTGCTCCTCAGTGGCTGGCACACATATATCAGTCCCAAGGAATGATGGGTGCTGCAGAGATGTGTTACAGGAAGAGCCTGCAAGTAGCATCCCAGCAGGGCAGCTGGAGTGGGAAGCTCTCAAGCCTGCTGAAGCTAGCACTGCTTGCATTGGAAGTCTACATGGTAAGATCTTGTTATAGTTACGATGTTGGAAACTGCTTCTTTTATTTTTCTTTAAGATAAAAGCTTTTTACATAGTGATACTCCATTTTCCATTCAGTTCGTATCGTTTCATCACCTTCTACTGTGGACTCTCGTAGACGTTGTGTTTGGGATCTTGATAGGAATAGAGTAACATAACATAAACTCATAGACTCTAGCAGGACATTGCCATCATTTAGGAGGAAAAAACAAAGATTGCAACTTAAAAAGTTGAATTATGACCGAATATACATTTTTGTTTCTTGGTGACTTAAGTTAGAATTAACCCAAATACCTGTTAGTGACAAAGATGCCAATAATTAGCATTTCAGTCATTTCTCAGTTCAATTTGATGTTCTGTAAGAGGGATTCCTAGTAATTTTTGACTTGATATATTTTCTGATACCAAGTTAGGTGTGTTAAACTAGAGGTCTTATAAACTCTTCTAGGTAAATATTTAAGTGGGTGTCTGGAGGAGCAAACTCCAGAAAAGTGTATATGATATCCTATTTGAGTGTATATATGTGTAGTATATAGTTTCGAGAACGTTTATCTGTAAAGACACTGTGTACATGTGCATGTTAAAAGACACATAGAAAAAAAAAAGACACATAGAAAGATATGGAAAGACACAAAAGAAACTTAATGGCAGTTACTTTGGAGAATGGTATTAGGGGTCTTTAAGGAATGGTGGAGAAGAACCTTTAGTTTTCTATCCTTTGCTAGTGTTTTAATTTTTTATCATAAGCATATTACTTCTGTAATTAAAAGATAAAATGTCATTTTTAAAAAATTTTCCTAGACAGGACTGAATGAACTGTTGCTTATGCCATAGTAGTCCATTGCCAACTTTATTTAGTTGCTTTCACTGGGCATTTTAGCAAAAAAATACAAGATTTAGGAAGTGTGTTTAGCTTTGGTGCTTTACTGTGGGGCACATTTCAGACCTCCTTAGGTTGGGGCCGTGTTTTGCTCTTTTCTGTGTTTTGCTTTACACTCTGCCTGACACATGGGAGCTCCTCCACCAGTAGTTTTGAATGAATGGGCGGATAATAGTGGTGGTCAAATTTGAGATAATTTGGCTGGAAAGAAATGGTGGTTAATGATAATTGTGGGCCACTGAAGATGTTATTTTGTTTGTCCCATATTTATGTTTAACAAAAGTCTCTGTGACGCTGGTAGCTGGTGGGCTGTGGAAGCAGCATGTGGCATCTATAACTTTTCATGAATGTGTGGAGAAGTCTAACTTATTTTTTGTTTTAGCCCTTTTACTCTTTTTTAGCCCTTGTAGTCTAACTTATTATTTAGCCCTTTTAGTCTAACTTATTAATTTGTTCGTTAATAAGAATTATTTTGTGATGTGTTTTTTTGTTTGTTCTTCATGCTGGGAAATTAAATCTGACCTGGAATAAAATAAAAACAGCAATAATAATGGCAAATGTACAGAACACTTAGCCTGTGCTGGGTTCTGTTCTAGTGCTTTATATGTATTAACTTTCTTAATATTCATAAGAATCCTATTTTTCAGATGACAAGATTGGATTATAGTTTGGTAATACCCGTGTATACCTGCCTCCACCCCCCACCACTGCTGCCTCCACAAAAAGTGTTTTCTCTAGGAGCTTTGGTTCTGCCTGTGAAAATTTCAGCCAATTAAGCTGTCTAGAACTCCCCTCCTAACTTTGTTGGTAATAGTGGAGATGGTAATAACTACTTTGCCTAGGGTTGTTAGCAATATCAAATGAAGTAACACAAATGCATTTGTAAACTTCAAAGTGTTGTTCACGTTTGATTTGCCTGTTATAAGATTTGATACCCAGCAGTTACTGTAAGGAGATGTTGTAGTTCTCTGGTAAATAGCTGGCAGTGTATGGAGGATGTGTATATGAAAATTAGGCTGTTTTATGTGTGATAATATATGAATAGATAATTAAACTGAAAGGTTCTGTTAAGATATTAAATATCTTAGATTCCAAAGAGAGAGAGCAAATCCAGATACAGATTTCTCAACCAGCTGGAAGACTTAACCCATAAGGAAGCTATACAAAGGTTAGGAAAGTAGAGTTGGAGGACTGTGAAGAAATCTTTCTGGAGAAAGCTGTTGCCTCCTCATCATCTCCCTGGCACATTTTCACACACACAGGCGCCCCCCCCCCCCCCCCCCACCAGGCGAGAAAGACGGTGGCGCCAGAGAGAGGGAGGCTGTGACGTGTGGGCTCAGAGGTCCTGCAGGCACGTGTCCAGAAGCATGTGGACAGGTGTCTGATGCATGCCTTGAAAACTGCAGCTCTCCACCTGCTGGGAAGAGAGTTGGTCATGGTTTGGAAAGTGACTGCCTGCTTCTGGGAGAGAGTGGTCAGCAGTGGGTGAATCCCAGATAGTTAGGAATGCACGTTTGGCTCTGACATGCCCTCCATCTTACTAAAGAGTTGCTGCAGTGTGAGGTGGCAACACTCCTGGAGTTCATTTGATCCAGGAATGGGTGATGCCACCTGAGCTGGTGGACTGGCATTGGAATTATCTTAGGTCCTGACATGCAGCCACCTAGAGGAGTGATGGAATCTCAGCAGGAAGGAAGCTGGAGGTCTCCAGATTGCCAGAGCATGTGAAGAGAGGAAGTGGAACAGAGTCCATTCATCCAGCTTAGTGGAATTGTGCATCCTGTCCTGTGCACAGGCCTCCCACTGGGTTTAGTGCTCTGTAGTCACTGTGTTGACATGTTTAATCATTTTTAACAAAGGACCCTGCATGTTTTATATTTTGCATTGAGCCCCACAGATTTTAAAGCCGGTTCTGCAGTAAGAGACTACCCACAAAGGTGGGAGTCTCTGATAAAACCAACAAAATCCAGATGAAGAGACAAAGATCTTTAAGTGTCTATCAGGCCTAAAGAATCAGACATCACCTTACAATTGAAAAGGAACTCTTAACGTCGGTCAGTTGTGTCAACTCTTTGTGATCCCATGCATTTTAGCCTTCCAGTCTCCTCTGTCCATGGAATTCTCCAGGCAAAAATACTGGAGTGGGTTGCCGTTTGCTTCTCCAGGGGATCTTCCCAACCCAGGGATTGAACCCTGCTCTCTTGCATTGCAGACAGATCTTCAACATCTGAGCCACCAGGGAAGCCATCACCTTACAATGACACCCACCAAACTTCTGATATTTCAGTTGAGGCCGGAAACTGCAATTAGCAAGAAAACATGGGAGTGCTGGGCAGAGGAACAAGCCATGTGCTGCTGCCTGTAAGCACACCCTAGCTAGGAGCTGAGGAGATGGGAATAGGGTGTGAATATTATCTGTGTAGGAAGGTTGAAGTTTTGAAAAGAAGAGAACTTTCTAATTAAGACTCTGAATGGATGTCAGAGTCATGTTTCTTGTTCAGTCACTCAGTCGTGTCCAACTCTTTGCGACACCATGAACTGCAGCATGCCAGGCATTCCTGTCCTTTACCATCTCCCAGAGCTTGCTTAAACTCATGTCCATCAAGTTGGTGATGCCATCCAACCATCTCATCCTCTGTCATCCCCTTCTTCTGCCTTCAGTCTTTACCAGCATCAGGGTCTTTTCCAATGAGTCAGTTCTTCATATCAGGTAGCCACAGTATTAGAGCTTCAGTTTCAGTATCAGTCCTTCCAATGAATATTAAGGACTGATTTCCTTTAGGATGGACTGGTTGGATCTCCTTGCAGTCCAAGGGACTCTCAAGAGTCTTCTCCAACACCACAGTTCAAAAGCATCAATTCTTTGGTGCCCAGCCTTCTTTATGGTCCAACTCTATATGGAGTTGAAAATGACTCCTGGAAAAACCATAGCTTTGACCAGACAGACTTTGGTTGGCAAAGTAATGTCTCTGCTTTTTAATGTACTGTCTAGGTTTGTCATAGCATTTCTTCCAAGGAGCAAGTGTCTTTTAATTTCATAGCTACAGTCACCATCTGCAGTGATTTTGGAGCCCAAGGCAGTGAAGTCTATCACTGTTTCCATTGTTTACCCATCTATTTGCCGTGAAGTAATGGGACTAGATGCCATGATCTTCATCTTTTGAATGTTGAGTTTTAAGCCAGCTTTTTCACTCTCCTCTTTCACTTTCATCAAGAGGCTGTTTAGTTCCTCTTTGCTTTCTGCCATAAGGGTGGTGTCGTCTGCATATCTGAAGTTATTGATATTTCTCCCCGAAATCTTCATTCTAGCTTGGACTTCATCCAGTCTGGCATTTCTCATGATGTACTCTGCATATAAGTTAAATAATCAGGGTGACAATATACAGCCTTGATGTACTCTTTTCCCAAATTGGAACCCCAGTCCATTGTTCCATGTCTGGTTGCTTCTTGACCTGCATACAGATTTCTCAGGAGACAGGTAGGGTGATCTGGTATTCTCATCTCTTTAAGAATTTTCCATAGTTTGTTGTGATCCACATGGTTAAAGGCTTTAGTGTAGTCAATGAAGCAAGAGTGGATATTTTTCTGTAATTCTCTTGCTTTTTCTATGACCCAGTGGATGTTGGGAATTTGATCTCTGGTTCCTCTCCCTTTTCTAAATCCAGCTTGAACATCTGGAAGTTCTTGGTTTACATACTGTTGAAGCCTCTCTGGAGAATTTTCAACATTAGTTTGTTAGTGTGTGAAACAAGTGCAGTTGTGTGGTAGTTGGAACATTCTTTGGCATTGCCTATCTTTGGGATTGGAATGAAAACTGACCATTTCCAGTCCTGTAGCCACTGCTGATTTTCCAAATTTGCTGGCATATTGCATGTAGCACTTTCACAGCATCATCTTTGAGGATTTGAAATAGCTCAGCTGGAATTCATCACCTCCACTAGCTTTGTTCCTTGTGATGCTTCCTAAGGCCCACTTGACTTCACACTCCACAATGTCTGGCTCTAGGTGAATGATCAAACCATTGTGGTTATCTATGTCATTAAGACCTTTTTTGTATAGTTCTTCTGTGTACCTCACGGACAGAGGAGCCAGTCCATGGGGTCGAAAAGAGTTGGACACAATTGAGTGACTTCACTCTTACTTTGACTTTTTCTGTGTATAGTTCTTCAGAGTCATGGGACCTACTGTAATTTACATCCTTATTGTATAAGGAAAAGTCTCCCTCATATAATAAGTTTAAAACCACAATGGGAAACATAAGTAGGTGCATCCTAGGGACTTCCCTGGTGGTCCAGTGGCAAAGACTTCATGCCCCCACAGCAGGAAATGTGGATTGCATATCTGGTCAGAGAACTAGATCCCACACACTGCAACTCTGAGTTCACCTGCCAGAACTCAAGATCAGAGATCCTGCATGCGGCAATTAAGACCTGGCACAGGGAAATAAATCTACGTGTATTTTTTTAAAAGTTTATTCCAATCACATTGTTTAATACACTGGTTACATATAGAAGGGCTTCCCTAGTTATTTAGCAGTGAAGAATCTGCCTGCCAGTGCAGGAGATGCAGGTTTGATCCCTGAGTCAGGAAGATCCCCTGGAGAAGGAAATGGCAACCCACTCCAGTATCCTTGCTGGGAAAACCCACGGACAGAGGAGCCTGGTGGGCTACAATCCGTAGGGTCTCAAAAAGAGTCGGACACAACTGAGCGACTAACCACGCACAGTATGCACATATAGAAAATATTATATAATAATATTGGGTTGACCCAAAAGTTCATTTGGATTTTTTCATAACATAAAAAAACTCAAATGAATTTTTTGGCCAACCCATATGTGCACTAACTTTACAAAATATGAATTCTTGGAATTTAGACAGTGCATTGTAAAACCACCCAGTGAGAGTTTTGTACTATTGGCTTTTTTAAAAATATACTAGGAATAATTTTATTAGTATGGGCTTTGCCTTACATTCTTTGCCAGGTGGGAGCAAGTTGTCATTGCTCCCATCTTTATGGAAGATGTCTCACAACCTGTGGTCTCTATTTTCAAATTCATTATCCCTATGACTTCCTCTTCCTTGATTATACAAATTACTGTTGGCTCTACTGAACTCAGAGTTCATTGCTCTAACATTTGAAAAGAATAATTTTATTATTTGAAAGGAACTGCAGAGCACGGGGTCGCAAAAAGTCAGACACAATTGGGCGACTGAACTAACAATGCATTCACTTATTATATTGACTTTATTAAAATGTGTATTCTAGACACCTGTTATTAGGAAATCTTGGTTACAATTTGAGGTTTTTAACAAAAGATTTGAAGTGCATATTTTTCTTCTTGTATAATTCAGTAGAGTGTTCACCATTTTATTTTTAATTACTGTTTCTTAGGAAATACTTATTTATGTTATTTTTGTACTCAGTACATAATATTAGAAACTAAACTTTGCAACTGAAGTAATTTTATCATTTTTCCCATATAATGAAATTCTGAATAAAATTTTCAAAATTGTTGACTTTGATTTCAGTTCAGTTCAGTCACTTAGTCGTGTCCAGCTCTTTGCAGCTCATGCAGCCCATGAACCGCAGCACGCCAGGCCTCCCTGTCCATCACCAACTCCTGGAGTCCACCTAAACCCATGTCCATCGAGTCGGTGATGCCATCCAGCCATCTCATCCTCTGTCGTCCCCTTCTCCTCCCGCCCTCAATCTTTCCCAGCATCAGGGTCTTTTCCAGTGAGTCAGCTCTTCGCATCAGGTGGCCAAAGTATTGGAGTTTCAGCTTCAACATCAGTCCTTCCAATGAACACCCAGGACTGATCTCCTTTAGGATGGACTGGTTGGATCTCCTTGCAGTCCAAGGGACTCTCAAGAGTCTTCTCCAACACCACAGTTCAAAAACATCAAATTCTTCGGTGCTCAGCTTTCTTTATAGTCCAACTCTCACATCCATACATGACCACTGGAAAAACTATAGCCTTGACTAGATGGACCTTTGTTGGCAAAGTGATGTCTTTGCTTTTTATTTTATTTTATTTTTATTTATTTATTTTTTAATATAAATTTATTTTAATTGGAGGTTAATTACTTTACAATATTATATTGGTTTTGCCATAGATCAACATGAATCCACCATGGGTGTACATGTGTTCCCCATTCTCTGCTTTTTAATATGCTGTCTAGGTTGGTTATAACTTTCCTTCCAAGGAGTAAGCATCTTTTAATTTCATGGCTGAAATCACCATCTCCAGTGATTTTGGAGCCCAGAAAAATAAAGTCAGCCACTGTTTCCCCATCTATTTGCCATAAAGTGATGGGACCAGATGCCATGATCTTAGTTTTCTGAATGTTGAGCTTTAAGCCAACTTTTTCACTCTCCTCTTTCACTTTCAAAGAGGCTCTTTAGTTCTTCTTCACTTTCTGCCATAAGGGTGGTGTTGTCTGCATATCTGAGGTTATTGATATTTCTCCAGGCAATCTTGATTCCAGCTTGCGCTTCCTCCAGCCCAGCGTTTCTCATGATATACTCTGTATATAAGTTAAATATGCAGGGTGACAATATACAGCCTTGACATACTCCTTTTCCTATTTGTAACCAATCTGTTGTTCCATGCCAGTTCTAATTGTTGTTTCCTGACCTGCATACAGGTTTCTCAAGAAGCAGATCAGGTGGTCTGGTATTCCCATCTCTTTCAGACTTATTTATCTCTAACTGGCTTTGCACTTTTTTCCTATATTGGGATTTTGTTACCATATTTCACTTTTGGCTTTCTTCTCTCCTTAGATAATTTTTGAAATGTGGAACTTTGACATTACCAGTTAAAAAATTAAGTTTTATATATTTGGTAGACCAGGAGCTTAGTAATTGATAGATTTCATTTACCCATAGAATAGTGTTTTTTCTTTTAGCAAATATTTTAGTGTTTTAAAAATGATATCTCCTTTTTGAATCTTTCCTTAATCCCTGTCAGCCTTGTTTTGTAGTTCCCTAAAGTCAGGAATCAGTTCTTAATAATTTTGTAGAATTTCACCCCCTACAGCATTAAATGGCAACTTGGACACTCAACAAGTAAGAGCTGATTGTATTTTTTAAAGTAAACGTGTCAAATGTCTAATGATGTAACGTTGTTTAGTCTCTAAGTCATGTGTAACTCTTTGAGACGCCATGCATCCCTGTCCTTCATTACCTCCCGGAGTTTGCTCAAACTCATGTCTATTGAGTTGGTGATGCCATCCAGCCTTATCATCCTTTGTTGCCCCATTCTTCTCCTGTCCTCAGTCTTTCCCAGCATCAGGGTCTTTTCCAGTAAGTCAGCTCTTCACATCAGGTGGCCAAAATATTGGAGCTTCAGCATCAGGCCTTCCAATGAATATCCAGGGTTGATTTCCTTTAGGATTGACTGATTTGATCTCCTTGCTGTCCAAGGGTCTCTCAAGAGTCTTCTCCAGCCCCACAATTTGAAAGCATCCATTCTTTGGAACTTAGCCTTCTTTATGGTCTGGCCCTCACATCCATACATGACTACCGGGAAAACCATAATTGTGACTATACGGACCTTTGTTGGCAAAGTAATGTCTCTGCTTTTTAATATGCTGTCTAGGTTTGTGATAGCTTTCTTTTCAAGGAGCAAGTGTCTCTGAATTTCATAACTGCATTCACCATCCACAGGTATTTTGGAGCCTAAGAAAATAAAATCTGTCCCTGTATCCACTTTTACCCCGTCTGTTTGCCTTGAGATGATGGGACTGGATGCTATGATCTTAGTTTTTTGAATGTTGAGTTTTAAGCCAGCTTTTTTACTCTCCTCTTTCACCTTCATAAAGAGGCTGTTTAGTTCCTCTTTGCTTTCTACCATAAGGGTCATGTCGTCTGCATATCTGAGGTTATTGATATTTCTCCTGTCAATTTTGATTCTAGTTTGTGACTCATCCAGTCTGGGATTTCGAATAATGTACTCTGCATATAAGTTAATAAGCAGGGTGACAATATACAAGCCTTGATGTACTCCTTTCCCAATTTAGAACCAGTGCATTGCTGCATGTCCAGTTGTAACTGATGCTTCTTGACCTGCATACAGGTTTCTCAGGAGGCAGGTAAGGTGGTCTAGTATTCCCATCTCTTTAAGAATTTCCCATAGTTTGTTGTGATCCACACAGTCAAAAACTTAAGTCAATGAAGCAGAAGTCGATGTTTTTCTGGAATTCCTTTGCTTTCTCTGCGATCCAGCAGATGGTGGCTGTTTGATCGCTGGCCTTTTCTAAACCAAGCTTTTACATCTGAAAGTTTTGGATGTACTGCTGAAGCCTAGCTTGAAGGATTTTGAGCATTACCTTCCTAGCATGTTAAATGAGTGCAATGATTTAATATTTGTGTTTGTTTTTATAGGCTAATGTTTCCAATGATCACTGGCCATCCTTGGTTCAAGAAGCTACAGCTGAGGCCCTGAAACTTTGCTTTTGTCCACTGGCTGTCCTTTTACAAGCTTTGTTACAATACAAACGCAAAATGGGAGCAAGGTATAAAGAATCTTTGTTCATTTTTTTCTTAAAATGTTTCTTCACTTTTATTCCTTCTGGGAAACAAAAGTTTAGAATGAATTTAACAAACTTTGATGTTATTCATATATATATATTTCTACATTGGAAAGGCTGATTCTAGTAACCCAATAAGGAAGAAAATAAAGTCTTACAATTTTTTTAAAAAAGTAATTTGGTACATAGATATAGAATGTGAGAGATTTGCATGATAGCCTTTCAAGTGAAGAAGGCCTTGGTATTTTTGGTCTTAAGTGTTTTAGGATGAGATAACAGTGTAAATGTGGATTCTAGTAACCGGCAAAATCCAAAAGGCTCAAGTTCAAAGCTAGATTGACATAGTTCTTGCAGAGCACAATAAGCTATGAAAAAAGTAATAAATATTGAAAAGGCAGAGACATTATAAATGATGTGGTTTTTAATACCTAGAAAATCCAGAAGCTTCACAGAATTAAATGTAGAAATTTTAGCTTCCAAAATCTTATCTTTGGAAGGGAGGATGAGGTCAGAAATAAATTTGAAGAAAATCATTTAAGCGTTATATGGATGAAAAATAGGCAAGAATATTTTGAAATTCTGAGAATAATATCTAGTCTAATGGATATCACACATAATACAAGGCATAAATAAAACAGTAGTTTAGGAGCATATATTACTGGAACAGAATTAGGCATTGTAGACATAGAGCTTAACACACAAATATGTGGCAAAGGTCACATCAATACCACGAAATATGAGTGAAGGAAGAGTTAAAGACCTATGACTAATTAGCAGTCCCATCTTCATTTCTGTTATATATTTATTTTGCCATTTTTTTATATGACTAATTTCACCAAGACATGTTTTAGGCTATAATTTGAAGTTCCTAATGAATTCTTTCTGCTGAAGCTCAGTATACATCACTTCAGTTCAGTTCAGTCGCTTAGTCATGTCCGACTCTTTGCGACCCCATGGACTGCAGCACGCCAAGCCTCCCTGTCCATTGCCAACTCCTGACTCACGTCCATTGAATTGGTGATGCCATCCAACCATCTTGTCCTCTGTCATCCCCTTCTTCTCCTGCCTTCAATCTTTCCCAGAATCAGAGTCTTTTCAAATGAGTCAGTTGTTCACACAGGTGGCCAGAGTATTGGAATTTCAGCTTCAGCATCAGTCCTTCCAATGAATATTCAGGACTGATTTCCTTTAGGATGGACTGGTTGGATCTCCTGACTTAGAGAGCCTTAACCCCCAACCCCCTGTAATCTCTCTGAGCAGCAGCCAAATTCAGCTCAAATAAACATACTGATTTACTGTTGATTCCTATGTAAACACATCTTAAGAACAAGTTCTTTAGCTCCTCCTTCTAACCAGTTGCTACTTACAAAATCTTCTTGTTTAGCAGTTCTGAAGTTAACACAATTTGTGATATTTCTACCCATATAGAAGTCTTTGGAGTCATAAATACTAGTAAAATTGGAAAGAAGAAATTAGAACACAACTCTAAATCAGCCTGTTATTACATAAGTTCACATACTATACAGGTTTAATACATAAAAGCATATGCTAAAAGCCTGATATTGTACACTTAGCCTCTGTTGTAGATGTTAAATATTTCTAATTGTTCCAGTGTATATTATCTTTGTATCATTTATTTTCTGCCTGCTTTCAAGAAGGATTAGAAATAGAGCAGTCAGAAGTGCTGATAAAACGAGTCATTTCCCCATTTTTTTGGAAAGGGCCTTATTTGTCTGCAAAATGAGAGTAATAGCAGCAACCAGCCTTACAAGGTTGTAAATGTTAAGTGCAACCATATGTGTAAAACATTTGGCATACTACTGCATAGCACATAATAAATACTTCATAAATGTTAGCCATTATTATTACCCTTTTTGTTACATGTATAAAAAATTTATGAAGTAATCAGCACATCATCTGCAGAAGAAAGGAAGATAATATGTGTGTGTGAGAGACTAGTAGATGAAGTATCTTAGTTTATATGCTTTGGACTAAAAGTGAGTATCTTTTTCCTAGAGAGACACGGCGACTTTTGGAGAGAGTTGTGTATCAGCCTGGGTATCCCAAATCTATTGTTTCAACAGCACGTTGGTACCTTCTGAGACACTTACATGCCAAAAATGACTACGAGCTCATTGATGTAAGACCCTGATTTTATTAAAAATATTTCATCATGGACCTTTGTTGTATGGGGGCTGAGTGTTGCTTTGTCCTGTGCTTTGCATCCAGTGGCTAGGTTGCCTAACCAGCATCCCTAACCACTGGATGCCAGTAGCAGTGTCCTCCACCCAGCTTATAGCAGCTAAAAATATCTTCTACTGCTGCTGCTAAGTCGCTTCAGTCGTGTCCGACTCTGTGCGACCCCATAGATGGAAGCCCACCGGGTTCCCCCGTCCCTGGGATTCTCCAGGCAAGAACACTGGAATGGGTTGCCATTTCCTTCTCCAATGCATGAAAATGAAAAGTGAAAGTGAAGTCGCTCAGTCGTGTCCGACTCTTAGCGACCCCATGGACTGCAGCCAACCAGGCTCCTCCGCCCATGGGATTTTCCAGGCAAGAGTACTGGAGTGGGGTGTCATTGCCTTCTCCGAAAAATGTCTTCTAGACATTGCCAGATAATACCTCAGGTGTCATCACCGCTAGCTGAGAACCACCGATTTAACGTGTAGGAAATACACTCTTCTGAAGTGCTAGGTAGCATAAGAAAAGATAGACAAAGGTTCTGGGTTCTGGTTGTAGTATTTCTTATAACCAGTGCACAGGAGGCAATAGAGAGGTTTGGAAGTAGCAGAAGTTAATGGCATGTTCATATTATCTTTGCAACAGTTTGCTTATTGTTTTCTTTGCTATAAAATGCTCATGACAGTTTCTGCTCCAGGTGTCATGGGAAGGCTCTGGTTTCTAAATATGTAAACCTACACAGTTGACTCTTGAAGAATGCATATTTAAACGGTGTGGTTCCCCTTACACTCAAATTTTTTTCAGTAGTAATTACTACAGTACTCCATGATCCTTGATTAGTTGAATCTACAGATGCCAAGGGCCTACATAGGTGGCTAACTATAAGTAGTATGTGAATTTTTGAGCATATAGAGGGTCTTTATCCCCAATCCGCATGCTGTTTAAGGGTCAGCTGTGTGTGTGGATTATTTTTAAAAAGATAGAGTATCTAAGACATGTATTGGGTCTAAATTCTTACAACTTTAGCCAACAGTTTTAAAAATACAATGAAAACTAATGAGAAGCTTTTTTTTTTTTTTTTTTCTTTTAACACCCACATCCTTGGGAGAAGAGATAAGTGTCTCCCTAGAGCACAGAGTGGGCATGTTTACTGCCAATTATAAGAGTCAAGTGTCCTAGGCGCAGGGTTCCCCTCTTGTCATGCAATTCACTATGTGTGGGGGAAGCCATGTGCACCCATCCACATCACCCTGTGAGACTTAGAGGGTGAGGGGATGGATGCAGATATAATGATACTCATGCCGTTCGCTACACCCTGAATGATGAAGACATTTGTCTCTGACCCACATGTCCCGTGTCTTCTGGCAATATTTGTGAAACTGTGGCATGCTAACTTGTTAGCTTGCTAATAGAGCAACATCTCAGAGACCTTCTCAGTGTCTGAAAATGAACAACTGAAAAATGTGTTAGTAATTGAATGAGCAACAAAAATCAAAGCTTCTAGTTTGTGGAATTGGTGAAAATTATGGAAAGGTTCTTAATGGAACTTAGAACCTCAAGGCTTGATCTTAAGCTGTGGTTTTAAAGGAGAGCAGTGTCATTTGGACAGCCCTGTGCATAAAATGGTCTTTGGAGTATGGGTTTAGAGGTGACAGTGTTGTAAAAAAAGCCTCCAATCAAAACCTTTAACTTTATGCACCACTGTCAGTGGTAACAATCAGAATGTTGATATCTCTACTATTGAGTATTTGAATAAACAGTGCTTATGTGATGTTAGCTTTGAAATTCGTTTCAGCAAAAATGACTGAAAGGTCGCACAGTCAGATCTTGTGGTGTGGTTTGATGTTGCCAACTGCCGTATGGCTTACTTCACTTCTGAGACTCTAGATGTAGGTGTTGTCAATAAAGAGAATACTAATGTTCCTGTCTGCGATTTCCCACAGGTGCTGGTAAACAATGCCAAAGCTCACGGAGATACAAGAGCACTGGAACTGAATCAGAAATTGTCCTCAGAATAACAGTGCTTTATTTTATAGTAAGCAGGCAAAGAAAAAGCTATTCGAAAGAATGAAACAAAGAATCGAGACTTTTCCCCAAAGCAACATTTTAAAAAGCTATAGTTATAATCATCCATTCCTTTTTAAAATGAAAAGACCTTTAAGTTCTTAAGCTAGGGATGTGATTTTCCATAAACTCTTAATATAACTTTAATTTGAAAACATTTTTTGATTTTGAGAAGTCTATAATGAAAGGAAAAACCATGATTCCCTTAGTTGTTCATTAGTTATTTGCGAATCATTATTTTCTGTATCTTGCATGGTGCACAATAGGACTTTTTTTTTGTAATCCATTACAATAAAGCCTTAATAGCCATTTGCTAAATTATATGCAAAATGAGATTAGCACAGTGCAGAATTTTTTTTGTTAAAAAACAAATTAAAAGTTTTAATTCCTTCTGTGAATTCTAGAGTTCAGCAGACCAATTCATCCAATATCCAAATAATCTTATAATCTGTTTTACTAGTATTCATCTTGGGTTCTGTTGAAGAAGTATAATATAAATGTTAGGTGAGTCCTAGACTGCTAATTGGGCTTCCTTGGTTGTTCAGACAGTAAAGAATCCGCCTGCAGTGTGGGAGACCTGGGTTTGATCCCTGGGTTGGCACGATCCCCTAGAGGAGGGCATGGCAGCCTACTCCAGTATTCTTGCCTGGAGAATCCCCATAGACAGAGGAGCCTGGTGGGCTACCCTCCGTGGGGCTGCAAAGAGTCGGACAGGACTGAGTGACCAAGCACAACACAGACTGCTAATGGATATGTTTATAGAATTCAAAACACTCAAGTGTAAGGCTGCATTTAAAAAGTGCGTGAACATTTTTCAAAAATAATGCTGACAATATTTAACTGATCATGCAATTCCTTCATTTATGCTAAAAAGATGAACTTTTCTTAAATAAAAACAAAAATGGTGTCTTGTTTTCTTTATAGTATCAATTCAGATATAATTTCAGAATTTCAAATTTGAAGACTTGAAAGTATAGTTTCCTATTTTGTCTTTTCAAAAAGCCGTTTATATTAGTTTGAAGAAGCTGTATGTCACTTGCTTTGGATCTTTGGTTTTAAAGTGTTTCATCTGTTTACATAAAGTATTGTGTAAAAATGGGTGATATAATTTATATATGTAGCTTTTCTGAACCATCAGCTTCACAGTGTTACTTTGTGAGATAGTACAAATTGATAATATTCGGTAATTAAATTTTACTCCGCAGGTTAATCTTTTGAATGCCTATATTTGACTGAATATTATCATCTTTGAGACCTATTCAATCTGAATCTTTAACGATGGGGGCTAGGACTCTGCATTTTAAAAGCATGACTAAGAAATTCTAATCTTGGGCCATTGATGCCCGTGAACCACTGGATTAATGCAGTGACCCTTCCCTTCCCTTCTTTCTTTCATAAGACCCAGCACTTGCCATTCTCTGCCCATGTCTTCCTGTCCTCACAGCTGTCAAACCGATTTGTGCTTTTAACAGCCTGGTCCTTAGACTTGGCAAGGCTGTGCTAAAGAGGCTGCCCATGCAGCCTCATGCCCACGCCCTCCTGCTTCCTCAAGGGTGTGTTAGCCTTCACCCCCACAGTGGACTCATCCATGTGCTTACACATTTATGAGTCAGGTTTTTTTTATTTATTTGGAGGCTAATTATTTTACAGTATTGTAGTGGTTTTTGCCATACATTGACATGAGTCAGCCATGGGTGTACATGTGTCCCTCATCCCGAACTCCCCTCCCACCTCCCTCCCCATCCTGTCCCTCAGGGTCATCCCAGTGCACCAGCCCTGAGCACCCTGTCTCATGCATCGAACCTGGACTGTCGATCTGTTTCACATATGATAATACACATGATTCAATGCTATTCTCCCAAGTCATTCCACCCTTGTCTTCTCACACAGAGTCCAAAAGTCTGTTCTGTAAATCTTTTGTCTCTTGTGCTGTGTTGCATATAGTGTCATCGTTACCATCTTTCTAAATTCCATATATATGCATTAATATACTGTATTGGTGTTTTATTTTTTCCTGACATACTTCACTGTAAAATAGGCTTCAGTTTCATCCACCTCATTAGAACTGATTCAAATGCGTTCTTTGAATAGCTGAGTAATACTCCATTGTGTATATGTATCACAGCTTGCTTATCCATTCGTCTGCTGATGGACATCTAGGTGGCTTCCATGTCCTGGCTATTGTAAACAGTGTGACATACAGACACATACAGACATACAGATAGCTAACACATGAAAAGATGCTCAACATTACTTATTATCAGAGAAATGCAAATCAAAACCACAATGAGGTACCATATCATGCCGGTCAGAATGGCTGCTATTAAAAAATCTACAAACAGTAAATGCTGGAGAGGGTACAGAAAAAGGGAACCCTGTTACACTGTTGGTGGGAATGCAAATTAGTACAGCCACTATGGAGAACAGTGTGGAGATTCCTTAAAAAGCTTGAAGTAGAACTGCCATACAACTCAGCAATCCCACTGCTGGGCATACACACTGAGGGAACCAGAATTGAGAGAGACACATGTACCCCAGTGTTCATCACAGCACTGTTTATATGTCAGTTCTTGTTCTCCACTTGATTTCTGGGCTGGTTCTGCTTCACAAGGTCACTTTCACCTGCACTGTGGACTTGGCTAACTTTTGCTCCAGGCCTGTAATCAAGGAGTAACCTTTTGACTCCATTGCCTAGTTCTGGCCTCCAGGAACTTCAAGCCCAGATTTTTTAGAAAATAAGAAAGTACTCTAGTTAATACTATCTCAGGTAATTCTCTCTCTCTTTTTGCATAGCTGTATATTCATCCTCTCTATATTTGTTGCCTTCTCTTCAAATTGCTCCTCAGTTACTGTGAGCCTCAAATCATTCCTAAACATATAATTTATAGAACTGACTTTATGCCAGACCTGTGTGAAGTATTTTAAACATAATTATTTAATCCAAGTTGGTAAAGAAGAGTGATGCTAAACAGCATACTTAAAGCAGAGAAACTATGAGTTGAATCAGTGTTAACCTGATTCTAAGAAGTGACTGAATTTTCTTTTCAGAGTTTATATGTAAGTTTAATTAGAGTACATTAAAAATTATTTCCTGACATATCAATATTTAGCATTCATAATAAGTGTTTCATTATTTTTATCTCTGAGAAGTATAGTGCATTTTTACTTACCATTTGCTATTAACAATTATTAGTCAACTTGATTAATAATTAATTATTGATTAGATGCATATAGACTAGCTTGGCATCTAATAGTCATTTCTGGTTGGAAAGTCATTTTAGCTTATGAGTAAACTTTTGGAGCACAGTCTGTTTGGAATCACTTGTCATAGTTCTTAAACTGCCCCTTGTGTTAAAAAAACACAACCTTAGTTGATTAAAAAAGCAACCTTAGTTTTAAATTACTGTGCTCCTTTTTCACTTTACAAAATGAGTTGACAAGCTTCATTTAATCTGAGACTCTACACAAATCAGGATTGGTCAAAAATACTCATGTTGTATTTTACAGGAATCAATGTGGTTATTTAAACTGGTATAAAACTTTAGTTAGGTAAATAAATATTTAGTATTAAGTCATATACAAATATGAAAAGATAACACATTTGATTTCTCCACAGAAAATTAGTTATCTGCTTCAGGGAAATTTTATAGGAACACAAAAATGAAGCATATTTTATTTATGAATCAGTGTGTCTTGCAGATTCATTTTAATTTTTGTGCATTAAAAAATGTGGAAACTTTGTTTTGACAAAGTTGACCCTTGTCTCTGGACAAGTCTTCCTTTTTCCCACTTTAGTTTTATTGGATAGAAAACTTCTCAGACTCCCAAACTGTTTGTTATAAGACATAGCGTTCAGCTGCTGATTATAAACTGACCTTCAGTTTGCAGGAGAGGTTTTTTGTTTTGCCTTTGTTTTTGTTTTCTTACTTTAGAAAGATAATGTATCAGATACAGGTTGAGTGGCCTTTTCATGTTTATGTGATATATGTTTCTTTTGCATGTTTGCTCAGTCTGCTCAGACGTGTCCAACTCTTTGAGACACCATGGACTGTAGCCTGCCAGGCTCCTCTGTCTATGGAGTTTTCCAGGCAAGAATACTGAAGTTGATAGCCATTCTCTTCTCGACGGGATCTTCCTGACCCAGGGATCAAACCCGTCTCTCCTGTGTCCCCTGCATTGGCAAGTGGGTTCTTTACTACCAAGCCACCTGGTACTTTTTATATAGATAAACTAGAAAGTCCATAAGGAAGGCTGAGCACCAAAGAGTTGATGCTTTCAAACTGTTGTGTTGAAGACTTAAGAGTCCCTTGGACTGCAAGGAGATCCAACCAATCTATCCTAAAGGAAATCAGTCCTGAATATTTGTTGGAAGGACTGATGCTGAAGCTGAAGGTCCAGTATTTTAGCCACCTGGTGTAAAGAGCTGTTTCATTAGAAAAGACCCTGATGCTGGGAAAGATTGAAGGCAGGAGGAGAAGGGGACAACAGAGCATGAGATGGTTGGATGGCATCACTGACTCCATGGACATGAGTTTGAGCAAACTCTGGGAGATGGTGAAGGACAGAGGCCTGGCGTGCTGCAGTCCATGGGGTTGCAAAGAGTCGGACGCAAATGAGTGACTGGACAACAGCAACGAAAGTAAAAAGTCAGAAAATACCTTTATTTATGCTATACACAGAACTTCTGGTTTAGAAAATGTAATCAGGTCTGTTGGACCTAAAGACCACTTACAGTGTCTAGCTGTCCACATACTATATAATAATGGGTTTTTCCTCTCTTTGGAGGATTAGGAACTTTTTGAATAACAGTATTTATTTAAAATTCTGGTTACCTGAACAAATACCCTTATACAACTCTTAGTTTTTTTTTAATAAATGCTATTTTTAAATTTCACAGTGTTGTGAATAAGTTTAGAATCTCTTAACAGTGTTATGAAATAGTTTAATTTTCTTGTATTTTAAACTTAGAATTGAAATGCCTGTTTATTTTAATGAAGGGAAATGATGCCAGGAGAGGGATCATTGAAACTGGAGTGTCCACTGAAAAAAAGGTGTTGGATTACATACAGTATCACCAGACATGTCATGATCCTGCATGAGTTTGAATCAGTACACAGGTTCATTTGGGCTTCATGATTTACTACATACTTTCCCTATATGTAATCCCCATGACACAAATACTTAAGTTATATTTATTCTGGAGAGAAGAGAAGTAATGAAAAAATGCTTATCTTGTTGTTATTTCTGTTTGTGGTAGCAGAATAATGGCCCCCTAAGGAGTCTTGTGTCCCAACCGCTGAAATTTGTGAATACGTTGCAGATGTGACAAGGTTTTGGACCTTGAGATGGGGAGATTATCCTAGATTATCTGAGTGAATCCAGTTTACTCATAAGAGTTCTTAAAAGTAGAGAGCCTGTCAGAGGGACATGCCAGCGGGAGGTCAGAGATTCAGTATTGCCAGCTGTGAAGATGGAAGAAGGGGCCCCTAGGAACGGTAATAAGGGCAGCCTCCAGGAACTGGAGAGGGCAGGACACGCTCTCCTGCTGAGTTCCCGAAAGGGATGCGGCCCGGCTGATACTTTGATCGTAGCCTGTTGAGACCCATGATAGACTTCTGACTTACAGAACTGTAAGATAATACATTTATATTTTTCAGCCACCAAGTTTGTGGTCGTTTGTTGGGGCAGCAGTAGAAAATCAGTACATTGCTCACTGTGATCGCTGTTGAATACTCGTACCTTTGAATCTGAATTTCACCAGATCACTGCAGTTGAGGATCATCCTCTAAATTGTTGCCAAAGGGGGGGGGGAGGTCATCAGATACAAGATAATGAGTTATTAAAAATGGTTACTGTGAAAAGTACTTGGCTCTTAGGAATATGTGGCTGTTTATTTCTGTAATAAATGTCTGAACTATTCTCACTCACGGGGAAGGCGATGGCACCCCACCCCAGTACTTTTGCCTGGAAAATCCCATGGACGGAGGATCCTGGTAGGCTCCAGTTCATGGGGTCGCTAAGAGTCGGACACGACTGAGCGACTTCACTTTCATTTTTCACTTTCATGCATTGGGGAAGGAAATGGCAACCCACTCCACTGTTCTTGCCTGGAGAATCCCAGGGACGGGGGAGCCTGGTGGGCTTCCTTCTGTGGGGTCGCACAGAGTTGGACACGACTGAAGCGACTTAGCAGCAGTTAGCATTCTCACTCAACAGTCTACTGACAACAGGATCGCCGATTTAGCTGATTACATATTATGCTTCTCTTAATTCTGTCTAAAAGAAACTGCACTGGATTACACTCACAAAACCTAAGTGATATATTTCAAACTCAGTTTCAGTGTTGAATGGGGATGTGCCTAGATAAGTATATATATTTTTAATATATCTAAAACTTTATTCAGAGTTACTCACCTCACTGTTAATAAGGCGTAGGTAATGCTCTGCGCCGGTGTCACTAGAACTGCCAATTGCCAGCAATGGACTGTGAGAAAACACGTTTCCTAAAAACCCCTAAAGTTAAATCACTCTTTAAAACATAGCACTCCTAAAACTTGCAAAAGTACACATGTGCCGTTTTCCTATCAGTCTAAATCTGAACATAGATTATTAATCTACATCAGTGGATGTTAAAATGAAGTCATTTTAACAATTTATGCAAATCAAAACACCACCAGTTGATATGAGTATTTTACAAACACTACATTACATATTACCTTGCAATCTGAAACATTACTTCTCATGTTTGTGTGAGTTTATTTTCGGTAATTGAAACTTCACAGAATTGAGCAGCAAATAAAGTATAAAAAAATTAGTTCTGTACATTAGTTCCAACTATTTTACAACCTATAAGACTTATGTCATAGTTCAGCACCAAAAAGCTCCATAGAACTTCCTAACCCAGTCTTACTCATTCCATGTGATAGTTTTTGTTATTGTTATTTTTAAGGTGAAAGTCTGAGCAAATGCTTTATAGATTCTACTTCCAGACCTTGAGAAGTGAAATACTTTTGGCTGGTCATGTGATGTAAAAACTTGAGTTGTACCTTTTAGTTGTTTTTTTTTTTTTTTTAAAGCAATAAGTCATATTTTATTTCTATTTTTGGCCACGTCACTTGGCAGGTGGGATCTTAGTCCCCTGATCCAAGGCTTGACCCCACACCCCCTGCCCTGGAACTGTGGAGCCTTAACCACTGGACCACCAAGGAAGTCCCTGACCTTTTAATTTTTAATGTGAATGTGTGAAACCAGGGCCTTGAGCTAGATTTCTAATGGAAGTATTCCGTTATTCTAAGGCTACCAAAGTTTTCCAAGTCCAGAGTGACCTAAAGCAAAACACTGATGTAAGCGGACTAATGCAGCCGTTGCAAAGCAGCCACTCTGGTTTGCCCACCCCCGCACCCCCCAACTTCACCAGTGCTTACAGACCTTAGGGTAGAAGCCCTTTTCAAAGATCCTCACTGTAGGAACATGGGTAATCAGTTCTAGGTACACAAGTAGACCTTTACTTTGAAAATGACTTAATGGAAGCCAGTCTCTGTAAATACTTGAATGGAATTGTGTGTGCAGCTGAAAAAGGTTATACTTTATTCCTCTGTTGTTCAGTCCCTCAGTCATGTCCAACTCTTTGCGACCCCATGGACCAGGTTTCCCTGTCTTATCACCAACCCCCGGAGGTTCCTCAAACTCATGTCCATTGAGTCGATGCCATCCAACAATCTCGTGCTCTATCATCCTGTTCTCTTCCTGCCTTCAGTCTTCCCCAGCATCAGGGTCTTTTCTAATGAGGCGGTTCGTCACGTCAGGTGGCCAAAAGTATTGGAGTTTCAGCGTCAGCATCAGTCCTTCCAATGAATATTCAGGACTGATTTCCTTTAGGATGGGCTGGTTGGATCTCCTTGCAGTTCAAGGGGCTTTCAAGAGGCTTCTCCAACACCACAGTTCAAAAGCATCAATTCTTTGTCGTTCAGCTTTCTTTACAGTCCAACTCTCATATCCATACATGACTTCTGGAAATCCATAGCCTTGACAAGATGCACCTTTATTGGCAAAGTAATGTCTCTGCTTTTTAATATGCTGTCTAGGTTGGTCATAACTTTTCTTCAAAGGAGCAAGCATCTTTTAATTTCATGGCTGTAGTCACCATCTGGAGTGGTTTTGGAACCCAAGAAAATAGTCTCTCACTGTTTTCATTGTCTCCCCAGCTATTTGCCGTGAATTGATGAGACCAGATGCCATGATCTTCATTTTTTGAATGTTGAGTTTTAAGCCAGCTTTTTCACTCTCTCACTTTCATCAAGAGGCTCTTTAGTTCCTCTTTGCTTTTTGCCATAAGGGTGGTGTCATCTGCATATCTGAGGTCATTGATATTTCTCCCCACAATCTTGATTCCAGGTTGTGCTTCATCCAGCCTGGCATTTCACATGATGTACTCTACATATAAGTTAAATAAGTAGGGTGACAACATACAGCCTGGACATTCCTTTTCCAATTTAGAACCAGTCCATTGTTCCATGTTTGGTTCTAACTGTTGCTTCTTGACCTGCATAAAGATTTCTCAGGAGGCAAGTAAGGTGATCTGGTATTCACATCTGTTGAAGAATTTTCCACAGTTTGTTGTGATCCACACTGTTAAAGGCTTTAGTGTAGTCAATAAAGCAGAAGTGGATATTTTTCTGTAACTCTCGTTTTTTCTATGATCCAGTGGATGTTGGCAATTTGATCTCTGTTTCCTCTGCCTTTTCTAAATCCAGCTTGAACATCTGGAAGTTCATGGTTCACGTACTGTTAAAGCCTCTCTTGGAGAATTTTCAGCATACTTTACTAGTGCGTGAAATGAGTGCAATTGTGCAGTAGTTTGAACATTCTTTGGCATTGCCTTTCTTAGGGATTGGAATGAAAACTGACCTTTTCTAGTCCTGTAGCCACTGCTGAGTTTTCCAAATTTGCTGTCATATTGAGTGCAGCACATCAACAGCATCATCTTTGAGGATTTGGAGTAACTCAGCTGGAATTCCATCACCTCCACTAGCTTTGTTCACAGTAATGCTTCCTAAGGCCCACTTGAGTTCACATTCCAGGATGTCTGGCTCTAGGTGAATGATCATACCATAGTGGTTCAGTTCAGTTAAGTCACTCAGTCAGTCATGTCCGACTGTTAGTGACCCCATGGACTGCAGCACACCAGGCTTCCCTGTCCATCACCAACCCCCAGAGCTTGCTCAAACTCATGCCCATCAAGTCGGTGATGCCATCCAACCATCTCATCCTCTGTCATCCCTTTCTCTTCCTGCCTTCAGTCTTTGCCAGCATCAGGGTCTCTTCCAATGAGTCAGTTCTTTGCATCAGGTGGCCAAAGTATTGGGAGTTTCAGCTTCAGTATCAGTCCTTCCAATGAATATTCAGGACTGATTTCCTTTAGGAAATGGACTGATTGGATCTGCTTGCAGTCCAAGGGACTCCCAAGAGTCTTTTCCAACACCACAGTTCAAAAGCATCACTTTTTCAGTGCTCAGCTCACATCCATACACAACTACTGGAAAAACCATAGCTTTGACTAAAAAGATCTTTGTCAGCAAAAAAATGTCTCTGCTTTTTAATATGCTATATAGGTTGGTCATAGCTTTTCTTCCAAGGAGCAAGCTTTTAATTTCATGCACTATGTGCAATGAATTTGGAGCCCAAGAAAATGAAGTCTATCACTGTTTCCATTGTTTCCCCAGCTATTTGCCACAAAATAATGGGACCAGATGCCATGATCTTCGTTTCTTGAATGTTGAGTTTTAAGCCATCAAGTTATCTGGGTCATTAAGATCTTTTTGTATAGTGCTGTGTATTCTTGCCACCTGTTCTTAATATCTTCTGCTTCTGTTAGGTCCATACTATTTCTGTCCTTTATTGTGCCCATCTTTGCATGAAATGTTCACTTGCTATCTGTAATTTTCTTGAAGAGATCTCTAGTCTTTCCCATTCTATTGTTTTCCTCTATTTTTTGCATTGATCACTGAGGAAGGCTTTCTTATCCCTCCTTGCTGTTCTTTGCCAGTCTGCATTCAGATGGATATATCTTTCCTTTTTCCCTTTGCCTTTTGCTTCTCTTCTTTTCTCAGCTATTTGTAAGGCCTCCTCAGACAGCCATTTTGCCTTTTTGCATATTTTTTTCCTTGAGGATGGTCTTGACCACTGCCTCCTATACAATGTCATGAACCCCCATCCATAGTTCTTCAGGCACTCTGTCTATCAAATCTAATCCCTTGAATCTATTTGTCACTTCTACTGTATAATCATAAGGGATTTTATTTAGGCCACACCTGAATGGTCTAGTGGTTTTCCCTACTTTCTTCAATTGAAGTCTCGATTTTGCAATAAGGAGGTCATGATCTGAACCACAGTCAGCTCCCAGTGCTATTTTTGCTGACTGTATAGAGCTTCTCCATCTTTGGCTGCAAAAAATATAATCAACCTTGTTTTGGTATTGACCATCTTGTTATGTCCATGTGTAGAGCTGTCTCTTTTGTTGTTGGAATAGGGTGTTTGCTCTGACCAGTGCATTCTCTTGGGAAAACTCTGTTAGCCTTTTCCCTGCTCCATTCTGTACTCCAATAGACCCCCATTAAGTAGAATATGCATGTTGTCCATCTGACTCCCAGATGGCTTAAATAACTTGAGTGCCTACAATTCTGCCTTTTTAAAGCTCTTTCCTTCCCTTTGATCATATAAAATATGGTCATTGCTTAATCTCTGTGGGAAAAAAAATACTGCATAGTTTAGTATCAGGAGATTGGGAGTTATTTTGGAAAACCACCACGCCTGGTTTAAAAGTTTTAATCTTAATTGTCTTGTCCAATTTAATAGCTCAAGAAAGGGGAAATAGTGTACAAATAGTTTATTTTTTCTTTTTATTGATCTGTATTTGGCTGTGCTGGGCCTTTGCTCCTGCGCTGGCAGGGAGTGGCAGCTCTTCTTTGCTGCAGGGCGTGGACTTCTTGTGGCATCTTCTCTTGTGAAGCAGAGGCTCCAGGTGTGAGGACATCAGTAGTTGCTGTGCGTGGGCTCAGTAGTTGCTGCGCATGGGCTCAGTAGTTGTTGCACCTGGGCTTGGTTGCTCTGAGCATGTGCGATCTTCCCCACCAGGGGTCAAACCCGTGCAGCCTGCATTGGGAGGTGGATTCTTAACCACTAGACCACTAGGGAGGCCCTAAATAGTTTTAATGTTAAAAATATTTCCTGCTTTTAGAAGTTTGGAAATTACCCTGTAAAGAAGTCAGGTGGTATGGAAAAAAGACAATTGAAGGTTATGTGTTGGCAGAGTGAGTTATGTGGGATTTCTTTTTTTTTTTTTTTTTGCTTTTGTACTTTGCTGGCAGTGTTGATTTCTCTTATGTTTGAGACACAAAGGTCTCTAGGCATATGAGAAAAGCCAGATGGAACAGAAGTTTGTGTAGAAAGAAGATTAAAGAGAAAATCACTGCTGAGAAATCAAATGTATATTGTCATAAAGCAGCTTCAATACAGTAGAAACAAATATATTTCACAATTGCCTGAGGTCAGCCCTATATCACCTCAGAGCTAGTGCTCTGTATGTGGTTGGATGGCTTTTCTGTCAAAGAACTATTATTCAGAATAACCTATTAACTCACTTAACCTGAATTCAGCCAGTGGTGGATAGCTATGAACACTGAGAGATATGTCGGCAACAATAAGGTTTTATACACATCAAGTAGCATCTAAGAAAGCCCAAGTAAGATCTAGCATTGCAGAGGATCTGGTCCTGTACCATTGACTTCAGCAGAGGAACTTCTTATGTCGTTGGGGTAGGAGTCTCTACCGCAAGGGCCTAAACTGTCAGGGACTTACTTTCAGGAGTGGAATGAATGCATACTATGTACCAAGCACTTTATACAGTCACCTCATTTTATTCTCACATAATTTTTTTTACAGTAAATGTTAACCTTGTTTTACGGAGAGAGGGCACAAGTGATTCACTCTTCTGAAGTTATCTATAATCTTAAGCAAACAGAATCTGGCTTCTAAGATCATTTCCAATATTATCGTCACATTTTGTAAATAAGCGGAGGTGTGTGTCTTTGTGACGGACTGAGTTATCTTTCCAGAGTCTATTTTGATGCTATCATTTACCTGCTACCACTATCTGAATTCTAGGAAGAACCTTAGGAGGAAGGGGACCTCTTCCAAAGGACTAACTCTGCAAATTTATTTTTTCTCAACCTTCACATGCAAACAAACTTATGCAATGACAAGGGATACTCCACTCTTGCCAGGTTTTGAACTTGATAGAAACTGAGGCCAGCGGTCAGCTAATTATTTCAGTTTATCTTTGGTAACATCTCAGGTACCAACCCTTGGCTTTCCCTTTGACTTTTCTAACCTCTCTCCCATCAACTTTCTTTTGACCCTCCTATGTCTTAGGTCGGAGAAGGCAATGGCACCCCACTCCAGTACTTTGGCCTGGAAAATCCCATGGGCAGAGGAGCCTGGTAGGCTCCAGTCCATGGGGTTGCTAAGAGTTGGGAACTACTAAGCGACTTCACTTTGACTTTTCACTTTCATGCACTGGAGAAGGAAATGGCAACCCGCTCCAGTGCCTGAGAATCCCAGGGATGGTGGAGCCTGATGGGCTAACGTCTATGGGGTCGCACAGAGTCGGACACTACTGAAGCGACTTAGCAGCAGCCGCAGCAGCAACATGTCTTAGGTGCCTAGCACCTCCTTGGCTTTGAAAAGCCTTGCTCTTCTTAGTTATCAGCCAGTCCTTGCAGAGAAGTATCCACGAAGGCTCATGGGTGTGTTTGTTCTTTTTGAGGACTTTTGTGTTGTGAAGACTGTGCTGTTGTGAATATGTAAAAGCCTTTAAGTGCTAAGCAGTGGAATTTAAGAATAAAGACTAGGTAGGTTCCTTGGTTTAGCAGTGGTTTTGGACTGTAGCAGTAGGTCATTCCCATGGTTCTGTGTAGGCCTTGTGCACTTGAAGCCCAACCCTGAATGTCCCTCTTGTGAATGTAGTACACAGCATTTTTTGGAGAAGCATCTGTTAGTTGGATACTAATGACTTTGACCTGGCATTTATAGCTCTTGGGCTTGCTTTTGATGGCCAGGACTTCTGGAGGAAATACGGTTCACAGCTCACTGGCACCAGCACCTTACCCACCTCTAGTCAGAGTCCGAAATGTTTCTGTAGCTGCTAGCCTCTGTCCCCAGAAACAATAAGTGCTTTAAAAGTAGTGGAACTTTCTCAGTATAATTTTGTTCCAGGAGAAATCTATAGTTTTCACTTCTTACTGCTTTGGTCCACTGCTTGGTTTATTGCAAACAAATATACACAGCGTATGGCTCTGGGTTTCACCCGTGGCTCAGTAGTAAAGAATCCTCCAGCGATACAGGAGACATGAGTTTGATCCCTGGGTCAGGAAGATCTCCAGGAGGAGGGCAAGGCAACCCATCCCAGTATTCCTGCCTGGAAAACCCCATGGACAGAGGAGCCAGGCAGGCTACTGCCCATGGGGCCACAGAAGAGTCTGACATGACTGAAGTGATGGAACACAAGCAATATACACAGCACAGGGACCTTTTTGAACAACACCGATTTGATTCAGAGTTGCATAAAAGAGTACTATGGAACTTGTTTTTTTCCATAAAGATCTAAAACTCTATTATTATTGATCAGTACCTTTATCAGGTGTAATACCTACAATGGATCAGACACATATTTAGAGAAACAATATAGCAGAATGTTTAAGAGCAAATTCTCTGCACTGATGAGTTCAAATTCTGGCTCAACTTCATACTGGCAGCACTTGATACTTAGCACTTCATACTTAACATAAATTGCTTCATCTCTCTATGCCTCAGTAACACACATCTGTTTGGAGGATTAAATGAGTCCATCCAGGTAAAGACCTTGGAACCGTCTCTGATACCTGGTAATGGCTCAGTTTGTTTTATTTTAGTCTTAGTGGTATTGTTCCCATGTTAAAATGGGTGAACTGACTCCAAAGTTAGAGAACATAGCCACATGCACATACAGTGCTTGTGGCACTGCTTTTAAACTCAGGCGTGTCAGACCTCACGATCCCTCAAGACTTCCCAGCATTAGGAGCTTGGATTTCTGTTTTGTTTTCTGTTTCCATCTCTGGGGATTGTAAAAGAAGGCCTGGTTTATGACATCCTGTTGAGCACATCAATCATTTTTACCTCACATCTCATAAATATCATCTGAAAATGAGGTAAGAGAAACTCTATCGAGGAACCTGGGGTTATGGAAATTTAGTCTATGGAGTTAGAAAATGTCACAACTGTATGATAAAGGGAAGATCTTAAACAGCAGAACTTTACCACAAATGTGTGTGACTCAAATCTCCTGAAGAGGGAAATGCCGAGCTGCGTAGGGGCCGAAACAACCTCTTGTTTTTTTCCTGACAATAATCCTTCCTCTATCTGGGAGGGTTCACCCCCACTCTCCGCGTCTGATATGATGCAGCACATTTATTTTATATAGAAGGGCAGTCAGGAAAGCATTTATAACCTTTCTCTACTGAGTTGTGTGATACATCCAACTTTCTGTTTACATCGTAGGACAGGGACCTCAGTGACAAGGAGAGATCTGATCTGAAGCATTGCTGGTAGAACTCCCAAGTTGATGGTTGGCGCCATCTGCTAGCAGAACTCCCAGGGAAGATCGAAACCCTCAGACCATGATGCTTCCTCTCCTACCTCACTGCTGGCTCCCTATACTCACCAAGCTTCCTCTTCTGCCTCTTCCTTAAATGTTAGGTGTCCTCGGGTTCTTCCCTGGTCTGTGTTTCTCACGTAATCTTCATGTCTCTCACGCCCACCCCTCCCTCTCAAGACTAGGCAATCTCTTCTTTCCTCACTCATATCTTCACTAACCATTTCTGTGCTAATTCCTCAGTTCCGCTCTTTGTCTCAAGCTCCAGGGCCTTAGGTCTCACTGACCACTGGACACCTCCTTTGGGACATCTCAAGTGAAAGTGAACGTCGTATCCGACTCTTTGTGACCCCATGGACTTTACGGTCCATGGGATTCTCCAGGCCAGAATACTGGAGTGAGTAGTCTTTCCTGTCTTCAGGGGATCTTCCCAACCCAGGGATCAAACCCAGGTGGATGCTTTACCAGTTGAGCCACAAGGGAAGCCCAAGAATACTGGAGTGGGTAGCCTATCCCTTCTCCAAGGGATCTTCTGGACCCAGGAATCTAACTGGGGTCTCCTGCTTTGCAGGTGGATTCTTTACCAACTGAGCTATCAGGGAAGCCCTTGGGACAGCTCATCATATCTTCAAGAAATCAGTCAATTTAAAGCTGAGCTCAGCATGGTCACTTTCCTGCACTATCTCCCTACTTTTCACACAAATTTGTTTCTCCCACTATGTCTATAGTCTGTACTCTACAGCCAGAAGGGTTTCACTAAAATGCAAATCTTATCATGTTACTCTGCTATGCAAAATCCATCAAAGGACTTTTTTGGAAGATAAGACCCAAGTTCCTCAACATGAGCTATACGGCCCTTTGTGATCAGACACCCGACTCCCCTAACTTCAACTTTCTCTTTCCTGCTCGCCTTCCCCAGCCCTCCCCAACCTCCACCCACACTTTAGGTTCTGACTTTGTTGAACTTCAGTTCCTGGCCTGGGTCGCATTTTTTGGCCTCCAGGCCTTTGCTTAGGCCGAACCTTCTGCCTAAGGCTTCCCTGGTAGCCCAGCTGGCAAAGAATCGCCTGCAATGCAGGAGACCCCAGTTTGATTCCTGGGTCAGGAAGATCCCCTGGAGAAGGGATAGGCTACTCACTCCAGTATTCTTACGCTTCCCTGGTGGCTCAGCCGGTAAAGAATCAGCCTGCAATGCGGGACACCTGGGTTCAATCCCTGGGTTGGGAAGATCCCCTGGAGAAGGGAATGGTTACCCACTCCAGTATTCTGGCCTGGAGAATTCCATGGACTGTATAGTCAATGGGCTTGCAAAGAGTCGGACACGCTTGAGCGACTTTCGCTTTCACTCTGCCTGACCCCCACCTCTACCAATCAAGCCTGTTTTCCTTGGCTAACATCTGTTTATACTTTAGAGGTCTCAGTTTAGATCTCCCTTCTTCTGGTAGACCCCTGTGTCTGATTCCCTATGTTTGTGCTCAATGCCTCTCCCGTGTGCTTCCACCAGACCCCTTCTTTGCTCGAGTATTTGCAGGTTTGCTTGTTGGTCTTTTTCACTAGACTCTAAGTTCCCTAAGGGCAGAGTCCATCTTTATTTTGTTCTGTGTTGTGTCCCCAGTGCCTAGCACACAAGTACTCCCTCACAAAAGTTTGGAGACTCCATTTATAAGGTAAACACATATATATTATGGATCAAGTTTCTCCTTCTTGGTAGTTTTGGATGCTTCTTGCTGGTATTATTGGTGACACCATAGAAGTGAGCTGATGGTTGGTAAGTTTCTGCAGAAGAGGAGAGAGTTGATGGCATCCACAGCACTCTGGGGATGCCGTTTCTTTGACCTTGAGCTTTATTGTTGTCCTGGTACTCAGGTGTGAGTATACCCACCTTATAGTGGGGCTGAGAAGGAAGTTACTTGAGTAACATAAGGTGTGGGATTTGTCCTTCATTTTCTATAGGGAAGCAAAATGCTTTGAACATACTCAAACATTCTCCTGTATTTGTGGAGAGAAGTCTGACATTTTCCAGAGGATTAAGAGTTGGTGTTTGATAAAGAATAAAGCACCGTATATAGAGCTTCTTAAGGGGATTGTTCATTTTTGTTATCTTTTGGGGCCTGTGGCAAAATAAATGCAGAAGGAGGGAAACCTGGGGCTCCATTGGCAGAGTTGAAGCTACTGTGAAATGCTGACTCTTGAGCTCGGGCCCCTCACTTACATGAGCTTTGCCAACGTGTTTACTAGGTTCTTATAAAATTCACATTTTAACTACAATAAGTCCATTGATTCAGACCACTCTTTCCACTCCCACATCTGCTGATGCCACATGCCCCTGGCGTGGCCATGGACATCTTCGGAACCAGCTAAAATAAAGTTGAGTGGGGGATATATTAAAACTCAACATTCAGAAAACTAAGATCATGGCATCTGGTCCCATTAGTTCATGGCAAATAGATGGGGAAACAATGGAAACAGTGAGAGACTATTTTGGGGAACTCCAAAATCACTGCAGATGGTGACTGCAGCCATGAAATTAAAAGACGCTTGCTCCTTGGAAGAAAAGTTATGATCAACCTAGACAGCATATTAAAAAGCAGAGACATTACTTTGCCAACAAAGGTCCATCTAGTCAAAGCTATGGTTTTTCCAGTAGTCATGTATGGATGTGAGATTTGGACTATAAAGAAACATGAGCGCCGAGGAATTGATGCTTTTGAAGTGTGGGTTTGGAGAAGACTCTTAAGAGTCCCTTGGACTGAAAGGAGATCCAACCAGTCCATCCTAAAGGAATCAGTCCTGAATATTCATTGGAAGGACTGATGCTGAAGCGGAAATTCCAATACTTTGGTCACCTGACGTGAAGAACTGACTTATTGGAAAAGACCCTGACACTGGGAAAGATTGAGGGTGGGAGGAGAAGGTGACAACAGAGGATGAGATGGTTGGATGGCATCACTGACTTGATGGACATGAGTTTGAGCAAGCTCTGGGAGTTGGTGATGGACAGGGAGGCCTGGCGTGCTGCGGTTCATGGGGTCGCAAAAAGTCAGACACAACTGAGTGACTGAACTGAACTGAGCTGAGTGGGGAGATATGTTGGGGTCAGAGGGTGATGTGTATGTTGTTCACAGTCATTTCTGTTTGGAGTTAAGTTGCTGCTATCCCGAGGTAGCAACGGCTTTCAGGAATATTCCTCCAATACTGAGCCCACTCATCAGGACAGGACGTCAACAACAAATTAAAGCTGTATAGGCTTTCAGTTCAGTCCAGTCGCTCAGTTGTGTCCAACTCTTTGAAACCCCATGGACTGCAGCATGCTAGGCTTCTGTGTCCATCACCAACTCCCAGAGCTTGCTCAAACTCTTGTCCATCGAGTCGATGATGCCATCCAACCATCTCGTCTTCTGTTGTCCCCTTCTCCTGCCGTCAATCTTTCCCAGCATCAGATCAGATCAGATCAGATCAGTCGCTCAGTCGTGTCCGACTCTTTGCGACCCCATGAACCGCAGCACGCCAGGCCTCCCTGTCCATCACCAGCTCCCGGAGGTCACTCAGACTCACATCCATCGAGTCAGTGATGCCATCCAGCCATCTCATCCTCTCTCGTCCCCTTCTCCTCCTGCCCTCAATCCCTCCCAGCATCAGAGTCGTCTCCAATGAGTCAACTCTTCGCATGAGGTGGCCAAAATACCGGAGTTTCAGCTTTAGCATCATTCCTTCCAAAGAAATTCCAGGATTGATCTCCTTCAGAATGGACTGGTTGGATCTTCTTGCAGTCCAAGGGACTCTCAAGAGTCTTCTCCAACACCACAGTTCAAAAGCATCAATTCTTCGGCGTTCAGCCTTCCTCACAGTCCAGCTCTCACATCCATACATGACCACAGGAAAGACAGGGACCTACTAAATGTGATCCACCTTCTCATAAGGCATAGTTTTCAGGCCATCTAGTGTCTGCAAACCTGTGAACACCCCAACTTGGGGTGCCCAGTGAAGAAGCCTAGCAGAGGATCCTTTGAATCCCTACTTGATTGCATTACATTCAGTTCTATGTGGTTCTACCCTGTCAACGCCAATACAGAAGACACATTCTAGGAAAGCTTTTGGCTTGATCTTCCCCTATTATTTGAATTACAAGTTAGAGCATTTCTGCTTACAAGGAAAAACATGTGTCAACTTTTTATTTTTATTTTTTCTATTTGCTGTATGTCATCATTGTTTTTGCTGCTAAATGTGTAAAGTAAAATGTGGATCTGGCTTGGCTCTTAATCTGTGTGAAGTTCTAACTTAACTTTTCCTACAACCACTTATTTGGTTCATTACAAAGAGTGACTCTGTGTGCCTCCTCGTGTGTTTGTTGTTGTGGTTATTTTTTAAAACATTTTTCCTGGTAACAGCTATTGTAATACTATAAAAGCATTAATAACCACTTAGTGTAAAAAACACATTTTTTCATAATTCTGCTAGTCTGCTGTAAATTCTTACTTTTTTTGTGTACTGTATGTGTATTTTAACTTAAGACTTTTTTGACACAGGTGGGATCACATTCATATAGCTTTGCAATTTGCTTTATTTACCTAACAAAGTATCTTGGATTTCTTTATGTGTTCTTTTTAAGGGCTAGATAGCACATTTTTTGTTGGTGATGATATTAATTTAGTCAATCAGTTCCTTTTGATTGGGTAGTTTTCATTTTTTCTATGAGAAACAGTGCTACAATGAGCATCCTTATTCATATATCTTTCCATATTTTGGAAGTTTTTTTCCTCCTGTAATATGAGTATCTAGCAGTAGAATCAGAGAAGGCAATGGCACCCCACTCCAGTACTCTTGCCTGGAAAATCCCATGGATGGAGGAGCCTGGTAGGCTGCAGTCCATGGGGTCGCTAAGAGTCATACACGACTGAGCGACTTCCCTTTCACTTTTCACTTTCCTGCATTGGAGAAGGAAATGGCAACCCACTCCAGTGTTCTTGCCTGGAGAATCCCAGGGATGGGGGAACCTGGTGGGCTGCCGTCTATTGGGTCGCACAGAGTCAGACTCGACTGAAGTGACTTAGGAGTAGCAGCAGCAGTAGAATTCCAGGGTCAAAGGCTATATACACTTTAAAATGTTAATAGATGTTTCCAAATTACCCTCTAAATTATTGTACCAATTTGTAGACTCCCCAATAATCTAAGAGTAGGCAGTTCTCTACATAGTACAAAACATGAATAGTTTGTTTTTTTCCTGATTTTCCTGCCCAACATCAGGTTCTCCATTTAACATTTATATCTACAAAAGCTAGAGATAGTTTAATTTTATGAGAAACTAATTCATATTTTTGCAGTGCTTTTAAATTTAGCACCAGGATAAAATTATGTTGGATGTTTTTCATGGAAACTGTTATATTCTTTTAGATGGTTAACTCTTCCTTGCTCATAATTCTGATACATATTGAGTACGATGAATCAGTATTTTAAATACACAGAAGTTAGACTTGGTATAAATATTGGGACTGTTAGAAAATTAAAACCTCTGCATTAGAAGTTGCAGTCTGACAGTTCACTTGGCTGGCTGTATCTGCCCCAGAGACATTTCCCTCATAGTTTAAGAACTAGTTGCTAATGCTTATAAATGGTTTCATGTAAAACCAGATGTCTGGTTTTTTTTTGGAAAATAAAACTTTGTACAATAATGGATTATATGCATGTAAATAATGGACTGGAACTGCATAGTTGCTATTCTTTTTAGACAAGTAAGTTGTCTCCAATTTTCCACAGTTTCTGCCATTCTTTAATATATAACACCAGGCCTATTTCACCAGGCTTATAGGAATAACATGCAGATTTGTAGACAAATAAAAATATAAAGTATGTGTGGAAAGAAATTCCCTTTTTCACTAATAAATTAATCAAGACATCATAAAATTCCCTGCTTTATTGGGTTTTCTGGTACATTCATCACCTTAGAAAGGTGGTAAGAGATAGAAGCAATAAACATCTCAAAGAGATTTTTTTCCCCAACTTCTCCCAGGAAACCACTCCACTGGCTGGTGAAAAAGAAGATGACCGAAAAGTTTATGATTCCTGGAGTTCCGCTATCTTACGCTGCAATTTCTTTAGGTCTTTCTGTACTTTATATTTTTCTAAATCCATCTTTGTTTTCTGTATTCGTTGGAGGGAGTTGAGAGAGTCATGAATTGATTTAAATCCTGGAAGAGGATATGTAAATAGGTATATTGAAGCTAAACAAAGCATTAGATTTTTAAAAAAATTTTTAACAAAAGTTACTAGTCAGCAGTCCTGCCACAATCAATCATTGTTTAATTCAAAGCATATTAAATTCCATTAAGACCAGTCTAAAAATGGTCTAAAAATGTATAATAATCATTTTCTTATAATGTCATCAGAATGCATTCGCAACTGTGTTTCAACTAGTATCTGGCTTCATTGAGAAATTTCAATTCTTGTCCTTTCCCCCTCTTGTCCTTCCCCATAGATTGCATAATGAAATAATTCTATATTTCAAGAGAGAAATTGAAAATATTTTCTTTCTGTCCAGTTGGACAAGAAATTTGAATGATTTCTTTTTTTATTCTTGTTACAAAATTGAAGGTAAAGGCCACAGATGAGATTTTGAACCTCTGAAAGCAACCTGTTTGAAGGACTTAAGGAATGGTCCGTTGCCAGCTGCTCCCCTACGCCTGCCCCCAGCACTTTGTGTCTCTGTTATACCAAAGTCCAGCCACTCAGGACCACAGCCTACCAGACCTCAAGCTTCTTAGGGTACAGCCCATTGCTTATTCACTGGAGGCTTTTGCATAGTCATTTCTCAACACATTTTTGTTAAAGGCATAAAAGCAAACCATTAATTGGGAGTCCCCATTTGTTAAGCTCTCACTTAGGAGAATGCAGAAACATATAGATTACAAATTACTCTTCAGTTCATACTGGGATTGTACTAACAGAATGAGTAAATTCCATCTTTAATGGGTAAATAGCAAGCAGAGCCCTAAAAGTTGGGTCAGTTAAATTGGGGTTGTCTCTCATACAGGAATCTTCTGATTCCTGGTAATTCTCAAAATTGTGGCTCGAGGCAGATGACTGCTCCGTTACACCTATCCCCCCATCCTTCCTTTTGACAAATTAGATGAGCCTTTCAAATTAATCCTCTTTGATGCTAGCTCAGCTTGACACTGCTGCCATTAGCCTCCGTAAGAAGAAAAGCAGTCATTATACTGGACTCCGCTCACTCATTTCTCTCTCTCTTGACTTCTAAAGGTCAGGTCTCCAGTTTGACAACTGTCCAGGCTCATTACCTGCAATTCAATGAGGGACATCTGACCTAGACTCTTAATTTCATGATAAAACCACAAGTCAGGTCTTAATGATCTCTGAGGGTTTTCCAGGTCTGACAATTTTGTGATTCTATGATCTTAGAGACTAAACAATAAATCTCACAGCAATGGCAACTTGTGACCCTGAATGAGAAACTAAATTTGCATATTTACCTTCCCTCCAGTGATATGCTGACATTCTATGGGTTATTTAGGAAAGTCGGATGAAATACAAAGGACGTCACTTGACTAATGACAAGATTGCTCCCTGGCCATTAGCTCAAAGTAGAAAACTCTGAAGGACTGGATAAGAAAGGACTGACGTTCTTGACTCAGTTAAAGTACCCGCTCACCTGATTGGTATTCATCCTGCATTTTCTCTAATTCATCCCAGATCTGCTTTTCCAGTTGGCTCATCTTCTTGGACAGTTTATTTTCTGTATGCTTTATTTTGTTCACATCTGCTTCATACTTCTCTGTGTTAATGCAATTCTCTAACTTGCTTGAAAGCTTCAGTAATTTTTCTTCCATGTTTTTTTCAGACATATCCTACAAAAGAGGTCATGTGATAAAACTGCTGAAAACCTTTGTGGACTTGAATTTCATCTTAGAGAATGCGTTTTAACAAGATTGCGTTCCTGTGATAAACATGAGTTTCTAAACCAGGTTCCCTTGGATCTAAAGCTATTCACAGTGAAGTGAAGTCGCTCAGTCGTGTCCGACTCTTTGCGACCCCATGGCCTGTAGCCCACCAGGCTCCTCTGTCCATGGGATTTTCCAGGCAATAGTCCTGGAGTAGATTGCCATTCCCTTCTCCAGGGGATCTTCCCAACCCAGGGCTTGAACCTGGGTCTCCCGCATTGTAGACAGACTCTTTATCATCTGAGCCACCAGGGAAGCTATTCACAAGTGTAAGTTAATTCCTTTATTTGCCCTTGTTCATTTGTAGTTTCTGAAATTCTACATGCTATGGGAGAAGAGAAAGGGCTGTGGTCCTCATGAAATGCCTGGAGGATTTGGAATTTTAGCATTTAAAGAAGTGTTGCCAAGAAAGGCATTTTACATCCTGCTTGACTTGAGCTCCTGAGACTTTCTCCTAAGTATTAGAGGTTCTTATTCCCTGAGCTTCCTATCTATGTGGATGGGCTTCAGGCAGGATAGTGATTCTCCATCTCTGCTTTCTATTAGAATCACTTGGCCCATTATCCACGCCCCCCAACCCCACCCTACCCCTACACACAATTCTGATTTAATGGGGCTGTGTTGAACCCAGGTGTTGATGGCATTTACAAGCTCCCCAGGTGATTCTAACATGCAGCAGGGTGGGGCTGCAGAGGCAGCCTGAGACAACAAGCTTCTTTGCTCCTCCTCACTCCCCTTCAGGGAAGAGAGAAACGCGGGTGGGTTTCAGCCTCTCTTCCTTGTGATAGGCGCCTTCTGCCCGCAGGTGACCGTGTTCTCACCTCGTGCCGCCTAGAACTGGTGGAAGAGTCTTGCCTAAACCCGGAGCCGAACCAGCGGGCCCGGTTGGCTGCAGGTCGGAACACACGTCCTTCAACAGCCGTATCAGTGATAAAGTTGTCACGTTGACCTCCCTCTCTGGGACTCCTGCCTCCATCCATGCCAACAAGCTCAGGTTGAGTAACGGGAGCGTCCTTTCCCGGGCTGCCGAAAGCCGCTCTCCTGAAGTTCCAGAATCATCTTATTTGAGTCATCTGCAAGGTTGGCTGGCTGCTCTCCCGTCAGGGCTCAGCAGCGTGGCCGGCACTGCTGGCTGGAGAAGCCAGCCGGCGATAGATTTCCTGCGTGTGCCTGTCGCCTCACCCCGAAGCCTGAGGGTGTCTCTACAAGGTCTGCCCTGGAGAAGGAGTTTTGAAAACCTCGTCTGATCTAACAGTGGATCTCCAGAGAGGTAAAAACGACTTGTTTAAGGCAGTTTTCAGGTTTTATCGTATCTGAGCATCACCCAAAGAGCTTATCCCGGAGCAGATGCCCAAGGGAGGCCCTGGAGGGCATCTGTCTGATGCTTCAGCTCTGGGTTGGGACCAGGAATCTGTACTTTAAAAAGCTCTCTTTGTGTTATTCTGGTACAGGGAGAGATACCAGGAGGCGTGGGAGTGCACAGAATTGAGGAGTAGCAGACAGGACCAGAGGCAGGCCTCTGGATTCCTATTCCAGTGCTAAAAAGTCACTTACTGAGGCACTGAAGGTTACTGTGAGGTTTCAAGCGTGGCTCTCGAGACCCAGACTCACCACTCACATCTAGACAGGGGATAACAGAGCCCTTACCAGCTTCTCCTGCAGGAGGGCCAGACACTGGTTTGCACGGCTGAGCTGCTCTTGTTCGTATTTGATGAGCTGGTTTTCTGTCCGTTTTTGATGGTTCTCCATTTCCTCATATAGATTCAATGAAAGGGAATTAAATCTAGGGGGGAAAGTAGTTTGTTCTATTTTAATCAGTAAATTTATGCATAAAACAGACATTTATTGAAAACTCTACCATTTTTTTTTTTTTTGATGGTGAGGGTCCATGTGCCCAGCAAATACTTAGGGGTGATGGGGGGTGGGTAAGGGAACACACACTGGGTCCCTACCGACAGCACCCATTTGCACAGCCTGAAACACACATCCACGCACACACACACACACACACAAAGGCCTGTGCCTTCTGTGTGTGCCATCTCCTGTCGGTGCCCAGGCCGTAGTGTGTGTGTGTGCAGAAGAATTACTTCAACAAGTCACTTGGCATGGTATTAGTCTGTGGTAGAGGTTAGCAAACCACCTTTTCTCTAAAAGTTACATAGTAAATATTTCAGGCTTTTCAGGCCTTGTAGTCTCCCTTGCAACCATTTGCCCGCCAGTGGGAAAGCAGCCCCACATGATACAAATTATAGGCTTTTTTTTTTAAATAAATGATGGGGAAATGAGGTGGCTATCATCTAATGACACTTCATGTACACTGAAATTTAACTTTCATGTGATGTCATGAAGGATACCTTTTCCTTTAAAAAATGATTAGAAAGGGTAAAAGCCATTCTTAGCTATGGACAGACTGGCAAAGGGCAGTCGTCGGCCAAATCTTTTTTCTGCTAGGGTAACTGTGAAGTTGAGGAGTTGCTGAGCGAGAGAGGACAGTCAGAGGGAGAAATGGGGAAGGGAGAAATGAGAGAGACCGAAAGGACTTTGGGAAGCAGACTGTCCAAGGGAGATGCTCCTCGGTGATCGTCTCTGCTTCTGGCAAACCTTCAGTGAAGTCCCCATGTGTCACCGACGGATCTCTGAGTGGATTCTTTATTCTTTGCGGGGGTGGGGGGTGGACTTAGATGCTGAGTTATTCAAGTGGGGCAAAATCAGAAAAATCAAGAAATGTGCAGGAAGGAGCTGCTCACATCAAGTCAATGCACAATAGGACTGTTAAATAACTGAATGAAGGATTTAAACAGAAGTAGATGTCATTGTTGCTGCTGTTCAGTGCCTAAGTCATGTCCGACTCTTTGCAACCCCATGGACTGTAGCACATCAGGATTCACTGTCCTTCACTATCTCCCAAAACTTGCTAAAATTAAAAGGACTGGAATCATGTAGCATCAGTTTGAAAATTCACTGCAGAGTAGCTGAGAGTGTGAGAGGGGAGTCCTCATCTGAAATGATTGATAAGAGGGGTGATGGGACTTCGGCAGTGGTTTCTGAAGATGTTTTCTGCTTGTGATTTGCTCATGATAAGATGTCACGTTCGAATTCTGTTTAGGCTAAATATTAGATCGTAGGAAAAGGGCATGTCATTTGTTACTGAAAATATTCAGACTACCTTAAACTGTGGGGTTGGAGAAGGCAATGGCACCCCACTCCAGTACTCTTGCCTGGAAAATCCCATGGACGGAGGAGCCTGGTGGGCTGCCATCTATGGGGTCACACAGAGTCGGACACAACTGAAGTGACTTAGCAGCAGCAGTAGCAAACTGTGGGGTTGCTTGAAATAAGAGTTACTCTAATGGTTTCAGGAAAAGTTACATGCAGCTAATTTGGTGTGTGACATTAATCACTGGAAATTGCCTAAGGCACGCTAGACATGTACCAAATTGCATGTTTCTTTAGCTCTCCTGAAAAAGTGTTTGGACTGTCAGTTGGAAAAGATGATAGTGAGGTTATTTCCATTTTTATGTAGACTCGGGGTCCGTTAGCAATGTCTGGAGACGTTTTTGGTTGTCACGAATGGAAGGTGCTACGGAGCCATGGTGGATAAACATCCTACCGTGAACAGGACAGCCTCGTAACAAAGAATTATCCTGCCAAAATGCTAATAGTGCCAAGGTTGAGAAACTCAGATTTGGATGATGAAATCCAGAAATGGAAAAGGGAGTTACTTTTTCAGTGCTTGTATTTGTTGTAGTATAATTGCTAAATTCTGGTCTCCATCTTTCTGAATTGGCACTTTTTGATACAGAGAGGAATATTTTTCACAAAGAAAGTGTCAGCATAGAAACTTATCCTTGATGTGGGTAAGTTTCTCAATAGTGAAGAAGATGAAGTTGATTATTCGTCCTGTTCTTAGTTTAAGCTTGCTTTTTAAACACTTGTGCTGCTGGCTAATGACAGATGTTGGATCTCAGATAAATTAGCCCCCCAATGGATAGGTGGACAATCTCTGTTTAGCCAACTGCTGCCTCTGTCTAGAACACTCTTCCTGAGAATGTACAATGGCTCCTGCCCTAATTTCATTTATATTTATATTCAAGCACAACCTTAACACAGAAAATTTTCTTGACACTCCCTATTCCTTTACCCTTCTTTATTTTTCTTCAAAATGCTCATCATCACATGATACATGATATGTAGGTCTTCTCCACTAGAAAGTGAAGGCAAGGATTTTGCTTTGTTCATGGCTGTGAACCATGCCTGGAATATAGAAATGCTCAGTTAAGCAGAGGCTGAATAAATGATTTGTTCTTTCTCACTGAATACCTTTTATTAGGGCTGTTAACAAATAGCAAATCATAGACATGTCAAGCTATTTAGAGACCTAATCTTTGATTTTCATTTTCCCTTCTCTCTCGTGAAAGGATTAATTGTGATAGTTAAGTGGGAGAGTAAATCCCCAGATAACTAAGATAGCTTTACCATCAAGAATCTGCCCTTCAGTTCTCACCTTCAGTGTGTAAATAGAACATTTACTCTCATCAGTAATAAAATATTAAAATCCCTCTGAAAATCAAGGAACCATTAAATGTACCCAGGTAATATCTTTGGAAGGACATGGCAGTAATTGAAATTCTGAAATTAAAATAAACCATAAAGAATGAATTACTTTTTATGATCTTCTTATCACAAGGTTTTGCCTGTAACTGGAAACTCACTTTCCTGGTAACAGTCAGAGGTCAGATCCTGTCTATTGTTAGCTTATTAAAATAGAAAGGCATTATTTAAAAGCATTCTCCTTGAAAGGTAAAAAGGATAAAAATAGTGGTTTATATAAATTTTTCCTTTCTTTTGACTTTTCTGTAACATAATGGACATGATTTGCCATATAAGAATTATTGTTCTGTTAATTATAGAACATACAGGTATAATCTCAATAAAATGAATTTATCTTAGATGACACATTTTAGTTCTCAGATTCTCTCCATCACTGGTTATGGGAGTATTTTGATCAGATGTAGTTACATTCATGAGTAGGTAGATAGACAGATGGAGTGATAGGTAACTTTTTCTTTCCTTTTCCTTAAATCATAAATCAGACTTTTAAATTATGGCCAGAGACCTCACTAGAACAAACATGAGATAAAGGCTGATTTTGAACATTTTTTTACACTGATAGAATCAGGTTAAAATGCACACCAAAGGCCATTATAAGGGAGAAAGTCACAGAAGAGTAAAATAAAATTTAATGGGGCTCTGTAGACACCACAAACGGAGAAGGCAATGGCACCCCACTCCAGTGTTCCTGCCTGGAAAATCCCATGGACGGAGGAGCCTTGTAGGCTGCAGACCATGGGGTCGCTGAAAGTCGGACACGACTGAACGACTTCACTTTGACGCATTGGAGAAGGAAATGGAAACCCACTCCAGTGTTCTTGCCTGGAGAATCCCAGGGACGGGGGAGCCTGGTGGGCTGCCGTCTATGGGGTCGCACAGAGTCGGACACGACTGAAGTGACTTAGCAGCAGCAGCAGACACAACAAAAGCCCAATGTAGAGAGGGGTGTGTGTGTGTGTGCACGTGCACAGGCGTGCTCCCTCACATCTGAGTCTTGGTGACCCCATGAAGTGTAGCCTCCTAGGCTCCTCTGTCCATGGAATTATCCTGGCAAGAATACTGGAGTAGGCTGCCATTTCCGCCTCCAAGGGATTTCTCAACCCAGGGATCGAAACTTCATCTCCTGTGTCTCCAGTGTTAGCAGGCGGATTCTTAACCACTGAACCACCTGGGAAACCCATGGCTGTGGTGAGAGTGAATGGTGAGGGCAGAGAGTGGGGCTTGGAACAAGTATCCCAGTGACCTCCCTGTAGATGACATACCTAAGTGAGGACATAGCTCCATCCTGGGCTAGTTTTACCAGTTCTCTCATGTCTCAGACCCAGTGGTCTTGCATCCAACAATCTGTTGAATGAACTTTTTAGAAGACATAAATATTTTGAATTCTTGAAAGCTGTTACTATTATCAGGCTTTTGAGAATTCAGATGGTGGCTTTAACTACACAAGAATATAGAAAGATTTAGTGCCATTTGGTGGGTTATAAACACAGAAGAAGTTTTCATTTTTTGTATCTGAATAAGCCCTTTAGATTCGGAGAAGGCAATGGCACCCCACTCCAGTACTTTTGCCTAGAAAATCCCATGGACAGAGGAGCCTGGTAGGCTGCAGTCCATGGGGTCGCTAGAGTCAGACACGACTGAATGACTTCACTTTTACTTTTCACTTTCATGCATTGGAGAAGGAAATGGCAACCCACTCCAGTGTCCTTGCATTGGAGAAGGAAATGGCAACCCACTCCAGTGTCCTTGCCTGGAGAATCCCAGGGACGGGGAGCCTCATGGGCTGCCGTCTATGGGGTCGCACAGAGTCGGACACGACTGAAGCGACTTAGCAGCAGCAGCAGCAGCAAGCTCTTTAGATTAGGTACTATTGTTTCTTTAGAGATTGAGTCTAAGAATCTAAGTTTCATGCTACAAACAAGAAATAAATTTCAAGAAACATTTTTCTGAACAAAATTTATACCAATAGTGAGTGAGTGAAAGTCGCTTAGTTATGCCCGACTCTTTGTGACTCCATGGACTGTGAATTCTCCAGGCCAGAACACTGGAGTGGGTGTTCTGGGGAGGACCTTCCCATTCTCCAGGGGATCTTCCCAACCCAGGACTGAACCCAAGTCTCCTGCATAGCAGGCAGATTCTTTACCAGCTGAGCCACAGGTGAAGCCATTTATACCAATAACCTCAAATTAATTTCTTCTCAACATTCTATGGTTTTTAATGAGTGACACTAGTTAAAAAGAAATTTCAGCTTCACTCTGATAGACTTTTGTTTATTGTTTCTTAAAAATGGTACTTAAGTTTAAATTCCAGTATCTTCATAGCCTCAGACCATCAGTTTTGAGCACCTGATCATTCCCTTTCCTAAATTTCAGTAGCACAGTTCAGTTCAGTCGCTCAGTCACATATGACTCTTTGCGACCCCATGGACTGCAACACTGCCAGGCCTCCCTATCCATCACCAACTCCTGGAGCTTGCTCAAACTCGTCCATTGAGTCAGTGATGCCATCCAACCATCTCATCCTCTGTCATCCCCTTCTCCTGCCTTCAATCTTTGCCAGAATCAGGGTCTTTTCTAATTAATTGGTTCTTTGGATCAGGTGGCCAAAGTATTGGAGTTTCAGCTTCAACATCAGTCCTTCCAATGAATATTCAGGAATGATTTCCTCTAAGATTGAATGGTTTGATCTCCTTGCAGTCCAAGGGACTGTCAAGAGTCTTCTCCAACACCACAGTTCAAAAGCATCAATTCTTCTGCTCTCAGCTTTCTTTATAGTCCAACTCCCACATCTATTCATGACTACTAGGAAAACCATAGCTTTGACTAGATGACCCTTTGTTGGCAGAGTAATGTCTCTGCTTTTTAATATGCTGTCTAGGTTGATCATAGCACAGTTAGTTTACTATAATATGTGAAATTATGAGATGGAAGCATCACAGATTGACACAAATAACCTGAGATTTGGAGTCAGACACTTTCTTACTGTATGACTTTGGGCAATTTAATTTCCATGATTATGAGTTACCTTGTGTTTGAAATGAAGATAAGACCCAGCTGGCAGAGCTGAGTGCACATGAGCTGCACGAGCATTTAGTGATTGGTGGCGCGGTGGGGGGGGGGGGGGGGGGTTGGTGGTGGTTTACTCACTAAGTTGTGTCCAACTCTTTATGACCACATGGACTATAGCCCGCCAGGCTGCTCTGTCCATGGGATTTTCCAGGCAAGAATACTGGAGTGGGTTGCCATTTCCTTCTCCAGGGGATCTTTCCAACTCAGGGATCGAAGCGATGTCTCCTCCTTGCCAGGCAGATTCTTTACCATGTGAACCACCTGGGAAGCCCTTAGTGATTGGTAGGCGTTTATAAATGATGATGAATATTTATTATTTCTGCCTACTGATATATTTTATTTAATATCTCAACTTTCACTTTATTTGTTAATGAGCTTTTCACTTATTTATGTGTTTTCTCCCCTACTGTCTATGGTCATGATTATATCTTTGGATTTTCCAAAACACAACTTAAGTATTATAGATACTCAACGCATTCCTTCGTTCATTGGTTTCTATTTGTACCTAAATGTGCTGGGTACTGAGGATACGAAGACGAATGAGACAGGTCCTTGCTCTAATTTGTTTTCTACCGTAGCAGCACCTCAAAGCTGTGTAGTAAGGCTTGACTCTAGGCATTTGCTTCATTGGCCAAATGCTTTTTCTTATAATTCACTATCAACTGAACAGCATCAGCAGCAAGAGCTATTGAGGGAGTGCTGTGTCTGCTAGCCCCTTGTTGAAAGGCAGCCATAGTTCATGATGCCTGAGACCTGCTCTGTAAGCACTCGGTTGTTGGCTGAGGACATTACTTAGCTGACCATCTGACTAGGACCCTTCTGGAAAGAGGAGACCCAGTGCAGAGGTCCAGAAGACACAGCCTGTGCGTCTTCTTTGTCAGATCAAATGATCACTTCTGTGCCAAAGCACAGAACTCACTAGAAAACTCCCAGACAATATTGTGGCTTTTAAGTTCAATATATTAATAAAATATGTTCTGTCTACCATCAAACTTGAATTTGTTAAAATTTCTAAATGGGAAAAATTGCCAATTAAACTTCCCTTTTAATGTTATTAAAAGCTTTTAGTCTCTTTGTTCAGAAACAGTTTTCTTTTTTCTTAAAAAAGTAAAGCAAATACTATACTCCACCCACTTTGCTTTGAGAAGTGCTCTGATTGAAAAAAAAAAAAAAAGCCCTACCCGCCTCACTTTCTCTTTGAAAAGAATACTTTGTAATATATAGCTCAAGGTGTTAATATCCCTAATGTGAAGGAATCCTACCAGTAGATAAGAAAAATGTTGAAAATAAATGGTAAAAAATGGGCAATTCACAGAAATTCAAAGGGTAAAGGGAATGCAAATGAAAGAAAGAGGTGTTATTTTTCACCCTTTAATTGGCAAATATTAAGAAGAATACTCAGTGTGAATAAGAATGCACAGGAAGTCCTTCCCAGGGATTGCTGGTATGAGTAAATTGCTACAACATTTTTAGAAATAAATTTATAAAAATTAATATAAACATAAACTCTGACCTAGGAATTTTGCCTATAGAAATAAAAGTACCTATATCTAAGAAAATTTAAGGTATACATACAATAATTTTTGTTTGTATAAACTGGAAATTTTTGTTTGTATAAACTGGTAGCTAGTCAAGGCTATGGTCTTTCCTGTGGTCATGTATGGATGTGAGAGCTGGACTGTGAAGAAGGCTGAGCGCCGAAGAATTGATGCTTTTGAACTGTGGTGTTGGAGAAGACTCTTGAGAGTCCCTTGGACTGCAAGGAGATCCAACCAGTCCATTCTGAAGGAGATCAGCCCTGGGATTTCTTTGGAGGGAATGATGCTAAAGCTGAAACTCCAGTATTTTGGCCACCTCATGCGAAGAGTTGACTCATTGGAGAAGACTCTGATGCTGGGAGGGATTGGGGGCAGGAGGAGAAGGGGATGACAGAGGATTAGATGGCTGGATGGCATCACTGACTCGATGGGTGTGAGTCTGGGTGACCTCCTGGGAGTTGGTGATGGACAGGGAGGCCTGGTGTGCTGCGATTCATGGGGTCACAAAGAGTCGGACACGACTGAGCGACTGATCTGATCTGATCTGATCTGATAAATTGGAAAAGATCTATTCATCAGTAAGATAGTTGAGTTAATTATGGCATATCTGTAAGTTGAAATATTATGCAGCTGTGAAAAATAATGCTAGAATAATATTCACTGATTTAGAGAAATACCAACATATACTGAAAAAAAAAGTTATTGAGTAATGTGTATAGGATTTATTTTAAAAACCCATGTTCTCTCGTATATAATCTATGCTAAATACATTTTATATAGTATATACCAAAAATCTCCCTTTTCTGTTACATATTTATATCAACAAGGGTGAAAGTGAGGAAAAATACATTCCTGGTGTTCGCACTGGTTACATTAGGAAGCCTGAATGGTGACCTCAATTTTTATCTTTACCTTATTTTATTTGTTACAATGATGCGTACTAATTTTTAATTTAACGAATAAGTGGAGAAATTTTAAATAAATGTCTTTTGTATAATTGAATTATAGACTAATAAGTATTTGCCTGGTGAAAAATCTGACTTATAAACTAAGTACTGTAATACTAATGAAATTTTAAGACTTCATTATTTCAAGTGAGAAAGGATTCCAGTTTATACTACTATAAAAGTGTCCAGATTCAGATTTAACTATTTTGATGATTCATCTATAAGCTGATTTCCTACAGGACTGAAGGTGGAAAAAGCAGGCAACAACTTCAGTGAAGCAATCATCCCTAGATCTCAAACATTTACTTTTCCCCACTTTTCGGTTTGTTAATATTCTTGACTGCTTTAAGCCAGTCTTCTACTCCAGATAATAAGTTCCTTTTCTCCCCCAGTAAAATCCATTCTTTTTTTTTTAATTATTCTTTTTTTTTTATGTTTTATTTTATTTTTTTTTATTTTGCTTAACTTTACAATATTGTATTGCTTTTACCATACATCGAGATGGATCCGCCACCAGTATACATGTGCTCCCCATTCTGAACCCTCTTCCCTCCCCCCTCCCCATACCATCCCTCTGGATCGTCCCAGTGCGCCAGCCCCAGGCATCTGTTATCAGGCATCGTACCTGGACTGACGACTCATTTCAGATATAATATTATACATATTTCAATGCTATTCTCCCCAATCATCCCACCCTCTCCCGGTCCCAGAGTCCAAAAGTCTGTTCTATACATCAGTGTTTCTTTTGCTGTCTCGTAAACAGGGTTATTTTTACCATCTTTCTAAATTCCATATATATGCATTAGTATACTGTATTTGTGTTTATCTTTCTGGCTTACTTCACTCTGTATAATAGGCTCCAGTTCCATCCACCTCCTTAGAACTGATTCAAATGTATTCTTTTTAATGGCTGAGTAATACTGCATTGTATATGTGTACCACAGCTTGCTTATCCATTCATCTGTGGATGGACATCTAGGTTGCTTCCACGTCCTGGCTATTGTAAACAGTGCTGCTATGAACATTGGGGTACACGTGTCTCTTTCAATTCTGGTTTTCTCAGTGTGTATGCCCAGCAGTGGGATTGCTGGATCATAAGGCAGTTCTATTCCCAGATTTTGAGGAATCTCCATACTATTCTCCATAGTGGCTGTACTAGTTTGCATTCCCACCAACAGTGTAAGAGGGTTCCCTTTTCTCCGCACCCTCTCCAGCATTTATTGCTTGTGGACTTTTGGATCACAGCCATTCTAACTGGCGTGAATTGGTACCTCATAGTGGTTTCAATTTGCATTTCTCTGATAATGAGTGATGTTGAGCATCTTTTCATGTGTTTGTTAGCCATCTGTATGTCTTCTTTGGAGAAATGTCTATTTAGTTCTTTGGCCTATTTTTTGATTGGGTCGTTTATTTTTCTGGAATTGAGCTGTAGAAGTTGCTTGTATATTTTTGAGATTAGTTGTTTGTCTGTTGCTTTATTTGCTATTATTTTCTCCCATTCTGAAGGCTGTCTTTTCACCTTGCTTATAGTTTCCTTTGTTGTGCAGAAGCTTTTAAGTTTGATTAGGTCCCATTTCGGGGAAGGCAATGGCACCCCACCCCAGTACTTTTGCCTGGAAAATCCCATAGACATAGGAGCCTGGTAGGCTCCAGTCCATGGGGTGGCTGAGAGTTGGACACGACTGAGCGACTTCATTTTCACTTTTCACTTTCATGCACTGGAGAAGGAAATGGCAACCCACTCCGGTGTTCTTGCCTGGAGAATCCCAGGGACGGGGGAGCCTGGTGGGCTGCCGTCTATGGGGTCGCACAGAGTCGGACAGGACATGACTGAAGCGACTTAGCAGCAGCAGCAGCAGGTCCCATTTGTTCATTTTTTATTTTATTTCTGATATTCTGGGAGGTGGGTCATAGAGGATCCTGCTGTGATGTATGTCAGAGAGTGTTTTGCCTATGTTTTCCTCTAGGAGTTTTATGGTTTCTGGTCTTACATTTAGCTCTTTAATCTATTTTGAGTTTATTTTTGTGTATGGTGTTAGAAAGTGATCTAGTTTCATTCTTTTACAAGTGTTCGACCAGTTTTCCCAGCACCACTTGTTAAAAAGATTGTCTTTAATCCATTGTATATTCTTGCTTCCTTTGTCAAAGACAAGGTGACCATATGTGCATGGATTTATCTCTGGGCTTTCTATTTTGTTCCATTGATCTATATTTCTGTCTTTGTGCCAGTACCATACTGTCTTGATGACTGTGGCTTTGTAGTAGAGCCTGAAGTCAGGCAGGTTGATTCCTCCAGTTCCATTCTTCTTTCTCAAGATAGCTTTGGCTATTCGAGGTTTTTTGTATTTCCATACAAATTGAGAAATTATTTGTTCTAGCTCTGTGAAGAATACCGTTGGTAGCTTGATGGGGATTGCATTGAATCTATAAATTGCTTTGGGTAGTATACTCATTTTCACTATATTGATTCTACCAATCCATGAACATGGTATATTTCTCCATCTATTAGTGTCCTCTTTGATTTCTTTCACCAGTGTTTTATAGTTTTCTATATATAGGTCTTTAGTTTCTTTAGGAAGATATATTCCTAAGTATTTTATTCTTTTCATTGCAATGGTGAATGGAATTGTTTCCTTAATTTCTCTTGCTATTTTCTCGTTATTAGTGTACAGGAATGCAAGGCATTTCTGTGTGTTGATTTTATATCCTGCAACTTTACTATATTCATTGATTAGTTATACTAATTTTCTGGTGGAATCTTTAGGGTTTTCTATGTAGAGGATCATGTCATCTGCAAACAGTGAGAGTTTTACTTCTTTTCCAATTTGGATTCCTTTTATTTCTTTTTCTGCTCTGATTGCTGTGGCCAAAACTTCCAAAACTATGTTGAATAGTAATGGTGAAAGTGGGCATCCTTGTCTTGTTCCTGGCTTTAGAGGAAATGCTTTCAATTTTTCACCATTGAGGATAATGTTTGCTGTGGGTTTGTCATATATAGCTTTTATTATGTTGAGGTATGTTCCTTCTATTCCTGCTTTCTGGAGAGTTTTTATCATAAATGGATGTTGAACTTTGTCAAAGGCTTTCTCTGCATCTATTGAGATAATCATATGGTTTTTATTTTTCAATTTGTTAATGTGGTGTATTACGTTGATTGATTTGCGGATATTGAAGAATCCTTGCATCCCTGGGATAAAGCCCACTTGGTCATGGTGTATGATCTTTTTAATGTGTTGTTGGATTCTGATTGCTAGAATTTTGTTAAGGATTTTTGCATCTATGTTCATCAGTGATATTGGCCTGTAGTTTTCTTTTTTTGTGGCATCTTTGTCAGGTTTTGGTATTAGGGTGATGGTGGCCTCATAGAATGAGTTTGGAAGTTTGCCTTCCTCTGCAATTTTCTGGAAGAGTTTGAGTAGGATAGGTGTTAGCTCTTCTCTAAATTTTTGGTAGAATTCATCTGTGAAGCTGTCTGGGCCTGGGCTTTTGTTTGCTGGAAGATTTCTGATTACAGTTTCAATTTCCGTGCTTGTGATGGGTCTGTTAAGATTTTCTATTTCTTCCTGATCCAGTTTTGGGAAGTTGTACTTTTCTAAGAATTTGTCCATTTCTTCCACAGTAAAATCCATTCTTAAACTGTACTTCTAGAAACAGTTTACTTTTCTATTTCTCCTATGGACACTTTATCTTAATTCTGAACTAAAGGAATTAGATCAAACATGACATAGATATTTACTGAGCACCCTCATTGTGCTAGAATTTTAAGAACCTAGACAAGCATTTTTAGAGAATGAAGAAAGTAGGTATTTTCTGTTTACCCAAGACACCTATTTCTCTTTGAGTTTTAGTGATGACCACTGGTCGTTCAGATGGTAAAGAATCTGCCTGCAATGTGGGATACGTGATTTTGAGCCATGAGTCTGGGAAGATGTTCTGGAGAAGGGAATGGCAACCCACTCCAGTATTCTTGCCTGGAGAATCCCATGGACAGAGGAGCGTGGCGGGCTACAGTCTATAGAGTTACAGAGTCGGACATGACTGAAGTGACTTAGCATACACTCTTTAGTTGTTAGCTTCAAGTCTTAGAGGTACAAGAATACACTGGTACATTTTATAAATGTACCAGTATATTTATTTTTACTATAAAACACCATACCATAAAATGTATGGTAGAGATGGAGGAGAATGGAGAGAAAGTATATTCATGATCATGATTTGACCAAGACATTAAACTGAAGTGATGTGGGACAGAGAGGAGAAAGAACAAGAATAGAAGGGGCAGAGCCTCTTGATGAAGATGAAAGAGGAGAGTGAAAAAGCTGACTTAAAACTCAGAATTCAAAAAATGAAGATTATGGCATTCAGTCCCATCAATTCATGGCAAATAGATGGGGAAACAATGGAAACAGTGACAGACTATTTTCTTGAGCTCCAAAATCATTGCATACAGTGACTGAAGCTATGAAATTAAGACATTTGCTTCTTGGAAGAAAAGCTGTGACAAACCTAGATAGCATATTAAAAAGCAGAGACATCACTTTGCCGACAAAGGTCCATATAATCAAAGCTATGGTTTTTCCAGTAGTCATGTATGGAAATGAGAATTGGACCATAATGAAGGTGCTGGAGAAGACTCTCAAGGGTCCCTTGGACAGCTAGAATATCAAACCAGTCAATCTTAGAAGAAATTAACTCAGAATATTCATTGGAAGGACTGATGCTAAAGCTTCAGTACTTTGGCCACCTAATGTGAAGAGCTGACTCACTGGAAAAGACCCTGATGCTGGCAGAGACTGAGGGCAGGAAGAGAAAGAGAAGACAGAGGACAAGATGGTTGAATGACATCACTGACTCAATGGACACGAGCTTGAGCAAACTCTGGGAGAAGCAGAAGGACAGGGCAGCCTGGCGTGCTGCAGTCCATGGGCTCGCAGAGTCAGACCGGACTGAGTGACTCAGCCACAAGGTGGTATCATCTAAGTATCTGGAATTGCCTTTGCTGGTACTATGATGCCAGGAAATGGTGGTTATTTAAATAAGGAGGAGTTGAGAATAAGGAGGCCAATAATTTGAATGTGGAGTCTTATCTCCTTTATTGTTTTCTCCATTGTACAGGGGAAAACTCAGTGTAATGTGGGATTACAAATAGTATTCAAATAGGGATACTGAAAAGAAGCAAGCAGAGGGTCTTAGAAAAAATCTTAAAGGAAAAGCTAATGAATCAAACTTAAAAAAATTATTTGATAACTTCATGGAATCTATGTATGTTCAATTGTGCTTTACATTGAGGCATTTTAGTGTACAATTGATAAGTTAAAATTGTACTCTTATCAGAAAGTGTCATTTCAGTTGAGATATTATGCAAATGAGGATGGCAAATTAATATGCATATTTCTTCTATTAAAATACGCTATGAATCCCTTTAGTATAAAACATTCTCTGCACATCAGTGTGTTGCTTTATTTCTTGGCCAGCTTCAAATTCCTGGAATAGGATTTTATTTAGTGCTAATGCTTTCATTAGACAAAACCCTTTGGAATGCATTAAACAGAATTAAAAATCTTCCATTCACTTACTTGAACTCCAAAAGGTTCATTTCGTGGCGATAATCCCCCTGGACCATCTTTAAATTTGAGATTTGCTCAGAACTGGAAGCCTCTATCTTTTCTAAGAGCTGCATTACCTAATGAAAGTACAAAAGGGAGCTTTTTTTGTGTGTGAACAAAATCACTAGCACTTACATTCATTATACTTTATTCCTAAAGGAGCCCGGAATAAAGACTTGAGCCTAAAGCATGTTTGCATTTGAAAATGATTTTTGTCAAAGGAATGATTCAACAGTTACAGCAATACCTTCAGGGAAAGAACAATGGGGGCATGTTCCATTCTGCTGTCTGTAATGATCTTTTTGATGAGAAACCATCTAATGATATAACAAAAGCATGCTATTGACATTGGTTTATCAGTTTGTTGGTTTGAGTGTTGCTTTACTTTGTCTCCCCAGTTACAATGTAAGCCGCTCTACCTTGTATCACCACTATATCCTCAGGACACATTCGATGACCGATGGTACAGGCTCACCAAATGCTATTGAATAAATGCTGCAATGCACGATTGGGCTCTGCAAAGAAAACACCTGAGTGGTCTAAGATCAGGCCTCAGGAATTTCTTGGTAGAATTCTGACGTGAGCACAAATAAATTACAAGTGAAATAACTTAGGACATTTAAAACATAGAATCTGCTCACTTAGCAACTTTCAAATATGCAACTCAGTACTATTAACTATAGTCATTATGCTGTCTATTATATCACAAGGCATTTATTTTATAAACTTTCTTGATTTGCAAAACTTTAGTAAAATAGGAATGCTGCTGTGTTAGTCGCTCAGTTGTGTCCAACTCTTTGCAACCCCGTGAACTGTAGCCTGCCAGGCTCTTCTCTCTATGGGATTCTCCAGGCAAGAATACTTGAGTGGGTAACCATTTCCTTCTCCAGGGGATCTTCCTGACCTAGGGATTGAACCTGGGTCTCCTGAACTGCAGGCAGATTCTTTACAGTCTGAGTCATCAGGAAACAGATTTATTGAGAAAATTTATTTCTTCCATCAGAGGAGAAACACTGGGGACATTTCTATTGAAGTTAGGAACAAGACCAGGATGTCCTCTGTCTCTGCATTATTACTTAGTATTGTACCAGAGTTATTATTCAAAACACTTAGAGAAAAGAAATTATGTATATGAAAATGGAAAAAGGTGAGGGAGGCCAAATGATTTTTACTTATAAATCATATGATTGTGTGTCTGGAAAAACCAAAGACCAAATGAAAAATTACTATAATCAAGAAGACAATTCATGAAGTATAAAATTAATACAGCCTTTATAATACACAACTAACAAGTAGTTGCTGCTAAGTCACTTTAGTCGTGTCCGACTCTGAAGATATAATAAAACCCCCATTACAATTAACTTAAAAAAAAAGGGTGAAGTCTCAAAATTATATTTAAGATAATGACAAATCTACATGAGGAATATTTGAAACCACTCCTGAAGGATACAAAAGCAAACCTGAGCGAATGGAAAGTACCCTATGTTCTTGGATAAAATACTCAGCATTATGACTATGTCAGTTTGAAAGTTAATTTATAAATTTTACATGATTTCAATTAAAATTGAGGCAGAGTTATCTGTCAGTTTACTTGCTGGACCTAGACAGGCTAATCTTAAAGTCATTTGCAAAAGCAATTATTAGTAGGAAAAGGGAAAAAAGAAATAGTGGAGAGACTAGCCCTATCAGATACTAAAAACACTACAAGCTCTCAATAATTAAAATGATAATGAAGGGAATCCTATTTTAGAAAAAAATTCCAAAATGTATCATGGATTTGAATATAAACAGTAAAGCCCTGACAGTGTTAGGAGAAAATATAAGCAATTCTTTCAAGCCTTTGTGTGAGGAAGCTCTAACTGTGACTTCAAATCTCAGAAGCCACATGCGCATGTAAAAAGACTGATAAATTCAGCTATAAGTAGAGACTGTGTACAAAACAAAAGTCGAAAGACACATGAAAAACTGGAAAAATGTATTTGCAGCTCACATGATAGAGAATCAACTCATCTTGCTAACGTGTAAAGAGCTCCTGGAAATTGAAAAGAAAGAGAACAATAGCCCAATAGAGAAGTGGATAAAAAATATGAACAGGTAGTTCAGTGGAAAAGAAATACAACTAGCTCTTAAATAAATGAAAACATGTAATAAGAAAGGCTAATTAAAACAGAGATGTCTTTTCCTTTAAGAAAGGTAAAATTCAAAAGTCAAACAACACTCAGTGGTGAGGCAATGGGGATATAGGACATTTTATATGTTGCTGGTGAGTATGCAATGTGGTAAAACTCTGCAGAGAGCAAGATCTTTCAAGAGAAAAAGCACAGTACCTTTGACCCCACAATCCCACTTCTGAGTATTTATTCTATAGACATACAAAATGACATAAGTACAAGTTTACACACTGTAGCACTGTTTGAAAGAGCAAATTAGTGAAAAGGATCCAAATGTTGATCCATGAGAGACTGATTAAATGAGCTATTATACACAGAGGAAGAGTACACGGTTGTGAAAAAGAATGAGGAAGCCCTCCATGTACTGATAGGATGGGTCTCTAGGATATGTTTGTTTAGAAAAAAACAGGTGCATAGTAGGACACTTATAATATGTTATCTTTTGTATAAAAAGGAGGAAATAAGAATATGAATTTGTATTTGCTTCTGCCTGTAAAGTCCTGAGTGTTCATTGGAAGGACTGATGTTGAAGCTAAAACTCCAATACTTTGGCCACTTGATGCAAAGAGCTGACTCATTTGAAAAGACCCTGATGCTGGGAAGAATTGAGGGCAGGAGGAGAAGGGGATGACAGAGGATGAGATGGTTGGATGGCATCACCGTCTCAATGGACATGGGTTTGGGTAGACTCCGGGAGTTGGTGATGGACAGGGAGGCCTGGCATGCTTCGGTTCATGGGGTCACAAAATTAAATACTGAGTTATTATAAAGAATGTACAGTTTTCATTACAAAAATGCCAGAATGTTTCAGCATTGGGAAATGCTTTGACATAGCACATTAGAAGGCCCCCAAAATAAACAAGTTAACAACAAAAAACCCAAACAAAAAAACCAATCATGCTGAATTAGGCATTTGTTAATGCCCAAAAGGCATTTTATAAAGTTAAATGTTCAGTCCAATAAAATTTAAGTAAAGTAGGAATTGATGGGTACTTTCTTAATATAATTAAGTATAAATCAAACCAGTAGCCAACAGCAAAGACATTTCCAGTGTAATCAGGAACTAGATAAGCTGCCTTCTTTGACTACTTTTATGTAACAATGTTCTGGAAGTTCTGGTCAAAGCCTTAAGTAATCAGAAAACTAGAGATAAAGCTGTTATGATTTGTTGTTGGTATGATTACCTTGAAAAACTAAGATAATCAACCCCCTAACCATTAGGACTGTTTAGGTGGGTTTGTAGGGGGATGGACCAGCCCGATGGGACTGCTGTAAGCTTTGTGCCTCCTCTGTACCTTCTGCTTTCTATAAACGGACTCCCGTGAACAAATAATCAAGCGCCAGACTTTCATCTCACTCAGTTTCCAAAGAGTTTCCACTTTGTTCTGCCCAAATGCCTTCAGAGGAGATGTGCTTGTCTCACACAAGGTACATGACAAAGTAGGGCATCGAAGGGTTTGCACTGGCTCTTTCCATTACACCAGTGCCTGTCAGGGTGAAAATGCTGTGCTGTGCTTAGGCGCTCAGTCGTGTCTGAATCTTTGTGACCCCACGGACTGCAGCCTGCCAGGCTCCTCTGTTCATGGGATTCTCCAGGCAAGAATACTGGAGTGGGTTGCCATTCCCTTCTCCAGAGGATCTTCCCAACCCGGGGATCAAACCCAGGTCTCCCGCATTGCAGGTGGATTCTTTGGACATTTCAGGCAAAAAAAGCACAGAGAACACAGAGGCAGTGCAGTGTTCTGGAGTGAGTCAACTACAGGTACTTCAGTGCCACTGGTATAAAGGGTGAGCCAGGAAGCATGAGGGTGAGCTGTAGAGATAACGCAGGGGCCAGTGTAGAGATGGTCTTTAAAATCCAGGCCAAAGGACTTGTGTATTATTTTGTAAGAAACATAACCAATTGCTAGGATGTAATGTGATGAACTCAGGTTTATGCTGAACCTTTAATAGGAATATCTTCTATGGAAAATTCCTTTGATTGTTCTCTCCAGTTGTACCCGGAGGGCCTTCCCTGGCAGTCCAAGAATAGGATTCAATCCCTGGTCAGGGAACTAAGATCCCACATACCACATGGCAAGGCCAAAAAAAAAAAAAAAAAAGAAAAAGAAAAGAAAAGAGAGAAGAACCTAGAAAGTAAGGAAATGATGGCAACTGTGGAATCAGGTAGCATATGCTTCCAATGAGTGGCTGTTTTGGAACATAAGAAAATAGGAAAGTGTTAGTCTCTCAGTCCTGTCCGACTCTTTGTGACCCCATGGACTGTGGCCCACCAGGCTCCTCAAGGCACTCATTAAGTATTTGTTGATTAACCTGGCCACATGCATGGTGTATATGTATGAGTTGTCATTCTTAAACTCTTTGGAGAAGGGTTCTTTTGAATAATTGCTGCTTGAGCATTTTGGAAAGTCATAATGATCTTACTTCTGGCATGCATGCATGCTAAGTCACTTCAGTTGTGACCATGTGGACCATAGCCTGCCAGGCTCCTCTGTCTGTGGGATTCTCCAGGCAAGAACACTGGAGTGGGTTGCTATTTCCTTCCCTAGGGGATCTTCCCATCCCAGGGATGAAATCCACGTCTCTTACATCTCCTGAGTTGGTAGGCCGGTTCTTTACCACTAGCACCATCTGAGAAGCCCTTACTTCTAGCAGTAGTACGTAAGAGTTTCAGAATTTTTCAGTTACCTTCATATCCAAGTTCTTAGAAACGGTTTGTAGGGCAGATATCATCTCCTGAATTGTTTTTCAAGTTGCTGGTGCTCACTTCTGATGAAGTGAATATCTCCAGAAAGCTTCATGATGCTGGAATCACATCTAGTGGCAAGACGAAGTTAGATGTGAGATTGATAACATTTTTAACACCATAGTAGAATCTATACATTCATTTGATGGCAAGAGTTCTAAAATTCTTTGAATAGTGACTTGGCAGATGTAGGGGCATATACAGAAATCTCCCTCATCTTCCTCTTTTTTTCCTGAATGAAACACTGGCCCAAATTAAAGCACTGAGTTGGAGTAGATGAAGACATTGGGGGAAACTCAGTAGATAAAGATTTTCAGCCATCAGCTATATTAACTCAGTTATAAGAGTTCCAATAGATTTGATGTTTGGAGCATACTGCCTGGTGCCTATGGTTAGGCAAAATTGAAGCTTTTTCCTCTTCTATATTGTGTTCTGAATTCTCTTTCTTCCTTTTAGCCTTCTTTTCTTGGCTCCCAGATCAATTCCCTTTTGGTTAGATAAAGTGTCCCAGCCTACCAGAGGTTTCCAAACCATCTTCAAAAGACAGCATCTTTTCTCTTAGCCCCAGTGAAAACTCCTGCTCCTTAAGTGGCCTCAGTTAAGTGATGTCTTAGGTTAGGACAAAAAGAATACACACTAAGATGTGTGTGAGGCTTTGGCGCGTAAGGTGGCATTTGGCATTTTCACAGAGGAACCCTAGTGAAATGGCATTGAAATTCAGATTAGCCAACAGGGTGTCAGAGAATCTCACCCACTACTCCACTCAAGGCCTCCCTTAGGAGAGAGCAAGTTACTTACTGTATTATCACTTTCAATGCACTCATATCTGTGTGAAGGGTAGGACAGAAAGCCCTGTAGGGTTGTGTTTGATGTATTAATAAATGAGTTACCAGACATCACTTTGAAGTTTGTCCTTTTATCAAGTAACCATTTTGACTCTCATCAAATAACATCTATTAGGAACCATATTTTCATATTGTCATGATAAGTGCTATATAAACATTGTTCTGTGGCTGTCAACATTTTCTTTAGGATCCAAAAATGAATTTCTTTTTCTTAATTTTGGTGTCAAATTTGAGCTAAAGGTGAGCTAACCTCTTGAGAAACCTCTTGAAAGGATACCAGATCACTGGTGAGGGGTGGGCAGACTGCCAGAAGGAAAAATCAGGGATTAATCTGATTCAGCATGGAAGCACCTAAGTCACGGGCAAAAGTCATTTGACACATTTGTGTATATAAACTGTTACTGTCAGAACAGCCTCACTGTTGGTTGGAGTATTCTTATGGTAGTCCACACTGAGATACCCAAAGGCTACACGGGAATCAAAGGCAATGTGGGAATGGGCTTCCCAGGGGGCACGAATGGTAAAGAACCTGCCTGCCAATGCAGGAGACATAAGAGAGGGGGTTCGACCCCTGGGTCGGGAAGACCCTTTGGAGGAGGGCATGGTCAGCCACTCCAGTATTCTTGTCTGGAGAATCCCATGGACGGAGGAGCCCAGTGGGCTACAGTGCATGGGTTGCACAGAGTCAGACACGACTGAAGTGACTTAGCACACAGGGAGATAGTTGTTGCTATCATCACTGCCAGCCACCTCCACCCAGCCCACCTGCTGCCTGCTCAGGGACCACTGGTTTGTGTGTTGTAGGTTCGTGGTTCAGGATTTAGTCAGGTAGATCAGGCTTTGAGTCTGGCTTCTGCTGCTTCCCAGGCTTGTGATCTGGGACAATTCTCTTAACGTCTGTAAGTTTCAGTTTTCCTTATCTGAGAAAAGTGAAAGTGAAGTCGCTCAGTCGTGTCCCACTTTTTGTGACCCCATGGACTATAGCCTACCAGGTTCTTCCGTCCATGGGATTCTCCAGGCAAGAATACTGGAGTGGGTTTCCATTTCCTTCTCCAGGAGATCTTCCCAACCCAGGGATTGAACCTGGGTCTCCTGACTTGTAGGCAGATGCTTTACCATCTGAGCCACCAGGGAAGTCCTATCTGAGAAAAGCGGGTACCAATGCTGTGCTCCCTGGATGTAGCTGCAGAGTTTGTCCCCTGCAAAATGCCAGGGTGTGCCAGACACATGGGGTAATGTGAACAGTGTCTCCTGGAATGCTGTATGCTCAGCCTTCCAAACCATAAGTGATTGTCCTGAAGAGTGGTCCTGCATAGGGTTATTTATGGATAAAAGGAGATAATGAATGCAGAGCATTTAGCCAGTACCTGGCATGAAGGAAGCACCCACACAAGATCAGCAGTTATTATTTATTTCCTCAGCTTGAGAGTTATCTAATTATTTTCACCCCATCCTATTCCAACCCAACTAGCCTAACTCCACCCTGAGGTCAAGGATTAATGGTTTTTCAAGGCTGTACTCCATATTTCAAAAGTTTCTCTTTCTCTCCTTTGAAGTGATTTTATTGTTTCTATTAAAATAACTAATTCCTGTTATTTTAATAAAATTACACACAATACAAAAAAAGAACAAAGGAGAGCGTTAACATCATCCCAAATCCCACTTTTCAGAAATAATCATTGTTAACATTTGGTTATTATTTCATTCACCATTATAATATGTACACGCATCATATATAGACACATGGAGATAGGAAGAAATAAAATAATTTTAGAATATTCAGATTATATGTATGAGTTTTAGTTAAAAACATTACATTGAATTTTAATTTAATTTAACCTAAGGAAATGTAACTGTAGTGAAAAATGAAGCAATTGCTGACCTTCAGGTGTATGTGTATGTGTGTGTGTGTGTATACATATACACACACCCCTACTACAAGAGATATTTCTAAAAATGAAGTTATAGAAAGCTATCATAGATTGGAATCATTGTACTTTTTACAACTACCATTTCAAAACTTTATTCTCCATTGACCCTATGCCAAAGGAAAAAAAATGAGAAAATAAATGTTTATATACTTGCTCTTCCAATAGTTTTTGTTAATGTTTTTCTATTTTAAAAATATCAGATTAAATGTTTACAGTATGTTCTGCCACTAGAGTCCCCACTCTTTAACCTTCATTCTATATTTAGACTCTATTAGACCGTCATTTTAAAATGTATGCATTTATTTGGCTGCGCTGAGTCCCAGGCACAGGACACGGGATCCTTGATTCTCATTGAGGCACACAAACCCCTAGTTGTGGCGTGTGGGATCTCGTTCTGTGACCAGAGATTGAACCCAGGCTCTCTGCACTGGGAGTGTGGAAACTTAGCTCCTGGACCACCAGGGCAGTCCCAGTGTTTTAAAGCTATAATTTCTTATCTGAGATCCTTATTTTGATTTATTCCTTGGTTGGCCAGATTTTGTCATCCAGAGGTCAAATGAAGGGGCCATGAGGATTGGACTGTTTACATTCTCAAACGCCTGAGAATGTCCATCTGTTCTGTTCTGCTTGAAAGGTAATTTGGTTAAGAAAACATTATTGAGTCACTTTTCTTTTGTTCAGAACAGGATAGACATTTCTGCCTTCTTACCTGACAGTGTTTGACGTGGACAAGTCTGAGATGACTAAGTTTTTTCCTTTCTTAATGTGATCTGTTTAGTCTACCTAGATGTCTAACGATTCTTTTTTGCTTTGCTTTCTTCTAGTGATTCTTTCTTTTTGATGATCAGTGACTTCAAACCAGGATATCTTGGTTTAATTATTCTTATATAAAGTTTTCTGGTGTTGCAGATTTCCCCTTTGATCTACATATTTTAATCTCTTTTTCAAGAAATCTTTCTTCTCTTATGGAGTCTCTGTTTTCTGCCCTATACATCATTTCTCCATAACCATTTTTATATGAAAAAGCATTTTCTTTTTGTTTTGTGTGACTTGCTCAGGTTTTTTAAGAAATAATTTATTTTCAGTTGTATGTATTCTCTTGGGGAGGGGCTTCTAAAGTAGATTGAATCTCTGTAATATTTAATTTTTTTTGTTTCTCCTATCCCTGAGCAATTCTGGTTTATCTATTTCCTTTTGTTAGTTGATAATCTCTTTTTTGGGGAAAACCTTTTCATTGCTTACTTTTAATCAAAGTAAAACATGTTTGTAGTTTGAAAGTCAGTAATAATGAGAAGGCTAAAAACACACCACAGTGATTCCTGGCTCCGTCTCTCTCTGTGTCTCTTAGTTCCTCTCCCTGGAGGCAAGTGCCCACCTTCACCCACACTCTCAGAGGTGCCTGATGCAACCCACCCCTAAGCCTGTGAGAATTCCGTGGGGATGAAACCAGGTCATCCTTGGCTTATTCCAGGGCTTAAAAATCAGTCTCATTTCTTCTGCTAAATCAGCTTCCACATGTGTACCTTTCAGGTTCCAGCGTTTCTAGGCTGATGTTTCCTGTCTTTGTGGGCTTATGTTTTAAAGAGAAAAATATTTTTTTACTTAGGCTTTTGGAAGGAGCAAAATTATGTGCAACAGTTCAATCAGCAATCTTTTTCTTTTGCTTTTCATGAATTCTTGGAAACCAGGAGTTTCCAAGAATCCAAGTTTCCAAGAATCCAAGTTTCAAACTTGGATTTGAACTGTCCCTGTATTTTTCCGGATAATTCCTGTCTTGAGGTGTATTCATCAGCCTTGTGCTTTTATCCATCTGTCTATCGATCCATCTATGCCTGGATGGTGGTGGTGGTGGCTTTCGCACACAGATTGTTTGTAACTCCCACTCTCCCATCTTCTGTGGTCTTGGCCACCCGCTGATCAGCGAGGGTGTTTTTCAAGTAGCCCAGCTCCTCTACTCAGCCTCGTCGCTATCAAATCTGTTGCTTCTTTAGGCCCAGGGAAGGGGTGCATCTCCCCATTCTCTCCTCGAAAGCCAGATCAGTATGTCATAACATATCATCATCATGGATTCTTCAACATGGTACTAGCAACTCTTCTCCCTCTTCAGCCGGTTGCACCTCAGTCAGTTTCTCTTAGACACAAATTGATAAGAAGCAGGGGTGAGGGGGATCCCAGATGATAAATGTCACGTGTGCCTCTTCGGCTCTGCTGTCTCTGCTATTCTGTGCTGCTGCCTTGAATCTCTCAAGGATATTTCCTATTTCTCCTGTGACTCGCCCCATCCCCTAGGTTAATACTCCTGTATTCAACAGATGTGGTCTGTGCCTCTGGGGGCGACGCCTCTTGATTTGGAGGAAATCATGTTTCGGGTCTGAGGAGGATCCTCGGTCCACATATCTCTGTCTGGTACGCGTGCTCTGTTTGTCATTAGTGGTTGCAGCAACTTCCATGCTGTGCTAAAGGTGACATTTTTGTTTTCCTCCTTTTATTTTTACTGGCATGGAGACATCTCAGGTGAGAAGAGTGGAGTGGAAATATCTTTAACAAGAAGTCCTCACTCTTTTTCAAAAGTTGACAGTATCCAAATAATATCATTAGTGCCTCTTCAAAGGACATGTCTTACGCTTTTAATTGCACATCAACACAATTTAGTTATTTCATATGCAGATTTGAAATGTGAAAGCTGAGCGCCAAAGAATTGATGCTTTTGAACTGTGGTGTTAGAGAAGATTCTTGAGAGTCCCTTGGACTGCAAAGAGATCCAACCAGTCAATCTTAAAGGAAATCAGTCCTGAATATTCATTGGAAGGACTGATGCTGAAGCTGAAACTCCAATACTTTGGCCACCTGATGTGAAAAACTGACCCATTGGAAAAGACCCTGATGCTGGATTTTGGAGGCAGCAGAAGGAGAAGGGGATGACAGAGGATGAGATAGTTGGATGATATCATGGACTCGATGGACATGAGTTTGAGCAAACTCTGGGAGTTGGATGGGCAGGGAAGCCTGGTGTGCTGCAGTCCATGGGGTTGCAAAGAGTCGGACACGACTGAGCAATTGAACTGAACTGATAGGCAGATTTACCTTGGGGTCCCAAATAGTCAAATATGGATAGAGGGTTGATCTGCTCTGGCTGCTTCTAGAGCCATCATACATGGCTTCCTTTCACATGCTGGCCTTTTTTCTTTTTTTGCATACGAGGCTAATCTATCAAATACAGTGCTGCTGCTGCTTCTGCTGCTAATTCGCTTCAGTCGTGTACAACTCTGTGCGACCCCAGAGATGGCAGTTCACCAGGCTTCCCTATCCCTGGGATTCTCCAGGCAAGAACACTGGAGTGGGTTGCCATTTCCTTCTCCAATGCATGAAAGTGAAAAGTGAAAGTGAAGTCGCTCAGTCGTATCTGACTCCTAGCAACCCCATGGACTGCAGCCTACCAGGCTTCGCAGTCCATGGGATTTTCAAGGTAAGAGTACTGGAGTGGGGTGCCATTGCAAGGTGTCAAAATCAGGCAGACAACTTTGAGAACCTCGTCTCATTGGAAGTACTTGCTTTTAAACTGCCACTATATTGGAGAGGGAAATAAGGTATAAAATTCAAAAGTACATAGTTGTTATCAAATATTGAGTTTGATTCATGAAGCAGTAAAAGGTTTGCTAGGACTTATGTTAAAATAATCAACTTAGTTCACTCTTATGCCAAGATGCTAATTGGAATTAAGGTCAACATATGTAGAAGGAAAGTAATTATTCTGCCTCAGCTGGTCCATGGGTCACTTGCCTGCAAAAATATGGAAAGGAAAAAGAGGAAGAGTGAATTTAAATCTTCTGGCTTTTAACCAGATTCTGTTTCAAATCACTAGATTCAAGAAATTATCATAAAAGGAAGACGTTTTAAGGAAAGTTAAGACCTTTTCCTAAAATCACTGCTTCACATTAAAGGGGAGGTAAATCAGCAATCAGAGCAAGATGGAGGACTAGGAGGCTCTTGATTTTTCCCTCCTCCCTCAGATGCACCAAATAAACAGCAAAATTCTGATCCAGTCCCTCTGGGAAAAATCCAGAAGCTGGTTTAGAGACTCGTACACATCAGGCAACGAAGAAAATACCCACATCAAAAAGAGTCAAAAAAAGTTGAGATATACACACGCCACACACCTCTCCCTGGTTCAGCACCTTACAGCTGGGAGGGAACCACCAAATCCCAGATTCTCCCTGGGGAGTGAAGTGTGTCTAGCCACTATCCAAGAAACAGGCTCCCAAATCACCTAACTCTGAGAGCTGGGGAGGGGCGGGGGTGGGGGTGGGGCGCGGGGAGGGGAGGCGCATCTGTAAGTCCCTTGGGACCACAGAAAATCAAGTGGTTTTAAATGGTCACATGGTTTTAAAAATGGGCAAAACCCTGACTAGATATTTGTCCAAAGATAAGAGACAGATGGCCAACAGGTACATGAAAAGGAGCTCTATATTTACGAATCATCGGGGAAATGCCAATCAAAGCCATGAGATGTCACCTCATCCCTGTTAAGATGATTATTATACAAAGTACTGGTGCAGACGTGGAGAGAAGGGAATCCTTCCACACTGTTAGCAGGAGTGTCAATTGGTATAGCCATTATATAACATAGTATGGAAACTCTTTGAAAAGTTAAGGATAGAACTATCATCTGGAAATCCCACTACTGGTTATGTATCCAAAGGAAAGGAAATGAATACATGGGAGAAATATATCCTCTCATGTTAACTGCAGCGATATTCACAATAAACAAGATATGGAAACAACCTAAGTGTGTGTGTGTGTGTGTGTGTGTGATGTATATGTATGTATGTGAGTCTCTCAGTCTTGTCTTTCTCTTTGCGACCCTATGTACCCACCAAGTTCCTCTGTCCATGGGATTCTCCAGGCAAGAATACTGGAGTGGGTTGCCATTTAGGGATGAATAAGTAAATTGTGATCTACACGGAGTCACAAAATTTTTAGCCTCAAAGAATGAGGAGACTTTGCCATTTGTGACAACATGTATAAATCTGCAGGATATTATGCCAAGTGAAATATGCTAGACACAGGAAGAAAAAAAAGTTGCATGATCTTATTTATATGTGGAATCTAAAAAAACCAGGGGCCTCCCAGGTGGCGCTAGTGGTAATCTGCCTCCCAATGCAGGAGATGTAAGATACAGGGGTTTGATCCCTGTGTCAGGAAGATCCCCTGGAGGAGGGCATGGCAACCCACTCCTGTATTTTTGCCTGGAATAGTGTTATCAGTGCACCACCAAATTGAACCAGATTCCAAGTTTGACACAAAAGAGATTTTGGTTCTTCTTTGTAAAATCATGGCGCATCTAAGGAGAGTGGTGGGTGGTTTTATTATCTTGCTTCATCGTTTACCCAAATATTGTAAAAATTCTATTTATCAATGTTATATAAAAGTATATATAATCTTATGTATTTTAGAAGTATAAAGTATATATACACATAACCTTGTATATGTGTGTATATTTGTATGTATAGAGTACCTATGTGTGTATACACACTCAAACACACACACATACTAATCCTATAGATTCTGTTTTCCTCATGTCTGTTACCTGCTCTGGACTTGCATGGCAGAGTTTTAGTTTAGACCCCTAAACTAAAACTTCTCACCTTGATTGCTTCAATAGGCTTCCTTTCATCTTCATATATTATTTCTGTACTCTACCAATTCAGCTACTACCAAAAGGTTAGTGAATGTCATCCCCTTACTTAAAATCATCCCATAGCTATTTATAACCTTTATGTTACATAAAGTTCAAACTTTTTACTTTGACCAAAGATCCCTCATCATCAAACTTTGGATCATTTCTCTAGCTTCATCTCCCAATCTCCCATCTCTTCCTAAATACAACTAAAATAGCCTTCTCACAGGGAAGCCCTGAACACGTTACAGTAATTTATCCCACAGTTCCTTTGCACACATCATCCCTCCTATGTGAAGTACATTTCCTGCCCCTGTCTGGTTAACTGCTACAGTCTTTCAAAACTCACCTCAAGTGTCACCTCCTCCAGGAAGCCATTTTTATGCCCCAATCTGATTTGTATATTGGACTGCAATGAGATCCAACTAGTCCATTCTGAAGGAGATCAGCCCTGGGATTTCTTTGGAAGGAATGATGCTAAAGCTGAAACTCCAGAACTTTGGCCACTTCATGCGAAGAGCTGACTCATTGGAAAAGTCTCTGATGCTGGGAGGGATTGGGGGCAGGAGGAGAAGGGGGCCACAGAGGATGAGATGGCTGGATGGCATCACTGACTCGATGGACGTGAGTCTGAGTGAACTCCAGGAGTTGGTGATGGACAGGGAGGCCTGGCGTGCTGCGGTTCATGGGGTCACAAAGAGTCAAACACGACTGAGCGACTGAACTGAACTAACTGCTGGCACCCCAGACTTTCATTACAGCACTCACCTTATTGCTTATGTTTCCCCAGGTAGGCTGTGAAGTTATAGGAAGATGATCATGTTGCTAAACCCCTGAATCGTAGAATGCTGCCTGGCATTGGTGAGTGGTACATTTTTTGTTGAATGGACGGATACGCTGGGAGAGTTTTGTCTTAGGTATTAATCATCTGATTATTCAGAGCACATTAATTAGATGAAAGTGGGGGTGTTTCTGGAGAGGGGAATGAGGTGCTGCAGGAGACAGAGAGATGGAAAGGTGTCCATGGTCAGCCACTCAGGGGTCACCTTTGATGTGTCAACCAGAATGGTCCTGCCATGGTCAGTACCTACAAATTTTTGCTGAGCTGTGCACCGTGAATTTTTTGTCTCATACAAAAAATATCACTCAAAATTTTATTCCTTTGACCATTAAATCCCTTTTGGTAGGCTTTTAAATGCAATTCTTATATATCTTAAACGTTTAAATCATTAGAATTTGAGACTTCTGGGGATTCTACATGCAGTTGTAGGGGCATGTCTTTGTATATAGATGTTGGCATTTGGACAGCTGAGGGCTGTAAAGACAAGACTCGTCATAGATGAAACCAAACTAGGCATCCTGTATAAGAGGTTCTTTATAGAACCTTGGATCTCACAGGTAGCATGAGACTTTCAAATTTCATGATACACTTTCTCAGTTACTATCTTACCACTTAGCTTAAAGACAGTATTCTGTTTTCTACAATATAGAACTTATTTAGGGATGAGAATTCAGTGGCCAAAACTGACTGCTAAGCATTAGTTAACACATTTCTTCTCACCTGGCTACTCTTCCTCGAAGATCTCCAACTCCTTGAAGGTGTTTGTTGCTTAGGTCCTGTACTGCAAAATTAGTTCCTGTGGCCACCAGATCCCGAGCTTTTATTTGTTCTTCTATCATCTGCAATATTTGAGTTAAAGTTCCCATTAATTTCCCATCACACATGATAAGAAACTATCATTTCAAGTAGAGGTTACAAACTGAGTGCATTTCCCTTCTTAGGCTGATAGTGTAAATGAGTGAGTCTTGTGTTGGAAGCCATCCCTGCTATACCCGAGAGAGGCAGTGATGGCTTGAGTCCTGCTGACAGTTGCCAGGTGGGCACGATGGTTCAACAGTGTCTCAACAGAAGCTGGAAATCCAGATTTTATGTTAACTTGCTGAATTTTAAAATATTGACATTTTATTCAAATTCTTTATAAATACCATATGGGTCAATCCAAACTTATTTACTGTGCTGTGTGGACGTGACCATCCTTGACATAAAAACTTATCACAAAAACCTTTTTCAGAATTGGTAGTCAAGTTTAGAAAAAGGGACCTTTCATATGGGATTAGGCAAGGCCCTTTATAGATTGAGTTGGAACCAAACGAAGCTAATACAACTAATGAGCAAATCTGAATAAAAATGTTTCACTTACGTGGAGTGGAAAAGGTTTATTGTTTTAGATTTTTTTAGAGAACATGAGAAATTTATGGCTTGAATGTATTCAGATTTTGCCTTCATGTCTTCATTATGTCTTTAGTGTTCAGAAATGAATCCATTCCGAACCATTCCACCATTCCATACCCTATTCCACCAGCTTGGTGGTCCCCCAAACAGTGGGTTTTAAGTTTTGGCACTCATACATAAAAAATAAGTTGTTTTGCTTGTCCATAGAAGAAAATTATATCTTGGTTGATATTCAAACAAATACCAGTGTAAAGTTAAGACATAAAATGTAATATATATTTATTCAGAAAAGTGTTGGGAGAATAGACTTTTTGAAGCACAGACAACTTTGTGATTTAGGGGAACAAAAAAGGTTAGTTACTAGATGTTACCAAGGTCTGAACCATGTTAAACTTATAATTATGAATGTTTCGAGGAAAAGAAGGATTTTTATAGGAAATGAATTATGAACATTTCAAAGACTATGTACAGAATTTTGCCCATTTGTAAACTGGCAGATTGAGACAAGCCAAGAGCAAATATAGCTTTAGCTGAAGACATACAAGTGTCAAGAATACTAGCTAGAGGTGTGTGTGTGTGTGTGTGTGTGTGTGTGTGTGTTTTGGCTTATTTTTGCATACCTATAGGTGTTTAGTTCCTTCAGGCCACCATGACAAAAAACCACAGACTAAGAAGCTTATATGACAACAGGGATCTATTTCTCACAGTTCTGGAAGCTGGAAGTCCAAGATTTAGGGTACCTGCATGGTTGGGTTCTGGGGAGATCCCTCTTCTGGGCTGCAGACTGCTGACTTCTTGCTTCATCTTCACATAGCAGAAGGGGCCAGGGAGCGCTGTGAGGTCTCTGTTATGAGGGCACTAATCCGCTAGTACTTCAATCCCTCCCAGCATCAGAGTCTTTTCCAATGAGTCAACTCTTCACATGAGATGGCCAAAGTACTGGCACTAACTCCAGTGTTTTGGCCATCTCATGCGAAGAGCTGACTCATTGGAAAAGACTCTGATGCTGGGAGGGATTGGGGGCAGGAGGAGAAGGGGATGACAGAGGATGAGATGGCTGGATGGCATCACTGACTTGATGGACGTGAGTCTGAGTGAACTCCGGGAGCTGGTGATGGACAGGGAGGCCTGGCGTGCTGCGATTCATGGGGTCGCAAAGAGTTGGACATGACTGAGCGACTGAACTGAACTGAACTGAATCTGCTTTTTGAGGACTCCACTTTAATGACCCAAGTTCTTCCTAATACCATCACATTGGACATTAGGATTTCACATGTGAATTTTGGTGGGGATACAAACATTCAGATTCTAACAGTAGGTGTTGTTTTACTTTGTTTTGGTAAAGAATAGTGATAAAAGAGAACTTGTCCTATTAAATAGTAAAGCATTTTGAAATGAGTGCAGCTAAATAACTGTGCCTAGCTAAATTGATCACTGTAATTTAGTGAAGATCTTGGTAAATGTAAAAAAAAAAATATGCCGTATTATCAGATTCAAAGTCAATGAGGAAAGAATTTCACATACTCTGTTAAGATTTCTGGTTACTTATTCAGAAAACAGGGCTTCCCAGGTGGTGTTAGTGGTAAAGAACCCGCCTGCCAATGCAGAAGTCATAAGAGACTTGGGTTTGATCCCTGGGTCAGGAAGATCCCCTGGAGGAGGGCATGGCAACCCACTCCAGTATTCTTGCCTGGAGAATTCCATGGATAGAGGAGCCTGGCAGGCTACAGTCCGTAGGATGGCAAAGAGTTGGACACGACTGAAGCAACTCAACAAGCATGCATGCACTCAGAAAACAATCTGTTTAGATCTATATCTCACATCATACATGGATATATATAGATTTTAGAAAAAAATAGATTTAAAATATTTTAAAAGTTAAACCAGAAAACTGACAGATAATGGAGGAGATTATTTCATCTCTGAAATTTCTACTCTTAAAAGTAATGCGGGACCTCAAAAAGCAAAATATTGGAATATTAAACCTTATATAAAATTTTTAAAAAACTCATTATAAATAAAGATATAAACAACAAACTGGGAGAACATTTCTGGGATAACAAGTGTTACTACCGAGGGTTTCCATTGCATGTTGTGATCAGTATATACCTATTCTTGAGAGCTGATGGCGTATGTATGTCTCTTCCCATCTTTTTGTTTAGTAACATCAACTGGTTTTTTAAATAATTTTATTTATTTTTATTTCATTTTTGGCTGTGCTGGGGCTTCATGGCTATAGACAAGCTTTCTCTACTTGCGGCAAGCGGGGTGCTACTCTGGCTTCTCATTGCAGTGCCTTTCTTATTTTGCAGCGCGGCTCTAGGGCTTGTGAGCTTCATAGTTGCGGCACGTGGGCTCACTAGTGGATCCTGGGCTTTAGAGCACAGGCTTAGCTGTTGTGGTGCGTGGGCTCAGTTGCTGCATGGCGTGTGGGATCTTCCCACTCAGGAATCAAACATGTGTCTCCTGAATTGGATGGCAAATTCTTTACCACTCAGCTCCCATCAGTTGGTTTTTGAAATCAATCACACTGAGTGTATTTACACTATGGAAATAGGCAAACACTATAAACCAGGTATTTTATCTCCCAGAAAAAAAAAAAAAAACCTGCTGATTTTTACACTTACCAAAGCATCCCTGCTTATTATTTTTAATAAAAAAACCCATAAATAAGGACTGAAGAGCACTAAATCTGAAACGATATTAACAGAATATCAGCAGAGAAAATGTAAACTGTTATAGTTGTTTTTAAAAGGTGAAAAAAATAGAAAGATGTTATTTCTATCCCATCAAATCAGCAGTGATTAAAAAAAATAAATCTCAATGCTGGCAGAGGTATAGTGAAAAAAGCAAATGGAACTCTTGTATAAGGCTAATGGAAGTATACATAGATATAAACATTCTGGAAACCAATTTGGCAATAAGTGTCAAGAGTTTTTACAGTATTCTTACCCCAGTAATTCCATTTCTAAAAACATATACAATAGAAATAATACAAATGTAGATGCATTAATGCACAAAGACATTTAAATATTAAGAGAATAAATAATCTAACCATGATTTATGTACCGTACAAAGAACTTTTAATGACCTATGAAAGAGTTTATGATATAATTTTATATTAAAGGTATGCTTACAAACAATAGTCTGAGCTTCCTAAAGGGAATGCCTGGAAAGACCAGAGGCAGATGCATCTGGGTGCTTGTAGCAATTGTCATTTAGTGGTGAAATTATGAGAAATTTTTCCTAGGTTTTAAATTTATTTCCTAAACTTGCAAATAATTACAATGAACAAGTATCGCTTTTATTAATGTAACTTGGGGGAAAAAACAATAAAGCCATGTTGTTCATGAAACTGTCTTTTCCTAAATTAAAAATAAATTGATTTTCAATCTTTAATGAGCTGCCAGCTTAAGAAAGAAATATTTTGACTTTAAAAAGGAATAAGCAACTGAACTGCTACAATTATGATTGATTAAACAATTTTTTTTTTCATTTCTTTTGAAAACCCAAGACAAACGTCTTCTCACACTTGATTCTATCTTGCTGGCTGATTTAAAAATGGGCTGACTTACTAGGTTTTTAAAAAATACTTGAATAGCAACCATTTATCTAAATACTTATTACTTTATAGTCTTAGTTATTTACTAAAGGTAGTTTAGTAGTATCTTCTTCATAATGTTTTAACTTCATATCTACAACATTTGTGCTGTGCTAAATTGCTACAGTTGTATCTGACTCTTTGCCACCCCATGGACTGCAGCATGCCAGGCTTCCCTGTCCTTCACTATCTCCTGGAGCTTGCTCAAACTCATGTTTCTTAAGTCAATGATGCCATCCAACAATATCATCCTCTGTCATCCCCTTCTCCTCCTGCCTTCATTCTTTCCCAGCATCAGGGTCTTTTCCAATGAGTCAGTTCTTCACATCAATGGCCAAAGTATTGGAGTTTCAGCATCAGTTCTTCCAATGAATATTCAGGACTGATTTCCTTTAGAATTGACTGGTTTAATCTCCTTGCAGTCCAAGGGACCTCTCAAGAGTATTCTCCAGCACCACAGTTCAAGAGCATCAATTCTTTGGTGCTTAGCTTTCTTTATGGTCCAGTTCTCACATCAATACATGACTACTGGGAAAACCATAGCTTTGACTATAACGGACCTTTGTCGGTACAGTAATGTCTCTACTTTTTAATACGCTGTCTAGGTTTGTCATAGCTTTTCTTCCAAGAGCAAGCCCATTTACAACTTTTAAATATTTCCTATTTCAGTTTTCTGCACAATCAGACCGGTCCTTATCATTTTTGTTCTATATGCCAAACCCTTAACAGGACTGCAAATATTTTGAGATTTTATAGTATTTGGGGAAAAAAGTATTGGCTTTGTCTTTTTTCAGAGCTGATCAAAATAGGAAAAGAAACTTTTAGCAAGATTTCTAGTATCTGGAAATGTTTTTCCCCTTAATGCTAAGAGTATTTTATTGGGATATAATTAATATGTATTAAAATATATAAATCAAAGCATATTTCTGGATAGATTTTGACAAATATAATTGACTATGTAACAACCACTGAAATAAAAATATAGAACATTCTAGAAGCCTTTTGATATTTCTGAGAATGCTATTATTTTTCAGTAACCGAGAGGTTTTGGCTCCTAAATTGACAATCCCCATGGCTCAGATGGTAAAGCGCCTGCCTGCAATGCGGGAGACCTGGGTTCGATCCCTGGGTCAGGAAGATCCCCTGGAGAAGGAAATGGCAACCCACTCCAGTGTTCTTGCCTGGAAAATTCCATGGGCGGAGGAAGCTGGTGATCTATAGTCTGTGGAGTCGCAAAGAGTCAGATACTTCTTTGTGAAAGACACTTCAGTGTGAAAGTGAAGATTGAGCGACTTCATTTTCACTTCGACTCCTAAATTAGGATCTTCTTTTAGTGCCTGTGCTATGCTTGATTTTTCTCATCATCTCTGGCACTGAATCACGTATCTCTCCTTACTTTCATGACAGTTCATTGTGCCTGAAAACACCTTTGCCCACCTTGAGAAGTAACATTGCCCCTTTAGGTACTGCCACAAATTCAGGATGTACTAAATATCAATAAAGTGCCTTTTAACGGCTCACCAAGATTTTTTAACTTTTCACACCCCCTCAAATGCGTTACGGGGTCTACAGATAGAAAATAAGTTAACAGATATCCTTGGGATTAAATACAAAGTCATGAGCAAGTCATTTCTATGTCAACCTCATGGCTTTTGTATAATCCACTATTCTATCTAATATGAGAAAAGGGCAGGTATTGTGCGAGGGCATTGTTGTCAGTTCTCAAAATTCCACACATATAAGGCCAGAGTTTTTAAGTTTTTTTCTCTGGAACTTGTGCCTGAAAGTTGCTATCTGAGATTCATCATTCTCACTGGTACTTTAAAAACTCTGAAAGATCTGTGGTAAGAATCTGTCATCTTGGTTTAACACAATCATTTTCTCTTTTGATCAGAAATACTATTTTTCCTTTAATACCATAAACATCAGTCATTCATCCATCTGTTCAGGAAATATTGACAGATCACTGAGGACCTCTCATACATTGTCATCAGTTTGGTGTGGGATTTGGGAGTGAACAAAATGAAGTCTCTGCCCTCGCAGAGATTATATCTTAGGAATGGAAACACAATAAGTAAGTTTAGACCATGGTGGTTTGTGATAAGCACTATCAATAAAAAATAGGGTGGGGTTTAAGGGAGATTGTGACTGTTGGCATGTCAAGGAAATGCTCTCTGACAAGGGACCTGACGGGAATGAAGAATACTTCTCAGAAGTGTCTAGGAGAAGATGATCCACCCAGAGTTCATAGCAAGTGCAAAGGCCCTGAGGCTGGAGCATGTTTGGGGTGTTCTAGGAAGTTCTGGGAGCACAGAGCGGCCAGAGTAAAGGAGAGAGGAGCAGGAGATGGGGTCACAGAGATTCAGGGGGTCATATGTGATGTGTCTATGAACGAGCATTGCAACTACCTTATGAAAACCTCTATTTGAAATGATCACATTCAAAGAATCTTAGAGAGTTAGACTAAAATAAGCACCTTAGCACAACGTCTGACATTTAATGTTAAACAAATGTCTTTGCTGTCACAAAGAGACATTCAACAATTTTTGAACAGAATTTCCTTCTACAAAAAGTAGAAGTTGAATGACATGAGCAGTTAAAATATTGACTGTTTCCCTCTGAGGTAACTAAATGGTAATCATTTAAGCTTAAATAATAGGGACTCATTTCTCTAGTTGAAAACTGCCCCTGACGGTTGATAATCTTTGTCAAGCAATGGTGCCAACACATGGGAAATAAAAAACTACCTCAATGTTCTGGCTGAGTTTTTTGACGATGCTGGTGATGGTCTGGATGTGGTTTTCCAGGAGCTTCCTGGCAAGCGACTCCTCCTTGCGAAAGCCATGGGTCCCCTGAAGACAGGCAGAGATGTCCTCCTTGATGCGGAAGGCTTGCTCAAGGAGGAAAGCTATGGTGCGGTCTTGGTTGTTCAGTCTGTCTTCTAGCTGACTTCTCTGGGTGTTTGGAATGGCAGGAAGAAAAGAATGACCCCTGGTCCAGAAAAGGAAACAACACCGGGACTTTACAAGGGTGAGCTAGAGGAGCCAGAATCAGAACTTGCAGCTGCCCTTGTACTCCTGTATATTCTCCCCTGAGAGGAGAAGTTTGGTAGGACTTTAAAACCTGCATGGTGAGAATCTTGGTTTATGTGGTTTATGTCTCATCTGAGAACTGAGTCTCACTTAAGCCTTGATCTTGTATCATCCATTTTTAATGTTTCTCAAGCAGGACTTGTTCTACATTTTACCCACTATTCTAACAAGCCAAATTGGATCCACTTAAATTTAATGCCTGATGATCCTGTATTGAGAAGTGAGCTGCTTTCTAATTGCTGGGAGAAATGATAGGTCAAAGGCAAAGATTAATAAGAGTCAGAAGTTCAACAAAAAGTAAAAGAAAGCAATGAATTAGAAAAGAAAAATACAAAGACTAGGGCTATTTAGTTATTAGGATAAAGAAACACATATTAGGATAAAGAAGCATATGGCCAATAAATCCCAATAACTCCTCCTGGCATGAGCAAATTACTCCTTCCCTTCACAGATAAACATTTTGGAGAACAAGTTACTTTTGTTGTGCATTTTTCTTTATTTAATTTTCTTTGCTTATTTTTGTGACCTAGTCTCTGTAGGTGCACCTTGTATCTTTTGCTTGAGCTCATTCCCTAGAAGCAAGTCACTAAGTTGTACCTATATTCAAAGTGAGTGAAGATCCACCTCTTGATAAATGGAGTACCAGGAAATTTTTGGTCATTCAAAGACCACCACCCTGTCACAGTCATCCAGCTGGCTTCTTGGAAATATCAGAATGCTTCCAAAATGTCCTATATTTTGATTTATGTGGCGGTTACAATGTTAACTGTATTTGTCAAAATCCACCGAGATAAAGACTTTGCATATTTTTAATGCGTATTAATTATACCCCAATCAAATACTCTTAATATTAAGGAGGGAAAGTTTCCAGATCCCTAGAAATCTTGCTAAGAGCTTCTTCTCCTATACAGTAGTTTGTAGTAGATTAGCTCTGAAAAGAAGGCAAAGCCAAAACATTTTTCAAATAATGTAAGATCTCACTATATCTACATGTTCCAGGGATGGGAAAGCAACTGCTCTTCCAATGTTGCTTCTTTTTTAGGAGCAAGAGGAGAAGACCTGACTGGAGAAGTTATTCTGTAGGATAGGGGGTGACTGATGATGGTTTTAGTCTGGCACTCACGCACACCCCGCCTCCCAAGCTCATTGGAGCTGACAAGACTTCATTGGTGAACAGGATTTGGCTGAAATCTTCAGGGAAAAATGAACCACAAGCCAAAATATCACAACTTTGAGGAGCACAGTCTCAAAAAACCAATTAGCCAACAAATAATCTACTAGATTATGTGCAGTGCTTAGTCACTCAGTCATGTCCAAATCTTTGTGACCCCAGAGACTGCAACTTGCCAGGCTCATCTGTCCATGAGAATTCTCCAGGCAAGAATATTGGAGTGGGTTGCCATGCCCTCCTCCAGGACTACTGGATTATAGATTCCTACAAAAGAGAATAACTAAGTTATATGCAATAAGAGGGCTTCCCTGGTAGCTCAGCTGGTAAAGAATCTGCTTGCAATGCAGGAGACCCAGGTTTGATTCCTGGGTCAGGAAGATCCACCAGAAAAAGGATAGGCTACCCACTCCAGTATTCTTGGACTTCCCTGGTGGCTCAGACAGTAAACAATCTGTCTGCAATGTGTGGGAGACCTGGGTTTGATCCCTGGTTTGGGAAGATCCCCTGGAGAAGGGAACAACTACCCACTCCAGTATTCTGGCCTGGAGAGTTCCATGGACAGAGGCGCCTGGAGGGCTACAGTCCATGGAGTCACAGAGAGTCAGACACAACTGAGTGACTCTCACTTTCATACAATAAGAAATTTTTTTTAAAAAGTGGATAAAAATATTAAAAGTGAAAATATGGGAAGATATTAACAAAATAAAAAAAAACAAACAAGTAGAAATATTAGACATGAAAATAGTTAAAGAAACAAAAAAGGTGGGATAACTATGACAGACAGGAGATAGCTGAAGAATGAATTAGTGCTTTGAGAGAGAAGACTGAGAACATCTACCAGACATAGGAGCAGTCATACAACTTGGAAATGTGAAGAGTCAGAATGAAAATCTCTTGTCTGTCTCCAAAATCAAATGTTAACCTCTACTCCCATACATTCCTGTCATTCTAAGAGATAAAAAACAGAAGCAGAGGACACACCTTAATTAATGCTCCTCATGTGGCCTGATAGAGTGACAACAGAAACAACACACAGGAATGTCCTCAGGCTTCATGTCCTCTCTCTCTATAGTTCTTTCTTCCTCTCTCAGTCACGGCCGCCATTATCTCCTCTACTTTTGCCTCCTAACAAAGAGTGCGTCTTCCACACAACGCCTAAGAGCAGTTGTTCTAAAATGTGAAGATAGAGCTTGCCTCCTGAAAACCCTCTGAAGGCTCATCCGTTCTCTGGAAATAAAATCTTTTTTCTCCTTCCCGGCCTTACCTCCTCCCGCTCTTCCCTCTGTTCACCCTCACTCAAGGACGCAGGCCTTCTTTCTGTTCCTCAGGCATGCTGGGCAGTTCCCAGCAAAGAGCCTTGGCACTTGCTATTCCTTCCGCTGGGAAAGCTCTTCCCTCCAGTCTGTTCATGGCTGCCTGCTCCCCATTCTTTAGGCATCAGCTTCAGCACTCCCGCCCCAGACAAACCTCCCAGTCACTTTCTATCCTAACAGCCCATTTCGTCATATTCATGACATCTGTCATTATCTTGACATCATCTAATTCACTTGTTTGTGTGTATTTTCTGCCCTGCATCACGAGACTGGAAGTTCCCTGAAGGCAGGCACTTTGTCTGACTTGTTCTCCACCGTGTCCCCAACGCTGAGAAGAGTGCCTGACACGTAGTAGGTGGCCAATAAACTATTTGTTGACTGACTGGTCTGTTTAGCTGGACTGTTTCCTTAAGGCTCCATTGTTAGAAAATTGGAGGAAAAAAAAAGTGGTTCCACAAAGCTGCAAGTTGTCAGAGCCTCAAGGTGTACAGTTTGCTTTCCCGAGCAGTATGAAATATTTAGCGTCGGTCTGGGTGAGATTCATCTCTCCTGTCACCTGCGCGTCTGAGGAGCAGAGATGACTTAGCTAAGGGTTTCATCAGTCAGATTCCATCCAGCACTCATTTGGCTCAAAAATGTTTTTCTGGAAAATTACCAGATGGAACCTTGTATATAGAAAATCCATTCCTTTAAACCCCGCCGAGCAGACAGTGCTGCCCTGGCTGGGACTGATGAGTCACAGGCAGAGGAGAAGGGGATGGCAGGCCCTGTGGACGGTGACACATAGCCTAGTGGTGGACTGCAGCTCTAGTCCTTGTTTTCCTTGAGCTGGTGCTTTTTTCTGTTCTGACAACCTGCAGCCTGGATTTGCCAGTGAAAAAGTATTTCATCCCCGTTCTTCTGTTCTGGGCTTCCCTGGTGGCTCAGCTGGTAAAGAATCCACCTGCAATGCAGGAGACCTGGGTTTGACCCCTGAGTTGGGAAGATCCCCTGGAGAAGGGAAAGGCTACCCACTCCTGTATTCTGGCCTGGAGAATTCCCTGTACTGTATAGTCTGTGGGGTTTCTATATAGACCTTTGTAAATTATGCTGCATTCCCACCAACGTTTAGAATTTGTTTTCTCTTAGGTATTCTCAGTATGGCAGACACTGTTGGTTACCTTCCTAATAGGCATCCCTGCTTCTGCCTGATTTGGTCCATCCTCCTGTCCCCTAGGTCCTTCAGGGCGGGTCGGGGCGGGGCACAAGCTAATCTTGGTGGCCCCATTATTCTGGGCTGAAATGCCATTGGTTTAGGGAGGACCATGTGAAGCAATACTGGCTAATTAGAAGCAAGGGGAAGCCTACTGTGGGGTTTCTGAGTAAGGTTGCTCTGTGGGGTTTCTGAGTAAGGTTGCTTGCCTTTAAGAAGAGATTATCCTAAAAGATCATGTCCAGCTCTTTGTGATCCCATGGACTGTAGTCCATCAGGTTCCTCTGTCCTTGGAATTCTCCAGACAAGAGTACTGCAGTGGTTGCCATTTCCTTCTCCAGGACCCTGGGATGAAACCTGGGTCTCCTGCATTGCAGGCAGATTCTTTACCAACTGAGCTACTAGGGGAGCCCTTAAGAAGAGATACCCAGAAAGAAACTTCCCTTTTCTTTCTTGGATGTTGTCATGTCTATGATGCCTGGAATGGCTGAAGCCATCCTGTGATCATGAGGGGAAAAGGATAGCTGGAAAGAAGGACTGAAAACACTTGGGTACTTGATGATGTTGTTAAGCCTCCAAATTGACTGAATTCTAGATTTTTAATGTGGACTAATCAATGTCCTTACATATAAGCCACTTTGGTTGGAGTTTTAATGTGTAGCTGAAAGCACTGTCTCTATATCTAGTAACTTACCAATAAAAATGTCAATTGAAATAGAAATATGTCAGTCAATATTACTAAATGTTGTCTCTGGTCCATGTATAATAAATAAAGGTTCTGTTCCTCAAGGAACTTAGTCTGATTCAGTATTTCTTGCAAAGAAACTCTTTATAGGGGTCGGGAAGGAAAGGAAGATGCTAAAATGAAGATTCCTTGGCACCATGATAGACCTATTAATTCATAATTTTGAGGGTGAGGGGAAGAACAAGAATATGTATTTTAGGGGCTTCCCTGGTGGTCACGTGGTTACAACTCCATGCTTCCATCGCAGGGGATTTAGGTTTGATCCCTGGTCAGGGAACTAACATCCCACATGCCTCAAGGCACAGACAAAAAAATAGAAATAAAAAATGAAGCCACTATAGCTTAAAAACTTTAAAAAGAATTTGTATTTTAAATAAACTCTCAGATGAATATATTCTAATGACTGAGCATCGCTGATTTATTTAAGACTGGTCTGGTGGTGGGGGGTGGTGAGACCAGTGCTTATAACTGCGCTACAGTCCAGGCTCACCAGGGGCCTGTGTGCCCTCACTCGTGTCTCCAGAAAGGGCATTCTATCCACAGGATTATATCTGAGGAAACAGACCTAAGACAGGAGAGGGACCAGCGGAACAGGGCTGCCACCTCTGCTCAGATGCCAGTCTGCGGTCCTGCCTTCAGGATTGGCCTCAATATTGTTGCTCTTTGGCGCCTGGAGGGAAGCCTTGCAGGGCAGCACCAATGCTATGTGAAAGTGCTTGCCTGCAGCCATGGAACTTTAAGTGGCATATAAATGATGAACTGTAGTTACTTGTTTTCTTTTGATTCTTAATATTTATTTTTAAAGCTTATTTTATGGTTTAGTGGAGAATGTTCCTTTTTGAAATTCCTTTTCATGCCTGAGATATAGTGAATCTCATACTATGAGATACAGTGAGTGTATATTGGAATATTATTATTATCGCTTGTTATGATGTTTAATGGGCTTCCCTGGTGGCTCAGACAGTAAAGCATCTACCTGCAATGTGGGAGACCTGGGTTCGATCCCTGGGTTGGGAAGATCCCCTGGAGAAGGAAATGGCAACCTGAAGCACCAAATGATGCTCTGTTAAGCTCTACTTGTGTGATCCCTATCAGATAAAGAGAGCTTAAATTATGTATTTCCTATTTTTCTGCCATAAGGAAAGAGAATATTGCTTTCCAAATGACTTTCATAAACCAATGACTGGAGTAACATCCAACGCATGAACATTCTGTCTTCTAAGAGAGATTCCTGGTAACACTGTTGTTCAGAACATCAGATCATCTGAAAGTTTAAAAACTGAGGCTTTTCACTAGTAACAAGATGTGGTTACCCTGAATTTGAAAAATTCACTGCTTTATTAGTATATCATATCAGTGAGACTTGTGTATCTAAATTTAACTGTGAAAGGAAAGATAGAACTGAATATTCCAGACTAGCACAGATGGAGTTACTAACCACAGGAGGAAGTATTCCTAGGGGGCCTTTTCAGAGGGATATTTGGACTTTACATAAATCATTGATTGTGTAGCTGACAACTGAGTCTGAACAGATTTTCCGCAAACTCTGAGTTCTATTTCTCTACGGTTCAGTGTGACTTACACCAGCTGTGCTGTTGCTGGCAGATGCATTGGTACATAGTGACTTTCATGTCTCTGCCTGTTCTGTTCTTGTGACTAGAGCACTAAATTTACTTAGGAGATTTGGAAAACCATTTTAGCAACCTGTAACATTCAAGAGACAGAAATTGGAAACTTGAAACTCCTTTCTAGAACACAAAGGGGCATAGCTGAAGAGAATTTTCATTTCTGTGAGATTTATTCTATGACTGACTTCCCTGGTGGCTCGGACGGTAAAGCGTCTGTCTACGATGCAGGAGACCCAGGTTCGATCCCTGGGTTGGGAAGATCCCGTGGAGAAGGAAATGGCAGTCCACTCCAGTACTATTGCCTGGAAAATCCCATGGACAGAGGAGTCTGGTAGGCTACAGTCCATGGGGTCAAAAAAGAGTCGGACACGACTGAGCGACTTCACATTCACAGTGCATATAGTCTGGCAAACAATAGTGAAATAAAGTGATGTTTCAGAGAATACTTTGCTGCATCACAAAAATAATCCATGAGTGTGTGCATGGAGCGATGGGATTGAGAATGTATTTTCTATCATTTCCCGGTTGCTTGTTCCTAACCGTTGCCCTGTCAGATGGTTTTGGAGGCTCTAGAAGTCTCCTTTGCTGAGTTTTACACACAGGGCTGAAAGCTGGAGGTGAGGGAGGGAGGCAATTTCAATTTTAAATCATCCATAACAGGAAGAAGTGGCCCAGTGGGGTTGGTCAACACTGGCCTGCGTGGAGGAACCAGGAAAGGAAAGGACTCTAAACAGTGATGCCTCTGCGAAGAGGCTGGAGAAAGAGACTGGCTGTGGACTTTTCCCAGATTCAAGTTACGTAGTATGAGGCAAACTCCCTGTGTTCAATAACATTTTCAGTAAAATTACAGACTTGGTAATATACCTGTTGTGATTGGCTTTCTGGTGGAGACATTCAGGCGGGCAGGTGTTCCTGAGTCTCTGTGTGGATGGGGGCTTGGTGGACATCTGGGTGATACAGGGAAATACATGGGCTGCAGCAGTGAGTTGTTTTGATGGTACCTGGAGTCCTTACAGTGTTTTGTAGTGCTCTTGAAACCCTGACCTGCATTACCTCGCTACTGTTGGGATTTGGGTGCTATTTATGTGAGTTCCCAGGGGAAATACGACTCTATGTGAAGTGGGAAGACTCAGGGTTCAAGTTCAAGTTCTGCCACTTTCACTCTGCCACTTAATATCCTTCACCCCTAATAAGTGATCCAGAAGAGAACCTCTTTATTTGTCCTATGGAGATGACTCCTGCCCTCCTGAGTTGGCTGAAGTTGATCAATTTACCTAATGTATCTAAAGTGAAAGTCGCTCAGTCGTGTCCGACTCTTTGCGACTCCATGGTCTGTATAGTCCATGGAATTCTCCAGGCCAGAATATTGGAGTGGGTAGCCTTTCCCTTCTCCAGGGGATCTTCCCAACCCAGGGATCAAACCCAGGTCTCCCACACTGCAGGCGAATTCTTTACCAGCTAAGCCACAGGGGAGCCCAAGAATACTGGAGGGGGTAGCCTATCCCTTCTCCAGCAGATCTTCCTGGTTTGATCTTCAGGAATCGAACCAGAGTCTCCTGCATTGTGACGTCTCCTCACTGTGACGTCTACAAGGGTCACACATGTGTGTTCTTATTATGATAATTATTAATGATTAGACAGTGTTATGGGAGAAGATATGTTGATGTTCTAACCCCTAGTACCACAGAACGTGACCTTGAAGGTCATGGCAGATGTGACTAGTCACACTCACGGGGGTTGGTGGGTGCCTAAGACAGTTTGACTGATGTCTTTATAAGAAGACAGCCGTGTGAAGGCAGAGACACCAGGAGGAGACGATGTGAAGATGGAGGCAGAGACTGGAGCCATGCATCAAGGGGTACCAGGGATTGCTGGCTGTCACCAGAAGCTGAGAGAGATGAATTTCTCTCAGAACAGTCTCCCCAGAGCCCTTAGAAGGAATCAACCTACCATGCCTTGATTTCATACTTCTAACTCCTGGAATTGTGAGGCTAAACGTCTGCTGTTTGTGGTACGGTGTTGTTGCAGCCCTAGGAATCTGATACAAATGCTAAATTATTTGAGGGGAGTGTCTAGCCCAAGAGAAACGTAAGGAATTCATTATCACATGGTTTGATTTCTCCATAATGCTTATAGTCAACAGAGCACTTTCACAAACATCCATTCATCTCATCCCTGCAACAAGTCCTTGGTATAAGTAAAATTTTTCTTAGTTTAGGTGGAAAATAAAGCTTGGAGATTATCAGTAATCCAGCCAAGAAATATTAGCCTGCCCCTTTGACTCTCTTACCTACATCACAGCAGCTTTATTTAGACCAATTAGTACTTCTCCCTGTTATATATGTATATATAAAATTTATATATATAAATTATATATTTATATAAATCCCTGAGTTATTCTCAAGATAAGATATATTTATTCCTCTGAAATATAAATATACATGTATATATATATTCAAGATAAATATAGTATTTGTAGATATAAAGCTATATATATTTAACTGGCATACATATTTACACATGTATATTCTTCATATAGAAGTATGTAGTCAAGATATATATATTTCTATATGATGATATATATAGCTTGCATATGTATAATTATATTCTCTGCATATATATATGTGTATATATATATTTAGCTTGCTTCCAACATTATGTAATTTTTCACCCCAGTTATATTTCCTGTGCTTGGCCCACATCTCTCCTTAGAGCCCTAAGGATCCTCTCTGTGGTCCAGGGGTTGGAGGGGCATGCTCTCTGCTCTAGAGAACGGAGACTGGTCTTTGTCTGACCTCAGCTCAGTTCTCACACTAGCTCTTGGGTGTGGTGAGAATTCAGGGAGCCTCCTGGGATGGGAGGGAGTGAGCTTCGTGTGGGCAGTTCTGCCTTGATTGACATGGGAGTGTTGTGGGTAATGCCCATTCCCTGTGGCTGCTTCCACCTGTAGCCAGAGTCTTGCTCATCTCAGGGGTTGGGGGTGCTCATGGAGATGATGCCAGAGAGAGGATAAAAGACTGCGCTGTGGCTGACAGCAGAGCCTCCCAGGCTCGGCTAAGATGTGAATCCAGGCTGCTGAAACCCCATGGGTGGACACCGTGGAGAAAGATCAGATATGGCTGCATACACATCTTCCACACTGCAAGGGATAGACTGGAGGCAAAGATGTCCCAGGATTCTAAGATGTCCCAGGGTGTGTGTGTGTGTTGAAAAGATAGCCAGCAGAGGGTGTGGATGGCCAAGTGGTTAGGGAAATAGGCTTTGAGATCATGGAGACACAGGTTTCTGTGTTTGAATCTTGGTCTGTTGTTGCATTGTGTGACCGTGGGCAAGTACTTGACTCCTCTGAACCCCAGTGACTTCATCTTTAAAACAGCAACACTCTCCACCTGTTGGAGTTACCGTGAAGATTAAATGAGATAATTAACACAGAATGAGACCCAGAAGCTTACTCTGGTGGCTCAGATGGTAAAGCGTCTGTCTGCCCACAATGAGGAAGACCCAGTTTCGATCCCTAGGTCAGGAAGATACCCTGGAGAAGGAAATGGCAACCCACTCCAGTATTCTTGCCTGGAAAATTCCATGGATGGAAGAACGTGGCAGGCTGCAGTCCATGGGGTCACAAAGGGTTGGACATGACTGAGCGACTTCACTTAAGAGCCGGAAATGTTAACACTGCATATGGTCAGTGGGGCCAAAGACCTGTGCAGGGTGGGAGGGTTCTGCCAGGTAATAAACAACTTGCTCACAACCCAGAGTGCCCGTATATCTTTTTTTCGTAAGCTATGCAGACTATTTTGAGCTTTCTCACCCGAGAGCTGCTGCTGCTGCTGCTGCTGCGTCATGTCCGACTCTGTGTGACCCCATAGACGGCAGCACACCAGGCTCCCCCATCCCTGGGATTCTCCAGGCAAGAACACTGGAGTGGGTTGCCATTTCCTTCTCCAGTGCATGAAAGTGGAAAGTGAAGTCATTGAGTCATGAGCCACCCCATGGACTGCAGCCCACCAGGTTCCTTTATCCATGGGATTTTCCAGGCAAGAGTACTGGAATGGGGTACTATTGCCTTCTCCCACCTGAGAGCTGCTGCTGCTGCTGCTAAGTCGCTTCAGTTGTGTCCGACTCTGTGCGACCCCATAGACTCAAAGATGGATATTATACTGCCAAATAAAACCCAAGAGATCTCCAACCTGACATCACCTATCCCATGAAACACTCAGCCAACAGTGTTTTTTGTCTTCCTTTCTTGTGTATCCTAATGTGAAATATCTGTCTTCGCGTGGCAACGAGAGTGATGCATCATGGTATAATAAAATGTCTGCCACGGTCTTAGGAAAAAGCGTTGAACATGACCTTACTCCACGCCCTGAGCTCATTAATCATTTATTATTTTGCCCATTTGTCTCACTGAGAGTTTTATGTATCCAAATTTTAAATACCATTCTTTGGCTGCTACCCAGAGCTCCATCATCCCCAAATGTACTCCTGAGAGCATCTCTGAGATACATATTGGCTGTAGCTCAGCCTGGACAACTCCTCAGTACAAAACTTCATTTCTTTGGGCCAGAGAACATCACAGTTCAGGTTTATACCCCCTCCCTTTTTATTCCAGTCCTCTCTGCCCCTGTGCTATTTCTGACACACCGCAGGAGTGTTCCAGCCTTAGCAAATTTGCTTCTCCCTATATGTCCATGTGGCCCACTCCCTCATCTCCTGGTTTTTGCTCAAATGCTAACTTCTCACAAGGCCTACCCTGGGCAGATGATCTAACAGTGTGAATCTGTTCCTCTTCCTAGAACAAATGTTCCATGAGGGCAGGGTCTTTGTTCTGTTCACTGAAGACTGTTCAAGGGCCTGGCATGTGGTATATAGTCAGTACATATATATAATCAGTAAATATTTGCTAGGTGAATAAATGGCTATAACCAGTTTTTGAAGATCAGGAACCTAAGGGATAGAAGAGACCTTAAGAGTAATTTGATTTTGTGGCGAGATACCCGTTTGTTTTTTCAGGAGATTCAATTGAATAAAATGAAAAAGTAATTTATGAGCAGAATTTGTTTTCCACTCCAAATGAAATCTTGTGGGAGAATAATGTATGCTCTTAAATCTTAACCACTTACTTCATTACATAAAAGAGTGCTTAGGAGTGTAACTTGTGGGCAGAGTTGAGAAACAGCAAATAGTGGTGACTCTAATCTGAATTCTAGAAATGAATTCTGGATCTTACCTAGAACTGGGACAGCCTTTGGGACTCAGGCACTTAAAACCCCACCCCATTTTATGGAGGAGGCAGAGACTACCTGGAGAAAAGACATTTTCATTTTCTTAAGGTCACATAGCTGATGACTGGCAGATTCAAGAGTTGGTGCCTAGCCACCATGCAATGCCCCTTCTACCAGCAGGAGAAAAAGGAAAAAGGTGTTGGTGCTTCTCTGCTTAATTAAACTTAAATGAGTGCTGACTGCACTACCATGAAATCAGTGGATGTCTGTTCGTTGCAAATCTATAAACACGTGGGGAAATCAGAATTATTTACTGCCTTTAATATAATGTCACCATACTTGTCCTAGAAATGATTGCAAGCATTCCGCCTCCCCCTGCTACATGGATTATTAATCCGACCTAACATTTAGCAAGCACTAATAGTGTGTGGGTGTTGCTCCAACTGCCTGAGGCTGAGAAGAGCCGTGTACACGCTAGGGCTGTCTGCCTTTTTAATGTGCTTATCTGTAGCCAAACTCTGTTCACAGAACAGGCATTTATCCCTCTTGCTGCTGGATTTTTTTTTTTTTTTTTACTCTTTTCAGTTGTTTTTATTATTTGTTTTTAGTATTACCTATAAATATGCCCACATAGATTTATAAGGCAGAACCTCTGAGAATATGTAACAAATATTCAGACTGTTTAATGAGTTTTGTACTTGTGTGAGTACTCTGCTTGCATATCAATACATTTGTTACCACTCAATGCATACTATCACTTGAAGGAGGAAGTTATTTTTCAAAATTATTGTGTTTATGTTTATTTTGTTGGATTCGTTATGTCCATTTAAAACATCTGACTGGTGATTGAAATGCCCAAATGCCATTTTGCTTTTCCAGTTAATCAGAAATCTGCTGCTCTAAGCAGAGCCCTAAAGATTCAATTGCTCCATCATTATTCTCCATTACTTTTGTCAACTACAGCTCTGTAGGAATCGAAATTCAATGCATCATGATAGGCTGTTGAGAGTCCCTGCCTTTAGGGAGTTTGCAGCCTGCTCTGGGAGATTAGAGGAGAGAGACTGAAAGAAAACCAGCCATCTCAGGTGGCACATAGATGGCTCTTAATATATGACTTAGGCAGCAAGAGAAGGGATGTGGGGGAGATGGGGGTAGAAATGAATCCTGAGGTCATCATGCTTTGGCTTTGAATCATTGAATCCATCTTTCCCTTTGTTTCAATTTTGCTTTCTCTGGAATCCAGGAAATGGCAAAAATGTCTTTGGATTTCTTTTTAAGTTTGTTGCCATCTTCCAGGGATTTTCTCTCATCTTCTATGATGTTAAGTCACCAGCCCGAGCTAACGAAACACACTTGGCTTCACATTGGAATTTGACAGAAGAATGATTTCTATTCTGTTTGTCATGTGGAGAGTCAGATGGGAATAGGTCTCTGTGTTCTCCTTGGCAAGGTTAGCTAATATAGCCAATATGATCATTATTTTTGTGCATACCACCTTCATTGTCCTTAACAAAGAAAAATGCCATCTATCCACATGTCTTATTTTTAAACATTAAAAAAAACACCCTTTCCTCTTGTTTGGTTTAATTTTCTCTAAATTATATCCTCATTATCCCATAAACAAATGAATTAGGGGTAGCATGAAAAGAAGGGCTGAAAACTGTGCTTGATCTACTTGGAATGCATTAAATTAAGTTGACCAAGAAACAGGGAAATTCTTAATGGTGAACATTCTGGACTATTTGTGGCATGCAGGCATGCTCAGTCACGTCCAACTCTTTGCAACCCCATGGACTGTAGCCTACCAGGCACCTCTGTCCATGGAATTTTCCAGGCAAGGATGCTGTAGTGGGTTGCCATTTCCTCCTCCTTCCACGTCTCTTGCATCTCCTGCATTGGCAGGTGTGTTCTTTACTACTGTGGCACCTGGGAAGCCACTGTAATATTAGTGATTTTTAAGGTTCTAGTGGCTTCATGGTTAAAAGTAGTTTTAAAAAGAAAATCCAGTATTTTTACTTTTCGTGTGGAATCATTTAATTTGTTCTATCATTTCTTTCCCCCTGTGGTCATGATGTATATTTTAGGATCAGAATTATCTTAAAGGTACAGTTAGTGGGTCTTAGAGTTTCTAGTTCAACCTCTTTATTTGGCAAATGAGAGAACAAGCCCAGAGACACAAGGGACTTAGCATGAGGTCATGCAGAAAATTACTGGAAGGCCTGACACTAAATCCCAAGTGTCCTGAAAACTTTAATGGGGACATCAGATCACATCCCTCTGTGACGTACTCGAAACTCAAACTAATAGGCATTGTCTTGTGATCCCTACTTGTCCAAACTAAGATCTTTTGGACAATGTGCATGTATTAATTGTATATTTCCAAGTCCCTGGAGTTGCCCTTCTCTGTGGACCTTCCCTGGATGAGATTCAGGCGTGGCACTGTAAATAGCAGAAACAAAAATGTTCTGATGATCGATTTAATATATTTCAAAATTTCCTGAGTTTTTATCTTGAAATGTTAACATATTCATTTGATTTATTTTGAAAGTCACAGTTAAGTATATCTTATCTTGTCATATGTCTTTCATCGCCTATGTTGTGTTATTTTACTTATAAATCTATATGAAACTGTAGGGGCTATTTAAAGAGGAAGCAGTAAAATTGGCACATTTTGTCAATCAGAGAGGAATAAGGGAGGTTCGCTTTCCTGACATGGTTTAATGCGGTCCTTCTGAAAGCAGAGAACTAGTTTTGACAAACTCAAAGATCTCATTCAAGCCCTTTAATTTCTAATGTAATCATCAACCATAGTTAAAATTGTTGTAATTCAGACTTACTTGTCAACATATTCAACTAGATCTGTAGAATTCTTGGTTGACATTATGGCTGGAGAAAACCTTACCTGAAACAAAGGTCATGGGTTTAAAATGTATTGTAAGCTACTTTACAGGGAAATCTTATCCATCTTATGATGTCTTAATTTAAAACAAAATCGATGCTATAGGTCACAGATCATTAGCTCAGTTAATCTTGCACATGCCCCATTTGTACTGCTAGAGGCTAAAACCCAAATCAAGTTCTGGGAAAATTCTGGACAGTTGCATTTCATATATTTGGTACCATAGTCAAGAAAAACTTTCTGGAAAAGTCAAAACCATAGATTATTCTTAGATGGTATTTTAATGAAATAGCAAACGATTACTGGCTGGGTTACTAAAGATGTCTTCATAGAGTGAATTATTCCTGACCTGATAAATTCCAATGGGAATCAGCTAATTTTAAAAGACAAAGCCAAAATCTAGAAAACTTGCCTATTCAAATAATTTTGTTTTCTAAGAAATCTGTCAGAGTCTTATAGTCAATGAGAAATAAAAGTATAGAGCACAAATAGGTACAGAATTTCTAATGTTAAACATAATTGGCTCTATGGACACTACTAATTCAATAAAATGATACTAGAAACTTCTACTTGCATGAAAATTCATTTAATTTTGTAGCATTTCTAGGAGGAAAGAGGTTACCAAATGTACTTACTATTTTGCTTATATTGAAAATGTTTTAAATATTAATGTTCTTTTATGTTTTAAAATTAAAAGAAAAAATGAATTTACCTTCATTTTAATAGCCTGTCACTGAACTGGATTCAGTCTGGAGAGTATGAGTTGTATTCCAGTTAAAAACTTAAATAAAATATGTTCCTAGGGTATTTTTTCTTGGTTTATGTTATTAATGACTGGAATGGTGAGCAGAGTATGTTAAAACCCATGACAGAAATCATTCCTTTTGCAAATGCCTTAAGAATGACCACATCTTACTTCTTAATTTAGGGCTAAAGAAACTTATTTGAAAACCTCTCTCCTCCAACAAAACTTAAAAAAAAAAAAGTTATGTTTGTTTTCAAGGAGGCTAATATTAGAACACTTGACAACAGGCTCTCCTGGCCAGCCCACTCAGTGGAAGGAACCAGAAAAAGCTTGAGGCTGTGCACATGGAGCCAGTGAGCCATTTAACTGTGCTTCAGACCCTCTCTGCCCAATGTTGAGTGGAGTTTGCCATGAGTCTAGTGCTCCAAAGCCAGGTCTTTGCTAGAGAATGGACTTATTATACTAATACCCTGAGCACACAGATGTCTGTGGTGTGGAAACCATCCCAGCTCCTTAGAGAACGGGACTGGTCTTCTGCCCTGGTTCGTGTTTTCACTCTGGATTCTGGCTGGAACAGTGCTGTGCCATGGGCTCCTCACCTCCTTAATGCCAGCTCTTGCCTTCTCACCTCTCCACGGCTGCAGCCCAACCTGGGGGAGCTTGTCTGTGGGCTGGTCCCTGGCCTTGTATGTTTGGCACCTCCTAGTCTTTTCTGAGTACTTGTGGAAAGAAAGAGTGCTATGCATATTGTGTCCAAGGACAATGACGAACTGGGCTATTGTCTTCCTTTCTTCTTTTGAAGTAAAACAATTGGATTTATATCTGTTTTATCTATTTATTTTTTTAATCAGTTTTATTTTGCTCATTTTTAAGTTTTGCTTTGGAAGACAATAAACAGCATTCTCTTAAAAACATACCTACAAGTCACATACTTTTAGAGTAATAAATGTTAAACCTGACAATTCAGGGAAATTTGGAAAAAATAGAAAAAGTAAAAGATACAGAAAAAACAATCCTAGAGCAAAAGCTGTTAACATTGGGGCATAACCTATTTACTCTTTGTACACTTTTTTAGGTATTTAAGACTAAGTTTTTATATTTTTGCTAATTGAATATAGGAGTCAGCTATCCCACTGGATTGAATTGAACATAGGAGTCAGCTATTCCTACAAACTAAGCATAATTATATCAAAATTGCCTCATAAACAACTGTGATTATCACAGGACATTTAGAAGTATTAGTTTTCATTTGTTTAGTAATAATGCTTTACAACTGAATGGACTATGAAATATGTTCACATATATGATGTAATTTCATTCTTGAAACAGCTCTGTAAAGTGAGAATCATTAACTTACGGATAACAATAGTTACCTTAAGTAACTGAAATCCTTCTTTATTAGAGAAAGAATTTAAGATGATTATTTTTATAGGTGAGAAATCTGAGGATCAGAGAAGCAAGGAGCTTATCATCATGTAGGTGATGATAATGATCAAGCTGAGTCCTTCCTACCTGCCTTTGCCTTAGAGGCTCATTCAAGCTCCACATCTTAGGATAGGCCTAATCAGCCCATTTCACATAAGAGGAGGCAGAGAGTTTTCAAGTAATTGTCTGAGTCATGCAGCCAATATGTGGTACAGCCAGTAGATACCAAAAGTCATTGCTTGACATTGTGCTAGCTTTCCAGGCCTCTTCCCATCATACAAGAGGCTGTATCTGCTAGTCAGAATTATAAAGCAAAGTCTGAAAACACTGCATATTTGAGTGCTTTTTAAAAAATTAATGGGGAAGATATGACAAGTACATAACAATAAAAATTTTATTTAGTTATTTTCTTTTTTGTTAGAGATAACATCCACACTTTGAGTTCCTTTTAAATCTTCACAAAAATAAATAATGATCAAATTTCTAGCTCCCCATATTAAAAGTCAGTCCAATGAATGAACCTAGAAATCGAGATCATTTTTCTTTGCAGCTTGTGCTGGCCTCAGTCATTTTTTCAAAGCAGAACAAACAGGAAAGGTGAGAGAGTGAAAAGGAAAGCAACTCTTCCTGGACTCCTGAGATCTCTCTAAGCAACATTAAGCTTTAAATAAGCTAAACAAAATATCCTATTTTTAATATGAATATCTAAGAGTACTTGCTTTCTTTTCTTGCTCACTGGCTGAGCCAGGAAGGGGGCCATCAGGTTCTTCTGGCTGTTCCTTGGCAGTGGCAGTCGGGGAGGCACTTTTGTTTACATCTGTCTCTAGGCAACCAGAATGCTGAATCAGATCAGGAACTACCGCAAATGAAGTTTTTGCAGTGGTGGCAATTGTTTATTTTTTAATTGAGGGCAGTTTCTGAACATACAGTGAAATTTAAGGGGAGGCTTCCCATTTGTTTCACACGTCTTTCCCTCCTTCCTCTCCTCCCCAGTTCTCCCCCAGGTCTGCATCACACCTACAGAACAGCTTATCACCTCGGATACTGCCATGAGACAGTCAGGAAACTGCTAAGAGGCCCTAGTCTAGGTCAAACTGACAATAGGCAATGATGCCTCACCCCATGTGCCAAAGCCTTCTGAGTATCTACTTCGGGATTTATTACCTTGTTTGTATGTAAAAAGAAATATAAGTAAGCTAACCAAGAATGAGACATGTAGAGTCCTTGAGTAATCCATGAGATAAATACCTGAACTCATGACGCTTGATTTCCTGACTTTATTTTTTGGAAAGGGAACAGAGGTTTTTATTTTCTCTCTCTGAAAGCCAAAGTACTAAGGAAACTTGATTGCATCCTGACCAAAGTCTTCATGTTTCTGGGGCATCTTCCTGGGGTGGCCAAGCAGCATTGTGACTGCAGGAAGGAACTGTGATGTCGATGGGGTTGGGGGTCCTCACATTTTAGGTCCTAGGTTTAGGGGCTTCAGGTGTTTTCCTTAATGCTCATTGTAGTAAAAATCACTAGGTCCTCCCCACCTCTTTGTCTCAATGAGTGGGAAGTGGTTATTTTTAGATCAATATTTCACACCCTTCAGCTTATTTCCCCTTCAAAGTTTGAGAAGAGACCAGTTTCCATCAGATTAAACAAAGAAATGAGATGCTGCTATACTTCCAAACCTTCTTCCCCAAGTATGCTAGTTAAGGCAGCTAACTCTTCTTGGGCTCCAAAATCATTGCAGATGGTGACTGCAACCATGAAATTAAAAGATACTTGCTCCTTGAAAGAAAAGCTATGACCACCCTAGAAAGTATATTAAAAAGAAGAGACATTACTTTGCCAACAAAGGTCAATCTAGTCAAAGCTATGGTTTTTCCACTAGTCATGTATAGATGTGAAAGTTGGACTATAATGGAAGGTGAGCACCAAAGAATTGATGCTTTTGAACTGTGGTATTGGAGAAGACTCTTGAGAGTCCCTTGGACTGCAAGGAGATCCAACCAGTCCATCCTAAAGGAAATCAGTCCTGAATAGTCTTTGGAAGGACTGATGTTGAAGCTGAAACTCTAATACTTTGGCCACCTGATGGAAAGAACTGACTCATTGGAAAAGACCCTGATGCTGGGAAAGATTGAGGGAAGGAGGAGAAGGGGTCGGTAGAGGATGAGATGGTTGCATTGTGTCACCGACTCAATCGACATGAGTTTGAGTAAGCTCTGGGAGTTGGTGATGGACAGGGAAGCCTGGCATGCTGCAGTCCATGGGGTTGCAATGAGTTGGTCATGACTGAGTGACTGAACTGAACTGAACTCCTCCAGGACGCTAGGTAGAGCATTACAAAGAATGTTGCAGTGACGGGTGGGTAGACAGGCTTTGTTTGGTTGTTTGGCTTGTTTCAAAAAGATGTGGATTGTTTTAGCTCTGAGATACTTTCCTGACTTTTAAAATTAGACTTTGCATGTTTTGCTAATACCACTTGGCCCTCATACGCAGAAGTGATGTTACTGGCTGACTCAGTTTTCACTTGATGGTGCTGGTTTGCCTTGCTCTGTGGGCGTGCGTGATGTTCGGAATACTAAGTGACAAATTTTGATCCCATAGATAAAAACATGCATGATTTTGGCTTCACTAGTAGAACCCTGACTTCTCAATCTACTGGCTATTTACTTTGGGCAAAATTACCTTCCCTCTTCAGGCCTTAGTTTTGTCATCTGTAAGGGGAGCTAATAATATTGATTTCATAAGGTGGCTGAGAGGATTCAGTGCAATGATACACTTCAAGTACCCAGCTGAGTGCCAGGATGGGGCTCCACTAAAAGGCAGCTATTATTAGTGATTATTTCTCAAGATGGCAATTATCCAAGAAATGAGAGTCTGTGTGAGAGGAAGACTGGATTTGACCTTGTTAAACAACTTCTTAAAATTCTTTCTCTCTTTAAATTCAGCAAATCTATAGGATTTGCTAGAAAAATGGGCCCCAAATGAAATGAGAGTCTAACTTGTCTGTTCTCTAAATGGCTGCTTGTCTTTTAATAGAACAGTGCACATAAAATATATGTACCATTGAATTCCTGCCTGCCCAAATGTGTAGGAAAATCCTTCTCGGAAGTCAGTGATCTTCAAAAATGCCTCCTTATCTAGGGCTACCAAGAATATAGCCTAAAGTAAAGAAGCCAATGATGTTCAATTTCCATCTTAAAAACTTAAGAATGACATTATGTTCTGGTATTATTTTTTAATATGCATAAGTGAAAGTCGCTCAGTCGTGTCCTACTCTTTGTGACCTCATGGAATATACAGTCCCTGGAATTCTCCAGGCCAGAATACTAGAGTGGGTAGCCTTTCCCTTCTCCAGGGGATCTTCCCAACCCAGGGATTGAACCCAAGTCTCCCACGTTGCAGGCAGAGTCTTTACTGTCTGAGCCACCAGGGAAGCCCAAGAATACTGGAGTGGGTAACCTATCCCTTCTCCAGGGGATCTTCCCAGCCCAGGAATCAAACAGGGGTCTCCTGTATTGCAGGCAGATTCCTTAGCAACTGAGCTATCAGGGAAGCAGATAGAAGGCAAATTTTGAAATATATTTTTATTTACTCATTTATTTTTGGCCATCCTGGGTCTTCATTGCTGTGTGGGCTTTTCTCTGGCTGCAGCGAGCTGGGGCTACTCTCTCATTGAGGTTCATGGGCTTCTCGTTGCGGTGGCTTCCCTTGCAGATCACGGGCTCTGGGGGCACGGCCTTCAGTCATTGCAGCACGTGGACTCAGTAATTGCGGCCCACGGGCTTAGTTGCTCCAGGGCATATGTGGGATCTTCCCGGATCAGTGATTGAACCCATGTCGCCTGCATTGGCAGGTGGCCTCTTTACCACTTGAGCCACCAGGGAAGCTCTGATTATTACTTTAAATGTAGGCATAAAGGAATAATCTTGAGATGTGGTCAGTGAAGACAGAACTGCTGTGTGCTATTGCATACTTCACAACCCTAGGGGGCGCCATTCACGCAATTCAGTTCAGTTCAGTTGCTGTGTTCAGTTGTTGTGTCTGACTCTTTGCGATCCCATGAACTGCAGCACGCCAGGCCGCCCTGTCCATCACTAACTCCCAGAGCTTACCCAAACTCATGTCCATTGAGTTGGTGATGCCATCCAGCCATCTCATCCTCTGTCGTCCCCTTCTCCTCCTGCCTTCAATCTTTACCAACATCAGGGTCTTTTCCAATGAGTCAGCTCTTCGCATCAAGTGGCCAAAGTATTGGAGTTTCAGCTCCAACATCAGTCCTTCCAACGAACACTCAGGACTGATCTCCTTTAGGATGGACTGATTGGATCTCCTTGCAGTCCAAGGGACTCTCAAGGGTCTTCTCCAGCACCACAGTTCAAAAGCGTCAATTCTTCGGTGCTCAGCTTTCTTTATAGTCCAACTCTCACATCCATCCATGATTACTGGAAAAACCATAGCCTTGACTAGATGGACCTTTGTTGACAAAGTAATGTCTCTACTTTTTAATATGCTGTCTAGGTTGGTCATAACTTTCCTTCTAAGGATTAACTGTCTTTTAATTTCATGGCTGCAGTCACCATCTGCAGTGATTTTGGAGCCCCCCAAAATTCACAGAATACTGATGTAGATTTTCATGTTTGTTAGGCATAGCAAAATTTTCAATCTCTTGCCTTACGAATTTTTAGGCAGACGTCAAGAAACGTCCAACTTTCTCACAAGTGAAAGTCAAGGAAAGGTCTTGAGAAAAATGTGCCGATTTCTGACTCACCCACGAGTGTCTGTGGGCCACTGGCCGTCCCAACTCAGGGTGTCTGCAGAGTGTTGTGTCCTCTACTGAATTGGACTCAACTAGCAGTGGGCCACAGCAGCCAGTGGTTATTGGAAATGTCCTCCTGACTTCCTTTTCCTTTTAGGTAACCTCTCGCCTGTTGTCCTAACTGCCCTCAAGCAGTTTCTGGAGAGATCTCTGTGGACCTGAGGACCTCTGCTCACTCCCTTGATTTTTTGCTGGTCTTAATTCAAATATCACTTTTCCAAAGAGGCCTTCCCTGACTCTCTAAAACGTATCATTTCCTCTTATATATATCCTTTACGTTTTCTGCTATATTTTCCTCTTTAGCATGTATCTATCTAATTTGTACTTACTTTTCTTACTAATTGTTTCCTCTGCTAGATTCTTAGCTCTTGAGGGCAGAAAATTTTATCTCTTTTGTTCGCTGCTCCGCCATGGTGTCTAGAATAGTATCTGGCCCACGGTAAGTGCTCAATAAGTGTATATTAAATAAATGAATAAACGAAGTCCATGAACACATGTGGACAAAATTCTGCCAAGGAGTTCAAAAATACAGGTGACAGCGGATAAATGTGGTGTGAGTTGGAGAGGAGCTGGCATCTTACCTGAACTTTGCAAAATGCACAGACTGGAGGTCCCTAAGGTCTGAGTGGCAACTACAGTGTCTAACTCTTCTCTTGTCTCCCCCCACTACCTCCCTGCCCCTCCATAGCCCCACAGACACCTCCAGGGGCTCTTACTGTCTAGGTCCCTATTGACACTTGGAGAGAGGAAAGGTCTCTCTCTGTCTCTCTATCACTGAACATTTCTTGTCCTGTCCTCTTCCTGCCTGACTTCCAGCCAGTTTCTCTCTTAGAAAGGGTCTAATCAATTCAGCATGGCCTTCACATCCAACAAGGGACAATGCCTAAGTCCAGGTGTTGCACACATCAGTATGTATTAAACTTGCCTGGAGAGCCTCTTAAATTGTAGACTCCTGGGAGGAGTTCACACCCTCACAGGTTTAAAAGAAACTTGTTTTGACTAGAAACCCAAGGACCACACACTGAACAACTCAAAGAATGTAATTTCTAAAGGTGGCATCCATTCTTGTGAAACCTACAAGGAGCCTCCTCAATATTTCTAAAATTGTTACTATATTCCTATAACTTATCAACTGTGTACCTGCCTGCCAGTCTGCTATCCATCCATCAGCATCTTAGATTCTGTGTCTATGTGGATTTTCCTCCTCTGCAGTGGTGCTGGAGGAGCTTTCTCCTTTCAAAACAACTTCCTGGAGTCCTAAGTACCATCTGCACCTCCTCCAAGCCTGAAGCACACCTTACCAGAAGTCTCCCCTCAGGTGCCAACAGACAATTTCCAGTCAAGCTTATCTGGTGTTTATACCTTGATAAGTATCCTCTCACCTCTCAGCGAGTCTCTCTTTGTCCCTTCTCTGGTTCCCTGTTACCACTTCTGTCTCCCCCACCTCTGAACAAACAGCTTCTCCCCAGATACCTAATTGCAATCCAGCTGCTAAGGTGAATTCCCACCTCCCTCCCCTGTATTTCCTGCCTCCAACCCCCACAGCCTTTACCTGGCTTTGACTAATGCCAGCCAAGTCAATTGACTCACCAAATTAAGAAGTACAGTACACTAAAATATATCAACTTTGGAAATTTGCAGTGGAATAAAACACCAAGGAAAAAATACACTCTGGAGACATGAATTCATCTTTGTATAGAGTCTGCCGCATGTTTTCACATGTGCAAACAGGGTCCAGGACAAACAAAACACAATGACTTAAAAAAAACTACTGTGGCTGATAATGACAAAGGGTAGGTAAGCTCATCATTCAAAAACAATAACAACCGGAGTGGCAAGTTACTGGGTTGCTACCAGATCCAGGGACTGTGAGTTTCTGTGCAGGCAAGCAAAGCTCAGCTCATTGTTAAATCGGTGTACAGAATCTCTGGGAGACGGGACACAGGAATATTTATTCTCGCTGCTCTGGTTGCATGACTTATTTCCCTCATTTCTCTGTAAAAATCTCTTTTGCTGAAAGGACGCTTCTTGCTCTGCCAGGTACGTGCACCTCCTGCATTCAGCAGTCTGTTTTCAAAAACATGAGTTCCGCATCTGGAGGGCGTCAGTTCTCCAGGCTCAGGGCCCGCTGCTCCAATGACCTCCAGGAGCCTGTTTTTGTTGTGTGGTGAGACCAGTGTCCCCAACCTTCCAGCCTCACACCAGCATTAGAGCTTCAAGGTGAACAGAAATATCTGTTTGAAAAGTGTATAAATAGATTCTAATCCCCAAATCAATGAATGTATTTTTGGCCCTAGACGTCTACACATTTAGCCAAATGGCTCTAGGACGGGATTTAATTTTGTATGTGTTGGTCTCATCAGTAGAGAGGATAATGAAATTCATGAAGGAAGTTTTTCCTTGTTCTGGGAATACCTTTATGTCTCACCATTAAAATATATGAGATTCTGTTCTGTGCAAAGCTTACCTCTGGGGCCCATTCCCTCAGCGTGTGCTGCATAGTCGCATTCTCTTACGGCTAGGATGCCTAACCTTGTGAAGATTTGGGCATCTTCCCTTTGCCCTTCTTCTAGCTTGGCTATCTTTTAAAAAGTTAAAGTAAAAATAATTTTATCCAGTGAACTTTTTTTCTCCTCCTAGATATTTGTGGTCAGCTTTTCATATGAGATGGCTGGATGGCATCACTGACTTGATGGATGTGAGTCTGGGTGAACTCCAGGAGTTGGTGATGGACAGGGAGGCCTGGCGTGCTGCGATTCATGGGGTCACAAAGAGTCAGACATGACTGAGCGACTGATCTGATCTGATCTGATTTCATAGGCATAAAAATAAATAGTCCAAACTAGAACCTTAGGGGATGAGAAAACATTTATTGAATGCCTACCATGTGCAGAGCATGGTGTATGTAAATTTCTATATTTATAGTTCAGTTAATTCTCATAACAACTAAATGAGCATCAGTTCAGTTCAGTCACTCAGTTGTGTCCGACTTTTTGCAGTCCCATGAATCACAGCACGCCAGGCCTCCCTGTCCATCACCAACTCCCAGAGTTCACTCAAACTCATGTCCATCTAGTCAGTGATGCCATCCAGCCATCTCATCCTCTGTCGTCCTCTTCTCCTCCTGCCCCCAATCCCTCCCAGCATCAGGGTCTTTTCCAATGAGTCAACTCTTATCATGAGATGGCCAAAGTATTGGAGTTTCAGCTTTAACATCAGTCCTTCCAATGAACACCTAGGACTGATCTCCTTTAGGATGGACTGGTTGGATCTCCTTGAAGTCCAAGGGACTCTCAAGAGTCTTCTCCAACACCACAGTTCAAAAGCATCAATTCTTCGGTGCTCAGCCTTCTTCACAGTCCACCTCTCACATCCATACATGACCACAGGGAAACCATAGCCTTGACTAGATGAACCTTTGTTGGCAAAGTAATGTCTCTGCTTTTGAATATGCTATCTAGGTTGGTCATAACTTTCCTTCCAAGGAGTAAGTGTCTTTTAATTTCATGGCTGCAGTCACCATCTGCAGTGATTATGGAGCCCCCCAAAATAAAGGTTTCCACTGTTTACCCATCTATTTGCCATGAAGTGATGGAACCAGAGGCCATGATCTTCGTTTTCTGAATATTGAACTTTAAGCCAACTTTTTCACTCCCCACTTTCACTTTCATCAAGAGGCTTTTGAGTTCCTCTTCAGTTTCTGCCATAAGGGTGGTGTCATCTGCATATCTGAGGTTATTGATATTTCTCCTGGCAATCTTGATTCCAGTTTGTACTTCTTCCAGCCCAGCGTTTCTCGATGTACTCTGCATATAAGTTAAATAAGCAGGATGACAATATGTACAGCCTTGAAGTACTCCTTTTCCGATTTGGAACCAGTCTGTTGTTCCATGTCCAGTTCTAACTGTTGCTTCCTGACCTGCATATAGGTTTCTCAAGAGGCAGATCAGGTGGTCTGGTATTCCCATCTCTTTCAGAATTTTCCACAGTTTATTGTGATCCACACAATCAAAGGCTTTGGCATAGTCAATAAAGCAGAAGTAGATGTTTTTCTGAAACTCTCTTGCTTTTTCCATGATCCAGCAGATGTTGGCAACTTGATCTCTGGTTCCTCTGCCTTTTGTAAAACCAGCTTGAACATTAGGAAGTTCACAGTTCACGTATTGCTGAAGCCTGGCTTGGAGAATTTTGAGCATTATTTTCCTAGCATGTGAGATGAGTGCAATTGTGTGGTAGTTTGAGCATTCTTTGGCATTGCCTTTCTTTGGGATTGGAATGAAAACTGACCTTTTCCAATCTTGTGGCCACTGCTGAGTTTCCCAAATTTGCTGGCATATTGAGTGCAGCACTTTCACAGCATCATCTTTCAGGATTTGAAATAGCTGAACTGGAATTCCATCACCTCCACTAGCTTTTTCTTTTCTTTTCCATGGCGATGGTCTTGATCCCTGTCTCCTGTACAATGTCACGAACCTCCGTCCATAGTTCATCAGGCACTCTGTCTATCAGATCTAGTCCCTTAAATCTATTTCTCACTTCTGCTGTATAATCATAAGGGATTCAACTTAGGTCATACCTGAATGGTCTAGTGGTTTTCCCCACTTTCTTCAATTTAAGTCTGAATTTGGCAATAAGGAGTTCATGGTCTGAGCCACAGTCAGCTCCCAGTCTTGTTTTTGCTGACTATATAGTGCATCTCCATCTTTGGCTGCAAAGAATATAATCAATCTGATTTCAGTGTTGACCATCTGGTGATGCCCATGTGTAGAGTCTTCTCTTGTGTTGTAGGAAGAAAGTGTTTGTTATGACCAGTGTGTTCTCTTGGCAAAACTCTATTAGTCTTTGCCCTGCTTCATTCTGTATTCCAAGGCCAAATTTGCCTGTTACTCCAGGTGTTTCTTGACTTCTTACTTTTGCATTCCAGTCCCCTATAATGAAAAGGACATCTTTTTTGGGTGTTAGTTCTAAAAGGTCTCATAGGTCTTATAGAACCGTTCAACTTCAGCTTCTTCAGTGTTACTGATTGGGGCATAGGCTTGGATTACTGTGATATTGAATGGTTTGCCTTGGAAATGAACAGAGATCATTCTGTCTTTTTTGAGATTGCATCCAAGTACTGCATTTCAGACTCTTCTGTTGACCATGATGGCTACTCCATTTCTTCTGAGGGATTCCTGCCCACAGTAGTATATATAATGGTCATCTGAGTGAAATTCACCCATTCCAGTCCATTTTATTTCACTAATTCCTAGAATGTCGACATTCACTCTTGCCATCTCCTGTTTGACCACATCCAATTTGCCTTGATTCATGGACCTGACATTCCAGGTTTCTATGCAATATTACTCTTCACAGCATCTGACCTTGCTTCTATCACCACACTTCTGTCACATCCACAACTGGGTGCTGTTTTTACTTTGGCTCCATCCCTTCATTCTTTCTGGAGTTATTTCTCCACTGATCTCCAGTAGCATATAGGGCACCTACCAACCCGGGGAGTTCCCCTCAGTATCCTATCATTTTGCCTTTTCATACTGTTCATGGGGTTCTCAAGCCAAGAATACTGAAGTGGTTTACCATTCCCTTCTCCAGTGGACCATATTCTGTCAGACCTCTCCACCATGACCCTCCCATATTATCCCATTATATAGGTACAAGTTGAGGAACCTTCTGAAAGTCATACAGCAATGTGGCTGACTGAAGTCTGTGCTCTTTCTATCTTGCCAAGCTGCTTATCTTTGAAGTCTCTATAGATCTTCATCCTTTTCTGCCCCCTGCCCTTCTTTATGGCATCTCTTCTGCCCCTTGCCAGTCACCTTGTGTTTTAGACACTTCAGGCTTTCTGCTGAATTCATTCAGTCATTCAATTACTCATTTACTCTGTCAGTCACATGAGCATTCAAACATTTATTGGGTGATTTTTAAGATCTTTTCTAGATATATAGCAATGAGTAAAACATAAAAAAGTTCTCTGATATTCTAAAAGGAAAGGCCCAGCAAGTCCATAGGCGTAGGCATAAAGATGAAGCTGCTGCTGCTGCTGCTGCTGCTGCTAAGTCACTTCAGTCGTGCCTGACTCTGTACGATCCCATAGACGGCAGCCTACCAGGCGCCCCTGTCCCTGGGATTCTCCAGGCAAGAACACTGGAGTGGGTTGCCATTTCCTTCTCCAGTGCATGAAAGTGAAAAGTCAAAGTGAAGTCGCTCAGTCATGTCTGACCCTCAGCGACCCCATGGACTTCCGCCTACCAGGCTCCTCCGTCCATGGGATTTTCCAGGCAAGAGTACTGGAGTGGGGTGCCATTGCCTTCTCCAAAGATGAAGCATGGTGAGTGCAATTATAGAGGAAAGCAGAGGTGCTGGGCAGCCAAGCAGAACTCTTATACAGTTGCCTTCTCTGAAATTATTATTGAAATAATCATTATATGCTTTGATGGGCTTTTAGCCTTTTTTCTATGAACATATACATGTATGTGTGTGTGTGTTTGTGTACTGAAGATCATATTATATGTATAATTTTATATGCTGACTTCTCCATTTAGTCTTAATGATATGCTATATTTTGATATTTTACCTGTTATTACATATTTTTTTTAAAATAGGATTTTAATAATTGGCTAACCATAATTCTATTTATTTTTTTAATTTTACTTTTATTTTATTTAACTTTAAATGCTTCTTCATTTTTGCATATTTAGGTTGTGGCCAACTTCTTGGATAATAGTGATAATACTGTGATAAAATTTTATATAAAATCATTTCATATACCTCTGTTCTCTAAGAAAATCATGGATCAGAGGGTAGGAATATTTCTGAGAATCTTGATACACATTGCCAAATTGCCCTGAAAAAAATTATATTTTTTCAAGGCAAATTGAAAATGTGTAACAGGAGACATAAAATTTCTATACCCAAATGTAGAATTTGTACATCTTAAAATATATTCCGGGGAACTATCCAAAAATATAGAAAAAAACATAAACATGTTCATCATGGTGCTAAAATAACTAAAAATTGGTATTTGTCTTAATTCTCCAAGATGAGAGAAATGCTAAGAGTATTATTCTGTAGAACTTAATTAGGACTACCATTAAAAATAGTGTTTATAATTGATTACTGATGATACATAAAATGTATATTTACAATGTTTCAGTGGAAAATTGAGATACAGAATGTTATATATAGTTTGATTTCAACTATGTTAAGACAAATTCCAAAACGAATTTTATCAAAGTTTTAACAGCTTTTTGGAGGATTATGCATAATTTTTCCCCTTCTTTTTAGTTTACTGTATTCTTATTAATACGAATTGCTTTTATATTTGGAAAAAGACTGAGACAACTCTTCCTTTGTTGCAAAATTGTTTTCTCCCCCAATTTCCTTACTAATGTCAGTTTGGAGATAAAATTTCAGTCCTACTTTCCTTTTCTAATGATGTGCACCAGCTTTTGCATTTTGTTAAGAAATCATACTAGAAATCACAAATCTCCTGGCTGCAGGCTTCTTTGAAATGAGTAGGCTGAAAAATGCCTGCTAATTCCAGAATGCCTTCACAGCTTCCACTGGCCAGAGCTGGGTATGGGATTTGAGATGAGGAATTGTGGTTGGGTTCCTGACTTGTTCAATCCCCACGTCTCTTAGAAAGCAGCAAAGAAGATTCCTGTCTGATCTGCTATTGATCTCTAGAGAAGCCGACAGGGAGGCACTTTCAGAGCAGAATATTCAGCTTCAGGATGAGAAAGCATTTTTCACTCTCAGTCTCAGACTCAATTTCCATCAGTCAATAATTTGTTTCAGACTTTAGTCCATGTTTTTTTTTTTTTTTTTTTTTTTTTTAAGATGGAAGACAGCATTATTTAATCTGACAGCAAAAATAAGAAATGTCTTGAAGAGGATTCACTAGGAGACGTCTAACATTTTTTTAAGAATTGAGTCTCTGTAGTTATTTCTTATATTTTAAATTCAATGTCCATATTTATGCACATACACTTCTACAACAAAAGTGCATAAATGATATATTTTTCAAGTGAAGTCTTTTTTTTCCTTTTCATTTTTGCTTCTTCCTTCCCTCAGCCCTCTCACTCATGTGAACTACCTACCATGTAGTCTTGGTAGGAGATCTATGTAGCTTCAGAAAATGTCAAGTAGATTAAAACGCCTCTTGCCTACTCAGATTTTTTGGGCGAATGTTAAACTTCAAATGTTAGCCAGGTTTGAGAGCTCTGTGGCAATGTCTTCTCATTAGTAGCTAGTTGGTGTTACCACTATACTTAGAGAAGTGTTATCTGATTTTATGTTAGAATTGAAGATCTGAATGTGTTTCTGGCAAGTGAACAGATTCTTTTTTATACTACCTCAACTTTAAAATGTTCAAATGGATGTTCTATGACTTAAAAAATAAAAAATACTTCCAGTGGGCATTTATAGGGAAGGGCACAAGGGAGCTTTCTGGAATGGTAGAAATTTTCTGTCTTGATTGTGCTGATTTCCTTGGTGTGTAGCATCTATCAAACTATATTGAACTGTATGCTTAAAATGGGTGCATTTTTTTTTTACCACGTTATACTTGACAGACATTGCTATATTAGTTCTAGGTATACAATATACTGATTTAATATTTTTATGCATTATAGGATAAGCACCACAGTAAGTCCAGTTGCCATCTGCCACCATATCAAGTTGTCACAATATTATTGACCATATACTAAAGTGGATGCACTTTATAATGGTAAACTACATACAAATAATATTTGTAAGACAAAAGCACTTTTATTTATTTCAGTGAGTTTTAAAAATTTTCCACGAAGACATTGGTGCTTATCACTGTAGACTTCACCTCTCTCCCATCTGTGATGACTTGTAGATTTCAGATGATTTATTCTATGGGGCCACTTATGGACTGGAAAGTAATGGAGAGGCGGAAGTGGCTCTGCAGGGAACAAGATGTCCCTCAAGAAAATGTCATCAGAGTCATCAGAGCTGTGTACAGAGGTTGAGATCGGCTTAGTTCTTCCATAAGCCTCTTCCAGATGGTGGTGAAAGACGGAGAAGGAGGCAGTTCTTGACTTGATGTCATGGAGTCAGAGTTCCGTGCTCTGTCCATATTTATCTCTCTCCACTCCCTTTCTCATTACTGTGTCAAATGTAGGTCAGGCAGAACAATACGTACCAGTTAATAAAACAAACAACATTATTTCTGAACCAGGCGACTCTCCAGTTGCTTGTTATAGTCTCTCTAAAAGCAATTTTGGGCTAAATTTCATTATGGCTTTATTCTGTCATTTATTTTAATTATGCTGATGACTAAATTATTTTTTAAAGAAGTGGCTTCATCATGCATCTAACTCTAAATCGCTCTTGGTTAGAAACAGTGAAATTTAGGCTATGAAATGGCCCAAGTGGGTAATTTCTTATCCTCATTCCCCAACATTTGGACAACTTTATGTTGTCAGGGAGACCCTTCTTTCCGTCTTGGTTCCTGCTGAGAGCCACAGAGCTGGTGTTCACATGCGCTTTTCATTCTTTGTCACTAAGTCCCTGAGAGGGTCTAGTCACTCTGCTTTAGCCAAAGCTGAGGAGCAGAGTAGTGTTCACTGCAGTGGACCAATCACATGGACTCAGAAATGCAATTCAAATTTGTTGCATGGACTCTCTTATAGGGGTGGATGGGATTCAAGTTTTTGATAACTTTCTTTTGGTAAATTCCTTTTTTGTTTGTTTGTTTGTTTTTGGTTTTGCTGTGGCTCATGGGGATCTTAGTTCCCTGACCAGGGGTTGAACCTGTGCCCCTGCATTAGGACCAGAGTCTTAACCACTGGACCGCCAGGGAATTCCCTGTAAACGCTCTTTAAAAACCTCAAGTCTCAATAATAATGTTTATGGTGTAAATAAAATTAAAGAAGGATATTGAAGATAGTTATGAGGAAAGTCTTCAACTACTTTGAAGAAAGTTGGAGGAATGGATTTATTTATGAAGGTCTAGTATGTATTTGCAGGATATTAAGAAGAGGTGGCAAGAATACATAGAAGAACTGTACAAAAAAGATCTTCACAACCCAGATAATCACGATGGTGAGATCACTCATCTAGAGCCAGACATCCTGGAATGTGAAGTCAAGTGGGCCTTAGAAAGCATCACTACGAACAAAGCTAGTGGAGGTGATGGAATTCCAATTGAGCTATTTCAAATCCTGAAAGATGATGCTGTGAAAGTGCTGCACTCAATATGCCAGCAAATTTGGAAAACTCAGCAGTGGTCACAAGACTGGAAAAGGTCGGTTTTCATTCCAGTCCCAAAGAAAGGCAATCCCAAAGAATGCTCAAACTACCGCACAATCGCACTCATCTCACACGCTAGTAAAGTAATGCTCAAAATTCTCCAAGCCAGGCTTCAGCAATATAGGAACCATGAACTTCCTGATGTTCAAGCTGGTTTTAGCAAAGGTAGGGGAACCAGAGATCAAGTTGCCAACATCTGCTGGATCATGGAAAAAGCAAGAGAGTTCCAGAAAAAACATCTATTTCTGCTTTATTGACTATACCCAAGCCTTTGACTCTGTGGATCACAATAAACTGTGGACAATTCTGAAAGAGATGGGAATACCAGACCACCTGATCTGCCTCTTGAGAAACCTATATGCAGGTCAGGAAGCAACAGTTAGAACTGGACATGCAACAATAGACTGGTTCCAAATAGGAAAAGCAGTTCGTCAAGGCTGTATATTATCACCCTGCTTATTTAACTTATATGCAGAGTACATCATGAGAAATGCTGGACTGGAAGAAACACAAGCTGGAATCAAGATAGCCGGCAGAAATATCAATAACCTCAGATATGCAGATGACACCACCCTTATGGCAGAAAGTGAAGAGGAACTAAAAAGCCTCTTGATGAAAGTGAAAGTGGAGAGTGAAAAGGTTGGCTTAAAGCTCAGCATTCAGAAAACGAAGATCATGGCCTCTGGTCCCATCACTTCATGGGAAATAGATGGGGAAACAGTGGAAATAGTGTCAGATTTTATTTTTGGGGGCTCCAAAATCACTGCAGATGGTGCACTGCAGATGGTGACTGCAGCCATGAAATTAAAAGACGCTTACTTCTTGGAAGGAAATCATGACCAACCTAGATAGCATATTGAAAAGCTGAGACATTACTTTGCCAACAAAGGTCCGTCTAGTCAAGGCTATGGTTTTTTCAGTGCTCATGTATGGATGTGAGAGTTGGACTGTGAAGAAGGCTGAGCGCCAAAGAATTGATGCTTTTGAACTGTGGTGTTGGAGAAGACTCTTGAGAGTCCCTTGGACTGCAAGGAGATCCAACCAGTCCATTCTGAAGGAGATCAGCCCTGGGATTTCTTTGGAGGGAATAATGCTAAAGCTGAAACTCCAGTACTTTGGCCACCTCATGCAAAGAGTTGACTCATTGGAAAAGACACTGATGCTGGGAGGGATTGGGGGCAGGAGGAGAAGGGGACGACAGAGGATGAGATGGCTGGATGGCATCACTGACTCGATGGACGTGAGTCTGGGTGAACTCCGGGAGTTGGTGATGGACAGGGAGTCCTGGCGTGCTGTGATTCATGGGGTCGCAAAGAGTCGGACACGACTGAGTGACTGAACTGAACTGAGTATGTATTTGGTTCAATCCCTGGGTCTGGAATAGCCTCTGGAGAAAGGAAGTGGCAACCCACTCCAGTATTCTTGCCTGGGCAATCCCATGGACAGAGGAGCCTGACAGGTTACAGTCCACGGGGTTGCAAAGAGTCAGACATGACTTTGCAACTGCACACACACACACAGAGTATGTATTTACTTATTTTACATTTTCTTCAGCAAAATCTTTGGGAATTTCAGTGGGTAATTCCTTGCCTACTGTGTTCTAGAAATAAATACAACTGTACATTTAAGTAATGAAACTGTTTAATAATGCAATTTCTCAATGTGTGCAAATTGAAAGAGATCGATATATTTGCCTGATAGCACTGAAAATATATAGCCACAGCACTGACCAAGTGATGGAGACTGTAGAAAGTCATCCGATAGTGAATTTGGAGTTTGTTGTTATTGTTGTTCGGTCACTAAGTTGTGTCCGACACTGCGACCCCGTGGACTGCAACATGCCAGGGTTCCTGGTCCTTCACCATCTCCCAGAGTTTGCTCAAATTCATTGTCCATTAAGTTAGTGATGCCATCCAACCCTCTCATACTCTGTCATCCCCTTCTCTTCCTGACCTCAATCTTTCCCAGCATCAGGGTCTTTTCAAATGAGTCGGCTCTTCACATCCAGAGGCCAAAGTTTTGGAGCTTCAGCATCAGTTCTTCCAATGAATATTCAGGACTGATTTCCTTTAGGATGGACTGGTTGGATCTCCTTGCTGTCCAAGGAGCTCTCAAGAGTCTTGTCCAGCACCACAGTATGAAAGCATCAGTTCTTTGGTGTCCAGCCTTTGTTATCGTCCAGCTCTCACATCTGTACATGACTACTGGAAAAATCATAGCTTTGACTAGATGGACCTTTGTCAGCAAAGTGCTCTTTACCATCTCCCCGGGCAGGACACCACCACAGTGGAAGGGCCAGGAGTGCTTCCATAGCTCTAGATGGGAGGGCTGGGGATGGCATTGCAGAGTCTCTGCAGAGGTCCCCTCCCAGACTGGGTGTGGTGAGTATGTCTTAAGATAGAGCCAAGCACTTATTAAAGAAAAATGCCTCCATTCTCCACTGGGGGGCCTGTCCACTAGTGCCCTGGCTTCAGAGAGGCAGGGAAGAGCCACTGTGAAGGAAGCCAGTGAGGACGTTTACTCCCGGAGGGAAGAGAATTGTGAGACGTATGTGGGAGAGGGAGGAGACAGCATTGCTTAAAGGGAGTGAACTGTTTAGGGCTTTAGGCAACCCCTCTTTTGACTGCAAATCTTCAACTGTTACTAGATTCACTAAATGCTTGGAAAGAATAGTATTTTTGATTGTTTGTCTTTGGAAACCAGTGAGCAGTCAGGGTTTTGTGACTGAGCTATACTTGTGAAACAGATCTGAGCACAGATATAGGAGCTGGACACAAGGGAGGATCAAGAAGTAAGCCCTGAGGGTTTCACATGATTTACTTTGGGACAAACACCAAATTTTGTCAGGGGTAATGACTCCGGTCTTAGGATGAAGCAAAACCGTGAAAGGCAAAGCAGACAACAAAAACAATGCGATCCCGGGTGACTCCTTAGAATGCTAAGTCAAACATCTTTGGAAAAAAATCCTACTTTAGACTTTCAAATTTTATGTAATGAAAGTGTTCCAAGTAACCAAAGAGCTCTTAAAGTGAGAACACAGAGCAATTTAATTACAGATCATTTGAACATGGCTTGAAGTGTTAATATAAATGAGTGAAAATGTAGATTCAAGTCTTCATGAAAGAGCTTCAGCATATCATTTGTTTTCATACAAACCCATCTTTCTTGCTTCAGGAGTTCCCTGGTGGTCCAATGGCTAATAATGCACCTTCCAGTGCAGGTTTGATCTCCAGTCGGGGAACTAAGATCCCACACACCATGGGGAACAGAAGAAGCAGCCCTCGGAATGTGAACCCAGATCCATTTTCCATGTGGCAACTTTCATTAACCTTTAAGACTCTTTGTCTCGTTGACTGAAGAACCGTGACTTGTCCTCTTGGAATCATGGTCTTACAGTGTGAACCTATGATTGCTTCTAGCCCGAGAGACCTATTGTAAGGGAGGAAGAAATGAAGAGGGCGAAGCTGACGTATGTGTGCCTTCACTTTTCTCTATTCTGTATGGACTCTCGAAAGAAAGAACATGGCTAGGTATTTGTGTAAATGCAGAAAGGTGGATTCAGGAAGCTCTGAGTCAACCAGATAATTCTGGAAGGACTGCACCAGACCAGGAAGGTTTATGAACCCAACTGGTCACAGATATCAACCAGGTAGAGCATTGGCATCATTGCAAGGAGATGGATGTGCCAGTTGTCCTCAGGTGACATCTGATTCTGCCGGTTCTGTTCAGCCTCAAGGGGGATGAAGTCTCTAGGTGACTCTCCTAACTAGGATGAAATGTCAATAAGGCATGATACAGGAAATAAAAAAATGAAGACAGAGCATTCTGTGATCAAGGCTTGAAGGACATAGTGATGGTAAGAGGAGGCTTCAATGGGAAGTTGGGGACGTCGAAGGGGAGGAGAGAGGGAGTGAGGAGCCAGACTCCCTATGGGTCATTGTCTTGGCCAGACTCCAGCTGGCTACCAGTTCCCTAAAGGCAAGAGCTTTGAAGTGAGAATCTCATGAAAGCAGGTTCTGCTACCCTGACTCCGCGCCCTTACCAGGAAAGACTGCTGTTGACGTGGTTAATCAGAGAACAGAGTGACCAACCTCAGTTTGTCCAGGATTTTCCTGACTTTTGCAGGGAAGGTCTCTAGTCTTGGGGAATCTCGGTCACCCTGGAGTCCTGTGGAATCTGATGCTGGCTGGTGGTTAGGACCTTGCAAGAAGTGATGCTGTCTTAGACACAGTATTTCTATCCAGGGCAGGGCAAGGGAGGAACAACGGAAGCAAATCAGAAAAGCATGGTTTGCCTAGGAGATGTACTTTCCTCTCATTTTAGATTCCAAGGTCCCTTGATTCAGAGAAAGGAGGACAGCTGTTACTGTTGAGGTTCTAGATCACACTAATCAGGAAGCCAGCAAACCTGCATTCTGGTTCAGGAGACAGAGATAAAGGGATTAGAAATATGAGGTGCAGGGATTAGAAAAATGAGGTAGTAGAGGCCTTGATCGGAGAAGGCAATGGCACCCCACTCCAGTTCTTTTGCCTGGAAAATCCCATGGACGGAGGAGCCTGGTAGGCTGCAGTCCATGGGGTCGCTGAGTGTTGGACACGACTGAGCGACTTCACCTTCACTTTCATGCATTGGAGAAGGAAATGGCAACCCACTCCAGTGTTCTTGCCTGGAAAATCCCAGGAACGGAGAGCCTCACGGGCTGCCGTCTCTGGGGTCACGCAGAGTCGGACATGACTGAAGCGACTTAGTAGTAGTAGTAGTAGTAGTAGTAGTAGAGGCCTTGCTGTGGAGTAGATTTCTCCTTTGTCATGGGAGGATGCTGGCTGTTCATTTAAATTTTCCATAGTTCCTATTGGAAGAAGTCATCATTATTTGAAAATAATGATGGGTGAGGCAATTAAATTCTGTAGGAAAAAACTTCACTGATGTTAACTCAAAATAGTGTCAGTTCAGTTCAGTCACTCAGTCATGGCACACCAGGCCGCACTGTCCATCGCCAACTCCCACAGTCCACCCAAACTCATGTTCATTGAGTGGGTGATACCATCCAACCATCTCATTCTCTGTCATCCCCTTCTTATTCTGCCCTCAGTCTTTCCCAGCATCAGGGTCTTTTCAAATGAGTCAGCTCTTTGCATCAGGTGGCCAAAGTATTGGAGAGTCAGCTTCAACATCAGTCCTTCCAATGAACACTTAGGATTGGTCTCCTTTAGGATGGACTGGTTGGATCTTCTGTACACGTGGGATAGACACCTGGAGGAAATGTATGAAGAGAGAAATAGTGTCATGGAACATGCAAGGGGCAACTACCTGTCCTCTCGCAGGAATTAGAAAATAAAACATTTACCTTCTTTCACTATAGAAAAGGCTTTCCAATACATAGGGTAAATACCCGTTGATGGGAATCCATGGAGGATACAGACCTGAAGAGGTAGCAGATAACAGTAATCTGGATAACAGTCAGTAAGAAGCTGTGTAGGTAACTGGGGCAGGACATGGAGACAGAGACGATTTACTCTGGAAGCATCGGTGGCTTCAAATTCTCCACTGAGACATTTAATCATTTTTCCTTGAGAAGAGAGTTCATGGTCAAGTTAGTTTAAAAAGTTTCCCTTTGCTGCTCCTTCAGTTTGTACCTTAGCAGCTGGAACTGCTTAACTTTGTTTAACTTTAGTGTTTCCAAAAGTCATGTAACCAGGTAATCTCATTTTATTCTCAATTGAGAAGCAATTATTATCATCCTAAGGAAATTAGAGAACATACTTTCAGAAATACTGCTTCAGAAAATTTCTTTCTGAGAAAAATCCCAGTGAAAAGCTCAGAAAGGAATTTCCCTGACATTCTTTTAGAGGTCAGTGGTGTCTATGGTTGGAATATGTGGCCTTTCAGAAAAGGACCATTGTCTCAATTCATTGGAGCTCTGCAAGGTTGCATCTTTGTGAATCTTCTCTTTGAAAAGACATTTAAAATTCCTGGTGGCTCAGATGGTAAAGAATGTCCCTGCCATGCAGGAGACTGGAGTTTGATTCCTGGGTTGGGAAGATCCCTTGGAGAAGGGAATGGCAACCCACTCCAATATTCTTGCCTGGAAAATTCCATGGATGGAGGAGCCTGGTAGGCTACTGTCCATGGGGTTGCAAAGAGTGAGACATGACTGAGCAACTAACACTTTCACTTCACTTTAAAATCCAAAGTCTAAAATGAGACCAGTGTTAGAAATGCTATAAACAAGAAAAGAGTTAAAAAGGCAAATATGAAAATTAAAGTAGTACTTTGAAGATCAGAATGATATTTGAATTAAAAAAGGTCACTCAAAACAGAAGTGTTGAAAGATTTGCTAAAATTTGGATGAAATTATCAGGTTGAGTAAGGTCCCATTAAGAAAAGATTACTGTTTACTTGGGAAAATGGTTGAACTAGTAAAATATAAAAGTAGTTCCTACCCAAACACTATCCTTAGGATGGAAAACTTGTTAAAAGGGCAAAACATGGGAAAAGTACTTTATAAATATTTTATAACTAGCAGACGTTTCAGCTGAGCAGCCTAAACATAGCCTTTTAGGCTAGAAGCAATATACTTTCGTTTTAATATGGTATAAATAGGTCATTCGTCACTATCTGAGAACAAGTTTTTGCACTGAGTCAAAAAAAGAGGGAACTTTATTCAAATGAGAGTAAATAATAGACATTTATTAAGAATATTTAGAAAAAAGTGTATGGGGAGAGGGATAAATTAGGAGTATGGGATTAACAGATACTCACCATTATATATAAAATAGACAAAGAGCAAGGATTTTCTGTACAGCACAGGGAACTATATTCAGTATCTGTAACAACCTATAATGGAAAATAGTCTGGAAAAAAAAGAACGAAAACAAATTACTTTGCTGTATACTTGAAACAGTATCGTAAAAAGAAAAAGGGTATATTATCTTTCAAGAATTCTCTGAAGATTTGTCTTAATTGAATTGATTGTTGATTGTCCTTTCCAAATAAATGAGCTCTTGACTGAAGTCTTCTGGAAGAGCAGTCTGTTTCTCTGAGTTACGCAACACAGGGAGGTGAGAGGCGTGTTGGTCTTGGATGGGCCTGTGTATTCCTTCCGGAGTTGCCGTATCTGTGTGCAGGACTATGCTCAGGAACACGTGTGGGTGGTCAGTTTTCCATAGAGATTTCCACATCCGCAAGAATATTCCTCCTCCCCATCTTGGTGTCTCGATAGGGGTCCAGTGTTCAGGTCTCTAGCTGCCAAGAGTCCTTCTTTGGCACTCCACGTTGAGCTGCTTACACAGTGCTGCTTTCCTGCATTTTATTGAAACGTCATATTATCCTCCTTCCTATTTACAAGAGCAGAACACTGGAAACAAATGTAAAGAAGTAAGAAAATTTTAAAAATGGGTTCTGATGAAATACAAATGAATCCCTAAAATAGTGATTTTGTTCACTAAAGAAATGTTAAGTGAAAAAAAAAACCCAAGATATAAATTGTGTGTATTATATAATCCACATAGATACATTCCATATGTATATTCTTTCTCTTTACATGTATGTATACTGTTCTATGGACTGCCCTGGTGGCTCAGATGGTAGAGAATCCACCTGCAATGTGGGAGACCTGGGTTCAGTCTCTGGGTTGGGAAGATCCCCTGGAGGAGAGCATGGCAACCCACTGCAGTATTCTTGCCTGGAGAAGCCCACGGACAGAGGAGCCTGGTGGGTTACAGGGGGGTCACAACCATGGGGTTGCAAAGAGTTGGACGCAACTGAGTGACGAAGCACAGCACAACACACTCTATTCTGTATAAGTATCCTTTGTACTGGAGAAGGCAATGGCACCCCACTCCAGTACTCTTGCCTGGAGGATCCCATGGATGGAGGAGCCTGGTAGGCTGCAGTCCATGGGGTCGCTGGGAGTCAGACATGACTGAGCAACTTCACTTTCGCTTTTCACTTTCATGCATTGGAGAAGGAAATGGCAACCCACTCCAGTGTTCTTGCCTGGAGAATCCCAGGAAAGGGGAGCCTGGTGGGCTGCCGTCTATGGGGTCACACAGAGTCGGACACGACTGAAGCAACTTAGCATCCTTTGTACACACGTATTTATACATACGTGCAGCACTGAAATGTTAATGGCACTTATCATATAATTACAGTTGATTTTTGTCTTCTTTACCCAATTTTAATAGATGTGTATTACTTTGCCATTAAGAAAAATATTGTAGCAGAGTATTGTAGAGCAGTTGTCCTCCAATAATTGTATTTTGTTCTATACCTCTCAGTATTATACAGTTATAATCTTTGATAATTATTAGTTAAAAGAAAGAACTGAAGATCCTGACAAGTTAAGGAAAAGTGAGACTGTGTGTGTTTATGTCCAGGCAGTAGATGAGCAGAATAAAGATAAAGTCATAGTAAACAAATGTCATAGAACTGTTTTCACTATAATCCATTCCATTCTTTGAATCCCTGGTTTTTGCTAGAGGAACTGGACGTATTCATGCAGGTATGTTAATATATGTGCACAGACCTTGCATTTTGTGTTCAGACTGGAGACTGGACTTGTCCTCTGCTGATCAGCTCTGGGACTATCCTTGGACAAGTTCCCTGGCCTCCCTGGACTGCAGTCTTCCCATCAATAAAGGAGAGGCTTGGGCCTGGCATTTTGGTGCCGCAGAGTTGAGATGGAAGAGCATGGGCATAAGCCCTGACCCTGGCACTTTGAGGATGACTGTGGTGGGGCCTTTACAGTAGGCGCCATGGGTGGTGGTAACCTTTCAAGCGTTCAAAGGCTTTTGCAGTTTTCTGGTGGGAGTTAACCACAGACTATGAGGAAGTTTGACGGCTCTTAAAACCAGAGCTCCTCAGTTGGGAGCTAGCTTTGCAGGTTGGGGAAGTCTGTTTTCTGTGACTGACTGCAATATGGTTCAAGTCAGAGGGAAAGAAGGTCTGTGGAACTCCATCCCAAGTAATGCCTTCAAGGAGCCGTTCTGGCAGCAGGCAATGGCCCAGTGACTGTGGTTGGGTCCGTGTTGATGGGTGGCATTCTCCAAGCTCTAACTGAACCAGCTGGTATCTTGTTGACAAGATTTGCTTCAGCACGATTTCCAAATGATCCTCTGTTTGCTGAAGATCCCTCCCATTTGCCTTCAGCCCAGTTACCATCCTAATCTTTTGGAGGCTATCAACAATTCCAACAGAACTTCTTTCCCAGAACTTCCCAGGTGGCACTAGTGGTGAAGAACCTGCCTGCTAATGCAGGAGACAGAAGAGACACGGGTTTGGCCTCTGGGTTGGGAAAATCCCCTGGAGGAGGAGATGGTAACTCACTCCAGTATTCTTGCCTGGAGAATCCCATGGACAGAGGAGCCTGGTGGGCTACAGTCCAAGGGGTCACACAGAGTCAGACATCACTGAAATGACTTAGTATGCATGCACAGGGGGAGGTCTTAAAAAACAATAAATTGGGTTATTCTCACTTGGATTGCATTTGTGATCAAAATAAATGTTTAAAGTGTTTATAAAAGAAAATACAAGAAGTCCTTAGGAATGAAGGACTAAAAGCAATGAAGCATGACCATCATTTCCAGGGGGACTTCTCTGCCTGGTTTTGTTGTTAGTGTAAAAAAAAAAAGTCTGGAAATTGCCTTTTATTATTTTTTTTTTTTTAAAGAAGAGGTTTGGAGGAGACAGAAGACCCTTGAGGCACCTCTCTGGTGACTCTGTGGCTGTGATTGCCTGAAGTAAGATATTGTCAGTATAAGGGGTTTGTGCAATGATTCCAAGAAGTACATTTAAATGATAAACATTTTTGTAACAAAACTGGAAGTCTTATATGAGAACATGTGTAGGTTTGTGGGTTTTTCCAGGCTTTACTTAATGTCTCTAGAATGATGGTTGTACAATTTGAGCAGGAATCAGAATCACCTGAGCCTTTTAGAACAGCTCCCCCCCCCTGAGTGGGGGGGGGGTCCTGATTCAGTCAGTTGGGGGGAGGCGTGGGACTGGAGAAATTACCTTTCGAACAAGTTCCAGGTGTTGCTGATTGTCTAGAAGAACCAGCCTGGAGAAAATAACCTGACTAGGGGAAGTCATTTCTTGTAAGGATTTTGTATTTTTTTTTTTTGCCCCCTTTCCAGAATTCTTAGAAAAGTGTTCCAAAGATTATGCAAGGATATCTTCAAGGCCCATTTGATTTGAAAATTTCCCATAAAAACAATGAAAGCATTGCTCCTTTGGATGCTCCAAGTAGGAGCCAATGAAGAGATTAATGGCATAAGTCTAACAGTGGCCGAAGAAGAGAGTTGATTGTTTTCGGTTGACTAAAGAATCCTGCACACAGAAAGCATGAAATTTCTTTGAGGAATTAGACAAAAAAGTAAGATGGTTTTCTCTGTGGAGCACATTTAACCGAAATACCAAGATGGGCTCAGGATGTCACAGTTACTTGATGGGTACCTGGGTAAGTCCTCACAGACATTTCCCGTCTTGTCACTCAGCTCTCCAGTGTTCTTGCCTGGAGAATCCCAGGGATGGGGGAGCCTGGTGGGCTGCCGTCTATGGGGTCGCACAGAGTCGGACACGACTGAAGTGACTTAGCAGCAGCAGCATAGGCATGTACATGAGAGTCGGCAAACTCAAGCAGGGATGTTGACCAAGCAGCCTTCTCTGCCTGTGGAACCAGTTCCCACTCCAGAAGTAAATCATGTATTATCATTTCCCATATGTTTTGCACACGCCACTCCATCTGCCTAGAGGGATTCAGCCCAAGACACTTCCCTGTTACTATTGTTGTCATCCTGTTAACCCTCTGTGAGTGATTAACCTTGGGACTTGCCAACCTCTCACTGTCGTTGTTCAGTGATGAGCTGCTTCTTCCATGGAACTGGAAATATCTTGAGTACACAGCTGGTCTTGGATTCATCTCTGTGTATCCAGAGCCTGATGGAGCATCAGGCAAATGTTTTCTGTTGAAAATGGATAGTCACTGACAAAATGTTATCTTTCATATAAGTAATGCAATCAGTAAAACAAGACCACAACTCAAAAGTTGGCAAATGGAGCGTGAGAGGTCAAATCTCTTTGTACCTTCTCCATGTTCAAGCTAACAAACCAATGAACTTCCTCCTGTTTCCAACCATTCTCGGCACTCAGCCTCCCCTGGTCTCCGTCTGCTCCAGGATATGCCAGGGCTCTTCTGAAAATTTCAGAAATCCACCTTGGATTTCTCATCTGGCTCCTTCCCTGCACTCTCTGAAGGAGATTGCGGTTTGTGTGTTTTTTCTCCTTAGAGACAAATCAGAGCCCTGATGTTTCCACAAGTAAATGAAATGGAGGGTAAAATACCCGGTGCTCAGAAAGAAGCATGGGAGTATTTGATGTTACATTAGATTTTATGCTTGTTTTTAGAGGAAAGAGTGGGATAGTGCTCTTCATTTTTCTATCTAGCTACTTAAACTAGCTATCTTTATATTTGTGTTTTTTTTTTTTTTTTTTGTACAGAAAAATGTTTGAACTGATGTTTATCTGATGTTAATTATGGACAATTTATTTAGTGGGACTCAAGTGCCTTTTAAATCACTATTCTATATCCTGGTCAGTACTGATTCTTAAAGAGATAAGCATTCATTATTTTTCCAATTGCTAGGTTTTTACAATATGTTTACAATTTTTACAATTCAAAATGATTGCCTCTATCAGTATTTAGAAAATCCATGCCTCAAATAATGTCAGACAATGAATTTATCTGTTCTGTTTCCGTTTCTTAGAAGACACAAATGTCAAGATTCATAGTTCAGGTTACCAAACCTTAGAGCAGAAAGATAACTTATCTTTATGCATAAATAAATTCTGTTGGACTGAGCTTTCATGACTGTTCAATCTGCAACACATGGAGAATTCTTTGGGAGATGGAATCTGACTCTATTAAGGTAGATCAAAGAGGGAGCTATTTCAGGCAGCCAAGGTGGTTCTGTGTTTAGAATGAGTCAAGGTAATGCTGTTTGGCAAGCTTTCCCAAAAAAGGCATGTAACCTTAGAGATGAGAAGTAGAGCACAGGGTGGTCGTGATCTGACTGCTCTCCCAGGGAGACAAGAAGAAGGGTTGTTGTTCTAAATGTGCTTGGTAAAGAACCTTCTCATTTTTTTGTCCAGATGACTTTATGAGGCTTTGATGTTGCTACGTAAAGCTAGCTATATGTCCTTGGTGGGAACAGGAAATTAAAATGGAAGTTTTGGCTGAACCCTCTGAGGATAGATTTCAGATAACGCTATGACCTGTGAAGCAGAGTATCCTATAGGAATTTCCAAGTTAAAATCCTAAATTCAGTTACGTGATTCTAACACATCTCATCCACCTCAAGGGTAAAAATGGGTCCATTTGTTGGGGATCAAGAAGAATTTGTGAGAAGGATTTCCATGTAAACGGATGCTTCAAGGGGACAAGGTGTGTGTGTGTGTATGTGTGTGTGTGTGTGTGGGGGGGCACTTCTCCTGCAGGGAAGTCAGGAGGGTTTTTAAGGCTTCCTGGGATCAAATGGAAAATGTGATTATGCATCCCCTTTCATGAGAAGGACACGGTAGACTGGTGTCTGACTGTACCTAGGGAAGGTTCAGGGTGAGAGATGGGCTGGGTGCTTGCCATGATCTTATTGAGTCTATGGGATGGAATAAAAGGCACATGTCAGGATGAGAAGGAATGAAGATGGCCTGTGGGCTCCTTCTGGGTTAATGGCAGAGTATCCTATCTCAGGCGGTGGAGTCCTACAAGGACAGTAGCCACTCCTGTACTAGGATCCAATGTAAGCAAGGACCTGCTCCAAACCAGGGACGAAAAGCCAAAGGCAGGTCAGTCAAGTCAGGAGGTTAAAGGTATATTGAAATATAGTTTGGATAAGTCAGGAGTGTGGCATCAGTTACTTCAAGTGTCCACACGTGACCTCTTACATAATGACTGAAACATGAATTGCTGAAGAAAGCACTGCCCTCAAGTGGAAATTCAAACCACACCCTCAACAGTGGACCAAGCCACAAGCAAACACTGCTTGCTGGCAGTTCACACATCAGTAAATTTTGAACAAATTTACTTTTCCAGTAGTCATGTATGGATATGAGAGTTGGACTATAAAGAAAGCTGAGTGTCGAAGAATTGATGCTTTTGAACTGTGGTGTTGGAGAAGACTCTTGAGAGTCCCTTGGACTGCAAAGAGATCCAACCAGTCCATCCTAAAGGAGATCAGTGCTGGGTGTTCATTGGAAGGACTGATGTTGGAGCTGAAACTCTAATACTTTGGCCACCTGATGTGAAGAGCTGACTCATTTGAAAAGACCCTGATGCTGGGAAAGATTGAGGGCAGGAGGAGAAGGGGACGACAGAGGATGAGATGGTTGGATGGCATCACCGACTCAATGGACTTGAGTTTGGATGGACTCTGGGAGTTGGTGATGGACAGGGAGGCCTGGCGTGCTGCAGTTCATGGGGTTGCAAAGAGTCCAATATGACTGAGCGACTGAACTGAAATTTTGAACAAACTTAAGGAATATAGATTAGAAGGAGGGGGAGGCCAGATGATGAGTCTGACCCGGGACACCTGCGTGTCATAGTTTGCACTTGTGCCTAGGACTTTGTTGACCTTGGTCCTAAAGTCACCCGTCCCCTCTGTGAGGTCTTATTCCTAAAACCTATTCTACATGTTACATGCCTCACATACGAAACACAGGATTGGTACAGACTTGGAAAACTGTAAACCCTATTTTATTTAAATCAATTTTGGTTGAAAAGTATAAGCAAATTTGATGGAATTACAGTTGCAATTAGAAATTGTTTATAAAGAACAAGGAAAGAATGAGAGTCTATGATACATGAGATATGAAAATATAAGTCTTGAATCAACTATTGCATCTTGGCTAAAGTGAAAGTGACAAATATTTTCAGAACAGTTAAAACTTAAGTATAAACTTATTATGTGTCTCATCTATATAAAGAGATATATTCTGTGTCTCATAAAAGTGAATATTTGTATCTGTTTACTATGAACGCCCTTCAGTTTTCCTAGAATACTGAGATACTGACTTGAGTAGTTTCAAGAATTGTTGTAAGTTCCAGACTAGACTATGATATACATAGAAACCAGATTCTTAGAATGTCTGTTGCAGAAAACTGTTCTTTCCTAAAGTTGAAAACTGTTAACTAGTTTTTCTTGGGAGGTTCATTTACCATAGGAGAGTAAGTGATAGACAATGGGTAGTATCATTGCTGTATCTCAAATTAACTCAATAAGAAAAAAAAAGACTGTAGATTTTCTTAAAATTAGGAAAATAATTAAAGGCATATTGTTCTGTGTGATATTTATTTACAACTAAAATAGCCCTTGAAACACAGTGAACATCTCAATTTCTTTTCCATAGCTTACAGTAACCTTTACCCCTACTCATTCAACCAAATTTACCTCAAGGGTAGGGACGATATCAGATCTGACCCTGAGACCCAGAGGATTCCCTTGCCTCATATGGGCTTCATCACTTGTCTATAACTTGGAATTCTCTTTGCTGTAAATTTTTTTCCAACAAAAAAAAAACTTTGTTTTTATTTTTATTTTACAGTGGGGTATGGATGATTCACAATATTGTGTTTCAGGTGTACAGCAAAGTGATTCAGTTATATATTTACATGTATCTCTTCTGTTTGTTGTAATTTACAGAAAACTCAACTCACAGTGACTCAAGCAAAAGAACTTATTAGCTCCCACAACTCTACATTCTAGCTTACATCGAGGCAAGACCCAGTGGTCACAGGATGTCATTAGGATGGGCTCATTCGACCCTGGCTCTGCCTCCTCTAGGTTGGCAGCTTCTCCCCTTGTTTGGTCAGATGACTACTAGCAGGTCTGTACTTTTATTTGATCAGTTTAGCAGTCTTGGTGGAAAGAGCTTCTTTCTCAACAATTCTAGTACCAGTTCTGGATCTGAAGAATATGGGTTCTGATTGGCCCAGTTTGATCCACCTCAAACCAGTGGGACTTCCCTGGTGGCTCAGCTGGTAAAGAATCTGCCTGCAATGCAGGAGACCTCGGTTCAATCTCTGGGTTGGAAACAATCCTTCGAGAAAGGAAAGACTACCCACTCCAGTATTGTGGCCTGGAGAATTCCATGGACTGTATAGTCCATGGGGTTGCAAAGAGTCAGACACGACTGAGTGACTTTCACTTTCAAACCAGTCACTACTTTGGAGTGATGCAGGCTCCAAGGGTCAACACCTGGGTTACATCTCCCATCCCCAGCAACAAGAGGGAGTCAGATATGATATTATACATCTCTGACTCCCTCTTGTCTGAAACAAGTCGTCAGTCCAGGTACGATGCCCGATGCCCGATAACAGATGCCTGGGGCTGGAGCACTGGGACGACCTGGAGGGATGGTGTGGGGAGTGGGGAGGGAGGAGGGTTCAGGATGGGGAACACGTGTATACTGGTGGCGGATCCATCTCGATGTATAGTAAAAGCAAATACAATATTGTAAAGTTAAGCAAAATAAATAAAAAAAAAATTTACAGAAAAAAAAAAAAAAAAAAAAAGGGAGTCAGACCTGGAGTGTGTGTATGCAGGGGTATGGGCAGCAGGGATGTTTCGAGTAAGGAAAAGAGCTCCCTCATTTCTGTCTGGAGTTCCCTGGTGGTTCAGATGGCAAAGAATCAGCCTGCAATGTGGGAGGCCTGGGTTCCCTGGTGGTTCAGATGGCAAAGAATCAGCCTGCAAGTGGGAGGCCTGGGTTCGATCCCTGGGTTGGGGAGATCCCCTGGAGGAGAGCATGGCAATCCACTCCAGTATTCTTGTCTGGAGAATCCCCACGGACAGATGAGCCTGGCAGGCTACAGTCCATGGGGTCACAAAGAGTCGGACACGACTGAGTGGCTAAGCACACAGCTTGGTACATTCTGTCCAGCCCTCTTTCATTCCTGTCCTCCTGGGTGGACTTTTTCAGGGTGCCCTCTTCACACTCTGTACCTGGCCTCCTACCTTCTCCATTTCTTCCTCACACCTAAACCCTCTAGCTTCAAAATCATAGTCCCACTTTAGAAGTTACACGGGACACTTGAACTTCAAAAGTTCCTGGTGTCCAGGCCCCATCCATGAGATTCTGGTTCAACTGGTCTAAGGTGCAGCCCTCTCTGCTGTGATTTCAGGTTCATAGGTGGGATTTCAGCCTGCAGGCAGACTTCAGAACTATTGCTGCCAGTTGAACTTGGTGCTTAAACACCTGCCCATCCTCTATACAAAGCAAGATGAGGTTTGAGTGCTAACCCTCCCGGGTATTGCATTTAGCCATATCCAGCCCTGCCACTAAAGGAATGCAGCGGTAATGATGAAACATCAATCACCAAGACAGAGAAAGCAATTGGAGAAGCATCATTACTCCCGAAATAATGCGAGAAGGATCCCTCAGTTTTCCCTTGCACATTATTTACCTAGTTTATAATTAACCTGACTGAGATGAGCTACCAAATAGATACTGTTTATTGGTTTTTAGAATAAAAGATGCTTTAAAGTGCAGGAGTGTGTGTGTGCGCACGTGCATGTGCGTGCGTGTTTCTTTCTTTCCCCCAAAATTATTCTCTTAAAGAAATTTTCTGTACCACTGCATTTACATACAGATCCTTTTTACATTTTTCAGCTCCAGGATTGAATTGTCATTGCTTGACTCTCAAGAACCAAGTTGTATATTTTCTGCTACATGAATCATTATAAACAACAGCTTTGGGGAAGCATTCTAGGGCCAGTAATTATACTGATGAAACAGAAAGACTGTATTCCAAGTGAAGTTAATTTTAGCAGAAGTCAGATAAAAATGTTGTTGACTAACAGCAAACATGCTGGCAACAGAGCCCAAATCACTGGTGCCAGTGACTTGTTGTTTGGGCTGGGCAGTACCCAAGCCACCACAGAAAGCCAGATTGGACCTCCTGGCAGCCTTAAGTTGCTTAAAAGTTTGAAGTAGACGTATTGAGCTGATTACATAATGACCCTGAGAAATCACAAGTAAAATGTAATCCTAAATTAGAAATGTGACTGAGAATATAGAATGCTAACAATTTAAAATGTGTGTGTGTGTGTGTGTGTGTGTGTGTGTGTGTGTGTGTTGGGGTGGGGCATGGCTCACAACCTATGTAGTTAATATGTGTGCGCATGAATGTGCCCATTTGCTCAGTCATGGCTGACTTTTTGTGACCCTGTGGACTATAGCCCACCAGGCTTCTCTGTCCATGGGATTTTTTCCTGGCAGGAATACTGGAGCCGGTTGCCATTTCTTCCTCTAGGGGATCTTCCCAACCCAGGGTCAAATCAGCGACTCCTGCATCTCCTGCTTTGGGAAGTGGATTCTTTACCACTGCACCACCTGGGAAATTCCGTAGTTAACTGACCCAAACATATTTATTTCTCCACTGGGTCAGCTATTCTGTGAAGGAAAATTCCCAAACGGAGAAAAAAACTTGCATCATATGATAGCAACTGAGATGTCTTTAAAAAAAATCCATGTTCAAATTTTGTTCAGAATTCTGTTTTCTGCAAAGAATACAATTCTTTTAGGAAATCAGTTAAGATCCTTGTAGCCAATATCTCAACTCAGTCTGCAGAAATGAGTGTTTCTGGATGATTCAATAAATGCATCCTTCTGGGAAGAAATGAAGGCTAAAAACACAAAGGCTATTACTTGGTAAAGAAGTGTGCAACTGAAGAGAACTTTGGCGTAAGGAAGGAAAGTGAAGTTATATTCTCATTGGAAAAATGCCACATGTAGCTTCTCTTTTCCTTTTTTTTTCTCATGTGGAGACAATCAGCAGAAACTCTGACTATAAACTCAGACCACAAAAGTCTCAAGTACAAAATGTTTTCCCTTGTTGTTGCTATTCAGTTGCTAAGTTGTGTCTGACTCTTTGTGACCCCATGGACTACAGCACACCAGGCTTCCCTGTCATTCCCTATCTCCCAGAGTTTGCTCTTAACTCATGTCCATTGTGTTGGTGGTGTCATCCAACCATCTCATCCTCTGTCTCATCCAATGGTTTCCCTATGATTAGTTTGAATTAGTTAGGCCAGAAATACACTGACTTGGCATCTGCTCCAGAGATTAGAGATCAGTTGACAGATAAACAATTTTATTAGTAAGAAAAAAATTCAAATTACCTTAATAAAAAAAGAGAAGGAATGAACCATGGTACTGAGCTATCTGTGGGTGGAAAAACTATTTCAGAATCTACTTGATAAGGAATATCAAGTAGAGGGATATTGATGTTGTTGAGGGATATCACTAAGAGTCTGGCCCACCCCATCCTCTCTCACACACCCATTCACTCCTTGCTTCTGGAATTTCCAGACTGATTTGAATGTGTTTCAATCTCTTTCCATGTGTCAGGAAAGTTGTACATTGATAGTGTCTTAGATAAACAGTACTGGTAGAAAGAGATTAAATTTATCAACATCCATATGTCAACCTTAGGCAATTCTTTAATTGTCTTATTGAGTTATATGCTCATTTTTGAAAAAGCTTTGTGGCCAGGGCTGTTGGTACTTGGACTGGCCCAGTGTAATAGACTGAGTCCCTGGGCTCTGTGAATATGTTACCATAAAATCCTAAAGGGACTATGCAGATGTGATTTGGATTTGGAGTCAAGGATTTGGAGATGAGGAAGGTATCCTGGGTTATTTTGGGGGGCTCAGTGTAGTCACAAGATTCCTTAGAAAGAGGAAGACAAAAGGATCAGAGTCAAAGAGAAGGTGGTGTGATGATGGAAATCAAGGTTAGAGCAAAAGAGAGTTTGGAAGAGACTATGGTTCTTTGAAGATGGAGGCTATGGCCATGGGCTAATGAGTTCGAACTCTAGAAGCTAAAACAAACAAGGGAATGAATTCTCCCCTGCAATCTCCAGAAAGAATGCAGTCTTGTGACATCTTGATTTGAATATTTCTGACATCTAGAACCGTAAGCGGGGAAGGCAATGGCACCCCACCCCAGTACTTTTGCCTGGAAAATCCCATGGACAGAGGAGCCTGGTAGGCTCCAGTCCATGGGGTCGCTAAGAGTCGGACACGACTGAGTGGCTTCACTTTCACTTTTCACTTTCATGCATTGGAGAAGGAAATGGCAACCCACTCCAGTGTTCTTGCCTGGAGAATCCCAGGGACAGGGGAGCCTGGTGAGCTTCCGTCTATGGGGTCCCACAGAGTCGGACACGACTGAAGCGACTTAGCAGCAGCACTGTAAGAGGATAATTTGTATTGCCTGGGCAACGAAGTTGGTAGTAATTTGTTGCAGCAGCAGTGGGAAATGAATGCACCTAGGGACCCGAGGCCATAGTGACTCGTAACCCAATGAGGAATCCATCAGATCGGATCAGATCAGTCACTCAGTCGTGTCCGACTCTTTGCGACCCCATGAATGGCAGCACGCCAGGCCTCCCTGTCCATCACCAACTCCCGGAGGTCATTCAGACTCACATCCATCGAGTCAGTGATGCCATCCAGCCATCTCATCCTCTGTCGTCCCCTTCTCCTCCTGCCCCCAATCTCTCCCAGCATCAGAGTCTTCTCCAATGAGTCAACTCTTCACATGAGGTGGCCAAAGTGCTGGAGTTTCAGCTTTAGCATCATTCCTTCCAAAGAAATCCCAAGGCTGATCTCCTTCAGAATGGACTGGTTGGATCTCCTTGCAGTCCAAGGGACTCTCAAGAGTCTTCTCCAACACCACAATTCAAAAGCATCAATTCTTTGGCGCTCAGCCTTCTTCACAGTCCAGCTCTCACATCCATACATGACCACAGGAAAGACCATAGCCTTGACTAGGCGAACCATTGTTGGCAAAGTAATGTCTCTGCTTTTGAATATGCTATCTAGGTTGGACATAACTTTCCTTCCAAGGAGTAAGTGTCTTTTAATTTCATGGCTGCAGTCACCATTTGCCATGATTTTGGAGCCCAGAAAAATAAATTCTGACACTGTTTCCACTGTTTCCCCATCTATTTGCCATGAAGTGATGGGACCAGATGCCATGATCTTCGTTTTCTGAATGTTGAGCTTTAAGCCAACATTTTCACTCTCCACTTTCACTTTCATCAAGAGGCTTTTTAGTTCCTCTTCACTTTCTGCCATAAGGGTGGTGTCATCTGCATATCTGAGGTTATTGATATTTCTCCCAGCAATCTTGATTCCAGCTTGTGTTTCTTCCAATCCAGCATTTCTCATGATGTATTCTGCATATAAGTTAAATAAACAGGGTGACAATATACAGCCTTGACATACTCCTTTTCCTATTTGGAACCAGTCTGTTGTTCCATGGCCAGATCTAACTGTTGCTTCCTGACCTGCATACAAATTTCTCAAGAGGCAGGTCAGGTGGTCTGGTATTCCCATCTCTTTCAGAATTGTCCACAGTTTATTGTGATCTACACAGTCAAAGGCTTTGGCATAGTCAATAAAGCAGAAATAGATGCTTTTCTGGAACTCTCTTGCTTTTTCCATGATCCAGCGGATGTTGGCAATTTGATCTCTGGTTCCTCTGCCTTTCCTAAAACCAGCTTGAACATCAGGAAGTTCATGGTTCACATATTGCTGAAGCCTGGCTTGGAGAATTTTGAGGATTACTTTACTAGCGTGTGAGATGAGTGCAATTGTGCGGTAGTTTGAGCATTTTTTGGCATTGCCTTTCTTTGGGATTGGAATGCAAACTGACCTTTTCCAGTGCTGTGGCCACTGCTGAGTTTTCCAAATTTGCTGGCATATTGAGTGCAGCACTTTCACAGCATCATCTTTCAGTATTTGGAATAGCTCCAGTGGAATTCCATCACCTCCACTAGCTTTGTTCATAGTGATGCTTTCTAAGGCCCACTTGACTTCACATTCCAGGATGTCTGGCTCTAGGTCAGTGATCACACCATCATGATTATCTGGGTCGTGAAGATCTTTTTTGTACAGTTCTTCTGTGTATTCTTGCCATCTCTTCTTAATATCTTCTGCTTCTGTTAGGTCCATACCATTTCTGTCCTTCATTGAGCCCATCTTTGCATGAAATGTTCCTTTGGTATCTCTGATTTTCTTGAAGAGATCCCTGCTGCTGCTGCTAAGTCGCTTCAGTTGTGTCTGACTCTGTGCGACCCCATAGACGGAAGCTCACCAGGCTCCCCTGTCCCTGGGATTCTCCAGGCAAGAACACTGGAGTGGGTTGCCATTTCCTTCTCCAATGCATGAAAGTGAAAAGTCAAAGTGAAGTCGCTCAGTCATGTCCGACTCAGCGACCCCACGGACTGGAGCCTACCAGGCTCCTCTGTCCATGGGATTTTCCAGGCAAAAGTACTGGGGTGGGGTGCCATTGCCTTCCCTGGAAGAGATCCCTAGTCTTTCCTATTCTGTTGTTTTCCTCTATTTCTTTGCATTGATCGCTGAAGAAGGCTTTCTTATCTCTTCTTGCTATTCTTTGGAACTCTGCATTCAGATGTTTATATCTTTCCTTTTCTCCTTTGCTTTTCGCTTCTCTTCTCTTCACAGCTATTTGTAAGGCCTCCCCAGGCAACCATTTTGCTTTTTTGCATTTCTTTTCCATGGGGATGGTCTTGATCCCTGTTTCCTGTACACTGTCACGAACCTCATTCCATAGCTCATCAGGCACTCTATCTATCAGATCTTGGCCCTTAAATCTATTTCTCACTTCCACTGTATAATCATAAGGGATTTGATTTAGGTCATACCTGAATGGTCTAGTGGTTTTCCCTACTTTCTTCAATTTCAGTCTGAATTTGGCAATAAGGAGTTCATGGTCTGAGTCACAGTCAGCTCCTGGTCTTGTTTTTGCAGACTATATAGTGCATCTCCATCTTTGGCTGCAAAGAATAGAATCAATCTGATTTTGGTGTTGACCATCTGATGATGTCCATGTGTAGAGTCTTCTCTTGTGTTGTTGGAAGAGAGTGTTTGTTATGACCAGTGCATTTTCTTGGCAAAACTCTTAGTCTTTGCTCTGCTTCATTCCATATTCCAAGGCCAAATTTGCCTGTTACTGCAGGTGTTTCTTGACTTCCTACTTTTGCATTCCAGCCCCCTATCATGAAAAGGACATCTTTTTTGGGTGTTAGTTCTAAAAGGTCTTGTAGGTCTTTATGGAACCGTTCAACTTCAGCTTCTTCAGCATTACTGGTTGGGGCATAGACTTGGATTACTGTGATATTGAATGCCTTGGAAACGAACAGAGATCATTCTGTCGTTTTTGAGATTGCATCCAAGTACTGCATTTCGGACTTTTTTGTTGACCATGATGGCCACTCCATTTCTTCTGAGGGATTCCTGCCCACAGTAGTAGATATAATGGTCCTCTGAGTTAAATTCACCCATTCCAGTCCATTTGAGTTCTCTGATTCCTAGAATGTCAACATTCACTCTTGCCATCTCTTGTTTGACCACTTCCAATTTGCCTTGAATCATGGACCTGACATTCCAGGTTCCTATGCAATATTGCTCTTTATAACATCAGACCTTGCTTCTATCACCAGTCACATCCACAGCTAGGTATTCTTTTTGCTTTGGCTCCATCCCGTCATTCTTTCTGGAGTTATTTCTCCAATGATCTCCAGTAGCATATTGGGCACCTACTGACCTGGGGAGTTTCTCTTTCAGTATCCTATCATTTTGCCTTTTCATACTGTTCATGGGGTTCTCAAGGCAAGAATACTGAAGTGGTTTGCCATTCCCTTCTCCAGTGGACCACATTCTGTCAGATCTCTCCACCATGACCCGCCCGTCTTGGGTTGCCCCACGGGCATGGCTTAGTTTCTTTGAGTTAGACAAGGCTGTGGTCCTAGTGTGATTAGATTGACTAGTTTTCTGTGAGTATGGTTTCAGTGTGTTTGCCCTCTGATGCCCTCTTGCAACACCTACCGTCTTACTTGGGTTACTCTTACCTTGGGCGTGGGGTATCTCTTCATGGCTGCTCCAGCAAAGCCCAGCCATTGCTCCTTACCTTGGATGAGGGGTATCTCCTCACCACCGCCCTTCCTGACCTTCAACGTGGTATATTCCTGTGCCCTTGCAGCCACAGCTTCTTGGATGTGGGGTAGCTCCTCCCGCCTGCTGCCCCTGGCCTTGGGCTTAGGGTCATGGGCCATCTCCTCCTGGCCGCCGCCCCTGACCTCGGATGTGGGTAACTCCTCTCGTTGCTGCCCCTGACCTCGGACGCGGGGTAACTCCTCTTGGCCGCCACCCTTCGCGCATTCGGTCCTCCCGGCTTCTGCCCCTGACCTCGGATGTGGGGTGACTCCTCTTGGCCACGCTTAGCCCGTCACAGCCGCCTGCACCTTAGCATGCCCGTCGCAGCCGTGGAGGTTGGGAAAGAAGTGATATTTGCAGGCAAACCTTGGAAGATAAAAACAGTATCTATCATAATAGTCAAGCAAAATTTGATGCTGAGCAATGTGAAAGTTGGGGTAAAAACTCTAGAAGTACAATAGGAAGAAAGGAACTGGGACCCTTCCAAATGAAATGGTGGAAGCCATTTCTAAAGGCCCAGCAGAACGTTGCCCATCTCTTGTTGTGTCGTCCCCTGGAAGGGAGGACCTTACAGAATGGTGTGCATTATTTGGTGGACCTCTTAGGATGAATCAGTGATATTGATCCTTGTAAGGAATACTCAGTCACATTTGTCTTTATAAGGCATATCTCTGTGAACTAACATATTTAAATAAATAACAACTCCTGAAATATTCATTTCCTATGCAAAGTGTTTAGCTATATGACTTGGAGAAATGAATCATATAGGCAGACATGTTTATTCAATGTAGTTTGAAGATGTTAGCTGGCTTCAAGCTAGGGCTCAAGATTTTTTATCTATATTTTGAATAAAGCCTAAAAAAGGAGTATGTCTTCCACTTACCTATGTTCCCTATCATCATTTTTTTAAAAAACTCAGTTTCTTTAAACTACACTTACTTGTGAAAGATATCAGTGTTTTTTGGCACATTAAGCTACCATCTTTGCTTTTGTTAGTCCTTATTTATTTTTAAATTAAGGTATAGTTGATTTTCAATATTATATTAGTTTCAGGTGTACAACATAGTGATTCAAAATTTTTATAGATTGTACTCCATTTAAAGTTATTGTAAAATATTGGCTATATTCTCTGTGCTATATATTATATCCCTGTAGTTTATTTATTTTATCCATAGTAGTTTGTATCTTTTAATCCCATACCTCTATCTTACTCCTCCTCTCTTTGCTCTCCCATTACTTTATTCTCTGTATCTGTAAGTCTCTTTTCATTTTGTTATGTTCGTTCATTTTAGTTTTTAGATTCTACATTTAAGTGATAGCATACAGCATTTTTCTTCCTCCTGCTGACCTATTTCACTAAGCATAATACCCTCTAGGTCCATCCATGGTATTGCAAACAGCAAAATTTCCTTCTTTTTTATGGCTGACTAGTATTTCATCGCCTGCCTGCCCCCACCACCTCTCTCTCTCTACATATATATTTATATATTTATATATATATATATATATATATATATATATATATATATATGGCTTTCCTGGTGGCTCAGCTGGTAAAGAATCTGCCTGCAATGCAAAAGACCTGGGTTCAATCCCTGGGTTGGGAAGATCCTCTGGAGAAGGGAACAGCTACCCACACCAGTATTCTGATCTGGAGAATTCCATGGACTGTATAGTCCATGGGGTCACAGAAAGTCGGACATGACCGAGCGACTTTCACTTTCACTTTCGTACGTACATATATCACTTCTTTGTCCATTCATCTATTTACGGCAGGTTGCTTCCATATCTTGGCTGTCATAAGTAGTGCTGCTGTTAACATTGTGTTGCATGTATCTTTCCAAATAATATTTTCAATTTGTTCAAATATATACCCAGGAGTGTAATTGCTGGATCATATAGTAGTTCTATTTTGAGTTTTTGAGAAACATCCATACTATTTTCCACAGAGGCTATACCAAATTACCTTCCTGCCAACAGTGTACAAGGGTTCCCTTTTCTACACAATCTTGCCAACATTTGTTATTTATGGTCTTTTTGATGATAGTCATTTTGACAGGTGTTTGGTGATATCTCGGGGAAGGCAATGGCACCCCACCCCAGTACTTTTGCCTGGAAAATCCCATGGACGGAGGATCCTGGTAGGCTCCAGTCCATGGGGTCGCTAAGAGTCAGACACAACTGAGCGACTTCACTTTCACTTTTCACTTTCATGCACTGGACAAGGAAATGGCAACCCACTCCAGTGTTCTTGCCTGGAGAATCCCAGGGACGGGGGGAGCCTGGTGAGCTTCCGTCTATGGGGTCGCACAGAGTCGGACACGACTGAAGCGACTTAGCAGGTGATATCTCACTATGATTTTCATTTACATTTCTCTGATGATCAGCATCTTTTCATGATTCTGCTGGACACCGGTACATTTTCTTTGGAAAAAATGTCTATTCAGATCTTCTGCTTATATTTTAATTGGATTGTTTGCTTTTTTGATATTGAGTTGTATGAGCTGTTTGTATATTTTGGATATTAATCCCTTATTGGTCATGTCATTTGGAAATATCTTCTTCCTATTCAGTGGCTGGCTGACTTTATTTTGGGGGGCTCCAAATTACTGTAGATGGTGATTGCAGCCATGAAGTTAAAAGACGCTTACTCCTTGGAAGGAAAGTTATGACCAACCTAGACAGCATATTAAAAAGCAGAGACATTACTTTGCCAACAAAGGTCCATCTACTCAAGGCTATGGTTTTTCCAGTAGTCATGTATGGATGTGAGAGTTGGACTATAAATAAAACTGTGGTGTTGGAGAAGACTCTTGAGAGTCCCTTGAACTGCAAGGAGATCCAACCAGTCCATCCTAAAGGAGATCAGTCCTGGGTGTTCATTGGAAGGACTGATGTTGAAGCTGAAGCACCAATACTTTGGCCACCTGATGTAAAAAGCTGACTCATTGGAAAAGACTCTGATGCTGGCAAAGATTGAGGGCATGAGGAGAAGGGGACGACAGAGGATGAGATGGTTGGATGACATCACCAACTCAGTGGACATGGGTTTGGGTGGACTCCGGGAGTTGGTGATGGACAGGGAGGGCTGGCGTGCTGCAGTTCATGGGGTCGCAAAGAGTCAGACATGACTGAGTGACTGAACTGAATTGAACTGAACTTTTCATTTTATTGGTGGTTTCCTTTGTTGTGCAAAAGCTTTTAAGTAGGTCTCATTTGTTTATTTTTGCTTTTGTATCCTTTGCTTCAGGAGACAGGTCAAAAAATTATTGTTACATCAAAAAGCGTTCTGCCTATATTTTCTTCTAATTTTATGGTTCTGGTCTTCCATTTTGAGTTTTTTGTTTGTTTGTTTTTTGTACAGTGTCAGAGAATGTTCTAATTTCATTTTTTTAAAACACATAATGTCAGTTTTCCAGAACCACTATTAAAAACACTTATCTTTTCTCTACTGTATATTCTTGCCTTCTTTGTCATAGATCAATTGCCCATAAGTGCGTAGATTTATTTGTGGTCTCTCTGTTCATAGATTCCATCAATCTATGTGTTTGTTTTATGGCCAGTACCATATAGTTTTGGCTACTGTAACTTTATACTGTAGCCTGATGTCAGAGAGCATGATATTTCTAACTCTGTTTTGCATTCTTGATATTGTCTTGGCCATTTGAGGTCTTTTGTGTTTCTCTATAAAACTTAAAATTATTTGTTCTAGGTCTGTGAAAAATGCCCTTGGTATTTTATAAAGGATTGCCTTGAATTTGTAGATTGCCTTGGGGTAGTATGGTTATTTTGACAATAGTAATTCTTCCAATCCATGAACGTGGTGTATTTTTTCATCTGTTTGTGTTATCTTCAATTTCTTTCACCAGTATCTTATAGTTTTCTGAGTAGAGGTCTTTTTTGTCCTTAGATTTATTCCTAGGTATTTTTTCTTTTTGATGTGACTATAAATGGCATTGTTTCTTTAATTTCTTTTTCTGATAGTTCATTGTTTCATTAATATTTTTCTTTAAATCAACTCATTTTTTAACTTTCCACAAAGAAAAGTTAATCAGAAAAATGAATACATAACTATTAAAATTAAGAAGTTCCTTTGTCACTTAAAATCATTTCATATACCACTAGTTTTTCAGATATAAAGCTTTTGAATAGTCTCTTTTTCCACAGAAAGAATAGTTAATTTTTCCCTTAACTATGCTAGTGATCTAAAAGCATAAGCAGCCTTTGGCTTCTAATAAAGGCAGAGTAGGTAATCTGGACCAACATTCTCATTAACAACAATGAAAATTTTGGGGGAAAATAATCTTTTTGAAGGCATTGTAGAGCCAGCAAATCTGCAAATCAGCAAACCCATTGTAGGGTGAAGATTTAGGATGGGTAATCCCGGAAAAGTCAGCTCAGAGTTTGGGGTTGCTTTTCCCATGGTGGTACTTGTCAAATCCAGAAATGTTGGTTGAGAACCTATGAAGCTGAGCAGATATTTCAACAGACTCACATGGCTGGGGGACGAGGGGAATGGAAGGAAGGAAGGGGGTCTCTGATAAACTTCTAGATGTTAAATTGGCATCCACTACCACCCAAGTAAAGGTGTATAGAAATTAGTCTTCTCAGGTACTGAAGCCCAGCTTCAAATAATTTCAATCCCTTATTTTGTTAAGCAAATCCAGAATTGTAGTGCTTGTGGTCCCTACCAGAAGTAATGGTAAATCCTCTTTGGTGGAAGATAACATCATCATAGGGCTCAAGTTACATCTATTATTTTCAACCACAGTATCTAGCACTCAACAAAAAAAGCATATGAGAAAGTAGACGGTGTAACTGTTACTATAAACAAAAACAGATCCACAGGTAAGCTACATAATAGATTCAAAACTATATGCATAATTTGATTAAGGAAATAAAAGACAGGATCTGAAACTTTTGCAAAGAATTGGAAATAAAATGAAAAGAAATGAGAAATATATTAATAATATCTAAAATTAATGTTTCAAAGTTCACACTTAACAGATCAGGTACCACTGAAGGGAGAATTAATAAGCAGAGTAATTAGTCAGAAGAAGATATCTATAATGAAGCACAGAGGAACAAAAGGTTGCAAATACTGAAAAAAATGAAAGGCACAAAAAAATACAGAAAAAAGTAATATGTATTTTGATGAAATTACAGAGGCAGGAGAAAAAGGGCAGAAGAAATATTTGAAGAGATGATAGCTAAACATTTTTCCAAAGCTGATGAAAGACATCAAGTATTTGTGTGAGAAGCATTACAAACACACTTCAAGTGAGGTAAATACAAAGAAAATCATACCTAGAGACATCATGGTGAAACTGATGAAAAGAAATCAGGAAGATAAAAATGTCTTTTAAAGTAGCCAGAGTAAAAAGGTAAAAATTAGAAAACAATGAACTTCAGAAGGCTGAACAGTATTTTACAGATTACTGAAAGAAAATAGTTTTCAATATAGGGAAAATGAAAATACGATAAAGACTTTTTCAGATGAATAAAAACTGACAGAATTCATCACCAAAAGATCTGCACTAAAAGAAATAGGGTAATTCAAGTAGAAAAAGATCAAGATCCCCCCAAAGCTTAGAGATGCAGAAAGAAATGATGAGCTCTGAAAAGGGTAAATCTCAGTGAATATTGACTATGAAAATATAATATATATAAACATATAAATAAAATCCATAAAGTATTAAATTATATAAGATGATTTAAGTAAGAGAAAGGGTGAATGAAATCAAATCATTTTAAGGTCCTTGCATCATCTGCAAGGAGATAAAATACTCTTTTATGTTAGGCTTTGCTAAGTCTTAGCAACCCATTCCAGTGTTCTTGCCTAGAGAATCCCATGGACAGAGGAGCCTGGTGGGCTACAGTCAGACACAACTGAGCGACTCGCTTTTTTTTTTTTTTTTTTAAGTTAAAGATTGTTGTTATGACCTCTAGTAACCACTGAAAGGACATTAAAATATGGTTAAAGCTATGAAATTAATCAGTTCAGTTCAGTCACTCAGTCATGTCTGACTCTTTGTGACCCCATGAAACACAGCACGCCAGGCCTCCCTGTCCATCACAAGCTCCCAGAGTTTATCCAAACTCATGTCCATTGAGTCGGTGATGCCATCCAACCATCTCATCCTCTGTTGTCCCCTTCTCCTGAGCTCAACCTTTCCCAGCATCAAGGTCTTTTCCAATGAGTCAGCCCTTTGCATCAGGTGGCCCAAGTACTGGAGTTTCAGCTTCAACATCAGTCCTTCCAATGAATATTCAGGACTGATTTCCTTTAGGATGGACTGGTTGGATCTCCTCCCAGTCCAAGGGACTCTCAAGAGTCTTCTCCAACACCACAGTTCAAAAGCATCTATTCTTTGGCGCTCAGCTTTCTTTAAGGTCCAACTCTCACATCCATACATGACCACTGGATAAACCATAGCCTTGACTAGACAGACTTTTGTTGACAAAGTAATGTCTCTGCTTTTTAATATGCTGTCTAGGTTGGTCATAACTTTCCTTCCAAGGCATAAGCGTCTTTTAATTTCATGGCTGCAATCACCATCTGCAATGATTTGGAGCCCCCCAAAATAAAGTCAGCCACTGTTTCCCCATCTGTTTGAAATTAATAAAGATGGGAACTAAAAATTTTAAAAAAAAAACAAACCCTCAATCTGAAATAAGAATGGGAATGCAAAAAAAGGGAACATAAAACAGTTCTACAGCGAACCCAACAGCAATGAATACTTTTGGACTGTGATATTGAGGTACCAATTCCCTTTGAAGCAACAGGAATATCTTAGAGAAATAACCTGGTTCAAGGAAACACTCAAAATTAGCTTTGACACAACAAACAAGAAAGCTCTCAAAGACTATTGAAATTGTGTCAAATTAACTTAAGAGCAACCCTGAACTGATCTTTACTGGTTTAAGTTGGAAAATTTGATAACAAATAAGAATAATAAAATCAAATACATTAAAATCTATCAGTTCAAAACAGTATTTTTAAAAAGTTTCCAATAAAGTTGGAGATTGCCTTTCCAGGACACAAGGGCATTCTAAATAATGATAAACACAGGGAACGAATCAAGCCTTTATTGAATTTTTCTACATGAACCAAATCTCAGAGTAACCAAGTGGTTGATAAAGAGAAGTCACTTCTTATAAAACTTAATCAACTAATCAAGAAGGAATGATAGAATTAGCAAACTATGATTTCAAAATCAAAGAATTAATGGACCTGTGAGCTGACTATCAATGGTTCCTAACATCACAAGAAAGAAAGCAACCAGATATCATATTCCTCCTAATGGAAGCACATAGCAACTCTGATGAAGTTGTCTTGCTCAACAACAACAACAAAAAATCCATCTGAATGAGATTAGGCTTCTATCAATTTGTAGGAAAAAAAAAGAGACAAGAACATGTTAGAAAGACACTTTGAGGATACAAACGGCTGAAGCCAGAGAAACTCTATAAGACAAACAACCCGGTTTCTTCAGCAATAAAATTTCAAGAAAAAAATAATTAGATATAGTTGGGAGCTGTAAATTATTACAGGTGTAAAAGTCATATTAACTAATTGTAATTATGTTCTTTGTATCCAAATACTAACAAAAGAATCTTAAAAAATAATATTTGTATGCCATTTGTGGAAATATGAACACAGAATGAATATTTGATGGTATTAGGGGATTACTATTAATTTTTTAGGTCTTGTGATGGATTTGTAGTTATGTTTGAAAAGGAAAGTCAGTATTTTGGAGCTATATAGTAAATTATTTACAAACAAAATGGTTTGATGCTTAGGGTTTATCTCAAAATCATCTGATGGAGGTTTGAAAGGAGGGGGCAGTTTAGAAGAAGCAGAAAATTACGTGATAAGTTTTGAAGTTCTGTGATGTGTCCATGGGGGATTGTGGTGCAGTCTTGACTATTTTCATATGGGTCAGGAGGAATCTGACTCCATTTTTCCATGTTGGACTACTGATAGCTTTTAAACCTCACCGGCCCTCTTCCCATTGTACTCCAGACCTGGACAAGCAGGTAAGAAAACCTGCGGTTCCCTCCTTTGGCACTTGTGGAAGACTCAAACCACAGAAGCCCTCGCCCCATCCCCAACCCCCAACCACAGTAAGAACCCAGGCTAGTCTCCCAGCTAGCTTTTCTGCTCTCAAGCCACTTCAAACCTGCTGGAGACCTGACTTCTTTTTTTTTTCCAGCTAGCCCAAATCTGTAGCCACTTGGTCAGAACTGGGGACTGCACGGAAACTCCGCTTTCCTCTGGTGTCTGAGGTGCAGGCCATCTTACTGGGGATACCCTTGCACCCCGGGTAGGGGGAAGTGTGTGCTGACTCAGTGTGGGTAGTGTCAGCCTTGTGCTGTCGTGCACACCAGGTGGTGTCAGGATAACTCCTCACTCCTCCCACGGGGACATCACGACATCCATCTTCTTCTTTTCTAAATATGCTTGACAGAGCGACTAGGTTGTTTCCTTTATACCAAAAAAAAAAAAAGAAGTTTGGGTAGATCAGAAATCATAATAGGAATTGAATGAGTCTAGAAAGCAAGTTGTATCTGGGGAAAGAAGAGGAAATGAGAAAACAATGCTACAGTTGACTCAACTCCGGCATAATTATTCTCCCAGGTTCCTACTTTCTCTCTGACACATCTGAAGTTAATTCTTTTTTTTTAATATGCTGACAATTTCAATGTTAAAAGTAAATTCAAGCAGAAAACAGAGTTTAAGGCAATTCATCCAGGTAGAATGTTTTATTGGGTGTCTACATATTAAAAAGCAGAGACATTATTTTGCCAACAAAGGTCCGTCTAGTCAAGGCTATGGTTTTTCCAATAGTCATGTATGGATGTGAGAGTTGGACTATAAAGAAAGCTGAGTGCTGATGAATTGATGCCTTTGAATTGGAGAAGGCTCTTGAGAGTCCCTTGGACTGCAAGGACATCCAACCAGTCTATCCTAAAGGAGATCAGTCTTGAGGGTTCATTGGAAGGACTGATGTTGAGGCTGAAGCTCCAATACTTTGGCCACCTGATGCAAAGAACTGACTCATTCGAAAAGACCCTGATGCTGGGAAAAGATTGAAGGTGGGAGGAGAAGAGGACGATAGAGGATGAGACAGTTGGATGGCATCACTGATGTGATGGACATTGAGTAAACTCCAGGAATTGGTGATGGACAGGGAGGCCTGGCATGCTGCAGTCCATGGGGTCGCAAAGAGTTGTACATGACTGAGCAACTGAACTGAACATAAGTGAAGTCACTCAGTCGTGTCTGACTCTGCAACCCCATGGACTCTAGCCTACCAGGCTCCTCTATCCTTGGGATTTTCCAGGCAAGAAGACTGCAGTGGATTGCCATTTCCTTCTCCAGGGGGTCTTTCCGACCCAGGGATCGAATCTTGGTCTCCCGCGTCGTAGGCAGACGCTTTTACCATCTGAGCCACCAGGGAATTGGTGTCTACATAAGCCAGACACAGTTCTAGACACTGAGCATCCAACTGTGGCCAAGGTTAGACCTCAGCTTACAGTTTAAAAAGGGGTTTGTTGTTGGGTAGGGGGATAGATCCAAAAATCCAAGCTACTGAATGAATGTCTACACTCATGATATGTGTGCTACAAAGAAAATAAGCAAGGAACTGAAAGAGAAAAACTAGAAATGCTGACCTTGATGATGATGATGATGAAGCGTGGAAGAAAATGTAGGGCCAGCCTTTGTGGATTTGCTCCTTGTCTCCAAGCTTAGAAGGGTCCCGAGCTTGGTGGAAAGTGCTGTTGTTGCCATCTTTAAATGCTCAGTAAGTTTTGAATGAGAACCTCTGCCTCCCTTTACATTTTTCCCTGGGCCCTGCAAAGTACGGAACTGGTTCTGGGGAAAAGCCCTCTAATTTATAAAGAACAGCAGATGCTCAGACTCGAGGCAGCCACGACAAGCAGGTTGTGGAAAAGACAGGAGGGCTGAGGGAAAGGAGGAAGGAACCGGCTAGCAGGAAGTGAGGTCAGAGGGAGAAAGAAGCTTTGGCAGCCGTTGGGCCTGGACTCTCTGCAGTTTCCATGGCTCAGGGACACTCTCTTGAGAGGTTCTGCTGGGGATGCCTTTCCAGAGAGGCTTGGAAAGGCCTTTAGCTGGGGCTAAAGGCTTGAGATGCAGTCCAACAGGAGATAGTGGTTGGAAGACAGCCAGGGACTTGAGGCTTCCTGTTGGTGTTCTCACCTCCGAGCGGAGGCAGCTGGATCTGAAGGCAGAGCCCGTGGGGACAGTGCTGGGATTAGAGGCGCATCTTCAGGCCTCATCCGAGAAGGTATGAGCACCAAGTAGGAGGAGCTTCAGAAAGCTCAGGATTACTTTTCTCTGTGTTCTTGTTTTAAAGCAATGCTTCAAGTCCTGGGTTCTTTCTTCAAAAAAATTTTGGCATTTTAATAGCATTTGTTTTGATTTAAAGAAACTTTTTTTTGTTTTAAATAAAATTGGTTGGCTATTACTGCTACATTTTGAACAGCAGATAGCACCATCAAGTGATGAGTATCTGAAATCATTTGTACATTTCAAGTGTTTATCACTGTATCTAGGATAGGACATCCCAGGCCTTTATAGTGTGTGAGGAGCTGCTGCTGCTGCTACGTTGCTTCAGTCGTGTCCAACTCTGTGCAACCCCATAGATGGCAGCCCACCAGGCTCCCCCGTCCCTGGGATTCTCCAGGCAAGAACACTGGAGTGGGTTGCCATTTTCTTCTCCAATGCTTGAAAGTGAAAAGTGAAAGTGAAATTGCTCAGTTGTATCCGACTCTTCGCGACCCCGTGGACTGCAGCCTACCAGGCTTCTCCGCCTGTGGGATTTTCCAGGCAAGAGTACTGGAGTGGGGTGCCATTGCAGCTACTGCATTTTTTATTCTTTAAAAGTGTGAGATTGCTGGATACCCTGGAAAGTGAAAGTTGCTCAGTTGTGTCTGACTCTCTATGACCCCATGGACTGTATAGTCCATGGGATTCTCCAGGTCAGAACACTGGAGTAGGTAGCCTTTCCCTTCTCCAGGGGATCTTCCCAACCCAGGGATGGAACCCAGGTCTCCCACATTGCAGGCAGATTCTTTACCAGCTGAGCCACAAGGAGGGTTTTAACAGAGCTATCTTGGAATTGATGGGGGAAGGGAAGTAGCTATCAACTACTTTTTCTTCCACTTAGGAATCCAGGAGATCCTTGGAGAGAAGGCACAGGGCAGTGAGCAGGTCATTCTAGAATAATCCTGCAAGGCAATTAGCTAACGTGTCTAAATCTGAGACCCCCGCAGCAGTGGGAGCCCCAGCCCCATATGGTCCTTCTGAGGTCCCTGGCCTTAAATAAGAGGGACAGGATAGGAACTGAGCTGGTACTAGGTGGTCTGGGTAGGCTACCACCTATGTATCCTCAACTCCTGCCATCTCTCTGTGGGAATGGGGAATGGCAAAGTGGGTGTTCCTCTACTCACCTGAAAAATGAAGTTTATTATTAGGACTGATGAACGTGACACCTGCTATTGCTGAACACCTACTGTTTGCCAAGCACTTTATACACACTCTTGTACTTAATTCTCACAACAAGTCGAATGAGTAGTTATTATTGTTTTCTACAGTTGCTAAAAACGAAGCTTGGAGAGGTTAGGTAAGTTACGTAGGGACTAAAGTGTTAATGCCAGTCGGTGGAAGCCTAGAGTTTGTGCTCAAGGCATCCTGATGTCATTGTCCACCCTCTGTTTGGTTACCCCATTCCTTGTTGAGGCAGCCTCCTCTCCTAGTTGCCACAGAGCTGGGGCAGCACTTGGCATTTTATCCTCTTCAGATCTGCTGAGTCCTAATTGGCCCTGAGTGCTTACAGGAAACAGATGGAACAGACGCTGGGATCCTGCTGACCTCAAAAGAGACAATCAAACCCTGCTCCTTCCGTCCTTTTCACATGACATTTTGTTAGGTGGTTTGAAATGTTTTTAAAGCCTGGACACTAAAAGGCAAAGATGAGGACAGCTTAGTTCAACGGATGTGTGCGTTTAAAACCTGTGTTGGTTGCATTGTTTTAAAAATACTGATCGGTTCTGCACGATCGGGTTTATTTTAAATACCAGATGGCTACAAATACCCAGCCAGATTCTCGCAGGGTAGACAGGATTTCTTGGCAGTAAACTGGACGTTTTGGAAGGTATATTAACTCTTTCTGACCGTCAGAGTGGTAACTGAAGCTTTCAATACCTTGACTCTCAATAGACTTCTCTAGTGTTGAAGACAGACTCATTCAGAAAATTCAAAGCTACCTAACTGCATAAGAAAAAACAAGTCATTACCAAAGTGAAGGCATAAGTTAACGTCCCAGGAAATTAAAATGGTGCTTTAGACTCAAGACAATGGCAGAAGAAGAGAAGGCAATGGCACCCCACTCCAGTACTCTTGCCTGAAAAATCCCATGGATGGAGGAGCCTGGTTGGCTGCAGTCCATAGGGTCGCTGAGGGTCAGACATGACTGAGTGATTTCACTTTCACTTTTCACTTTCATACATTGGAGAAGGAAATGGCAACCCACTCCAGTGTTCTTGCCTGGAGACTCCCCAGGATGGGGGAGCCTGGTGGGCTGCCGTCTATGGGGTCACACAGAGTCGGACACGACTGAAGTGACTTAGCAGCAGACTCAAGCAATCATGTCTGTAAACTGGATTTACTGGAGATCAGTAAGGTGAGTGAAGATATGATCCAGCTACACTGGCCTCCTTACTGTCCCCTGACCTTGGTGAACCTTCCCAGGCTCTAGACTTGTGCACATGTGTTCCCTCCGCCTGGAAGGTGTCCACATATCCTTCAGCAGCGTGGGTTGACTTTCACTCCTCGCCTAGGGCTCACTGCGCTTGCTATGTCCTCAGAGAGGACTTCTGTAGGTGTTCTGGTCACTATCTACGTCTTTATCCGCTTTGTCTCTCACAACATGACATGTTGTTGTTGAGTGCTTATTTCCTGCCTCCTTCTCTGGAGTGTTATGTTGGTGAGGAAGAGGGCAGGATCTAGCATGTGATTTAGTCCTGTGTCCTTGGCTCCTAGACCACAATGACCAGCACATTCAGAGAATCAGTAAATGTTTGTTAAAAGAATGAATGGTTTACTATGTCTTCATGGTTGACACTGCTTTAAAGTTGTCGCATCTCTTTAGAAAAACTCAGTTTTGTACCACCCTACATGTGCCTGACCACGTCTGGTCTCAGTAGCTGAGCAGGGTTGGGCCTGGTTAGTGCTTGGATGGGAGAAAAAGCTCAATTTTATCTTTACATTTGATCTTCATCTTAATAATTGTGAATGCTTTATTTCCAAAACAGAACTTGATTCCTGCATTAGGATACATTAGAGATAGAAAGCGGATGTGTGGGACTATAGATTTTTTTCTTCTCCTTTTTGAAAGGAAAAAAAAAGTGAAAGTACAGTGTTACACAGCAATTCAGAGCAGAAATGGCCTTGTCACAACAAAGGTAGGAGTTAGCCTTCACATTTTCCTGAGGGGGAAAAATAAGGACAGAAAGAAAAGAAACAATTCCATTACTGTGTTGAGAATTCCTTTTTTTTTTTTAAGGTTTATTTTGGAATAAAGTTGATTTACAATGTTGTGTTAGTTTCAGGTGTACAGCAAAGTGAATCAGTAATACAAATACATATAGCCATTCTTTTTTTAGATTATTTTCCCAGATAGGCCATTACAGAGTACTGAGTAGAGTTCCCTGTACTAGAGAATTCATATTGAAGGGTTCTTGACTGGATTAATGATAGCAGAGATGAAAAGAAAAATAGTCTGAAAAACACTGGGGAACAGAGAATAATATTGTAGTTTTTATGTGCACTAGGTTTGAAGGTTCTTCAGAGTCCAATTATTTCTGAAAGATATATGCTGTGTTGCATTTTATGAGACTACACTAGATTATTGGAAATAGAAAAATAAATCCAGCCTCCTGTGTAATTAGAATGAAGGGAACCAAAATAATGGCACAACTGGAAGCCTGAAATTTGTACTGATCTAGGTAAAGTAAAAGCACATTTAATTATACTCAGAATCCCCAGGTTCAAAAGGAAGGAGGGCAGTACATTTCAGGAGAAGAACAAATTATGTGACCTTGATAATACTAGGGACTGGATGTCTTTATTTTGAATCTTTTCTCACATGGAATGACACCAACAGCATATAAAAACATGATGATAGATGGGCAACTGAGTTTTTAATTATCCCAAATTTACCTCCTTTGTTCTTACACTCAATAAAAAACAGAGTTCACATTTTAAATTAAAAAGCCTGCCTTCACCCAAGAATTTGGCATCTGCATCTGCCTTGGTAAGGATGAGAATACATTTTATTTGAAATATGTTGCCTGCTTGAGTAGTTTTTATTTCCCCTTGATCTTCAAAGTGCTTCATTGAAAGACCAATGCTTCCCTCATGTTTTACTTTACATGCCACTGAAAAGCTGGGCAGAATTCTTGTTTAAGGTCTTCTGCAGCATGTTGATGTCCAGCTGTGAGGAATACAATACCCTAGGCTACGATGATAATCTCTAAGCTTTTTCACGGCAGACTGCCCCAGTTGCAAACAGAATTTCAGAGCTGGAGAGGCATTGGAAGTTGTAGTGGGTATCTGCTGTGTTGACTCTCCTATCTTTGGGTAGCAGAACACGCACGTTTTCCTTGAGGAACCAGCTCTCAATGTGACCCAGGCCTGGCCCCCCACACACGCATCGTGTTCTCCTGGCTGCAGTGTTTGGTTGGCGTGGGCACTTGCAGCACAGTGGGAAAGAACCTGCCTGACAATGCAGGAGACACAGGAGATGCAGGGTCAATCTCTGGGTTGGGAAGATCCCCAGAGGAGGAAATGGCAACCCAGTCCCGTATTCTTGCCTGGGAAATCCCTTGGACGGAGGAGCCTGGCGGCCTGCATTCTGTGGGGTCGACAGCCCCCATGCACGTGACGCAAGCTGATCCGATCAGGACTGATCCTGAGACTTTTCAGGAAGCTACAGGTTTTTCTTCTCCCTGGGCCGATGCTCACGATAGCCCACGTGAGAACCGAGCCTATGAGAAACAAAGCAACACAGATGGAGACAGGCTACTTCTTGACAACTTTATACGGGCAAGGGAATTCAGCCTGTTCCTTGAGTTCTGACTGAGTGGAGAGTCATCTGGCCTAGAACTTCAGCATTGGTTCTTGGATCAGTGACTGCCAATAATGAAGTTTTCACTCATTCTTGGTGAAATGAGAAGAATCAGGCTTAAGGCAATGAAATTTCCAGAGAGCTACCTTTTCAATATGAAGAACTGATCCTGTTCCTAAGATTGAATGCTTCCTACAGTTTTGGTGTTAAAATATCCTTTCTTTGTGATAGTAGATGATTTTTAAAAACATCTTACTTGGTATATAGGCTGCTGTAATTGCCAAATATCAATGGATTAACCCAATATATTTCATGTCTTCTGCAAGTAAAATCTGACTATGAGAAGAACTACTCATGTTCACTCAGGGATCCAGCCTCTTTTCTTATTGTGGCTCTGCTCTCATCTAGATCCCCAGAATGTTCTCCATCCAGCTGGCAAATGTAGACAGAGAAGGAAGATCTCAGGAGGCAGGTTTTTATTGACCATGCCTGCAACGGAAAAAAAAAAAATCCCTTCCATTCCTGTTTCATTGGTTAGAACTCACCATGTGGCCGAACATAACAGCAAATGTAGCTGGAAAATAAATACAGGTTAGCTGTGTGCTCAGGAGAAAGATGAAGCAGGATTAGTGACAAATCAGCCAATCCCTGTCCCATTTGGCAAAATTCAGTTTCAAGACTTGTCATGTCTCCTTTTGTTGTTTGAAACTTTCGTACCGCATTAAATCCAAAAAACTCAGTAACCACTAATATAGTTGAATTTCTTCATGTTGTAAATAAGAAAACAAGTTGTTATTGTACTTGTTGTTGTCGCTCAGTTTATTCAGCTCTTTGCGACCCTGTGGACTGCAGCATGCCAGACTTCCCTGTCCTTTACTATCTCCTTCCCAGCACTCGGAAGGAATCAACCTTGCCGGCAACCTGCTTCTTGAGATTCTAGTTTCCAGAACTGAGAGACCAGACATTTCTGTCATGAAGTCACTCAGTGTATGATACTTGGTTAAGCCTGCTCTAGACAGCTAATATCATCTTCAAGGTTTTTGCCATGTCAACTTGCAATTATAAATGATTCCTTGCAGTTCCCCCCCCCCCCCCACACACACACAATGACTCACTTTTAAAATTGAAAGCAATTTACTACCCTGGGGTGTCGCTGGTGCCCAGCTGCACCTTCACGGGCCCGTGTCTTCAGTGTGGGTGATAGTCCCCACCTGGCCTCCTCCTCCGCAGAGCAGGGGAGGGACATGTGGGTGAGCCTCAGGAATGGAGGGAATTAAGTGAAGTGGATGCTCTGGTCCTAAGATTCTTTTATGGCTGCACTCCACTGCAGTGTCCTTGGTCCCTGGATTTACACAGGTGCTTGGGCTTCCCTTGTGGCTCAGCTGGTAAAGAATCCGCCTGCAATGCAGGAGACCTGGGTTCAGTCCCTGGGTTGGGAAAATCCCCTGGAGAAGGGAAAGGCTACCCACTCCAGCATTCTGGCCCAGAGAATTCCATGGACTGTATAGTCCATGGGGTCGCAAAGAGTCGGACAAGACTGAGCGACTTTCATTTTCACTTGGGGTCTCCGGGGGACTGGGGTGTGAGGTAGTGCTGACTGCAGAAGGCAGGCACAGTGCAGGGCATGCCTTACTTTTGCTTGTTTGAGTAAGCCTGGCATCTCCTTAAGTGTGTGTTTTTTTAACCACACACTTAAATAGAAAATTAGTTTCCTGGTGTCAACTAGAATCATTTAATACTTCCCAGGCGCCATGGTCCACACTTTGGAAATATTGCTTCAAGCTGACAGCCCCTGGTCAAACGTGGTTTCAGTTTTCCATTCTCTGTACCGTTACTCACACTGTCGTTCCCAACGGCGATGTCCTAACCTTTTCACTACATTACCCGATGTGCCCATTATCCTGCTGTGGCATATCCATTGTCCTTTCAGTGCCCGACAGGAAGCCTGCCCAGGCCCGGAGGACCCCTCTTCTGGGCCCACAGCACTCACTCTTCTCTCCATTCGTTGACTCTTAGAGCGGGACTCTGCTGCTTTCCCTTTAGCATCCTTGTTTTGGGTTGTTATTTACTTTTTTCATGTCCCCATGTCGTGTACATCTCTATATCTTTATGGTTAAAATTTTCTTCAGCTGCAAGGGCATGAGAGATGTGGTAAATGAAGTCAAGAGAAAGTAGCAGTGATATCTCAATCTACTTTTTTTTAAAAGAACCAACACTTATAAAGATGGAAAGATACTCAGGAGGCAGGTAATCTGAGAACTGAAATAGAAAATACCAGCTGGGTTCAAACCTATTCCAGTATCTTAAGACTGCAAGAAAAGAATTCTAAAAGTGGTCTGGGCAATAGAGAGTTGAAGGATGGTGAGTTGTACGTGAAGGGAGATGGCTTTACTCATAAAGAAAAATTGGAATAAAAATTGGAAATATAATAAAATCAAATTACTCTGTCTGTCCTCCCAACGTCTTGGGGTATTGGATTGTAGCTTTGTTGGCCTCATCCCTTTCCTGGAACATTTCCTTGCTTGTTGGCACTTCCATTAGGGAATTTCTTTTCGCAACTTAAAAGTGGCTGTAAAGGTCAGGTGGGAGAGGTGGCTGAATTCCCACAATGGCATGGCTCAGATTCCACAGTAAGAGTTCACCTTGTTCCCTTTTGGGAGGGACAGGGGTGTCCTGAGCTTGTTCTCTCATTTCTGATGTACTTGAGTTCACTTTGGGTTTAAAATGTTTTTTTCTTTTTTTTTTTTTTTTAAGAATCAGAATCTTCTGAAAGATACAGTATTCTATATTTCATTTTCTGGAATTGATGCCACAGAGAAACATATATAATTTTTGACTGGAAGATTTACTGTTTATATTTTTTAAAACTAGGGAACTGAATATATGAAATTATTGAAGAAAGCATTAAAGAGTTAAAATGTATGCATTTAGTTTTAAAATGGTTTAGGTAGGTAGGGATTAGATAAGGAAGAGTGAAGAAAGAAAGCTAAGAGTTTTTTCAAAACTTAATTTATGCAAGATATTGTTATCCATCCATACACCTATCCATCCATTCTTTTTCAAATAGGCAGTATGTTTGATGGTTCAAAATGTGAAAAGTAGAGAAGGGTACACAGAGAGTCTCCCTCCCACCTCCATCCTCCAGTCTCCTAATTTCTCTCTTTAGAGGTTGCCAAAGTGATGTGATCCTTGTGTGTCCTTATAGAAATATTTTTTGCACATTAAAACTATATTTTTCTTTAAACACACACATACAAATTGTGGTATGTTACAAACTTTTTGTATCTTGGTTTTTCACTGAACAAGTTGTGGGATCATTCCATGTAAGTACATAGAAAGTTCCTCATTATTATTTTCAAAGTTAATTTTTATTGGTGTATAGTTGCTTTACAGTGTGTTTCTGCTCTACAGCAAAGTGAACCAGTTATACGTACACGTGTATTTTCTCTTTCTTAGATTTCCTTCCCGTTTAGGCTTATAGCTCTATAATTTTGTTCTGTATGGATGTGCATTTTTGAGCCAGTGTATGACTTTTGTGTTTTGTTTATTTCTAAACCTCTGTACTATCCAATATTGAACAACCGTGCATGTAATGTCATTTCAGAATTGTGTGAAACTGTGTGATAAATTTCATTAATTGGGACTGCTTGTTCAAAGAATATGACACTTCACGTGACAGATGTTGTGTATCTCTCCTCAGAAACCGTACCAGCTTCTCTTCCCCTCAGCAGAGTAGTAGGATTATTGTATGAGACTAGTATTAATATCCCAGTTTACAGGTGAAGAAACAAGAGTTCAAAAGAATGAACTTACTTGACAGAGAAGACACAGCCAATAATGAACAGAGCCAAACTTTGAACCCAAGCTCATCTGGCTACGAATCTGCCTTCATTCTGCCACACTGTGCTCTTGCATTTTGTTACCTGTATTGGATTAGAGGGCTTCCCTGATCATTCAGATGGCACAGCATCCACCTGCAATGCAGGAGACCTGGGTTTGATCTCTGGATTGGGAAGATCCCCTGGAGAAGGGAATGGTTACCCACTCCAGTATTCTTGGCTGGAGAATTCCATGGACAGAAGAGCCTGGTGGGCTACAGTCCATGAGGTCACAAAGAGTCGGACACAACTGGGTGACTTTCACACAGGCACAAACTCTTTTACAAATGTTTATTAAATTCACATACTTGTAATAACAATTGCTCATCATAGTGTTCTTTAACGTAGCTCTTAACTTTTCAAAATACTTTCGTACTTGTAAATATATTTTAAAAACCTAGGTTATATGTGTGAGACAGGTTATATGTACAAACATTTTGACACTGATAAATTTAAAACAAAATCCCACAGAATATCTGGTTACTTGCGTAAGATCACACAATGAGCTAGTGGTAGAAATGGGTCTAGAAACACCTTTCAGCTCTTCAGCCCTGCATTAGACGTGAGGTGTAGCTGGTGCTCTTCTCATAAGAAGGTGATCCTTCTTGAGCTTTTGAATTCAAGATAGGCAATCACATGTGAGTTCATAATGCTCTTTAATTAAGAATTTTAAAAAATTTAAGTGTATATAGTTTGATTTTTTTTTCCTACAATGAGGTGACAGACTCTTAAAATATGGAGAAGTGAGAGGCTATGTTTACAGTGCAAGATATAAGAAATAGTTAAGTGACCACACAAGGCAGAAATTGATTGTTTCTTTTCAAAATAAATATTTGATACACAAAAAGAACATAAGTAGAGTATATATACGTTATAAAAATAATAGAACAAACAGCTGAGGACCTACCATTCATTCTGGACATCCAACAGCGTCCCCATATTTTTGGGACTACCTGAATATCCCTTGCCCACCCCATCTCTGTCTCTTAGAGGCAGCTCTATTCTGAACTCTGTGGGTTTTAAAATCAACTTAGTAGAAATAACCACAAATATGCCTAAAACAATATGTGATTTAGCTTTTGAGGGAATTTCATAATTCCTGGGACCTTGCATGAGCTTAGTAAATACTTATTGAGATAATGAATAGGTCAATGACTGAATGGCAACCCAGGAAGCTCAATCCTTTCTTTCAGCTACCATTAAAATTAACAAAGATGTGGTACATGACTAATATTTCTTTTCTAAACAATGCTCTGAAGTATTTTCTATGTATATTTTTGTCAGTCATAATAAAAGAGCTTTCTGTTATTAATCACAGTTGAGAGTATAAGGGTGGGACTGTTTGCTACTGCTGCTGCTAAGTCACTTCAGTCGTGTCCGACTCTGTGTGACCCCATGGATGGCGGTCCACCAGGCTCCCCCATCCCTGGGATTCTCCAGACAAGAACACTGGAGTGGGTTGCCATTTCCTTCTCCAATGCATGAAAGTGAAAAATGAAAGTGAAGTTGCTCAGTCGTGTCTGACTCTTAGTGACCCCATGGACTGCAGCCTACCAGGCTCCTCCATCCATGGTATTTTCCAGGCAAGAGTACTGGAGTGGGGTGCCATTGCCTTCTCCGTTGGGGCTATTTAGACTAATGCAAGATCAGCTCTTTTTTATGCTTTGATGCATGAAGATAGATTTTGTTTAGGGTTGCTATCTCTTAGGGGATCCCAGAATTTATTAAAAATAGAAGGATTTTATGTTTTATGAGTCTTTTGGACTCTGGGAGAGGGAGAGGGTGTGATGATTTGGGAGAATAGCATTGAAATATGTATAATATCATATCTGAAATGAGTCGCCAGTCCAGGTACGATGCCTGATAACGGATGCCTGGGGCTGGTGCACTGGGACGACCCAGAGGGATGGTATGGGGAGGGAGGAGGGGGAGGATTCAGGATGGGGAACACATGTATACTTGTGGTGGATTCATTTTGATGTATGGCAAAAGCAATACAATATTGTAAAGTTAAGCAAAATAAAATTAAAAAAAATAAGTTAATCAAATACTGAAAACGCTTGTTACATTTCTCAAATAAAATGGCTAGATGTACTGTAAACACACCAAATATATCAAACATGATATACTTTAAAAAGAATGAAAAGTTTAGAAGCTTCCAAAATCTGTAATGAGTCTCAGGTCATTGGTGAGTATGGCTAAATTTATCTGATTTTGATGGTGCACCCCTAAGCTGACAAGCTAATCAGAGAATGTACTTTCACTCAGCTGTATCAAGAACTGAAATGACTGTGTTTATTTCAAGGTCTTGGCTTAAAATGCAAACTTGTCAACCAGCAGCATTGTAATTAAGTCTTCAAGAAGTAAGAAAGCGTTTTTAAAATATGGTGTTAGCACAGCTTGTTCTAGCAGGTTAGAAACAAGCAAGATGAGTTCTATATTCACCGCTGAAAACAACATCCTGAGGAGGTTCAGATCAGATCAGATCAGATCAGTCGCTCAGTCGTGTCCGACTCTTTGCGACCCCATGAACCACAGCACGCCAGGCCTCCCTGTCCATCACAAGCTCCCGGAGGTCACTCAGACTCGCATCCATCGAGTCAGTGATGCCATCCAGCCATCTCATCCTCTGTCGTCCCCTTCTCCTCCTGCCCTCAATCCCTCCCAGCATCAGAGTCTTCTCCAATGAGTCAACTCTTCACATGAGGTGGCCAAAATACTGGAGTTTCAGCTTTAGCATTATTCCTTCCAAAGAAATCCCAGGGCTGATCTCCTTCAGAATGGACTGGTTGGATCTCCTTGCAGTCCAAGGGACTCTCAAGAGTCTTCTCCAACACCATACTTCAAAAGCATCAATTCTTTGGCGCTCAGCCTTCTTCACAGTCCATCTCACATCCATACATGACCACAGGAAAGACCATAGCCTTGACTAGGCGAACCTTTGTTGGTAAAGTAATGTCTCTGCTTTTGAATATGCTATCTAGGTTGATCATAACTTTCCTTCCAAGGAGTAAGCGTCTTTTAATTTCATGGCTGCAGTCACCAAGTCCTGAGGAGGTTACTCCACACAATTCAGAATCTTAAGGCTATTAGACGTTTAGTGGCATTTTTCTTGTGCTATTTAAATAGAAGTAGGAAAAACATTATTTGAAGCATGGTTTTCAGGTGAAATCTTATGATAAAAAGCAAACAGGAAGGTAAATACAAAACAACAATAGCAATATTTGACATCTTTTGAGCATTTACTATGTGTCTGGGGTTATTCTAGAATGTGTATGTATTATCTCATCTCATTTAATCCTTAAGTAGATAGTATTGTTAGTCTCATTTTACAGATAAATAGGGAGAGAAAAATTAATTAACACTTCCTAACTCCCACCAGTGATAAATGATTGTCAGGATTTGAACTATGTAGTCAGTAGTAGTTTCCTCTGGCTGCCACAGTGAATTGCCACAAATTTAGCACAAATTTGTTATATTCCTATAGGTTACGAGTCTGACAAGGGTCTCACTGGACTAAAATCAAGGTGTCAGCAGGGCTGCACTCCTGTCTGGAGCCTCCAGGGAAGAATCTGTTTCCTTGCCTTTTCCAGCTGCAAGACGCCGTCTGCCTGCCTTGGCTCCTGGTCCCTTTGCTGCAACTTCAAGATCAGCAAAGGCAATTTGAGTCCTTCTCACATTGCATCCCTCTTACCTCCCCCTCGCCTCCTTTGTATACTTTTAAAGACCCTTGTGATAACAGTGCCTTCTTGCAAACCCAGGGAAATATCCCTATTTTGAGGTCAGCGCATTAGCAATCTTAATTCCATCTGCAACTTTAATTTCCCTTTGCTCCATAAGATAACATCTTCATGATTTCCAGCATTAAGACATGGATTTTTGTTTCTGGCTTGGGGGACTTGACTGCAAACCACATAGTCTTATTCCGAAGGGCATGCTGTTAACAATTTCATCCTATTAGTGGAATGCACAAATGTCAGAATTTATTATTTTGGGAAACCTGATTTGCAGATTTTTGGTTATATGTTGCACAGAGTGAACATGCCTTAAAAGACAAATCATTTGAAGTAATTAACTGCGTGTGTGTGTGTGCTCAGCCACTCAGTCCTGTCTGATTCTTTGCAATCCCAAGGACTGCAGACTGCAGCCCACCAGGCTCCTTTGTCCATGGAGTTTTCCACGGAAGAATACTGGAGTGGCGTTGCCATTTCCTATTTCAGGAATTAACTTGGCAATGTTACCTCAATGTTATTTTTCTAGAAACGTTGATTTTTTGTGGGCATCTAAGCATTAACTATTTAAGTAGGAGTGTTGTCCATTCAGTAGGGGCATGCAACTCTCACTCCTGAGCAGTAAGGCTGGGGAAACCAGGTTCTGCTGTGAGAGAGTGGCCTGTCTGTCCATGGAACAATGGCAGTCATATACAACTGAATTACAGAGGAGCCAATTTTGCATCCCTTGCTGACTTAGCTGGACAGAATCCCCTGTCTATCGCTTCTCCGGACTTTGACCCAACCTGTACAGTATATTTCTCCATACAGATTTATCCTCTCCCTGCAGCTTCTCCAACTTCTTGGCATGTACATCTTCACTTACTTGTCCTGGCAACTGGATCTTGTTTAAAAAATGGCCCTCCCTCCCCACTCTCACATACATTCTTGCCCCTGAGTCATCCTTATACATCCTTTAGCTGGTTTAGCTAAAGCCTTAAATGTGGGCATGCCATGTGTAGACTGTTCTCAAAAACTTCAGAACTAGAAAAGAAAGAGACAGGGCCAAAACTTGAAGAGTTACTTTAAGAGAAGAGATTGGGCTTAACCTGGGGTTGTCTGTAGACTAAAGGAAGGAGTCAGCGAAGAGTGACGGGAAGTGAGCCTGCAGAAAGATTACCTTTTGAAAGAGGGAGGAAGAGATGAGATGACTACAGGTAAATCTGAGAAATTCTGAGAAAGTTTCCTGTGGCTATTTCTGAGTTTGGAGACTGCCCTGAAGTTGGAAACTGTGTTAATTGCCTACTGTCACTGTAACACATGACTGCAAACTTGGTGGCCTTAAAACGACACAGATTCATTTATTCATTCATTCATCCATAACTGATTCATTTCTGGGTCTCAAAATACTAGTAAGGATCAAGGGCAATGCCTGGAGCCCCTGGGTTGCACATCGTCCCTGTCTCCATCCATAAATGCCTCTATGTGACCCCAGGCTTGTACTGCCCCACCAGAGTCTCTCACACTCTAACAGCTACAGAGGATGATATCTGACCCCGTGGGAAGTTGAAACAGATGCCTCATTCACAAGGCAGGGTTCTCTTCCAGTTAGTTTTCTCAGCTCGCTGTGCAAAAATTGGAACTCAAGTTGTTCCTGCTGTTGATTTTTTAATACTCCATCATGAACTTGTGGATCGTAGACAGGTTTTGTCTGCACAACTGTTAGAGCTGTTTAAAGTAAAATTTTAAAAGAAAGGCCTTTCTTAAGCAGAAGCAGTGACTGAGGTCCCTTCTGGACCCCCAGCTTCCTAAGCCCCAGCCTGCCTTGTGGCCTGGATGGCTGCCCCCAGATCCCCACATCCAGGGCACCGATGGAGGAAGGGGAGGTCAGGCCAACCGTGAAGCCTGACCAGTTTATTGAGCTCAGACCGGGAGTTCATGGTTCTTGAGGACCTCGGCATATTCATTGATTTTCTTTACGTGTTCTTTTCATCTTGCTTCCATTTTTTCTTCTGTAATGGACCTTGGCCTTCTCCTTTCTTTTCTCCTTCAGGGCGGCTGTCATGGAGTCTACTTTCAGCCAACCTCATGGTACCCCAGGTAGGCAGGCTTTCATATAGACTTCAGATGCATAACCTTGAGGGCAGCAGGGATTATCACCCACTTTTTTGTCTTCCCAGGGCACAGGATCCCATCAAACACCTCCAGGTGGTCCAGGGAGCCTAGTCTCTCTTGGTCTTGTGGGGCAGCATACCTTGAATGCTCTACCCTTATTTCTGTAGAAATTGCCAGAAATGCTGATGCCCTTACAGTGCACAAATGCCAGCTTGTGGCTTAGCAGTATCTCCTTGATCACGATGCCACTGGGTGAGCAGGAAATGGCATCAACCATTGAGATCCATCTGCCCTTCTGCTGTCTCTGGCAACTACCTGAGAAAGCCATCTATTTATTATCTTACAGTTCAGGGCATCAGAAACCTGCAGTGAGTCTTATGGGACTAGAATTGAGGTGTCCACAGGACTGTGCTTCTTCTGGAGCATGCAGGGGAGAATTTGTGTCCTTGCTCTTTCCAGCTTCTAGAGGATGCCTGTATTATTTGGCTCACGGCCCTTTCCTCCATCTTCAAAGTGTATCGGTCCATCTCTCTGCTTCCATTGTTACATCTTTTCCTTTTGATTGTCCCTTGGGCCCTCTTGGATGATCTCCAAATTTCAAGACACTTAACTTAAACACACAGGCTTCCCTGGTGGCTCAGATGATGAAGAATCCATCTGTAATGCAGGAGACCTGGGTTCAATACCTGGGTCAGGAAGATCCCCTGGAGAAGGGAATGACTACCCATTCCAGCATTCCTGCCTGGAGAACTCCATGGACAGAGGAGCCTTGTGGGCTACAGCTCATGGGGCAGCAAAGAGTCAGACACGACCGAGCAACTAACACGAACTTAATCACACCTGCAAAGTCCCTTTTGCCATATGAGATCACATATTCCCAGGTTCATAAGCATATTTACAGGTTCCTGGGACATGAGTATCTTTGTGGGGGGGCATTTTTCTGTCTACAGAAATCTTACATATGTAATTCTGCCAGTAGATGATGTTGTGAGATTTCTCCAACAGTACTCAACTTTGTAGCAGTATTGGTAGAGAAAGTAAACGGTTGAATTGATCCAAATTTAGGCATTGATAGGTAGGATGGTTGGATAGTTTCACCAACTCAATGAACAGGAATCTGAGCAATATCTGGGAGTTAGTGAAGGACTGGGAAGCCTGCCATGCTGTAGTCCATGGGGTCGCCGAGAGCTGGACATGACTGAGTGACTGAACAAGGCAGGATTAAGGTATCGGGACCCTGAGGTAAATGAATTAAGGGAGCTGGAATGAGATTGAGTTGATCAAGGGGCCTGCTAAAAAGGAAAGGAAACTAAGGGGGACTTGGATAGATTGGGAGAAGAGTAAGATTTTTTTCCCTTCAACTTCTTAACTCTACTTCCTCTGTGATATGGCTTTTTGCATTTCATTAGCCTCCCCTTTGGAGAAGGCAATGGCACCCCACTCCAGTACTCTTGCCTGGAAAATCCCATGGATGGAGGAGCCTGGTAGGCTGTAGTCCATGGGGTCACGAAGAGTCGGACACTTACTGAGCGACTTCACTTTCACTTTTCACTTTCATGCATTGGAGAAGGAAATGACAACCCACTCCAGTGTTCTTGCCTGGAGAATTCCATGGACAGAGGAGCCTGATGGGCTACAGTCTATGGGGTCGACTTGGGGTCGTAAAGAGTCAGACATGATTTCATGACTAACACTTTTACTTTAAAAAACACTTTCCCCCTTGAGGGGGTTCTAAATGGCTGATTCCCATTACTGACTCTTTCCCCTGTTTTCATAACACCCTCCAATGACTCTACTTGGGTTGTAACACCAGTGTTTGAACTCATGGGTGATTCTGTGGGAGATCACATGGGATGAAAGTATGTAGTCTCTTCAGTGTGGATTTCACTGTCTCCCAAGAAGACCAATGGGCAGCAGACAGGGGAGCATAAGTTCATTTGCTGGGTGTGAGGCTAACTCTTCTTACAAATTTTTCCTGAATAAATAAAATGAAAGGTTGTTATTGAAATCCAGGGAAATGACAATACTCTGACAGATGTTTTGTGAATCATAAAGAATGGCAGTTTGCTTCATCCGGGTCTTGATTAAGACGGCTTCACAGTTCCCTTTAGCTTCACAGAACTTTGGACAGACTCCTTCCTGACTCAGGGCCCCAACCTCACATTTCCGAGAGCATTTACCTCAGAAAATTTGTCATTGTAAATCCTTTCTCTGCCTCTTTGATAAATACATCTTTTGAAAAGCCTCTTACCAGTTTTACAACACAGGAATATCTTTCTCCAGGACCTGGGAGTGAAGACTTTGCAATGTAATCACTGAAGGGATGGGAAGGTAGGGGCCTAACTTCCTCAGATTCCTTGGTCCAGGTTGTGAAACTATTTCTTGTCATGAGAATCAGAGAAAGTTTACTTTTCCCTTGGGTGAGGGCGGTTAATAAATACAGGTGGTTTCTGAAGAACTCTCCAGCCCTTTGTCTCTACAGAGCCAGGCATTCAGACACAGTCTTTGCTCTCTCGTTATTGACAATAGTGTCAAAATCAACTCTGGGTAAGATTTTTTTCTTTAAGCTTCCAAGAGTATCAATTCAGCAACCATAAGGGAAAAAACTATGAAAAGAGTTAGTGTTTGGATTTAGTTGTAAGTAACACCCAGGTAACAAAGAGCTATGATTTCTAATTTCAAGTCACAGACAACTGCTTTGATTTACTTTGCCAATCACAAGGGCAACTGGAATATTATATGACTTAATGAGTATGGGCTTTGCTAGGGAAGGAGTAGCTAAGGAGTACATATTTTGGGGGGTTTGGATTTTTGAGAAAGGTAGATTTATTTAGAAGAGTGATATCTCAGATATGTCACAACCTTGGTTGGAAATGACAGAAACCTGACTCCAATGGCTTACCCATGAAAGGAAGTTTATCGGTCCATATAATTGAGGAGCCAGGAGATAATGTGTGTCTGGGACTCAGACGCTACCTTCAACAAATATTTACCTCCTATATGCCAAAGTTACAGGCTCATGCGATAGAAATAGTTGTCAGTACACATGTACACCCATGGCTGGTTCATGTCGATGTATGACAAAAACCACTACACTATTGTAAAGTAATTAGCCTCCAATTAAAATAAATAAATTTTTTAAAAAAGAAACCATAAAAAAGAAAAGAAATTGTTGTCAATAAAGCAGGTGACATTTGTGCCCTCCTGGAGCTTAGAGGCTAGTGTCATGTCATCAGGACTTTCTCTCTCTCCCTATAGTCAGGATCTTGTGATTCTCCATTTGCTGGGTGGGTTCTGTGCTGCCTTCTGCTGGTTTGTGAGAGGAGGAGAAGCTGGCCTGTGCAGAATGGGAAAAAGGAAGACCAGGAGCCCTAGCTTCTTCATTTTAAAAAAACTTCATTTAGGAAAGAAAGTGTTAGTTGCTCAGTCACGTCGGACTCTTTGTGACCCCGTGGCCTGTAGCCTACCAGGCTCCTCTGTCCATGGGATTCTCCGGGCAAGAATACTGGCTGCTACTGCTGCTGCATCGCTTCAGTCGTGTCTGACTCTGTGCGACCCCATAGACGGCAGCCCACCAGGCTCCCCCGTCCCTGGGATTCTCCAGGCAAGAACACTGGAGTGGGTTGCCATTTCCTTCTCCAAGAATATGGAGTGGGTAACCATTCCCTTCTCCAGGAGAATCTTCCCAACCCAGGGGCTGAACCCCAGTCTCTTGCATGGCAGGGAGAGTCTTTACTGTCTGAGCTACCAGGGAAACCCTCTGATTTATTTTAAAATGGAGAATAATTGCTTTACAATGTTGTATTCATTTCTGCCATACATCAACATGAATCAGCCATAGGTATACATGCGTTCCTTTCCTCGTAAACCTCCTTCCTAGCTTATTAAGCAGACTTGCAGGCTGCCTTCTCTTGCTGATCCCCTTCTTCTATTCCAGAGGTGCCTCTTGCTGTTAATTCCTGAGCCTTTGAGAGAATCCGTGATGTAAATCTGGTTCCTTTTTGGTTTTCCCCCTAACTATTTAGAGCTCAGCTTCCTCAAGTCAGTGAAGTCTGTTGTCAATGATCCGTATGCTTTCCACCTTCCAAAAGTTTGCGGCTATTGCTGCATCCCTATTATGTCCTTTGTTATAGTAGGTTTATGCCTTAAAACATTCCCTTTACTGTCATTTTAATGGGATTTCAGGAGGGAAGTAAATACATGCATTTACTAAATTCATTATAGCAATCAAAATGACCATCAATTTGTTTTCATAAAATAAAACTTTTCATATATTTTATTGTGATGAAATCAGTGGATAGCTTACTGTATGTAATGCTGAAGTTTATGAAGAAAAAGAAAACAACCCCTTTGAAACCTAGAAATCTTGGAGTTTATGACTATATACCTGTTGAACATTTTGGTTATTTCCAATTTTATGATATTGTATTCAACATGTGTTGAAACTCTTTACATCTAAACTTTGATGGACATTTATAAATATTTCTTTAGAATCCATTTCTATAAAAGAACATCATGGGCAAAGAGACTGCATAACTTTCTTGTCTTTGGGAAAGACTCTACCCTGCATGAATTTCTAATGGTAGAAGTTTCAGACCTATAGTGGATGAGGGAGCAATGCCAAACAATATGTAAGATGGGTCAGTCTTTATTTTTGAACTTCACTTTTCGTAAAAATTTTTACATGGGTGACATATTAAAAACTATTCCTAATGAGGAGAAATTTCAAATGATTATTATTAACCGAAGGGAAGATCCATTTTTTTAGTAGAAGCAGTTAGAATTAAATAGGAACATAGATGAATACTTCAACTTTGTGTTTTAATTCTTTGTTAACTACTAGCCACAAGGTAAACTTCAGCCCACTTTTCCTCTCGTAAGTTACCTTTTGAGGAGGAGAAAGTCTCAGCCTGGAATGAGGACAAGATGAGTGGAATCTGTGCCCTTAGTGGAATGCAAATGTCTTAGCAGATTGTCATTTCTGTGAGTCAGGGGCCATGGTGCTCTGCCTTCTTCAGCATCATTGCCATTAACATCACCACTGTTATCAACATCACCCCTTACAATTTAATTTCATGGCCACCATCCCACTTAAATCTTCAGAGCAATCTTGTGAAGCAGATGTGACAGATTATTTTATTGTTCCTGTTTTGTAAATGGGGATGATGAAGGACAAAGTTTAAGGGACTTTTTTCCCCAGTTAGGAAGAAGCAGAGAAAGGATTTTAATCAGAATCTTCCATCTTCAAAATCCACTGCTATTTCTACCATGCAATATATATATGCTTTATCCTGCCTTGCACCAGAGTTTCAGATAGTAATATTTGAATGAACAAATTTGAAAGGCCCTAGAGTCAGAACTGGTGTTCAAAAAGCAATAACCATCAGAAAAAAAAAAAAGTGAAAGAATGAAAAACATTAAATTTTACAGTGTTTTTCCTGGCAGCTCTGTTCCAACTGATGGTCTATAATGACTCCAGGAATAATATCTTATTTCCTAATAAATGGCTGAAACTGAAATTACTGCAGATTTTATGCAGAGCATCACCCTGAATGGTAGGAGAAATGCACATTTTCTCATTTGATTATGTTCGTTCATTTAAGCTGTTTCAAAGGGAAATCCATTTTTACACAAACTGGGGTACTGGATTTGCTTTGCTGAACAATTTTTCTGGTTGGTTGCCAAAAAAACACGTGAGACTTTATCAAGACTGTCCCTCTCGTTGAATTTGCATTGACTGCAAAGTGTCTTTCATTCTTTACCCCTGATTAATAGATAATTGGTGGCAATGGATGAATGTCTGAAATGGGGGATTGGGCCCCAGATTCACTTCATGGAGCTTCTCAAGAATATAGATATAAAACTTTAAAAACCCTTTGGATATTTCTTGTGGATGATTGCTTATTGAATTGATTTGAATCTACTTCACCTTGACCGATGTGATAAATTTTCTTGAAATATTAATACTACCATTTCACAGCTGTGTACCATGTCAGTTGTTATGCCTGGAATTTTAATAACAAAAAAAAGGGACCTAGTTCTTTGACACTGGCTTTTGCTTTTTTTAATCAATTTCATATAACAATTACTACATCAGATTTGAGATCCCTTTTTCCTCAAGGCAAGCATTCTGAATAAATGAGTTACTGAATAAATGGAGCAGTTTTTGCAAGTCATTTCTATAAACTTTTAAATGTTTTATTGTGATAAAAGTAACAAAATTTATCATTTAAACCATTTTAAAGTGTACAATTCACTGCTATTTAGTATGTTTACACTGTTGTGTGACCATCAGCACTATCAAGTTCTAGAACATTCCCATCACCCAAAAAGGAAACTCCCTCCTCATTAAGTAATCATGCTTGATAACCCCTCATCCTAGTCTTTGGCAATCACTAATCTTGTTCTATTGATCTGCCTATTTTGGATATTTCATGTAAGTGAAATTATTAAATAGGTGGCTTTTTGTGTCTGGCTTACTTCAGTAAGCATGATTTTTTTAAAGTCCATTCATGGTATAGCAAAAATCAAATTTTCATCCCGTCTCATAGCTGAACAAAATTGCATTGTGTGTCTGTACCACATTTGGCTTCTCTGTTCATCTACTAATGGGCATTTGGTTTGCTTCCAGCTTTTGGCCGTTGTGAATAATGTTGCTGTGAGCATTGGCATGCAGATATCTGTTCAAGTCCCTCCTTTCAACACTTTTGTATTTATATATATGCTTAAGAGTGGAATTGCTGAGTCATATGGTGATGGACAGGGAGGCCTGGCATGCTGCGATTCGTGGGGTCACAAAGAGTCGGACACGACTGACTGACTGGACTGAACTGAACTGATGGTAGTTGTATGTTTAACTGTTTGAGAAGCCATAGTGTCTGCACCATTTTACGTTCTCACAAGCAGTGCATGAAGTTTCCAGTTTCCAGTTTCTCTATATCTTACCATCACTTGTTTTTCCCACGCTTTTGAGTATAGCAGTCCTAGTAGATGTGAAGTGGTATCTCACTGCAGTAAATTTCTGTCGCTCACTTCCACTCTGAACTGGGACTTTTTAAATTGTCAAGCAGAGGCTTGGGGCATGTGAGGGATGGCTTGAGTACTTCTGTTTGACAGGGGGCCACTAGGTGTGAGGGTGGGTGGAAGATGAAGCAGAGACACTACACTGGGGCCTGAGTGTGCAAGGACTTCAAAGCTAAGCAGAGGTACTTCGGAGGGTAAAGGATAGTTTTTAAGAAAAGAGATGCCATAATGAGAATTGACCATTTGAACAATATAGGGTGCCTGGAGAATCCCAGGGACGGGTGAGCCTGGTGGGCTGCCGTCTATGGGGTCACACAGAGTTGGACACGACTAAAGTGACTTAGCAGCAGTAGCAGCAGCAGGGTGCGCCATGATGTAGGATGGACTGGAACAAGGGCTGGGAATTACTGCATTGCTGAGGGAGTTCCTGCCTCGGCCGGCTCTAAACATATGAATTGCTCATGTATTACCAAATTGTACCATATAATTTATCAAATTAGCCAAAAATTGTGAACTATTTCTGTCTTCCATAAGAATGTCACACTATGCCCAGTTTGGTAAAGATGAATACATTTTAAAGTATTTTAGACAGCATTTCCATACTAAAAATTCTAGAGCTCTGTGAGTCTAATTAGAAATCTTTTCTGAGTTGATGGTTGATGGTCTCACACACAGAGAATTTTGTGGTGAAAAGCATGAGTCTTGACATCTGACAGACCTGGATTTGAATCCTGGTTATTCACTTACTGATTATGTGGCCATGTTCAAGTACCTTACGTTCCCTGAGTATCAGTTTTCTGTATATAAAGTGATTATAATATCTATCTCATTGTGTTGCTGTGAAAGTAATTTAAATTATGCATATAAAGCATGTAGCAGGGAACCTGGCACATTGCTGGTGCTCGATACATGTACTATGAAGTCAAAAGTACTGAGGCCACTTGCTTTGTAAGTGAGAGCTTTGGTTATGGTACAAGGGAAGGTCTGTGAGAGTAGGAATCATCTTGGAACTTGGAAAAGGTGATGGGAAAGAGAGAGAGAAAGATGGACTTTTGCCCAGGGAAAGCCTTGGATCATTTTGACGTAAGAATAACCTGGGAACAAGGATTAGACTTATGGGACCTGACTGAAGTTTCAATTCAGTTCTGTTCAGTTGCTCAGTCATGTATGACTCTTTGTGACCCCATGGACTGCAGCACACCAGGCCTCCCTGTCCATCATCAACTCCCAGAGTTTACTCAAACTCATGTCCGTGGAGTCGGTGATTCCATCCAACCATCTCTGTCAGCCCCTTCTCCTCCTGCCTTCAATCATTCCCAGCATCAGGGTCTTTTCAAATGAGTCAGTTCTTTGCATCAGGTGGCCAAAGTATTGGAGTTTCAGCTTCAGCATCAGTCCTTCCAATGAATATTCAGGACTGATTTCCTCTAGGATGGACTGGTTGGATCTCCTTGCAGTCCAAGGGGCTCTCCAGAGCCCTCTCCAACACCACAGTTTAAAAGCATCAATTCTTTGGTGCTCATCTTTCTTTATAGTCCAATATTTGCCTTAAATTTGACTTTTCTGTTGATGTTAACTCAATTCATTGACATTGACATTAACTCATCTGTTGACTGAAATAATTTGCAGATTATCTATAGACCAACTCTTGTTTCATTGGGAGATTAAAATCCTTGTAACGTTGCATTGCAGTCTATTCTCAGAGCAGATACATAGCAGGCAGTGGATTGCCGATGCATGTAGCACGTAGCTGGGCCTCTGTCCAGCTCTACTCTCCTTTTCAAGAGAAAGACACAAACAACAGAAGCAAGAGAGAATACCATCCCTTGCTATTGCTTGTTGGGATGTGGTAGTGATATTTTTATTTCTTGGATGATATGATTTGCCTAATATTCCTAACTATGTATTTTCTGAAAAAAAAAAAAAAAAAAAACCATGGCGTCCAGGGGATCAGGAAATGATGTCCCTTGTGTCAGAGTGTGGTCTCAGCTTTAGTCTGGCACATCAGCTACCGGCCATGAATGTTGGCAAATACTACTTACGTGGTACTGTTTTTAATCACCCTTTCCAATGGAAATTTATGATGCTTCATAATATCAGCAGCTACCATTTGGCAAGTGTTATGCTGGGCTTTTACATTTTATCTTTATAACAACCAAATGAAGCAGATGAGTAAGCTAAGACTCGTGAATTAATTGTCTTGTACACACTCCTGTGGCTACCATCACATAAAGGGAAAACTTGCAATTGGAAGGATGACTGTGGTTATTGCATTAACATTCTAGGATGGCAATTTAATTAATTTCAGCAGTAGAGAGCTTGTTTTTAAATATTTAAAGGACCCAACAACCAGTCAAAGATGGAGTTTGAGAAACCAAATGGCTCTGCATAAACAAGAAGCTGAAATGTTTAGATTGCACACTAGTGACTTGAGAGGAGGACAGGACTTCTGAAAGACAGAGGAATGGAGAGAATGGAAAGAGGGCTTGGAGGCTGAGTGTGGCCAGAAAGTCAGAACCTGGAGAAGAAAGACTGTCTGATTGTAAATGGTCAAGGTGTTTTTAGGGACGGTGAGATCTGCATTGAATTCCAAGTGTTAGTTGCTCAGTCATGTCCAACTCTTTGTGACCCCATGGACTGTGTCCTGCCAAGCTGTCCATGGGATTCACCAAGGCAAGAATACTGAAGTGAGTAGCCATTAGATTCTCCAGGGTGTCTTCCCAACCCAGGGATTGAACCCAGGTCTTCTGCTATGCAGGCAGATACTTTGTGGTCTGAATCACCAGGGAAGCCCCAGAAGCATAGAATTCAAAGCACTCCCCTCCTTTTTTGTGCTGTGTTGGATTATTCTTGGTTGCAGTCAGAACTTAGTCAAACCTTGTTCCACTTAAGAGTCTTGTGTTGGAAGTGCTTTGGTTGTGTGCCCCTGTTTAGGGTGGAGTGAGGAAGAGAAGGGAGAATTACAGAAGAGAAGATAGGAGTGGGGATGGAGAATTGAATTTGGAATAAGGATTTAGAGCAAGAAGGAGTGGGAACATGAATGTCTTTCCTCCTAAAATCCTTAGAAATATTGGGTAAGGTCCTGGGCCTCTCTCAGGCTGTGATTCATTTTGTTTAGATCATATAAAGGACGATTCTAGGAAGTGGAAATCTTGGGGATTTTATCACATTAGTGAGTGATAGAGAAGAATCTTAAGTCCAGCTCTGCCTGACCCTAGAGTCCAGTACCCTCCTACTTGTTCATTGCCCTGCATTGTGCTGACAGCTTTAGCACAGGATGAAGGGCAGGAGTTTCAGCTGGACAGCCACATACTCTGTCTTGATGTCCTAGACTGGAAAGCACCCAACACTGAGGACTTTCTTCTCGCCACAGCTGATGAAAGTTCTTGCTCTTTTACACATCACTCCCACATCAGTTTTCATTAGAACGAGTTCCTGGTGTCAAGGAATTTCTGTTGGAGGGCAATGAAAAACTAAAGAAATAATTATAGCTTCCCAGCCACAAAGTTCTCAGATTAGCTAAAAGTGGATTTATTAGCTAAAAGTAGATTTGCTGTCTCTGACAAAGGACTACTTAAGAGCTGAGTTTGCTCTATTCTATTTCTAGCAGAATCCGTATGTCTCAGTTAAACATGAACTGACACTGTAATATGCCATGGGTGGACTAGGAGGATTGGGGTGACTTGATGGCAGTGTTGTGTGGATAACGATAATTTCATAAGAGTAGAGTTGATGACACATATGGCTTTGACATTATGAATTATTGTCATATTTTTGTAAAGACTTTGCCAAACAAATCTTTGTGAAAAATCAGTGAAAGTCTCTGTAAAGTGAGATTATGTAGTAATATCATCTAACCATTTTTAAAAATTTAATAGATATCCTTTAAGTTACATGTCTTTTAAGTGACTATTACAGTTATCCCTCACTTATTCTGCATTTGTGTGGAAAAAATACTTCTTTGGAGCTCTGCTGGGAGACAAAATACACCAAGCAAGATATGTGAACAGCCAAAATAGATGTAGCTCAGGCCTTTGCTCTGAGGGATAACCTGGAGAAAACTCAAATATGTATTGGTTGAATGAAGAAATGGTTGATCAATGAACCTATTTGTGCACTTATTTTTAAGAGGGTTCTAATAAACGTAGGCTTTCCAATGATTAGTGGTAAAGAATCTGCCTACAATGCAGGAGATGCAGATTCGATCCCTGGATTGGGAAGATCCCCTGGAGGAGGAAATGGCAACTCACTCCAGTATTCTTGCCTGAAAAATATTCCAGGGATAGACGAGACTGGCAGGCTGTCCAAAGGGCACAACGAACCCCGTCCACACCAGGCGGAGGTCACCAACGACCCGACAGTGATGCCCCAGCACCCCCCCCCCCCCCCCCCCCCCCCCCCCCCCCCCCCCCCCCCCCCCCCCCCCCCCCAAAACTGAGCATGCTGAAAAACTTGCAAATTATTTTCTTTCAGCAGAAAAAACCGTAAAATCACTTCGCCCCCGCTTAAAGAAATACCATACCTTGACTAGGGAAAAACCTTAGAAGACAGCTCATCTAGGGGTCACTTTCCTTCCAAGGAGTAAGCGTCTTTAATAGGGTAGGACAGCTCATTAGGGACAGGTTATACCCGCAGACAAACAAATTGAGGGAGGGACAGCTGGGACCAGATGCTCAAGGACTGCAAAATGCAGGCACAAGAACTAAGAAAGGCAGAGCTATCTGAGATCACAAGGAATAGTGTGTGCTTCTCAAAGTGTGGTCCTTGGGCCAGCAGCATCAGGATCACTTGGAAATTTAGAAATAAAAATACTCAGGTCCAGCTCCAGAATTACTAAATCAGAAACTCTGAGGGTGGAGCTTAGGAATCTAATAAGCCCTCTGGTAATTCTGTTGCTGACTAGAGTGTGGGGTTCATTCGTGTAGTGGTACACTTTAAATCCCTGGGCGTCACTGCATTTCGAGCAGAGTGAAGTGAATGTTAATGACTTGGATCGTAGTGGGAAAGTTACTTTATATGGAATACCCCACCCAAGAACATAGGGAAATTACTGTGAGTGACCATACATCTGATTTTCCTGAGACAGTTGTGGTTAACACATGTCCTGGTGCTGTTAAAGACAGCATTCCCTTTCATTCTTGAAAGTGTCCCCACTGGGTTAATAAATTTTATGATCACCTTACTAATAGGCTTAGAAAGATTATAGCCTTTAAAATAGTTGAAAGTCTATAGTAGCTAAAATCAAGAAATGCATTGGAATTTAGAATTATTTGGTAAATTTCCACCCCTCACCTTGTCATCAGTTCAGTTCAGTCACTCAGTCATGTCTTGACTCTTTGTGACCCCGTGAACCACAGTATGCCAGGCCTCCCTGTCCATCACCAACTCCCAGAGTTTACCCAAACTCATGTCCATTGAGTCAATGATGCCATCCAACCATCTCATCCTCTGTCATCCCCTTCTCCTTCTGCCCTCAATCTTTCCCAGAATCAGGGCCTTTTCAAATGAGTCAGCTCTTTGCATCAGGTGGCCAGAGTGTTGGAGTTTGAGCTTCCACATCAGTCCTTCCATTGAACACCCAGGACTGATTTCCTTTAGGATGGACTGGTTGGGTCTCAAGAGTCTTCTTCAACACCATAGTTCAAAAACATCAATTCTTTGGTGCTCAGCTTTCTTTACAGTCCAACTCTCACGTCCATACATGACTGCCAGAAAAACCATAGCTTTGACTAGACAGACCTTTGTTGGCAAAATAATGTCTCTGCTTTTTAATATGCTGTCTGCTGCTGCTGCTGCTGCTAAGTCGCTTCAGTCGTGTCCAACTCTGCACAACCCCATAGACGGCAGCTGACCAGGCTCCCCCGTGCTTGGGATTCTCCAGGCAAGAACACTGGAGTGGGTTGCCATTTCCTTCTCCAATGCATGAAAGTGAAAAGTCAAAGTGAAGTCGCTAAGTCATATCTGATTCTTAGCGACCCCATGGACTGCAGCCCACCAGGCTCCTCCATCCATGGGATTCTCCAGGTAAGAGTACTGGAGTGGAATATGCTGTCTAGGTTGATCATAACTTTTCTTCCAAGGAGCAAGCATCTTTTAATTTCATGGCTGCAGTCACCATCTGCAGTGATTTTGGAGCCCCCAAAATAAAATCTGCCACTGTTTCCAGTGTTTCCCCATCTATTTGCCATGAAGTGATGGGACCAGACACCATGATCTCGGTTTTCTGAATGTTGAGCTTTAAGCCAATTTTTTCACTCTCCTCTTTCGCTTTCATCAAGAGGCTCGTTAGTTCTTCTTCACTTTCTGCCATAAGGGTGGGGTCATCTGCATATCTGAGGTTATTAATATTTCTCCCGGCAATCTTGATTCCAGCTTGTGCTTCTTCCCACCCAGCGTTTCTCATGATGTACTCTGCATATAAGTTAAAAAAAGCATGTTGTCATGATAGATAATAAGATTTTAGCTCCTCAGTACTTTTCTTGCCCAGCCTTATTACCAGCTCTCTTTGGTTAAACATGGATTCTCCCCTTCTCCAAGGCAGGTTTTAGGCTGTTCTTATCCTTGGCAGAACAGTATCTCGTACCACCATGGTGCCTATGCAGATCTGCTGTGAAATGAACATCTGGGTTTAATGCCAGTTTCTTTTGCCTTCCACCCTCTTGGTTACCCACTTTAACCCTTTATAGTAAAATACTCTTGTCTCTTTTCTCATCAAAATGTTGTCTGAGGAAAGGGTCTGTAAATTCATGTGCCCTGAGGAAAAACTGAATATACTCTTACCTTCGGATGTTTGCATTTGAACAGGAGAGATTAAATTGAGTTACCAAAATAAACTGTAGGTATTGCTCAGTGGGGCTTCCCTGGTGGCTCAGATGGTAAAGAAAGTAGTCCTCAGTCATGTCCGACTTTTGCGACCCCTTGATGTAGCCCACCAGGCCAAGAGGAGCCCCCAGGATCTTCCGACCAGATGAATGCAGGCAAATGCTTTAACCTCCCTGAGCTACCAGGGAAGCCCACATCTGCCTGCAATGCAGAAGCAAGAGACTTTTTATCCCTGAGTTGGGAAGATCCCTTGGAGAATGGACTGGTAACCTACTCCAGTATTCATGCCTGGAGAATACCATGGACCAAGGAGCCTAGTAAGCTATAGTCCATGGGGTTGCAAAGAGTCAGATGCAACTAACACTTTCAATGCTCAGTGAGTAGAATAATTGTGAGTCTCAGAAAGTGAGATGCAGTAGCAGGGGGCATAAGACTGAAGCTTAATTTCATGACTTTACTTAAGGTGTGTGCGTGTGCTAAGTTGCTCCAGTCGTGTCCGACTCTTTGCAACCCTGTGGACTTGAGGCCACCAAACTCCTCTGTCCATGGGGTTTTTCTGTCAAGAATACTGGAATGGGTTGCCATGCCCTCCTCCAGGGCATCTTCCCAACCTAGGGATCAAACCTGTGTCTGTTATGTGTCCTGCATTGGCAGGTGGGTTCTTTACCACTGGGGCCACCTAGAAAGCCCTTAATTAAGGTACCATGACCCATGGGAGGGATCTGACCTCAGAGACTGTCCCAGCACTCAAATCTACTGTCAAAGTAGAGAAGTAGAGTGGGACCGATATCAGTGCATCCTGCCCATCTCAATTTGTTTCAGATACTAAATGTAAATGTACTTGCTTGGAAGTAAATGTAGTCACTTCAGTCTTTTTTTTTCTTAAGTCTCCAATCTTCTACTCCCTCTCCACAACCTGATCAGACAAAGTCTTCCTAATGTCTAGGCAGAGACTGACTTGGGACTGAGTCTGTAATGAAGTTGCTTTGGTCGGTTTGCTGTTAAAAATTATTTTAGTGCTATGGATTTTTATAGCTAGAGGGGTGGTGCTCAGAGAGGATTGAGTCCAGTTCTCTCATTCTGCAGTTGTGAAAACTGAGACCCAGAGAGGTTAATGACCATATAGATGGTTGTTTCAAGAACTGAGGTGAAGACCCAGGTCTCTTGACACCGGTTTCCTTACTTGTTGTTTTTCTTTGGATATGCATGGTTGAGGGTGGGGGAAATTTCATGGCTACCTCAATTCTGGTTTAGACCTTAAAATCAGAAGTGAAATGTTGAAAGTGGATATTGTGGGACTGATTTTGTGGGTGAAGGTATGAGCATATTTTCTGAAGCTGTTTGGAGATGATAAAAGTGGAAACACCATTAAATATAATCGTATTAAAAAAATAAATCCCTGTTGTTGCTTAAAGAGAACTCTGTAGTCCAGTAGATTTTAATGTTCAGCTGAAATAATAGGAAAAGTTTAGCTATGCATATTTTACATCTCCTTTTATAATGACAGGAATCCTATTTTAATTAAATGTTTTTTTCATACTTATGATCAACTTCCTCCTGTTTCAGGTGGAAATGGAGACTGTCAATTTCATAGTCAACACTGGAGAATAGGGTGGTTTGTTATTTGTGCTAATGACACCATAATCAGATCAGATCAGATCAGATCAGTCGCTCAGTCATGTCCGACTCTTTGCGACCCCATGAACCGCAGCACGCCAGGCCTCCCTGTCCATCACCAGCTCCCGGAGGTCACCCAGACTCACATCCATCAAGTCAGTGATGCCATCCAGCCATCTCATCCTCTGTCATCCCCTTCTCCTCCTGCCCTCAATCCCTCCCAGCATCAGAGTCTTCTCCAATGAGTCACCTCTTCGCATGAGGTGGCCAAAAGCTGGAGTTTCAGCTTTAGCATCATTCCTTCCAAAGAAATTCCAGGATTGATCTCCTTCAGAATGGACTGGTTGGATCTTCTTGCAGTCCAAGGGACTCTCAAGAGTCTTCTCCAACACCACAGTTCAAAAGCATCAATTCTTTGGCGCTCAGCCTTCTTCACAGTCCAGCTCTCACATCCATACATGACCACAGGAAAGACCATAGCCTTGACTAGGAGAACCTTTGTTGGCAAAGTGATGTCTCTGCTTTTGAATATACTATCTAGGTTGGTCATAACTTTCCTCCCAAGGAGTAAGCGTCTTTTAATTTCATGGCTGCAGTCACCATCTGCAGTGATTTTGGAGCCCAGAAAAAGAAAGTCTGACACTGTTTCCACTGTTTCTCCATCTATTTCCCATGTAGTGATGGGACCAGATGCCATGATCTTCGTTTTCTGAATGTTGAGCTTTAAGCCAACCTTTTCACTCTCCACTTTCATCAAGAGGCTTTTTAGTTCCTCTTCACTTTCTGCCATAAGAGTGGTGTCATCTGCATATCTGAGGTTATTGATATTTCTCCCAGCAATCTTGATTCCAACTTGTGTTTCTTCCAGTCCAGCATTTCTCATGATGTACTCTGCATATAAGTTAAATAAGCATGGTGACAATATACAGCCTTGACGTACTCCTTTTCCTATTTGGAACCAGTCTGTTGTTCCATTACCATAATAGACCATAATAGAAGAATATAAAAACAAGAAAGCAATAACAGAAAATACAGTGAAAAGAAAAGAGCCAAAACTGCCTCAGCATCTAATTATTGGCAATGATATAAACAGATGTGTTACTCCCTCATGAAAATCCTTTAAATTTATCAAATGTAGAGAAACATAGTGAAGATTAGTTCTGGTTGCTGCAAACATTGAAGCAACTAAGAAAAAAAAAAATAGCAAATAGTTAAAAGGAGACCAGGATGATGTGAGCACTACGACAAAGAAACCAGCCACTATGACCACTTTACTGAGGAAAGAGCCAAGGCGTGAGGAACTCTCTCTCTGAGGCATCCAATTCCTATAGGATAGTTCCTCATAAAAGTCAACTTAAAAGTTAACATAAAAAGGAAAAGAAAAGAAACCCCTTGTTGTTGTTGTTGTTGTTGTTAAGTCGCTTCAGTCGTGTCCGACTCTGTGCGACCCCATAGACAGAAGCCCACCAGGCTCCCCCGTCCCTGGGATTCTCCAGGCAAGAACACTGGAGTGGGTTGCCATTTCCTTCTCCAATGCATGAAAGTGAAAAGTGAAAGTGAAGTCACTCAGTCGTGTCCGACTCTTAGTGACCCCATGGACTGGAGCCTACCAGGCTCCTCCATCCATGGGATTTTCCAGGCAAAAGTACTGGGGTGGGGGTGCCATTGCCTTCCCCGAAGATAACTCAAAAATACTCCAAAATGTAAATTCAATTTTACTCAAGAGGATAAATGCAGTTTTCTTAGAAGAAATACTTAAAGTTGTCCCAAAGAATTAGAAAACTACTCAAAGAACCCATGAATCAGTGTGATGAGTATAAACTTTATCTTCCTGGCACATCATGCATTATAAAGCCATAAAAAATTGGCAAAACAGGTATCAGAAGAAGTGGCTTATGTCAGTGTTTCATATTCTTCACTTTAATGAAAATCAAGGAAAAGAGGATTATAGTCCATGTAGCAAAACCCAATATGATGCTGTGTTAGAAATGTAGCATGTCAATTAGTATGTTCTGAAGTATATTTGCAGTATCAGCCTAGTTGATTTGCAACGAAGAAAACCAAACAGCCCCATTCCAGCCCTTTAAAATATTTTAATAATATCCAGCATATCATGGATTTTTATTATAGTTGTTATTTGTTTCATATTTCTCACAGGCACTATGAAAAATGCTTTGCATGGATTATCTCATTGTCTTTTCAGCAGTTCTTTGAGATAGACACTAAATCATCGTTATCCCAATTTTGTTAATGAGGAAACTGATCCCCAGAGAACTTCTCTGACTTGTCCGAAGATCTTAAGCTCATAGTGGTAAACGTAGTGTTTGAAGCAGGTAGCCTGACTCAAGAATCTAAGTGTTGAGCCACTGTTCTATCAGTACTCTGCTAAGTGATGCCTATGCTGTGGTGAGCAAAGTGGGCGTGGCCCTGAGTTTCCTGGAGCTTAAAGTCTAACAGAATTTTTTTAATTGTAAAATTTAGAGCAATAGTAGTGAATTAGATGCCCTTTAAGACAAAGGCCAGAAATTAAACCATGGATCTCTCACAAGCATTGTTCATTTTAAGTATAGTATAAGATTGAGGGCAGGAGGAGAAGGGGACCACAGAGGATGAGATGGTTGCATGGCATCACCGACTCAATGGACATGAGTTTGGGTAGGCTCCGGGAGCTGGTGATGGATGGGGGGCCTGGTGTGCTGGGTTCATGGGGTCACAAAGAGTCAGACACGACTGAGCAACTGAATTGAAAGACCATGTATTTTGAATTTTGTGGAAAGAATGGGTATTCATCCCATTGGAGGAAAAACCAAAATACCCAAAGGATAAGGAAAAAAAGAAAAAGAAGATAGTCTACTTTTCTGCTGAAAAATAAGGGAACTCAAGCAGATAAAAACCGTCTACAAGCTGGTATTCAAGAAGATGCCTGAGACTGGTATCAGTGGAGTAATTCTCCTCTCATGTTTGTATGATCCGATAGAGAACTACAGGGACCCTGGTTGGGGTTGATCACCAGGCAGACTTGGCCCCTTTGTGTGAGGCCAGTGGACCGCTGGCTGACTGGGGTCATCCTTGACCGTGCTCCCTGTCTCTCTGAAGTCCTTGTTTGGACCCTCATCCCTGCTGCTCACCTTTCTTTGTTGCTTCCCTGGCATCAGAAGGACTTCTCTGGAAGACACTGAACTTATTCACAGCCTCCAATCTCTCCTCAGGCCTCTCATAGGCTGAGCTGACTTCTTTAAGGGAAAATGAAGCTAATTTATTAAAGGAAAGAAACACACCAAAGGCGACTTTGATGGGTAAATATATTAGAAACTTTGAGTCATTTTCTTCTTGTACTTAACTTGACTGAAATGCGATTAGTATGGAATAAATGTTAAGATTGTGATGATATATATTTCAGTCTCACTTCTCTGGAACCCCTTCATTGGGTTAAAGTACTTGCTGAGGTATTGAGAAGGCTAGTTCTTAAGAGCTGGAAACATTTATTTTCTGTTAGCTGTCTGGTATTATTCAGATAAATTTAGCCCTTAATGTGATTTGCTCAGGCAATTGTAATTTACCTCTAAATGTGCTGTGCTTTGCTGGAATCAGGAAAAGCTTGTTTCAGCTAAGGGGGAACAATTATCCCCAAAGTGTGAAACAGACACTAATCATTATTAAGGGTGTTTTTTTTTGTTTTTGTTTTTGGTAGAAGGGAGATGGGAAGAGTGTCTTACATAGACTAGGTGGCCATGTTTGTTGATCTACATTAATAGAATTTACACTCAAAAAGAAGACACCACAGTCCAGAGAATTACACTTACACTAGTACCCTTAGTCTTCTGATATTCAAATAATATACTCCAGAAACTAGTCTTATTAGAGCAGAACACATCTCTCTCAGAGAGACAACTTCTTTCATATAGCTATTTAGGGCATTTTCCATGAATTAGAGCTGGAAATCGGAGAAGACAATGGCACCTCACTCCAGTACTCTTGCCTGGAAAATCCCATGGACGGAGGAGCCTGGTGGGCTGCAGTCCATGGGGTCACAAAGAGTCGGACACGACTGAGCGACTTCACTTTCACTTTTCACTTTCATGCATTGGAGAAGGAAATGGCAACCCACTCCAGTGTTCTTGCCTGGAGAATCCCAGGGACCAGGAGCCTGGTGGGCTGCCGTGGGGTCGCACAGAGTCAGACACGACTGAAGTGACTTAGCAGCAGCAGCAGCAGCAGAGCTGGAAATATTTATCATACATTGGACTTCACAGAAAAAAACAACTCATGGAACATAAAATTTCATATTTCACTAAATTAACTTTTTAACTTCATCAGCTTACAGCTATATGTTTCACACAGTTGTACTTTAGTTTACTTTTAATATCTCTTCTAATTTATACTTTTCCAGTTTTACTGAGATATAATTGACATATATCACTATATAGATTTAAGATGTACAGCATAATGTTTAGAAAAGGCAGAGGAACCAGAGATCAAATTGCCAACATCCGCTGGATCATGGAAAAAGCAAGAGAGTTCCAGAAAAACATCTATTTCTGCTTTTTTGACTATGCCAAAGCCTTTGACTGTGTAGATCACAATAAACTCTGGAAAATTCTGAAAGAGATGGGAATACCAGACCACCTGATCTGCCTCTTGAGAAATCTGTATGCAGGTCAGGAAGCAACAGTTAGAACTGGTCATGGAACAACAGACTGGTTCCAAATAGGAAAAGGAGTACGTCAAGGCTGTATATTGTCACCATGTTTATTTAACTTCTATGCAGAGTACATCATGAGAAATGCTGGACTGGAAGAAACACAAGTTGGAATCAAGATTGCTGGGAGAAATATCAATAACCTCAGATATGCAGATGACACCACCCTTATGGCAGAAAGTCAAGAGGAACTAAAAAGCCTCTTGATGAAAGTGAAAGTGGAGAGTGAAAAGGTTGGCTTAAAGCTCAACATTCAGAAAACGAAGATCATGGCATCTGGTCCCATCACTACATGGGAAATAGATGGAGAAACAGTGGAAACAGTGTCAGACTTTCTTTTTCTGGGCTCCAAAATCACTGCAGATGGTGACTGCAGCCATGAAATTAAAAGACGCTTACTCCTTGGAAGGAAAGTTATGACCAACCTAGATAGCATATTCAAAAGCAGAGACATTACTTTGCCAACAAAGGTTCGCCTAGTCAAGGCTGTGGTCTTTCCTGTGGTCATGTATGGATGTGAGAGCTGGACTGTGAAGAAGGCTGAGCGCCAAAGAACTGATGCTTTTGAACTGTGGTGTTGGAGAAGACTCTTGAGAGTCCCTTGGACTGCAAGGAGATCCACCTAGTCCATTCTGAAGGAGATTAGCCCTGGGATTTCCTTGGAAGGAATGATGCTAAAGCTGAAACTCCAGTATTTTGGCCACCTCATGCGAAGAGTTAACTCATTGGAGAAGACTCTGATGCTGGGAGGGATTGGGGGCAGGAGGAGAAGGGGACGACAGAGGAGATGGCTGTATGGCATCACTGACTTGATGGATATGAGTCTGAGTGACATCCAGGAGTTGGTGATGGACAGGGAGGCCTGGCGTGCTGCGGTTCATGGGGTCGCAAAGAGTTGGACATGACTGAGCAACTGATCTGATCTGATCTGATATTGTGAAATGATTACCATAATAAGTTTAATCAGCATCCAATACCTCATACTGATACAATAGAAAGAAAAAGCAAAAAAAGAGAAAAACTTTTTTCCTTGTGATGAGAACTCTTAGGATTTACTCTTTTACCAACTTTCACATGTATTATACAGCAGTATTAACTACAGTCATCATATTATACATTACAGCCCTTGTACTTAATTCTCTCATTAACTTTCAGTTATAAGAGACTATAACTACAACACAGTTCCAGATAAATTATGGAAAGGGTACTGTCCATAAAAGCATGTTATATTATCTTTTATGTGCTATATATTCTTCAAAGTGACAAATTTTTTTCTGATGAAAGCAGAGTTTTAATAAATAAACTGTAATAATTTAAAATAGCCGTATATTATATTTGTAGCTACTTTGAAAATGAGCAGCATTTTGTATAGTATTTCCATTTAAACTATCAACGTATTTTACATACTTATAATCTGAATGAAAATGCTGTGTTTCACTGGTTGATATATCATTATTTGTTTAGCCATCTTCCTCCATCTCATGGTAAAGCACAGCTGTGTTGCACAGATTTGGTGAAAAGAATAATGATCATCAGTATCAAAAATATCTGTAATTTAATCTTGAATTATGTACTTGAACATTTTTTCATGATGTTCAAAAAAGTAGAACCACGTGTATAGATCTTTAGCAAGGGAAAATCAAACGCTTCTATGTGCTCCTTTAGAAAGAAGAGATCCTGTTTCAAATTATAAACCATGGACATGAACTGGTAAAATAGTATTGCAGAAAAAAAATGTGAAGGATGAAAGTACAGTTTCATTTTAGGGGCCTATTTCTCAGGGGAAGCTATCACACACTTACAAAATTGAACTTGAAGGTCTTATAGCGAGTCTGTGGAATGCATATGCTTATGACAGAAAGGCTTATTTATCTACCCTGAAGTGCATTTTAAGCTTCTTGATGATTTATGGTAAATAAAATGCAGGAAATATTTCAAAGGAGGTGAAAATTATTTGACAAATTTTAACATTGAGAAATTCTTCAGTGCAAGGGACTATGGACATATTTTTTTTTAACTCTACATGGGTTTATTTCACTAATTGTTTTTATTTTAGCAACTATCAATGTCTTTCTGTTACTATGTACAACTATAATGTGGTTCCAGATAAATTATGGAAAGGGTACTGTCCATAAAAGTATGGCTTATTGGCAGAAAGGGGATTTTTGCAGGTGAAAGTGGCAATTATTGCCAGGTCAGGTCTCAGCTCTGTGAAACCAGTCAATGAAGGACAAGATAGTTAGCTCCTTTTGAACTGAGGTGTCAGTCATCCTGTGAAGCAAAAGGCTTAGCTATAGACAGAGAGATTACCTTTGTGCCTGCAAGGAAGAATTACGTACTTGTTTCTACACTGATCTTCTGTTTTCATACCTGGTAATTTTGTCATCAAAGAGGTTATTTGGAAGAAGTTATTTTGGTTTAAAGCTATTCCATATCTCATTATACTGATCTGTTCATTAATGTTCAAGTATCTGTTATAAAATGATCAGTGATATTAGTTGTCTGTGTTCTGAGCAAACTCTTACAGTTAAAAAAAGAGCCTCCAAAGCTTTCTTGGCTGGTTAGGTGGAAAGGGGCTTCCCTGGTGGCCCCAGATGGTAAAGAGGTTGCTTCCAATGCTGGAAATGGGGTTCGATCCCTGGGTTGGGAAGATCCCCTGGAGAAGGGCATGGCAACCCATTCCAGTATTCTTGCTTGGAGAAATGCTGTAGACAGAGGAGACTGGTGGGCTACAATCCATGGGGTCACAAAGAGTCGGACTCGACAGAGTAACTAACACTTAGGCGGAAACATCATTCTTCTTTAGGAGGGTCAGGAGTGAGGCCTAGGGATTCAGAATAAACCCACCCTTTCACAAGCCTCCTCTTCATACTGTGAGAGTTGGGCTATAAAGAAAGCTGAGTGCTGAAGAATTGATGCTTTTGAACTGTGGTCTTGGAGAAGACTCTGGAGAGTCCCTTGGACTACAAGGAGATCCAACCAGTCCATCCTAGAGGAAATCAGTCCTGAATATTCATTGGAAGGACTGATGCTGAAGCTGAAACTCCAATACCTTGGGCATCTGATGCAAAGGGCTGACTCATTTGAAAAGACCCTGATGCTGGGAAAGATTGAAGGCGGGAGGAGAAGGGGATGACAGAGGATGACATGGTTGGATGGCATCACCGACTCCACGGACATGAGTTTGAGAAAACTCCAGGAGCTGGTGATGGACAGGGAAGCCTGGCGTGCTGCAGTCCATGGGGTCGCAAATAGTCAGACACAATTAAGCAACTGAACTGAATTGAACTGAACTTCCCATGCCTCCAGACCTCCATTAGTAGGAATGACTGAGGTGCCCCACCTTCTTTCTGCCCATGTTTCTTAGGCCTCCTGAGCACTCCCAATCTTGCCCTGCTTTGCCTTATGACATGCGGATGGTGGGTAAGAGAGTCACCTCAGGGCTTATTCCTGATGCAGAGTCCTAGGCCTCCCTCAGCATCAGTGCCTGGGAGTTTCTGGGGAGAGGTCTCTGGAATCTGCAGTGTTACCAGTCACCTCAGGTAATTCCTGTGCACACAAAAGTTTGAGAAGCACTCTTCCCAGAGTCTTAAATACAGAGAATCTGCAGATAATTTTTCACAGATATAAAGTATTTTAAAGTTGGCAAAGCACTTTTATACACCATTTCATTAGATCTCTAGGAGAATCAAATGAGATATACAAGACAGGTATTTACATTTTTATTTTATAAGTGCATCAGTGGGTATCTATAATATCCAATGTCATGGTCAAGCCACAGCTGAGCTGAAGAACTAGTATTTCTTTTCTTTTTTTTAAATTTATTTTTCACTAGGTGATAATTGCTTTATAATGTTGTGTTGGTTCTGCTGTACAGCAGCATGAATCAGCCATAAGTATACATTTATCCCTCCTGCTTGAACCTCCCTCCCACCTACAGCTCTAGGTGGTTATGGAGCACTGGGCTGAACGAACTAGTATCTCTAAACACAGCATGCTGCCTGGAGATTGTATTGGCCCTGAAAAGAAAAGATGTGTAGTGTGCTTGTCTTATGGTGCCTCATCTGTTTTTCCCAGTAATCCTGTGAGGCACATAAGGCAAATATTATTAAATCTATTTGACCGAGGAGAAAACAGACTAGAGAGTTGAAGCCCCCCAGAGTGGCAGAACCTGGACTCAAACTCAGGTTTTTCAAGTCCAAGTGCAACCCTCCTGTCTATCTTTCAGTGGGAAGAAGTTGAGCTGAAATTTTTAAAAATATTTTTATTGCTTTAATATTTAATAAATATTGCTTGTGTCATAAAATGTTTCTTATGTATGTTTGGCTTTATTATTAGCATAGCAAATAAAATTTTCTCTTGATTCCACTGACTGTTTTTATACCTTAGCATCATGAAACTTTTAAATGAGATAATTGCTTTCATAACAGTTGTTTTTAAGGTCAGAGTAACTTTTGAAGTGTAGTCACAAAACCCCATCACCATTGCTTGGTTTTTGTCCTCCTCTCTTCTTTGCAGCACTTTACCCTATTGATCACTGCCTTTCTTCCTGGGAAATCCTGTCTGTGAAGTGGGGTGCTCGTGATTCTGAGCGCCTCATCTGTGCTTTTCTGGCTCCCTTTTCCCTCTCCACCCAAGATGTGTTTCTAGGTTCCTTCCTTTTGCTTTCATTGGTTTCTGTGGTAATACATACGTTTCCACAATTTCATTAGAATTTGAATTAGAATTAGAATTATTCTGAAGGCTCGCAAATATTGGGTTGGCCAATATTGGGTTGGCCAACAAGTTCATTTGGGGTCGAATGTTTTGGCCAACCCAAAACATCTCTAATTTTCCCCCTGAGCTCTAGAGCTACTCAGAATCGTGCACAGTCTAATGCTCCATATGTCTTGAATTAAATTTCTCTCTGTTTGCTAAGCACCTCATCTATTCAGTAGATATTTATTGAGTACTTATTAGGTGTCAGGCAATGTTCTAGGTGCTTGGGATACATCAGTGAAGAAAACAAAGTTACTCACCCCCACAGACCTTACTTTTCAGTGGCAGAAGACAGACAAGAAACCAATAATTTTGATTTTGCATTGTTGAACTTTGTGATTTGAGTTTGCGATTTGATATTGGAACATATTCTTAAGTAAATGTGGTTATTATGCTACTTTCAAACATATGAAAATTAAATTTTATGTGAGAGGCACCATGAAAAAGAAGAGAATAGGAGAGAACAGGATGGGAATCAAGAGTGTTATTAGCAGAGGTGGTGATGGATGTGCTGGTTCACTTTTTATAGGGTGGTCACAGTTGACCTTGAGGAGGAGAAACATTTAGGAAAATCTTAAAGGATGTGAAGACGTGAGCTCTGCATTTCTGGGGGAAAAGCATTTTGGGCAGAGGAATAGCCACTACAAAGACCTTAATGCTTAAATGAGCCTGGTACAGCCAAGAAATAGTGGTAGGAGAGAAGGTCAGAGAGGAAATGAGAAGTCAGATTGTGTGGGGTCTTGCCAGCCCTTATCAGGGCTTTGGCTTTGACACTTTGTGAAATGGGGAGCTACTGTAGATTTTTAAGTGGAGAATGACAAGATGAAGTTTATGTGTTTAAAGGATCATTCTGGCTACTGTGCTGAGATTAGGCTGCGTGGTGGTAAGGGTAGCATTGGGAAGCCAGTTGTGAAGCTACTATAGTAATCAGAGCAAAGCTTAGGCCAGAATGACAGGAGTGGACTGATTAAGGTGAGCAGGTTGTGTATATATTTTGAAGATGGAGCCCTTAGAATTCTCTGATGTGGTAGATACGTTTAGCATGAGCTCCTAGAAGGCTGAAGCTGCCAAGAGTTGAGATTGTGAAGGATGCAGCTAAAGCAGGTTTGATGGAGGAAGGTCAGGAGATCAGAGGCACATATGTTATATTTGAGGCATCTACCTGATGTTCAGGTGATGTTGGGTAGGATGTTGTGAGTTGTCTGAGATTTGGCAGTGACTCTGGGCTGGAAATGTAAATGAGTATTTAAAGCCATGACTCTGGATGAGGTCACCAAGAGGATGAGCTTGGATGGAGAAAACAAAAGTTCCAAGGACTGAGCCCTAGGGCATGAGAACATTACAAGTTTGGGGAGAGGCGGGCGGACCAGTGAAGGAGACTGAGAAGGTTATCTGTGAGGCAGAGGCGGGGAAGCAAGAGAGCATGAGGGCTTAGAAAGTAAGTGGGAAAAAATTATCAGGGCGGAGAGACAGCACAGCTGGGTCAGTGCTGCTGATAATGTAGGATGAGATCAGAGAATTGATCACTGGATTTAATAATGAGGCAGTCATTGGTGCCCTTCACATGAACAGTTTTGGCGCAGTAGCAGGATGCAAGCCCCATCAGAGTGAGTGAACAAAAATTAGAGTGGAAGAAATTAGATACAGTATGTATTGACTAAAATTTTGAATTAAGTCAAATTCAAAGTGTTTCACACTTTGACTATCATCTTCCACCTAAATGAATTCGTTCTCTAGGGTGTTTTGTTTTTGTTGATGGCAACATCATCCTCTCGATAGCACATGATCAAAGCCACGGAGTCATTTTTCACTCCTTTCTCTTTATTGTTCCCTCACATCAATCTGTTAGTAAGTCTTGTCAATTTTACAAGAAGGCAGAAATATACTTTAGAAAGAATACACACTTTCAAATTGGACACATCTAGTTAGCAAGTTATTTAATCTCTCTTAGCCTCCATTAAGGAGGATGATATTTCTTACCTCCTAGGATTCTTGTGAGGATTACAAATGGTCATATATAAAGCATGGAGAACATAACATCTCAATATGTGTTACTTTCCCGCCTATGTGTCGCTTGCCCCGGGTTTTAAGATTCTTTTTAACCCGAGGCTCCAAGGTCGTTGTGAGTTACCCTCTTGCCAATATAATCCAAAACTCTCCTCCCAGGTTCCAGTTTTGTTCTTGTCCCATACACTCTTAGAGGAACCTTTCTAGAAACTAAAAATATAATTTTTCATGACTGTCCATTACTAGTATAAAGTTTGACATGCTACATAAATAGAGTATGGTAATATACTGCGTCTACCTAATATAGACCACCACCCCACCATACTTGGCAGAGTTAAGCTGGGCAAACTAGACCATTTGGTGATTCTTGTACACAATCTGACTTTCTACCATTGCATTTATGCTCTTCCCTCCCTTTGGCATTCCTGCTCCCTATCTCCCCTTGTCAGACAAAGTCTTATTTATTTTTCAAGGCTTAGCTCAAATGCCACTTGATCGCAGAAACTCCTGACCCATGTCACCTCCCCCATCTGCCAACCACAAATTTTCTCCCTCTTATTCCAAAAGCATCTTTTAAAGGACACAAATCATTCTTTATTATTTAATAACTATTCGTGCATGTGTCACGGCTCCCTCTTTGAATATATGCTCTGCCATGGCATAGATCAAGTATGATTCATCTTTGTGTCCACTTAGCACCTGCTGCTGCTAAGTCGCTTCAGTCGTGTCCGACTCTGTGTGATCCCATAGACGGCAGCCTACTAGGCTCTGTCCCTGGGATTCTCCAGGCAAGAATACTGGAGTGGGTTGCCATTTCCTTCTCCAATGCATGAAAGTGAAAAGTGAAAGTGAAGTCGCTCAGTCGTGTCCGACTCTTAGCGACCTCATGGACTGGAGCCTACCAGGCTCCTCTGTCCATGGGATTTTCCAGGCAAAAGTACTGGGATGGGGTGCCACTGCCTTCCCCCATTAGGACAGTTCTATTTACCATGGAAGTGCTCCTGATCTAAGTGCTGAATTGAAAAATTAGGTCTTTCTATTACATTTTTGACTTTAAAATTGAGGTTATTGTTTTAAAACTTACTCTTGTCACTTGATTTTCTTAACTTTCCAATTTACTATCAGAATAAATCACAGAGTAATCTAAAAACACCAAAAAAAAAAAAAAAAAAAGTCCTGCCTGAAATAAAGTATGATCCCTCTTCACCATGTCAACTACAGTAAAATAGCAGAATCATCTCTCGTTCAAGCTGACCAAGTGATTTCCAAACTGGATGCCTTTACAACCTTTATATATGAATAATATGGGTAGAAAAATAATTACTGTCCTCAAATGAGTTCAATGTAAGTGTGATCAATTCTTCCCTATTTCTTCCTTCTTACTGATTTCATCTCTTTGTACTTCAACTTAATTTAGTTGAGTAAACCAATGAAAAATAGTTGCTTCAAAATTGTTTGCACAGTATCATAACCAAAGATTGTTAAAATACACTTAAATATTTTAAAGCCAAAGGTTAGTCAATATTTGAGTGAATTGTAATACCAATTCTGTCATCTTTCATTTAGATATTCAAGCTGGAAATCCCAAGATAGGAGCCTCGCAATAACTAGCGAATCCAAACACATCCGAAGAGCTTTTTCTTTTTGTGATGACATATGCCAATCTGGCATATCAAAACTAAGCACTGTTCACAGGATTGCTAACAAATTTACTCAAATAAAATAATATTACTATCTTGATCGATGCTTAGGAGGGAGTAATATCCTCTCATGTAGTGAATATATATATATTGTTATCTGTAATGGATTGAATGCATCCTTTCCCAAATTTATATGTTGAAATCCTTGCTCCCTACGTGGTGGTGTTTGGGGGTGGGCCTTTGGGAAGTAGTTAGTTTCAGATAAGGTCTTGAGGGTGAAGTCATCATAATGAGATTCAGTTCAGTTCAGTTGCTCAGTCGTGTCCAACTCTTTGCGACCCCATGAATCGCAGCACGCCAGGCCTCCCTGTCCATCACCAACTCCCAGAGTTCACCCAGACTCACATCTACTGAGTGAGTGATGCCATCCAGCCATCTCATCCTCTGTCATCCCCTTCTCCTCTTGCCCCCAATCCCTCCCAGCATCAGAGTCTTTTCCAATGAGTCAGCTCTTTGTATGAGGTGGCCCAAGTACTGGAGTTTCAGCTTTAGCATCATTCCTTCCAAAGAAATCCCAGGGCTGATCTCCTTTAGAATGGACTGGTTGGATCTCCCTGCAGTCCAAGGGACTCTCAAGAGTCTTCTCCAACACCACAGTTCAAAAGCATCAATTCTTCGGCACTCAGCCTTCTTCACAGTCCAGCTCTCACATCCATACATGACCACAGGAAAGACCATAGCCTTGACTAGACAGACCTTTGTTGGCAAAGTAATGTCTCTGCTTTTGAATATGCTATCTAGGTTGATCATAACTTTTCTTCCAAGGAGCAAGTGTCTTTTAATTTCATGGCTGCAGTCACCATCTGCAGTGATTTTGGAGCCCAGAAAAAGAAAGTCTGACACTGTTTCCACTGTTTCCCCATCTATTTGCCATGAAGTGATGGGACCAGATGCCATCATCTTCATTTTCTGAATGTTGAGCTTTAAGCCAATCTTTTCACTCTCCATTTTCGCTTTCATCAAGAGGCTTTTTAGTTCCTCTTCACTCTTTGCCATAAGGGTAGTGTCATCTGCATATCTGAGGTTATTGATATTTCTCCCAGCAATCTTGATTCCAACTTGTGTTTCTTCCAGTCCAGCATTTCTCATGATGTACTCTGCATATAAGTTAAATAAGCAGGGTGATAATATACAGCCTTGACAACTCCTTTTCCTGTTTGGAACCAATCTGTTGTTCCATGGCCAGTTCTAACTGTTGCTTCCTGACCTGCATACACATTTCTCAAGAGGCAGATCAGGTGGTCTGGTATTCCCATCTCTTTCAGAAATTTCCACAGTTTATTGTGATCCACACAGTCAAAGGCTTTGGCATAGTCAATAAAGCAGAAATAGATGCTTTTCTGGAACTCTCTTGCTTTTTCCATGATCCAGCAGATGTTGGCAATTTGATCTCTGGTTCCTCTGCCTTTTCTAAAACCAGTTTGAACATCAGGAAGTTCATGGTTCACATATTGCTGAAGCCTGGCTTAGAGAATTTTGAGCATTATTTTACTAGCGTGTGAGATGAGTGCAATTGTGCGGTAGTTTGAGCATTCTTTGGCATTGCCTTTCTTTGAGATTGGAATGAAAACTGACCTTTTCCAGTCCTGTGGCCACTGCTGAGTTTTCCAAATTTGCTGACATATTGAGTGCAGCACTTTCACAGCATCATCTTTCAGGATTTGGAATAGCTCAACTGGAATTCTGTTACCTCCACTAGCTTTGTATCTTTAAAAGAAGAGAAGGAGGGACCAGAACTGTCTCTCTGCCTTGTGAAGACCCAGCAAGAAGGTTGTTATTGTTCAGTCACTCAGTTGTGTCCGATTCTTTGTGAAGCAATGGACTGCAGCACACCAGACTCCTCTGTCCTGTACTATGTCCTGGAGTTTGCTCAAATTCATGTCCATTGAGTTGGTGATGCTATCTAACCATCTCATTTTCTGTCACCCTCTTCTCCTCCTGCCCTCAATCTTTCCCAGCTTCAGGGTCTTTTCCAATGAGTTGGCTCTTGGCGTCTGGTGGCCAAAGTATTGGAGCTTCAGCATCAGTGCTTCCAATGAATATTCAGGGTTGATTTCCTTTAGGATCAATTGGTTTGATCTCCTTGCAGCTCATGGGACTCTCAGGAGTCTTCTCCAGCACTACAGTTTGAAAGCATGAATTCTTTGGTGCTCAGCCTTCGTTATGGTCGAACTCTCACATCCGTACATTAGAAAAATCATACCCTTGACTATACTGACCTTTGTGAACCAAGTGATACCTCTGCTTCTTAATACACTGTCTAGGTTTGTTGGGTTTTCTTCTAAGGAGTAAGTATCTTTTAATTTCATGTGTGCAGTGATTTTGGAGACCAAGAAAGTAAAATCTGTCACTGCTTCTACTTTTTCCCCTTTTATTTGCCATGAAGTGATGGGACCAGATGCCATGATCTTAGTTTTTTGAATGTTGAGTTTCAAGCCAGCTTTTTCACTCCCCCATTTCATGCTCATCAAGATACTTTAGTTTCTCTTCGCTTTCTGCTAATAGAGTAGTATCATCTGCACATCTGAAGATGTTGATATTTCTCATGACAAACTTGATTCCAATTGTGATTTATCCAGCCCAGCATTTTGCATTATGTACTCTGCATATGAATGAAATATGCAGGGTGACAAATAAAGCCTTAACGTCAGTCAGTTCAGTCACCCATTATGTCCTACTCTTTGTGACCCCATGGACTGCAGCACACCAGGCTTCCTTGTCCATCACCAACTCCTGGAGCCTATTCAAATTCATGTTCATAGAGTCAGTGATGCCATACAACCTCTTATCCTCTGTCCCCTTCTCCTCCCACCTTCAACCTTTCCCAGCATTAAGGTCTTTTCCAAGGAGTTGGTTCTTTGCATCAGGTGGCCAAAGTACTAGAGTTTCAGCTTCAGCATCAGTCTTTCCAATGAATATTCAGGATTGATTTCCTTTCAGATTGACTGCCTGGATCTCCTTGCAGTCCAAGGGACTCTCAAGAGTCTTCTCCGACACCACAGTTCAAAAGCATCAATTCTTCAGCGCTCAGCTTTCTTTACAGTCCAACTCTCATCCATACATGACTACTGGAAAAACCATAGCTTTGGCTAGACAGACCTTTTTTGGCAAAGTAATGTCTCTGCTTTTTAATATGCTTTCTAGGTTGGTCATAACTTTTCTTCCAAGGAGCAAGCGTCTTTTAATTTCATGGTTGTAATCACCATCTACAGTGATTTTGGAGCCCCAAAATATAAAGTCCCTCACTGTTTCCATTGTTTTCCCATCTGTTTGCCATGAAGTGGTGGGACTGGATGCCATGATCTTCATTTTCTGAATGTTGAGTTTTAAACCAACTTTTCACTCTTTTCTTTCACTTTCATCAAGAGGCTCTTTAGTTCTTCTTTGCTTTCTGCCATGAGGGTGGTGTCATCTGCATATCTGAGGTTATTGATATTTCTCCCAACAATCTTGATTCCAGCTTGTGTTTCATCCAGGCTGGCATTTTGCATGATGTACTCTGCATATGAGTTAAATAAGCAGGGTGACTATATACTCCTTAACATACTCCTTTCCCAATTTTGAACCAGTCTGTTGCTCCATGTCCAGTTCTAACTGTTGCTTCTTGACCTGCATATAGATTTCTCGGGAGGCAGGTAAGGTGGTCTGATATTCCCATCTCTTTAAGAATTTTCCACAGTTTGTAGTGATTGTAGTCAATAAAGCAAAAGCATATGTTTATCTGGAACTCTTGCTTTTACTATGATCTAGCAGATGTTGGCAATTTGATTTCTGGTTCCTCTACCTTTTCTAAATCCAGCTTGAACATCTGGAAGTTCATAATTCATGTACTATTGAAGCCTGGCTTGGAGAATTTTGAGCATTACTTTGCTAGCCTGTGAGATGAGTGCAGTCATGTGGTACTTTGAACATTCTTTGGCATTGCCTTTCTTTGGGATTGGAATGAAAACTGACATTTTCCAGTCCTGTGGCCACTTCTGAGTTTTCCAGATTTGCTGGCATATTGAGTGCAGCACTTTTACTCACTTCCTCATCTGGAACCAGTCAGCTCAGGAAGGTAGCAAGAAAGTGGCCATCTGAAAACCAGGAAGAGAGCTCTTTTAAGGAACACAATCTACCAGCACTTTGATCCTGGAATTCCCCAACTCTAAGACAATGAGAAGAAAAAAAATGTCTGTTTAACTCACCCAATCGACGGTATTTTGTTATAGCAGTCTGAGATGAGTAAGGCAGCATCTATGTATTATTTATTTTCCAAACAGTTGTACTATTTCCACTAAAAACTCAGGCTAGTGAAGTCAGATGTGAATGCACACACTTTATAGTCAGCAAATATTTCCTGAGTGCTTATTATTTTCCAGACACTAAATACTTTCATGTTCATTAGCTCTTTTAATATTCAGAATAATCTAGGAGGTGGGCACTGCTCTTCTCATTTTAAAGAGAGAAAACCAAAGACCAGTTAGATTAAATGATGTTATCTAGAGAATGAGGTTATTGGCTCCATAAGGGAAATGTCTGTTCTGTTTCATTAATTGCTAGAATTCTGATTGTTAGCACAGAGGCACTAATATCTCAGTATTATGAGGTTGATAGATTATTGATATCAAGTAACGGTTAGGCCGAATTTCTGCTCATTTTCCCCAATTGAGTTGGTGTTTTAGTATTAATCAGCAAATTCATTTTGAAAGTTGAAAAAGTTTATGTTTTGCGTTTCAAAGACAAATCTTTCTATATGAGCATTCTTATTGAGTGGACAAGTTTTTTTTTTTTTTTTTTTTTCATTTGACCAGGCTTATCAATCTTTTTTAACCCCCAAGTATTTGTTGATTTCCTATTATAATGAGAAAGATCTTCCTAATTCAAAGATTTTTCAAAAATCATGTTTCTTCTGTAGTTATATATCTTTAGTAATTTTTTTGGTCCAATGTTTAATGTTTTGCTGTTGATTTTGGAGCAGCACCCTATGAAAATCTAAATACCTGCAGATTCTTGCATTTATTTCTAGACTCCATTCTGAACACTGATCAGTTGTGGCTATTCCTGAACCAATGTTTTAAATTTAAAATTGCTGTAACTTTATAATGACTTTTGATTTCCAAAGTGACTCATTTCCATGCAAAACTCTTCTTTTACAGATTTATTTTTCTTTACTCTTATAACATGTTTAGTCTTCCAAATGAACTTTACAACTATTTAGTCATGTTTTTAAAATTCTCAGTTTTGTGACTGAGATCACATTGGTTTTCATAATTCATCAAGCAGAAATTACCACTAATCAATAGTGACTCTCCACACCCAGGTGTTTTCCATTTATTCACATCTTCTTTCATGTCCGGCAATAAAGTTGTAAAGCTTTCTTCATATAACTCTTGGGTTTATCTTATTTTGTTCACTTGGTTTTTATTTTTTGGTTACTATTTTTAAAAAGATTAATTTTGTACTTATTCCTTTACTGTCTTTTCTTGGTGTTTTTATGTTTTTTCCCTTCAGTTTTTTAAACCCACAATGATATCATCTATAAGTAATGGAAAATTTGCCTCATACTTTCCAATACTTACACATCTTATTTCATTTTCTTATTTAAATGCATTGGCTCACTCTTGCAAAACACTTTTAAGTAGCTGCGCCCTTGTTTAGAATCCTTGCCTTACTCTTGGCTTACACAAAATTGCCTCTATTATTGCTTTGGTTTGAAAGATTTTTGCTAGCTTTGGGGCTTCTGTCTACATCATTATATCACATTAAAAATTACTCATCTCAGTACTGTTGAAATTCTTTGTAGGGCAGTCACGGAGACACAGACATAGAGAACGGACTTATGGACATGGAAGGAGGGTGAGGAAGGAGAGGGTGGGAAGTACGGAGGAAGTAACATGGAAACATACATTACCGTATGTAAAACAGATGCCAGTGGGAATTTGATGTATGACTCAGGAAACTCAACCTGGGCTCTGTAACAACCTAGAAGGGGATGAGGAGGAAGGCGGGAGGGAGATTCAAGAGGGAAGGGACATAGGTGTGCCTATGGCTGATTCATGTTGATGTTTGGCAGAAACCAACACAATACTGTAAAGCAATTATCCTTCAATTAAAAATAAAAAAATTACCTATCGCTTTCACTAAGATTTTTAAATTTGAAAATAATGTTGAATTTTATTACATACTTTCTAAGTATTATTCAATCTCATCTGACCAAATTAATAGGGTATAATATTTTAATGGGTTCCCAGGTGGCACAGTGGTAAAGAATCCACCTGCCAAGGCAGGGGACATAGGAGACACGGGTTCGATCCCTGGGTCAGGAAGATCCCCTGGAGGAGGAAATGACCACCCATTCTAGTATCCTTGCCTGGAAAATTCCATGGACAGAGGAATCTGGTGGGTCACAGTCCATGGGGTCACAAATAGTCAGACATAACTGAGTATGCATGCACTATTTTAATAAATTTGCTGTTATCAGACTTTTTCCACCGTGAAGATGAGTCTAAACACATTGTGATTTATGATTTGTTAAATATACTGTACTACTGATTTCTACTTGTGAGTTTATTTATAAGCATAAATATTCTATCATAGCATAAATATCAATTTACAACTTGATATTTTTGACTCAGCAATGATTTGGTGATCTTTCTCATATAAACATATTTATCTATCCCTTTCTTTTTTGTCTTTTGTCTGCTGCATAGAACTTCATAGTATGGATAAATCACAATTTATATAAGCATTACTGTGTTGAAAGGGATTTCAAATCCCCCTTCTTCTGGTAATTTCTAATCATTATTGCTATTTCTAACAATGCTCCAATACTATTCTTATACATATCTCCTGATCTATGTGCAGAGTTTGGGGAGTGGAGATACCAAGAAATAGAATTCCAGAGTCATCAATTATGTGAGTTTAAATAATGCATACAAATTGACCTCTGAAAAGGCTGTAACAGTTCACACTGCTGTTAGTAATGACCATGGTATTCATTTCCTGCACACATACCAAATCTGACACACTCAGACAGTTTTATATTTTACTCATCTCTGTAATAACATTTTGAAAACTGCATCTTAGTAGGTTCTAAGTTTGCACTTTTTCTTTTTGCTGTTAATATTTTTCTTCTGTGAATTTCCTGTTCATATCTTTTGCCTGTTTTTCGGTTGGGTTGTCTGTCTTTTTCTTACCAATTTAAGGAGTTCTTTATAATTTCTGCCTTTTAACCTCCTTCCTGTCATATATTTTACAAATGTTTGCCCATGTTTGTTCCTTTTTGCCGTTTACTTTGTTTATGATGTTCTTTGTTGTAAATGTCATGTGTTATGTAGCCTCTGAGAAATCCCACTGGACACTTGTGAGAGGCTGAGAGTAGAAAAGGTGCAAGATATCTTAGAACTAATTACTGGGAAAATAGCTTTGGCCTGAAAGGATCTCAGGTCTACTGACTACAGTCTGAGAGCTGCTGCACTGTCTTGCCATGCTTTTGAAAATAATTGCATTTATTCAATTTAAAATTTGCTTAAAACTCAACATTCAGAAAACTAGGATCATGGCATCTGGTCCCATCACTTCCTGGCAAATAGATGGGGAAACAGTGGAAACAGTGGCTGAGTTTATTTTTTTTGGGCTCCAAAATCACTGCAGATGGTGACTGCAGCCATGAAATTAAAAGACGCTTACTCCTTGGAAGGAAGGTTATGACCAACCTAGACAGCATATTAAAAAGCAGAGACATTACTTTGCCCACAAAGGTCCATACAGTTAAGGCTATGGTTTTTCCAGTAGTCATGTATGGATGTGAGAGTTGGACTCTAAAGAAAGCTGAGCACCAAAGAGTTGATGCTTTTGAACTGTGGTATTGGAGAAGACTCTTGAGAGTCCCTTGGACGGCAAGGAGATCCACCCAGTCCATCCTAAAGGAAATCAGTCCTGAAAATTCATTGGAAGGAATGATGCTGAAGCTGAAACTCCAATACTTTGGCCACCTGATGTGAAGAGCTGACTCATTGGAAAAGACCCTGATGCTGGGAAGGATTGAGGGCAGGAGGAGAAAGGGACGACAGAGGATGAGATGGTTGGATGGAATCACCGACTCAGTGGACAAGAGTTTGAGTAAACTCTGGGAGTTGGTGATGGACAGGGAGGCCTGGCGCAGTACAGTCCATGGGGTCTCAAAGACACTGAGTGACTGAACTGAACTATTTGAAGGTACCATCTATTCCCTGCTGTAACCCTGACTGGTAGAACTATCCTGTGTGGGGACCAAAGGCCAGTCCAAGGGGATGAAGGAAAGGCAGGGGAGATGGATTGATAAAGAGGGAGAGAGAGAGAAGAATAAGAGTTCCAGATATTTATTATCAGAGAACAGAGCTGTTACAAACCAATTTAGGGAGCAGCCACAGTAACAAAAACTAGGTAGGTGGCACTCTGTAGCTGGCAGGAGAAGGCCCCGATGCTCAGTTTTTTTGTTGTTCAGTTGCTTAGTTGTGTCTGACTCCTTGTGACCCCATGGACTGCAGCACACTAGGCCTCCCTGTCCTTCACTATCTCCTTGAGTTTGCTCAAACTCATGTCCATTGAGTTGGTGATGCCATCCAACCATCTCATCCTCTGCCACCCTCTTCTCCTCCCGCCTTCAATCTTTCCCAGCATTGGGGTCTTTTCCAATGAGTCGGTTCTTTGCATCAGGTGGCCAGAGTATTGGAGCTTCAGCTTCAGCATCAGTTCTTCCAATGAATATTCAAGGTTGATTTCCTTTAGGATGGACTGGTTTGATCTCTTTGCATTCCAAGGGGCTCTCAAGAGTCTTCTCCAGTACCACAGTTCAAAACCATCTACTGTTTTTTTTTTTTTTTTTTTTTACAACATCTTACTTTTTATGTCAGGATACTGAGTTGAGAACCAGTGGACCTAGATGTACTCCCAGCAAAGGCTTAGTATGGATAGCTGGACCCAGGCTGGCAAGGGAAGTGACAGATAGATGTCAAGGGCCCCGGCCAGTGAGAGCCGAGGGCAGGTTGAGTCATCTGGGAGCTTCTCTGGGCTCTGACTATGGTGGGAGAAGACAGATTGTGTAAGTACAGACCTGCTTACAATTGTTAGCAGGCAGACCTGGTGGACAAGCGGCATCTCCCCCAGAAAAGAAGAGGCAGATGACACCACCCTCAGACCCTTACTCTCTCCTGCTTTCATGAAGATGTGGAAAACCACATTTTTTTCTACATTCACTCAAGATGCCTTCTTAGGAAGAGTTGGAAGAGAAGGGTCCCTGAGAGACAGTCATTTTGTCCCAAGAAGACTGTGAGCATTTTCTTAAAAAAAAAAAATTAATTAATTATAATTGGAGGATAATTCCTTTACAATATTGTGATGGTTTTTACCATACAATCAACATGAATCAGCCACAAGTATACATGTGTCCCCCCCATTCTGAACCCCCTCCCCACCGCCCTCCCTACCCTCTGGGTTGTCCCAGAGCACTGACTTTGGGTGCCCTGCTTCATGTGTTGATTTGCACTGGCTATCTATTTTACAAATGGCATTTTCTAAAGAGATTGTCTAAAGGATTGAATCTTGATGACTGTTAAAGTTGGGTTGACTATTTTGGTACTTAACCTCTGATTGAGTGGCATCACTCTAAAGGAAAACCAGACACATGACAGAAAACATAAAGAAACTGTATTTTCTTCCTATTTGCACAAAAGTTGGCAGGACTGATTTTTGATCCCAACTCATGGCTGTGTGCAACAAGAAACTGTCCATACAGGTCCCTAGACCTCTTGCCATATAGCCAACCTCATTATGGCTCAGAGGTCCTATTTATAGATGGCAACCCCTGTACATGGTGAATACCATTTTGTTTATTTTTGGCAGTGATTATTCTACCTTAATTTGGTTTCTTAACCCAAGGCTGGGGGGAAAGCACACAGTACTTGGGAACTGCGGTTCATCTGGAGCCAAGTCAGTGCAAAGTCAGACCTGATGTCTGGAGTTCAGGCTGTTGTCTGTTACATCCTGATGGATATGGACAGTTCCTGATCTTGGAGTGATTACCTGGTGGAGTGATCCAATCTGCTGAATTGTAGAACTGACTGAGAAATAGGTCCACAAATACTGGGGTGGTGTGGAGTAATGATGGCTTATCCCTAAGTTCCCCTAAAAAATTGTTGCTACCTGAAAAGACCTCACTGGTCCCACCACTGACTTTATATGAGACCTGGGCCAACTCCTCTCCTATGTTGATTTCTTAGGTGTTCAAATCAAAAGGGAACATATACCTGTGCATGCTGTATGCTAATTCACTTCAGTCATGTCTGACTCTTTGTGACCCCATGGGAGTCTTCAGGCAAGAATACTGGAATGGGTTCCCATGCCCTCCTCCAGGGGATCTTCCCAACTCAGGGATCGAACCTGCACTGCAAGTGGATTCTTCACTGCTGAGTCACCAGGTAATCTCATATAATTATCAACACACGACCAGAATTTAGCTGTAGATGATTGCAGAAGTCAAGATTAGGAGGAGACATGTTGGATGGACTAACAGGCTACAAATTAGGGTCTTAGAAGCCTATTTTAGCAAATAGTTTCATTTAAGGTAATTTATTCATAAAAGAGATTGTACTTGATTTAATTTTTCTAAGGATGTTTATCGACATTTTGTTATTCTATCTTTCTTTCCATTTTCCTACTTCCCCTTATGGGATTCAGAGAGAAGGTCATCTCAGAATAAAACCACACAAGAATTTTGTCTGTGTAGTTCTTGCCTGTGCATTTTCTAGACAGGAAATTTTAAAACAGGGCTTGCCAGGAAGACAGTTACATTTTCAGGCACCGGTTTGAAATCAATAATGTATATTTCTTAAATAACCGTTTTATCTCACTTGGAAAAAAAAGTGTGATTTAGAGAATTGGATTCTAAATAAACTAAAAAATGATTGCAACCTGGAAGGCATTATGTTGGGAGAAAATGTGTGTCTGTGTGTGGGGGGTGGGGGGTGCGGGGAGAAGTATGTGTCTAATTAGCAAAAGGGCCAGATTCAAAAAAACATAGCAAAGAGGAAAGGTCTGTGTTGTTTAGCCAGTGTCTTAGTGTTCTTATCATTAGTGAATGTTCATCTTAATTCTGTTACTTTAAGATTTTTTTTTGATGTGGACCATTTTTAAGATCTATCAAATTTGTTACAATATTTTTTTCTGGGGTTTTGTTTGTTGTTTTGGTTTTTTGGCCAAGGGGCATATGCGATCTTAGGTCCCCCACCAGGCATCAAACCTACATCCTCTGCACTGGAAGGCAAAGTCTCAGCCACTGGACCACCAGGAGGTTCCTTAATACCGTCACTTTGTTATAACTGAGCCGGTTCTTCTGAGTTTCCTATGGTGAATGAGGCAATCTTGTAACTTCTTTTTCTGGTCTACAATGAGGATATGTCAATTAGGATGCTTTGGGCTCTAGGAAACCAGTGGTAAGCAGGATTTCAAACATGTCTCCTCAAGAATCCTGTCCCTCATTATTCAGCTAAACGTTAGTATAGGTACAGGTGTGGAGGGACTTTGTAGACATAATTAAGTATTCTAGGAGACTGACCGTAACATAGGGGCATTATCCTGGGTTACCCAGGTGGGCTCAGTGTGATCACAGGCATGTGTGCTTAGTCACTTCAGTCGTGTCTGAGTCTTTGTGACCCCAGGGACTGTAGCCCACCAGGCTCTGCTGTCCATGGGATTCTCCAGGCAAGAACACTGGAGTGGGTTGCCATGCCCTCCTCCAGGGGATCTTGCTGACCCAGGGATTGAAGCTGCGTTTCATGACTGAAGCTCCCTTGACAATTTTGGAGCATGCAGTGATTGTGGGAATGGTAGGCATGTGTGGGGGAGCAGCAAGAGAGAAGGAATCAAAATGGAATGGCATTCTAGGTGTGGATGGTGACCTTCAGACTTCTTGAACACGGTTAAAAGTCTATGTGTTACTCACAGTTGAATTCAATCTCATAGTATACTCTTACAGTTTCCAGGATTGGTTACAGGTCTGGATTAAAAAGGATAGAATGACTATGATCAGTTGAGAATAATTTTCGAGGGTGTAATGAATGCTGAGAAGTCTACCCGATTGTTTAGGAGGTTATTGAACAATATCAAGGAGGTAAATCATAGATGAACAGTCTGGTTCTCAAGGAGTTTCACTTTCAGTGGGTAGACCACAGGCTCTGGGATAAATTTTGTCTTTTTAGTCCTCTATAAAAGATTGTATGACCCTAAGGAATCTTGTTGGAGGAAGTTACTTTTATTTTCATAGGGTTCCCAAGCTGGGAAACTTAGCCAGAGTTTGAAATATCTCTATAAGGTGCCTTAGTTTCAGTCCCTTCAGATTTAGCCACAAGGATTCAGATGCAAGCCGTTTGTTGAAGGAGCTCAGGGACCAGCAGCTTGGGAGGGGGCGTGTGAGACAGAAAAGAAAGAAAGCTGAGATGAGGCATGTCATCAAGCCAGCCAGGTCCGAGGGCAGTGGGAAAAGTAGAGAGTCCCTGCCTCTGAGTTATTGAAATACCCGCACATCAACACCAGTGCTCATTGGTGAGGGATGTTCCAGGCACTTGGTGGGAGGATGGATGTGAATTGGAAAACAGCCTTCAGATGGAGAGATCAGATATTCCACCTGTGTGCTGAGGCCTGAGAGAGGACAGGGGCCCTAATAGCTTCTGCAACAGGGGATGACTAAAGTACAGTTGATTTGATGAATAGATGGGGAAACAGTGGAAACAGTGGCTGACTTTATTTTGGGGGGCTCCAAAATCACTGCAGATGGTGACGGTAGCCATGAAATTAGAAGACGCTTACTCCTTGGAAAGAAAGTTATGACCAACCTAGACAGCATATTAAAAAGCAGAGACATTACTTTGCCAGCAAAGGTCTATCTAGTCAAGGCTGTGGTTTTTATAGTCGTCATGTATGGATGTGAGAGTTGGACTATAGAGAAAGCTGAGCACTGAAGAATTAATACTTTTGAACTGTGGTATTGGAGAAGTCTCTTGAGAGTCCCTTGGATAGCAAGGAGATCCAACCAGTCCATCCTAAAGGAAAATAGTCCTGAATATTCATTGAAAGGACTGATGATGAAGCTGAAACTCCAGTACTTTGGCCACCTGATGCGAAGAGCTGACTCATTGGAAAAGACCCTGATGCTGGGAAAGATTGAAGGCAGGAAGAGAAGAGGACAATAGAGGATGAGGTGGTTGAGTGGCATCACCGACTCAATGGACATGAGTTTGGGTAAACTCTAGGAGTTGGTGACGGACAGGGAGGCCTGGCATGCTGCGGTCCATGGGGTCAGTTGGACACGACTAAGCGACTGAACTGAATTGATAGTTGATTTACAATGTTGTGTTAGTTTCTAGTTTACAGCAAAATGATTCAGATATATATATCTGAGTATACATATATACTTTTTCACGTTCTTTCCCATTACAGTTTATTACAGGATATTGAACCTGGTTCCCCCTGCTGTACAACATAAACTTGCTGTTGATCTAGTCCCTATATAATACTTTGCATCTGTCAAAGGAAGTTATTTCCATATCCACCCAGTAGCACCTGCCTTTGTATCACCACTGAAAGTAGGAAATCAGACCAGGAATGAATAGATGGATTTTAATCTTACATTGGAGATTTGTTTCAGAAGCGTATATAATTTTTAAGCTGGAAGAGACCTGAGAGGGAAACTAGCCCTTTTCTGTTCACTTTACTAGTGAAAAATTGAGGTCCACATGCCACCTGTGGTGACAGAGCCCTCACATGCGATGCCAGGCCAATGCCAATGTCTTCTGACTTTGTGCAGAACAGAACTAGCATCAAGGGACAGGCAGCGGAGGCTTTGGGTTCCTCCAGATCTCCAGTTAACCCCTTTTTTTCCTTCTTTTATATGGACAGTTAAGTTTTTAAAAATTATGTAAATACAGCTTCAAGTCCCCCCATTCTAATTCAAGCCTCATAAACAATCCTATGTCCTTCCCACAAAGAAATTTCAGAGTATCTTTTGGCCTCAGTTCAGCTCAGTCTCTCAGTCATGTCGGACTCTTTGTGACCCTGTGGACTGCAGCACGCCAGGCCTCCCTGTCCATCACCAACTCCCGGAGTTTACTCAAACTCATGTCCATCGAGTCAGTGATGCCATCCAACCATCTCATCCTCTGTAATCCCCTTCTCCTCCTGCCTTCAATCTTTCCCAGCATCAGGCTTTTTTCAAATGAGTCAATTATTCGTATCAGATGGCCAAAGTATTGGAGTTTCAGCTTCAGCATCAGTCCTTCCAATGAGTATTCAGGACTTTTGGTCTAGGATTCTAGAATTTTTTTAACCCACACTGGTTAAGAAAATAAAAAGTGGCTTAGGTTAAATAGTATAAAAAAGAAACAGCTCCTCTGAAGTTACTTAATATTAAACCACCTTTGAGAACTTTGAGAAAACTTTCAAGGAAAAAAAGGCAAAAACTTGTTTACACATGAACCAGAATTTTGTTGAGTTGACTATGCAGTCAGCACTCATCTCAACGTTGAATTATGACAACTGGGTCCTTGGTTTGGAAGGGTTCAAAGAGCTTCTTTCCACATGGCAGGGCTTTTCCATGTGAGGTGGAACAAGTCAGTTCCACCTCATTAAGTCGTTCCTCATTAAAAATGCTGCCTCCATTTGGCTTTTAACCAGTTCCTTGTAAGGTGGGTCTAGCCAATAGGTATCACTGTCCCCATTTCAGAGACTGAGAGAGGAAATGCGGGCTTGCAGGCATCTGGGCCAGTGCCAGGAGCTGGGAGAGGAGCCAGGGCCCCACTGACGAGAGGGCTCCGTAAGTGCCATTTAGTTGCCCTTTAACTCAATTAGTCCCAGACATGTTGTTTGGGGGCTTGCATTTATGTCCTTGATCTCATTGAGTGGAAGCTGTGGTTCTGCCCGAGATGGTCTTGCTGCTCACCCAAGGTAAGGACATGGATCTGTGTGTCTCCTGAGGCCTCCTTCAATTATTTCATTCTATTTACTTATGTATGCATTTAAAAGTAAACAAGTTCTGTGGCTTTGGAACCTTGTAGACCAGCAATCTGCTAATTACTCAACACGTGACCTTGTAAGATCACTTAGTATGCCTCATACTTGGTTCCTTCGTCTATAATATGGGGTTGCTGTGATGATTGCATAGGGTAAGAGACAAAAACCACTTAGCATTACACATGAGTATCCCACATTCAAACTATGGTTAGTCGTCTCAGTTCTATCTTCAAAACATCCTGTAACTAGAATTTCCCCACTTACCCCACTTCTCACCTGCCACCTCTGTCAAAGACACCACTGTCGCGTATGTATTTATAGTAATAGGATCTGTCTAAAGTCTGTTCCTACCCCCTCCCTTCTGCACTTTATTGTCAACAAAGGGGCCAGAGAGAGTCTTTTAAAATGCAAGTTGGATCACAGATAACTCTACCCAAGCGCCCAGTGACTTCCCTTCCTCCCAAACCCAAAGTCCTCACTGTTGACCAGAGTCCTCTGCCATGTAGGCTTTAGCCATCTCTGTCATAGTTTCTCCTTCCACTTCCCTCTCACTCTCTGTTCCAGCTATTTTGTCTTTCTTGCTGTTCCTCAAGCAGAGCATGTCCCTGCCTCAGTCTCTTTGCACTTAATGCTCCCTCTTCCTGGAAAAATTTGCCCTTAGATTTACCATTAGGTTCCCCCTCCCTTCCTTTGAGCTTCTACTCAAATATTACCTTATCCATCACCTTCCCAACCTCTTATATATCGATGTGTGATGCATATATTAATTTCATATTCATTCAAGCAATAGATGCTCTATAAATATTTAGATGGTTCATAAACTGTAACAAAAGAAAAGCTAACATTTACTGAGGTCTTGCTACGTGCCATTAGCTTTGCTTTCTTTTTGCTGGTGGCAATCTATCTTCTTAGTGTACTCCGTCATCTGCTATGGATCTTAGCGCAGATGATGACTCCAACAAATCTTCCTCAGTCAAGCCACAAGTGATTCTTCACTCCTCTGTATTCCCTCAGTGATCAAGGGGATTCACTGTCCCCTTGTGTTGTAGAGTTGTTTTTTTTTTTTTTTTAAATAAGTATCTTAAATATAATAAGGCCTTTGATGGCAAAGGCCATATCCAGTGCAATTTTATGTAATGCACAGTTTGTAGGGCAGCCTCTCAATTTCGAATCCACTTTAGATATTTAGGAAAACTTGTCTTCTTTCAAGTTCTAGAAGTGAACTCTCCTTGATGGATGAGTGTTATTTGGGATTGTGGATTTCAGAACCTGAAATCTCAGAGTTAATGAGTTCAAGGCAAAACTAGGTAGAAGAGAAAAATGAAAACATAAAGCTACAAAAGTCAAACACATCATTAAAAGACTACATGAATATAAGATTGAATCGTGTAGTTATCACTATGGGTCCGTGGCCCCATGTCAGTAAACGGGACAAACTTGACATATTTATAGAGCTTTGGTAAGAAGTGATTATCACTTCTTCTAAATTTGCTATGGTAATTCTTTATTATTGGAATATAATTGCTTAACAGTGTCGTGTTAGTTTCTGCTTACATCAAAGCGAATCGGCCACATGTATATACATATCCCCTGTGTCTAGAGCCTCCCCCTCCCCATTCTGCCCCGTAGGTCATCACAGAGCCCCGAGCCGAGCTCCCTGCGCTGTGCAGCAGCCTCCCTCTAGCCCCCTACTGTACACGTGGCGGTGTATGTGTGTCAGCGCCACTCTCCCAGTTCATCCCATGCTCCCCTTCTCCGCTTGTGTCCATACATTCATTCTCTACATCTACATCTCTGTTAAACAATGCACTATTACTTAGCCATAAAAGGAAAGAAGTTGGATCATTTGTCTTGATATGGAGGGACCTAGAGTTTGTCATACAGAGTGAAGTCAGAAAGAGAAATACAAATACCATTTCTTAATGCATATATATCAGATCAGATCAGTCGCTCAGTCGTGTCCGACTCTTTGCGACCCCATGAACTGCAGCACGCCAGGCCTCCCTGTCCATCACCAGCTCTCGGAGGTCACTCAGACTCACATCTATCGAGTCAGTGATGCCATCCAGCCATCTCATCTTCTGTCGTCCCCTTCTCCTCCTGCCCCCAATCCCTCCCAGCATCAGAGTCTTCTCCAATGAGTCAACTTTTCGCATGAGGTGGCATTCCTTCCAAAGAAATCCCAGGGCTGACCTCCTTCAGAATGGACTGGTTGGATCTCCTTGCAGTCCAAGGGACTCTCAAGAGTCTTCTCCAACACCACAGTTCATATATACACACACACATATATATAAGCTAGAAAAATGGTACAGATGAATCTATTTGTAGGGCAGGGATAAGAGACACAGATATAGAGAATCCTTTATTTCTTTCCTTATTTTCTCTGTGCTTTCATTAATGACTTCCTAGAAAAACTAGTATTAGAATATTTTTTCCTACGTTGCAGGGAAGACTTCTGGATAAAATAGTTTCTCTTCCGAGCTATCACAGTAGCTTTATATTGAGGTAATTTTTTATGGTTACGGTGTTTTTGGTGTGACTCTCTCATGTGGAAAAGCCTCAGGCATTGAGTGAAGTCCTTTTTCACTTTATCCTTAGAACAGCCCTGCAAGGCAGGCATTAGTATTATCTCATCACTCATGCTTAAAACCCTCAAATGGTTTCCCATTTCACTTACAGGAGACTCAGTCTCTTACTATGGCTGTAGGAGCCACCCCACCAGGCCTCTACTCACTTATTCCTTTCAACTCTTACCCACCTTATTCCACATTATTTGCAGCAGTTCCATCTGTCCTTGAACATGACATGCCAAGCCAAGCTGCTTCCTGCCTTGGGGCCTTTGCACCTGCTATTCCTTCTGCCTGGAATGCTCTGTAATCAGATCTTTCAATGACTGCTCTTTGTCCTCATTAAACCTCAACTCAAAATTTAGCTTCTCAGATGTACACATAAACCTCAAGACAACAACAACAAAAACACCTTCTGTATGGGGTTGTCAGATGTAGAAAATAAAAATACAAAACAGGGAATTTCAGATAAACAACAAATAGTCTTTTAGTTAAGTCACATGCAGTGTTTGGGACATACGCATACTCAAACATTATTTGTACATCATTTATTTGAAATTCAAATTTCACTGGGTGTCCTGCAGTTGATCTGGCAACCCCACCTCCACAGCCACTTTGTTATGGTACCCTGTTTTATTTTCTCCATGGGACTTTTCACTATTAGAAATTCTGTTTGATTCTCCCAGTGGAAGATAGGCTGCATGAGGGTGGAGCCCTGTTGGCCTTGTTCACAGCTGCATCCTCAGAGCCTATCATATTGCTTGACATATAGTAGGTGCTCAATAAATATTTGTTATAAAGGTAAGCAAATAGAAAAACCTCAAAGCGATAGGTGACACATCCAGGGGATACTGCTAGCTAGTGGAGATTGGAATTAGGCATTATGGTGCTAGGGCTCTTGTGAGTTTCCTACATTTTTGCCGTGTGGAAGGGATCCTACTACTCTCTCAGGAGATTCAGAAGACCCTCGGAGCAGTAGATTTGGGGAGAAACCAAGGCTGCAGGAGCCTTTCTCATTTGCTTTGTGACGAAAGGAAAACGCACTTGAGTGAAAAGAACAAGATACTCTGCGTTTGGAATGGGATGAGAGGCAGTGCGCATCCTCCACGTCTTGGGACACGGGTAAACTCCCTGCAACTTTAGGACTTGCTTTATTGTCAGACTCCGGGAAACCTCTAGACCCTGACTGCAGGAGAAACTAAGGGCACAAGCAAAGAGCGGGGAGGGGAGGATAGGGATGAAGTCAAGGCAGAAGAAATCAACCTCTGGTCCTGGACCCAGGGCGCGCAGCGGGGCGGAGGCAGCGGCATTCAGCCTCAGGACTCGGGCGGGTTCACCTCTCGGTGTGGACACTGGCTGCTCCACAGGACCCAGGGAAGGCGCATGATTTCCACCCTGGCTCTCTTCATCTAACGGACCGAGATGGTCAGAGGGCGCGTCTCGGTGCCGGCCCAGAGCTAGCTGCGTGGGTACCTAACCGTGGCCGGCTCCCGGGGAGCAAGCTGGCTCGGGTCCCTAACCAACTCCGCCCGACTCACGCCTCGCTCGCCCACCTGGGAGCTAGAGGACGGTCCCGGGCGTGCCGAGGACTCCCTGTCGCGTGAGTCGCCCGCGCGCCCCGTTCAGAGGCAGCCGCCCCCACCGCTGACAGGTGCTACCCGGAGGGCGTCGGCTGCGGCGTCCCCTGGCGCGGCGGCTGGGAGCGCACGGCCGAGCCTGCTTCGCTCCGCGAGTCCGGAGCCGGCGAGGAGAGGGGGCCAGGGCGCGGCCTGGGGGCTGGCGGAGGGGGGACTCCAGTGGCCTGGAGCCCCGGCGCTCGGAACCACAAACTTTGCGGCGGCCGCGATCTGGCCGCAGCGACAGCCCATCCCCGTCGGTGCGCGAGGAGGCGGCGGCGGCGGCGCCGCGGGAGTCCCGCGGCTGGAGAACCTCGGCGGCGAGGGCGGCTTGCCCCCGCGCTGGCCCAAAGCCGCCGGTCACTCCCGGCTGGTGCTGCTGCGTCCGCCGCCGCCGCCGCCGCCGCCGCCGCCGCGGGGCTCCGGGAGGAGGCGCAGCCCGAGAGGGCGGAGAAGGAGGAGGAGGAGGGGAGAGGAGGAGCGCAGGGTGGAGGATGGAGCCCCGGGCGGCCGCGGCTGGCTCACCCGAGCCGGCGGCGGCGGCGGCGTCCTCGTTTCAGGCCCGGCTCTGGAAGAACCTGCAGTTGGGGGTGGGCAAGAGCAAGGGCGGCGGGGGCGCGCGCGCGGGGGGCCCTGAGCGCCGCACTGCGGACACCCCGTCGCCCTCCCCGCCGCCCCCCGGGGGCCGGCGGGATGCCCCGGCTGGCTTGGGTGGCGCGGGCAGCCGGTGGAGCGGCTTCAAGAAACGGAAGCAAGTGCTGGACCGCGTCTTCTCCTCCTCGCAGCCCAATCTGTGCTGCTCGTCGCCAGAGCCTCTGGAGCCCGGCGGCACCGGCCGGGCCGAGCCGGGGTCCACGCTCCGCCGCCGGATCCGCGGGCATCTGCTTCCCGTGGGGAAGGGGCCGGGGGCCGCCGCCGCTGCCAGCGCAACGCCTCCCGGCGGACGCTCCCCAGACTCGGCTCCCTCTTCGTCCTCCGCCTCATCCTCGCTGTCCTCCTCGCCCCAGCCGCCCCCGAGGGGGGACCGCGCCCGGGATGAGGGCGCGCGGCGTCGGGGCACCGCGGCGCACTTGTGCCATCAGAAGAGTTCCTCGCTCCCAGGCACCGCCTGCTTGGAGCAGCTGCTGGAGCCGCTGCCATCTCGAGCTGAGCCAGCCCCGAGCCCGGCGGAGCCGCGGACCCTGGAGAAGGGCCCGGAGCGCGGCAGCAGCGGGGTGAGTGACAGGTGGGCGCGGCCTGAGCTGGGGCGCGCGGGGCCACGCCTCCAGCGGTGGGCGATCGGGACCCCGGGAGTGGCCGGGAGGGGCCGGGTAGGGGTGCTGCGGATCAAACAGGGCGAGGGAAAAGTTCTGACTTGCCCTCTGACTTGACTTTGGACAGAAAGAACACCTATTGCTAGAAGCTTGTTTGGGTCGCTTTCTCAGCTGCCTATGAAAGTGGACGTATTAATGGTAGCTCAATAGGAGAAGACCCTGGGGACGGAAATAGCAACCCACTCCAGCATTGTTGCCTGGGAAATCACATGGACAGAGGAGCCTGGCGGGCCACAGTCCATGGGGTCGCAAAGAGTTGGACACAACTGAGCGACTAAGCACAGCACAATAGGATAGGAATAAGGTTAGACATAAAATGAGTACTCTTTTTGGAGAGCCCCTAAAAGGACTGTCTAGCTAAGTCTCATCTTGTCCGAGAAAAAGCAAGCACACCCAACACACTTGCAGGGAAAATTAGAAATGCGAAGAGGCGAATTGATGGCAAATGTGAGGTCATGTCTTGGGGAAACTCTTGAAGCGCAAAAGTCTTCATCTTCCCGCCCTCCCTTCTCAAAACTTCCTGCTGTGAGTGGATCGCTGTCTAACGAGTGGATCGCTGTAACAATTGGACAGCGTGTCTCTTCCTGAGTTAGTCACACGGATGTTTCTATAGCTTTTTCTGTTTTATAGTCATCTAAAGTAGTTGCTTCAACTTATGCTGCTTTGTACACCATGTTGACTTTTCGGTTAGGCAATAGTCAAGTAAAAATCTGTAAAACGTTCCACTGAGCTGCGGCTTTTACTCCCTCGGTTTTGTAGGGTTTCGTAGAGGCGGTGTACTTTTGTAAATGTTTATCAAATAGTGGTCATGCTAGCAAGTATTTGAAAGTTGCATTCTGCCAGGGACCTAAAGAACTTTTTTATTCTAATACATCTTATATTGATTCTCATTATTTTGACTCTGATGAGTTAGGTTAGGCTATATATAGTAAAACTTTAATTAGATTAGAAGTTGCATCACAAAAAACATAAGGCCATGCGTTGAAGGGTAAGATATGGGAATAGATGGACTTTCAGTTGAAAGTTTTTACAGTTTATTGGCTAATGTATTAGTGTAATTAGGAAGCAAACCAGAACACTAGTATGTTTTGTTTCATAAACACAATTGCTTCAATAATTGATGTTACTGATGCTCTAGAAAATACCTGATGGTTTAGAACAAGGTTTCAGTTATTCTCAGAGGAGGAGGCAGAGATTGTATTGACAAAAAGCCTGAACGAACCTATCTTTCCTTTTTGTCTTGAAAGATAATTGAATAGAACTCCTAATTCTGGCTCCAAAATGAGGTGGTTTTACAAAGATGCTTTAAATTCAGTGTTGATGAATACTATATATTTTAAAATTATTTATTTTTGAGTATGTACGTAATCGTAATATGTAAGAATTTTAGAGCTGGGATACTTGTTTACATTTGTTTTTGTTAACTTTTATGATCAAAACCTTTTAAAAGACACCATATTTCTGCAAGTGTTAACTTACTAAATAATTTTGCAGTTCAATGAACCAAGATATTGTCATAGCAATAGAAAGGAATTCAGAATTAATCTCTATATTCATTTTTATCAAAACGTTTTCAGATGCTATCAACCTTTATTTGAAAAATACTGCTCTTTAAATATGAACATTCTATATAAAAAACTCTGATGCTGGGAGGAATTAGGGGCAAGAGGAGAAGGGGACGACAGAGGATGAGATGGCTGGATGGCATCACTGACTCGATGGACGTGAGTCTGGGTGAACTCCGGGAGTTGGTGATGGACAGGGAGGCCTGGTGTGCTGCGATTCATGGGGTCGCAAAGAGTTGGACACGACTGAGCGACTGACCTGATCTGATCCAAAAGACCAAAAAACCTATTTGAGAGAATATAAAGCAAACATTATTACCTGTGTCTTCATAATATTCTGGGCACTTGCATGATATAATCCTCACAACTGCCCTACATGATAGAAGTTCTTGCTATTTTATATGTTAGGAAATCAATGCTCAAAGAAATTAAAGAATCTCCCCAAGGTCACATTGTTAACGTATGACAGAAAGAAGTTTTGTCATTCTCTAAAATGTTTTTCCATAATGACAGCTACGCTTGAGCACTTTTAGAACTTTGTATGTCTCTGAGATAACTTCAGTCCTATTGATTAATACTTGTAAGTTTGCCTATTAATACATTCCAGTTTCCTAGAATCTGTTGTGTGATTGATTAGCTGAATTAATTTGTTCTTTGTTCTCGGTAATGCATCGTTGCATATCTTTTATATCACATTTACGAATGACATTATTGATCATACCATTTATAGTTCTAAAGAAGCTTTTCATTATAAAGAACCAGAATGTCAGTGAAGTCATAGGAGGAATACAAAGGCTAAACCATCTTTCCAAGAGTAATTGATAGGTGGAGTATAGACAGGACAATAGGCCCTGAGGCTTAATTGTTGATTTGCTGCATCTGCTGCTTATGAAACCTTGTGCCCTGAGAAGTGCACAGTTTTCTGTTACGAGTCCCACATCCAGGCTTTAGCAGCATTCTTTCACTAATGCACAGAGAGGATTCCTCAGTCTGCTAAATGCCTCTCTGTCCAACTCTAGGAACCTGGCTCAGCCCTCTAGAGAGAAGGAAGTAATGGAGCTGGAACCTGGGGCTGGATGAGGACTCCTTAAGGTGTCCAGGAGTAGGTGTAACTCTGCAGCACCCTCCCGGGCTTCCAGCCCGACTCAGGGATCTTTCCTTTCTCTCCCTGTACCTCCTCACTGAAGACACTTGGGCATGGGGAGGGAGCTTGTCGCACATGCAGATTTCAGTTTTATTCACAGTTCATAAGCACAGATGGGAACACATAAAAGACAAGATGCTAAAAGCCTTAAATCCATCTTCAGATTGCCTAGAGAAAAAGCCCTTTCTCTCAAAAAAAGAAAATTCATTGCAAACGAAAGCAGGTTACTCAAATTTTCTCTTGTTCTCTGCTTGCTCCTGGCATTAGCCATGTTCTTCAACACACTCCCCACCTCTCCACCCCCCAGCCCAGCATGAGGCCCCAACAACATATGTGCGCATACACGGAGACTGGGTGGAGATACAGTGCAAAAGCAAAAAAAAATCATTTTGGACTGCTTGGGAAAGAGATTTGGAAGTCTGTGCTGTGTTATCATTACAACTGAACAAACCAGTCTACCTCCCTTGCCCCTGCCAGCCCACTTGCTATTGTGTGTGTGTTTTTTTTGTCAAATATACCTTTGAAACAGTTTAGTAGACTTAATAATGCCTTGCTGTTGGGGCATGTGCATTATTTAAAAGGTTCTGCTTTGAAAAAAAAGAAAAAAGAAACCCCTTTCTTCCCACTGATTCTAGTTCATGTGCTGGGCCATATTGTCATACCAGATGCATTTCATTTTCTGCAACACAGTTGGGAAAGATGCTTTCTCAATTTGTGTGCATATCAAAAATGTGCCAATTTTATGTATTCTGTCTTGATGAGTTACTAAAATTATACTTCGCTGGAATCAGAAAGTACGTTAAAGAGTGAGGCATGAATATGTTGCATTTTTTAAGTGTTTTAACAAAAGTATGCAGTGTTTATGAATGCTAATCCTTTATTTTTTTCAAATTCATTTTGTTAGAATTGCTTTCATAGAGGAGTAAAAATTATTTTCAAAAAAGTGAGTAAAATATTCAGGGTATGAAATGTTTCAGGATAGGAATGTTTCAAAACACAGTAGGAAGAATATCCGTTCCTTGTGATAAAGTTTCTAAATTACATAGGAAAGCTCCAATAAAAAGTGGAAGGTACTTTCTAAGGTCTAGACATGAAGTAAATCTGGCTTTATTAATTATCTGATCTTTTAAACAAAGTCTGTATCAAAAAGTTTAAAAATGTGATTTGTGTAATTTTTGCTATCTATTTTTCAGGTGTCTTTAATCTTACTTTAAAATAGCATGACTTAGAAGGAAATGGCAACCCTCTCCAGTGTTCTTGCCTGGAGAATCTCAGGGACAGGGGAGCCTGGTGGGCTGCCGTCTCTGGGGTCACACAGAGTCGGACACGACTGAAGTGACTTAGCAGCAGCAGAATCTCACAGTTAAAGGCAGAGCAAAAGAATTAATAAAGCTCTGCTACTGCTGCTAAGTCACTTCAGTCGTGTCCAACTCTGTGCGACCCCAGAGACGGCAGCCGACCAGGCTCCCCGACCTTGGGATTCTCTAGGCAAGAACACTGGAGAGGGTTGACATTTCCTTCTTCAATGCATGAAAGTGAAAAGTGAAAGTGAAGTCGCTCAGTCGTGTCTGACTCTTAGCGACCTCATGGACTGCAGCCTACCAGGTTCCTCCGTCCATGGGATTTTCCAGGCAAGAGTACTGGAGTGGGGTGCATCGCCTTCTCCACAGCAGACTTGGGAAAGGCACAAATTTTAAAAAGTAATGTAAATAATTAAAACTACTAAAATCCCCCTAATAATCTAAAAAATAAGCTCCTAGAAGGAGTGTTAGAAACTTTTCCAAAGCTTTTTCAAAGTGAAAGAGTGAGGGTGAGATCTCAGCACATTTTGGAGCAGAATCTACAGTTCAATGTGTGATTGCATTCTTGAAAAATATTGGCATCATCAGGTTATTCCAGAGAAAGGGCTAGATGGAATGATAGTTTTGCTCTGGAGCAGAATTGTTTCCTGTAACCTTCAATATCAGGTGTATCTGGTGTATTTGTGTAGAGCTATGGATCTTGTGGGCTTCCCTGATGCCTCAGAAGGTGAAGAATCTGCCTACAATGCAGGAGACCAGGGTTTTATCCCTGAGTTGGAAAGATCCCCTGGAGAAAGGAATCCTATCCACTCCAGTGTTCTTGCTTAGAGAATCCCATGGACAGGCTGTGGTGCATGGGGGTTGCAAAGAGTCTGACACGTCTGAGTGACTAACACACACACATACATACACACGGATCTTGTATTTATAAATGCAAGTGCTATCAGGTATATGTTAATTGAGATGAGCTTGAAGCCTGTCTCAATAAAGACTAGCAGTTGTGTGCTGGTATTATTTTTGGATGGTTTATTAAAGTTTTGCCACTGCCACCATTGCAAGTAAATGGGTGCTGAAAAAAATCAACAGGGGCTTTGCTGGTCCTTTGATGTAAATTATTTTCCTTGAAGTGGTGGCAAAAGTAGCCTAAAATTAACCCAGGCAGTACTGGTGACATCACAGCTTCTTTAAATAGTAAGGAAAAAATCTTATATAACTCTTGGCAAATATGTGCACACTATCATGAAAAAGTGAATCCCCTACTTTGAGGGATAAAGTAGGAGTAACAGGTTTATAAAGAAAATAGGACAAATATTCCCTCTTGTTTTCTGTTGCTCCATCGTTTGGAAATAGGGGATGATTTCACAAAATTAAAGGTTCAGATCAGATCAGATCAGTTGCTCAGTTGTGTCTGACTCTTTGCGACCCCATGAATCGCAGCACGCCAGGCCTCCCTGTCCATCACCAACTCCCGGAGGTCACTCAGACTCACATCCATCGAGTCAGTGATGCCATCCAGCCATCTCATCCTCTGTCGTCCCCTTCTCCTCCTGCCCCCAATCCCTCCCAGCATTAATAATATATATATTTGGCACAAGGAAACATGTAGTATGATTTTTTCACTTATATCGATTATCAAAATGTTTGCCAACTCTAGACTGATGATGAATAAACAGTAATGTGTAGATAACATTGGAAGCGTTGACAAAATCTGCAGATTCAGAACTTAGGGTGATGGATTTTTAAGTTAAATCATAGTTATTTACAGCTTTGTAGCAGACATCTATTTTAGAGTAGCAGAAATTAATTTTTTGAAATGCGAAATTTTTTGCTTTGACTTATTAATTTTCCTGGAAAACTTACTAAAAACTATATATTTCCCTGCCTCAATAAACCAAACATCCTAAATAAAACCTTTTCTTGATATCTGAGGGCCATTGTTTGAATACTGGCTTTTTTGGGGCAGGGGGTTGTTTTTTGTGAATGAAATAGATACTGTTTTAACTTGCTTTAGGTAATCTTGCTTGTTTCCATGAAAATACAGTGCAAGCATACCTATTTATGATAAGCTTATTTTCCTATAAAGTTCCTCAAGTCATTTTTTTCACTTGTCAAATAAACTTGTCTTTACTTGTGGATTTTATTGCTGCCATTGAAACTATTACACTTTTGCCTGCATGGTGAGCTTTATCTTTATCTTGATGTCTTTGTCATTATCAACTTTTTCTTCTACTTTACATTGTTTTTATAAATCAGGTGTGAAAAGTAATTACTAAACCTTAACAATTCAAGATTGTATGCAAATATATTTCTCCCTCCAATGTATACCAGTTTCTTAGAATTTTTTTTTTCAGCAAAATAGCATTCCACAATTTCCCACAATAGGTCTCCAAGTAGTCATATTCAATATTAGTCTGAATGCAAGCAGCATGAAAACTTCTTTTTCATTATAATGAGATTTAAAAGTTTCACATATTATGTTCTTGAGAGAACAATTTTCCTATGAAATATCCTTTGAGATGTTTTACATCAGCCTTATTTCCCATTCTTTTTGGCCGTAGCCAATCTGGAAAATTATGGCACATGATAGAGGGACTCTGGACATTTTAGGATCAAGGCAAGCCTCCTAATCCTATGGATTTTATTTAGAGAGGCCCCTTCGGTATTAGAAATCTCATCTTATTTTGCACTGCTGTGGTAGAATTTGGCAAGCCTTAGGAGAGTGGATCTATCGAATCAACATTGTAAAATGGATTACCGTTTTATACCGTTATTTATACCATTACCGTTTATTACCGTTTTAAACCACTGCTGAATGAATGAAGGGATGAATGGATGGGCTGGAGCTGTTCAGAGATAAGTTCTCCTGGAGAGTTTCAAAATCACTTTATGGTTGTAGACAGATGTTCTTCTTGCCTTCTTGTTTCCAAGTCCTTTTATGCCTGGCAAAATTTGACACGCCCCTCTTCTCTCAGCTGCTGGATTGGCTTTTCTCAGCCTGTGCTTTAATTCTGGTTCATATCTGAGGGCACAAGGGTGCATATGACCACTGTAGTGTGTTCACATGGGGATGGGGGAGTGATGTCTGCTTCTGAGGTCTCTGGCTCGGGGGTTCGTTTCTTGCTGCTGGTCTCTGACCCCAGCTATCTGTTTAGCACCCCAGTCTCCGTGTCTGACCTCTAAAATTACACCCCCACGTCTGGATCACTGACACCTGTTGACATGTCCTGCTTCACGATCTCTGAGTCTTGACCTCCCCTTGGATGTTACCTTAAGATCGCTTTGCTGTCTGCTTCATTGCACTTCTTCTTGGCTCCATTTACTTTAACTAGATTAAAAATCCTGTCTTGATCAAGAATCCTGCCCTTGTTAGCCTGACTCATGCTGCTGCCTCTTGAGGTGCCAAGTGTGTGAACTGGGGTTCAGATGGTCTGCCAGTTGCTTTTCATAGTGACCACCTGTCTAATGTTCAGCATATTTTTAGCACACCAAAGCCTCCTTCAGAACATCAGCATTGCCTGTCAACGGCTTCTGCCTATCAAGGGTGTTTCTTCCCTTGGAGGACTCAACCAGGGCTGTTCATTCATTGTCTCTGTGCCCTGCTTACTCTTTTGTTTTCTAACTCTCACCCTGCCTGCTCCTTGACATCATCCCCTCTTTTCCTTAGCCCTGCTTGTTTTCTCTTTCTCCTTAACATTTTCTCTATTTCTGATTGCAAGGCAATTTTTGTAACTAACCACTAAGCATCTGGGGCTTTCCCAGGGGCTCAGTGGTGAAGAATCTGCGTGCAACACAGGAGACGTGGGTTCAGTCCCTGGTTTGGGAAGATCCCCTGGAGAAGGAAATGGCAACCATGTCCAGTATTCTTGCCTGGGAAATACTATGGATGGAGGAGCCTGGTGGGCTATGTCCATGGGTCCACAAAAGAGTCAGACACAACTTAGCAAGTAAACAATACCAACCACAGAAACTAAACATCTGGAGCTGTGCCATCCCATATGGCAGAGACACTTGGCTACTGAGCACTGGAGAAGTGGCTAGTTCATGTTGAGATGTGTGGAAAGTGTAACGCGCTCACCAGATTTTTGAAGCCTCAGCTCAAAGAAAAGAAGATAAAATATCTTAGTACTAATTTCTTATATCACTTGCATGTTGAAAATAGTAACGTGGATATATTGGATTAAATAAAATATATTATTAAAGTTAATTTTACCCATTTCTTTTCATTTAAAAAGTGTGGCTGCTGGAAAATTTTCAGTTGTATGTGTGACACATTTTTATTTTATCAGACAGCAGTGATCTAGAGCATGTGTTCAAACTCCATTACCCACAGGGGCCATCAAAGTAAATGAGCACAGGAGGTTTGCTGGGGCGGGCAGTGAGTGAAGGAAGCCGCCAAGGGCTCCATTCCAGGGGCAGCTACTTCTCCCTCCAGCTGATGATCATCATTCAGTGAAAGAAGCGGTGCAGCCAGAGTTTCTCAGTTCTTTAACAGAAGCCAAAATAATTCAGATTTTTGTGTGACATCTCCAGAATCTCGCATTTTTGGCAAATAGTTCATTTTTTTTTAAACTGCAACACAGATCAAATAAAATATATTTCTGGGCTGAATTTAGCTATCAGCTTGAACTTCTGACTCAGAGAGTTCATGTTTGACTTTTCCTCTCCCTTCCTAGTGCCAGGAGAATGTTACCTGGATACAGTGGGTATCGATAACATTTCACAGAATAGCAGCATCAGGAGTGGTGGGATGGAAGATGGAATGCAACAGGCGGAGGGGTGCGTGGAAAGAGAACGGGGGACAGGGAGGCAGGTCAAGCAGTTTGGCTCTTCTCAGGGGTAAAGAAAGTGGTGCTGAGAGCACAAAGACTGTTCTGGGAGGGGATCGTGGGCAGGCTGTTGATTTTGCTTCCAATGGAGATAGAGAGGGGGAGGTTGACGTTAAAGGAAAAGATGGGTTAACTAATGGATGTAGTCCTTAAAGACACGGGTGGTGGGGGTGGGCCCAGAGAGCGGGAAATGGTAGTGTCTGCAGAAGAGATGGCACGGGTATGGATACAAGTAAGGAGCGGGCTGGGTGGCAGTAATTTGAGGGTGCTCCCAGGCGAACATGTGCCTTGTGAATTCAGGAAATGGGGCATCAGTAGTGGGACTGAAGCCTAGGGTGTTTAGAGGAGGGGATATTGGGAAATGCAGGTGCAAATGAAGGTGTGGGAACCCTGAGGGTTGAGGGGAGAGTGTATCTAGGGCCCCAGAGGCATTTGAACAGAGAGACTTGAGTCTTGGAAGGATGAAGTCAGAGGCCAGAACAGTCCATTAGAGCCTGAAGTTGGCAGGTGACTGACCCTGGGGAGGAGGACATGGACAGATTTTTAAGATCAGTGATGCGTCTGGACCTTCGGGAAAAGGTAGAGTGAAAGGAATAAATCACAGCACATTCCTTCCTTATGTTTTTGATTTTTCCTGGTTCTGGTTCGAAATGCTTTTACTAAAAGGTATTTTCCTTTGGGATGGAGAGGGAAGGTTGGATTCTGAATTTGCATGTATGCAACATGGTTGAGGGTGCTGGGCCCTTGGGTGCCCAGTTGTCACTTATTTACTGTAATAACTCGGTTTTTTAAAAAAATTATTTTAATTGCAGTTTTAAAAAATGGACAGGGAGGCCTAGCGTGCTGTAGTCCATAGGGTCACAAAGAGTCGGACATGACTGAGCAACTGAACTGAACTGATTTATAATGTGTTAATTTCTGTTGTAAAACTGATTCAGTTATATGTATGTTCTTTTTCATATTTTCCATTATGATTTATCACGGGATATTGAATATTATTTCCTGTGGTATACGGTAGGACCTTGCTGTTTATCCATTCTATATATACCAGATTGCTTCTGCTAACATCAAACTTTCAATCCATCCCTCTCTCTTCCTTGGCAACTGCAAGCCTGTTCTCTATGTCTGTGAGTCTTTTTCTGTTTTCATAGGTAAGTTTATTTGTGTCATATTTTAGTTTCCACATATAAGTGATACGGTATTTGTCTTTCTGGCTTAACTTCACTCACTATTATAAGCTCTACATCCATCCATGTTGCTGCAAATGGCATTGTTTCATTGTTTTTCCTTAAAAGCTCATATTCTAGATAGTTATTTTGGATTCTTCTTGAGTAAAATAGTTATTTTCTCTGCAGTATTAGGTACTGAAAGCAGTGAGTGTTAATGAAACAAAAGAAAGGACAAGACATGTTTGTGTTTAAAAATAAAAACAGATAAAACAAAAACCCCCTACATATTTTTGTTACACAGATTTTTATGGTGCCGGATGTAAAAGTGATTAAATATTTGGGGAAATATATAATGCATGGGTTTGGAATTGAAGGGCTTTGTGGGCATTTTTCTGTCTTAAGGCGTCATGCCTCGAATGTTGTGATGTGCGTTCTCTGTCAGACACAAAATTGACCCACGCGTGAATACATGGTCAGTTTCTGAAAATTGCAACTTGATCTTCTCTCAGAATGGAAACGATATTCTATCTGGACCTTTAAGCCATATTTGACTCCTGTTCTTTTATTGAAATGTAAAATAGCTTTTGATAAAAGAAAAATTCAACATTTCTATAGTTGCTTTTGAGTGATATTTTCCGTACCAAACTAGAAGTCTGAGTGTTTCCCAAAATCTCTTTTGCAATTGAAATAGATTTTGGAGACGAGTTCTGTGTCGTTACAAAGCTGTTGCCAAAGCTCCCTGGAGTTGGGAACACTCTAGATCTATGTGCCCCGCTGTCTCTGAGGGCACTCATGAACTGTGGCTCCCTCTCCTTTCTATGCCTCCCTCAACTTTCAAAAGGACGCTGGAGGTGAGGGGCAATGATGGGGTCCTCCTGAGGCTGGAACTGCTCCTGGTTCTCACGGGCCTCGGGTATGTGCTGTTTCAATTCGGTGGTTTCAAGCAAACCAACACTGACTTCAGCACTTTGGCCATCACCCCAGCACCTCTCTGCTCCCTTTGGCCCCTAGGTAGCCTGCGTTTACATTAGCCTCAGTTCAGTTCAGTCGCTCAGTTGTGTCAGACTCTGCGACCCCATGGACTGCAGCACGTCAGGCCTCTCTGTCCATCACCAACTCCCGGAGCTTACTCAAGCTCATGTCCATGGAATCGGTGATGCCATCCAACCATCTCATCCTCTGTCATCCCCTTCTCCTCCTGCCTTCAATCTTTCCCAGCATCATGGTCTTTTCCAGTGAGTCAGCTCTTCCCATCAGGTGGCCAAAGTATTGGAGTTTCAGCATCAGTCCTTCCCATGAATATTCAGGACTGATTTGCTTTAGGATGGACTGGTTGGATCTCCTCAGGCTGCTGCTTTTTTGACTTCCTGCCCTTCTCATAGGGAGTCAGCTAAGTGAGAATGAGGGGAACAGGCAAAGATGGGAGGGAGAACCACATCGTCATTTTCCGAGATGCCCCGCTCCCTCTGCCTCTTTTCAAGGAATATTGGGCTTTGTAAAATTTTCTTAATCTATTCCTTTCTACCTGACATTTTCATTTCCTCCAGCTCCAGCAGTTTTCTCCTTGGGTAGATGCTAGAATATGAGGAAGATCTGTATGGACTTTGCCATGCATGGGTTTTTGTATATCTTGCATCTGTGTATCTCTGTTACAGAATTAACCAGATCTGATAGATAGAGTGCCTGATGAACTATGGAATGAGGTTCGTGACAGTGTACAGGAGACAGGGATCAAGACCATCCCCATGGAAAAGAAATGCAAAAAAGCAAAATGGCTGTCTGGGGAGGCCTTGCAAATAGCTGTGAAAAGAAGAGAAGCGAAAAGCAAAGGAGAAAAGGAAAGATATAAACATCTGAATGCAGAGTTCCAAAGAATAGCAAGAAGAGATAAGAAAGCCTTCTTCAGCAATCAATGCAAAGAAATAGAGGAAAACAACACAATGGGAAAGACTAAGGATCTCTTCAAGAAAATCAGAGATACCAAAGGAACATTTCATGCAAACATGGGCTTGATAAAGGACAGAAATGGTATGGACCTAATGGAAGCAGAAGATATTAAGAAGAGGTGGCAAGAATACACAGAAGAACTGTACAAAAAAGAGCTTCACGACCCAGATAATCATGATGGTGTGATCACTGACCTAGAGCCAGACATCCTGGAATGTGAAGTCAAGTGGGCCTTAGAAAGCATCACTATGAACAAAGCTAGTGGAGGTGATGGAATTCCAGTGGAGCTATTCCAAATCCTGAAAGATGATGCTGTGAAAGTGCTGCACTCAATATGCCAGCAAATTTGGAAAACTCAGCAGTGGCCATAAGATTGGAAAAGGTCAGTTTTCATCCCAATCCCAAAGAAAGGCAATGCCAAAGAGTGCTCAAACTACCGAACAATTGCACTCATCTCACACGCTAGTAAAGTAATGCTCAAAATTCTCCAAGCCAGGCTTCAGCAATATGTGAACCGTGAACTTCCTGATGTTCAAGCTGGTTTTAGAAAAGGCAGAGGAACCAGAGATCAAATTGCCAACATCTGCTGGATCATGGAAAAAGCAAGAGAGTTCCAGAAAAACATCTATTTCTGCTTTATTGATTATGCCAAAGCCTTTGACTGTGTAGATCACAATAAACTGTGGAAAATTCTGAAAGAGATGGGAATCCCAGACCACCTGATCTGCCTCTTGAGAAATCTGTATGTAGGTCAGGAAGCAACAGTTAGAACTGGTCATGGAACAAGAGACTGGTTCCAAATAGGAAAAGGAGTACGTCAAGGCTGCATATTGTCACCATGTTTATTTAACTTATATGCAGAGTACATCATGAGAAATGCTGGACTGGAAGAAACACAAGCTGGAATCAAGATTGCCAGGAGAAATATCAATAACCTCAGATATACAGATAACACCACCCTTATGGCAGAAAGTGAAGAAGAACTAAAAAGCCTCTTGATGAAAGTGAAAGTGGAGAGTGAAAAGGTGGGCTTAAAGCTCAACATTCAGAAAACGAAGATCATGGCATCTGGTCCCATCACTGCATGGGAAATAGATGGGGAAACAGTGGAAACAGTGTCAGACTTTCTTTTTCTGGGCTCCAAAATCACTGCAGATGGTGACTGCAGCCATGAAATTAAAAGACGCTTACTCCTTGGAAGGAAAGTTATGACCAACCTAGATAGCATATTCAAAAGCAGAGATATCACTTTGCCAACAAAGGTTCGCCTAGTCAAGGCTATGGTCTTTCCTGTGGTCATGTATGGATGTGAGAGCTGGACTGTGAAGAAGGCTGAGTGCCAAAAAATTGATGCTTTTGAACTGTGGTGTTGGAGAAGACTCTTGAGAGTCCCTTGGACTGCAAGGAGATCCAACCAGTCCATTCTGAAGGAGATCAGCCCTGGAGTTTCTTTGGAAGGAATGATGCTAAAGCTGAAATGCCAGTATTTTGGCCACCTCATGCGAAGAGTTGACTCATTGGAGAAGACTCTGATGCTGGGAGGGATTGGGGGCAGGAGGAGAAGGGGACGACAGAGGATGAGATGGCTGGATGGCATCACTGACTCGATGAATGTGAGTCTGAGTGACCTCCGAGAGCTGGTGATGGACAGGGAGGCCTGGCGTGCTGCAGTTCATGGGGTCGCAAAGAGTCAGACACGACTGAGCGACTGATCTGATCTGATCTGATATTGTTTGGGTCTTGGCTCTTCATTCACTGCCCTCCTGCTATTTGCCTTTCAGCTAATTCACTTGTCCTTCTGGGAACTGAGCAAAGAAACTAAAGTCGAGCATTTTTTTTTATAATTTTTTTTTTCACAGTGAAGTTTAAATGATTGGTTCCTATAGTTTTTTTTATATTTTGTGTTACTTTGACATATGTTGTGTACACACACACATACATACATCCATCCATACATACATACATATACCTTCACCTAGTATGATTTATACACATATCTGTTCTTTCACATACATTATATTTCCCCCTGGAGTCAAAGATAAGCAGAGGAACTCTAAAATTCTTCCACTGAAGTTAATCTGATGATACTAGGGTTCAGTGATAACATAGTCTTTATAAATAGTCTAAGTTCATTTAATATGAATAGTTGTACAATAGCCAGCTTAACTAAAGGGAAAAAAAAGACATCTAGCAGACAGTTGTGGTTTCCTGGGCTTCTCAGGTGGTTCAGTGGAAAAGAATCCACCTGCCAAGCAGGAGACTTTGGTTTGATCCCTGGGTCGGGAAGATTCCCTAGAGAAGGGAATGGCAACACACTTCACACATATTCCTCCCTGGAAAATCCCATGGACAGAGGAGCCTGGCAGGCTACAGTCTTTGGGGTCTTAAGAGTCAGACACACGCCTGGTGTTCTACAAAGGGGATGAGTAATCTTCTGTTGAACTTAATTGCATAAGGAATGCCTTTTCTTCAGTAAAATAATCTTTCTTCTGTAAATATCCATCTTATTTACAGCCACCATGGAAGAGAGGTCACTGAATTATTTCCTTAATCTTTTGAAACCTAGATCTCACAATACCTAAAATTTATCATTAGTATTTTCGAGCTTGGCTTGGCTTTATTCTCACAAAGTGATCCTCACTGATTAAAAAAAGGGGGGTGGGCAGCTTGGTGAGCTACTTTATTGATACAGTTCATCTCTTAATTAGAGAAGAATGATAACCTTTAGGGTCATAAAGATGTATTCTCATAATCACAGAAAGCTCATTTTTTTTAAATCACCTGAAAAAGAGAGTTGGAGAATAATTAAGTTAGGAACAAATGAATCTGGGACAGCAGAGCTTTTGTTTGTATTGACTGCTTAAAGGATATTTTCTTTTTTGTTAATGTTGCTAATGATTCGCAGCAGCTCTTTTTATAACATAATCCTCTTAGTTATATCTGGATGGCATTTTGAGTGCTGTATTTTGTAAGTGCCTGGTCCATATTTTAAAATCTAGTTTGTTTTTGTTTTTTCTTTCTAGGAGTCGAAGTCTAACTTGAGTTTCAAGCAATTGCAGAAATTGTGTTTGTATTTGATGCTAGAACTTTGCACGAGATTGGTGTGAACTTGTTTTGAATAGACATCTGTGACCTTTTTGGTGGTAGTATCTATTGTGATGGGGCTTGACCTTCACCCCCCTGCTTTTGATTTAAATTTTTGTTAGATCACAATGCACATTCCGCCTTCTGAAGTTGTGTTATGTGAGGCTGAGCATGCTGATGGTGGTCCTCCTATGGCTACCCTGAGCTGGGCTCTCTTGGCTAAATTGTACTGTCTCACCTTTGACCTGAGGCCAACCAGTTCCTGGGCCCTCTTACCCCTATTTTATTATTTTATTTTGTTTTATCGTTTTATTTTTCTTCCAGTTTAATTGAGGTATAATTGACATATAGCACTGTATAAGTTTAAGTTGTACAGCATAATGATTTAGGTATGTCATGAAGTAATCATCATAAGTTTAATGAACATCCATCATCTCATTATACAGAGTGAAGTAAATCAGAAAGAAAAACACCAGTACAGTATATTAACACACATATATGAAATTTAGAAAGAAGGTAACAATGACCCTATATGTGAGACAGCAAAAGAGACACAGATATAGAGAACAGCCTTTTGGACTCTGTGGGAGAAGGCGAGGGTGGGATGATTTGAGAGAATAGCATTGAAACATGTATATTATCATATGTGAAATAGATCACCAGTTCAAGTTCAATGCATGAAACAGGGCACTCAAAGCCAGTGGCTGGGACAACCCTGAGGGATGGGCTGGGGAGGGAGGTGGGAGGGGGGTTCGAGATGGGGGGACACATGTACACCTGTGGCTGATTCATGTCAGTGTGTGGCAAAAACCACTACAATATTGAAAAGTAATTAACCTCCAATTAAAATAATTAAAAAAAGAAATTAAAAAATTTCTTATGAAGAAAACTCCTAGGGTTTAATGTGATCACAATTTTCAGATATACTGTGCCGCGGTGTTAATTGTATTTATCATGTTGTCTATTCCATCCTTAGTACTTGTTTATCTTAAACTGGAAGTTTGTACCTTTTGACTGCCTTCATCCATTTCCCCCTCCTCCCTGCCCTCTCTGGTAACCACAGATCTGATCTCTTTTTCTCTGGATTTGTTTGACGCTTTATAACTAGTATTAATAACATACAGAGCATTTGTTATGTTTGGGCACTGTTCTAAGTGCTCTTTATGTATTAACTTATTTGTTTACTACAATACTTACCAAAGTAAGTTTATCATCATTTACGTTTTTTGGACGAATAAACTATGCCACGAGGGATCAAGTGACTTGTCCACTGTCACACATCAGTATAATTTGGATTCAGGTCACCTGGCCCCTTAAGCCCTGCAAAGCAAGGCTGTTTGTGGTGGCGCTAGTGGTAAAGAACCTACCTGGGAATCCAGGAGATGTAAGAGAGGCAGGTGTGATCCTTGGGTCTGGAAGATCCCCTGGAGGAGGGCATGGCAACCCACTCCAGATCTGTGCCTGGAGAAGCCCATCGACAGAGGAGCCTGGTGGGCCACAGTCCGTGGGGTTGCAAAGAGACGGAAATGACTGAAGTGATGTAGCATGCACACGTGCCTGAGAAGTCTAGTTTAGGAAAACAGCTCCAGGTGGAAGTTGGGTATGAAGTGTTAAAGCCTCATCTTCCTCCTCATCTCAGTACTGACATCACAGCTCTTCTTTGCCTCTGCCATTTCCTACCCATTTTTCTAATTTCTCATAACAAGTGAAGTTAAGAAGACAAATTCAGTGCGACAGATTACATTAGTGTCAGGCATAATCCTGATCTATCACTTCCTTCTTACTGGTGGGAAGCCCCCTAAGACCACTTTGATTGCTGCTGCTGCTGCTGCTGTTGTGTCTGACTCTGTGCGACCCCATAGACGGCGGCCCACCAGGCTCCCCTGCCCCCTGGATTCTCCAGGCAAGAACACTGGAGTGGGTTGCTATTTCCTTCTCCAGTGCATGAAAATGAAAAGTAAAAGTGAATTTGCTCAGTCCTGTCCAACTCCTAGCGACCCCATGGACTGCAGCCAACCAGGCTTCTCTGTCCATGGGATTTTCCAGGCAAAAGTACTAGAGTGGGATGCCATTGCCTTCTCCAGGGGATCTTCCTGTCTCAAATTGAAACTGAGTCTCTTGTGTATCCTGTGTTGGCAGGCAGATTCTTTATCATTGCATCATTTGTGAAGTAGGCATACAGTATAGTTGTGTCTTATGTATGGGAAATTCTTAGAGGATGTCTAAGTAATTTGCCTGCAGTCCTGATTCTGTGCACACTTATTAAATGGCAGAGCTGGTTAACAAGCAGCTGATTTCTGCCAGGGTTGTAGTTTCCAGGGTACCCACTGCTCTACCAGTAGTCAGGCCACATCAGAGCCCCAGTGCCAGGTACAAGACACGCCCAGACCAGTGGTTCGTGGCTGAGTCTGCCATTCCTTCAGCAACAGTCCTGTCAATGAGTCTAAGTCTCAGTATTGCTTTGGAGGGACAGCTGGAGGGATGTGCCAGTTATTAGTCGGAGAAAAAAAATCTAAAAAGATAAAAGGAGTAGGGGTGGGTTAGTTTATTTGCAGACTCAGTTCCAAGAGCTCATAAGTGAATATATTTCAGATCATATCTTGTGCATTCTGTACGTGTCTCTTGACTTCAATCATGCTGTTAAACTCCTGTGAAAATAAATCTGTGCATCCTGCAGTTAGTCTAGGTGTTAGGATCTCTGGACAGAAAAACAAATTGTTCTCAGAGCATCATAGTCATTTGTGAATCTACCTAGTGGGATGTATGCCTTAAATAAGGAAAAGGCAAGATAGTTCTTGCCTTATGCTACATCCAGTGGAATTGATAAAACTTTGAATGTTTCTTGATTAATGACAATAAGAGCAGTACAATCTTAGTCTGTGTCTGTTACTGTTTCACAGACGTTACTTCATAATCTTCTTGACAGGAAGGAACACAGATTCTTGGTCTCATGTTTTATAGATGGATCAATGGAGGCCCAGAAAGAGTAGGGAGTTGCTTGAGGTTGCACAGCTGGTAAGTGGCAGAGCTGGGATTTTGTCCCTAAATGACTGGCTCCAAATCTCTAATTGCCGTGTTCCATGGTTTTCCTCAACCCTGAAGAGCTGCTCCATCTGCTTGTCATGCAGTTCTTTCCTGGTGTCTTGGAATAGGGGAAAGATTTGGTTAGAATGTTCTAGGTAGTGAACCAGCCCCAAATATACACGTGTTGCTGAAAGGTCTCCTTCCAATCCAATACCCGTGAATTTGGTAACTCATCCCTCCTCTCTTTCTCTCTCCCTCCCCTATTTATGAAATATTTACACTGTGGTAGACATAGTATCTTTTAATACCTCGATGAGAGATCAATTTTTATAGACCTTATGATCTGGTAGGAGAAACTTTCATTAAGTTAAAAAAATATGCCTATAATTATCAATTGCAGTTGTGATAACACATTCAGAGGAGTATAGAGATACATTGAACTACAAGAATGAATTGTAAGAGGTCCCAACCTAATCATGCAGGAAGGAGAGAGGCAGGAAGACTTTCCTGAAGAAGTGACACATCATAGGATGAAATGCAAAGAATGAACAGAAGTTGGCCAGGTTGCTGAGGAGAGGAAATAAGGGAGGTGGTGGATAGTTACGGACAGAGGAATCCACAGCAGAAGGAGATAAGAGGAAGATTGTGTGGGCAGTTAGAATTTGGTTAGTAAGAGGGAAAGCAAGGGAGGATGGGTCTGGAGTAGTTGGCAGGGGCCGGGTTATACAGGGTCTTTTGTCCATGCGGAGATTTTGAACTTTAAGTTCTGAAGCAGTATCAAGAGCCCGGATGCTTGGCCATGAAGAGAAGAACCACTTTCGGGAAAGTTCCTGACGTGGGTCTTTGCTTTGCTGCCGTGTGTGAGACCACATGGCTCTCAGGGTTGTTCTGTAAAGTGGTAGAGAAGTGCGTTGAAGGCAATGGTACCCCACTCCAGTACTCTTGCCTGGAAAATCCCATGGACAGAGGAGCCTGGTAGGCTGCAGTCCATGGGGTCACTAGGAGTCAGACACGACTGAGCGACTTAGCAGCAGCAGAGAAGTGTGTTGGGACTACCTTTCTCTACTATTAGATAATGGTATTTTTAAAATGTCTATAATAAATGCAAACAGCAAGTGGATGAAAATATTTTCCCCTCTGGCAAAAGACAATATTTCGCTTTTCCTTATTTTACTTGAGCGCTATTGGAAGGTAAACAGAAGTAGGAAATGCAGTCTGACCTGCTCCTGTCAGTACTCAGGGGAGAGATTCTGTTTTGATGGCTCATCTCAGAGCCGAGGCAGGGATGAAAATGAGAGGATACGTGGTGACCCAGGTGTTCCAGCTGTAATTCATGGAGCACATCGTTTTTATGAGCTTCCAATTTCTCCCCTGATGTCCGAGTGGGGAAAGCATGGACTTGGGAAAGGAGTTCTGTGAGGAGGTGTTCATTTCAAAGTCTGTATTTGTTAACTTAATCATGGGACATTTAGGAAGATTGTTTATTGAACACGGTGAAGGAGATTTAAGTTTTGGTTTCCTATATACTTTTTAAAATCAATATTGTAACATATAGTCAATATCCACATTTGTGAAACAGATTTGCAGTAGTGCCTAAGCAGGAAGGAAGGTTTAAATATGTAAAAACTCACCAATTATTATATAATGTTAGAGTAGGAAAAGAAAGAAAATCTAAGAATTCCTTAGCAAGACTGTCATCTATCAAAGTTGAATCAAAGCTGACACAGCAGCAAAGGCAGCCAGCCTGCCACTCTGAAAGCTTAGGTTTTGGATCTAGCATGTCCACAAGTGTGAGTGCTCAGAAATTGGACTAAGCCCCACCCAAGTCAGGCCTGCCAGTCTGTTCTTTGATGTCGCCAGCCAACCATTGTCATGACCCACCCCCAGGCAACATAGGCTTCCCCAAGCACCCAAGCATCACTGCCATCTGACATAAGAAGTGGCATCTAGTAAAAACTTTCAATTATATAAGCCATACCCAACTCAAGAGTATCAAGAGCTTGCATATTCTTTACCTGTCATAATGGAAAAATGTAATATGGCTTCTTTTTTTGTTGTTGTTCTTTATGTAGCATTTTACTGGAGTCATAACCAAGTAAGCACTATTAAACAACAAAGGAATTTAACATTAATTCTAATTGTGTTTGGGGATCATAAAACCTTTCCAAAAAGCTACTGCAAGTTGTGGCCTTCTCTTCATAGAGAAACACAGTGGTATACATGCTTCACCTTCGAGCAAGGAGGTCCTTAATTTCCAGTCCATGGTCTCCAGAGCCCTCAATTATTACCCTTGGGATAAAGGGAAGACTCAGTGATAATGCTCAGGAAATAAGATGGCCTAATAGCACTATAAAAAGTAAAAACTCACGTCTCTGAATTTTCAGCCATGACCTTGTTTATTTATTTATTTCAGAACCTTGCAGGGGACATAGATTGATTTTTAAAAGGAAAAAACTCTCCTAGGGGAGAAGTGCAAACGTGCCCAGAAATAAGAAGTCAGTCATGCCCTGCAGCATTTCCTGAAGAGGCCGGTGTACAGTGAGAGCCCTAACTGGGTCATGACCAGGGTTAATATTGGGTGCTGTTTTCTGGAAGTCTCCCGTGCATGGAGACTCTCCTTTGGGACTGAACCACTGAGAAGTAAGATTCTATTACCAGAGAGTGTGATATGAAATAGAAGCTTCCTCTGATTCTCCTCTTCGGTGGACGGTGGTTGCTGATTATTTGCTACATCACAGGGCTCTGTTCTAGATTCTGGGGACCCAGGCCCCACCCTCCAGAGACTTTCCCTCTTAGTTGGGGAGAGAGTAAATGTATACAGAAGATAAATGTCACTACCGGCTAGCATTATCACTGTTTAAGGAAATAAAACCATGGGAATTCCTTTATTCAGGAGATAAATACAGAGGCTTAATTACCTCCTTGTAGCAGCTGTTGAGGAGAAGGCTATGGCACCCCACTCCAGTCCTCTTGCCTGGAAAATCCCATGGACGGAGGAGCCTGGTGGGCTGCAGTACATGGGGTCGCTAAGAGTCGGACACAACTGATGCACTTCCTTTTCACTTTTCACTTTCATGCATTGGAGAAGGAAATGGCAACACACTCCAGTGTTCTTGTCTGGAGAATCCCAGGGATGGGGGAGCCTGGTGGGCTGCTGTCTATGGGCTCGCACAGACTCAGACACGACTGAAGCGACTTAGCAGCAGCAGCAGTAGCTGTCAAAACAGTCTTTGTGATTTGCACCAGCAGTAGTGTCAGTGGCATCACCGACTCAATGGACAGGAGTTTGAATAAACTCTGGGAGTTGGTCATGGACACAGAGGCCTGACGTGCTACAGTCCATGGGGTCTCAAAGAGTCGGACATGACTGAGCAACTGAACTGAACTGAAGCATCAGTAGACTTGTCCTGTCAGCTCTCTCTGCTTATTTTTTCTCAGTGATTCCATGGCTGTCTAATGTGCTAAAAATAAAAGGTAGAGAGTGCTGTGTAGAGTCATTTTGAAGAAAGAGCTTTGTTCAGGTGGGAGGGTGATTCTTGAACCTGTGAAGTGGATGATTCCAAGGGATGTGGATCTACTGTGCACTCTAGACCTTGACAAACTGAAGCACAGTTACTCCCTTTAAGAGCTTCCCTGGTGGCTCAGATGGTAAAGAGTCTGCCTGCCGTGTGAGAGACCTGGGTTCGATCCCTGGGTCGGGAAGGTCCCCTGGAGAAGGAAATGGCAACCCACTCCAGTATTCTGGCCTGGAAAATCCCATGGACAGGGGAGCCTGGCGGGCTACAGTCCATGGGGTCACAGAGTCGGACACGACTGAGAGACTTCACTTTCTTTCTTTTTCTTTCTACTCCCTTACAACTGAAGCAATTTAGCAGCAGCAGCAGCAGCCACCCACAGGTCGGACTCAGAGCTCCTTGTCTGGAAGACTGTCCACTTGGGGCAAGCAGCCTTTGGGAAGGAATGCAGGCGGGGCAGGGGGTGGAATGTAAAGACTTGGAGAACTGGTGGCTGGTGGACCGGGAGCATGTCATGGCTGCTGCTGGCTCTGTGGATCCAGCCAGGTGGGCCAGGCTTGGGCACTGTGGTTCCCTTCGCTGTAGTTTGAGGAGAGCTGGGTAGGGATGGAGTGTCTAGTGGGGCAGATGAAGCAGGGGCATCAGGGACCCCAGCCTTGTGACAGAGCTCACCTCCTCCTGGATATGGCTTCAAGGGAGAGTGTCTTAGCTCTCATACCTGGCAGAACCCCAGGGCAGCCTGGATCCAGGGCCTCAGAAGCAATGCCATCAGAGCTCTGTCTCTGCCCTTCCGTCCTTCTTTCTTCTCTTCCCTCAGAAGTGCTTGACCTTGGGCAGCTTCTCCCTCAGGTAGGTCCTCTCTACCTGGTGGCCCCAGCAGCTCTTGTATCCGTCCTCTTCACAGTTCTTGGGGGTGAGTCTCATGGGAATGATTTGGGTCCTCACTCTGCCTACTTTGGCCAGGAGGTGAGGGGGCTTAGCCAGCTCATGTGTGTATCCTCGGAGCCCAGAACTTGAGGACATCCAGCCTAAATAATGTGGACTGAGAGGAGGTCCTTAAAGGCAATCAGGTTGGTATGCTCAGGCAAAAAGTTCCCATGTCCCATGGATGCAGTCAATAATCAGTAGTTGGGAAGATGGGTGATCAGCCATCCAGAAAACCTGTGAGCGCTGGACCCAGTTCCTGGTTTGGTACGCAGGGTCCCCTCCATTTCTGCAGGTGGAGACTTTTTTTTTTTTTTTTTTCTGTACTTTTAAGATAAAAGGAGCATAGAATACAGAATGAAAGTGTATGGTAAGTAGGTTCTTTTTTTTTATGTCTGCTTTCTTGAATGAGTTGTACTATGCAAAACTATAGTAATAAGATGACTAGTTTTAAAGTCAACCATGCTACAAATGAGAGCACCTGAATTAACCTAAAGGATGTCTTATTTATTGAGTTGTAGAATTTTGGAAAAGGACGTATAACACATGCATTACATAGAAACTTGGGTATCACTATGAATTCACTGAAGAAGTTAAGATAATATCCTCTCCTCCATTTATCAGAACCTAGAATGTAAACAGTTCCTGATCCACACCCCACTATGAAGCAGTTTCGTTTGTAAAAACATGCTTTAGTAGTATTCAGCCAGTGCTGCCTTCATTTCTCCTATTGTCCCTGCTATCACACTAATGGGAAAAAAAAAAAAAAACAACTTTGCTTTTAGGGGATCTGTAGTTTGAGTACAAAGGAAGAGGAAAAAAATAGTATAAAAAGAATGGTTTAGGTGAGTTGCCTGCCCCTGGGCCAGAGACCACACTGGTTGACTTTGCCAAGGCAGAGAGAAGACCAGGTGAGTATATTTCACAGCTCAGGAAGACCCATAAACCTCTTCAAACCCATTTTTCTTCTGTAAAACTAGGGGAATAATATACCTTCCCACTGGTGCTGTTTAGGGGGTCCCGTGAACCAGTGTCAGTTCCTGGCATCATGGATGCTCAGCATATACTCATTATTCTCTCATACCCACCCCTACCCCCGGCCATCACTGCTGTTAGTCTATTATTTGTCCATACTTGGATTAACAAGTATTTTCTTTAAAAGTTGCCCCACTGTCTTTGGAGCCTTAAGACATGATCATTTACACATTAGCATGAGTTTGTTCAGTTAGAGTCTTTTCTCCTGGATAGAAAACTGTAAGGTTTGGATAAAAGGTGGACTTGGTAGAGTGAGAGTGAATCAGCTTGGTCTGTACAATTTGTAGCAGTGACCTGGAACTGGGTGGGTACTACAGAATTCAGTCTTAGGCACTGAGAGGCTAGAAAATAGTGGAGCTTTGAGTGGAGTGCATGGGAAGAGAGAATGCAAACTGAAGATTCTCTTTGATCTAGGACTTGACTGCAGAAGGGCTCTGGATCTGACAAGGGCCTGGGAAACTATACCATTATCCGTCCATCATAACTTCTTGCTCCTAGAACTTGGGGTGGATATTCTAGTGCCGTGTTAGGAGGACCCCTTTGGCAACCAGCCTCCATTTATGACATTGCTTTCCTGGGCAAATAAAGGTGGTAAACTGCTTTCTAATGCACTTTTGGAGCCTCACCAGTTTAGGAAGCCAGAGGTTGCTTGCACTTTACTGATAGTACTTTCAAAATGGTCAGCCTTCTTGTACTTGTAAATTTCCCTTCAGTTCATTTCAGTTCAGTCGCTCAGTCGTGTCTGACTCTTTGCAACCCCATGAATCGCAGCATGCCAAGCCTCTCTGTCCATCACCAACTCCCTGAGTTCACTGAGACTCACATCCATCGAGTCAGTGATGCCATCCAGCCATCTCATCCTTTGTCGTCCCCTTCTCCTCCTGCCCCCAATCCCTCCCAACATCAGAGTCTTTAACTCTTCGCATGAGGTGGCCTAAGTACTGGAGTTTCAGCTTTAACATCATTCCTTCCAAAGAAATCCCAGGGCTGATCTCCTTCAAAATGGACTGGTTGGATCTCCTTGCAGTCCAAGGGACTCTCAAGAGTCTTCTCCAACACCACAGTTCCAAAGCATCAATTCTTTGGTGCTCAGCTTACTTAACAGTCCAACTCTCACATCCATACATGACCACTGGAAAAACCATAGTCTTGACTAGTCGGACCTTTGTTGGCAAAGTAATGTCTCTGCTTTTGAATATGCTGTCTAGGTTGGTCATAACTTTTCTTCCAAGGAGTAAGCATCTTTTAATTTCGTGGCTGCAGTCACCATCTGCCATGATTTTGGAGCCCATACAAATAAAATCTGACACTGTTTCCACTGTTTCTCCTTCTATTTCCCATGAGGTGATGGGACCAGATGCCATGATCTTTGTTTTCTGAATGTTGAGCTTTAAGCCAACCTTTTCACTCTCCACTTTCACTTTCATCAAGAGGCTTTTGAGTTCCTCTTCACTTTCTGCCATAAGGGTGGTGTCATCTGCATAGCTGAGGTTATTGATATTTCTCCCAGCAATCTTGATTCCAACTTGTGCTTCTTCCAGTCCAGCGTTTCTCATGATGTGCTCTGCATATAAGTTAAACAAGCAGGGTGACAATATACAGCCTTGACGTACTCCTTTTCCTATTTGGAACCAGTCTGTTGTTCCATGTCCAGTTCTAACTGTTGCTTCCTGACCTGCATACAAATTTCTCAAGAGGCAGATCGGGTGGTCTGGTATTCCCATCTCTTTCAGAATTTTCCACAGTTTCTAGTGATCCACACAGTCAAAGGCTTTGGCATAGTCAATAAAGCAGAAATAGATGTTTTTCTGGAACTCTCTTGCTTTTTCCATGATCCAGTGGATGTTGGCAATTTGGTCTCTGGCTCCTCTGCCTTTGCTAAAACCAGCTTGAACATCAGGAAGTTTACGATTCATGTATTGCTGAAGCCTGGCTTGGAGAATTTTGAGCATTACTTTACTAGCGTGTGAGATGAGTACAATTGTGTGGTAGTTTGAGCATTCTTTGGCATTGCCTTTCTTTGGGATTGGAATAAAAACTGACCTTTTCCAGTCCTGTGGCCACTGCTGAGTTTTCCAAATTTGCTGGCATATTGAGTGCAGCACTTTCACAGCATCATCTTTCAGGATTTGGAATAGCTCAATTGGAATTCCATCCCCTCCACTAGCTTTGTTCGTAGTGATGCTTTCTAAGGCCCACTTGACTTCACATTACAGGATGTCTGGCTCTAGGTGAGTGATCATACCATCGTGATTATCTGGGTCCTGAAGCTCTTTTTTGCACAGTTCTTCTGTGTATTCTTGCCACCTCTTCTTAATATCTTCTGCTTCTGTTAGGTCCGTACCATTTCTGTCTTTTATTGCTGCTATGTCGCTTCAGTCGTATCCGACTCTGTGCGACCCCATAGACGGCAGCCCACCAGGCTCCCCGTCCCTGGGATTCTCCAGGCAAGAACACTGGAGTGGGTTGCCATTTCCTTCTCCAATGCATGAAAGTGAAAAGTGAAAGTGAAGTCGCTTAATCGTATCTGACTCCTAGCGACCCCATGGACTGCAGCCTACCAGGCCCCTCCATCCATGGGATTTGCCAGGCAAGAGTACTGGAGTGGGTTGCCATTGCCTTCTCCGTCTTTTATTGAGCCCATGTCTTAAGTAGAATATCTCAGATAAGGTCACTTTGGGTCACTTCCTTTGCTTAACATCAATATTTGCCTTACACATAGTCGATATTCCACAAATGTGAAATCAAATTGAATAATTAACATCGTTTTTATATTAAGTGAAGTAAAACCTTTAATTTTTAGAGTACTTGGAGAATAATCAGGGATAGGTTACATGGTATGACATAAGTGAACTTTATTTTAAAATTTTCTGACATTTATTGATTGGCTTGCTCATTCATTTTATAAAAATAATATCTGAAATAGCTTATTAGCTGTCAGCTTGTAAAAAATTCAACATATCTCTAAATTAATTTCCTAATATCTGTATGGTGGGCTTCCCTGGTGGTTCAGATGGTAAAGAGTCTGCCTGCAAAGCAGGAGACCCAGGTTTGATCCCTGGGTTAGGGAGATCCGCTGGAGAAGGAAATGGCAACCCACTCCAGTATTCTTGCCTCGAAAAATCCCATGGACAGAGGAGCATGGCAGACTTTGCAGCATGGGGTTGCAAAGAGTCAGACATGACTGAGTGACTTCACTTTAATCAGTATGGTACTGAACTGAACTTTTTCAAATAAAACATTTGAAACATTCATAAATCTAAAACTCTGTTCTGAAAGAAAGGATTAAGTCAACATGTTTTAAGTTTTCTGATTCTGAACAATTATATAAAACCTGTAACAAACAAATGAACCCATCCTAGGAAAACTGATGTGGACTTCTGTTAGTAAAATCATCAGTTTTTCTCTTAAGCTACTTTGTATTCTCCTGAGAAGAATAAAAACACGGTTTATCCCACAACCATATTTACAGGTTTTCAGGGATTTTTTTTTTTTTCAAGGTTACACTGAAATAATCAGTTTCTCAAATATAGATATTCTAAAGTGATTTCTAATCTTTCTAAGCACATAGCTATCCACATAGACCATTCTAGATTTTTGTCCTGGGAACTGATTTAGGCATCTTTATTTCATTTTTGGTGTTTTTATATTATTTATATTGAAATTTTTGTTAATTTCCTTTCACTTCCCAGAAGTTAGTGTGATGTTTAAAACTAGTGATGCTTTTGGTACCATTTAAAGGAGACCCAACCAGTCCATTCTAAAGGAGATCAGCCCTGGGTGTTATTTGGAAGGAATGATGCTAAAGCTGAAACTCCAGTACTTTGGCCACCTCATGCAGAGAGTTGACTCATTGGAAAAGACTCTGATGCTGGGAGGGATTGCGGGCGGGAGGAGAAGGGGACGACAGAGGATGAGATGGCTGGATGGCATCACTGACTCGATGGACCTGAGTCTGAGTGACCTCCGGGAGTTGGTGATGGACCGGGAGGCCTGGCATGCTGCGATTCATGGGGTCGCAAAGAGTCAGACACGACTGAGCGACTGGACTGAACTGAACTGAAAGGTATCTTACAGAGTGCCTCCCTAGGCTGATGCTATGCTATGCTAAGTCACTTCAGTCGTGTCCGACTCTGTGTGACCCCATAGACGGCAGCCCACCAGGCTTCCCTGTCCCCCGGACTCTCCAGGCAAGAGCACTGGAGTGGGTTGCCATTTCTTTCTCCAATGCACGAAAGTGAAAAGTGAAAGTGAAGTCGCTCAGTCATGTCCGACTCTAGCGACCCCATGGACTGCATCCTACCAGGCTCCTCTGTCCATGGGATTTTCCAGGCAAGAGTACTGGAGTGGGGTGCCATTGCCTTCTCCGCCCTAGGCTTGTAGGAGTGCCTAAATTCCTCAGCCCTTTCACATCTGAAATAATAAATCCCTGTGGCTCAGAGGTTAAAACGTCTGCCTGCAATGCGGAAGACCTGGGTTCCGTCCCTGGGTTGGGAAGGTCCCCTGGGGAAGGAAGTGGCAACCCACTCCAGTATTCTTGCCTGGAGAATCCCATGGGCAGAGGAGCCTGGCGGGCTACAGTCCACGGGGTCGCAAAGAGTTGGATACGACTGAGCAACTTCACTTCCTTTCTTTCTTTCACATCTGAAATGAACTGTGTGCTCTCAGATGTCTCCTTGATTCAAAAATGTGTCTAAGGATTGTGGAGTCCATTTTTAAGAGCTAAATCCTCCTGAGGTCAACTGGTGGGAGTGGACAGGACTTAATGAGGACGGATCCGTGGTGGAAACTTTGGTCCTCCCTAGTCGCTTCATTTAGTGATATGTCCATCCCTGGGCAGCGAAGGCAGTAGACTGTGATGGCCTCTTGACTGTGTCCCTCACCTGGCATTGCCCTCTACCCACGGGGGACTTCCCCCTTCAGTGGGCCGCTCGGAACCAGTGACTGTGTGATGAGGGGATTTAAAGGCCCGATCTGCGACATCTCTGCAGTTCCAGCTCCAGGAGTCCCTGCAGTTCGTGGCAGCCTCCATTTAAGCCACATCATGGGTCACCTTCTCCCTCTGCTTAGTCCTGCCCCCTTGCTTCCTTACACGTGGATCTCCTTGGGCACTCCCCTGACCCTCGTAAACCGTCTGCAGGCATCTCTGTATTGCAGAGAGTATTTCCAGGGAGGTCAATCGGACAGACATCACTGTCGACTTTTCTAGTGATCTTTTAAGTTTTAGAAACAAATAAGTAGATGTCATGGAAGCAGTGGTAAATTTTGGAGACAGTCAAGAGAAGTGTTGCTGGAGAGGTAACACTGAAGCTTAAGATAACATCTGTGGAAGGATGAAGAAACACAGAAGTGCCAGAGGAGATGGCACTAGAGGGCAGTAAAGTTAAACAGAGATTGAAAATACTACCCCAAATCATTTATTATAGATTAAAATTTTTAAGTTTTTAAATAAGTATTTTTTTCTAAAAAAATTCACCATATAAAAATATGGGAGGAATCATTTTTATAGTCACATTGTGTCCTGGAGGTTCAAGTGCTGCAAAAAATTAGTGTAAAGTACATATTAATATAAACTTACTGTTCATATACTATTGGGTTATAAAGATCAGGACATTGTTTTTAGCTGTCAAATGTAAGAATTCTGTGAATTAGGTTTTCTTTTATTATGTATCAGGGTATAAGGTCTTAAGGTGGTTGAATGTATTCCGTAATAGTATTATACATTTGCCTGGTGCATAGCATCTTATTGCTGTTTAGGTGTAAAGTTGTGTCTGACTCTTTTGCAACTCCATAGACAGGCTTCTCTGACCAGGAGATCTTCCTGACCCAGGGATCAAACCCTTGTCTCCTGTATTGCAGGTGAATTCTTTACCACTGAACCACGTATTCAGATGTTTATTGAATGAATATATGAATCAGTGAATAAGGCTGAGAGTTGAATGTAAATTCTGGATGTTTTCCTTACTGTTTAGAGGAATGGAACTTCAGAAAAGTTGCAGTTTAATGTGACTTCTGATGCTTTTAACGGTTGTTGTGGTTAAAGCCACTGTGTTGATTTTTAAAAAAGTAGATTGAACTTCCAGGAATCTACTGTTAGGACATAATAAAAAGTATTAATCAAATATGTATGTAGAATTGTCCATCACTCTGTTCCTTTTAACAGGGAACAATTAGCAGTGGTTCAGATTTTCAACAATAGGGAAATGCTTGAACAGTAAACTCATTGGAGCATTATGGAGTCATTTAAAAGGATTCCAAAACATTTTTTGGTATGCATTAAAAATCAACTTTATTTTTAGAACAGTTAGAGATTTATAGAAAAGTTGCAAAAGTAGTACAGAGAGTTCCCATATACTCAGCATCCACCTTCCCCTATTATTAACATCTGACATTACTGTGGTAGATTTGTTACAGTTCATGAACTGACACAAATATGTTTTTGTTTAAAGTCGGTACTTCATTCGGATCTCCTTAGATTTTACCTAAGGTCATTTTTTTGGTTACAGGATCCCATCTAGGACATCACGCTACTTAGTCCTGTCTCATTAAGCTCCTATTGGCTGTGACAGCTTTGCAGATTTTCCCTATTTTTGATGACCTTGAGAAACTTGAGGTGTGCTGCTGCTGCTGCTGCTGCTGCTAAGTCGCTTCAGTCGTGTCCGACTCTGTGCGACCCCATAGACGGAAGCCCACGAGGCTCCCCCGTCCCTAGGATTCTCCAGGCAAGAACACTGGAGTGGGTTGCCATTTCCTTCCCCAATGCATGAAAGTGAAAAGTGAAAGTGAAGTCGCTCAGTCGTGTGCGACTCTTAGCGACCCCATGGACTGGAGCCTACCAGGATCCTCCGTCCATGGGATTTTCCAGGCAAAAGTACTGGGGTGGGGTACTGGTCAGTATTTTACAAAATGTTTCTCTGTTGGGATTTGTCTAATACTTTCCTCATCTTGGCAAGGGTATATTCTGTCGGCGTGACTGGTCACAGTTTCTGTGGACCTCGGTCACTGGCCTGAGGTGGTGGTTGGCAGGTTTCTTTCTCCTCTGTCAAGTTCTCCACATTCCCCAGCCTCCTTGAGCCTTTTCATGCTGTGCTCCTTAGCAGAAGCTAACTATGTACCACTTATACTGAAGGATTGGAAAGTTATGCTCCATTTCTTTGAGGGTGGAATATTTATATAAACTATTAGAAATTCAGTGCAGATTTGTCTAGTCTCCCCATTATTTATTTATTCAGTCATAAATCCATATCAATACGGATTTATGGATCTTCATATTATACTTTGCATGATAACTCAATACTGCTTCCTTTTTCACTCAGATCATCTCAGCTTTGGCAACTGAGAGCTCTTTCTAGTTGGCCCCTGTGACCCTTTGACAGGCTCCGGTCATTGGGTCTGTTTTTCTTGAGCACTTCTTGATTCCTTTACTATAGGAATCTCTAGGCTTATCTTGTGTGTTTCCTACCCTAGTGCTAGGAATAGTGCTAGGAATTGCTATTTCTCCAAGAATCCCTTATTCCTTTTATTGGAGAATGGTATTAGAAACCAAGATTTGGGCATTTAAGTGTGTTCATTGCTATTGGGAAGCACTGTTTAATGGCGTAGAACAGTGTTTAATATAATCTGAAATTTAAAACTGTGGTGTTGGAGAAGACTCTTGAGAATCCCTTGGACAGCAAGGAGATCCAACCAGTCCATCCTAAAGGGAATCAGACCTGAATATTCACTGGAAGGACTGATGCTGAAGTTGAAACTCCAATACTTTGGCCACCTGATGCGAAGAACTAACCGACTTATTTGAATAGACCCAGATGCTGGGAAAGATTGAAGGCAGGAGAAGAAGGGGATGGACTCAATGGACATGAGTTTGAGTAAACTCTGGGAGTTGGTGATGGACAGGGAGGCCTGGTGTACTGCGGTTCGTGGGGTCGCAAAGAGTTGGACATGACTGAGCGACTGAACTGAACTGAAATTTAAAAAACAGTGTCATCTTGGATATGTGAGATGAATTGTGTTTACAAGCTGTAAATATAAGTTCATAGAAAAAGGAAAGATACTGAATGTCAGCAGTTCATTTATCAAAGTGTTGTAAGTTTTTTGTTTTTTTATAATTTTCTTTTTTTCCCCTAAATTCTGGATCATGAATCATATACCTTGCTATTAGGGGGAAATGGAGCTAGTGGTTTTCTAACATTAAATTATTTTTTAAAAATAAAATGAGACAGGTCTGGACTGTACTTGTAGTAATCATTAAGCTCTTACGTCCTACAAGTTCTCATTATATATACTAGGAATTGAACCAGAAGCTGTTATCAACATCTGTTTTGAGGAGAATTTGAGGACAGTTAATGTAATGATGGAAATTTCCCAACAAACAGCAAGATTGTGAAACGTCCTGAGCAGATTGAAATGATTCAAGAAGGTTATTACTTCTGATGTTAGGGTTTCTTAAACTTCAGTAACTCATAGTTACTGTCATGTCTACATACCTGCTGTACAATATTTAATGCTGTTATTTAGTTGGCCAGTCATGTCTGACTCTTTGTGACCCCACAGACTGCAGCACGCCTGGCCTCCCTGTCCCTCCCTATCTCCCAGAGTTTTCCCAAGTTCATGTTCGTTGGATTGGCGATGCAATGAACAATATTTAATTGTCTCTACTTTGATAGTTTAAACTTTAGATACATCCAAGAAACTTTTTCACAACCCGAAGTAAAAAAATCTTATGAATGCAATGTAATCATCAGACCAAATACAATGAAACAATAGAACAATGTTCTTAAAGTTTAAAAAAAAAATGACGGTTGCCCTAATGTAAAGTCTACATGTACATATGGCTAAAGTGTCGCGCATGGCTGTGGACCCTGCTTCACAGCCTTGACTGTGGTTTTTCTGCTCCCTCCTGTGGATCGAGGTTGCTCCTACTTTAGTTTTTCCTTATGCCCCTCCCTGCCGTGTTGGTTCTCCTGTGGGGACATTTAGATAACACCTGCTCGTTGGCCTGCTATCAGCTCATCCTCAGAGAAGCCAGGCCTGGTCTTCTTGACTTGCTCAAATCCCCAGCGTTCTCCTGTACATTCTCTGCTTTGTTGCTTGTTCACAACTGCAGTCTTGTCATAGTGAGATGATTTGATTACCCATCTTTCTCTTTTTCTTTCACAAGGGTGTGGATCTGTACTCAGTATTTTTCCCAGAATGTCAGATAGGGTCTGGCCTGCAATCGAAATTCACTAAATATTGAATGAATAAGTGAATGAAACAGTTCCAGGGTTTTGACTTTTAAGTGAGTGAATTCCAAACATTCCTGTGAGTGAGATTTTTTTCTCTCTACCCAGCTATTTTCTCTCCCAGGTAAAGTTAACTTTGACTAAGCAATGGTGAGGGATAGGGAATAAGGGCCAATTAGTTTTCTGTACCAGAGAAGGCAATGGCACCCCACTCCAGTACTCTTGCCTGGAAAATCCCATGGACGGAGGAGACTGGTAGGCTGCAGACCATGGGGTCGCTAAGAGTCGGATACGACTGAAGTGACTTAGCAGCAGCAGTTTTCTGTACTTGTCTGAAGGATCTTTGACTCCTCCTTAGCTAATGTGTTCAAGCTGTTTCTCAAATCAATGGTCTAACTTTCACATAAAGCAGCTGTAATATGACAAAGCTGTAGCTTCAACACATAAAATATATTTATAAAACATATAAAATATATTTGTAATTATTAAATTTGGGAAAAGGAGATTGTCTATGTATCTCCTAAAATCATTTTGCACACCCACAGTAGTATGCGTATGAGTCACCCTGACTTTAGTGATTTGCATAGTGAAAGAAGGGTGAAGCTATTAAGTTATTTTTAAAGAAGTTATTTAATTATTCATTTGATTAAGAAATCACATTATTTTTAGTTGAAGCATAGTTGATTTACAGTATTGTTAGTTTCAGGTATACAGCAAAGTGATTGAATTATGAATATATATGTATATTTCCAGAGAAGGCAATGGCACCCCACACTAGTACTCTTGCCTGGAAAATCCCATGGACGGAGGAGCCTGGTAGGCTGCAGTCCATGGGGTCGCTAAGAGTCGGACATGACTCAGCAACTTCACTTTCACTTTTCACTTTAATGCACTGGAGAAGGAAATGGCAACCCACTCCTGTGTTCTTGCCTGGAGAATCCCAGGGACAGGGGAGCCTGGTGGGCTGCCGTCTATGGGGTTGCACAGAGTTGGACACGACTGAAGTGACTTAGCAGCAGCATGCATATTTCTATATGCTTTTTTATTATTTTCCATTATAGTAAGTTATAAGGAATTAAAATAGTTCCCTGTGCTATGTAGTAAATCCTGGTTGTTTATCTATTTTATATGTGGTGGTATGCACCTGGTAATCCATGCTCCCGATTGTTTTCTATGTCTGTGACTGTTTCTGTCTGTAAATAAGTTCATTTGTACTATTTACTTACATTCCACATATAAGTGATATGATATTTATCTTTCTCTGTCTGACTAAACTTCCATTAGTATGGTAAACTCTAGGTTCAGATATTAACTTATTACAATCACAGTAATACAGTTATTTTTTTTTTTTTTACCTCCCTTTTTTTAGTCCTGTTTCTGATGAGTAATATTAGTCAACGTCTAATAAGGAAAGCACAAACCACTCTTTGAGTATTTGAAGCAGAAGGAACATAATGTGGGGAACTGGCTTCACAGGTGATGGCAAAGCTGAGAAGCTGAACAGGGGACCACAAGCAAGCCAGAGTTTGGCAGGAGTAAGCAGTCAGCAAAAAGTGAGGAGGTGATTGAGCCTTGTGGTTGGGATCTCCCAGGGAGGCAGGCGCCACGGTGAAGCCACGGGGGACATGTAACTCGGCCTGGAGCCTCCTTGAGAGGCAGAGAAGTCAGAGGAGAGCTATTCTGGCTTCTCCCTCCACTTCCCCTCTATTGGCTGAACCCAGTAGGACATAAGCTGACACAGAGCCAGCAGAAGCCTGAGCTGAGTACGGGGAGGGTAATGAATGAACCTGCCGGCAGACGGCCCGGGACCAGCCCTGTATTATGCCGTGCCCTACTATTATATCCCTGTGACCCAATTATTTTGTAGCTGGTAGTTTGTAACCTCTTTTCCTTTCCTATTTTGCACATTCCCCATCTCCTCCCCTCTGGTAACCACAAACTTGTTCTGTAAATCTGTGAGTCTATTTTGGTTTTGTTACATTTGGTTTTGTTATGTAGATTCCATATATAAGTGAAAACACAGCATTTGTCTTCTCTGTCTGACTTTTTTTCACTAGCATAATACCCTCCAAGTCCATCCATGTTGTCACAAATGGCAAGACTGCATTCTTTTTCATGACCAAGTAATATTCCATTGTGTGTATGTGGACACACACACACACACACACAACACCTTTACCTTATCATCTGTTGATGGATACTTGGGTTGCTTCCTTTCCTTGGCTATTGTAAATAATGCTGAAATAAACATTTGGGTCGGAGAAGGCAATGGCACCCCACTCCAGTACTCTTGCCTTGAAAATCCCACGGATGGAGGAGCCTGGTAGGCTGCAGTCCATGGGGTCGCTAGGAGTCTGACATGACTGAGCAACTTCACTTTCTCTTTTCACTTTCATGCATTGGAGAAGGAAATGGCAACCCACTCCAGTGTTCTTGCCTGGAGAATCCCAGGGACGGGGAAGCCTGGTGGGCTGCCGTCTATGGGGTCACACAGAGTCGGACATGACTGAAGTGACTTAACATAGCATAGCATAAACATTTGGGTGCGTATAACTTTGAATTAGTGTTTCATTTTCTTTGGGTCAGTACCCAAGAATGGAATTGCTGGATTGTATGAGAGTTTCCTTTTCTCCATATCATCACCAAAACTTGTCATTTCTTGTCTTTTTGGTGATAGTCATTCTGACAGATGTGAGATAATATCTCATTGTGATTTTGATTTATATTTCCCTGATAATTAGTAATGTTGAGTATCTTTTTGTGTAAACTGTTGGCTATCTGCATGCTTTCTTTAGAAAAGTGCCTTCAGTTCTTCTGCCCATTTTTAAATCATATTGTTTTTTGGGTATTGAGTTGAATAAATTGTTTATATAGTTTGGATAGTAACCCTTTATCAGACGTATTGTTTGCAAATATCTTCTCCCATTCAGTAGGTTGCCTTTTTGTTTTGTTAATGGCTTCCTTTGCTGTGAAAAACCATTTAAGTTTGGTATGGACCCATTCATTTATTTTTGCTTCTGTTGACTTTGCTTGAGAAGACAAATCTTAAAAAAAAATTGCTAAGACTGATTTCAAAGAGTGTACTTCTTGTATTTTTCTACAAGTTTTATGGTTTCAGGTCTTATATTTAAATCTTTAATCCATTTTTCAGTTTTTAAAGTATGATTAGAAAAAAGATTTTCATTCTTTTACCTGTAGTTATCCAGTTTTCCCAACATCACTTATGATTAAAGAAATTGTTATTCCCCAATACATATTCTTACCTCCTTTGCCATAGATTAATTAATACATGCATGGGTTTATTTCTGGGCTCCCTATTCTGTTTCATTGATCTTTGTGTCTATTTTTTTGGTGCCAATACCATAGTGTTTTGATTACTATTGCTTTGTAGTATAGTCTGATGTCGGGGAGCATGGTGTTTCCGTTTGTTCTTTTTCCTCAAGATTACTTTGACTACTTGGTGTCTTTTGTGTTTCCATACAGGTTTAGGATTATTCTAGTTCAGAGGAATATCTAGTTTTTCTTTAGAGTTTTGACAAGGATTACATTGAATCTATAATTGGTTTGGGTAGTATGGACATTTTAGTAATAATTCTTCCAATCTGTGTACACAGAATATCTTTCCATTATTTGCGTTATCTTTAATGTTTTTCATCAGGATCTTACAGTTTTTAGAATACAGGTCTCTCACCTTTTTCAGTTCAGTTCAGTCGCTCAGTCATGTCCAACTCTTTGCGACCCCATGAATCATAGTACGCCAGGCCTCCCTGTCTATCACCAACTCCCGAAGTTCACCCAGACTCACGTCCATCGAGTCAGTGATGCCATCCAGCCATCTCATCCTCTGTCGTCCCCTTCTCCTCCTGCCCCCAATCCCTCCCAGCATCAGAGTCTTCTCCAATGAGTCAACTCTTCACATGAGGTGGCCAAAATACTGGAGTTTCAGCTTTAGCATCATTCCTTCCAAAGAAATCCCAGGGCTGATCTCCTTGAGAATGGACTGGTTGGATCTCCTTGCAGTCCAAGGGACTCTCAAGAGTCTTCTCCAACACCACACTTCAAAAGCATCAATTCTTCGGCACTCAGCCTTCTTCACAGTCTAACTCTCACATCCATACATGACCACAGGAAAAACCATAGCCTTGACTAGACGGACCGTTGTTGGCAAAGTAGTGTCTCTGCTTTTGAATATGCTGTCTAGGTTGGTCATAACTTTCCTTCCAAGGAGTAAGTGTCTTTTAATTTCATGGCTGCAGTCACCATCTGCAGTGATTTTGGAGCCCCCAAAAATAAAATCTGACACTGTTTCCACTGTTTCCCCATCTATTTCTCACCTTTTTAGTGAAGTTTATTCCTAGGTATTTCATTCTTTATGTTACAGAATGATAAATATTTATGATAAAAATTTATTAGTCCTAATAGTTTTGTGCTGGGGTCTTTAAGGTTTTCTCTATGTAATATCATGTCATTTACAAACAGTGATAGTTTTACTTATTCCCTTCCAAATTTGGATGCCCTTTAACTCTCTTGTCTGATTACTATATCAAGGACTTTCAGTACTGGGTTGAATAAAAGTGAGAGGGGCCTTTTCATCTTGTTGCTGATCTTAGAGCAAAAGCTTTCAGCTTTTCACTATTGAGTATAGTGTTAGTTCTGGGTGTCTCATAAATGGCCCTTATTATATTGAGGTTTGCTCCCTCATACCCATTTTGTTAAGAATTTTTATTATGAATGAATGTTGATTTTTTTCCAAAGCTTTTTGAACATATATTGATATAATCATGTAATTTTTATCCTTCATTTTATTAATGTGGTGTATCACATCAATTTATTTGTGGATGTTTAATTATCCTTGCCTCCCTGGAGTAAATCCCATATGATCTTGATATATGATCTTTTTAATACATTGTTGAATTTATTTTGGTAATATTTTGTTGAGTACTTTTGCATCTATGTTCCTTGGAGAGATTGGCCTGTACATTTCTTTTATGGTGATGTTTTTTCCTGGTTTTGAACAGAGTAATGGCAACTTCACAGAATGAGTTTAGAAGTACATCCTCCTCCTCATTTTTTTTGGACTCACTTGAGAAGTTTTGGTATTAACTCTTCTTTAAATGTTTAGTAGACTCCAATAAAAATTTTAAAATGTTTGGTAGAATTCCCCTGTGATACCATCTGGTATCATTAAAGATAACTAGATACCATCTGGTCCTGGACTTTTTTTCTTGAGAGTTTTTGATTAATGATTCAATTTCATTTCTAGTAATGGATTTATTCAGATTTTCTGTTTCTTTATGATTCAGTCTTAGAAGATTGGTTATAAGACTTTACTTCTTGTAAGTTGTCTGATTTGTTAACATGCAGTTGTTCATGATACTCTTTTATGATTGTATTTCTGTGATGTCAGTTGTTAACTTCTCTTTCACTTGTAATTTTATTTGGTCCCTTTCTCTATTTTTCTTGATGAGTCTGGCTGAAGGTTTGCCATTTTTCTTTTATTTTTTTCAGAATAGCAGACCTTAGTTTCATCTGTCTTTTCCCCCTCTGTTTTATTTATTTCTGCTCTTATCTTTATTCTTCTTTCCTTCTATTAACTTGAGCTTTGTTCTCTTTCTAATTCCTTTCTGTATAAAGTTAGGTGGTTCATTTGAGATTTTTCTTGTTTCTTGAGGTAGGCCTGTATAAAACTCCCCCTTAGAACTGCTGCTTCTTCATCCCATAAATTTTGGAAAGCTATGTTTCTATTTTCATTGCATTCAAGGTATTTTTTACTTCCTCTTTTTATTTATTTAATGATCCATTGTTTTTTAGTAGTGTTTTTTTTCAGCCCCCACATATTTGTCTTTTCCAGTTTTCTTTCCATAATTGGTTTCTAATTTCACACTGTTACAAGTGTATCCGTATGATTTCAGTCTTCTTAAATTTATTGAGACTTATTTTCTACTCTAACGTGTGATCTAGCCTGGTGAATGTTCCATATGCACTTGAAAAAGATGTGTAGTCTACTGTTTTTAATGAAATGTTTTATAGCTATCTTAAGCCCATGCAATGTAATTGTGATTTAAGTCCAGTGTCTCCTTACTGTGCTTCTGTCTGGATGATCTATCCGTTGTTCTAAGTGGGGTATTAAAGCTAAGCTAAGTCACTTCAGTCGTGTCTGACTCTGTGCGACCCCACAGACGGCAGCCCATCAGGCTCCCCCGTCCCCGGGATTCTCCAGGCAAGAACACTAGAGTGGGTTGCCATTTCCCTCTCCAATGCATGAAAGTGAAAAGTGAAGGTGAAATCGCTCAGTCATGTCCGACCCTCAGCGACCCCATGGACCGCAGACTTCCAGGCTCCTCTGTCCATGGAATTTTCCAGGCAAGAGTACTGGAGTGGGGTGCCATTGCCTTCTCTGGGGGTATTAAAGTCCCTTACTGTTATTGAATTACTGTCAACTTCTCCCTTTATGTCTGTTAGTATTTGCTTTTGTATGTTTAGATGCCCCTTTGTTACATGCATATAGTTTACAAATGTTACATCCTCTTGTTGGATTGACCCCTTTGTTTTTATGCTCTGCTTTGTCTTTGTTATAGTTTATGTCTTGAAGTCATAAAGTGAAAGTGGAGAGTGAAAGGGTTGGCTTAAAGCTCAACATTCAGAAAACGAAGATCATGGCATCTGGTCCCATCACTGCATGGGAAATAGATGGGGAAACAGTGGAAACAGTGTCAGACTTTGTTTTTCTGGGCTCCAAAATCACTGCAGATGGTGACTGCAGCCATGAAATTAAAAGACGCTTAGTCCTTGGAAGGAAAGTTATGAGCAACCTAGATAGCATATTCAAAAGCAGAGACATTACTTTGCCAACAAAGGTTCGCCTAGTCAAGGCTATGGTCTTTCCTGTGGTCATGTATGGATGTGAGAGCTGGACTGTGAGGAAGGCTGAACGCCGAAGAATTGATGCTTTTGAACTGTGGTGTTGGAGAAGACTCTTGAGAGTCCCTTGGACTGCAAGAAGATCCAACCAGTCCATTCTGAAGGAGATCAGCCCTGGAATTTCTTTGGAAGGAATGATGCTAAAGCTGAAACTCCAGTATTTTGGCCACCTCATGCGAAGAGTTGACTCATTGGAGACGACTCTGATGCTGGGAGGGATTGAGGGCAGGAGGAGAAGGGGACGACAGAGGATGAGATGGCTGGATGGCATCACTGACTCGATGGATGCGAGTCTGAGTGACCTCCGGGAGCTGGTGATGGACAGGGAGGCCTGGCGTGCTGCGGTTCATGGGGTCGCAAAGAGTCGGACACGACTGAGCGACTGATCTGATCTGATGTCTTGAAGTATATTTGTCTTATTTAAGTAATTCTAGCCTGCCTTTTTGTTTTCATTTGCATGGAATCTTTTTTCCATCCCTTCACTTTCATTTTTTTTTGTTTATAGCTGAAGTGAGTCTCTTGTAGGCAGCCAATACATGGGTCTTTGTTTTATCTATTTTATCTATTCAGCCACTCTATGCTTTCTGATTAAGGCTTTCTGTCCATTTACATTGAACGTTGATCACTGATAGGTATGTACTTAATGCCATTTTGTTACTTGTTTCTCAATTGTTTTTGTAGTTCTCTTTTTTTCTTTTAGTCCCTTCCTTTGTGGTTTGATGATTTCCTGTAGTGTTATATTTGGGTTTCTTTTTCTTTGTGTTTTTGTATTTCTATTGTAGGTTTTTGGTTTGTGGTTACCGTGAGGTAGATTCATCTATATGTATCTCCCTCTTTATATAGATATATCTATATATATTTCTTTTTAACTATTAGTTAAATTCAAACACAGTCTAACAGCTGTACATTTTAAAATTCCTAGCTACATTTTCTGGTTGTATATTGTGTTTTATATCTTTTGTGCATCTCTTAACTACATATTGTAGCTTTTATTGATTTTACAACTTTTGTCCTTTAATCTTTTTGCTAGCTTTTTATGTGGTTTATCTTAAAAATTAAGTAGGTTTAACTGTATGTTTGCCTTTACCAGTGAGATTTTTTTCCTCTATACATTTTCTTCTTTTTATGATCTTTTTTTTTCTCTTGAAGACGATCCTTTAACATTTCTTGTGAGGCTGGTTTAATGGTAATGAACTCTTTTAGTTTGTGCTTATAGTGAGGCTACATCTCCTTCAGTTCTGAATGGTAACCTTGCCAGGTAGAGTATCTTTAGTTGTAGGTTTTCTCTTTCAGCATTTTAAGTATATGAAGCCACTGCCTTTTGGTCCGCATTGTTTTTGCTGAAAATTCAGTTGATAGCCTTGTGGGGGTTCCTTTGTATGTCTTTGTTTTTCTTTTGTTGCCTTTAGAATTCTCTCTAACTTTGGCCATTTGAATTATGGTATGTCTTGTGTGAATCCCTTTGGGTTCTATTGTTTGGGACTCTCTGTTTCCTGGACCTGAATATTTCTTTCCTGAGTTAGGAAAGTTTTCATCCATTATTTTATCAAATATCTTTTCTATCCTTTTCTATTTATCTTCTCTTTCTGGGACCACTATAACATGATTCTTAGTATGCTTGATGTTATTCCAACAGTCCCTTAAAATATCCTTATTTAAAAAAATTTTTTCTTTTTGCAGTTCTGATTTGGTCATTTTCACTGTTCTGTCTTCCTGGTTTCTTATACAGTCTTCTGTATTACCAGATCAGCTATTGATTCCCTCTAGTGTATTTTTCATTTCAGTTATTATCCTAGGTGGTGCAGTGATAAAGAATCTTCCTGCCAATGCAGGAGACACAGTTTCGATCCCTGTATTGGGAAGATCCCCTGCAGTAGGAAATGGCAACCCACTCTAACATTCTTTGCCTGGAAGCTTCCATGGACAGAGGAGTCTGGCGGGCTACAGTTCCATGGGGTTACAAAGAGTCGGACACGACTGAGCACGTGTGCGTTGTTTTCTTTGCCTCAGATTCATTATTTTTATGTTTTCTATTTTTTGTTCAAGTTCCCACTGTGTTTCTCTTTGCCTGAGTTAGTGATTTTGTGACTGTTGCTTTGAACTCTTTTTCAGGTAAAATACTCATCTCCGTTAAATTAGGTTTGTTTTGTTTTTTGTTGTTTTTCTTTTTCTGGGGCTTCATCTTATTCTTTCATTTAGGACATGTTCCTGTCTTCTAATCTTGCTTAACTTTCTGTATTTGTCTCTATGACTTAGAACAGTTACCTCTCCTGGTCTAAAGTTGTATCCATTCGTAGGAATGTCCCTGTGTAGACTATGTGTGCCCAGTGACTTTGGAGAGAGGACTGGAACAGAAGCAAGCATGGCTGAGGGCTTCTCCTGAGGTGAGTCAAAAGCTGCCACCTTGGCAGGCTGCTGGAGTTAGAGCTTCTCCCATCAGAAGCTGGTGCCTTGCAGGGGGTGAGTGGAGAGGTGCCCAGTGTGGGGCCCATACCTCTTGATCCTTAGGGAGGACCTCTGAGTTTGTGATATCCCTTTCGTCTTTTGGATCACCCACTGGGAGTGTGGGTCATGACTAGATTCCTTCTTTTTTCCTCCTACATGTCTTGATGTGATGTTTTTTTTTTTTCCTTTATATCCTTAATTGTAGAAGAGCTGTTCTTCTAGTCTTCAGTTTGTTTTCAGAGAGAGTTGTTCTGTATGTAGTCATAGCTTTGGTTTTGTTGTGGGAAGAGATGAGTGCAGAGTCTTCCTACTCTCTCATCTTGATCCCACCTTAACACCCAGTGCTTCTGATTAGGCATCAGTGCCTTGAGCCACAGATAAACCACCTTCCCTGTACCGGTTTATGACTGAACTTTTTCCTGCTTCAGTACTGGGTTGCACAGGCTTCTTAGGGAAGGCAGTGATTCACGGATTTCTCTGGAGGAAATGTTAAGTAGTTCCAGCACCCAGTCCTTAAAGGTAGGTTGCAGTAAGATGCTAAGGGAATTAACCTCAGTTATGAATTTCTGGTTCTCTAACCTGCTTTTAAGGCAATATCTAACCTACCATCTGAGCCACCAGGGAAGCCCCTTGTTCTCTCTACTCCTGTTTAAAATAGGAAGCATGAACTCTCTGATTTTATGTTTTCTAAGAAAAGGGTTAACTTCAGCTCTTGTCAGTGTCCTCAGTATATTTTTCTAGACTCAAACTTCAGTACCTATCATCTTCCCATTATTCACAGGGCTAGAGATGGAATCACTAAACTGAGAGGACCATCATGGCTTAGCAGTGCTGTTCAATTTATTCTCTCCCTTCTCTGAATAGAAAGCTCTTTGTTCCGTGTCCCTCCATCCCTAGTACATGGTCAAAAGGTGAAAGAATGAATTCTAACGATGCCCATGTTCTTTTAAAAAAATATCGAAGTATTATCAATTCTTTAAAGTTTAGGTCAATTTTAAGTTCCTGAAATTTCTCTGGCGGTTTCCATTTATCCATAGAACTCTCCGTCATGTATTGAAAACCAGCTTTGTTGTCAGGACTGTGTAAGTGCTGAGAGTACAAATATTATTTAGGAAGACGAGATAACCATTCCTGGAGTTCACAGCATAGAGAAAGCTGTTTCTTGACCTTTAAGATCTTTATAGGAATAAGAACTTCTAATGTCTACAATCTCCTGAAACCCCTATTAGTTTAGAATATAACTATGGCTTTCAAACTTTCATCACTATGTCCATGTTAAGAAATATATTTTACATCTGTAAAATTCCATATACATACCCAAATACACACATATGGTTTAAAACCTAAAAAACTTACTAAGACAACTTCTGATATTTTTTCATTACATTTCATTTTTTATGAAGTTGATGATTTTGACCCCTTTAATTGATTTCATGACTCACTAATAGATTGTAATCCATGATTTGAAAAAAGTTCATATCAATATGATTTGAAATTGTTATACAACTTATTAGAACAGTTCTCTCAGAAACTAACAGGCTTGATTAAATCACAGGGCTGGTGAGTGAGGTCTCAGAACTAGAGCTCATATCTTGAAATTCTCTCTCCCTGCCTCTAAATTTCTAGGGCATATTTTTGATAATTAACTTGGAAATTAATATATGCAGTGGTTTTTGAAATGTATTTTTTTACTGTCTTAAACTCTAAGTATTTTAGTATTTCTTTGTCTTTTCTCATTTTATTTTAAGCATCTTGATATAGTATGCATGTCTACGTTTCATTACGGCCCCATAAGACTCAACACAATTTATATAGAAGAGTCAGTGTTAAGTTATTTGAGAATAATAAGGTGTCATCTGTAGATGATTAGAAAGGACAAAATACTTCATTAATAGTTAAACTTGTAATTAAGTTGCATCATCTGAAACCTGTCTTTATGGCTTTAAATTCTGGCTCCCTCACTTACTAGCTGTGTGACCTTAGACAAGTATTTTAATCTCCCTGTTTTTCATAGTCTCATCTAGAAATTGGATAATTACGATAGATATCTAATAGAGTTGCTTTGAGGGTTAAAATCACGTAAAGCCCTTAGGACCAAGCTTGGCACAGAGTAAGCCCTCAATATATGTTTGCTACTATAATTATCATTGTCAGTAGTATCATTTCTGGTTGACTTTACAGGTGATCATAGAGAAATATGATGTGTGGGAAATTTAGGATCTTGAATATAAGATTGATTTTTTAGAAATTCAACAGGGGAGAGAGTTATTTGAAGCTCTGTTGGTTTATTATGAATGAAATGCTTCAGTAGTTTATGTTTTAGAAGACTAAGTTATTGACATTTTTATTGACTGGTTGTGTATCAAGAGTAGTAAAATTGTCTGACTTGAGTTAATAAAAACTAGGAATTTATTGCTGGTTCAAGAAAAAGTTAATATAATAATAGGTATTTTGTGGCTTAGACTATATTTATCAACCATGAAAATTACAGACTGAGCAATAGGCTGACTGCTATTAAGATGCTGGATTATGCTTTCAAATAGCAAATTCACAATTCCATGTGTCTCCAGCACAGTGTTTCATATGCAATGAAATGAGATGTTTTCTTTCCAGAACCTTTGTATTTGTATTTATCTTGTCTTTGTACTTTAGTTTGACTTAGATATTTCCTTTCATATTACTTAAACCTTTATTCTAATGATGTGTCCTATAATTATAAAAGGATATATGTCAATTTGATCATTTCTTTGGTAACTTTTCTCAAGCATTTTTCATTGAGAAAGAGCGAAGTCAAAGAATCACTGTGGAAGGTTAATATAAGAGGGATACTTAATATACCATCTATGTTTACAGTACATTGTTCAATTGTATCTTGGTTAAATTTCAATTAAATTTAAGCTAGAACATGCCATACATTGTCCCTTTTTATTTTTTTGAATGGAGTTATTAAATTCTTGTGGTTAGAGGGAGCACTTCAAATTATACCAGGCAAACAGTTCTCCTATCTCCTGATAATATTCTGATACAATAGACAGATAAAACTTTTAGTAGTGTATATATATGATAAGAAATATTTTACAAACAAAAATTTTGTTTGTAAAAAGGTAGTAATTTTCAGTGGAGAGGAGGCCCGATTTTCGGGCTCCTCCCTATATTCTCTGGGACTTTCCTGGTGGGTCAGTGATAAACAATCTGCTTGCCAAGCAAGAGATGCGACTTTGATCCCTGGGTCAGGAAGATCCCCTGGGGAAGACAGTGGCAACCCACTCCTGTATTCTTGCCTGGTAAATCCCATGGACAGAGCAACCTGGAAGGCTATAGCCCATGGGGTTGCAAAAGACTTGGACGTGACTTAGTGACTAACAACTGCCACTCAACATTCTCTGCACGTCAGTTGCGTTTCCTTCTGGGATCTCCAACGTGCACTTCCCTTTTCCACTGTAAGTAGTGTTAGAGGTCCTGTGCTCTTTCTACAACTTCTCCCTTCACGGCCCACCTCCCTGGTGATTGTAAGCCACACTTCCCAAGTTTGTAACCTTTGTATGTGCAAGTGTGTAAAATCATACATCTATGTGGAGAAGCACACAAAAGTAAAAACAAACCCAAAACACTTCTTGTTTCCCGTCTTACCAGGACCAGAGAAGTGTGCCACTGGTTGTTCTGGGTTTGAAAATGGGAGCCTCTTATATTTTTCCTCTTTCACAGTTGTTCCTTTCTTTTTCTGTTTTAAGCCACTTGCATCTTTTCTTATGATTGGGGATTTTCTGTGACTTTTCTTTATTAATTACTTTCACATTCCCTCATTGCTACAGCGTCGAGAGGTCAGTGTCTAATAAAGCTGGACTTCCCTCTTTCTCGTATTTTATGGCCACATGGTGTCCCATTCTCTCCTGCCCCCTTTGACGTGGGCCTTCTCTCCTTCATCCAATGTGTGGTACTTGCTTAGCTAGTTTTTAATTACTTTTATCCTGAGAAAGTTGTTTGATACACGGCTATAGATTCAGTGTGTTGTGGAAGGTCAGTCCAGGGTCCTGTTGCCATCTTGAACCGAAACCCCTAGAAATTCTAATTTTGACAGGAACTTCAGTGACGTCTTTGTGGGAGTGACATCGTATGAGCAGATAGTTTTTGTTAAAAACAGCTTTATTGTAGCGTTGTCATAAATTTCACTTGTCAAAAGTGTATAGTTTTGAGTTTTAAATATGTAAAAATCTTCATGATAACAAATAAAAAATATCTTTTGGATCCAGAAAGTTTCCTGTGCCATTTTTTAACCCCTCTTTCCTTTCCTCCCTTCCCTTCACTAGGCTACCACTGGTCTGACTTATGTAACTGTAGATTGTTTGCATAAGTGAAGTCGCTCAGTCGTGTCCAACTCTCTGCGACCCTGTGGACTGTAGCCCACCAGGCTCCTCTGTCCATGGGATTCTCCAGGCAAGAATACTGGAGTGGGTTGCCATTTCCTTCTCCAGGGGATCTTCCTGACCCAGGGATTGAACCCTGGTCTCCCTCATGGCAGGCAGATGCTTTAACCTCTGAGCCACCAGGGAAGCCCAAGATCATACAGGATGTATTTTTTTCTGGGGGGCTGTATTTTTTCAATCAGTGTAATTATTTTGAGATTTATTCAGATTTCAGGTATTAGTGTTTTACTACTTTTTAATGCCAAATAGTGTTCCCTTGTAGAGTTATGCTTCAGTTTGTTCATCCATATATCTGTTAGCAGACACTTCTGTTATTTCCAGTTTTGCACTATTACATGTAATGCCAGAATTGGAAAATTTATTACTGCCTCAGTAGAACACTCTCTTACTGCTTCTCACAGTTCAATAATTTAAGAATTCTTTGTTTAAAAAAAATAACAAACCAACTTTTAAAAGATGCCAGCCATTAGAAAATTTTCAGAATCCCAATTAAATCTCTAAGTGACTGAGTCTGCACCCTACTTCCCTTGTTAGCTTTTCCTTTTATTCATCAATGCCTCACCAGAAGTAAGTGGAAACACAAAAGGGAGAGAAAATAAAGCATGAGGTAATAAATTAGAAAATAAATCTAGGTTTTGTGGGTTAGAGATGAATCTATTCATTTCTTAATTGAAAATTGCCACTGAGTTGCATTTTCAGTGATAAGGGCTGCTAAATTTAATGCACTGTTATAGGCATTTTTTTGAGGACTTTTTCCTCACTAAGCCTTTTTGCGTAGGCATTTTGATTCATAAAGGTGTTGATGTTCATTAAACCCTGCACTCCATTTGTATTTTTATTTTCTCTGCCTATTTTCAGTCAGTGAGAGACTATGGCTCAGCGTTTCCTTTTTTGGTAAGCATGTAACTTTCTAGCTCTTCAAACTATTCTGCCTTGCAGAGTTAGGCTTTAAATCTCCCCCAGAGGAGGAAATGACTCATTTCTATACAGTAGCATGTAGGTGTTTGATGACTGTTGCTGCCAGGTAGAAATAGACTGTCATGCCAGTGTACATGGAGTTTTACAGCTGCTAAAATCTGAAGGATTTAAATTTTCTTGGGAATTTAAACTGGGGGAAAATAACTTCAGCAGTTGCCAAGGCTCTGTGTTCTGAGGGAGAACCTGGGCCTACTAAAGTGGCATGAATGTTATGAAATTGATGATGGCCTAACGCAAGACTGGCGTGTCCTCTGAGATGCTTTTATTTCTCCCTAAAACCCTGGCTTGTGTCTGTGCAAGCTGGAGCAGGGAGATGCCCGGATGTAGCGTAGGCCTGGTGGGTCAGGTCACCGGGCCTCTTTTTAAGACTTCTGACTATGGTGAATTCACAGACGTCCCAAAGTCTAGGTGTTCTTAGACTGCTGTGTGATAAAGGAATGAGGGAGTGGGTTCTACGGTTACCTTCCTCTGCAGACTTCTGTCAATAAATATTCTAAAAATAATGGTGCTATCCTTATTTTGGAGACCTTGAGAAACTGCATTGTAAATACCACCTTGTCCTGGGTTATATATCATCCTGAGAGCCGAGAAAGATCTTTACCAGCGCAACTAAGTTGATGTTCGTGTTTTCGGCACAGCTCTCACATGGAGAGGGTTTATTAAATAGGAAGGAGGATAATATGTCGTCGATATCTGGCTAGTTCATTTTTCTTAATTGATGGCAATGCCGAGAGCAGCACCCTGTATAAAGTTTCATTAAAAAATGGTTAATTACAGCTCAAATATGGTACAGTAAAATTTAAAATTCTTTCCTGAGGTGTGACTGTGAGACTGTGTTCTACATTTTGCAGTTCATGGAAGTATAACTATTTTGATTTTTCAAACTGTTAACATTTTTATCATTTGACAGTTAGAAAATGTATAATATTATATTATAGCACCTCCTTGGTTTTGTGAATCCCACTCAAGAATCTGTAAATAAGAACAAAATACCCCCACCCCCCAAAAAAGGGTAAAAAAAATGAAGTATCTGGTTGGTTTCAAATAAAATGCAATAAATAATATTTATAGAATGAAACATCCTATTAGTTTTCTAACATGTGTTAACAGGAAGAAAAGAGTAAGTGTGTGTGTGTGTGTGTGTGTATATACACAACAAAGAAGAAAATACTAGGATTTAACTGGTTAGAATATAAGCTATAAGTATGAAAACAAATGTGGATAATAAAGCATGATGAGAGATTCTAAAGGTAGAGGGTTGTTTTGATTAAGTGTAAAATAGTGTGCTGCTAAGAATTCAGGATGCATGACTGAATTTGAGTCCTAGGTACATGCAGTGAACAGATATCTCCCCAAGCTGAGCCTGCACTGATTTGATAGGCCAGTTTATTGAATATTAAAACATTTTTTTGAATATTCACTATTTGTCAAACACTATCCTAGGTAGCTACTCTAGAGCATCCACCTCAAAGGGTCCATAGTGTGGTAGCAGAGATAGAGAAATAGACTAAAAATTATAGTCTCAAGTGTAGGGATGCATTGAAATTCAGCCTTGATCTTGACACTCAGCCTGAACCTGCTATCAGCTCTGGGCCTTTGGAGAGCCTGCCTTAACGTTGGTTCTGTCATTCCTGAACGTGTGTGTGGACACACAGTAGCATCGTGTCTGCTCTCTGCAGCGTCTCTATGTACACAAAGTATGACGTCTTAGGCTAACTTCCTTAAGGCTCAGGTCTGAATGTTGACATTTAATTACAGGGATTGAGGTTGGTAAGATGGGGGAGAAACTAGGTCATGGAGGCTTTAACAGTTCAAGCTTTTTCTTCTGAAGATTTTTAAGGAAAGGAGTAACTAGCTGAACCAGTCCATCCTAAAGGAAATCAGTCCTGAACATTCATTGGAAGGACTGACGCTGAAGCCGAAACTCCAATACGTTGGGCACCTGATGCGAAGAGCTGACTCACTGGAAAAGACTCTGATGCTGGGAAAGATTGAAGGTGGGAGGAGAAGGGGACGACAGAGGATGAGATGGCTGGATGGCATCACTGACTCGATGGACATGAGTTTGAGTGAACTCTGGGAGTTGGTGATGGACAGGGAGGCCTGGCATGCTGTGATTCATGGGGCTGCAAAGAGTCGGACACGACTGAGCAACTGAACTGAACTGAGCTAGCTGAAAACTATATCATTCTGTGGTGATTTGAGTGGCAGTAATGTAGATGTGGGACTTGGTAGAATTTCAGATGCTCCTGGGACAGTGAAGGGACAAGATAAGGGGAACCAGATTGAGGCACTGGTGCAGGTAAGAAGTGTTAGAGGGAGAGTCAGTAAATCTGATGCTCATTGGATCTGAGATGCCAGAGTGGCTTCTAAGGAGCTGCCAACGCTTTGTAGTGGAGGAACCAGGTGAACTCTGGTATGGTTAGAGACGTGAATGCAGGGGGTGGTGAAGCCTGTGGTATGGGAAGGCTGGCTTCGGGCTTTGGTGCCAACGAGCTATTAAAGCGGCTGAGCTAGAAGGGATCTGGGTACCTGTGTCTAAGTCTTTCTGAAGTCATCAGGTATGCTCTGAGGGAGCTGTGGTTTTGAGATCCACCCACAAGCGGGTGGTGGATGCAATGAAGGGAGTAAATGGGATCATACAAGGTGAGCAGCAGAATGTTAGGAGCTGATGAGTGCCACAGTGAAAAGAAAAGCAGAGTGTGATGAGGGCATGCCAGGGGCTTCCCTGGTGGCTCGGATGGTAAAGACTCCCCCTGCCAATGCAGGAGATGTGGTTCAATCACTGGGTCAAGAAGATCCCCCAGAGGAGGAAATGGTAACACACTCCAGCGTCCTTGCAGGGAGAATTCCATGGACAGAGGAGCCTGGTGGGCTGCATAGTTCATGGGGTTGCAGAAGAGTCAGACAGGACTTGGTGATTCAACAACAACAGGGGCATGCAGAGTGCTGGGGTTTAGGGAAAGGGTTTTCATTTTTAAATTGGGTGGACAGGGTGGGCTTCATTGAAGAAATGAGATTGGAACAACGACGTGAAGGGTGTGAGGGCTTCAGCCATGCAGATATCCAGGGGAAGAGTAGGGCAGGCCAGAGGGAATGGCTGGAGCAAAGCCCCTGACATGGGTGCGTGTGGACTTCCCTGGTGGCTAAAATGTAAAGCATCTCCCTGCAATGGGAGACCCGGGTTCGATCCCTGGGGGTTGGGAAGATCCTTTGGAGAAGGAAATGGCAACCCACTCCAGTATTCTTGCCTGGAAAATCCCATGGATGGAGCAGCCTGGTAGGCTACTGTACATGGGGGTCGCAAAGAGTCAGACACAACTGAACGACTAACCTTTCTTTCTGGGTGTGCTGGAGACATGGAGGAGCCGGGGTGGCTGGAGGGGTGAGTGTGGGAGGGGAGTGGGTGGTAGGGTGGGCACAGAGATCGCACAGGGCTAAGTCATGGAGGGTCTTGTAGTTCTTTGTGAGCACTTCTGGCTTTTCCATGGTATGAAATGTGAAGCATTCGAGGGCTTGGGGTGAAGCAGTGACAGGATCTGACCTAGCTTTTAAAGGAATCATTATGTCTGCTGGGTTGAGAACAGGCTAAGGATAGACAATAGTGTAAACAGAGAGATGGGGAGGCCGATGCAGCCTATCGGGTTGCATCAGCGTTATCCAGGGACTCACCAGCGTTGTCTTCCGCTGAACCCTGGACTCATGGCATTTGTACCTCAGGGCCTTTGCACGTGCTCGTCTTTTATGAAATGCCCTTCTCCCTGTTACTCATCTTTGCCTACTTAACTCCTCCTGCTCTTTCATATCTCTTTTTAATACTAGCTTCTCAAAAAAAGATCTTTCCTGTTTCTCAGACTATGTTGGGTTCTCAGTGATATGTATTCTCAAGGCTTTTGGTGATTTTCCTTCTTGTAACTTGTTTGTAAATATTTGATTAAATGAGTCTACACTCTTGGAGTCCTCACTCCATGAAGAGTCTATACTTTAGGAGGATAGAAACTTACAGCACCCAATAAATATTTACTGGATGGGTTGTGAATTAGTGTGTAATTGAATGGATGAAATAATCAGATGGAGATAAGACTCTAAGCCTGTGATCAAAATATTCAGTTCTTTGGATTCCTGGCTTAGTGACTACAATGAAGAGGGAGATAGGGTGGTACAATCACATATTAGGAACCTCACAGGAGAAGTAGTCATCTGTCTTGACCAACCACCAAAACTCATCCACATCCCTCAATGCAGGGAAGTGACAATGGCAAGAGATAAGAATTATTATTAGGAAATTCACTGAAGATCTTTAGCCCAAGCCAGATAGTTTCTCTGAATTGAAACATTTGGTCTTTGATTACAGACCTCTGGAGAAGGAAATGGCAACCTGCTCCAGTGTTCTTTCCTGGAGAATCCCAGGGACGGTGGAGCCTGATGGGCTGCCGTCTATAGAGTTGCACAGAGTCGGACACGACTGAAGTGACTTAGCAGCAGGAGTGACTACCATTGGTATTTTATGATTGATTTTCCTGTCTTATAATTCAAATCCAGACATAAACTCATCAAATATGTTTGGGACAACAGCTTTAACTAAGCTCTTTATTGAAGCCTACAGCCATGAATAAATGTCTTAGGGCACAGTAAATACGTTTGTGAGGATTTTTCTATTATGGACATGACCTGGAAGAGATTTTTCCTGCAAATGGACTGCTTGGACAGTGGTTACTGTTGGAACTTGAAAACCTCAAGCCTGTGAGCTGACTTCACTTTGTTCTGTTTCCACCGGTCTTTAGGAGAGTCCTCCAGGGTGCATCATAACATTTTCATAATTTTGCCACTGGAGGGCTCAATGGCTGTTTTAATATTCCTTTCAGGAGATCACATCTTAGGTCTGTGTAACAGCGAAACAGACACATTTTTTTCCCTTTGTTGAGAAAGCCCATTGTTTTGAGGGGAAGGGAGGTACATTTAGGTATCCAGGTACATATGTCGTTATAGCCAAAGAGCTTTCGAGATGTGCCCAAAGATGGAAAGTCTTGTCATTGCTGCCTGTAAACCAAAATCAAATAGGATTGTATGAATTTCTCTCCCAGAGAAGACAAGGGAGTTGAGGTCATACTGAGCAAGACTTTGAGCACATGCATCTGCGGTGTACTCACCTGTGTGCGCTGGTGTCAGCAGGGAGGGCGGGTGGAGTCAGGAAGGATGACATGACTAACGTAGCTGGAGGGGGGTGGGAATGTTTCCAAGGACTAACTGAAAGGACATAGGGGTGAGGTCAGGGGAATGGTGGCTGTGGACGGTTCCAGGGTTCCTTGTTGCATGTTCTGTTGAAAAGATCGAGTTTGAGTTGTTTTCTTCTGTTCATCTGCATGTGTGGTCCAACTTCTCTGAGGCTGATGCTGGAGCATGGGTTAAACAGAGGAATGCCACTGTGAGTACCCCATCCATTTGGCTGTTACTGTTTACTCGCTCAGTCGTGTCTGACTCCTCGTGACCCAATGGACTGCAGCATGCCAGGCTTCCCTGTCCTTTCCTATCTCCTGGAGTTTCCTCAAACTCATGTCCATTGAATCAGTGATGTCATGCATCTCATCCTCTGTCATCCCCTTCTCCTCTGCCACTGGTACATGTAGTGTTTTTTTTTTTTTGGGGGGGGGTGATATTTAGGAGGTGCCCAGGAGGTAACCAAGTATTATGCAGAGAATTTGGAGACAGGCTTAGCTCCCAAGGGAAAGTATAAAATCAACATAGAGCAGAGAGATGGAAATATCAGAATGATTCTTCCAGATTTGGTGAGGAGAAGGAAATGGCAACACACTCCAGTATTCTTGCCTGGAGAATCCCAGGGACAGAGGAGCCTGCTGGGCTGTTGTCTACGGGGTTGCAGAGTTGGACATGACTGAAATGACACAGCAGCAGCAGCAGCGGCAGCAGCAACTATAAACTAACTGAAAAAGTAATATATTTAAAGGTTAATAATTTGCCAGTCAGAAGATGGTTGCCAGGAGACGGTTGATCAGACTGAGACCTACATAGGGTGTAGGGGAGAATCTGAGAAGAAATTTTGGATGGGCTGCCCAAGAACTGCTCCAGAAGGCTGGCGTGGAAACTTCCATTCTTGTGACTTTCTCATCCATGTGATGGATGTTTGTTCCTATAAAATTCTGAGTCATCAGTGAATTCTCTTTGTTCAGGTTTCATGCCTGTGCAACCACATTTGGTTTATTATTTGGTCTTTCATAGATGTGCCTGTAATAGGAAATGTATTGATTGTATCTACGTGGATATTGATATCCATGTGTCGGTTGTGCTCTGCATGTGTCAGGATGCAGCACGCCAGGCTTCCCTATCCATCACCAATTCCTGGAGCCTACTCAAACGCATGTCCACTGAGTCGGTCATTCCATCCAACCATCCCATCCTCTGTTGTCCCCTTATCCCGCCTTCAATCTTTCCCAGCATCAGGGTCATTTCCAAGGAGTCAGCTCTTCGCATCAGGTGGCCAAAGTATTGGAGTTTCAGCTTCAGCATTAGTCCTTCCAATGAATATTCAGAACTGATTTCCTTTAGAATGGACTGGTTGGATCTCCTTGCAATCCAAAGGGCTCTCAAGAATCTTCTCCAACACCACAGTCCAAAAGTATCAATTCTTCAGTGCTCAGCTTTCCTTATAGTCCAACTCTCACATCCATACATGTCTACTGGAAAAATCATAGCCTTGACTAGATGGACCTTTGTTGACAAAGTAATGTCTCTGCTTTTTAATATGCTGTCTAGGTTGGTCATAACTTTTCTTCCAAGGAGTGTCTTTTGATTTAATGGCTGCAGTCACCATCTGAAGTGATTTGGAGCCCCCAAAATAAAGTCAGCCACTGTTTCCACTGTTTCCCCATCTATTTGCCATGAAGTTATGGGATCAGATGCCATGATCTTAGTTTTCTGAATGTTGAGCTTTAATGTTGAGCTTTTTCACTCTGCTCTTTCACTTTCATCAAGAGGCTCTTTAGTTCTTCTTCACTTTCTGCCATAGTTGGTGTCATTTCCTTATCTGAGGTTATTGATATTTCTTCCAGCAATCTTGATTCCAGCTTGCACTTCTTCCAGCCCAGCATTTCTCATGATATATTCTGCATATAAGTTAAATAAGCAGGGTGGCAAAATACAGCCTTGACGTACTCCTTTTCCTATTTGGAACCAGTCTGTTTTTTCATGTCCAGTTCTAACTGTTGCTTCCTGACCTGCATACAGATTTCTCAAGAAGCAGGTCAGGTGGTCTGGTATTCCCACGTCTTTCAGAATTTTCCATAGTTTCTAGTGATCCATACAGTCAAAGGCTTTGGCATAGTCAATAAAACAGAAATAGATGTTTTTCTGGAACTCTCTTGCTTTTTTGATAATCCAACAGATATTGGCAATTTGATCTCTAGTTCTTCTGCCTTTTCTAAAACCAGCTTGAACATCTGGAAGTTCAGGGTTCGTGTATTGTTGAAGCCTGGCTTGGAGAATTTTGAATATTACTTTGCTAGTGTATGAGAGGGGTACAATTGTGTAGTAGTTTAAACATTCTTTGGCATTGCCTTTCTTTGGGATTGGAATGAAAACTGACCTTTTCCAGTCCTGTGGCCACTCTGAGTTTTCCAAATTTGCTGGTGTATTGAGTGCAACACTTTCACAGCATCATCTTTTAGGACTGGAAATAGCTCAGCTAGAATTTTATCACCTCCACTAGCTTTGTTTGTATGATGCTTCCTAAGGCCCACTTAACTTCACATTCCAGGATGTCTGGCTCTAGGTGAGTGATCACATCATCGTGATTATCTGGGTCATGAAGATCTCTTTTGTACAGTTCTGTGTGTTTTTGCCACCTCTTGTTAATATCTTTTGCTTCTGTTAGGTCTATACCATCTGTCATTTATTTTTCCCATCTTTGCATGAAATGTTCCCTTGGTATCTCTAATTTCCTTGAAGAGAAAATTAGATTTTCTTGTCTAACTCAATGAAACTATGAGCTCTTCACATCAGCTCAGCATTTGTAGATGTGGTGTGCCAAAAGAATCTGATTCTGAGCAGGCAGAGTTGAGAACAAGGCTCCAGATCGTGGCAAGTTCGCCAAAGTAAATGCAATTTTCTTAGGCTATTTGCAGTTTGCCATTGAGCATGTCATATTAATGCCTCTCAGGTCCACCTTCCTTCCAGTCTCTGCAAATCCTTCTAAATGCTTCACAGAGTAAAGAGAGGCTGAGGCCAGGAAAAAATGTAAATTGTGAAAAGAATACCAAGTACTTTAGTTACAAAATTTTCTCATCACATTTTATTCATGAATAAAAGAATTTGTGTTTACTGCATGCTGATGTTGTGTATTGTGATGTTGTGTATTCTCCTCTTGTATTCACCAAAGTTTGTTTGCTAAAAAAAAGTGGAACCTTTCCCTTCCTTGGAAATCTGGTTTTCCTGCTGTAAAAAGCTCTGGGAACATCTTCTTGGGTTGGCAGGTAACAGTCAACAAGGGGCTTGGTTGTCAGTTCCCTACCTTGGTCATGCCCAGCCTAGAGGAACTGAAGCAATTCCTTTACTCCCTGGGTTGGGGTTCATCCTATCCAACTTGTTCTCTTCTGGGTGGAGTTCAGGTTTGCTCCAACTTGCTGTGTCCTTAATGGTCTACTTTAAAGTCACCTTCAGAAAGTGTTTCTGGGGAGTTTGAGTCTGAACTCAGCACTGATGCCTGCTGGTTCTGGGGAAATTTTATGAGAGAGGTGGCAGTCACAACTTCCTCTGGACTACCCCATGTCTGATGTCTTAACCTGGCAGAGGGCCACCTTGCTGATCCTTAGAGGATCTGGGGGATTTGGGGTTTGAATAACAGGTCAAAAAGCAGGACTGAAGATAACTCCTGTACATTAAGTATGTCTGTCAGTTTTCTGGGGATGCTAAGTGATGTGAAAGTGGATTAGACTACACTGGTTATAAGGAAGCATCAAAACACCAACTAAAAATGGCTTCAATAGGAAGGAGGTTTTAAATCTCATTTAATGGGGCACTTTGATATTCCAGGGTCAGTTTGGCAGTTCATCAGTCATTAAGTACTAAGGTGCTCCTCAAATTTCCCATCTAGATCATCATGACATCAGATGACTCCGGCAGTTTCAGTTATCTTGTGTTTCTGGATGTGTTACATGCAGAATTACTTCTGTTATATTACATGTGGTCCAACCTTTCCAAGCAGGATGTGCAGCACAGATTGGGGAAAGAAGTTCTGATATAAGTACCACACGAATTTGGCAGCTGTATAATTTTGTTTGTGATGTTTAGTAGGGGACAAGTGGTAAATGTTTTCACACATCTCCCTTTTTACCAAGGAGGGAAATCCTCCCAGCGATCATTCCAGAGGCCTTATTCTAGGTCTTTTTGCTCAGAACTGGATTGCATGCCCACCTTTTATATGATTATCAGTGGAGACTATATATAGCCTCAATCTGGACCAATCACAGTTGACTTCAGAATGGGCACATCACTACTCAACAGTCCCCGTAGGAAATAAAGGACATAACATATTTATAAAAGGAACCTTACCAGCTGTTAACTATCTTTTCCAAGATCTTGCAAGACAAGATTGACTTAAATGACATTAAAGAGAATTTCGAGTTCCTCTAAAGGTAGAATGTGCAGATAGGAAAGTGATGTTGTGCACTGGATCATATTATTGAGAGTGAGTCTATTTACTAAAGATCTTCTAAAAATAAAAATAATGGATTTTGACCAGAATATAGTGTAGCCTTGATCAGGGACTGGAAGATGGATTAAATGATCTTAAGTGTTTCCTTCATCATGGTGATGGGGAGAAATGTCATCATCAAGGAATTAACTAAAAGTGGTATTCAAATTTTAAATGGGTTTGGCCTCTCAAGCTTTGAAAGACAAGTTCAGAAACATCTGTTTCATTTCTGTGATCATGTTCTTCTAGTTCAGTTGGACTTAAACGTTACTCTGCATAAAAAAAGAATTAGGAACTTTTTAAATATAAATTTTTGTGCACTGCTTTCCAGAGATGTGATTCTGAAGGTGTATTCATTTTCTATTGCTGTGGAAAAAATTATCAAACTTAGCAGCATAAAACAATACCATTTTATTATTTCACAATTCTGTAGTCAAAAGTAATTTTGGTAGGTTCAACTGGGTTTTCAACTTAGGATCTGACAAGGTTGAAATCGAGGTGTCAGCTAGACTGGGCTGTTAGCTGAAGGCTCAAGGGAACAGTCTGCTTCCAGACTCCTTCCAGCTGTTGGTAGAATTGACTCCTTTGTGGCTGTTAGACTGAGGACCCCATGTCCAGCTGTTGACCAGTGACTGTTCTCAGTCCCTAAAGCCTGTTCACAGGTCCTTGTCACATGGCCCCCTTCATCTCAGTGGCAGAGAACATCTCTCATACCCAAATCTCCATGACTTCCCTTCTGCAACTAGCCAGAGAAACTGTTTTTAAAGGGCTTCTGGGATTAGCTTAAACTCTCCTGGATAATCTCTTCATATTCAAGTGAACTGAGTAGTAACCTTAATTACATGTGCAAAATCCCTTTTGTCATGTAGCATGACATAATTATGCTAGTAAATCAGATTGATACCATGGGGGGCACCTTAAAATTCAACCTACTGCAGTACATCTGCACAAGATCCTGGTAACTACATGTTAAACAAACTCCACATAAAATTCTGATGCAGCTCACAAATTGAGTACAGAACTTGCTGACATGACCACAGCTGTCCTTGTGGATAAAATCAAAACTCTTGAAATTATATGCATTTTTGCTCCCTAAGACTTCTAAAAAAAAGTTAACGTGTTGATCCAAATCTAAGTCAAATTTCTATTGCAGTATAAGTGGTAAATGATCACCTGCACATTTCCAGGGTCTGGAGAATGTACAGGTGTGTCAGGTAGTAAGAACTATCTGTTAATTCTGGGTTAGACTCTAGACTTGATGGCCTTGAATGTCAGCAAGCTCTGGGAGATAGTGGAGGACCGAGCAGCCTGATGTGCTGCAGTCCATGGGGTTGCAAAGAGCTGGATGTGGCTTGGTGACTTAACAGCAGAAAAATATATCCTAGAGTGCTTTACAGCTGTGAGAAATCATGTTCTGCTTTTCCATGTTTTATTCAGGGATGAAAGTGAAAGTCGCTCAGTCTTGTCTGACTGTTTGCAAACCCATGGCCTGTGTAGTCCATGGGATTCTCCAAGCCAGAATGCTGGAGTGAGCTGCCATTCCCTTCTCCAGGGGATCTTCCCAACCCAGGGATCGAACCCAGGTCCCGCATTGCAGGCAGATTCTTTACCAGTTGAGCCACAAGGGAAGCCCAAGAATACTGACGTGGGTAGTCTATCCCTTCTTCAGCAAGTCTTCCCATCCCAGGAATTGAACCAGGGTCTCTGGCATTGCAGGCAGATTCTTTACCAGCTGAGCCACAAGGGAAGCCCTTATTCAGGGATGGGAGGGTGTTACTAGAAAACCGATTGGCTTATTTGGCATGTTTATATAAAATAAGGATGTGTGGTAGAACTGTTGAATTTATAGTGAATAATCTAGAATGATACCTAGTATTTTCCCCCTGTCTTGTTTTTTAAGAAGACACTTTTTTCTTTTCTTTTTCTCTCTTTTGACTTTTCTTGTTCTGGCTTCTTTCACTCAGCATGATTATTTGAGATTCATCCCTGTTGCAGGTTATCAATTCTTTCTTTCTCTGTATTGCAAACAGTATTCTATTGTATGGATATACAGCAGCTTGTTTGTTCCTTTACTTGTCGATGGACATTAGGTTGTGTCCAGATTTTGGTTATTATAAGTAAGGCTGAGAAATATCAATAACCTCAGATATGCAGATGACACCACCCTTGTGGCAGAAAGTGAAGAGGAACTAAAAAGCCTCTTGATGAAAGTGAAAGTGGAGAGTGAAAAGGTTGGCTTAAAGCTCAACATTCAGAAAACGAAGATCATGGCATCTGGTCCCATCACTACATGGGAAATAGATGGAGAAACAGTGTCAGACTTTATTTTTCTGGGCTCCAAAATCACTGCAGATGGTGACTGCGGCCATGAAATTAAAAGACGCTTACTCCTTGGAAGGAAAGGTATGACCAACCTAGATAGCATATTCAAAAGCAGAGACATCACTTTGCCAACAAAGACTCGCCTAGTCAAGGCTATGGTCTTTCCTGTGGTCATGTATGGATGTGAGAGCTGGACTGTGAAGAAGGCTGAGCGCCGAAGAATGGATGCTTTTGAACTGTGGTGTTGGAGAAGACTCTTGAGAGTCCCTTGGAAGGAGATCAGCCCTGGGATTTCTTTGGAAGGAATGATGCTAAAGCTGAAACTCCAGTATTTTGGCCACCTCATGCGAAGAGTTGACTCATTGGAGAAGACTCTGATGCTGGGAGGGATTGGGGGCAGGAGGAGAAGGGAATGACAGAGGATGAGATGGCTGGATGGCATCACTGACTCAATGGATGTGAGTCTGAGTGACCTCCGAGAGCTGGTGATGGATACGGAGGCCTGGCGTGCTGCGGTTCATGGGGTCGCAAAGAGTCGGACACGACTGAGCGATTGATCTGATCTGACTGTGGACATTCAGATCACACATCTTTGAAGAGACATATACTTTCACTGCTCTTGCTTAAATACCTGAGCATGAAATGGTCAGGTCACATGGTAAGCAGGTGTTTAACTTTTTAAGAAATGGTCAAACTGCTTTCCTCGGTAATTTTACCATTTTACACTCCCACCAGCAATGTGTGAGAGTCTCAGCTCCTTGGCATCCTCGCCAGCAGGTGGTATGGTCACAGCTCTATCAGATGTGTAGTGGTGTGTTGTGGTTTTAATTTGCATTTCTCTAAAGACTAATGGTGTTGAGCATCTTTACATAAGCTTATGTGCTATCCATATATTTTTTTTTTGGTGAAATGTCTATTCAAAACTTTTGCCCACTTTAAAAAATTAGATTAAAAATTTATCACTGAGTTTGATGAGTCTTTTATTCTGGATTCAAGTCCTTGATCAGATATATGAATTGCAAATATTTGCCCCCAGTATGTAATTTTTTTTCATTATTTTCACATTATTTTTCAAAGAGTGGAGGTTTTCATTTTGATAGGTCCATGCATTAATTTAAAAACATTTTATGTATCATGTCTTTGTTGCCTCTAAGAAGTCTTTGCCTGACTCAAGTTCACGAAGATTTTATTCTTTATTTTCTTCTGGTAGTTTTAGATTCTACATTTAGAATCTAAATGATTGTGATTCATTTCTGGTTCACTTTTTGGATATTGTGAGGCATAAATTGAAGTTCATTGTTTTACCTAGAATAGTTGTTGCCACATCATTTATTGAAAAATTATACTTTCTTTACTGAATTACTTTTCCTCCTTGCATATTTTCTTTCCTTGTAGGTGTGGGTTTATTTCTGTATTTTATTCCATTGATCTACTTCTCTATTTTACATCAGTGCTATGCTGTCTTGAATTTGTAAATTTATGATAACTCTTGAAATCAGCTTTAGTCTTTAACTTTTTTTCTTCTTTTTCCAAATTATATGGGCTATTCTAGGTCCTTTGTATTTTTATGTGAATTTTAGATTTACTTTATCAGTTTTACAAAAAGGTTCTGTTGGGATTTTGATTGGGTTGTGTAGCCTCTAGACCAATCTGGGGAGAATTGACTTCTTAACAGCAGTGAGTCTTCCAACACATGAACTCAGGGTGTCTTGTTAGTTCAGAGTTGTAATTTCTCTCAGCATTGTTTTGCAACTTTCAGTATTGAAATTTTGCTCATCTTTTATCATATTTATATGGCTACTATTATAGTGTTTTTCTCTAAAATTCAGTTTCCTATTGTTTGTTGCAGATATGTGAAGATCATGATAGATTTTTGTACACTGATGCTGTGTCCTAAAAGCTTGCTAAATTCATATAATTAATCTATAACTATTATGGTAAATTCATTGGATTTTCTCTGTAGACAATTATGTCATGGGTGAATAAAGACAATTTTAATTCCTCCTTTCCACTTTAGATGTCTTTTCTTTCCTTATTGTGCTGACCTGAACTTCTAGCAAAGTACTGCATAAAAGTGATGAGTGAACATCTTTGTTTTATTCCTGATCTTAGGGAAAAGCATTTAGTCTTTCATCATTACGGTGTTAGCTGTAATACCCATCCTTCTTGCCTTCCTTCCATGCCCTTTATTAAGTTGAGAGAATTTCTTTGTATTTTCTTATTGGGAATGAATGTTGGATTTTTCTCAAAAGCTTTTTAGGGCAACCGTTGAAATTATCACATGGGTTTTTCTTTTAAGTTTGCTATTGTAGTGAATTACATTGTTTGCTTTTAAAAAGTGTTAAACCAACTTTGCATTCTTGGGAGAACCACACTTGATATATGTTGTTGGTTTTGATATGCTAAAATTTTGTTTTAAAATTTGCATCTATGCTCATGAGACATATTGGTCTGTAGTTTCTTTCCTTTTTTTTTTTTTTTTTGGAATGTCTTCATCTGGTTTAATATCAGGAAAATGCTGGCTTTTAGAATTAGTTGGGAAGTATCTCCTCCTCAATTTTTTTTTTGGACGAATTATGTAGAATTCATATTATTTCTTCTTTAATGTTTGATAGAACTTGCCAGTGAAGTCATCTGGGCCTTGAGTTTTCTTTGTGGGAAGGATTTTGGCAGATTCAATTTACTTACTAGCTATAGAGCTATTCTGGTTATCCATTTCTTCCTGAAGGCTTTAGTAGTTAGTGTCTCATTTTCTCCTTTTTGCTTTTTCATTCCAGAATTCTGAAAGTTGTTAAAGTTCTGAGCTTGTCCTGGGCTCCATCTAGGAAGAGGAGAGTGAGTCTCTGAATGCTCATAGAAAAATGCTTTAAGCCATCTGTATATACCTAAGTAGAACATCTATCACATAACACACTTTTCCTTTACTAATATAACCATTATTAAGAGCCTATCTTTAGGAGTTTATTGTGTAAAAATAAAGCCATTGTCTCTACCCTGCTTTACTATTAGAGCTTGGGTAAATTCAGTGGTGTCACAATAAAATAGCAGGCTAGCCGTATGAAACATGGGCAGACTCAAATCTGAGCTTGAATTCACCAGTTTCACCAGAATTTGAGCAACTAGTTTCTTTGTTTTCTTCTAAAACTAAAGAAATTCATCAAGTCCTGTCCTGTGGTCTCAGGCTTGGAGGGCTTGACTGAGTCTCTTTGTTCAAGAGGCAGAGAAAGACTAGAAGGGATCTTAGAGACCTTTAATCCAGAACATCTTTCTTTACAGTTATTTAACTTCTTATTTTTTGAATGGCCTACAATTCCATTGTATTTTTTAGTCCAGCTTTTGTCCAGACTTGCTTAGTCATTTTGTCAAGTGCCTCAGAAAATGAAGTGTTCTTTCTTGATGACCTCATATGAAAAATTTCCTCTAATTAATTTCTTTCTTTGCTTCAAATTCATCTTTAAATCAGCATAGTTTAAAATGAAATTGCCCTTTAAAAGCAAGTTATTACAATGATTTTGAATATGTGGGATTTGATGGGCCATTAAATTTTTCTTCACAATAATTATTTACATAATTCATCAGTTAAAAAAAGTCCCAAATCCTTAAAACTTAGCAAAATCCTCATGGAAAGCAGAGTAAGGATGCTTCATGGTTGAGTTAAAAGAAACGTTTTTGAGGGTGTGGTACATGGTGAGGGAGAGATTAGCTAACAGGAAGAGTAACTACAGAAAACATTTAGAGTTCACTGGCTGAAAGTCACTTCAAGAAAGTAAAGTCCCATGTACGTTACACAGAGAGTCTCGGTGCTGTAGGTGCTCCTGTGACAGCCCATGAGATATTCAGTGGTGTTGCATTGATGGATGGGAATATTTGTTCAAGAGAAGAGGTTTTCTTTTAGTTAAATAACTTAAATAACAGCATAGCTCTGATAGTCCACTTGAATATACATACTTTCCTAAAGACAGAAATAAGAGCAAACAGGTTACCAATGCCTCGGGTCCAGATGATGGTCAAGGAAAAGGGCGGGGGGAAGAGAGAGGGTGGAAGGAAGCGGGAGAAAGGAGTTGAGGGTGCCAGACTGGGGGAGAATAGAGAGGGGGTTCCCATAGACAAAAGAAAAATGCAACAAAACCCCAGGACAGAGCAAAGGCACATATTTAGAGAACAGAATGGAATGCAGCAGCAAGCGCTGTGGACTCTCAGTGGAATCTAAAGTGAAGTGAAAGGATGAAGTATTGGTCTCACTTGAACTTGGACCTAAATAATAGTATTGGACAATTGGTATATATGTATGAGTGTGTGTGTGCATGCGCGCGTGTGTGTATGTGCGAAGGTGTGCCTGTGTCAAGTAGTAAATAATCTTTTAACTGCCATGTTTTTATAATATAAGGATCTTTTATCTTTAAATTACTTTTTATTGGAGTACAGTGGATTTACAATGTTGTGTTAGTTTCTGCCATACAGCACAGTGAATCAGTTACACATATACATATATCCAATAAGGATCTTTTAAAATTGTTGTTCATTCGCTCAGTCATGACCGACTCTTTGTGACCCCATGGGATGCACCTTGCCAGGCTTCCCTGTCCTTCCCTATCTCCTGAAACTTGCTCAAACTCATGTCCATTGAGTCGTTGATGCCATCTGACCATCCCATCCTCTGTCACCCCCTTCTCCTCCCGCCTTCAATCTTTCTCAGCATCAGGGTGTTTTCCAATGAATCAGCTATTTGCATCAGGTGGCCAAAGTGTTGGAGTTTCAGCTTCAGCATAAGTCTTTCCAATGAATATTCAGGACTGATTTCCTTTAGGATGGACTGATTTGATCTCCTTGCTGTCCAGTAGCAAATAGGTTGTCAGTTATTATTAACATAGGATGCGGAGGCAGCATTGCCATGTAAAACCTTTGTGAGTCAACTGGTAGGAGATGCCTCCAAGCTATTTCTATACATTTATCTGAGAAACAAGGAAAAAATTCTTCTCTTAAGCTAAAAAAAAAAACCCTCTGTAGTTGACTGGTTTGATATTCATATTTTAATGTATATATTTTGTTTTCAGCAAAAACCTTTTAATATGTTCACCACCAATTCAGGAGCATGTTCTGATGTGTTCTTATTCATACATAGCAAGGAGGAAGCTGAAAGAAGTAATTTCACATCTTTTCCATTGAGACATTAAAGACTTGTGCTTTTCTCTTTAAATATTTGAACTGAAGAGGTGATCAGGAAGAGGGCACGTGATTGGAGGTGTTATAAAGAGACGTGATGCACCAGACAGATGTCCGTGGATGATACCACTAAGATTCCATCCAATATTCTGAGGGTTTGTCTGTAGAAATTAACCATTTTTATGGAGTCTTTTCTGTTGTTATGAAGTGGTGGTTCTCAATTCTGTTAGAAAGTGCCTGCTTTTGTTTAACAGCAAACAATGTTTAATGACATTTACTGTTAAATTTTATAGTTTCAAAATATTAATATTATCTACACTGTATTATAAAGGAGAAATAAAGAAAAAAGCAATATGTAGCAAAGTTATACATCAGATCAGATCAGATCAGTTGCTCAGTCGTGTCCGACTCTTTGCGACCCCATGAATCGCAGCACGCCAGGCCTCCCTGTCCATCACCAACTCCCGGAGGTCACTGAGACTCACATCCATCGAGTCAGTGATGCCATCCAGCCATCTCATCCTCTGTTGTCCCCTTCTCCTCTTGCCCTCAATCCTTCCCAGCATCAGAGTCTTCTCCAATGAGTCAGCTCTTCGCATGAGGTGGCCAAAGTACTGGAGTTTCAGCTTTAGCATCATTCATACACACTCACAAAATCACAACTTTCCCATATGACCTCCAGATGCATCCAAAGGGGCATGCTACCCTCCTTGGATTTGGAACCATCGTAATAAAGTTTAGCATTGCACACAACTATACCTTACAGGTTTGCCTTTGGTATTTTTTATATTTTTCTTCTCTTTTTAATCAATGTATTTCTTTGTGATTCCTGACAAATGAGTATAGGAATAGGAAGGATTGGATTTATGCCATCTACTTCTTCAGGGTGATTCTAGCCAGAGGCCTGACATATGCACGTGGTATGCTGTTTAGACCTGAAAGTCATGCACTCCTGTGTCATAACATTGTGAGCTTCTTCTGAGGCAATATGAGGTAATATCTGCCTAGACGTTTATAATGATGATATAGGATATTTGGGATGTATCTAGACTCTTTACTTCATGACATTTTATTACCAAAGCATATTCAGAAAAAAGTTATTTTCTTCTAAAAGGTCATTGATTAACAGAATTTAAAAATTCTCAAAGATACCTTTGAGACAAGGGAGTACATTATGATATTTACTGAACTGAAAACTTCTGACCCAGAATGTCAAGTATTGCCTATTATAGTACATATGATGTTACAAAATTTTATTGGGAACTTAAATTGTGTATTAATGCTTTTAATTAATTAAGGATGTGTATTTATTTTGATAAATTAATATTTATTTAAAATTTTAAATAATATTTAAAATTTTAAATAATATTTATTTAAAATTTTAATAAATTAAAATCAAGATTAAGTGGCTTTGGTCATTCAACATAGTAGAAAATTAAGAATCAGGTATGTATCTCAAAAACAAAAATTAAAAATCGATTTGGAAAATTGGGGGCATACAGTTAAAAGGGAAGTCATACTCATGAGCTTGCAATTAATTTCAGGATGCAAATTTGTTAAGATGTTGTATTAAAATTAAAACTGTAGCTTAACTATTCCTGTTCATGAGTTTTTCACCTTTAAAATACTACTAATCCCATGGAAAATTGCTGAATAGTATCTATTTTCCATCCTGTGGCCAAGATGATGTAACTTCTCCAAGAGGCTGAATGACACAGAGGGTAGAAGTATGCACTCTTGACAGTTTGAATTCTAGGTCTGCCACTTATTAGCTGGATAGTTGGGCAAGTCATCTAATCTCTTTGGGTCTTAAAGTAGATATAATAACAGTATCTACCGCTCATGAATTTGTTGTGAGATTAAATGGATTTATGTGGATAAAACACTAATAGCTGTGCCTGGCACAGATAAATGCAGACATGGGTCATTCCTGGGTCTTACACATGTCAGTGAGGACAGCAGCCTTTCAGCTGTCTCTCTATGCATCCTTCATCTCTCTCTCTAGTTAATACCATACCCTTGAATGAATGGGCTTCCCTTGTGGCTCAGCTGGTAAAGAATCTGCCTGCAGTGCAGGAGACCTGGGTTCGATCCCTGGGTTGGGAAGATCCCCTGGAGAAGGAAAAGGCTACCCATTCCAATATTCCGGCCTGGAGAATTCCATGAACTGTATAGTCCATAGGGTCACAAAGAGTCAAATGTATTGCCAGCTGCCAGCTATATACTACAGAAAGGAAAATGGGAGAACGGCCTAATTGAACTTAAGGAAAATCACTGATTACCACTCCAGTATTCTGGCCCGGAGAATTCCATGGAGTGTATGATCCATGGGGTTGCAAAGAATCAGACACAACTGAGTGACTTTCACTTTCTGAGTGAATGGGCACCGCCCCCACTGTTTTAGCCCAGAAGTGTCCCAGGATAGATGTGTATCTTAGATTGGGTTCTCTTGAAGCTGACCTTGAGAGGACTCATTCGTATGAATGTGACTTATTAGGAAGTTTGCTCAGGAAAGCGAGTAGACGGTTGGGAGTGCAGGGCCAGAAAGGAAGCAAGCCCAGCTAGGATGTGATACCAAACGAAGTCGCAGAGGGCAGCTGGCTCAGTCTTGCAGGTGGGCCCTGGAGACAGCACAGGCCACACCCTGGAGATGTTCTGATCAGGGCAGTGGAGCTCGTATGACCATCCTCCCCAGCCCCTTGGGTACTGGGTTAAGGGCCACTCCTAGGGAGAGAGAAATTTCCAGCTACTTTTTTCTCTGATATGGGGCTTGAACAGGAAGAATTTTTGTCTGGATTGTTAAAGACCCTGTTGTTCAAGGCTCCACAAAGTATTCAGTTTCTCTATCCATAATGAGTAACTTGACAACTTTGCTTTTGCTTCATAAGTGTTGGTCCCTTTTGACATGCCTGTGTGGTTTGTTTTTCAAATAGATTCTGGGGAAAAAAAACAGATGATATGATTTAGGAGCTTAACTTCAACTCTCTGTTTAACTTGGTTGCTTGGTTTCCTCCTAAATGTTCAGAAGAATGTTCACCCCGGAGTTTACAGTGGTGCAAAGAATCGTCACACGTGAAGTGTGTCAATGAAGTTATGTTAATGAAGTTATGTTATTTGCTTGGCACAGTGTGATAGGCTTCTGAAAGTACTGCATTTAGTCCTTATCACATGCATGTGAGTTAGGTGTTAATCTGATTTTAAGGCTAGGGAGATGGAAGATCAGAGAGGTTAAGCCTTCTGCCCAAAGTTGCACAGAAAGAGAATTAAAACTGAACTCAAAGGTTGTACTCTTTGCTGGCTCCTGTTATGTAGGAAGAAGGGAAAAACCTTATATCCTGTATTTAGGTGGACATCTGGAGACACAGAATTTTCGGTCTTTGAACCATTGACTTTTTACTGTCCCTGAACTGTGCAGGAGGAGGGAGTTGTGTGTGCATGCGTGTGTGCGTATGAGTGTGCACATGCTCACAATGTACACTTGTCTGTAAGAGAATTAGCATAAGTGATAGTTGTTAATAAAGTTGATTTCTTTGAGCACTGAAAAGCACAATGAAGAGTTATAGACCATTGTTTGGAAGTTGCTCACCTATTTAAATGCAGTCATTGCTTTTCAGTGTGAAGGAGGCATCCTGTTTGGACATGAGAAACAGTAACTCTCGATAAAGGAGTAAGAAAAATACATTTAATTCCTCCAAATTCTGAGAAGAAAAGTAAAGGTTCATGCCTTCATTTAGGTCAGTCTGTGTGCTCACTGTGTTTCTAAAGTTGAGTTGCTTTGAGGTCCTTGATTCCTTTGTTGGAATTGATTTTAAACAGTTGTTCAGATGCAGAGGAAATGGAGTGTAGACTAAGTCTTTGGATGCTTCTGAGCGTTACACATTATTTGCTAATAGTTGGATCTAAATAGTTCCATAGAACTTGACAAGTCAAGAATGGATCTCGAAAGTTCTTTTGGTTTTATCAGGAAGATGTCTGTAAGACTAACTCCCCATCTCTCAGGGGTATGAGGAGCTGCTGTGTCTACCTTACCACAGGTAGGGGCAGCTCGCCTCCTACAGCCCAGAAGGTACGTGGTTATTCTGGGGTCCACTGTGATTGGAGAGGGAAATACCATGACGTGCTCTTTCTGGTAGCTGATGCTAACTTAATTCACCAGAGTTGTTGCATTTCTCATGTTGTTAAAGTCCAGAGGTTCCTCTATTTGTATTGTATTTCCTGAAGTTTGCACATGATTTCCTGCAATTTAGATATATTTCTTAGAAATATTTTCAATTAGCCTCATTGTTTGCTATGAAAAAACAGAGAAACAGAAAAATATTTCTATTCAAGTCATAAATATTTGATAGGATCTTTAAAGATTTACAAACACCTGGGTTTTAGACAAAGTAAAGGAAATGGTTTAGAGACTTCAGACGTGAACTTTGGAGGTGGGCTCAAGTTAATTTTGGAGAGGAGTTGTGATTTCTGTTGCACTTGAAGAACATTTTTCTGAGTGTTGCAGTGTTTGGCATTCCTTTCACATAAGCCTGCTAGTTAGTTACTTTTTCCTGAATTTAGACTTTTTATTATTGCAATACTTTTTCAGAAATATGCAAGAGAGACTTGTGGGATTATCACCAATTAAGTAGTAACTAATACTGTTAAGGAAACAGTGTCAGACTTTATTTTTCTGGGCTCCAAAATCACTGCAGATGGTGACTGCAGCCATGAAATTAAAAGACGCTTACTCCTTGGAAGGAAAGTTATGACCAACCTAGATCACATATTCAAAAGCAGAGACATTACTTTGCCAACAAAGGTCCGTCTGGTCAAGGCTATAGTTTTTCTAGTGGTCATGTATGGATGTGAGAGTTGGACTGTGAAGAAAGCTGAGAGCCAAAGAATTGATGCTTTTGAACTGTGGTGTTGGAGAAGACTCTTGAGAGTCCCTTGGACTGCAAGGAGATCCAACCAGTCCATCCAAAAGGAGATCAGTCCTGGGTGTTTTTGGAAGGACTGATGCTAAAGCTAAAACTCCAGTATTTTGGCCACCTCATGCGAAGAGTTGACTCATTGGAAAAGACTCTGATGCTGGGAAGGATTGGGGACAGGAGGATAAGGGGATGACAGAGGATGAGATGGCTGGATGGCATGACCGACTCGATGGACGTGAGTTTGAATGAACTCCTGGAGTTGGTGATGGACAGGGAGGCCTGGCATGCTGCAATTCATGGGGTCGCAAAGAGTCGGACATGACTGAGCGACTGAACTGAATACAGTTATTAATGTCCTTGGTCAACCATTATACCCAATAATGAGCCACTTGATAAGCAAAAATACCTGGTTAACTCCCCCTTAAAGAAGAGTTAAATAAATAATAGTTGATCATGTAATGGGATATATTAAAAAACACAATGAATGTGTATTAATTGCATACTTTTAAAATGTGAAGAGGAATACATAAAACTGTTTGCTGTGACAAAAATATTTTAAAATGACCCTTACTAAAGTGATTTTTAAACTAGTCCTAAAATTCTAGCTTTAAAAGTAAAGACCTTAGTAGAAAAAAGGAAAGCTTCAATTTACCTTTTATCATCTCATAAACATTTTTTCATTTCTCTTTGCATTGTATAATGATGTCAACAAAGAAATCTCTGTGATTCAACACACTGCAAAACCATGAAGCAGAATCCTTGTAAAGCTTGAGAAAAACTAGGAAATTTTATTCAGACACCAAGCACAAAGAAACTGCATTAAATAGTCAAGAATCCATGTTTATTTTGTTAACCAAAGACTAACATTAAAAGTCTTTGGCCACCTGATATGAAGAACCAACTCATTGGAATAGACCCTGATGCTGGGAAAGATTGAAGGTGGGAGGAAAAGGGGACAACAGAGGATGAGATGATTGGATGGCATCAGCGACTCAATGGACATGAGTTTGAGTAGGCTCTAGAAGTTGGTGATGAACAGAGAGGCCTGGTATGCTGCAGTCCATGGGATCGCAAAGAGTAAGATACGACTGAGCGACTGAACTGAATGTTAAAAGAATCTTTAAAATGACTAAGGTTTGAATGTTAAAATATGATTCTTTTTTTTTATTTTGCAAATGGAGTCCACAGTTCTATAAAGTGACGTTCATATTATAATGCTTTCCTTCTCTCATCACAAGAGTGAGCTTCAAAGTAGATTAATGAAGGATTTGAAGGAACCTACAACCACCTAGAGGGCCCTAGTGGCTGCTACAGGCTGTGTGTCCAGAGACAAACTCTTCGGCGCTGATGTTTTCCAGTTTGACTCATCATTGATGTCACTGTCAGCTCTACTGTTGTATAATCATCAATGATAACCCACCGGGCTCGGTTATTTCAAGAGGGCTCTTTGGTTCTATAGCACCTCCAGTCTTCTCAAACATTACTGAAGCCTTTTCAAAAACTTTTTTCCTTTGTTCATTGACCCACAAAAAGGGAAACTGTTGCTTTACGATGATACCACCCGCACCCTTAAAGAAATGATGTCGCTCTGTCAGCCAGCTGTGTAGAAATACACCTTCAGCCAAAGACATTTCTGGTAAGTTAGGTTATAAAATACAGTTCCTAATTTAAACTAGTCATCCCTCAGAATCTGTTCTCTTTCTTATTCAGTAATAGACATACTGATGCTGCTGCTGCTAAAGTCACTTCAGTCGTGTCCAACTCTGTGTGACCCCATAGACAGCCGGCCACCAGGCTCCCCCGTCCCTGGGATTCTCCAGGCAAGAACACTGGAGTGGGTTGCCATTTCCTTCTCCAGTGCATGAAAGTGAAAAGTGAAAGTGAAGTCACTCAGTCGTGTCCGACTAGTAGCGACCCCCTGGACTGCAGCCTACCAGGCTCCTCCATCCATGGGATTTTCCAGGCAAGAGTACTGGAGTGGGGTGCCATCACCTTCTCCTAGAACTTCTCATTTTGACTTGCTGTGTGGGTGTCTGGAGTAAAGATCTTATTTTCCAGTCATTTTGCAGCAAATGAAGACCTGGCCATACAACTAGCTCTCAGTCAGTGGGCTGCAAGTTGGAGAGTTAGAATCAAGGACCTACTTTGGACTGTGAGACAGAAACTGCCTGCTAAAGATGGCAGAGCCGCAAAGTGGATGGAAGCTGGGTGTCTGACAGCACGAGATGTCATAGGAGACCTGGCTCAATCACCTCTAATCTCTTTATTTTTTGATGGAGAGGAATATACTATAGGGTCTCATCATCATATTTTCAGTGACGGGATTTAGACTCCCTTTTTAGGATCCAAATACCTTGACAGATAGACCAAGTTATTTTTCTTTTTGATCACTTGTGAGATGATTTTCTGTGTAAAATAAATTCCTCAGGATAATAAAGTTCAATGGCACGTACTCAGATCCATAACAGCATTGAACGCTGGTCTTACCATAAGACCTCAGATCTCAGTGATCAGAGAATTCAGTTTGGTAGAACAGGTGGCTGGCCCTGGCTCCTGAAAAACCACGGAGCGCCTGTGTCAAGTTCATGAAGGCTTTATATCCAGCAACTATTGTCTAACACCTGAACAAATAAAACCACCACCAAGTGTCCTAGAAGCCAAGGGGGAATAAATTGATTCTGACATTAAAATGTTTTGATATTAAAGTGAAAAGTGAAAGTCACTCAGTCATGTCCCACTCTTTGTGACCCAATGGACTCTACAGTCCATGACATTCTCCAGGTCAGAATACAGGATTGGGTAGCCTTTCCCTTCTCCAGGGGATCTTCCCCAACCCAGGGATCAAACCCAGGTCTCCCACATTGCAGGCAGATTCTTTACCAGCTGAGCCACCAGGGAAGCCCGAGAATACCAGAGTGGGTAGCCTATCCCTTCTCCAGCAGATCTTCCCGACCCAGGTATCGAACTGGGGTCTCCTAAAAGTGGGTCTGAACTTTCCAGAAGGCACAGGTTGGAGCATAGCTGGTGGAAGCTTGGTGGTGGTGTCATCAGTGTCCGCTTTATTCTCTCACAACTGCAGATGGCATTTCTAACCACACGTCTCAGATGTACCCTATTAGTCCCAGTGGGAAGTAGGGGACCAAATCAAAGCCACCTGCAACCCCAAGCACTGCCCTCCTAAGGCACATTATTTCTGTTTTGGTCCATATGCAAAATCTGCCCAGACAGATGGCTCTGCCTAAATGGGAGACAAATTTAGGCTTATAAAAATGCCTAGATGGAAAAACATTTACTTGGGATAAGCTTCCTAAATGGAACTTTGTATTTTTTCAAAGTTATAAACATATAAACCTGAACTTGTCATTGGCAGTTTCTAGTGAAATCATAGGTCCCCTCACTCTGTCTGTTACAAACTTTATGTGACTGCCAGCCCCTCCTTAAGGCAAGGTGGCGTGTTAGTCGATTTCAAAGACGAGCATGGTTCTGGCTAGAATGTTTGTCCATGCTGGTTTAGCAGCTATGCTGGACCTTGTATTTTGAGCATGCTAAAAATGTCATTTTCCTTCCCCATAAAGTTGAAAATGTTTTGCTTGTATTTAAATCATGTTAGGTCTCTTTTGCATAATTTTTCCTGCATTTACTGATGTTTGTAACACTTCTCAATTTAGTACCATCTGTGAATCCATCAACTTGCTATTTACTGCCTCTTCTAGATCATTAAGGGAGATGTTATGGCAATAATGCTTTATTTACATGTCACTTTTCCAGGAAATTCAAAGTATATTTATAAAGTTATTGTATCCAACAATAACACCCCTGTGAGGTAAAGAATTTCACAGAAAGCATTTCAACATTAGTGTGCCTTATTTTAGATAGAAGGGAACATTTCAGTGATTCTATTAGTACAGTTTACGAGTGTCTGTTATTAGGTGTTCTTATTGCTCTGAGCCATTAAGGAAGTTGTTGCAGTAGCTTCTGATGGTTGTATGATGAGCTGAGAGATGGGAGTGATTGGGTTAGATTTCCCTCTTGGTCCCAACATCTAAGTCTTAATTACTGTGAAGTAGCAAAAAGCCAATAAAACTAAAGGAAGACAGAGACACAAAACAATCAGGTAAAATGAATTATTAAGGATGATAAAAAATTCTCCATATTGTCTCTCTCCTTTTAAAATTATAGTAGCATCAGTGTTTATGCATGTTTCTAAAGGCCTGCTGACCAAGGAATCCTTTGTTAAAATGGAGAAAATGCGGATCTGTTTTCTTTACTGAATGTGTGGATTCTATTATTTTGTTTCTTAATAGTGTTCTGTGACAGTCAGGTTTTACTTGGTTAGGCATCGGAAACAATGCCTCTTCTGTAGTTAATCAGTGTTTTTATTAACTCTCTAGTGGTATAACCATCAGCAAATGCATAAGGAACTTCAACTCTAGTTTAGCCCCTTTTTATCCATAGTTTTGAATGGCAAAAATAAATGTCATTGGTTAGCAACTCATACCACCTTTCCAAGTTAGGTCAAAACCACTAGTCTCCCAATTCAGGTAATGCAGGCTGTTGCTGAAACAAGTTTGAGATCTATCAGTTATTTATTATGGAATTAAAGTTATGCGGCTTCCCTGGCAGCTCAGTGGTGAAGAATATGCTTGCCAGTGCAGGATTAAAGTTATAATCATCCAAAAGAGTTTCTGCTGTTCACCGGGATTTCTAGCTGATATCTGTCTTCCAAAGAGATGTTTTCTCTCATTTCTTAAACTCATTTATCAACGGAGTATTTATTTATAAATTAGCTTAGTATAATAGTAGAAAGTCAAATGAATAAATATGAAGGGACGGTTACAGATATCTCTCTCAATAAAAATAAAATCTTTATGGCACATTTTGGAAAGTGGAGTTTTGTATTTGCATCTAAGCTGCTCTCTAAGAGACTGAAGAATATGTGTGGAGTTGTTGATGGGCTATTTTCTCAAGTTGCTATGTGTGCTGGGCAAGGCAGTGGTCTAGACCTATAGCTCAACTATGAGGGTCATCTGAAGTTCATATTAAGTCTCCATATATTAGAACAGCAATAAGACCTAAGGCCTGAAAGACGCAAGGCAATTAGAATGCTGCTGCTGCTGCTAAGTTGCTTCAGTCGTGTCCGACTCTGTGCTACCCCATAGACGGAAGCTCACCAGGCTCCCCTGTCCCTGGGATTCTCCAGGCAAGAACACTGGAGTGGGTTGCCATTTCCTTCTCCAATGCATGAATAGAATAGAGCCTCCCAAATTTAGTTGATTTGAGTATCATCCTCTCATTTTTGCCTTATATACTTGTGACCTTCATTATCTACCTAATGTTTTACTTTTACATCAATGCAATTTGAGGACTTAATTATTTTTAAAGAAAATATTATATTAATACCACAAATCAAAAAAACTCATAAAACAGATGGTTACTATAATAATAGGATGAAAAATGAAAGATGTCTGTACTTCTAGCTAATGATGCTGTCTGGAGCTCAGTGCCTGAGAACATCTATGTCCTGTTAAAACAGCAATAGAGAGAGATTAAAGACCTACTAACATCACACTGCAGAGAAGGCAATGGCACCCCACTCCAGCACTCTTGCCTGGAAAATCCCATGGACGGAGGAGCCTGGTGGGCTGCAGTCCATGGAGTCGCTGAGGGTCAGACACAATTGAGCGACTTCACTTTCACTTTTCACTTTCATGCATTGGAGAAGGAAATGGCAACCCATTCCAGTGTTCTTGCCTGGAGAATCCCAGGGACGGGGGAGCCTGGTGGGCTGCCGTCTACGGGGTCGCACAGAGTCGGACACGACTTAAGCAACTTAGCAGCAGCAGCAGCAGCAGCAACATCACACTGATGTTTTTCTCTGTGTTATGAGAAAATTGAAAAGGGGAAACTTTTTTAGTCTCTGAATTAGGGTTTATAAAGTACCGTTATCACTTAAAATGATATCCTGAACCATGCTTTGTGAAGTCATGGATTATAGAACCAAGAAAGAAAATGGATCCAGTAATCTAATCAAGCCAGTCACTCATTTATTCATTCAACTTATCATGTGGCCCCAAGCTGGGTATGCAACACTGAACAAAACACACCAATTCCTGTCCCTGTGGACTTTTCAAGTGTGGCCCATTCCTTCCAACCTGTTCTACCATGCATGCAATCTCTGCTGCTTTTTATTCTCTCTTAACTCTTCCATTGCTACCCCTGTCCAGTGTAACTTAGTGTGAGGACTAGACACTCCTTCGGAGAAGACAATGGCACCCCACTCCAGTACTCTTGCCTAGAAAGTCCCATGGACGGAGGAGCCTGGTGGGCTGCAGTCCATGGGGTCGCTAGAGTTGGACACGACTGAGCGACTTCACTTTCACTTTTCACTTTCATGCATTGGAGAAGGAAATAGCAACCCACTCCAGTTTCTTGCCTGGAGAATCCCAGGGACGGGAAGCCCGGTGGGCTGCTGTATATGGGGTCGCGCAGAGTCGGATACAACTAAAGGGATGTAGCAGCAGCAGCAGAAACTCCTTAGGGTCCTTGATTTCTTCTCATATCAATTGGGTCCCTTTGTCTAAAGTCCAGCCTTGGAATTCATCTTGACCTTGTCCACAGGCAGAACTTGTCCAGGCCTCAGTGTCTTGTGTAGTTGCTACAATTCTTGCAGGATCCGAGGAGTAAGCAAGCCAGGAGACACATCTAACATTAGGAGGTCCAAGGTCCTGGATATTCTTTGCGTTTGTGTTCCTGCTTGGTAGTGAGTTTGGTTTCAATCCCAAAATGTGCTCTGAGGCCTCCACTATATAATCAGGTCACGTCAATTATCTAAATATTGCCTGGTTAAAACCACTTCAGTAAAGGCGGTTAATTCAAAAGATATTTTATTTTACTAATGTTATTTAGTATAGTATAACTGTTTTTCTAGGTTTCTATGTAAAAGCTTACCTCTGGTGTTATATACCAAACCTCAGAACTTCTTCAGAGTCAGTATTTATGAACTCCTTCGTTAACTCTCCATTATCCCCATAGAAATGAATCACAGCAGATTATATGATGTCATGAGACTTTAATAACAAAGATTATGGTTTCATGTTCCATTTGTTGGAGCAAACCAGTTGTGGCCAAGACCAGCTGTGCTAATAAGGCTCCCCTTTATCTTATCAGAGCAAATATAGAGTTGTCTGGCATTAGTGTGGAACCTCCAAATTCCATTTGTTGTTCTGACTGAACCGCAGTGTGATTATGTAAAGTGCTTTGAGAAGGGGGTATACCTGTTCCATTATCTTTTTAAATTTAGCCATGATAAATTTTGACATCCTCTAGGGGAAGAAAAATCTTAAACTCTGAGAGCAAATTGAAAAAGTAATGTCAGTGGTAAATTCCAGGAAAGAAAAGCTATTTACAGAGTGTGCTAGGTATATTTGGAAACAATACTAGGAAATATGAATGTGCTAGAATGTATGAATAGTAAGTGTCCTTTAAAGTTTGAGATGGCAACAGTGAGCATATATCTGTGGCCTTATGTGAAAGTGAATTTATCTTTTGAAAGTTTTACTGTGCATGCCTTCAGTCGTGGGTTCCACTAGGGCTGTATATAAGCTATGCAGCTATGCATCTGCTAGTCATGTACCCTTCAGGTAGTCAATAAAAATGCTAACTGCAAAGAGTTGAATTCCTCTCTTTTTCTGCTGTCTTTTTCTTCCAGAGATAGCTTGAGGAGAGAGGATACTGGCTGCCCTCCTGTACTTACTAATGATAGTAATTTAGGGATGAAGCCTTTGAAAAGCTTGGCATGTAAGACAGGAGGGAACAGTTACACAGTTTAGACTGAAAAGACAATAAGTATATGTTTGTTTGCTGCCAGATTATCCATCAGCTTAACACGACTCTACAGTTTCTTACTTTGGTATGACAGCATATTTATAACAAGAAATTACAATTTGCCGTCTCACTTTCCAGTGTGTGTAACCTGTGTTTTTTGTAAATGGCTGCTTTGGGGAGTGCTCTGATGATGGAGGGTGTTTTGACATCTGGTGGATTTTCCTCTGAATACCTTAGGAGAAACTCATGTAGATGCCTCTGTAGGGCCATCCCAGCAGGTTCCTGTTAGGATTGGGAGTCTCACTCTCCTCTGAACTGGACAAATGCCAGTAGAACGCAGTATCCGAGGAATAGTGCCAAGAATATATTATTATGGGTAGCTGTGGAAGAAGGACAGCCTACAGGATGGGGTAATTTCTTAGTAAATCTCTGGGAAGTAGGGGAATGACTTTCCCAGCTCTAGTTCCTTGGAGCCAAGCCCAGACTTCCTATGGACAAGTCATAGCGAGAATTCCTGGCAACCTAGCGGTGTCTCCAATTATGCCGGAACAACCTTACAGAGACATCTATGAATAGGAAGGACATTGACACAAGGGCATTGACAAAGTCACAGCTCTTTTTTTAGATAACAGTTAGTATATATAGTTTTAACTGGAAAAGGTATCGCCATCATAGGCTCTCTTAGAGTACTATGAACAAAAATGTTTGTAATAAGTGCCAAACAAAGATCAAAGAGGTAATTTATCAGTAATTTGTTTCCATTTAAATCAAAGAAGGTAAACTCTTGTTTTATCAAATTGAGAACTGTATTAATTATATTACTATAATATTAATCTATCAAGTTAAATATAGTAAGTTAATTATTTTAAATATTGAATTTCAAAGAAATCAAGAAAATATTGAATCATTCCCCAATTTTTTCTCTTCAGTTGTATAAAGCATGTTGTTTGTGTTTTTATTTTGTTTTGTTTTTTGATTCCTTAGATATTAGAAGTGCACACAGGCTAATATTAGTCAAGTATTCAAGGTGTTGAGGAACTCTCAGTGTATGACCTCCTTTATTTATGAATAAATATTAAGCATTTAAAATTTGGGGTGTTGAGGATGGTCACTGTTGATTGGATGAAGTTGAGACTAATATGCCCCCAAACTGCTATTGGATCTGATCTGAATAGAGACCTTGGCAACAAGCTAACAATGGATTATCCCTGCCATTTGCCTCAAACATTTTTCAAAGGATCCTTCAATTATCCTTGAAAAATCAGCACCAGTGAGGGGATTGGTTGAAGAATAAGAGAACTAAATTAAATCTGAGGCAATTTTAATAATTACCAAAGACTCTGTTCCATTGCCTTGAACTTCTTGCTTTCCTTTTTTTTTTTTTTTTTTTAATCAAATGATAGCTGATATTCCTGGAAGGCTATGTAAGAGCACTCCTGAGCTTTGACTTTGAATTTCAAGGTAGAAACCCTATTTAAGTGCAAGTGTGATGGTGGAGAAACTAGTTGATTAGCATCCAAGTTGCCCTTCCTCAACTCTCTAAGAAAATCACACTGAAAATAAACAGAACATTCAAAATAGCTTCACTAACTTAGGGGAAGATGCAGGTGGTTTTTGCTGACTTCAGTTCAATTCAGTCGCTCAGTGGTGTCCGTTGCGACAGTGGCGACTCTTTGCGACCCCATGGACTGCAGCACGCCAGGCCTCCCTGTCCTTCACCAACTCCTGGAGTTTACTCAGACTCATGTCCATTGAGTCGATGATGCCATCCAGCCATCTCATCCTCTGTTGTCCCCTTCTCCTCCTGCCTTCAATCTTTCCCAGCATCAGGGTCTTTTCAAGTGAGTCAATTCTTTGCCTACTCTATTCCAACAGATGTTTAAGTAAGAAGGGCTTTCTCCATAAAACAGAAACAGTCTCATCCCTCCCCACACCCCCAATATTTGGTTGTCCAAAAAAGTTTGTTTGGGTTTTTCAAACCATCTTATGGAAAATCCAAATGAATGCTTTGGCCAACCCAATAAAACAGTGCCTTAGACATTTAAAAATTTAATGAGGAGATAGATGGTTGCTGGCTCAAGGATTTCAGTGTCTACAGTCTGAATCTTTTGCCCTTTTCTTTGTGGTCTTGTGGTTACAAGATAGATGCTCCATCTCCAACATCGCATCCATATTCTAGGCAGAAGAAAAGGGAGGACAAAAGCTAAGTCAGCATGAGTTTACTCAACCCTTTTCAACTGTTCAGTCTATCTCATTGGCCAGAATTATATTTCACAGTATGTTTTCTCTACCAGAGAAGCTGGTTATTGTTTTCTCTATGAGAACATCACTATGCTTCATTCTCCAAATTGATACTCTCTTAGGAAGGAAGATGGAAGAGATAGGAAATTAGCCTGCTACAAATACTCATCATTAATGTCACCTCACGTAATTCTGAGATCTGTTTATTTTTCTGTATTTCTATTTGCATGATGTTTAACAATTGAGAAACATGATATCAGTTAATTGGATTAATCAAGGAGGATATAAGGGAGATGGTGAGACTTAAAGATAAGTCTTGAAGTTTAATAATTTTGACAAAAAAGTGGGGGTAGAAACTCCTAGCAGAAGGAAAGAAGGGATAGAAGCCCCAAGATGGAAATGTTTATAATACACATGAGTATGGTTATGATTATGGGCAAAGAGTCTATTAGGAAATTAGACATGCTTGAGCTGAGATGTTTGGAAATTCTTGTAGCTGTTATTCTAAAAAGAATGGATGGAGAGAACTAAGTCAGATATTCAGATCTGATTTGTTGTACATAGGATTATGGAGAAGCATAAAGCAATCAGAATTATAGTCCAGGTGAAGCTCTAATCCTTAAAATCTGAAACATAGAATTATGGAGAAGCATGAAGCAATCAGAATTATAGTTCAAGTGAAGCTCTAATCCTTAAAATCTGAAAACGAAAAAACAATTCCTATCTAAATGTAGCCTCTGTCAATATCTATTTAATATGCATTCTTAAATTCTATTGGCTACCATTTTTGAGGCTACCTTGAATTTTCTGGTTTTAGGGTAATTTACATATCATTTCCTTCCAAGAACCATCGGAAGTACTCATACATTGCAGAATCAAATTACGCTGAATTATGCCCTACTCACCAGGACTGTGGCACCCCACCCCAGTACTTTTGCCTGGAAAATCCCATGGACAGAGGAGCCTGGTAGGCTCCAGTCCATGGGGTCGCTAAGAGTCGGACACGACTGAGCGACTTCACTTTCATTTTTCACTTTCATGCATTGGAGAAGGAAATGGCAACCCACTCCAGTGTTCTTGCCTGGAGAATCCCAGGGACAGGGGAGCCTGGTGAGCTTCCGTCTATGGGGTCGCACAGAGTCGGACACGACTGAAGCGACTTAGCAGCAGCACCAGGACTACTGGGGATGGCCCACAGCTCCTGTTGAAGGGTCAGGCCAAGGCTGCCATGTTGGTTCCTCATGACATGTCTTTTTTCATAGAGGAAGCTCTTTCAAAGCAGATGCGTTGGGCCAAATGTATTTGTTCTTGAGAATTTAAGCTAAAGGTTTTTGAGAGTCTTAATAATTTAGCTCTCAGGGATAAAACTACCAGGTCACGTGGAAATGGAGTCATTGACAACCAGGTCCAAGTGATCAAAGGGAAGAGAGGCCATAAACCAGGAATAAGCAGAGGAAGCTGTTTTGCATGGTGACAAAGTATAAGGAGAAGCAAATGGCAAGAGTTCATCATTCCAAAGACATCAAAGTTTCCAGTTGTCAGATTTGGCTTGATATCACTTTTCTTTCCATGAATATCTACAGTGTCCCTTAGACTGGTATATATGGGTTTCTCCTCCTTGTTATCAGTTATGCCTAATAAGGACAGAAATATACTTAGATAATAGTCATTTATATACCAATTGGAGGGATGATATTGCATTGAAAAGGAAGGCACTATTAACACATTATATCTTTTATATGACAGTAAAAAAAATGGGTGCAACCACATTCCAACCATTTTATTCTTGCATGGTAAACACCATTACTCATTTTTGAAAATTGTAAAGTTGATAGTGAAATATTTTTAAAAATGAAAGTCTGTGTCATCTTTCTCTGAGTTAATGCAGATTGTCTTAATCTACTATTAGTTACTAGTCCAATTAATTATCACAATTCATCCAATTGTAGAAATTCTAATAACATAAGATAGGAAAGATATAAGTGGATTTTCTACAATTTTAATGGTAAAATCAGAAGGTTCTACAAGGACCATTCAGAAGTCTGTTTAGTAAAAGACCACAAATCCATAGTTAGGAGCTACCCTGATACTTCAGTTGGTAAAGAATCTGCCTGCAATGCAGGAGATCCCAGTTTGATTCCTGGGTCCGGAGGATCCACTGGAGAAAGGATAGGCTACCCACGCCTATATTCTGGCCTGGAGAATTCCATGGACTCTGTAGTCCATGGGGTCGCCAAGAGTCAGACAGGACTGAGCGACTTTCACCTTCACTTCCTTTTTACCTGTTGTGACACTTTTGGTCTTCTGCAGATATTACACTCACCTCCTTGATTTGTTGTATGAGAATTACCTAATGAGTCCAACTTGACCTTAAATGGTTCATTAGAGAGAATCCAGGGATGCTACAGAGCAAGCACTGATGACAGGAGAATGTGTAGCCACCACAGCTGTTTCAGCAGCTGCCTTCATGAAGAATGAAGGTCGGGAGATCACAGCATGTGTCAAAAGAAGTGCCAGCCTCAGAGTCATATAATTTTACCTGGTGTAGTTTGATCTTGTGGAAGTCCTAAGAGGAGTAAAAGTATTTAGAAGGAAATGACTTGTTTTGAATTCTGATTAATTTTGAAGATCTTTCTTTGGAGGGTCTGATTATTGTCTATGCTAACCTAGTCCCGTATCTGAATTAGGGGCCTTGGAAAGGTGAGGTTATAAAGAGAAGGGTGAGTGGATGCAAACCTCCAGCGTTTTACCTTTTAACACACTGGAGAAATTTTGTTTTGGGGGAGAAGAAAAACAAATGAGGCAGGACGAGTAAAGGACCTAGGGCGGAGAGCGCCTCGAGGGGCAGTTCAGGGAGATGGGGAATTAGTGACAAAACCCTTTCATTTTCCCCTCCTCCCGTTGTGCTTTACTTGTTTTGCTAATGAGAGATGCCGAATCCGGTGCATTGAGTGTCTTCGATAAACCAGGCTTTGTTTTAGGCACTTCATGCCCAACCTCTGACCAATCCCACAAGTGTCCTAGGAAACCTTAGGTAAAGCATAGTGAAGTGGTCCTTGGTAGTTTAATTACTGTGAACTCTAAACTTCCCAGTGAAAATTCACTCAGGTGACTGTGGAATCAGAAAAGGAATATCCATCAGGAGGACTTAGAAATAACATGTAGAGAAGTTGTCATTTCCTGTGTCTGGGTACGTACGTTTTTAATTATACTGAATTTATTTTTTGTTTTCCAAGGATATCTTTTTTTCAAAGAGAGGCAGAGAGAGAGTGAATATCTGAAAAGCTGAACACTTGAAAATTATTGTTAGAGAATACTAACAAGCATGGTGGTTTTATAAGAATCATCAACCATGTATTACAAGTGGCTCTCAGGTTGTAGTTCCAGAATTTTATTTTTGAATCCAGTGTATTGCCTGCATCCTAGAGGGCTTTACTTTTGATAATTAGTTGTATGTCATAGGAGTTCTTATTTTGTATCAAAGGATGGATATATGTAATATCCTTTTGTATATAAGGTGAATGAGTTATTTAGTTATAGGAATTAGTAGTTAGTTTAGTCTATTTGCTTCGAGAAGAGGGGACACTTATCTTCTCTTGGGAGAGATCAAATTTCTCCTCTAGTCTGTATTATTATAAATCTTTTTTTTTTTTTTTTTTAGCAGTAACAGGTAAATCACGTTACTCATTTGTATTAAGTAGTATGCTCTTAAAACTTATAAGAACTTTACTGGAGAGTCTCAGCTATATTATTAAGATTTATTGTAATTTATTAGACATAAATTATTGGGTGATAATTATTTCCCTTAGAAGTAATATATGAAGTAATATATTGTTTCACTCGTTTTCACTGTTTTATCATTTTTATTGTCTTTAGTTTCATTGAGTGTTCTGAAATAATTCTGAAAAACTTAATGTGTTTTGTTGAGAGAATTAATTATGCACCCAAGAAAGTCTATTTTTATATTATGGAGCAGATATTCTAGTTATTTGCATTGAGAAGAATTTATGAATGATAAGGCTAAGTATATTTAGATTTCTTTTAAATAGGAAAATGAAGTTGGTTTCCCATGTGAAGACTTAAAGTATTATATGTGAGAAAATCATTATATAACATTGTTATGTCATGTTATTTTATGTTTATGTCATATGTTATTTGGAAAGTGGGCAAGTAGATGAGTAATATATTATTTCTCTGACAAAATTTTAAAAATAAAGATAATCCCAAACCTATGAACTCTGTGCAATTTATAGAAAACTCTGCTGTGAAATTACAATAGATAATCGAATGTAAATTACTTAATTGGAGAGTTTTTCTCTGGTGAGTTATTAGTAGAGATAATTGAGTGGTCACTGACTCAAAGGAAATTTATGGAATTAATGTCAGTGATATCTCAGAAATTCATAAGTTTGATTTCTTAATAAGAGAATTAGCATGAATTTTTTGCACTTTTTGTATGGTAATACTTTATAATTTGATAAAACAGAGGGTTTTGATTCTCCAGTGGCCACACACTAATGGCAGTTAGTCCTTCCTCCCATCAAACTGGCATAAATTAAATTTATCTACATTTGAAAGTCAAGCATTTGAAGGACAGGATGTTCTTATTTGATATTTTATGCTCTCTCATTTTCAGCCACTGCTAAGATATTTTCTTGTGCTCTTTTGGCAAAGGAGAAGTCAGCTTAGCAGGACTTTTTTTTTTAAAACTCATTTTATTCTTTGAAAAAATCCTTAGTATTTCGCAGCATCAAAGTGGCAAAAATGGAAAAATTTAAATTCACGTATATAGGATCTGTGAAAATAGTAGGTCTGGAAAATAGCCCTCAGCACACAGAAGTTGCAAGTCATTGAGGGAAATTGAGCAAAGGGAGTCAGGCTTCTAGTTTCTACTGATCAGAGCTGAGGGCCATGGTTAGGAACTTGAAATAGAAACAGCATCCTGCTCATTTTCTTTTACCCCTCAAGCTACTCCCTCAACCTCATGTATTCCTTAGAGAGTTCATTGTGATTATTTGAGGATCTAAAACTAGAACAAAGATGGCTAAGTCTTTTTGTGTATGTGTGTGCTGTAATTATAAACAAATGAAAGAGATGAAGCAATTTTATTGTTTATTAACTATAATCTTAATCTTAAGAATTAAGATTCCTATAATCTTAAGAATTTTTTATTAAATATGCTTCTTTATAACTTCTTCTACAATAGGCATTGTATCTGGCAAGAAAAATAAAAAGTACAATTTTGGGAGGGGGCGCTAAAAGTTAGTTTTATGCTGTGTAATATTATACAGTTAGTGTAATACACTTTATTTATTTTTTTACTTTAAATGCTTTCCACTTGATGATGCCACAATTCCATAAACATTTGTGAGGCATTTATATGCTAAGAGCTGTGGGTAATTAAAAAAATGGGAGACAGTGATTTAGCAGGGAAAATGCCTGTTTTTGTTGATTGTAGTATAAGTAAGTATGTATAAAATGGATAAAAGAGGTAAAAGAAGATAGAACTGTTAAGAATTATAGCATTAATTTTGATTGAGTCTTTGGAATAGAGCTGATATTAATAGAAGGTTCCTAAAGGGAATAATGTCTAAACAAGACCTTGAAAAATAATTAGGACAGGGGTGGGAACATTCCAAGGTTGGTGGTGAGGTGGCCTAAAATGAGTTAAGATGTAAGCATTGATGAGTCTTAGGTATGTTTGGGGACATCAAATAATTCATTTTTAGGGAAGCCTAAAAGGGTAGGTTGAGACCAGACCATGGAAGGGGTTGAAGGCTGTCCTGAGGAATCTGGACTTCATTTTGTGAATTACAGGGATTCTCTGAAGGCTTTTGAATACAGGAGTAATCTTTAAGGGCAGTAACTGATGACAGTTGGAAGGATATAGGGGAGAAAGACAGAGAGGGAGGGAAGGAGAGGGCCTGGCACATGCAGATATTCCTTGGCAGGCTATGGGTAGTTCAGAGACCATGGGCTACACTGAAAAGATCATGGTGAGAATGGATTTCTAAGTAATATGGCTGGGCTGGGCTTTGACGGCTGATTGACCTGGGGAGGGGAAAATGGGAAAGGAAGGAGTAAAAAATGTTCTTCTCAAAATTTTACATAGTAACGGGAGACATGGTGATGCTGTTAGCTAAAGTTAGTTTCATTGGAAGACAATGGGGAAAATAAAAATTCCTCTTTGGTCATATTTTATATGAGAATTAGTGGGATGTCCTTGTGGGACAATCAAGATCTTAATGAGTGATAGTAAAAGGAATAGTGATGAAAAGATTTCTCAAATCACATATATATCAACATTTAATAAATTAAATAATTAAATAGTAAGTATGGATACTCTTAAAGTTCTATGACCTAATGCAAAACTCTCCAGTTGTCTTTTTAAAAATCTATGGAACAAAGGCGATAAATGTCCTTTTATCTCTAAAATTCTGTGACTCTTGACTGATTAAGGGTTCTTTGAAAAAAAAATGTTTTAAACTTATTTTGTATTGGAAAGTGAAAGCTCAGTCATGTCCAACTATTTGTGACCCCATGGACTGTATCCCTCAAGGCTCCTCTGTCTGTGGAATTCTCTGGGTGAGAATACTGGAATGGGTTCAGTTCAGTTCAGTTCAGTTCAGTTGCTCAGTCGTGTCTGACTCTTTGACCCCATGAACCGCAGCACGCCAGGCCTCCTTGTCCATCACCAACTCCCAGAGTCCACCCAAACCCATGTCCATCGAGTCAGTGATGCCATCCAACCATCTCATCCTCTGTTGTCCCCTTCTCCTCCTGCCTTCAATCTTTCCCAGCATCACGGTCTTTTCCAATGAGTTAGCTCTTCCCATGAGGTGGTCAAAGTATTAGAGTATCAGGTTCAGCATCAGTCCTTCCAATGAACACCCAGGACTGCTCTCCTTTAGGATGGACTGGATGGATCTCCTTGCAGTCCAAGGGACTCTCAAGAGTCTTCTCCAACACCACAGTTCAAAAGCATCAATTCTTCAGTGTTTAGCTTTTTTTATAGTCCAACTCTCACATCCATACACGACCACTGGAAAAACCATAGCCTTGACTAGATTGGACCTTTGTTGACAAAATAATTTCTCTGCTTTTTAATATGCTATCTAGGTTGATCATAACATTCCTTCCAAGGAGTAAGCATCTTTTAATTTCATTGCGACAATCTCTACTGAAATCACTACTGGAATAGGTAGCTATTTCTTTTTTCAGAGTATCTTCCTGACCCAGAAGTTGAACCTGGGTCTCCTACATTGCAAGCAGATTCTTTATCATCCGAGCCACCAGGGAAACCCATTTTGTATTGGGGTAGGCGAAGGCACCCCACTCCAGTACTCTTGCCTGGAAAATCCCATGGATGGAGGAGCCTGGTAGGCTGCAGTCCATGGGGTTGCTAAGAGTCGGACATGACTGAGCGACTTCACTTTCACTTTTCACTTTCATGCATTGGAGAAGGAAATGGCAACCCACTCCAGTGTTCTTGCCTGGAGAATCCCAGGGACGGGGGAACCTAGTTGGCTGCCATCTATGGAGTCGCACAGAGTCGGACACGACTGAAGCAACTTAGCAGCAGCAGCATAGCCAATTAACAATGATGTGCTAGTTTCAGGCGAATAGCAAAGGGACTCAGCCATACATATAAATGTATCCATTCTCCCCCAAACTCCTCTCCTATCCAGGCTGTAAATTTTTTTTTTAAAGAAAAAAATTATAATACAGCTTATAACAGGTATGAACTGTTATAAGACTGCTTCATTGAGATATAATTCACATGCCATGAAATTCACTCATTTTATTTTTTTTTTTTACTTCTTTTT